>CM057384.1:33797500-36203750 GCA_030015415.1 Cynopterus sphinx | reverse complement strand
TTTAACCACCCATTCATGTATATTCTCTGTGTAGCTCAAAGGGTTTCTTCCTGCAGGGGAGAGAAAGATTCGAAGCTTTCAAATCAAATTGCTTGACATCTCAAACACTTTCCCAAGGTCTTCTATTGGTTTTAAAGACACTGACTTGTCTCCTGCATTCTTCTCTATTCACATCCTTCAAGAAATTGTCTGGATGAGAGTTTACATCCTCCTGGAGAAACTGTCTTTTACAAGAAAGATGTTGTGTGACACTGGCAGGCAAACTTCCGAAATGTGTTCTGAGCCCCAAATATGTAATTTTACTTAAGTGCATAAACAATATAAAATATATTTTAGAAAATACACCCTACCGCCTCTGTAAAATAATACTGATGGAGAGCAAATTCTTCCCTTGCTTTGCTGGCTGTCAGGAAGAGAGACTCAGGTGGGGGGGCTTTATTTGCTCAGCATCCAGTGTGGGACCACGCTCATGACCTTCCAAAATGCGGCTGTGAATAGCAATTGTATCACAAGGGTTCTCAAATAGGAAAGTGGAGTTGGAACAAAGAGCAGGCACCAGACAGACTTCCTCTGTTAAAGATTATCCAACATGTCACCTGGGTGCCAACATTCCCATAAACCCCAGCAGCTCTATCTCACCTAGGGAAACTTAACAGCTTTGAAACCCTGCCCGGGACTAGTAGCATTCCATGAGAAGACCTCATCACAGGGGAATGGACTTTATCTTGAAGACTGTAAGTGTGTTTTCTTTAAAGATGATCAACCATGCTCAACAATGACCAGATTTCCTAAATTAAACCTGATCTCTTGTTTTAATTATGTATCTCACAATTTTGTCAAGAGGATTATATCAATGAGGAGAGTGTAAATCTCTCTGGGTTGGCCTGGAAATGAATCTGCATGCTGATTCCCAGTTCAGGAGAAGCAAAGAGAGGAAGGTTTATCATCTGAGAAAGGCTGCAACCAGAACCAGTACCCGGCCAGACAAAAAGTTTGGAAGAAACTTTCAGCCTCTGTTCCATCTTCCTCCTTCTGGAGCCTAATTCTTTTGGAAAGAAAGGCTTTTGAGGTTCATGATATATGATAGAGAAAATTAGTTTCTCTTTTTCCTTTGCCTAGGCCAGTAGGAGAAGCATCACTGACAGTGACTCTGATGAAGGCTTAGGAGGCCAGACCCCTCACCACCTATCCTTCACTCTTGTTTCTTCGGTTCCTTTAGCACAAACTCCCAATGGCTTCTAACCACACAGCCTGGTTTTCAGAAGGGAATAGCTTACCTCCCATGCTGAATTTTGTTCCCTTTTCTCCACTTGTCCAAAGGTGCTTACCAATCCTAAAGGCTAATCCATGGAAACCCATTAGAGGACGAATATGAGATAGCAGGATTCAAAAGGAGTGTGGGTGTTCCACGGGTGCTAAATGGTATGAAAGGCTTTGTGGAGAGGGTTGATCTTTGAGTTGAGCCTTTAAAAGTGAGTAGGGTTTAAATAGGCAAAGAGGGAGTGTTCTGAATGAGGGCACATGCTCATTTTCTAGGCATAGATCCTTTGTGCTATTTTATAGAAATGTGCCATAGCTGGGCAGTTTCAAAACTAGAACTAAAGTGCTGTCCTTCTGGAACCAGGCAGCAGGTCTTGTGTGAGAGCTGGAGTAGAGGACCCTTGAGTTGCTGTCCAGCTCTAAAACACATGCTACCTTCCAGATACATAGATATGAGTGGGCGCCAAGTATCCACCGGACATTCTGCCGACCTGAGGTTACCTACCTTAATTTAGCTGAGGCCACTTATTACAGGTGGCAGCAGGGACTGCAGGGTCAGCTAGGAAGACATTCTGATTTTACTCTTACAAGCTTGAGCTATTTTGGATATGTGACTTAGACACTTTACAAAATGGGGACAATGATGCCCTCTTTCTAGAGTTAATTTGCAGGAAAACATGGGGCAATGTATAAAATGCTAGTTTCCCTTTTTCCTTCCTGTTTCACACTTCTGGAGGGATTTTTCTCCTCTCTGATTTTGCCTGGCTGGAACTTCCTTTCTTACCCTCCCCACCCCATTGTCCCTGGGCTCCTTTTGAAGGACCCAAGTGTGTGTGCAGAAAGATTAAGCTGTCCTTCTTATAAAGGAGAATGTATTCAAAATGGGGCACATCAAAAGTGAATGTAGGTGACAAATGTTTATATTTGGAAAGTGCTTCTGCTTTGATCCTGGTTTCTATTTTTTGAGAGCTTGACAAATGTGCCCTCTGGGCCTTGGCTTCAAACATCTTCAGTCAGCAGAGCACTTTAGAGGAGGTGGAACTCATTTGATCCTGCACTTGCTATTCCTCCCAGTCCGGTAGATTCCCCTTCGCAGAAGAGGCCTCCTCTTGTCTACAAGGCACACCACCCAGAGCCAGCGTGGCTGCCGCAGAGGGGCCACCCACTTCCCTTAAGTCCAGCTCTTAGGGCTGCAAATGCCAGAGGCAGAGGAGGCCATCGCTGATTCCTCTCTCTAGAGGCTCTGGAGTGCACTTGGCCTTTGTGAATGGTTCCCTTACTCCTATGTCTGCCTTCCTCTTTCATGAGTTCACACTGAACTTTTGCTAAACAACTTCTGACCCACTATGTGGGAAAGTGACAAAAGTGATTTCCCAAGGGGGAAATTCTTCAGGGGTGGCCATGTAGGATACTGAATTCAGCTGCACAACTCCAGACAGTCAGCCACAGAACCGAGTTTTCCAGGGTTTCTTAGACTTCTTGAAAGAAAAATCTTGACAGGCTTTAAAAAACTTTTTTTTTTTTTAAACAATACCACATATCACCCAATTCTTGCAGGTAGGTTATAAAACATCTCCATGTGTGAGGTGATTCAGCATGACAGAAGTGCTGGCCACCTTATGGTGGTTTTCAATGCTCTGATAATGAGGAAGCTGTGGCCAGCTACAAGGCTGATTTTCACTGGAAGGCCTCCCTGTCCACAAAGTGGTTTCTTTTGGCCCTGACTAGTTTCTTCCCTCTTTGAGATATTTGAACTGAAAACAGGAGAGAAGGCCACTGAGACAGCATCACCTACTCCTGCCAGGGTAAGTATGTGTCCAACCAGCTAAGACAGGACTCACACTGAGTATTTCCAATAGAGGAACTTGAAGCCAAGAATTGGTTATGTAGGTGAAGAAATGGCCGAGAAGCCTTAACGGGACAGTGAGGCAGCCAAGAGGGTTAGCTACAGCAGGAAGCCACCACCATCTCAGGCTGGAGAGATAACAGAATGCGGTGACATTACTTGAGTATAGGGTCATCGGGCAGAAGCCAGGACCACAGTGGGTCTATCTTGCACAAGCTGGAGCTGGAGGAGATGCATTCTCTACTGGCAGAGAAGTGGGGAGAGAAATGCTCTTCTCCCTCCCCATCTCCCACTGGAACCTCTTGTCAGCTACTGCTGATCCGAGACAGAAGCCAATTGACACAGGTCCTGGGAAACACAGCCTGCAGGGATCAGCCATTCTCTCCCACCCTTAAGATTTAGAGCAGAGTAGGAGAGAGTGAGAAGGTTCTCTGGCGCCCAGTATCTATGAGTCTGCTTTGGGACTTCTCTGAAAACCAGAAAGCTGTAGGAGGAGGGGAGAAGGCCAGAGTCCTGGAAAGAGAATGGTATGATATTCTGCCAGGTCTGTGCTGAGTGCAGACAGAACCACACGCCTGTGGGGGCTGCTTACCAGTCACCAATGTTCTCACAAAAACACTCATCTCTAAATAACTTCTGGACCTTCCTTACCAATGACTAGGATTCATGCCTCTGTTCTCAGAACTGCTGGCATAGGCAGGTGGTATTTCCAAGAATGCTCTGGCTGGGATTAGCAGGTTATGAATTCCCCCAGGGGGGTCACTGAGAAATGTGACTCTGGCATGCCTTGATAACTAAGAGGCATAATTATTTGGCTTCTTATGGTAAATACTAGGTTGTAGTGACATGTTGGGCATGGGAGTCTGCAGTCTATTCCACAGCTCTTATTTGATTACTTTTTTTTCCCTTTTGGATACAGCTTTACAGACACTGCCTGCTTTCTTATCTAGATGTGTCCTGTGTGTGATGTGTGAAAATATATTTATTGAAAGGTTGGGAGGGGACGTGGGTTGCTAAGCAACTCTCTGGCAATACAGGGCTACAGAGTTTACACTTCTGGGTCACCTTGAGAAAGATGTTCTGCTGCCCTGGGCCTCGATTCTCTCTCTTTGGAAAATGGGAGTTATAGATGCTTCCTAATAATACTGCCACCCTTAAAAATGCCCCTTAAGCACGTACTTTTTGATGGTGTTTAACAATAACACATTTTTCCTTATCTGTAAGCAAGTGTTTATTATAGAAAGTTTGTAAACAGAAATATTTAAAGAAAAAAAAAAAGATTTACCTATGATTTTATAACCCCAAAATAATCATTGATAATAATTTTTATAAAATTAAGTATATATTTTTAATTCAAGCCATACTATATATATAGTTATATGCTTTTCCATTGAATATTTGGTGGAAACATATATGAGTATTTACTTCTATTAAAAAACAGTGTTTTTAAAAAAATCAATGAATAACATCCTAGACAAATGGATGCACTGAATTTTGTTTAGTTATTCCTTATTACTAGATGTTTCTACCATTTTCACTTTTTTTGTTATAATTATACTGTGACTAACATTCTTTCCATAAATTTAGAACTTAGTACATCTAAACTATAAATACAGTTAAGAGATGTTGAACTATAAAAAAAGAAAATATTTGCCAAAAAAATGATAAAGAATCATTGTTCTTAATAAACAAAAGAGCAAGAGTTCTTCATATATCATTATGAAAATCATTATTGCCTTAATGGAAAAATGGACAGGGAAATCAAATAGAATTATCCAGTACCAGTAAATACATGAAAAATATTCAAAGTACCGGTAATCAGAAGACACGAAGACAACATGACCTTGTTTTTGCCTGTATGATTGGCAAAGATAAAAGCTAAACAAAAACTAGAAAATGTAATGCTGATAATAGTAACGGTGCAAATGAAAGAGGTATCAGGTTCATAATATTTCTCATGGAAAAGTAAATCAATATGTCCTTCTTGTTTTTAGGGAGATTTTGTTTATTCCTTTATTAGTCAATAGTTGTCAAGTCCCTACTACATCCAAACACGTGTTCAGGTGCTTGATCATATAAAAATATGTGGGATATAGGCCTGATCCTTATGAAGATTATGACCAAGTAAGAGAGATCAGTGATATCCAAATAAAGATAATGCAAGGTAAAGTGAACTGACAGTAAGGGCATCAGATTTGGAATCAAAAGACTTGGATTCTGATCTTAGCTTTGGCCTCTTATTAGCTATCGCTTTGTAAAAGTCACTTTATTGTCTTGGGTTTTAATTTTTTTTTACCTCTAAGATAGGTTGTGAGAGAATGAAATGACACCAGAGATCTCAAAATGTCTTGTAGACTGCTCATGCTTTTCACATGCAAAGCTGCTATCTCCGTGATTTCAAAGAAAGGAGCCATCATTTTTGATCTGAGACTGAAGGCTGGTGGAGAAGAAATTATCTTAAGTGTTTTTGTGTGTGTGGTGGGGGGAGGGGTAGATTTTGACATTATGAGATTGTAAAGAAAGCTTAGGCCAAGTGGCAGGAATTGAATAAGCAAAGTTGGGGAGGTGGAACAGGGTGAGGGAAGTTTAGGGCCCTGTGAGTGTAAAATATCTGGCTGAAGAATGAGAGACCTATTGGGAGTTCAGATAAGCTTAGGGAAGCTGGATTGGAAGCTAATTGTGAAAGAGCCTTGATACAAGGCCAAGGAGTCTGGACTTTGTTCTGAAGATAATCAGAACTACAGATTTTTAAGCAGAAGAGTTAAGTGAGAGTAAGGTTGATATCTAGAATAGGAATAAAACGATAGGTGAACCCAGCATGCAGATCTTGGTTTTTAATACCATTCTCCAGTAAAAGGCACAAGAGGTGATAAGAATGGGGCAGGAAAATATGAGGTAAGCCTAAAACATCTTGTAGTGCTGGAAAGTAAAAAAGTACTAAAATAAAACAAAACAAAAGGATGGGGCATGTCAAAGGGACAACCTGAAAGATCTCCCAATGGCCTAATTTAAATACGTTTAAAATAAATAATGTAGGACTGTATTATAACCCAAAGTATAAAATAAATATCCATGAATCCATACTGATATAAATATTTAAGAAGAGAAAAATATTTCCTACAGAAGAATTCCAAATGATTTGCATAGATACTCTTCCTGCCAGGAGGTAGAGCTAATTTCCTCTCCTGCCCCTCCCCATCTTGAGTGTGGACTGTGGTTAATAACTTGCTTCCAAAGGGCAGAATATGGCAAGAAAGAGGGAGGAGGGGTAACTTTAAGGTGGAGGAATCTGACAAACACTACCTTGTCTTGGTGATCAAAGTCAATATCATTAATGCTAAGTTGTGTTGATAGCATGCACTCTCAATGTGATGTGATGAGAAGGGCATTTTACCTCTGTGGTGGTCTTGTCCACAATTCCAGTATAACCATAAGAAAATTATCAGATAGACACGAATTAAGGGACATTCCACAGAACACGTGACCAGTACTCCTCAAACTATCAATGTCATTGACAAAGAAAAGTCTGATAACCTGTCATGGACCAGACGAGACTAAAGAGACATGACAACTAAATGCAATTTAGTATCCTGGATGGGATTCTAGAACAGAGATAGGACATTAGTGGAAAAACTAATGAGATCAGAATAAAGCATGGAGTTTAGTTGATAGTAATATACCAGTGGTGGTTTCTTTGTTGTGACAAAAGAACCACAGTGAAGAAGAATGTTAATAACAGGGAACTGGATGAAAAGTATTTGGAAACTGTATGACATTTGTAACATTATTTTTGTAAGTTTAAAACTATTTTAAAGTAAAAAAATTGTTTTTAAAAGTATTTAAAAGGTGAGTAAATGATGAAAAATTCGCTGTAAAAGGTGATGAAAATTCTATGTCCACTTTGATGAAAGGCACTCCATGGGGACAGGTGTAAAGAATGTTCTAATTAGAAAGAATTTCTATACTGGAACACTGGATAATTTGACTCTCATTTCTCTTTACTTGATATTGAAGGCTGTTTTTTTCCTTTCTTTCTTTCTGTAGCTTAGAAATTTAACCTGGAAAAACACACACAGAAACACATCTTATGAAATCCCTCCAGAAATTTCAAGTAATTTTTCCTTGCAACACTTAAGACTCCTTTGATAATCATTGAAGATATAAGCAGCCAACTTTTCCTGGACCCTCATCATCTTTTCTTTTCTTTTCTCTCTTTTTTTTGGAACTGTGGGGATAAAATATGACAAGAAGTTTCCTGACTCAGGTTAACTTTATAGTGTGTTTTATGTTACCTTCCATTCATGTTCTCTTTGAAGACTATGATTTTTCCTTGAAATGTCTGTTACCATTAAATTAAGGGTTAATTTTAAAAAATTTAAGGTAAAATAGTTTTCACCTTTATCTCACTACCCTATCACCACAACTTTAGAATTTAAAATATCTTTATGCTTCCTTTCAACAAACCTCTTCAAACTCAAAAAGTGTTATAGACAATAAAGAATATGTTCTCTGTGCTCATCACTTTTCCTACAAGATTCATTTCCACCAAATTTCTGTTTACAGGTATTTTCTGTTTACAAACTAGCTGAAGATGAAAGTTAATACGGGGTGTTTTTTATTTTTAAAGACATTGTTTAACATGCATATTTTGATTTTGCCCTTACATTTTCTCATTGTTAATACCCTGTGCCTGAGAGACAGAACTGGCTACATAATTTGCAAGACCCCATGCAAATGAAAACGTGGATCCCCTTATTCAGAAAGTATTAAGAAGTTCAATAAAGTAACAGCAGAGCATTGAGCCAAGCATAGGGTTCTTCTAAGCACTGATTTCAGGTTATGGGGCTTCTCTGTGTGCCCCATGGGTCTTACTCTAGAAGAAAAGAGGAGGAAGAACTTTATACCCCACCATCTATCATTCATTCAGAGAGAAGATAACAGGAGTTAGAAAACCAGGGAGTTGGGCTGCACAGAGCCCCAAAAGCCTAATTGTTGTGGTTAGAAATGGGGGGTGTTCAAGAAAGGGACACAGGATGTCCTGGAGTTAAGCTTCTGTAGATAGGTGGAAGCACCTTCCTCACAGTATCAGTTATGGGAAGGAGATGAGAGGATGAACCTTACCTCCAATGTGGAGGACACTAGGGCTCCTCCAGGCAGATGTGGAGGCCTTGCTGGGACCATCTGACTCTGGACCTCAGTTCAGTTCAACAGTTCTTTAGCAGCTACCAAATGCCTGGGACAGAGCTAGAAGCTAGAGATAAATGTGATTGATTGAATGAAGTATCCTCCCTCAAGGAGATAGTCTAGGGTGGGGCAGCAGATATGTAGATAGACAATATCAGAATAAACATATTAGAAGTTTTTAAAGCCCTTCTTATCCTGCCTTGGTCTTGGGGACCTGGGACCTCCTGACCTAAGCAAACTGAAGTGACCCCTGGCTCTCCACATGTCTGTATTCAATCCTGGATGTGGCAGCTAGAAGTGCTGCACATTCCCTCATATCAGTCAGGAGAAATCCTCTGGGTGCGGGGAGCAGAGCAGGGTTCCCCAGTGAAAAACTCTAGTGTACATGTTTTATTTAAGTTCTGTCTGAATATATCTTAAAGACTCTAGGCACACATAGGACTAATAGCCTAACTGTAACAGAGTTTTTAATGGATTAGATTTATTTTTAAATTCCCCAGTTGAGATGATTAAAGAGTTTATTGCTTTTTTAAAATAGCAAAGTGAAGTATCAGATAGTAATGTGAAAAAACATTTTCCGTGATTCTCTATCACAACTTTAAATGATCCTTTACAGTGTTTTCTCACAGCCAAATTCTTCTCTGAAGTGAGTATTTTGATATTTCATATCACATGAAATCTATAAAAGGGAACTAGTGGATGATTCCACACCAATTGTCATAAATTCAGTTGGCTTATAAAGGTGCCTGGACCCGCAACAGATCAGACAGTCATCTCTCAGGCCGCAGTGTCTGTTATCCCAATCTAAAGTTCATAATGATGATTTTTTAATTTAGTAATCACTTGACAACGATAAGCACACTTATTGGGTCAGCAATTCAGAGGGTTCACAACAGGACCACTGCTCACACACAGACTTCTGCCTTCATAACTAGGGCCACTTGGGGTAGTCCCTTCTCCTCCCCTGTGGCTGTCACCACCATGCACTTTTCTGACCTGATTGAGGCCCATTTGATGACACAGCAAAACAGTCTAAGGCTCCAGGCCCCATCCCATCTCCTTATCCCCATTCCAGGTGAGGTGTCTGATACATACATTGGGTCCTCATGAAGCACTGGCTGAACAAGTAAATGAATGATTCCCATTTCTTTCTTGTAGCACTTTGCAAGTACTCTTCTATTAATCTTGTGATGGCCCTAAGTTGTGGGTAAGTAGAAAGAAAGTCCGTTTTGCATGAAGAAACAGACCCAGTAAGCTAAATGAAGTACCCATCATGACACAGTGAATTAAGATGGTGTCAGGGCTGTGACTCAGCTTCCTGCTTCTTATTCGTCGCTCTGGCCTACAGATTGGAGCCATCACCTTGTGTTAAATAACCAAATTACAGTTAAAGTAACAAATGTTGGCTATAAACTCTCCTGATACAAGTTGCTTAATTATGAAACTTGCTAAATAAGAGTAGCATAAAAAGTATTTGACAATTTACTATTAAACTCTTTGAGAACACATTTTTGAAAACAAGATGTTAAAACCCTTCATGAAAAAGAAGTACCAGCTGAAACCCAATCTATGCTTAGGTGTTAAAACTTCTCTTACTACCCACCCTCTCTCCACTTTGTGTGTGTGTGTGTGTGTGTGTGTGTGTGTGTGTGTATGTGCGCGCACGCGCGTGTGTATGGAGGGGAGTGGTAAACAACACATAAATACCGGGAACACTAGAATTAGAAACTCAATTTTTTATGATTTAAAAAGTATTTAACAGAAGCAAAAACCTGAAAGACAGTTTGAGGAAATAAAAGCCTTAGCCTCATGATGAAAGAGGTCAGTGGTAGTTCTAGGTTTCTACAAAACGGGAACTAATACCTCCTTGTTATAAGGAAAAGCAAAAGGAGAACCAAGATGTGACTATGGAGAGCAGCAGAAAGGCCAGAGCTTGTAAAAACAAGAAAAAAAAAAAAAGAGTTTGCAGAATAAACCAGTCATCATGGAAAAGTGTACTGGGTGGGGTGAAAAGAAAAGAATAAAAATCTGATGCTTAAACTTTTTTTCTGAAATGAGATTTGTAGGTAATCCTACTTTATGTATATGGAAAAAATTATGGTGGTAGAAAAGTAAGTGGCAATAGACAAATACATATAGATAAATGACTCAGATTTTTGAAAAACAGTCAAAGGACATCTTCATCTCTGGGAGATAATGGATAACCAGTTGTCTGGAAGGGCTGAGTTGTCTGTTTTCTTAGCAGAAGTAGCAGACTGTTCTAAGCCACCCTGGGAGTGAACAGTATGATTCCAAGGGGGAACCAGCAGTTGTGGCCCTGAGAACTTCATCATTGTTTACCATCTCATTGTCAGATAACATTACAATAGGATCTGGCTCTCAGATCTAATAGCTTTGCTTTTTTAGGGGGCAGTATTTAACATCTTTTTACGGGCAGGGCTGCAAATGAACTTTTAATCAAGGATCGAAATACAGAAAGGCTTATAAACTTTGGTGTGTGGTTTAAAGGTAAACTTGTCACTTCTGCCCTTCCATCTTTTCTTTTTTTTTCTTATTTAGCAGATCTGCCTCCTGCGAAGAACCCAACCCCTTAGTCATAAGGGTCACTGCTTGAAAATAGAGGTTCGCTGATGTGCTCATTTGTGGTGGTCTAAGGAGAGGAGGCCTGAATGGAAGCCGGTTGGGAAATGTTAAATATAAAAGATATTAGAGAAGAAAATCAGAGAGATTTAGTGAAATACTGACTCAGTTCAAGACTCAGACTCAGGGCACTGACCCTTCCCTCTCTCCTTTCAGCTTAGAGTTTGGAGTGTGTCTGGGGTAGTTGTGTACACTTTCTCACAACTTTGTGTATACTTTCTCTGGGGTCAGGCTGGGGGTGGGTGGGGAATTAGCACCTCCCCACCCTCCCGCCTACTGGTTTGCCGGCAGGGAAAGGCTCAATGGGCAACATACTTCTCATAAAATGAAGCTCAGCTTCAAGCCCCCCTTTTTTTTAAATTGAGATATAATTGACACATAACATTATATTAGTTGTGGGTATACAACACAATGATTTAATATATGTATAGATTGCAAAATGACTACCAAAATAAGTTAACATTGCATAGTTACAAATTTTTTTCCTTGTGACAAGAACTTCTAAGATCTCTTAGCGATTTTCAAATATACAGAACAGTATTATTAAAGACAGTCACCATGCTGTACATTACGTCTTCGTGATTTATTTGTGATTTATTATACTGGAAGTCCCAGCCATATTTTACAACTAAGACCTCTTTCCAGTCTAACCACATATCCATTCTCAGAGCAACTGACGACTGTGGGCGTTTCTGTGTTAAATGTGAATGGCGGTTAGATGTCACTGAGGTAGAAGATGGGAGCCTCTTTAGTCTTGACTCATCCTTGGCTAGAGGTCTTCCTATAAAGAGGTGACTATCATTCTACTTTCTGAGCTGGTCACGCAGGCTGGAGTAGGCATCCAAGGACAAGATTCCTTTCCAATTAGAATCCTGAGAGCTTTGGTAGGCATGACCCTAAGCAACTTTTCTTTGACTCACTAGAGCTTTTGAGAAAGTCCCTTTAGATTAAAGTACCTGCACCACAGTGGGTTGATACAGGTAGATGCCACTGGTTTTATCCTGGGTAGTTTATGATGTATGCTTAATGCCTCAGAATTAAGATTTAAAAATGAAGGTGCATCATATTTTTCTAGCCAAATTTGAGGAAATAGATTTTTTTTCTCGAGCCAGTTTTAAAATTTTATTTATTTTTTTATTTATTTTGATTTTTTTTTTGGTCTGGAGGTATGTAGTGTCTTAGGTGAAATCCAGTTCTGGTAAAAGGTGCACTTCAATGGAAAAAGTGGAAGACAATGTTAGAAAGTCCCCCACTTCTATAAGTATTTTTGACTAAGTCTTTCTGAGCTTTCAGACTTCCAAAGAACCAAACACCACAAGAAGAAAATACCTCGAAACTGCTTGTTTCTTGGCATTTAACCCTTCTCTCTCCTTGGGGTAGTGCATGTTGGGGTAACAGTGACAAAGAGGCCTGGTCTTCCTGTAGGTTTCACGGTATACCAGGAATGAGGCTGTTGAAACACGTGCGCCCAAGCACTGTCCTGACAGGTTGCTTATAGAAGCTCTGGAGCAGAAAGTCCTGATTTAAAAAAAAACCCTAGAGACCTCAATCCTCTGCTCCTTGTTGCAGAATGAGATGGGTGGGGTGGGTGGGGAAGCTGTACCACAGTGGGAATGAACAGCAATCTCATGATTAAGGTTTCTTTGACCTTTAGGAATTTATTAACTCATTATTGAGTTGAAGTTCTAACCTGAGATCTAAGAGCCTTCTTCAGCAGTATGCATGACTGAAGGGTGGTGAATGGGGTGGGAGGTACATTAGTCATAGATTCAGTTATCAGAAAAGCTCAGAACTAGGCCAGGAACAAAGTGTGGCTCTGTATGCAAGTGTCTCCTGCTATCTGTCTGCCTGATATTAGGATTTCCTATTGTTCTGCTGGTGAGATTACATACCACCTGACTGCCTTTTGAGTTCCTCTGCTCTTCAGTTCCTGTGGAAATAAGGCTCCCTGAGGGGTAGGCAGGCAGCTATGAAGCCTGGAAGCTTGTCTCCACTTTCTCTTAGCAAGAAGGTGGAGGAGATAACAGCAGTGGCCACCTACCTGCCTAGCCCTGTCCTGGTAGAGCCAACCTGACTTTGTTGTCTGAGGGGACAGATGGCTACTGTCCAGCAAGAGCATTAAGGAAGAGGGTCTGCAGAGGTAGAACAATCAGGTCATGAAAGCTCTGGTCAGCAAAGCTCCTTGCAGATTACTCCACTTTCCCCCTTTTTCTAAGGGACATAAGGTCAGGCTTTTCATGGCAGAATTTTCCTCTTGTATGTCCCCACTCCTGGACTCCCTTCACTGCGTTGGCGAGGTCCCAGCAAAGATCCAGAAAAAACTCTAGTGTTGGAATTCTGTGAGTTTTGTAAGGACTGTGGAAGCTGCTCCCTTATTGACTAGTTTAGAATCCATGCTGTGTGGAGGTAAGGAGTAAAGATAAACAGGGCGAGAAAGAGTCTTCCAGAGCCCTGGGAGCCAGCACCCCTCAGCTCAAGGAAGGAAGCAGACAACGGGCAAAAGCAAGGATTGTCTCCTCTGAGGCCCATGAGGGGCCTGGACAGGATGAAAAGGGCCAAGTTGAAAGGGATTTCACCTTCAAGCAGAAAGCATTTAGCAGCTAACTGAACGATCATTTGGGGGAGGGGAGATATTATGGCAATTAAATCAAGACAATAGCATCTTGTTCCCCCTGCAGTGAACCCTGATAAAATTGCCTGCCCGAAGGAAGGAAAATATTTCATTATTGCACCTTTGAAAAAGGATAATCCTTTCTGTATTTCCTCTCTGGGGGAGGGTGTCCTTTGTTCTTGTGCCTCTGATCCACAACTACTCCCCATGTTTAGTTTCAGGGGAAAGAACTTGGTAGTTGGAAAAAAAAAAGAGTGTGATTAAATGACCAAGTTGTTAGACAAGGAAGGCCTCATCTCAGGGACTCTGATCAATAAACAAGGGCCGAAACTATAGTAATGGCACAGGAGTCTTCTTTCAGGTGGGGTTTCTAACACTGGGGAACCTCCTTCCGTCCAGGGGGTTCTGGGTGGGTCATGTAGCGCTGACCTCTGTAGGACAGGCATTCTGAGTGTGGTGGACACTCAGTTCTGGAGACCTTCCGGGGACCACCGGTTACTACTCTGATGACTTCACTCCAGGGCGGAAAAAGTAACAGAGAAGATAATTGCTTTTCACAGAATCGTAGAACTTTGAGGTGAGAAGGGATCATAAAGTTTGTGATGAAGACATCTCTCCATTTTACAGATGAGGACACCGAGGCTGGGGCTGATGGAGCTACATTTACAAGGTGAAACTACAAGTCTGTGGAACGAGTCTGAATGTGTTTTGCAGCATACGGGGCTCATCCCCCAAATGTCATTGGCCCCACGGGCATTAGAGAACAAAAGGAAGAAATAGAAACCCAGCCTGACATAGCTTCCCAAGTCATTGCATCCTTAGCACAGCCAGGAAGTTTCAAACATTCTTCTATCAGTCTTGAAAGCTGTTTTAATCATGGTGTCTCTCACCAGGGACTTCCCAGGCATAAGTGAAGAATGTCTATTTTTCAGTGTCCTGTTTCACCAGGGTGACCTTTTCTATCAGGTGAAATGCAAAGAACTCGCTATTTCTTAGAAGGTAAAAGACTATCTTTTTCAGACACTGGTTGTCGCCTTGGTATGGTTCTAACTCCAAAGCCGTGATAGCCGTCAGGTTTCAGACTAGAAAGCTGGTCCTATCCCACTTCAGGGGGGTGCCTTTTCTAGGAACAGACTGGATATCTTTGGGGAGACTCATTAATTCATACTGTGTAGGGAGCCATGGCTTTCCTGGGAGATCTGATTGTGGGCGTCTGTTCCAGTCTTCACTGTGCGGTGAATGTCCAGAAACCTTGATTTTAGTATGAGCAGTGGGTAGGGGAAGTTCGATGATACCAGTGAGGATGGAGTGTGCAGGGGGAAGGAGGGGAAACACTGATTTGGTCCTGGACTAAATCTTTTGGAAAGGACATTTACTGGAAATGGTAGTGGGATGGGGGGAGTTGGCAGAATTATCTAGCTAAAAGCAGAGATTCTTTGAGCAGCAAGACACAGAAATCTCCAAGTACCCAAGTCTACCTCACTTAGCGCTCAGTAATTTAGTCATGTCATGCCTGTTTCTTAGGATTTGAAGGATATTTGAATCCTGAGGCATTCATCCTCGTGCCTCTCTTATCAAAAATTCTACCAAAATGTCTTTAAAAAAGACATTTGAGATTCCAGTTTTACTTTAATTTGGAACTAAAGTAATTTTGATACTTTTGTTTTGAAGAGAATAGTAAAGGATAAAAGATGGAGAAATCTTCACTGCCTAACAACTCACTTATTCCCTTTTCAGCTTAGAAATAAAGCAGAGGAACCCTGAGACAAGGACATGCAGGAAGGTGTAGCCGCACTGCCAGACAGAATCTTGGTGCTGGGAAGGAACACGTGCATGGCCACCCTTCCACTGTGACCTCTGCATTTGTTAGACTTCTCCAGAGGGAAGGAGAGAGGGCAGGGGGATGGAGAAGAATTATTAGGGTTATTTCTTGGCTACTCCTAGCATAGACAGTGGGAAAGCACAAAACTATTCTGAATTATGGGTAGTGCTGTTACCACAGATGAGAGGCCTACTTCTCCTGGCAAATAAAACACTCCCATTTTCTGAATCTCATGCATGTCAAGTTGCCTTAAACCACCAGAAAAGGCTGTTTCAAAACTCCAAAGCATTAGTGCAGTTTACCACCATCATACCCATCCTAAACCCTCTGCCCTCTGGCATGTGACTAGCCTGGCAAGAGGTGAGAGATCAGCCTTTTATTATTTGTTAAAGCACTCAGCAACCAAGAAATAAACATGGATGCTAATGTTGATTTGAGAACTAAAGGATATCTTTCAAGTCTAATAAATGTGATAAAAATAAATAACATCCTTTCATAAATTTAATGGAGCATGGCTCTGTGTTTATCTTGTGTCATGTACTTGAGATTACCCCACTGGAAGAAGAAAACATTTGATTAATGAATGGAGTCTGTCTTGTAACTTGCAGTGGCTGGAAAATATTTTCCTATTTCCTGCCATGCCCTTTTTTGCTTCTCTGAGGAAGTTATTGATGGTGTGCTTTATAGTAATGAGACCACAGCAATTTCTAATGAGAAATCCAATAGGTTTCTTAGCTGTAGCTACTCTTCTATTTGGTAGTTAGTTTAAAAAGGATGTCATATTCTTTTTCTTCCTAAAGAGCTTTACTGTGGGTGTTTATGACAACTGAGAACAATAATAACAACAAATATATCTAGCACTTATTGACATACTGGACAAAAGACTTTCTATAAGTGGTCTAGCCACACAATCTTATGAAGTGGGTGCCATTAGCATTCTCATTTTTACTGATGAGAATCCAAGACTTTGAGGTTTAGGTGTCTTGCTCAAGATCATAAAGCTCAGAAATGGTGGACAATGGGATTCAAGACCAGGTCTGTCTGACTTTTATTCTCACTGGAATGGCTATGTCAATTCCGTACAGAACCAAAAGATTGAATAAAGGGCATTCATCCTAGTCACTGATTTATTGAGCTCAAATATGATTAGAGCATCTACTGGGCACTAGGCACTGTTCTAGGCACTGGAGATATGGAACCAAAGTAGACAAAACCCCGGCCCTCCTGGAACTTACATTCTAGTAAGAAACAGTGAGATAAGATGTAAAATGAACAAAATAAATGATCAAATCTATCCTCGTGGGAGTAGCTCCGTAGTGTAGTGGTTATTATGTCTGCTTTGCACACAGAAGGTCCTGGGGTTGCACCCCAGGTGGAGCCATGGACCATACCTTGGGTGTGCCAGGCCCAGGTGTGCCAGGCCTCTCGAGTGCACTGGGAGTGCTCTGTCAGGCCCTGGTGCATACCACGAGCATGTGGGAGGAAACACCCCACCTTCAGAGATCCAATTCTTAAGGGGATATGACAATATCCATGAGTCAGGGATGGAAGTTGCGGAGGGAGGGGAGTTGGATTTAAGAGGGTGAAAAAAAAATCTATCCTTGTAAGTGGTAACATATGGTATGGTAAAAAATAAAGAAAGAAATGAATATATAGGATATGAGAGCAAGGGTTGCAATTTAAAAAAGAGCAGTCAGGAAAGACTTTGTTTAAAAGGCAAGATTTTAAGAAAGAACGAAAGGAGGTGAGGGAGTGAGCCATCTGGCTATCTGGAGAAGGAACCATTCAGGCAGATGGAAAGTGCAAAGGCCCTGAGATGGGGGCCATGCTTAACATGTCTGAGGAGCCAAAAGGTGACTACTGTGGCTACAGAGATACTGAGTAAGGAGGTGGCGAGATGAGAGAGGCATGAGGAAGCTGGGTGGTATAGGCCATCTAGGGACTCATCTTTTACTCAGAATGAGATGGGGATCCATTGGAAGGTTTTGATCAGAGAAGTGGCATGCTCTGACTCAGGTTTTAACAAGATCCCTCTGGTTGCTGTGTAGAAATATATCGAGAGGGGCAGGACAGAGGTACAGAGCCCAGTTAGGAGATTTTTGTAGCATACTGGGTAAGAGATGATAGTGGCCTGGACCAGGGGACTAACGGGGGAGGGAATGAGCAGTGGATGGGCTCTGAAAATAAATGAAGGCAAATTAGGGTTTGCTAATACATTGTGGGATATGAGGTAAAGAGAACTGTTAGGATGCTTCCGAGGTTTTCATTTCTGGTGAATCTCATGAGAGGAATTATGAGGCAGTGGCTTAAAATCAAACTAAAAATGTATTTCACTATAGAAAAGATCATAGAGAGGCTTTAGGAGGGAAAAGGTAATTTATAACAAAACTCAAAAATCTCCCTCTCTGAATAACCATCACTCCATGCCGTCAGCTCAGTGACAAGCAGGAGACACTGAAAGGGGACTTCCAAGAATATACTTGGTGGATGCAAACCCACAGGAGGTTATCCTGTGTGATAGAAAATTCTACCAAGATAAGGACTTTTTTCCCTGCCTTTTTCCTTTCGAGAATATCTTGTCTAATCCAGCCTGAGGGAAGAACATTTGTCACAAACCATCTTCATGCAAGAACCTACATTGTGCTGAATGGGGACTGGTCAGTTAGTGGATTATAGAGGTGAATATACTGAGAGTGAGGGTGGGTCCTGAGATATGCAAAGCCCGAGTGCTAATAGAGATATGTTATCAGACCAGAATCCTGCAAGTTCCTAGAGGAAGTGGGGAATAACGCACAGGGGAAGGTTTAGGGGTAGCTGGAGTGAGACAGAAGGATTTATATCTACTTTGGGAGGCCTAATCCAGAAGCCATTGAATACTTGAAAAACGAAGAGGAATGCTCTTAAAACTAAGGTTTGGGATAGAGGAAGGAAGGAAATCATTTCCATGAACCAAAGTAGTTTGTGGTTGGGAAACAACCATGCTAGAATTTCCGGGAAATCTATCCCACACCCATCCTCACCTACGAAGTGCTCTGGACTTGTACATGGATTTTAAAATTAAATCTATTTCTCTGAGCACATTGAAAGAATTTTTGACATTTAGTTGGGATAATTGCAAAACTCTGGATGTCCCAAGGTTGACAATGGAAAAACCAGCGGTCTATGGTACAATGATAACAAGAGCTTACCTTTACGGAATGCTTGCAAAATGCCAGGCTCTGTGGCAGGCAACTGTAGTGCACTTTCTTATCTAATCCTCACACAATCCAAAGAGACAGTGTTATTATTATCTATAGTTTGCAAATGAAGAAATGGAGACTTGGAGAATCAGGTAATTTGCCCAATCTCATTGAACCAGTTAGAGGCAGATTTGAGAGACCAAACTCTGTCCAGTTGACTCTAAAACTGGTCCTCTCAACCTGAGGCCAGGCAGGTAACACACAAAAGGGGGATTGAAAGCCTTTTCTTAGGAAAAGGAATTTCTTTTCCTTGCATTCTCAGAATTGGGCCACAAAAAAAGTCTGAAAGCCAGGTAACCTTGATTTCAAATGAAGGAATTATTAGTTATCTCAACAATTGACTCAAAAAGAAACATCTCCCTTCTTCCTTCTTAAAGTAATTTAATTTTCACATCGTACTTTAAGGGATATCCTCTATTTACCTAATGCTTTCCTGTTCAGTCTTTTCAGACTACGAATCTTGTATATTTTATATACACAAAGGTGACTTTTCCTTCCTTGAATGACCAACGCTTATCAGCACAAGCAAGCGATACTGAGCTCATAAATATGTCACTTGAAGTTCAGTCTCAGCCTTTCTCTTTTCTAAGAGTAATTCTCACACAACCCTCTTTCTTCCTCTTTTTTCCTAACCCCGTGGAGACTGTACTGTGCTCTCAAGCCACCCTTGGAGTCTGTGTAGGTTTCACTTCCCACTGGCAAATATAAAAATGAGTGACTGGTGCTTATACACTAAAGTCATTTCAGCAGGAGCTTGCAGACAATGTAAAACAAGGCCTGCGGAGCCAGCGCCTTCCGATTCCAATTAAATATTTCCTGTAAGTCTGTGCCAATTGTGCATCTTGTAAGAACATTCGAAAACAGAAATTTGAACTCACAGGGACCCCGTTGCCTTAAAAACCTGTTTCCTGTTTGACAAGATTTTACTAGTAGGAGCAAAGTAGCACATTCAGCAACAAAAATCATTGTTAGTGGTTCAGGTGGTGATTTCCTCTTCTGAGCACCTACTGGCCCAGCCTCATTAAGTTGCAGATTTTTCTCTTCTGAATATCAAATCTCCTATTTCAAGGGACCCTAGTGACATTTCCAGGATTATAGGAAATATTTGCTTATCTCCCTATCTCACATCCTACTCTGTGCTATCTTGTAAAGTTTGAAAAGCTTGTCGAGATAACCCTGTAGATGTCATTGTCTCATTTTCAAGATGAGGAAACTGAGCCTCAGGGTTCATATGTTACTAAGTTTTTTTGTATAGAATATTTTAGAGTTCTGGGGACTAAGTAAATTTTCAAGGTGCCTCTTGTGTCATGACTTTGCACAAATTACTAAAATGTTTGTTGTCCATTTCCCAATCCATAAAATGGGGTAAATGGCAGCAAGAATTTGACATCATAGATTTTGAAGTATCTTTAAGTTGTTCATAAGAAAGGCACTAAAATGACCACAAAGTAGTGTTATTATTAGTGTACTGTTATCGTTATTTTAAAAATTGTCTTTAGACTGAAATTCAAAGTTCTCCACGATCTGGGCCCAGTTTCCTAGTCTACCAGCCTTTGTCTGGCATGATTTCCTCCTTCCACACTCCCACCCCTACACCATCCCTCTCTTAAACTCTGGATCTTTGTCCACTTGGTCCCTTCAACCTGGAACACTCAGTCCTCCCCACTGTTGTCTCACTGCTTCTACATGGCTTGGGGGTCAGGCTGGTGTACTTACAGTGTTAGCATCAGAATTAGGAAGGCCCACATTTGTAGCCTTGTGTACTGTCAGCATGATTTAGGCAGGTTACTCACACTCTCCATGTCACCATACTCATCTTTAAGATGGGCTAATACCTTTTACCTCACGACATTATGAGGACTAAATGAGATTACCCATTACCACACAGGGCTTAGGATGGGCACAAAATACACCTAAGTCCCCACCTCTAAGCCCCTAAGTCCCAGCCCCTAAGATAAAATTCCTTTCTCTCTTGTGCTGTGACTGTATTTTGCTTATACCTCTCTTATAACCGTCACCAAATTCTAGCTTGTTATTGTCCCTTGTGTATATCTCTGTCACCTGTGTGAAATTATAGGCTCTTTAACAGCCAGGAAAATTCTGATTTATTTTCGTGTCTGCCACTGCCCTTGCCTCATAGTAAGTTCTCCATGCTACTTATAGAACTCCAAGAATGTTATCAGCTGGCTCTCCTGGACCTGCTTGCCTTGTGGGGTGGGCCAGTGACTAATGCTTATGGCTAATTTGTAGAGTTGGGAAGCTGATCACAGAGGCAAAGAGAGTCAGAATAGAGGCCCAAACATTCTAGAACTCGTTCTGAGGCTCTGCCTCCAAACTGCTTTTTTTTTTTTTTTTTTTTTTTTACTGGGTCAGCTTTGCACAAATTTAAACAAGTGAACTTTCTATGGGTCTATGTGAGTATAATTTGGTAAAATGAGATTCAAGTATTTATTTAACAAACATATAATATTAATACTTTTAATGGATACATACTGCATGCTAGGCAGCTAGACTTCTTATTCATACAATATTAATCTTCATGAAAATCCTGAGAGGTGTTTTGTTTTTCTATTTTACAGCACAACGATGCTTAGACAATACTTGTGATAGTCTGTGCTAGGTTCTAGAGGTATCCATTAGCGAATACCAAGCTCCTGTTTGCTAAGATTGCAATGTAGTGGCAAAGACAGGCAAATAAATCATTAACAACATCACGAGGTACATATGCTAGGTAATAAACTGGGGACACAAAAGGGGGAATAATTAACATTATTGGGAATGAGAAATTATCAGGAAGACAGGCAATATTTGAACAGAATCTTTAAGGATGAATGTTTAGAGTACAGATAAAAGAGAAAGGCAATTCTAGGTAGAGGGAACAGTGTGTTCAAGGTCCAAGAGGAAAGAACAGAACTTATTTCAGTTGCAGTGGAAAGAAGAGGTGAGGTGAAACAGGCTGGGTGGGACTATGTGCGTGTGAAAGAGCCCCACCTCTTTTCTGGGGAGCCATTGAGGGTTGTGCACAGAGGAAATTACCCTCATGTTTTCTAACCATCACTTTAGTGGCCTCCGAGTGGGAAGAGACAACGAAAGTGCTTTAAGCATGTTAGGTTTAAAGTTATATCAATATTAAAAGTTATTCTAATGAAATATAAATGAGTTATTATTTAGCAAAATTAAGCTTCTATTTAAGTGCTTATTTCTTCTTTGGATGGCATTAAGAGGAAATATGCTGTGTATCTAAAACTCTTCCTCACAGGATCAAAAGATCTCAAAGAAGGTTCACTTTGTGGAATATTTTGACCTACAGTAGGGTAATTGTTAATCTTTTGATGACTGTATGTATTTTATTAGTGGAGATATGGTTTGTTTGAGGGCATCTCTCAGAACAATTTCCTGGTGTTCTTTTTGCAACATGGTCATGTCAGCACTGCTGCAGTCAGCGCACTTTGTAGTATACACTGTCCCGGCCCAACCCCATACCCTCCAAATGAATGAAATCTTCAGATACAGACTACAGTGTGTATTTTGTGCATATGTATTTATATATATTTTTAAACGGGGGATGGGGAATAACATATAAGGTATGGGAGAAAAATAATCTAGAAACTTTTATTGAGCCCAAAGATTTCCCTTGCACTCGCCAGCCCAATTTCTACCCAAGCAAAGTCCTGGGCCCCTGTGTCCACAACCCGTAAACTTGGAGGGTCTTGGCCTCCTATCCTTATGGGTCCCCTGTGGCTGCTTCATGTGACCAACCCTGCATGGGTAATGTCCTTGGACAGCTTTTTTTCTCTTTTTTTAAAACAATGTCTGACATATCCCATGTGAAATGTTTCTAACCAAGTGAGCTCACCAACAGATGGTACTGCTAGGACCAATCCCTCTACAAACAATCCTCTCACCCCTTGGTGGGGCTGGATTCTCCCTGCTTTCCATGCGGGCTTCTAACGTTCCTTCCATTGTCAAGCGGTGAGTTCTTGCTCTTTTGAACGTTCTTGCAGTGGCCTATGAGGGAAGCTATTGTGTACATGAGGGCAGGTGCTCCCTGGGGATGTGAGTTTCCCAAGGTCACATGGGTAGGCTCATTGCTCCTTCGTGGCCCCCACCTCCAAACCCTACCTTCCCTATGTGTGGCCCGAACAGTGCATCAAAATTTCTAGAGGTTTCTTTTGAGAACACCAGGCATTGGCTTCAGGTCAGTGGAGCTTCCAGCATCTTGGAATTCTGCCTCATAGCCTGTGGTCAGGAATTTGCCCATCTCATGGTGGTGATAGGTGGATTTAATGCAGGCCCAATAACATCTTCACCTGGTGAAGAAAGCCTTTGGGGTGACTGATCCCTGGATTGGACGTTGCCCCAGGTGTGGTTCCTGTGGAAATGATGAGTCACAGAGGTTGCTGACCTGCTCCTTTATACACTGGCCTATGTCTGGAGGCATCTCACTTCCTCCTGAAATGGATAGAAAGGTCCCAGGGTGCAAGGGTAAAACTGCTTTAGCTCTGCCTAGTTACTTCATCTTCCTCAACGCGCTTTGCCTTTCACCAGCTAACACCACTATTATCCAGAATCACCCAGAGAAGAGAGGAAGAACATGGGAAAAAGTATAAATGTGCCATCATATCAGGCTCCGGAGCTACTCAGGTAAGGACAGAGATAGTTTAAAGAAGCAATAAGAAGAGAACTTGAGCTGGGTTCCTCATTGGGTGGAAGGTGCTGATTTGGGGTGGAACAGGCATGGATGTCATTGAGCAGAGATAATTTAGAATCCTGGCTTTTCTACTAATGAGCCCTGTGGACTTGGAAAGTTTCTTGAGCTCTCTAAGCCTCAATTTCTTCTTCTGTAAAGTGAGAAGAACATTATTATTTTTTTCATTGATAGCATCAGATATATTCTATCACTGGTTCTGGCTCCAAGTCAGCCAGTACCTTTGGGAATGTGGGCAGGACTATTGGGAGAGGTCCAACAACCTCTGGTCTGCACCAGAGCTTTATGAGCCTGAAAGGACTTAAAAGCTATCTGGTAAACTTCCTGTACTCTGTAAGCACCCAAGGTAACCTGTGAAGGAAAGTTATAATCCTGTTAAGGTGTCAGAAATGAGTTAGCTGGGTAAAGTGGCCCTAGCACACTTGGGCGATGGAGAGCCATCTGTATGATGGTGATGTTCTTGCTGATGCTTGTTTGTTTACCATCCTCTCTAGAATAATACTTCAGAATAATTACCTAGTCTTATTTCAGATCTCTTCCTTTCATTTCTCAGTCCTTTTCATCATCCACAGTGCCTTCTTTCAAATGGCATTTCTTAAGCTTTTAAACATCTAAAAAGCTTTTAAAATCTAGGTATATTTAAATGACAGACGTAAATGTGTGTGTAAATTCAAATAATTTTTATCTGGAAAAGTAAGTCCAGATAAGGAATAAGGAAAATACTCAATATTGCATTTGATAATGCATCTGATTTGTTGGAAGACATATTTGCTCAAGAACTGAGCCTTAGTAACTGCATGTTTAATTTTGAATTTTAAAAATAAAAGACATATGATTATAAGCTAAAGAGCTATAAATGTGTTTTTAAATTAAAAAAAGTTACAATGCTCTGATTGTATATAAAGACGGTGACTTAATAAACACATTCAAAATATGGCACAAGAAGCTGTGAAAATAAGATGCGAAACAGGTTGGTGAAATCAAAATGTTTTTTCCCCAGACAATTTAGATTTGGGGAAGATATATTTACATTAAACATTTCAATGAACTTGAAGATATAATGCTTTCTGAAGATATTATTCAAAATATATCTAATTACTGCAGATTGATTTATCTGACTTTTACTGTCTACCTTATTGGCCAGTTATTCTGGTGCTGCTTTCAGTCATTCATGGTTCTATAAAATTTCAAGCAAAAAATCTTGTTCATCTGATTACCACCCCACCTCTCCCCAATTTGGGATGACTTCCAGGGTCCTCACTTAAACTTCCACTGGTGGTGCCCCTTTCCATGAGCCTGGCTTGCCTGCCCTTTCCTTGCTTGCCCTTGTTCTGTTAGGATCTTACTTTTCACTAACTCAAGGTGCTCACCTGTCCTGTGTGTGTGTGTGTAGTGGTGATGAGGGGATTAGTTGGGTAGGGGGGAGGCAGTAATGTGATGGCTTAACCAAATTGTCCCCAAATTGAAACAAGGTACTCCCTTTCTGGTGAACACTCGCATGATAAGGATCAGTGGGGCATTCCTCAAGGGAGGTGGAAAGAGTGAGCATCTCATGGTTTGCGGGGAGTGGCAGTAGGAAGCAATGATGGTGGGGGAAGTTACTCTCATCCAGTGCCTTCATGGCCAGCACTTGCCATCAGCACTTGAAAAGTTTCCATCTGGACCAAACCTTTCTCAGCAGCTGGACAGCAGAAATTTCCTTCTGAGCCCAGAGCTGTTTCTCTTCTCCTGTGGGGAACCCACGCCTCCAAGACAAGTGTAACAGCAAGATCACCCAGGTCTTACAGAGAGGGATGAACATGGAGTGTGATATCTCTCCATGGAGGAGGGTGGTCATTATTATGTGTGGGAATATACAACTAAGATTCCTAATTTCAAGTCATTTTTCTAATGCTACATTTCATAATAAGCTGAAGCTTAATTTTCTTATTTTGTTATTTTTATTAAAATCTCTTAGCACACCAAAAAGTTATTTATGAGGTGTTTAAGCAATCCTTTGGGTAAAAATCCAAAGGATAATGAGAATAAAAGAATAAACTAGAGGAAGAAAGTAAGGAACTTGTATTTCTTGAGCACTTACTACTTGCACTTACTGTGTGTCAAGCACTCTAAATGATCTTAAGTAACAACCCTGAAATGCAGGTTTTTGCATCTCTATCTTATAGGCAAGGGGTCCAAGATGTGGAGGGCTTAAGTAATTTACACAAAGATAATGAGCTTTAGAGTAAAAATTGAATTCAGTCCTGACTGACTCTGAGGCTATGTACTTCATTCATGTCACCCAGTAAGCAGGCAGAACAGAACAAATTCATGGACTAGGTGAGGCATGTGTGGAGACACTGAGACATAGGCATGTGTCTCTGGTCCTCAGTGTCCTCACTAGGGTCAAACTAAATACTTCTTAAACAGTTTCAAGACATAAAAGTATTGCCTATGTAGGTCTTCCCAAAATGTTGACCGAACAGTACTTTAGATATCCCAAAATTATATAATAGACATTAGTTGAGATGGGCATGGCTCCGGCAGAAAAAAATAATATAATATTGTAATTACACTGATTTGCATTTAAAGTGTCTATTCATTAGGACTTTAGCCATAGATCAGTTGTCAGGTTTTTATATTTTTGGTCATATTAAAAATACACTTTAACAAAAGTAGAGTTTTGGCTTTTATTTTTTTTATGAACAAATATAGTAGGCTTTTTTGTTTTGCTTCTAAAATACATGTCTGGGATTGACATTATAAATTAAATTGATTTCTTCTCAAGAGTATATTTTTAATAGTTTCTATTTCCTCTGAGGATTAAAAGGTCCCAAGGTGGTGTTAACCTGGTGTTAGCATTATATGGGTAGAGGCACCTACTTTATAAAGATATTAGAAATTTCCCCATGTGTCTGTGATACATGGCTGCTCTGTGGGAACTGTTTCCTAGACTACACTGCGACTTTGTATAAATTGCTGCCACACTTATTTTATCTAGAGTTATCTGAAACATTTGGGCCTCCTAGATTTATGTGGGTGAATAAGAGGAAACCAATAATATATCTAAACAATAAAAAGATAGCAGGTGAGATAGCCGAGCCCAGTAGTGAGGAGACCAGATTCCTGCAGTCTCCTGTCTGCTACGTACTGCCTAGGGATGACTGGCATTGCCCTCAACTCATCAGTCCATCTCATCAGACTGGACACCCAGTCTGAAGTTGGGGAACCTGCTCAAACCAGAGAAGCACTGCAAGGAGGTGTGGCTCATTCTCCCTTAGAGATAAGTAGTACCTGTCTTCCTTGAGGTCTAAAGATCTCAGAGTTAGCTGAGCCAGATCAATGATAAGGTTTGATCTGGTCATTGTTACAGAAATATTGTAAAAAGCAAAACTAATTCAAAACAAATAAACAGTTAATCTTCAGAGTGGGTTTTGGTAAGAAAGATAAAAGGGTTGCAAAGGCACGATGGACATGTGACTTTCTAGCTTCTGAAGTCTGTGCTGATGCTTTGTGAATATTTAGGTAAGAAGGAAGGGTTTGGTCAAGCTTGAGGGGAGACCAGAGGAAAGGGGTGGGGGAGCTGCTCTTTACCTTGGGAACATGAGAGGGGAGCATGGCTAACATCTCCTAGGCTGGGGTTGGGGAGCTGAGGCAAGATCCAGATGCAGGCACAGGTTGTGTATCCTTGAAACTCCTGTACAGTACTCCAGGGAAGGTGTTGTCCTGTTAATGGTGCCAGGTAGGATCTGAAGGTGTAGGGGATTTTTGAAACCCAACCCCTTTGAGCTGCCCAATACCCTGTATCTTTCTCAAACACTTTCCAGCTTCAAAAATGAATACTTTCAAAGAGGAGTTAACACATTTAGGGAGTGAACTTGAACTGTGCTTTTACCTTTTTAACACAGAAATTTTAAGGAGTGTGTCACCACGATCACAGACATGAGGAAGGTAGATTTAAGAATCTCCATGCACCCTCCAAAGTTGTTTCTTGTTCTTTGTTGGAAACTCTGTAGATTTAGATGACTGGGCAATATTAAATAAGGAAATCTGTGAGCATCTTTAGTATTTAGTGGGTAAAATAGAACAAACAGAATTACTATATTTCTTAGCAGTCAGCAGCAGTTTCTAAAATCCCTTCGTGTCATATTAAAAAATAATTTTTTTCAGGTGAAGGATATATTCCCAGAATTATGAAGTAATGTTGGAAAATAATTGTGTCCACATAAAACAACTCCATTCAAAAGATGAAATAAAAATACCTCTTAGGAATGGCAAAGGAAGGAAACTGTGCCTTGTGCACAAATTGGGTGATATTAACATTATTAAATATCACTCTTAATGGAACAGCGTGGCCCATCATGCATCCAAATAGTTTTTATTTTCACTGCTTTCTTTCTCAATAATTGAATCTTCTAATTCATGTCAGGTAAGAAAATGAAAGTAGATGTTGCATCTAAATTCTTTTAAACTCACGTTCAGCTGAAAGCTCTAATATGTAAAGATAAGTTGTAAATTCATCCAGTTTTTCTCAGGATGTTTCCAGGTCGACCAGGAGGGTGCTCACTCACCAACCTACCCCTCTGTCTGCCATTCATTTTAAGTCCTTCTGATCCCAAGAAGGAAACAGTAACCCATGGGCTTTCTGAAACACCTGACTGTCATGTCATGTCAGGCGAGTGATGGCCCAGTGTGTGCCTGACCTTTAAGGAAAATGAACAAAGCCAAAGAACACAAGATACTTCTTAGACAGATATGGCTTTGCCTTCAAGACTCTCTCTTCCATTCACAGTATTATCTCCTGAAGACTTTCCATGAATTTTTTAAATAATAAAAATAAAAATCAAGAAGGCTTGATTTCAAATGATAAAATTAAATTTGTTTCCTGGATTTTTTCCTTCTACTTCATCATCATAATTAGCATTTAATAATTTTGTCATTAGAGGTAAATGAGAAATAAAATTTTAGGAAAATATTAAGAAGTAAAAATAACATATTTCCACCAATTAGAAAATCAAAAATTTATTTTGAGGTTATTAATGCTTTCTTTTTCTACATTGTGATTTAAAAAAAACTTAACATAGACATAGAAATCGAGAAGGCAAGAGCTATATTCTTGGGGAAAGATATTTGCAATAAAAGTATTTATAAAGGATTCATATTCAGAATATTAAAAAATTTCTACAAATTAATAAGAAAAAAATAACCTAATAGAAAAATGGGCAAAAGATGTGAATGAGCACATCACCAAAAAAGATATGCAAGTGGTCAATAAACACGTGAAAAATTGTTCAACCTCATTAGTTATAATGAAAATGCAAATTAAAACCACAAAACATACTGCTAAATATCTCCCAAATGACAAAAATTAAAGAATATGGAACAACTGGAATTCTCATATGCTTCTCATGAGTGTGTAAAATGGCACAACTTTTTGGAAAACTTTTAGTCAGAATTTACTAAAAATGAACATGTATACTCTGTAATTACTAATGGCTCTCCTAGGTATATACTCAACAGAAATGTGTACATTTGTGCAATAAAAGGCATATATAAGAATGTTCGTGGTAACAGCATCTGTAATAGTCAAAAACTAGAGATGACAAAATGTCCATTAACAGTCGGTTAGATACTAGTGTTATACAAGGGAATACCACACGACAATAAGAAAAAATTACTACTAAATGCAGCAATGTGGATCAATCTCACAAATGTAAATTAAGCATAAGATAACAGACACAAAGTACATAATGTATGGTCCCACTTATATACTTCAAAATTAGACAAAAATTATTTATAATAATGCAAGTTTGGGTGGTGGATACTTTTTGTGGAGTAGTGATTGAGGAGATACCTGAGGGGGATTTCGGAATGCTGGCAACGTTTGATTTCTTGTTCTGGGTGTTGTTTATCTCTATACTCACTTAGAGAAAATTTATTGAGCAGTATAGCCAGGGTTTTACATACTCTTATGTATGTAAAATGTCAAGAGAGATCCACTTTAAAAAATGTCTTTTAACAAAGAAAAAGACATTGTTTTCAACATCTTTGGGAAAAATTAATATTTTTTCATAAAATGAGTAAGAAAAGGCAATATTTAAAAATTGCCATTTTTTATATAATATGTGCTTTAAACATGTAAAACAGAATTAAATATTACAAGAAAACTATATAGTTATAAACCTTGTAAGAATATTGTATCCAACATTTCACTTAACATAAAAATGTAGTTTCATGGTATGAAAAATTCATCACAAATATCATTTCCTATGTCTTTGTAGGATCAAAATTTGTTAACCCTTTTTTCTTGCAGGATAGAGAAATTTAAAATTTAGAGATATGAAAAATAATAAATATCTTGGTGTATAATTTTTTCTATTATTTAAAAAATTTTTGCAGATGTGGAATTACTGGTTTAGAGAGCACAGAGATTTTTAACTCATAATGTGTATTATCAAATTGCTCTCCTGAAGGGTTGCTCTAGTATATGTTCCTACTAGCAACATGTGATTGTGTTTACTTCACTAAAATTTCACTGATGCTATTTTTTAATTTGTTTAATCTTTGCTAATTTTATTTGTGAAAATGGAATCTCATTGCAAAGATCAATACTTATTCAAAAAATACTGCATTTGCTAAAATGTCTCTTTTATGTTTGTCTGGAGAATAGATTTACTAGCCATATAAGACTGTCTGAACACCTAAATAATGTTTAACTTTAAAATGCTTGTTGACCAGACATTTGAAGTCATTTAAGACCTTTTTGTTTACAGTCATATCTGAGAAATAAAGATTATTTATGCAGCCTAAAAAATAAAAGCTCTTCTTTAAAAAACCTAACCACGATACCATAATCATACCTAAAAAGATAATTCTTTAATTTTATTAATTGTTCAATTGATATTCACATTTTCCTTTTGTCTTATAAATGTGTGTGTGTGTGTGTGTGTGTGTGTGTGTGTGTGTGTGTGTGTGTGTGTGTTTAAATTTAGATCTACATATGTCCATACATTGTGATTGGTTGATATGTTTCTTTAATTTATAATTTTCTGTGTAATTGCTTTTTCACTCTAGATTTATTGTTGTAGATGATGTTGAAGAGAGAGGTCGAGAGTCCTGTAGAGTTTTTACAGCCTGGATTGTACTGATTGCATCCCTGTAGTATTTTTAAGAACATCTTCACCTATTCCCTGTTTTTTCTTTGTTAATAAATTGATAGTTCTTGAGGCTTGATGAAATTCAGATTTTTTTTTTAAATCAAGATTACTTAATAGGTTGCCATGTACACTTTTCTTAGGAAGTACATAATATCTAGTTGGCTCTTTTATGGTGTTTGTAGCCATTGATGATCATTGCCGTGATAATAAGTTCATTAGGGCTTGCAAAATGATGATTAATTTTATGGTATAGGTTTAGTTCAAATACTTCAATAAATACAATCTTATCCCTCAACTAGTTATCCTGAGATACAATTTATATAGGAAAGGCAGTTTTGCTTATTCGTTTTCAAAACAATGAGTTGGTTCCCTGACACTTTCCACAGGTGAACAATGAGTTTTGTTTTTGAATATCATTATGATTTCAAAGACTTAAACACATTTGATGTGTTTCAATTTAATGCAGTTATCCTTTTTGATATAGAAATAGTCACATCTTTGGCCAGTAGGGGCCCCTGCAAATTGGCTCTTATGTCCTTTTGACATGATTAATATTCCTTGATAGCTTTTTTGCTTTCTGATATGACAGAATGTTCCAGGTTAAAAAAAAAAATGTTTTAAACTGAATTTATCCCTAAAGGATGAATATTTGCAGTCATTGAAAATATTCAGAAAAGGAGCCTTGGACTCTGAATACAGTTTTCAAATTGGAGTTCCCCCTAACATTCTAAGCAATGGCAGCTTTCTTTTTCCTTCAGGAGGTAGAAAGGTGTTGACTTGAATGGTATAACCCTCCTCAATTCACATCCAACATACGTGTTCTAAAGCCATTTACATTCTTTCCTAATTAGCCATAGTTTATGTGCCTGCCTCCCTGTATTCTGAGAACAAAAGTCCTATCTTAATCATCTTTGTGTTTCTAGTACAGTGCTTGTCACTTAGTAAGTAGTTAAAAATACATTCTTTCATTTTACTTTAGAATTAAATAAATAAGTTTAGAAGAACTATATAATGTGGGGAAGCACGGTAAGGGAACAAATCTCTACATTCTCAAAACCATACACACTCACTGATTGCTAGTGTGTTGCATGCCTGTCTGGGTGATTGGCTATATAGCAGAAACAGGAGTTTAATGCAGGGTTTTGCATCAGTATAGCCTGCTATTTCTAGAATAATATCTATTTAAATATTTAAAAATTTATAAAATTATTTATAGTCTTAAAATACTTTTCATATTTATTACTAGATGTTAATTCTCCAAATGATTAGCAAAATATATAACACAAGTGCAATCAAGGCCATTTTGTAAGTTAGGAGCTAAGGAATGGAATAAGCAAATGATTTAACTGAGGACACAGAGGAAATGTCAGAGTTGACAAGAGACTGAATGAGTTTGTTTTCAACCCTGTTATTGACCCCTACTAGGCATTCTTATGCTTGAATATTTGTGGAAAACTGCTGGGATTACTCCTAGTTCTTGCTTGCAGCATTGATGGTCCTGGAGGGTGTTTTGAGGGGTGGGGAGGAGCCTTGCTGGCCTCATACCTTTAGGACAGTATTATCATTTGAAAAAAAAAATGAATGAAATATGGTGTTTTTCAAGAAAACAGAAATGCCACCCATTTTGTCTACTTTTCAACACTATTTTAGAACTCAAGTTACTTATTCCACTTCAAGTTAAATTGTTTAGGAAAAGACACTTTCGCATAATGTATGAAAGGCACAGATTTTAGAAATATAGGCACGATTCGAAGTCTGGTTCTATCACTTATTAACTTCACTATGTCTCAGTTTTCTTATGTGTAGAATGGAGATAACACTTGCCAAGAAGGATTCATGTTAGAATTCAATGAGAAAATTAAGGTAGCATTAACCATAATTCCTGACACCCATTAAGTGCTCAATAAATAGTTAATAATATTAGTAGTAGTAGTGCTTAATAGATAACAGCTAATAATTTCACTAGGTAAGATTCTCAAGGTAAATGCTCTGACTCCTCAAGGATTCTTTTGTGACTGCTATTGACAATGACCAAAGTGAGGCCACCATTCAGAGGAGGGAACTATATATTAGGAAGGGTGTGGGGGTGTGGTAAGGGCCAGGTGACTGAGACATTTGATATTAAGTGAAAAAGAAGAGGAGATTGAATACTAGGGTTGAAGATTTCTAAAATATGAGCGAAGACATACTGTGAATTCTCAATTTTTCAAATGACAAACAATTCAAGTACTCAATCTCCAAAGTGGAGGTTCAGGGGTGTGGCGGTGGGATGGTCAGATCAAGGTTGTGGTGGGGTAGGATGAAGATCTTGTCTCACTCTTATTAGTAAGCACAGCCTAGTAGCAGAGGGGTCTGAACCTGAGAAAGTGATCCTTGTAGTAGAGACATCGGTCACTAGTGGAGCCAGGTGGCCATTTCCCAGGGTTGGGATTTGCTGCACCTGTGAGCAGTATATAGTGTTATTGCTTGTAGGGTGTGGAGTTGGTGGAGTTCTGCATCTCGAAATTTTATTCCACTTCCAATATCCTTATTTAATGCTTCCTTGGGCTGACCCAAGGCTAGAGAACGTCCCCCTACCCTGACAGAAGCTGGAATATATTACTCCTGTCGTCATGTCCCCACCTGGCAGCTCCTGCCTACCCCTCTCCAGTGTACACTCACATTCGAACAGAGCCACCTTTAAACATTTCAAAGGACTATTAGATTCTGGTAGGGCTGCTGCTCTTGGGGAAGGACTAAATTTATCAGCCTTAACATCCTGCGTACTCTGACCCAAAAATTTAGTAATCTTTTCAATTAATCTTTTTTTTTTTTTATCAATCTTTTTTCTTGAAAAATTTCAAGCCTACACAAAAGTTGAAAGAATAGTACAATGAACATCATGGTATCCTTCACTTAGACTCATCAACTCTTTCGATTGAAATTATTGAGCACCTATTATTTGCAAGACACTATGGTATCCTCTGAATAAACAAAAATGAATGTGTCCTGCTTCCCAAGCTCAAGCTGCATGCCTTAATGGAAAAGGGAGACTATAAAACAAACAAACAAACAAACAAACAAACAAAACCTTATGAGATAGCCTGATAATGGTGCTATTCCAGGGAAGTGTATTTTGAGCAAAGGGAACAGCATGGAGAAATGCATGGGAATTTGACATGACCTGGTAGATTTGGGGAAATGAGATTCAATGATGAAGTAACTGATTCTAAGCAGAGAGAAGCCCAGGTGCCAATGCAAGATCCAACCACGTGTATGCCAGCTCTGGATGATACTGAAGCTGACCACTCTAAAAGTTTTAATTCAAAAGTGATTTTCAAAACTGGTGGGAGGATTGCCCATGCTCCTTTATGAAAGAAAACTAAAATGGTTGCCAAGGCTGGTGGCTGTCGGGGATCCTGCTTGAAGAGCTTACTGGTAACTCAAGGGCAATTGAGGTTCTCAGAATGGCTCTGCCATTGTGTCAGCCCTCATACTGGTAACCCACATGTTGGGGGCTCCTGGTCTTTGTGAGCTCTTGGGATCCCTGTCTTCCATAGTAACTTGTTTCCCATTTTTTGGAATCCATCAGGAGTAAGTCTTGTAGTATAATTACTCTAAATTATTACAACTAAATTTTGAATGAAAGGGAATAAACCCTCTTTATTTATTTTAAATGAAGAGAAGAAAAACACTTGGAATGTTAGGAAGGCTTTTGAAAGGATGCAGGACCCATATCTCCTTCTGAAGAGAACAAAATCTCCTAATTTTTCTATGACTCTACAGTGATTTATGCCACATGGTAGCCATTTCTCAGGAAGATTTAATTGCCTTTCTAATATTGTAACAAAGAGGACTAAGTTGTCCCATGCATATCCATATTTATTTTAACTTTTTCATTTAACCCTTAAGAAAACAACTCATGAGGACTAAAAACTATGACCTCTATCATCTTGCCTAAAATATCTAAATTTTATAATCTTATTGTGGAAAGGGCTGGTGTAGCTTGATTAATTTGTTTAAATATATTACAGCCTTTTTCTTGGTGTCCTTCAGAGAGCATGGCATGGTTGTTCACTTTAGGAGCTGCTGTGACAGAAAGTGATCTCTCAGAAATCAGAGATTCTAGACTGTATGGCTCCAGGCTGGCAGAATTGAATAGGAAGAGATGGAGGCCTTACCTACCTAAAGACATGCTAACAGAAAAAAAACATAGCCTTGTTCTCTTGTCTTTTATTCCCTGATGGGGGCATTGCAATACCAGGAGAAAACTGAAATTGTTTTTTATACAAAAAGCAAAGAAAAATCTCCAGTTGTAATTATTGTTTGCATAGTTTCATACATAATGGTATATTCAAATAGCATTGGATGATTCCATGTTATGAATCAAAGAACTAAAAATTGACATTTTTCAGGGTCTGTTCTACTTTATTATATTTTCCAGCTTTTTGAGATATAATTGATATATATCATCGTATAAATTTAAGGTGTACAACATGATAATTTGATACATATATATATATTGTGAAATAATTGCCACCAGAAGGTTAGTTAAGACCATCACCTCATATAACTATCATTTTTTTTAGCATGTTGTGAGAACATTTTAGATCTACACTCTTAGCAACTTTCAAGTATATAATATTGTTAATTATAGTCACCATGCTGCACATTAGATCCCCAGAAGTTATTCATCTTAATGAGGATCTGTTCTGTAGAAAACACAAGCATTTAAGGTATGAATGGTACCTTTCTCTAAACAACTTAAAATCTTACTAACGCAAGCACAGGAAAGTTAGAAATGATGTAGTTAGTGCTAAGGGAGGTCAGAAGAAACTTATAATAGTGATAGCAGAAGCAGCCTGAGAAGGTTTCATTGATGAGAGGCAATGAACTAGCAGGCTTAAATTCAGAAAATAGTAACACGTAAGATATGTGAAAAGGGGCTGGAAGATACACACAAAACTGTTTTACTCTGGGACTGGGTGTGGGGACTATTAAAGAGGATGGTTTATTTTTACTGTACTCATCTATCACGTGTGTGTGTGTGTGTGTGTGTGTGTGTATACATATATATATGTATATATATGTATATATATATGTATATATATAAAATCAATGGAGGGCTGGTAAAGCTTCAAAATTGGGTTTTTAAAAAGTTTCTATTGCAGCGTTGTCAATTTCTGTTCTGCACATTCTTCCACCATTGCTAATTTCAAGCAACCAATTTAAGACTAACTAGCTCACAAATTCTTGGAAATTTAACAATTCAAACACTTATGTAGCTGCCTCTGAGTCAGGTGATGGGGAAGATAGAGAAAAGATCATGATGTAGTTTTGTCTGCCAGGCAACAGAAACATAGTGGGGGGAAATCAAAGAGGAACAAAAGGAGGGAGAGATTAACTTTGGCAAAGCATAGGGAAGGAGGAGAATCAGAAAATGTTCTCTGAATGAGCTTGAAGAGATAGGATCACAGTTATTTAACTAGAGAATGAGAAAACACCTCAAAACATGGAAGTTCATGATATGTGTAGGGAAATACAAATTACTCACTTTGCATAGGATTGGCACAAAAGGTAGGATGAGGCCAGGACAGAAGGCTGGGGCCACATTGTTGCAGGTAATGAATCTCACTGTGTAGTAATAAGAGCTACTGACAGTTTCTGAGAAGCATCAGGCAGTAATTCTGATGGCAGTCTGACTACTAAACTGTAAAAGAAACCTTTACAATGTTTCAACAGGATATAGTAAGGGCTTTAATGATGGAAATGGAAATGGAGCAGAACCAAACACTTAGGGAGAAAGAATGGACAGAACAACAGGTTGGCTGAGGTGAGTGGAAGAGATAGGGTGCTTGAAGATAATACCTGGGACTTTGAAAAATTATCATTCTGCCTCCTGTGGGAATGAATGACTTCATCAAAGAAGAAAGGAAACATTTTTAAGAGACTAAAGTTTAGAGTTTAGGAGCACAAATGGTTATTTCTCTTGTATCTTACTACTAACATTTGTAAATTTGAAAGTGAGAAGTTCTGAGACATGAGTGGCAGGTCATGAAGATGGTTTGTTTTACTGAATTTGTATTTATGAATCTTGATTCTGCACAGGGCATAGGCAGCAAGCAAAGTAAATTTGGGATTATAACTCCAGGTGTAAACATGATAATCTCATTGGAATCTTGCTGATGGGACTCAAGACTGACATACAGTGATGAAGTCAAATCTGTGCCCCATTCAAAAGAAAAATACTTATGAAGTGGAGAAGAAGACTGGTGTGTGTTGTAGGGAACTAAGTAGAAGGCCACTGAAGAGTATAAAGATGAATATTTAGAAACAGAGGATCAAAATGTTAAAACAATTACTATGTGCCATTTGTCCAGAAGGTAATGGCAAATACTGAATATCAAACTTGTACAAAAAAATTCCAAATAAAATCCTTTCAAATATTGTAATGAGAAATCTGACCTTAATTTCATGAACATGACATTTTTATATTCATTTTTTAATGCTTGAAATAACTACGGGTAATTTTTGACCAAGACTTTTAAAAAAAATGGTCTCTTGAAATTCTAATTAATCTCTATCAAGAAAAATATTTCTTTGTATAAGTAGCTGATGAAGAATTTAAAATGTTTTTAATAGCCATTAAAAATATATGATAATTGAAACTACCAAAAAGTAGATACTTCCTTTTTTAAAAATTGACAAATGTAATGTTGAAATTCATGTGATAAAGTAAACAGATTCTTTACAATGGGCAAATACACTTGTCTATCACACATGGAACAGCATTTTAGCCAGGCTAATTACCCCCAGAGCCTGGATCATGGATCATGAGTCTGACCAAAAGGGTCTTATCAACACTTCAACAGTGGGAGTCTCTAGAAAGTGTCAGGACAGAGGCATATTGATTCTCTCAGGTGGTCTAATCTCATTTGAAGCCATACTCCATTAGTACCTGGTGATTTGGGTGTTATGGGTTGAATTATGTCTTCCCTCTCAAATTCAAATGTGGAAGTCTTAGCCCCCAGTACCTCAGAATGTGACCTTATTTGGAAATAAGGTCTTTGCAGACATAATGAACCTAAAATGAGGGCATATTAGATTAGAGTGGGCCCTAATCCAATGCCTAGTGTTCTTGACAGAAGAGGGAAATTTAGACACAGAGACATGCAGAGAAGGAAGACAGTGTGAAGAGACACAGGGAGAAGATAACTATCTATAAGCCAAGAGACACCTGGAACAGATCCTTCCCTCATAACTTCAGGAGGAACCAACTGCTGACACCTTGATTTTGGACTTCCAGTTTCCAGAAGTGAGACTCCTATTGTTTAAGCCACTTAGTCTGTGATGCTTTGCTATGGCAGCCCTAGCTATATGGGAATAGAATTTAGCATCTAGAAGAGGAGAAAAGACTGGCAAGGACCAGTTAGTATGTTAGAATAACAGCCAAATAAGGGAGTGAAGCTTCAGTCCCACAGGAAGAATAAGAATAAAAAAGAGGAACTGAGACAATTCCTAGTGAATTTTGGGCAAACTCGGTAAAGTTAACGCTGTACTCAGGGGCTGTCCCAGGCCTCACCTCCCAAACATAAAGCATCTTACGTTAAAGGCAGGGCAGCAAGGGCCTACAAAGGCTGGCTGTCCCCATGGTGGGTGGCTGAGTGCCTGGGTCAGTTTTTCTTGTATGTGGAAGTCCTTAGTACCTCTGGTTGAGGGGGTATAGAGAAGGCAGTTGTATGAAAGCAGGTTTGAAATTTATCTCACAAGAAGATAAATTCTAGCACAAAATTGGAACTTTCATTTAAAAAAAAATAAAGCATTTGAAATTTGAAAAATCATAGGAAACTTGGAAAATAGAAAAAGAAAAAAGAATCTCCCCACAATCCCACTATTTTAACCAAATTCACCAAGTATTTCCTTTGTCTTTTTTCAAATATGTATATTTTAGGTAGTTGGATTTTGAAAAGTGTACATACAATTTTTATTTCTATTTTTAAATAAAATTATAGGACAAGCATATTTCCATTTTTGCTACATGATTTCTCATAAGGATAACTTTTAATGGTGTGTAAGTTCGTGGAATGGTAGAACCATAATGAATGATTCCCCTGTAGGGAGAATATGTTAAGGTTGTGGCTGCTCTTTTTCTTATCAATATTCTTTTTAAGGTTCCTTATAGTACTGAGATTCTGATTCCATGTTTGGCAAAGGGAAATGAAAAGCACTTCTCAAGTTATCTTCTCTATCTCTATTCTTCTTAAGAGGGGCCTTTTGAGACACCTTGAAGTTTTATATTAAGTCAGATTTCCATTATTTTCTCTGAGTATCTCTTTCACAAAAATGATTTTAAGAAATTTCTATCTAGTTACCTATATGGACAATTTTCAGATGTACCGAAACAAACAAACAAAGCAAAATTAATACAAAGAATTCCTAAATATCTTTCCCCCAGGTTCCCCCAAGGTCAATATTTTACCTAAACACAATACACTGATCAATGATCAGCTGACTTCAGATGGTTCTACCAGTTGCTTTACTTAAGGGTCCATTTTCTGGACCCAGATCTAGTGAGGCTGAATTAGTGATTATGTCTCCTTTAATCTAGATCAGTTCCTCAATCAGTTTTGGGTTTTACAACCTTGACCTTTTCAAAAAGTACTGGGCAATTATTTTATAGAATGACACTCAATTTAGGTTGTCTAGTACTTCTTCATGGAATTTTTATATTACCACAGTGATGTTTGATCCTTCTCAGAGCGTCTGTATTGGGAGGCACGTGATGTAGATTTGTCCCATTAAGAGTAATGCTAATTTTAATTACCTGGTTAAGGTGGTTTAATCTGTGTTGCTTCTGCTCTCAAAACATATGAAGACCATCAAATATGGAGGCGCCCAGACAAAGGCATGTTGTTGATGGAACATGTTCATGTATTTGCACTGCCGTTGGTTTTCCAAGTCTTCCTCAGCTAATTATAGCTCATTTGCCAAGGAATTAGAGGCACTTTGTAATATGTTACTTATCCGTAAGTCATCACTGTAAAGTAATAAAGAAGTAGCAATAGTCACTTCTACTCTACAGATGAGAAAAATGAAACCCATGAATGTAGATATACTGCCCCGGATCAGATAGTGGCATAACTGGGACTAGCTACCAGTGCCTGGAGTTTTTCAGGTTTTATCTGGTACTGCCCTAAAAATTATACTATTTCTATTTGTGTATAGATAACATGATATCTCTTCAAGAAAAGATGTTGCTTTTGAACAAAATCACTATTTTGGCTAATTATTATGTACTTTTCACTTATTATAGTCCAATCTATTATTTGTAAACAACAATAATAGGTATTTAAACAGAAACTTCTTCCGGGCATAAATTACATTTTTTTTTTTTTAAATCTCATGCTGAATTCTTGATGACGATCTTAAATCTTAAATATGGAACCTCCCATTTATTCAGAATGGTTAAGAGGTTCTGGATAACTGAACATTACTTTGAAGAGGGTCTTCTTCAAAAAATCCAAATGCAAGGATGAAGAAAAAGCATTTATTTCTTTAAAATCACCCGGAATCTCACATTAGTATGAACGTAACTCTCATTACTGATTAAAAAAAAAAAATCTTCCTGTTTTCTTGTCACTTAATTTTTTTCTCCTAAAAATAGCATGTAGGAGAAAGAAATTTTAGATGAGGGGAACTTTCTGGTGATTGGTATCTTACCAATATATCTGTTGTTAAACTAACTTATTTTCCTTATGATACCAGTAATTAGATTCCATTTCTGGACTAGCAAGTATCCTCACTTGCTCACATAATTAAGATCCATTGTGGATTCGGAGTGCCTCAGTACAGGCACTCCTTGTGGTTGTTATTTTATTTTCAAGTTATTTGTGTCCCCTGTGTTTGTCCCCATACCTGACACAAAGTAGGCACTAGATAAATATTTGCTGACTGATCCACTAATCCACTGACAGCCAGACCTCAATCCCAGAGTGAGGGCCTAGCCTAGGCCTTACTGGAACTTTTTTTTCTTATTTCAAAAACAATACATACTCATTATAGAAACTTGTAAAATAGAGAAATTCACATACATAGGCAAAAGAGAAAATAAAGCTCTACCTATCTTGCCAGCAATAGAGGTGATTATGCCATATGAAGAGCATTTTCCCATTTATGAAATATTCTTCAAAAACATGTTTTTGATGGTAATAGAATGATCTATTGTGTGGATGTGCCATATTTAACCATATCCTTGTTGTCAGTAATATAAATTCTTTACAATTTGCCACTATTAGAGATAATGTTGTAATTTACACAATAAACTCTCTATTAGAGCTAATTATTAAGTTAGTTTCCAAAAGGATTATATTCATTTAAGACCAGTGCCTCAGATATTTTAAATGCTGACAATTGAGGAATGAGGGTTTTGAAACTTCTTCCCTTCTAAACAGCCTCTAGTATAATGACAGTGAAATAATGTTTTCCTCCAGACATAACTCTGGGCCCTGTGAAGGGTAGGGTAAACCACATGGGAATGGATACTTTGGAAAACATGTCTGGAAATCTCAAACTATACTGAGGAGAAAGCATTTGCCCTTAATAAAAAAAAAGTCTGTGAGATAAGTAAAGAAGTGGTGATGCCCCAAATTGAGTAATTAATACAGCAAAACAGCTAATACTGTTATGCTGATAGCTGTCACTTTATTCAGAACTATTCTTTATTAAGAACTATTTTCTCTTTACAAAAGATAAAATCATGCTAATTAAAAAGAAAAATATTGGGGAGAGAAATAGGTCAAAAAGAGAGAGTACTTTTTTCTTTCTTTCTTTCTTTCTTTCTTTCTTTCTTTCTTTCTTTCTCTCTAATTATTTTTTTTATTATGGTGACATTGGTTAACAAAATCCAGTAAGCTTCATGCATACAATTCAACAGTAAGCCATATATATACATATTGCATTGTGTGTTCACTGTCTATAGTTAGATTTCTTTCTGTCACCACATATTTGACCCCTTTTACCCCATCTACTTCCCCCCTCCCTTCGAGAGAGTACTTAAAAAAAATAATATTCATTTCTATTCTGAGAAATATATTTGTCTCATTCTGAAACAAAAACATAATTAAAAATAATCTATAATGAAAGCCAAAACTTTCAAAAATTATTTGCCATTATTATAGAGAAAATTCTATTCTGATAATTGTTTGTCTTTCTGCTGCTGTGTATTCCACCTATAGACTGGTAGACCAGGTGTCAGACTAGAAGATTTGCTCAGTACTTATTGTAGGTATCCATCATCTCTGAAATACAACACATACATATCTCTTCATTAAGTCAGAGTTTAAAATGACTGTGAGCCATTATAAACATGTAAAGTACTATTATTATTTCAATATAATAGCTATTTTAAATCTAACCCTCAATAAGACAATTTATTTCCAGACTTATAGTCAAGCAAAGGCTACACTACTTGGAATTCTACTGAAAACTAGAGATAGAGGCCTGGATTCTGAGCTAGTCATTCAGTGTGAAATTACCATTTTAGAAAGTGGGATTGATATCAAACTTCATCTTGATGTAGGAAATTTTGCTGAAAAGCCTGAGTAATTGACCCTTTCTTTTACTTTTGTGTTTTCACTTATTGTCATGAATCCAATTCCAGTTTCTTTTCCATAAGCCTATATATTACATTTTATAGCTTGATGGGTCATGAATGAACATTGTAAGCATCATTAGTCAAAAAGAGGATATTCTCTAGAGAGTTGGGTAAATGTACTTTTACTAATATGAGGGTAGTTGGGAAAAGAGTACTAATCCCACTTTCTTTGTAAATTTCTTTAGATAGTTTCATGGCTAATCTTGCAATTTTAATTAAAGACATTAGCTAAAGACTGGGATTATCCCAAAGCATGCTGGAAGTTAGTAGTACCAAAGTCATCTTGTCAGGGGACAAAGAATGAGTCATATTTCTAGAATGCTTATGCTTCTCTTTGACAAGGGGATGGAATGGAGAGGAAGATGAAATATGTGTAACCACTTCTATATGATATAAAAAGAGATATATTTTTTCTATTAATATTTTCCTTTCTAGTGGTGATGGTAGGTCTGAAAGCTCCCCTGCTAGAGTAAAGGTCTAAGTAACTGGGATTTGAGATAGACAGTGGGATCTATGGTTTGGAACATCTAGATGACGGGAGTACTCTAGTATACTTTAGGGTGAAGTCAACAGAAGTAGAGCATTTCCATTTTCTCTCTCTGATCCCCACATCTGTATGTCTGCCTATGCCAATCCAATTTCCTTAGTTCTATGATGTCAGTGGCTGGGCCTGGGGTCAACAGGAAAAGATGATCTAGAGAATATTGTTGGTTATATATACATTTCTCCCCTTCACCCATCTCAATTGATCCATATTTTCATTTTAGTTTACATCATTGCCCGTGTACTTTGAGGGGAGATGATCTCAACCATAACTCTTGGTTTGCTTAATCTAATCAACAAATTCCATTCCCAAGCTAAGGTCATTGGTTCAGAGATGAGCATATGACTTATGGAGTCCAGTTAAGGTCAACCTCAGGACTCATGCTTGAAATCCTGGGGTCGGGATCCTCTCTTTCTTCTGAATGACAGGATATACAGGAACTATCACATCAGTCCTTTTTGCCACATAAGGGAAATGACCTAAAGATAAAATTAACAAATGGGAGAAACACATAGAAAGAAATGGCAGAGAAACGGGGAAGGAACTCCTTGGTTAAACTGTCTTTGAACTCTCAGTTACATGAACACATGAATGTCCTCATTGTTCAATCTAGTTAGAGATGAGTTTATGTGCCTTGGAACCAAAACCATTTCAACCTACAGGAGGTTGGAGGTGCCTTGTATCTAGGCATCATATGGCTCATATCTGGTGGCTATGTATTCCTTCTGACATATTATGAATGGTAGTCAATTTCTCATATTAAGCTAGACTATAAATTAAATGTTATATACTGGCAGCAAACAATACTAGAAGACAACACGGTTCAAGTATATAGTACTGTATAATAAGGAGAAGAAAGGAGGTATTTTGGAATATAATAACCATTTATCACATTTTTTCATGAGAAAAATCTGCTCTAGGTTCCAAACAAGCAATTGACAAACAAAATTTGGGGACCCTCTAGGTCTCAAGTTTCTCATGAAGGTATAAATTAGATGAAGTTTAAGGCATCTTATAGCTTTAACATTCTATGATTCTTTTTTACCAATTTATTTTAAATAAGTATAAATGAATCCCTATAATAGGACAACATTCTTGACTAATGTGGAATTTGAAGATTGTTCATTTCCCTTTCAGCAAGCTGTATCTTGTTTTTACAGCAGTTTGAGGATTTGCCATCATTATTTTAACCATCTTGCCTCTAAATATTTATACACAGAATACCTTATTTCTCACAGAAAATTCATATTTTGATTTGTCAGTTTTATGGAAACCTGAAAAATCTACATAGGCTCATATTTCTAAGCAAAAGCAAATAGTAATTTCCTGCTTCACCCATGGGTTAGTCAAAGCAGGGACTTTTTCTAAGATTAGAGATATTTGCCATCTTTAGATAGTTTCAACACAAAAATGTTGGGGATTCATAATACTTCTGGTTCAACACAAGTTATAGATTAAAAAACAAGTGATCAAGTAAACACGAAGATCCATGCTTTGAAACATGAATAGGTAAAGCCTATATTACCTATATGTGTGGCAAGTGATAGCCCACCTGGTCGAAATTAAATATTCCTTGGAGACTCTCTATAAATCTTCTTACCAAATCTCTCCCACTAAACTTGCTAAGGAGTCTGAGCTTCTACCAATTTCTCCTTTAAGAAACTGTACTACATGAAGTTCCCACAGAAGCAATAGTATGCCACCGTGAAGGGCCGGTTATTAGTCCGTTAACTCCCAGTAGCACACTAGTTTAGATCAGTCTGGTAACCACCTTCTTATGGATGGGTTGCTGGGAGAGGGAAAGAGGGAAGGATTGACTATGAGATAGCTTGATGAGAGTCCCCGCTGGTTACACAGCACGGGGTCTGAGAACAAGGGAGCAAAGACAATTCAATTTATTTCATAATGTTGCCCTGGGCTTTCCCTATATATCTTGATTCAGAAGAAGTCAGTAGATCTCATGTTTATTTTAGTCTCAGAGGCTACCAAATGGAATAGATTCTTCCTTCCAAATCAATCCTATTCTCTGCCCTACTGTTCCTCATAGTATGGTCACCTACACTGAAGTCTCCTTGGGACCCCTGTGATGTGGCCTGGCAGTTGCTCTGCAGGCAAAAGGTCAGCTGTTTGGGTGCTGCTTCTCTCCTTTGAAGGACTTATTTAGGGATATATCCAAAAATAATGCCTCTTCAGTGAGCACTGAGTTGATGCACAGAGAACAAAAATGAGAAAAAATGTGATATGGATGTCTGCTCTTGATGTGGTGCAACAGAAGTATGTTTGAACTGAAGTGGGTCTAGGACTGTGCCATGAATCTATTTGGAGCACATCTAATTAGGTAAAGTATTTTATGGTCACAATTCTTTAAAAAGGATCCTTTAGGGCAGAAACTTTATCTACAGGATTCTTGTAAGGTGCTCCACCTTTTGTGGTGCTGTGTGAGAGCATTGAACTTAATTTCTTTAGCAGGTCTTGCCCTGTTTGTCAGGGCAAGGAGGACCTCATGGTGTGAACAATGGCTGTTTTCTTCAAATAGGCCGCCAGTTCTCACACAAGGCATGTCCCCACTAATGAAAAGAAATTTGAACTACCCGGAACAATGCAACAGAAATGTAAGTGATAGTACTCTTAAACCATGTTCAATAAAAATGAAAGAATTTGACATTTTATTGGAACAACCCCCTTCAGAAGTGACCCTCTTTCTCTTGTACTCTTTTCCCATTTTTGGTGTGAACTTATTTCATTTTTGGTAGGTGCCAGTCATAAACCTGTTCTTTTGTTACACATAATGGCATTGGTAGTTGCTCTTGAGACCGAAATCTGTTCCTTAATGTTGGATTGATGGAAATAAAAGAGGTGCATGCGTTCATCACTGAAAGTGGAAGTTACATCTCTGCTTTGTGTTCATGGTGCTAATCTGTACAATTAGCCAACAATTCTTCTCTTAAAGTACTCTTTCTAATAGGCTTACTAAATCATTGGCTAATACAGAATTCTGAATACAAATAATATAATATTCTTAAGTGGTTGAGTTAAGAGAAAAAATGTGGAAAGCATTTTGAAGTTGGAGGTAGTAGAATGTAGTGAAATATGAAGTCCATAAAAACAGACAAAGTCTGGGAAGCAAATGAACAATGCCTGCTGCAGTAATAAACCTCACAATAGTCCCTTTAAAGACCAAACATATTATATGCCTGGGATTGGTGAATTTCCACAGTCAGAATTTGTTTGTATTAGGATTATTGATTACAAAACAATTTATAAAGACACTATTTGATAATCAACTCTGTTTGATATAGAATCCTCTCAAAAGTTGCTGTTTAAACTTCTGGTTGAGTATTCTATTTAGGAGAATGTAGAAGAAAAAAATTTAACTTTAAAAAGGAATATGAAGAGATCATTGTCTGTAGTGTTGAATGGTGTGATATTGATAGTGCTAGAATCTATGCTTTGGGCTTGGAGTGTTGTATCTTGAAACTTCCAGTATTATCACACTCAACAAGCGTTTAGAGAGTGCTATGTGTTAGACACCATGTGTATCAATGGAGATACAAAGATGAATGAGAGGTGATGTGTGCCCCTTAGGTCTCACAGACTAGAGGAGCACAGGGACACAGTACAGATGAGTCCCCTGTGATCCTCCACATATCACAGTGACCACAGTGCTGCCTGAACATAAAGAGGGCAGCCATAATTCTAGAAGTGTGGTGGAGTGCGTGGAGGAAGAAGAAGGCCATTGTGTGATGGAGACACATGTGACAGCTTTCACTAGTTTTGTGATGAATTTCACTGTCATTAGTCACACCAGTTGCGACTTTCCTTGTGGGGAGCCTGCGAGGATCGAATGGGTGCCATCATGCAGTGCTTCCTTAAGTGAAAAAGAATGGCAACTGTCGGAAAGAAGAACCTTTTACATTTGTCAGATGTTAAAAGTTTGTACCTTGAAAGAGTTTTATTGCCTCTGCAAGCTTCACTTTTGTCTCTGATATAAGCACAATATGCTGGGCAAAACCCTGCAAGTCTATTCACAGATCAAATTATTGGCACATTTGTCGTTGTGAAGATAGCACGTTGGAAGGTGCTATATACAGAAATGGTGAATTTATGATCTTAGATTATTTCTAGTAGGAAATGTCTGACATTCTCAAAAGCTTTTCCCCACATCTTTTCTTTAACCTTTGATCACTTCCCACCTGACTTTTCTGAGGCCTTGGTTTGTGCTCTCTTCTCTGTCTCTTAAGAGGTGGCCTGAAATAGAAGTTTATATTTTCATTTAATCACCAAACAGTTCGAATAGCCTACATGTTGAGCCAGGCACTCTTCTAAGCACTTTGTAAATATTAACTTATTTAGTCTCCATAACTATTCTTTGAGGTGGTTACTGTTATTTCCACTCCTTTTTCTAAGATGCGGGAGATGAAAAATAGAGATATTAAGGAACTTGCATAAGTACACACAGCTAGGGAGAGGGCAAGCTGTAGGCCTGGATTTGAACACAGATCTCAGTACAGGCGCTTAATCTAGCTGCAGTGCTGAGGTATAGTCACATCCTGCTTCACGCCTAACAGCTCAACTCTTGGTAGGCTCTTTCGCAGTCACCTAGACTTTTTCATTTTTGCGCAGAGCATGTTGAGCTCTCTATAGAAAGATGCCTTTGAATGCAGAGGTTGACAGCTTTATTTGTGGATCCACACTGTGGTTTTTGGCTAGAGTCTGCTGGGCACTGGCTTTGTGGTAGTCAGTCTTTAAAATGGTGTAATATTCACACTGTTTTTGTTGGATAATTGCATGTCTTTAATTTGTGGTATTATAAACAGAGCAGTAATTTGGCTCAGGAGTAGACAGAGAAAGTGATTTGCTATCCATTAAGCCAAGTTTATTATGGACAGGCAAAAGCAACATCATAGAATACATTCTGGCAGGTGTCTCCTGACTAGATAGGTTTAAAACAACAAAACAACAACAACAACAACAACAACAACAGCAACAACAACAACAACAGCACCTTCTTAAGAAGGTGGGAAACAATTCTGCATTCTTTTCTAACAAGTGAATATAATTTTTCCTTTAGATATTATGATAATTTAACTTTCTCTAGAATATAAATTTTAAAGGGGAAAAACTCACACCTTTTTTAGTTCATGGTCAGGAAACAGTGATTGTTTTTTAAAGACCTATTTGAACTGCTGTCACCTAAAATGTTTACTTTACTCAGAAAATTTTGTTCAAGATAAACAAAAATATTAAATCTTGTAAAATAATTACTCATTTAGTAAATATAAAGCCTTCAGATAGTAAGCATATTTGAAATAAGGGCATTCATTGTTAGTAATTGTTTTTCATAGGTGTTCTGTGATTTAGTTGACTCATTATATATATTTGTAGGCCCAGAACATAAAAACATCTTCTGTTACAAGACATTTCAGTGGTTTGAAAACGTGAGCCTAAGGTAACGTTTCTGTCTTTGAAGATAAATCATTCCTTTTGTTTAGTCCACTGGAACAGCATTTAGGTTAATTCATAGGTTTCTATTTAACCCGAAAGAGTCCAAAGAGCTAGGTCAGACATATGCCAATGGTCTTCCTGGGGTCCCAACAGAGGTACAGAAGCACACAAGTCTTTAGTTTGTGATTAATGTTTGCAGAAAGTAATATTTCTGCCATTTTATAGGTGGAGTAACTGAGGCACTGAGAGGTTAAGTAGCTTGCTCTCAATCACAAATCTGTTTAGTAGACCCAGGAAGATCGGGCTCTCATGCCAGCTGCCCATGATTTTGCATCCAATTCTCATCAATTCTAAATTTTGTAAGTTACAGTTCCTGTATATGCCCCCCCCCCACAGGTTACAAACTGGAAGTTGTAGCTAAAATGAGAAGATGTTGACATTCACTTTTGAAGGGAAGGAAGCTACCCAGGTTTGCTTTGGCTAACAGAGCTGACATTTAATTAGTTCTTTTTCACCCTTACATCTAATGTTACCTATGGACCCAACTCTCCTGGACCCATTGGCTCTCTGCTCATCCCCCATGGCTTCTGTCCATGAGGATTCAATCAGCCTCAGACTGCTGACCAGGGTGGGGGGCAGGAGGACTGTAAATCTGGGAAAACTGCAAGTATTCAGGGTCTTGAACTTTATCAGGTTTAAATGTGTGATTGTGAAAGTAAAGAGCAGAGAAATGACAGCACTCAGTAAATCAAACGTAGAGAAGATCAGGACTGTCAGAGACAAGAGAAAAACAGGCTCTGGGCACAAACCTGGCTTAAAACCTGCAGGGAGGGGAAGACTTTTATGTTCCCTCCAGACTTTGCCTTCTGAAAAACAAATCTCTTTCCCTGTCATTTTATCTAGAGAATAGTATTCTTTGTTATGAGACACAGATTTATCTTTTTTAAGTTTTCATGATTGAAGTTTAACTCTTGTTTTAGAAGATGGGATGCTATAAGAAAAAAGGAGCAGGAAGAAAATCAGTTGAAAAACGTCTGGAATGGCCTAGATTTTCCTCTGTCACTAGTGTGTTCCATTGCAAATAAAACTGGGGAAAAGTAGGGTGTTCCAAAGCTCTTCAGAGATCTTTATTGTTTTGTTCCTCAACAGAAATGTGATTAAAGTAGAATAGCGTCCTGCATACAGAGCAATACCAAACTGAAAGGTCAAAAGCATGAGAGAAGTATAGTTAGCTGGCCAGGTCAATTTAATTAGTTCCCTACCCCTCCACCTCCCCTGCCCCGCCGCAACCCCCCTTTATATCTAACACCAGTCCTCACTGAGGCTCTCCTTCATGGCCCCATCTGTTAATTCACTCCTATCTACTGCCAGAAAGAAGTTTCCAGGGACTGGTGCTGCTAAGACTGGGATTCTTTTCCCAGAGCAGAGGATGAGCCTTAAGATTACTATCTTCATTCTGTAGATGTTGGTCTGTTGCTGGCATTTGCAAGGGGGAACAACAAGGAATGTTTCCTCTTCAAAGGAACCAAAAGCAAGTAAAGAACCTTTTTGTCTCACCTCCCTCCTCCCCACTTTCCTACCATAATGCAATAAATAAAGTCCTCACTGCTGGCACATGGGAAAAGCCTAAAACCTGTGGTGAACAGCAGCCTCAAAGAAGTTCTTTCCTGGGAATTTAGCTCCAGGGGGTCAGTTAGGTCATACAAGAAGTTAAAAATTTGGTGTAGGATATGTGAATCTATTACAATATAGGTATTAGTAATAACAGTTCACATTATGTGTTAATAAAACAGTGCTTACTATGTGCCAGGTACTATTAGCACTTTACATATGAAAAATCTTTTAATCCTCTCAACAATCCTGTAAGGGAGGCACTTTTATCATCCCTATTTTATAGACGAAGAAATAGACACAGAATGGTTAGGCAAATTGTTGTTACTAATCACACAGCTAGTAAGTGGTGGGGACAGATCTAAACCCAGGCAGGCTGGCCTAGAGTTAGGGCTTCTAGAAAGTCCCTCAGTGTGTGAGCTAGTGTGACTTCCTTCTTTTCAAATTTACAATGAAGCCTAGAGTACAATCTGAACTTTGGTATTTTACTAGAGAAGAAAAAAGACTTAGTCAGGCATCATCCTCCATCTTGGAAATTGTCTGTGGTACTTTGCCTGACTGGCTCTATAGAAGTGCCAACCTTCTAGACTGTAAACACTTCAAAACTAGAGGCTAACTCCTCTAGTTCTTCTTTACACAGTGTATACTCAGTATTGCTGGGTAAGTGCAGAATTGCATAGAGGTAGACAACCCTTTGGTCCTAATTCTCTGCATATTTGTCACATAGCTGAATGGAGAGGTCATATTTCTAGGTGGCAAATGCAGTAATTTTTTATTTCCTGGCACCTTTTCTCCCCTTTAATTGACTCAGGGAGGAGTGTTAGTTACTTAGTAAATTTCCAAAACCCTATCACCTCCTTTTTCTGTGGCTCCTTAACAACCTCCCCCACCCAGGAGTGGGGGTGGGCTGGGTGGGCAACAAGAAAGGTCTCTGACCTGAGACTGCTCTAGGGCAGTGGCATCCGGGCCCTGACCCTGGAATTGGCATTGCCTGCACACCTAGTGATACCAGCAAAATCCAGGAAAAGCCCAGGTTCTGCGTGTTTAGCGGGCTGCAACTTTTGCATCATGTTCACCTTCTTGGGTATAGAAATCATCCCTTTCTCTCTAATGATCTGATTTCTCTCTTCCCTGGAGTCTGGATGAGGAGAAAGGTTTAGATAAGGTGGATGATTTTGGAGTTCACCTTATCTGGAGGGGGAGAGGAGAAAACAGTCATCTTTAACTTCTGGGCCCAGCATGAGGTGACAGACAGAAGCTAAAGATGCTGGATTGACTTTTGGAATTCAAAGCCTTGTCTCTAGCTTCCACAGGGAACAGATGGGGTAAGACAGAAAATGTGGTAAGAAGCCCCCCACTGTAGGGAAGTCAAGGGAGGTCTCATATGCCACACACAGCTTCTTAATTTACCATTTTCAAAGTGGTAGAAAAGGCAATGGGAGACTGGAGTTTGGGGAATGCTCCATCTACTTAAGGGGAGGACAGACCATTCTGGATGTAACTCGAAAACATGGCATTTTACTCCTCAAGGCCACTTTCCAGTCCTGGAAACTGGATATTCTCAGATTTATTTTTGGTTAAAGGAAAGGGATCACCCCAGGGGCAGGGCCCCGGCCCAGCTGGCAGCCGTAGGCATTATATAGTGATGCCAGTAGTAATTAATAATGATAATAAATAAATACTACACTTCATAACCAACATACCCAACCTGGGCTGACTGAATGATTGGACCTCTACCTCCCACCTGCGCGCTTTTAGTCGGCGAGTCCACACCCTCCCATTTGGGTCTAATCCAGCTGCGGGGTTTTGGCCATCACTTTCCGACTGGGGTTCAAAAGAGGGTCTGCTCCCCTCAACCAGAGATGTGTGGGTAATACAGCCCCTCAGAACAACCGCAGGGAGTGCGGGCGAGAAGCTAGGGAGGCTTGGCTTTGTAGTATTATTCAGTATCAGAAAATAATCAAAATGGGATGGTGACTTAGGCCCCACTGAACTCGGTTGAGTTCTCCTGTGAAGTGCAGCGGGGGCTGCTTCGGGAGCGCGGTTCGGCTTGGGGTTCCCCGGCTCCCCAGACCCCAGGGCCTAACTAACACCCCAGACCCGACAGCCCGGGGGCCCTCACAGTCCGCGTGCCGCGGCCCGAGGTCCCGCGGGCCCGTCGGAGGTCTGGGCTGCTCAAGCGGAGATCTCAGGGTGCCAGGGCTCATCCAGGCGTAGGGGAGGACGGCCGGCGCCGGGGAGGAATGCCTTTATCGGGTCCGCGAGCCACCCACCCGCTTCTCCTTCGCTTCTTTAAGCGATCACGGAAAGACACCTTTCGATCTTTTTGTCAGACATCTTGGCCCTTAATAGCTAAATTTATTTGGTTTAAAGCGGCCTTGGGAGAAGCAGGGAGGGAAAATCTTTCGTCGGTCATTGGGTGGCCTAGATAACAAGCTTTAAAGGAGAGAGGGGAGAAGAAAGTAAAAAGGTTAATGGATGAGGGGAGGGCCGGGAGGCGCCCAGCGCGGGGCTTTGGCGGCGACCCTCCCCCGGCCGCCCCCTTATCGCGGCCCCAGCTTACCCGTGGCGCATGAAGTACATTAAGTCACGTAAACAGCGCGCGGAGAGGAATGCCACCGCGGTGACCTTTCGTGCGCCGCCGTCGCTCGCCCACCTCCGCGCCGCGCTGGCGGCCGCCGGCGGCGCGCGGGGGGCGGCCCGGGGCCGCGGGGCGCGGGGCCGCGGGGTCCGGCTCGCGGCCGCCGCGCGCGGGAGACTCGACTCCGGCCGCCCGGCGCCCAGCGTTGGCGCGGCGTGTTCTTTACCCGAAGTGACCGGCGGCGGGGCGAGGGGGCGGAAAACCGGGGCGGGGGCTTGGGGCAACCTCTGGGCTGTGCAGCCACCACCTGACATTTCTAAAGAGTACTTTTGGGTTTTCGAGAATTAAAAGACAAGTCAAACCACCACCAACAAAATCCCCAAGAAACCACCGCCAGGACTCCGGGAGATGGTCTGCGTTGGACTGACCGCAGCTGAGTGGGGGGACACGCCGCCATCCCGGCGGGGCAAGTGAGCCCGAACGCGGGCGGGGATGGGGGCGTCTAGGTGACCCCATGTCCTCCGGCCAAAGCGTCTCCGGGACAGGGGAAAATATGGTATCAGCGAGAAGGCCGCATAAATCTGGTTAAAGAAAAGAAAAACCCTCTCAAGTTAAGACTGTTTTAAGTCAAACGTTGTAATCTTTTTCTTTATGAAACGTCGCTGGAGCAGCCAGGAACTCTGTCGAACGATAAAATAAGGAGCTTAAATACGCGGGAGTAAAGCCGTCTGGTGCCGCGGGTCCTCGGGGTCTCGTTGCTTCTCCGGAAGCAGCGCGCGACTGAGTCCCCCCAACACCCTTTCTCGTTTGGTAGCAAAGCCTCCGCCCCCTGCCCAATTGGCTGCTGTTTTCTGGATGAATTCGTATCGCGAATAGTGGTGTGGCCCGGCCCAAATAAATCAGCTCTGGGGACAGGCCGCGCCCCAGAGTCAGCCCCTCTCTGAGGGTGAGGAGGGAGGCGGGCAAAGCGGGGGGGGGGGCTGTTTGCTGTGGAGGGGCCACCCCTTAGGTCTATGTAGTCCGGAGAGAAACGATTTCGTTCCAGATTAGTAAACCCCAAAAGAAGAGATAGGCGGAGGGAAAAGGAAAAAAGAAAGCAAAGGGGACAGAAAAAGAAAAGAGAAAGGAAAGAAATAAAACCACAAAGAAAACTCAACGTCTAAGAGCCTTTCTACCTGGAGCACTATGGGGGCCTTCTCCAACTCGGATTTTTTCCCTAGTTTGGGATGCAGTCCTTTCTCTGCACCTCCTATTCTCCCCCACCTTCCGAGACCTGCTAGGGCGCTTAAAGGAAACTCAAAGCGAAGGAGCCTGGGGCCGGTGGGATATGGCTTTGAAAATGTGCGGGAGTGTAGTCCCTAGGACCAACGCCGATGAGATGGGAAAACTGAAAATTGAAAAAGTCAAGCAACCTGGTTTTCTGTCTGAATAAACACTACGGGTTAAACAGTTTTGTTTTATTTTAAATTAATTGACAAGAAAATCATTTCACTACCTACTCCCTCCTTTGGTTGGAAAATCAGTCTAAACCACCTCCACGCCCCGAAAAAAAAATTGTGACCCTGCAGAAAAGCAAAGAATGACCTACTCCCTCCCCTCTTTGTTTTAGAAAATGTTATAAAGGTTGGGAATCTGGAGAGTAAAATGCCAGGTCCCTTCTCTGAGTCCTTGGAGCCATCACATTTGGGACTTGGTCAGTGTCTGTCCACCGTTCACCTCTGTCCCAGCGGTGCTGGGGCCAATGCACCCTCTCACCGTGGCTGTGGAGCTTCGGGAAAGCAGGTCCCTGGGGGTTAGTTATTGTCCCAGGAAATTCACACGGACACTCCCATACATGCAAATGTAACCAAACTCACACAGCCGGGCTGGGTCTCCCAGGGGCTCCGGTTTGAAGGCCCTTCACAGCCTGGACTCTACAACATAGCCAAAGGATCTATTTGTTAACTCGTCTTTATTAGAAATCATTTCAGAGATTGAATTAAGAAAAGAAAACTTTGCTTTTAAGAGCAAACCTGAGCAATATTTAAAAACAGCTGGACTCAGAGGAAATCAAATGTCTTCAACATTTCTGTAAATGCCTACAAAGGGGTTTCTGCAAAACTCAGTCTATTTAAAATTTTGGTTGGAACTCACATAAAAATCAAAAGAAAGGCATTCGAAGCCCAGGTCGGAGTTGAGCGGTGAGTGGACGCCGGGCTCTCTTCTAGTTGTCCCACTCGATCGAACTCAGGTTAAATTTTAAAGCCCCTGGATCCTGCTCCAGTCGCCAGCCTCCTTTCCAGAGTTTTCTACCTTCAGCCTTTCCGAAATGCGGCCACACTGAAACTGAGAGCCACCGCAGTGACTGGGGGAGGCAGAGAAGAATGTAATAAAAGTGACTAAATTGGTTGAGAACAGTTTATGGATCCTCTCAGTAGCAATGTACAATTCAGAAATGTTTAGCATCAATTTACAACGAAGAATGGAAAAAAAAGGTCACCAACTTACTCTATTCCGTGCCCTCCTCCCCCATGTTTCCAGGCCTTGTCGGCTTCTCCCCCCAGGACACACAGGTTCAAAGCTCACAGTTATACTGAGTGGAAATATATACTTAGAGACTTACAGGTCTCACAATTTTTCGAAACCATATTTTACAACGTCCCTGCTTATCCCAGTTCAACTCTGCTGAGGCTCTTCTCCCTTCCCCAACTGGAAAAACACAAAACAAACAAACAAAAACAGTACAAACCCTTTCATGAGAGACTGACCTTTAGAAAATCATTTACTTCGATGTACCTGAAAAAAGTGTAAAAATCCAATCCCACAAAGCAACTCCTCATGCCCTAATTAAAATTCTCTCTTGCCAGCCTTCTGGGGTCACATCTGTCGGAAGAAATCCTTTTTGTGAGCGAAAGGAGCAAGACCTAATATCTGGGCTCCTGCTGCCAAGGAACCTGCGGCCGCGCGACTCGCTGATGACAGATCGGCGCTGATAACCCCGCGACGTTTATTTCCAGTCCCTTTGCCGGCTAAGGACCGTATCAGTTTGTACACAGTTGCGATAACCATTTGGAGCTAGCGAAGAAGGGGTGTGTATGCGAGGGTGGGGGCTGGAAGTGGTATTTCGCGCTGGGTCCAGGGAAGGTGACACCCCTCTCCCTTCTTTCCAACGATTTACCTGAGACTTACCTAAAATTTTCCAGGGAAAGCTCAGAGCAAACGGGACACCCAAACTCAGAGAGCATCTGTGGGCGCGACTGGCATGAAAAAGCTCTTTTCCATCCTGTGCACCTCAGGACCAACCCAGTACACCATTTAGTAATTAACGTTGAGTATACAACCACCCCAAATTAAAGTCTCAAAGGTTAGCTGAGGAGTGCTGGCGTGAACTTCCCGAAACTTCCCAGAAGTTTAGTATATTTCTAAAAAAGCAAGGCAGAGGTAGGGTGCTGGGCACCCGGGTTCTTTCCTTCTCATATCATAAGAGCCTCGACTAAGACGGTCACCAAGACCTGAGCCACAGAATGTTGAGAAGAGGTCGGGGAAATTTTAAGGTCGGTCACACACAAACGTGCAGCACAAAAAAAAAAAAAAAAAAAAAAGCTTATTTAATGTGGAGGGAGGGAGGAGTGGGGAAGGCCAGTGGAGCAAAGAATAACCCCCTATTTTGGGGGTACATTGCCCCAGGAGCTGGCGTGTCCCTCCCGAGGCGGTGGCAGCGCGGGGCTGTGCACAGCTAACTTCTGTGCCACCTCCACTCCCGCGAGTGCGTGTGTAAGTAGGGGAGGAGGAAAGTGCTCCGCCAAAGGATGGGTGTGGGTCGCCTGCCAGGTCAGGAGTTCTGCCACCGTGGCCCCTCCCCGGCGTCCCTGGGCTCGGCGCCCCCTGGATGCACTCGCCCCCATTCCCAGGACAGTGCTCGCAGCTCAGCTCACACTTGCAGGCTGCGCTGCGCTCATTGTCTGCCAGGGAGGCGCGCTCCCCTCCCCCCGCCGCCCTCCGTCTGCTCCCCACCCTCTTTTTTCTCCTCCCCTCGCTCCCTCCTCCTCTTCCTCCACCTCCTCTTCACCTCTAGCGCCCAGCTGCTCGCAGAGTGCAGTTCCGACCCACAGCCTGGCACCCTTCGGCGAGCGCTGTTTGTTTAGGGCTCGGTGAGTCCAATCAGGAGCGCAGGCTGCAGTTTTCCGGCGGAGCAGTAAGAGGCGCCTCCTCTCTCCTTTTTATTCACCAGCAGCGCGGTGGACCCCGGACTCGCGCTCGCCTTGCCTGCGCCCTCGGCTTCTCTCCGCGCTCGAGAGCACCCTCCGCCGCGGCCGTTCTCCATGCGCAGCTCCCATCCGAGGTTTGGCTGTTCCTCTCTTGCTTGTGCCACCCCTCTTTCCTCCTATCTGCTCACCACCCGTCGCAGGACCCTCGGCGTCGGCTCTCGGGCCCTCTCCGGGCCGCGGTTGGCTCCGAGAGTGTCTCCCTTCTCCACTCCGGGCAGGCTATAGCGGCTCCCCGGTTCCCGGGACACCGGCACTAACTCCAGCTATTTTTTCCTCCCCCCCCCCCGAAGCGCTTATCTGCGCGCAGCTTTATCTGCGAGTTATCTTTGCGCAAAGGGGCGGGAGCCCCAGTCGCGCGGGCAAAGAGACTTCTTTCTTGCCATCGATCGCAGGTCTGTGTGTGAGCATTCACTTTAGTATGGTTATCTCCGACAACCTCAATCGATTAGGAAAGGCAGCCCCTAGAAGTCCTGTCCGGCCGCATCTCGCCTCCCTCCTCGACCCCCTCTGAGTCTGTCATTCTCCCTGCTCTCCCCTTTGGGCTGGCTTCGGCTGCGGGGCGGTCTCACGTCTCCCCTCCTTTTCTCTGCATTCCGCTCCACCCCACTACGTCCGATTCCGGAACGGTCTGGCCTTTCCACGGCTGGGGATGACTGCGGGGCAGGCTGGGGTGGCCCGGTGGACATAAGCGCACGCGCTGGCGACCGAGGCGCGAGCGGCGTCTGAGGTGCGCGGCGCCGCGGGCGGGACGAAGGTTGGGCGAGACTCAGCCCCGCGGGCACCCCGCACTGCATGTGCCCGGAAGGTCTAAGACTGCTGTCCCCGCCCCGGCGCCCCACCTTCCCCGGGCTGAGTTGCATTTTTCTCTGGGGCTCGCGTTCCGTCTTGTCAGAGCAGTCCGGGAAGCTCTGGGAAAGCCAGTGTGGGAGAAGCGGCGGTTTCGTTTTCGGAGACAGGTTGCCTTCCTCATGCTAATGATTTTCACGGGGGCAACCTTCACACTAAGACGTTCCGGGGGAGGGGCACCCTTCGAGAGGCGGAATAAGGCAGCGCCGACACGCAAAGCTACTTGGAAAGTTATTTTGTGTGCCATCGGCCTGCAGGGAGCCACTCTGCGGAGGAAGGAAAACCTCGGGCAGCCTCGCAGTCTCTCTGGTCTCTGGCGTGCGCGCGGATGAAGGATGCTGCGGAGGGGGTGGGCGGGGAGGAGGGCGAGAGGACCCGAGCAGTGCCGGTAAGGGAGGGCGGGTATCCCCGACCTTGGAAGATCCAGTGGCGGCTGCGCGGGCTCCAGAGCAGAAACAGGATCTTTGAGGAATCTTATTAGCTAGAATGGGAGTGGAAGTGAGATGCCGTACAGCGTGCGCTTTTGGTAACCCCTTTTTATTTCTCCTCTCGTCCCTGTCTCCCTGTCTCAGGCGCTAGAAGCCAGCGAGCAGCGGCGCCGGACCGTGGATGGCCTTGACTGACGGCGGCTGGTGCCTGCCGAAGCGCTTCGGGGCCGCGGCTGCGGACGCCGGCGACTCCGGAGCCTTTACAGCACGGGAACTCTCCACGCCGCCTTCCCCCATCTCCTCCTCTTCCTCCTCCTGCTGCTCTCGGGGTGGGGAACGCGGCCCCAGCGGCGCCAGCAGCTGCAGGACGCCACAGCTCGAAACGGAGACGGCGGCGGGACCCCCGGCCCGATCGCTGCTGCTCAGCCCTTACGCCTCGCATCCCTTCGGGCCCCCCCACGGACCTTCGGCGCCCGGGGTCGCTGGCCCCGGGAGCGCCCTGTCGAGCTGGGAGGACCTACTGCTCTTCACTGACCTCGACCAGGCCGCGACCGCCAGCAAGCTGCTGTGGTCCAGCCGCGGCGCCAAGCTGAGTCCGTTCGCACCAGAGCAGCCGGAGGAGATGTACCAGACCCTCGCCGCCCTCTCCAGCCAGGGGCCGGCCGCTTACGACGGCGCGCCCGGCGGCTTCGTGCACTCGGCAGCGGCCGCGGCCGCGGCGGCGGCGGCGGCCAGCTCGCCGGTCTACGTGCCCACGACCCGCGTGGGTTCCATGCTCCCCGGCCTGCCGTACCTGCAGGGGGCGGGCAGCGGGCCTGCCAATCACGCGGGCGGCGCGGGCGCTCACCCCGGCTGGCCGCAGGCCTCCGCGGACAGCCCGCCGTACGGCGGCGCGAGCGGCGCGGCGGGCGGCGGGGCCGCGGGGCCGGGGAGCGCCGGCCCGGCCGCGGCGCACGTCTCTGCGCGCTTCCCCTACTCGTCCAGCCCGCCCATGGCCAACGGTGCGGCGCGGGACCCCGGGGGCTACGCAGCGGCCGGCGGCGGGGGCGCGGGCGGCGTGAGCGGCGGCGGCGGCAGCGGCCTGGCGGCTATGGGAGGCCGCGAGCACCAGTACAGCTCGCTGTCGGCCGCGCGGCCGCTGAACGGGACATACCACCACCATCACCACCACCACCCGAATCCCTATTCGCCCTACGTGGGGGCGCCCCTGACACCCGCCTGGCCTGCCGGACCCTTCGAGACCCCGGTGCTGCACAGCCTGCAGACCCGCGCCGGAGCCCCTCTCCCGGTGCCGCGGGGCCCCAGCGCAGGTAAGGGTCGCGCCGCTGGGCGTGGGGGGACTCGAGGCTCTGGGACGCAAGTGGGCGTGGAGCAGCAACTTCATTAGAGCCCTGATGTCCGGGTGCACAGTGGTCGGCCTGGCCCCTGGCAGCATTTGTCGACCTGTGGCTGGGTGACCGGAGTCTGGCAGAGTTGATGTGGCCCTTCTGTTTTGTGGACTGTCTCAGTTCCTTTCTACGAAAGAGACTGAGTGCACATATATATCTTAGTGCTTTGGAGAACCTCGAGGGACTTGATGAATAGTGGATAGGGTGGGCATTTGGGGAAAAAAATGATACCGCGAGGGGACCAACTGGGCCCGAACCCTGTCTCAGACACTAATTTACGGGAGTGGGGGAGAGAGACCCCACTTGGGGAGTCAGTTTAGGAGTGTTGGCCGCTTGATTCACCCTGTCCTCAAATGTACATATAGCCTCCAAAGGTGAGAAGTTGTGCTTTCCTCAAGGAGAGTATTTAAGAGGGCTCCACAGTGGAAAAGGACCCAAGGACCTAGTTGGCATCCCCACCTCTCCTTCAGAGAGAGAGAAAGAAGAGAGAGGACACCTGTACACCTGGGCAGCCTTGTGACTATCCTGAGGGAAAGCTAATGGGGGGCAGGGGCTTTGAGTTGGCATGAGCTGGGCAGGGGGTGTCTGGGGCTGCTGTTGCAATCCAGGGATCCAATTTGTAGAATTTAGCCCACCAATTTTTCAGTTTCCATTTCCCCTCATACTGTCTGTCATTCCAGTGTCTTAGGGAAATTTGGGGTGAACTGGGAAAATAATTCTTAAACTACCTGGAAACACCTCCATTTTGAAATCTTTTGTTCTGCTTAAAGAGGGGATGGCTTGAACTGTCTGGCCTGATGAAGACGCTTCCGCTTCTTTCCTCAACTGCAGCATTCTGGGTCCTTCTTGGTATTTTCATAGGTCTCCCTTTATATTCAACCTGTTTGATAACCTGACAATCCCTTAAGACAAAACTTTTTTTTTTTTTTGACTGTTTGTTTGAGGGGAGCTGTGGGAGTTACAGAGGTGGCAATGTCGAAAGAGGCACATCAGCATACATGATCCTACCTGGTGCTCTCACACCCCAGGTCTGGAATTTCTGTGGGCACCTTAGCCCTCTATTTAGGAATAACACGTCTTTTAGGGACCCAGATTAGATAGAATAAAGTGAGCCACTGTCAAACTTGGGTTCAAAAAACTTGTTGGCAACTCTAGTAGCCTGAACATGAAGGATCTGATCTGAAAAGCATTTTTCCCAGTAACACTGGGAGGGAGCAACAAGCTCTTCCACTCACTCTAAGATTTTGGTCTCAAAATTTCTTCTTTCCCCTGCAAAGCTGTCTCTGGAGACCATCTTAACCTTGTATGTAGAGTAGGGGTTGGAGGATCCTGTAGAGATTTGCTCTTTTGAGTAGACTTGAGACTGCGAGCATTGTCACTGTTCCTGGTGTGTAGGGACCCATGTCTGGCTTCCAGAAACAGAGACAGGGAAATGAGGGATCTTCAAAGGATGGGAAGGGGTGTGAGGATGTGAGGCTTTTGTCAGTCAGGAATCCAGCAAGAACTTTGAAAGGGTGTGTAAATTGGGTAGAAGGCAGTTGCAATTGGATCAAGATCGCGAAGCTCTGCCAGTTTGGTGACACACCTTAGCATCTCCATATTCCTTTCTCCTAGTTTTCCAGCATTTCACAGGACTGAGAGAGGTAGTCCAAAAGGCATAACTGGCGTTTTTGGATATTTAAAGTAACTGGTTCTGTGTGGAAAAATCTTTTAGAGGTAGTAGGGTGCGATTGCAGGTGAGTTATAGGTTTCTTATCATTCTAAACAGCCTTACACGAATTTTTTCACCTTCGGGATAGGGCACTGCAATATTAGAAAAATCTTCTGTAGACCCAGAATATGTTAAAAAAGAGAAAAAATGGGAAGGGTTTGGGAACACACCCAAGATTTTGCATAGCCTTTTAAGAAGGTGGGAAGCTACTAAATGAGAATAAACCAGTCTGGGTTGGCGAAGGCGAATAAACCTAACTTTGCTTGTCCTTACTGGTGTTCTCATGCTAGGGAGACCTCGAACCCCAATGCCTGTCCTCCCAGCTTCCTAGCTAGATTCCCTGCGTCTCCACTTTGATTTAGAATAATTTTTTTTTGAAGCACTCTTTAATCGATTGTTGCAAACGGCAGGGCTAAAACTTGAGGGTTGAGCTTTCTCAACCTGCCCAGTATGGAGGCCTCTGGGGAACCTGATCCATACACCTCTTCCTGGTTCTGGTGGTGGGTGGGTAGGTAGCAGGGAGTCCTGGAGTGAGGTCAGTGTCCTAACAGCCCTTCAGTCCCTGGGCCCAATGCCCTCCTAAGTTCCCGCTGCACTGTGTTCCACTCTTTGGGTCCTGGGATGACATTCATTGTCAGAGCCCTTTTCCTCTGAGTTTGTCACTCCCCAGGGGCACTCAAGGCAGCCACATTAGGAGGAAGATGATGATGATGAGTAGGGAGAAACTGATGAATGAACTTTCAGCACTATCAGATTTTGCAATTTTTATTAGAAAACATTTTTCTTATTTTAATGAATTATAGCATTGTAGCTGCTGGGTAAGGGGTTGAGAGAGGTAGGAATGGAAATGGGAGCTATCGGATTTATTTTTAAAATAAGAAAACTTCCTACATTTTATTTATTCAAAGCAGACTTTAAGTTTTGTCTGAGCTCTCAGATGACTAAAGAGATTTACCTGGAAAGTTCACACTGTGTTCCCTGGGAGTCTTTATTGTTCCCAGTCGGGGGAAAGAGGCCATGCATAGGGCCGGGTTCTCCAGGGAATGCCCCACTCCTCTATAGAAAGAGAGGCTCTGATAGGTAACATTTTAAAGTCAACAACAAAGACAAATACCTTGTTTAACTTCAGTGTCCTTGAAGTCCTGAGCATTTTACTGATTACCGCAGTCAATAGTGGCTTTTAGGGCGAGGAGAATAAATCTTTGTGATGTGTTGTAAGTTGCAGTATCCCCATGACAACTTTGAACTGAGTTATGTAGGATGCTAGTTTCTTTTAAACTTATTTCTTGAGAAAGGAGATTTGTTTTGTACAGTAAGTAGTATTAATGGAATTAAATAATATTTATTCCAAGGACATATTTAAATGTCTACAACAAACAGTTAATGGCAGAAAGCGGTAAACTGCGGGGGAATGAGAAGGAATAGAAAGGTTCGATAGCACATATAATCTTCAAATAAAACTCTAAAATGTAATGTTTTTCTACTTAAAAATGGATTCAGAAATGCTCCTTAAAGACAGCCAAATTGGAAAATTTAAACCCACTATAATATAAATAACCCTACATAGAGGAGATATTTATTTTTAAGTCTATTTAAAAAGTACTTAATATTTTTCATTTTAGATAATATTTTTTCATTCATATTTAACCAATTTAGGGAAAGATTGTTTTTTTAATTAACAGGTTTACGTTACTTGTCAACTTGAAAACCGAAAAAATAGCAAAATAAACGCAATTAAGAAAGATTGCGTAAGTTGAGATTTTAGTGTAGGAAAATAGGAAACAGTTTTATTTAGCACGGGGATGGTTTTAGTAATTTTCTGAATCAATAAAATATCAACCGTTTGTAGAAATTTTGCAGATAGCAGATCTAATTAGACCTACTTCAAAAACAGAATATTTTAGTGTTGATCCTTGAGGCATGAACATAAAACTTAACATTTGTCTCTGTGCCTATTAATGTTAGTGTGTTATTTTCCCATGAGGAGACTTGAGGTATTTTCTAATTAATTGATGTAAATGCCCAAGAACAGTATTTCTAATTCAAACGTTGAATTTTTTTTAACTGGGGAAAAGGAAGGGTGGCAGATATAATACATACTTTTAAAAGAAAAAAGATAAAAGAAGGCATCCTCACTGTCCTGGGATATATGGGGGCTGGAGCCGGGTCAGTGAGCAGTGTTAATACTGTATGGTTTGCTCCGGTTTGGCAAGTAGCATACTGTAATTATGATGGATTTCAGTTTTGAAAAGCTTGAGAACAGCTGTAAAGAACGGGTCAGGGGACCCAAATCAACCTCCTCACAGCTCATCTCAACCCGGAGGTCCTTGGTGATAGAAGGCAAACGATCCGGCTCTGCTTCCAGCACCGTCTCCTTTCCTTGGTTTTTACTGGGAGCGCCCAGAGGTGCAGAGAATGGTCAGCAGGTCGATAGGGACATCACCAGCTGGGTCCTTGCTTGGCTGCTGGGCAGAAAGATCCGTGGGGAAGGGCGCCGGCAGGGACGCAGGCGGCGCGTCGCCAGCACTGGGACTACGGGTGCTGGGGGTCGTCCGGGGAGGCTCGAGGCCGGGGGTGGGCGGCGCGGCCTCACCGGCCTTTTATGTCCCCCCTCACCGCAGACCTGCTGGAGGACATGACCGAGAGTCGCGAGTGCGTGAACTGCGGCTCCATCCAGACGCCGCTCTGGCGGCGGGACGGCACCGGCCACTACTTGTGCAACGCCTGCGGTCTCTACAGCAAGATGAACGGCCTCAGCCGGCCCCTCATCAAGCCGCAGAAGCGAGTGGTGAGTGCGAGCGCCGCCTTGCCCTGTGGCCGGGCGCAGACGCGAGCAGCTGCCGCGCTGCCCGGCCCGCCCGCCGGCCCGCCCCGGACGCCCTCGTAGGTACAGGTGCGGCGCGGCCCCGGGCCGCCCGGGTCAGCACGAGCGTAGGAACCAAGCTGTACCCATCACTCTGCATTCTCTGGCTCCCGGCCGGAGCTTACACCGAAACAGGCGTCTGGGTAGCGGAAAACTTTCTCCCCCACACACTTAACGTAGGAAATGACATCCTTAAATGAGAGAGGTGAGGGGAAAAAAAAAAGTGAAGGGTGCTACTTTTTTTTTTTTTTACGTACAAAAACCTGTATTTCTATATCTCTGTATATTCTTATAAATGCACCACAATCATTCTGGAAAGAGACACAAAAAATCAGTAATGATGGTAATCCCTGGGTAGAAAGACTTGAGCACACGGACCCAGGTCAAGTGAAGGAAGATTTTTTTTCTCTATGCACTCTCTGGTCTGGTTTGGATTTTATTCCTGGAAAACTATGCTCGTTATAACGTTCCCCTATCCCCCATAGAATATGACAACAAACCCACCCTCCCTTTCTTTCCACAGCCTCATTGTGGGATCCTCTGGGTCTCCTACCTTTTCTCCTTGAAGTGAGACAGGCTTTAGCCCACAGATTCCATCGGTCTTTTGGATTGCCTCATTGTGGGATCCTCTGGGTCTCCTACCTCTTCTCCTTGAAGTGATGAGACAGGCTTTAGCCCACAGATTCCATCGGTCTTTTGGATTGCCCTTGAGTCTGGTGAAAATTTATTTACTCTAGCCTTTGTCATTTTGAAATCTGGCTGTTCAGAGTATACAAAGAACTTGAGAAAAAAATAGTCTGTGTCCTTAAATTGAGGATTTTGGCTAGTTCGAACACATTCTCCCATTTTTTAAAGTGTGAAAATTCTGATTTTCTCCAGGGATTAATCTCTTATTGTCATTGTTATGTGTGTGTGTGTGTGTGTTTTTCTTTTTAGGGGAGGGTATTTACTGCTGTAGTAATTAGAGAAAATAAAGCTTTCACAAGCCCCCCTCCAAGGCTAACATTTGTTTAGCCAAGTACCCATACTCTAATACCTTTTAAAGAAGTAAAATATTTTACAGTTAGATGCCAGACATCTTAAGTATCCAAGTAATTTATTTAATCGTTATACTCTAATTAGCAGGAACAAATGCTACACGAGTTGTTTGTGTTAAATAGATTAGAGTGAAATTGCATCACAATGTAAGTCTGACACCTTAAGGAGAACCGATTAGTTTTATGGTTCTTTTGTTTTTAATGCATTAAAATAAAGTGGCCAAGGTTAATTTAATGGGTGTATGTGCCTTAAACTTGTTACAACCTCCCATAGCTTAAAATTTTCTTCAAAGGCCATCCCTAATTTCAGTGCCTGACTCCCTTTGGTTTTCAATTTCCTTAGATGCATGATATTGAAAAAAGAAAGTAGTGGTTGGAAAATATTCCAAGGTAGTTCTTTGTTCTCATCTATCATTAGCCAATGTATTAACAATGAAACTATTATTATTATTTTGGAAAGGCACATTGAGTTGAGTACTAACTGAGCTCGGCAAGGTAACATTTTCTCTAGACTGAGCAAAAAACTAGCAGAACAGTAGCCATTTAGGTTCTAGTTGCATTATAAATTTGATCTAGTAACATCCATATTTAGATAGGACCATTTGTTTTGTGTCCTTACCAGTAAAAATAGCAGAAAAATAACTTTTAACATTCTGAAACAATTAGTTTTCCTTCTGCATGGCAGGTGTCTTGGAAATAACCGAGGTCAGCCAATGTGCTTTGTAAGTAGGTTATAAATGATACCAATTGAAGGGTGTGTCTATCAATTAGTTCTCCTTGTGGGATTCTTAATTATGGTTTTAATGGATCTACCTTTGTTATCTACCTTAGAAGTAGAATGTTGAACCCGAGTTTGTTTAGCCAGCAGTACAGAACCAATCACTGTGAATATGAACTTGTAACACATTGCAAAATAAAAGATTTATGGTGTAACTTGAATTCCTTGTCGGTGATGAACATAACTGAGATCACTTGTTACAAGGAACTTTTATAACCCATTCACCTTCATTTCACATGTTTATGAGGACTGGCTTTACTTATGATCTGCAGTTGACGGTCATAAAGTTCTTTGTTATAATGGTAAATTCTGATAACAAGTTTGTTCCACATTGGCTCCAAATTCCACTGGAAACTGTCATAAATGACCTGTTCATAAAATGAACCTTCCTGTCCCTAGTTCGCTGATGTCAGATTTATTAAGAGAAAGGAGTGCTCTCCTAGGAAATTATTTTCTTTTACCATAAAGAAAAAAAAAGAAGCCCTGATGTGTAAGGTTTTGTTTTCATTGTTTTAGCAAAGCAATTTCGCAAATAGTTCTCTTGTTAGACAAGCGTATTCATTTCAACCAAAAGTGAAATTGATTCTTTTTCTTAGTTCTGACTTCTTAAAATATTGTAGTACTAAGAGGCTTACCAGTGTCTCTTTGTTTTTGTAACTTGTCTGGAAAGAGCAATGCTGAAGTAATACCGCAGGATTGAATTGTAAAAGCAAAATTCAATTTTATCTTTTAAATTTGTGAGCAAAGAATTTGGAAATCCCTGTCTTTTAATCTGTGAATATCCAATACGTGATCACTTTTTATTTTTGTTGTTCATTCTTTAGGACTTCTTAAATTAATAGGTTTAGCTCACCAAATTCTATAACTTTCATCTTGCTTTGGTTCTTGGATTTACCCCAATAGCTTTTTTATTGAAGTCATGGCACTGTTTTTTGTTTGTTTTTTGTTTTTGTTGTTTTTGTTTTTTAATTTGCCTATCTAGGTAATTTGAAAACAAAGTTAGATTTTTGCCATTCTGGGGAGGAACTTTACTGGGTTAGATTTTCATTTTCTTTTTCTTTACAAAAATTTTGTACATTTTTCAAAATCTATTTTTATTAATATATATATATATATATATATGCCTTTATAAAGTTTCTGGTTTATTCTTCTGCACATATCTGAGAAATAGACCTAAGTATCTTCAGTTTTCAGGTGAAGCAGAGGGTGCCCAAAGTCATTTAACACTTTGGTTGTGATTGATTGCATTTCATGACTCTTATATCTGACCTGATGACAGTGAGTGTGGTTATTGGCCAACTTTGTGATTGGTTCCTGGTTATTCTATAATATACAGTAATATTCTGGAGCATATAGTTGTATGTTTGGGATTGAGCACACTATTATTGTTGGCCCAGGAAGGTCAGCCTAATTACATTTCAAATTTTTTTCTTAAGGGGCCCCTTTTTTATAATAACAAGGTACACATTTGTTAATGATTGGGACACGATACATTGTTGTATGTACCATATACATAAAAATCACTTACAAACTGTACACTAACTTTTTGTGCTGCTTTATAGCCTTCCTCCCGGCGGCTCGGATTGTCCTGTGCCAACTGTCGCACCACAACCACCACTTTGTGGCGCAGAAATGCTGAGGGTGAACCTGTGTGCAATGCTTGTGGACTCTACATGAAACTCCATGGGGTGCGCCACATATTCTCATGTGTATATGTTTATTATAGTTAGTATGTAGCTTCAGTTAAGAAAATAATTAACAATGCAGAGATGATGAAAATGGGAAATCTGTTTTTCTGTATGCATGTTATTGAATCTGGGATATTAGTTGTATTAAACTATTATTCTACATACCAGTAAGAGACAAAAAATGCCAATTAAGATGTCACATGTCCATTGTAAGACATTCAAATTTTAGAGATTAAAATGTGAAAAATGTATTTTAGAATTTCACATGGTAGTAACCCTTTAAAAAACTGCAGAGAAAAAAGCATGGAACCAACTAGAAATGCACAATAACTAGTTCATTTAAAAGTTTTGTATGCAATCAAATACATTTATACAAAAGAATAATAATGAATTTGATAGTTATAGTTAGAAAGATTCTGTACTTCATTTTAAGGGTAACACAAAATAATATAAACACATCAGTCCTAAGGAAAGTAACATTGTATATGTAGGAGGAAGAGAATACATTATCTTTTTCAAATAAAAGTATGTGGTTTTACTTGAAAAAGTGGTTTTACACTATGATTGAAGTTGTTTAAAATGATAAAAATTAATTAAAGGAATAATTTCTTTCTGGCAAATTGCCTCATTTTCTCTAAAGGAATCTCTGCATTTGATGGAGAAGTATAGTCTTTGTGCAGTTGAAATCTATTGAGTGTGTATAAAAATTGGATTGAACTTTATTCCAAGTTCTTTTAAATGAGGGCTTTAGTACTGAGGTATTAAAGGTGGATTTTTTCTTCAATATTTGTGAAATGTACGGACTATATGAAAATTTTTTCAGGTGCCTCGACCGCTTGCTATGAAAAAAGAGGGAATTCAAACCAGGAAACGAAAACCTAAGAACATAAATAAGTCAAAGCCTTGCTCTGGTAAATATAATGAAATTCTATTTGATTGTAAATTATGTACCAGCCTTAACAGTAGTGTATATGTATATTTATGAGGTTAATTTTGATTTACAGGTAATAGCAATAATGCTGTTTCTATGACTCCAACTTCCACCTCTTCTAACTCAGATGACTGCAGCAAAAATACTTCTCCTACAACACAACCTACAGCCTCAGGGGTAAGTGTTCAAACAGCATAGATTCTTTCTAAGCTAGTGGGTAGCTAGCTCCCTTGTATATTATCTCGAATTTTATCTTATCTGGTGGTACAATAATCTAAACCAATAGTTCACTTTAGTGAGCTGACACCTAAGAATAGTTTTTAGAGAAAATTACATTTAAATGTCAACAAAATGACAAACTTAAGTGCGTTACAAGCCTCTTAATTAAGATCTATATCATATTTTTATGATTAAGTTAACCCAAGTAAAAAAGAGAAGTTTTGGTTTGAATGCTTTAAATTATTTTATTTCCAGATACTTATCTGAATTGATATGTATGTATGTATGTATGTGTGTGTGTTTGTATATGTATATGTCTGTGTATGTGTATATGTATATGTATATTGTGTGTATACACACATATATGTGTATGTGTGTGTGTGTGTGTATAAAATTATATCAGAAAAACTACTAGTTGTTTCATATATCAATGCCCATTTAGATTTTTTTAATTGCTTTTGCTTATCATATAAACTCCAGCTTTTTTTCTTTTCCCTACCTTTTCCTTGCTTCCTTCTCACCCTCCTTCCCTCTCTTCCTTTTTAAAAAAGTCATCTTCCCATTATAATATACCATGTGCTGCTATATTCACTGATCTGCCTTTATCCAACTGTCCTTTTGCTGGAAGGCCTTGCTCTCTTCAAATGAACCATAATTGTACACAGGCTTCTTTCAGGCTATCGACAAAGCTGTGAGCAATTTGGTTTGTGAGCATGAATCTTTGTGAACATCATAGTTAGTTTCTGTAAAACTGTGATTGAAACTCAGTTTTTCTCAAGAGAAGAGCATTTTTCCACACTCCTGTTTCCCAAATTTTTCTGGAATGCTCTTTCAGAAATGACTGTGTCTCACTGAGGTCTAGAATGGGGCCTGGACAGTTGGACCTTATGGTGTGCCCTGGGTGATGGTAGGGTTATGTATCTTGAGACTAGTATAGGACGAAACACCAGCATTAAATCCCTATTTACTTAGTGACTGTTTCCTACATTTAGTTTTGCCCTATTTGGGGTACTTTGAAATACTACAGATTCCTGGGTCCTACTCTGGATTTTCTGAGTCAGAGTCTCTGGGGATGGGGCTTGGGAATCTGTGTTTTTGAACCAGTGAGACAGGTGAAATTGAAACTGCTGCCCTTGAGGTATCTGTCTTTCAACCAGGGTTTGAAAACCACAAAGCTAGTTTCTTTTTGTTGTATTATTGTCTTAAACAAAAACTAAACATTTAAAACATTTTTGAACTGTGCTTAAAACAATATTTCTTTCTTTGTTCTCTGACCCAAATTCTTTTGAGCTTTAAATGAGACAAGTTTGATCAGAGTTTCACAAGGGAAAAGGCCTTTTTGGTCGTTTTTTGTTTGTCGCAGACACGGTTAAAGAATGTTTCTGGCCTTTATAAAGATGGACTCTGATATATGATGTTTTTACAGGAGGGTTAGATGTAATTTTAATGGTCTACAGTGGTAAATAGAACAGTTACTTGTGGGGAAATGAAATGATCAAAGTTATTTAAAAATAATTTTTATTATGCCCTAAATCCTCAGAAGCAATTATGTAGCTAAATGAGGCAAAACAATGTTGTGGTTTTCCAAAGCACTGAGGGAGCAGCCAGGTCTTTGGCCGCAGCGTCTGTCTGTTTTGGCTGAAATTAGGATTGCTGCCAGCTCTAAGTCACTTTTGTTGGTAATACAGTCCAGTTTAGGCATGGCAAAAGCCAAATTTGAATGATGAACAGGCACAGAAATAGAGATATTTGCCCAACAATGGGCTTTGGGTGCTTGGAACTCCGCTGGGTGGAATCCATTTTGCTCTTGTGGTTTTGTGATGTAAAATTTCAAAATTGGCTATTTGCAAGTCCAATCAGTTGTCCTCCTAGGGCAGGAACAGGGGAAGGCAGTGACAGAGTCTGGCCCTGGCCTTTTTGGAAGAGGGACCTCAGAAATTCTGCAGTCTGTCCTGTGGCTGCTTTGGGGTCTCAGCACCTCTCACCTGGGACCCAGCACATCGAAGGTGGCTTGTCAGCTAGTGCCCTTCGGAGGATTGCTCAGTTCCTATTAGAGGCCAGAAGGCAAAGCAACAGGATTTTAGAGATTGGGGGAATTTGAGAGTGATTCCATATGAGGTCTTTTGCTGCAAGCTCCCATCCCTTCTGTAGGCTGGGCAGCCTCCAGGGAACCAGCCTCAGAAAGGCTTCTTTCTGGACAGCTCTTGCAGGGGATGGGGTGGAGTAGGGTGAGGTGGGGGTGTGTGGGAGGGGTGAGAGGGTGAATTGCCTGCCCTTCTCTACTCCCTCCAGGGACCTACTTCTCCTGGCCTCTGCTTTACAGGCACTGGTCTGGCACCTGGGTTTCAGGTTTTCTCCTGATGGTGAATCCATCGTGGGAATCTCCATCAGCCCTTACCTGAGGTGCTGTTGTAGGGAACTAGGCCTGCTTGGCAGAAGCCAACCTGCTGGCTACCTTTGGAAGCTCTCCCCTTCTGAGAATAATTATAGACTCTAGTGGTTTCTCCAGGTCATTACCAAGGCATGACAGTGTGTGCCCATTGGTCCTTTAGCACTTTTCAGAGCCTTCTGTAGGTGGTGGGCTGGATCTTACTGTTCATGGCTAGTATAGCAGCTGAGGAGCTGTAAGGAGCATCCTGAAGGAGTTATCTGTGAACAGCTGGCAGAAGCATTTGTGAAGGGCAGCTGTGTCATTTTCCTGTTTTAGTCATGGTTTATGATGTTGGAAGGCAGTTGGTGTTGGGACTGATTGCTTATAGGATTTTGTGAAGGGCCGTTGGTGCAGAAAATGTTATATCCAGAAAGCAAAGTTGTATCTGGTACACAATACACTACTATTTTATTGTTATTATTATTATTATTATTATTTTACCTTCATTGGTTCAGTGTTTAAGCTGCCCGTGATGATGAGTTTATCCTATGGTCTCCAGTGGCCCCTGTGGTGATAATTAGGGGTATCCTAGTTTAATAGGGACAACTGAGCCATAAAACAAAGGGCAATCTTAGGCATACTCCCAGTGGAAGAGAGGAACCTGGGGCTACATTCTCTATCCAGAGATTCAGAAAATAATTTTTGCACTGCTCAGAAGCCTCATTTCTTTGACTTTTTTGCATGTTTGCCTTATGTACTTGTTACTACTTTGTGTTTTAACTAGACCTCTGCCTGGGAAAAAAGGACACATTCCTTCTGATTGTCATCAGGTCGCTGACCCAGCTACCTCATGACTTGGTTTCTCTTCTTCTAGGCTGTGCACGTGTTGTGTGTGTGTGTGTTGGAGGCAGAGAGGGCAGTTTGTTTCCTATGTAAGGTCAGAAAGACCTAGTGCCATGCAGCCCAGGATTAAAATAGCCCAGGTCTCAATCATTTGGAGTTCTTTTTGTATTTGCTAAGACATGAGTTAAACTTAATTTTTGATAGGCAGTTGATTATTTTTTGACTTTTGAATTTAAAGATAAATTTTCCTAAAGTAGTCTTTGATTCTAAAATTTTCTCATGTGTAGATTTACTGAAATGTTTATTTGGTTGATCTAAATAGACATCAGATTTTCTTTGACATTTAGATTTTCAGGGGAGTGTAAGAATATTTAAATCTTTTATTGAATTCCACTTATTGACTGAGTTATGTCTTATAGGGTTTTCGGTTGTTATTTAGGAGGGAGATATAGTAACATTTTATTTCATCCATCTCAAATAAGATTTAATAGTCTATAGTCTATTCTTCCAATGACATATAACTAAAAATTTTTGAACATGGAGGATACTTTATGTGTATGTATATATAATGTGTATATATGTATTTTATGTTCATATGATGTATAATATGTCTATATCATATGATATAACATGTATTTAATATCTCATATTTATAACCTTTATAAATCCCCAAGTTTTATTAGATGAAAGGTATTTTAGAATTTTATTTGGAACAAGAAAGATTGATTTGGGAATGAAACAGACAATAAGACAATGTCCAGAAATAAATCACTGAACATATTTGGCTGCCTAAAAATAGTCCTATAAATAATGCTTAAAAAATTAAAACCTTCTTAAGTTTGTAATAAACCTGCAATTATATGTTGAAGTCATCATTACATATATAATGTTGAAATAAACAGAGATGAACTATACATGACTAGCCCTTGTTATACGGTTGTTCCATTTAAGAAGCATTGCGCTATGGGAGGCTCTGTTTATGACTAAAACAGTATCCCTGACCTCAAATTGTTCATAAGGTGGTGATAGTGGTGGTGGCAGGTGGTGGCAGACCTTGCTGCTGGTTAGATTTGGAAGTACTGTTAAATGAGTGACAAAGTAGGAGCAGGCAAAAGGCGGGATTCTGACTGCTGGCTGGATTTGGAAATGGCTTCACGGAGTAGAGGAAGTTCGAATTAGTTGGGTAGTGTTTTTGCAAGGGAAACAATGGAATAGAGGGCTCCAGGAAGAAGAGGAGCATGGTATCTCTGTTACTTCAGGGACAAAGTTTTAGGAGGTTTAGTAAGTATGGCTGGAGTGCAGAGCATAAGAAGCCAAAGGCAAGAGATGAGGCTGGAAAAGTAGACAGAACGTAGATTTTTGAAATATTTCAAATTAACATGAAGTTAGCCTGAAGTCGGGCCCAAACTATTTTCATTTACAAATGATGGGCTTTCTCTTAACTCCCATTGCAGTGACAAATCTGTTTCTGTCTCTAGCTGAAGTCCAAAAATTAAAACATCCTTAGCTGGGAGTATTTTGATAATTGATGTAAACAAATGCTAGCATGCTCCTATTTGTACATTCTATAAGCAGGGATTCCCCTCACAATTAGTAAGAAAAAAAAATTCTTCCTTGGAGCTAGTGACATGCACTGACCTCATAATGTTTACTTTTCTAGTCTCCAGGGCTGCTCAGGGAAATAAGGTTTGGGGTGGCTGCCTGGTGACTTTCTAATGGAAACATTTTAGGTATGGTGTTTTAGTGGTAGGAAAACAGTTTCCTCACCTTTGTTGTTCATTGTTGGTGATAAACTTTCAAAAAGAGAAGCAGAGGTTCTTATCCTGAGGTAAGGACCTCATCTCAGGTTCCTCACTGGCTGGTTCTGTGCCTGCTCGGTGGGCCTGATGCACTCTGTGGTCATTTTCTCCCTTTTGAATAGGTATCTTCAGTCTTGTCTCATCGATTCTTCTGGGATACTGTGTTCCCAGCTAGACCTGTTTTCTTATTGCAGTCACCCCTTGAGAATAAATAATGGTTATTCAATGACCTTGTCAGAAGACAAACTTCCTAGCTGTGTGGTGCTAAATCTTGTTCTAGAAGTGCTTTGAAAGAGTTAATGCACACTTAAGCGCTTATAGCCAACAGGCAGTGATTTAGGGACTAATAGTTGTTAGGATATCTGGATGTCTTTATAAGGCTTTCTGAAGGAAGGTTAGTTAGGTACTTTTCAGGTTAATATTTAAAATTCTTTTAATAGATTTTATTTAATGTATTAATATTTATATCCTATGATAAAAATTGTAAAACACTTTAGTCATGTAGCTTATCTCTTTATTAGCAAATTTATACTCCACTGTCTTTTTCTCCAAGTAATTGAACTTTGGATATATAATATGGAATATGGCTGGCCACAAAATGATAGTTTCTATTATTGTTAACTGTGCCTATAATAGTTAAATAGCTGAAAGGTACATCCATGAAAGACACATACAATATGCTTTCACTTAGAGGAACTTGACTATGAAGAGGGGATCTAATTCAAGAGGCCACTAAAACAGGAACAAAAAATTATTGCTGAGCTCCTAACTTGACTATTCCACAAACGTGTTTGGAGTCCTTGAAAGCCAGACATTAGCGTAGTCTTTCTTTTTATCATCATACTCTTGCTTTTGTGTTTTCTCCCTTTTCCATGCTTTCTTATTTATAAGATCGTGGACACAGGAAGGCAGGAAACTAGCTTCTGTCAATACTGTTTATGTGCTAGGCGTTTTATGCACATTTTCTCTTTTATTTCTAATTATTACTCTACTGAGAAGGTGTTTTTGTTACCATTTCCCCTTTTTTGGGAGCTTCGAAGGTAAATAATAGGCTCAAGGTTATGTATCAAATTAAGAGACAGGGCTTGGTTTGGACCCAGGTCTGGCAGACGCAGTATCCATATTGTTATCACTATGGCATGCTAGATTAATATGATAGTGTATGTGATATTGAAATCATTAGAGAGAAGGAATAACATTTTCTTAATGAAATCCAACTAATTTTGACTAGTGATTTTCAGCATTAAATATTGTCCCTCTGAACCCAGCATCAGAGAAGTGATTTACTTGTAATCGAATATATAAGGCATATCATACAAATTTTCTTGTTAAATATAATTTTTAAATATAATAAAAATATTATATTTACTAATAAAATGTGTTACAGCACTAAGACTGTGCTAGCTGGGTAATGGAAAAAAATAGGCCGTAAAATTTACTGTTCTTGATGTACTTAATATGATTATAAAGTTCTGTTACAATATTAAATATAAGATTGCAGTGCTAAAATCCTTCTGATGGTATAATTTAAATTCATACTAAGTTAGTTGGAACTTTTTGGAATATTCAAACTATCTTCAGTTGATTTTGATAAAATCATTGACAAAAACATTTTAAAATAAGCAGTGTCCACTTCCCCCCAGAGTTTATAGTCCAAGATACTCTTTTCTAAATGAATAAAAAAGAGTTAAAAAGCCATTAATCTCTCACAAGGGTCTGAGAGAGAGTTGCGGTTATGTCTTATTATTGCCTCATTTATAAACCAGGACCCAGAGTGACTCCATAAGGTCACAAAACAAACTCGTGTTGAAGTCGGGACTGGAACCGATGTCTCCTGCCTCCCAGACCAGGCTGTTACCGCTCCCAGGAGCTGACCAATCATCATAGTTATTAATATCCCACTTGCCACTTGCTACAAGCCATGAACATAAATATTTTGTTGGCATTTTATCTTCACGCTCACTATGTGCCAGGCTCCCTTTCTTTCTTCTTTCACAGCCCCTTCTAATCACTCACGTTCCTGTCTGACCACATTGGCCTTCACTGTGAAAGTCACACGTCACCCTGGCAGGGAACGTTGAAGTATGTGGAGTTTGCATACTTTCCTTTTGATCTCAAGGCCTTTTCTAGACTTCCCTCTTTTTTTTTTTCTTGTATGTGTGTGTTTGTGCACACATGTGTGTCACAGGGAGGATTGTAAGATGGAGTAGTTAGAAATACATGGTACTATATCAATATCCGATGGCTTTGTATATATATCAGCAAACAGTAATACTGTATTGTTCTTTAAATAGTTTATAATGTATATGCCCACCCACTTTATCATAGGATTGTGGTTTATTTAATAAGTGACTCCTTATCACCCTCTTAAAACCAGAATACTAGGTAAAGAATAAATGTGGGGAAAATGTCTTTTGCCTTCTTATACATGCTCAGATTAGAAGGCTTCATCTCAGGATATTACTTTTCTTTGTCGATTATAGATTCTTTGCAGTTTTTTCCCTTTGCCTCTAAGAATATACAAAATCATCACAAAACTTGAAATAATGTTACTGGAAAACATGGCCAAATTTAAGAAATCTGGCTTAGAATGCTCTGAAATGTTATTGCTAAATGAATCTTCGAAGAAAATGAATTCCTTTACTGGAACAAAAGTAATTTATTATGCATTTCATGGATGTCTGCCAGAAGAGTTACTAGCAATCTGAAGATCTAATGGATATGAATTAAACACACCCTGTTAGCTCTCTTCATGTTAGACCCACCTGTTAACTTTCTCTGAAATTTTAATAATTAAAAATAAAGCATCTCCAAAGACAGGTCTTGGCCTATGTGAGGATTCATAATTCTGCTACTTATCATACCAAGCCCAGCACTCAAATTTGTGAGACTGAGCCCAAAGAAATTATTTTATCAACCTCAGATTTTAAAAAAGATTCGAGTAAATAAACAACATATATTGACTTTGATGTTCTGTGGAAGCCTCTTGAGTAAACAGTTCTGAGTCATTATCTGCCAATGTTTAAGTGCTGACTGAGTCGGTGTGCTGCCCCTCTTGGTCGTTGTGAGCATCCACGGTTTCTTTCACCAGAGCTGAGGCACACACTCCAGCATCGTTTTTATCTTATTAAACACAAATACTTTTAATTTTAAATTCTCATTCAGTTTAGTTGCTTGATTGATGGTGAAGCTGGGATAAGGTCTGCAGTTTACTCTGGGCGTTTACAGATTAGCAGCTGGAAGGAAACAGAGTCGGGCAGCCAGGCGCTTAGCTGCAGCTCTGTGTGTGTAAGCTGATGAGGTTTTTAGAGCCTCCGTTTTTCTCCTACTAAAGGGGAAAAGTAATTCCTACCATCTGGTCCTTAGGAGTATTGTATATTGTAAGTGGGAGATGCCTGCAGACCTCTTTGAAGCTCAAGAAGAATAGCGCTATTTAATCTTCGAAGTTAATAGTGTTGTGCTTTATTTGCATGGCATTTTTTTTTTTTTAATCCCATGACATTAGCTGTAAACCCTTACTTTCCTAATGCGGGAAATTTAGAGATGTAGTGCTATTATGTTAACAAAGTAATCATTTTTAAAATACTACTTTTATTTCTCTGAGAGCAACAATTTTTCATTCCTCATGATACTTCATACTTTCATAATGGTTTCTTATAAAGGCTGCCTGATTCTTGAAACCATCTCTAATTGAGATGGTGAGATTAAGGTGCTCAGCTCATCCTATCTCCTGAAAAGCCAGTTTTGTTGTAAAAGATCATAATTCACCAGGTTTTAAATCTTGCCTCAGAATCCTTTGCCACTTAATTCAAAGGCTAGAAGAGAACCGTCATTTTGATTCTTTTCAGAACAACTTTTCTTGAGTATGCTAATGACTTCAAGTTGTAGAACAAACTCTCTTTGCTGCAATTTATATTATTATGTCAGTGTTTTACTGACAGTCCCAGAATACTTACAAACTTTGGGCCATACCTGTCTTCACCACAACATACTTGCTGTTTGAGTGTGTACAGATGCGTAAAACAATTTGCTCATCTGCCCAGATGACATTGTGTGTATAGAATTGTTCTTTTCTCCTTGAGAAGGCAGCATCCCAGAGTACGGTTATAACCTAGTTTACTCAGGCCCAGAAGGGGCAAAAGGGATCAAGGGGGAAGCCAGTGAACTATCCAGCAAGGAATTTGTTAAATTACAAAAAAGATAACTTCTGCTAAAAACTGAATTAGGTCATCAGTTGAGGAGGTGACCATGTCTCTCCCTTCTTGAGAGAGAAGGTGCTTGTGTTTTCTTGTTTTATTTGAGCTGTTATGGGAGAATTAGAGCTTTTGATTGTGATTGATGATTTTTATATGTCTTGGTAGAGACAGAACCTTTGTGTCTTTGTGTATCTTCCTTGTGTTGACATTTGTGATTCAAATTATTATTGAATCACTTTTGTGTCTGGTCCTACCACCTCCATACAAACTAAATGAGTGTTGTTATTAGGGTGGAAGTTTGGATTTGTCTGAAAGTTTTTCTCCTTTGTTGGAGCTTAACAAATGTAGTTTTTGCATCTTCTTTTGAGGAAGACTGCTATAAAGCACTGTGAGAGTCTAACCTAAGAGGTTACACAAGCAGAGAACAGAGTTTTGACAGTGAGGGACGTCTGGCTTCTCCTCACAAGAAAAAGCTGTAACCACAAATTTATTTAGATGTGTAGGAAGGACAGATCAGAGGACATGGAAGCCGACAGTCTGAATTTGAGCTAAGGCGGCAGACAACATGATCATCATCAAAGTCACATGCTCTGGAAATGATCACACACTCACCCTCAACCTGCCTGGGGTGCAGTGCTGCATTTTTTTCAGATTGAGTCTGCATTAAGAGAGATTATAACATGGAAGACGGAGTACATCCCTGTTGACTCCTTTTTGGTTTCTTCCTCCAAAATGAAATGTATGTTTATAATTCACTAGCCAGAAAACCTATGTTTTTTTGGAAAGGCTGTGTCCTTTAAGAGTTTCCTTTGCTCAGATATGTTGCCTTTCCAGAGCTGCTTACGTGGGCATCTCTGTTGGAGGCTGTCTGGGCCTGCTTATTGTGGGATTTGTGGAGTAAAGGAAAAGAAAGAACTGATAGTGTTGGTGAGTCCACGATGAGCCAGACATTGCTGGGCATTGACTATATGAGTTTATCAATCAGAAATCCTTGACTTTTTAGATTATGTCTGAAAATGAGCAAACGCTTATTCTCATCGCGGAAAAAAAATCTGGTGATCTAAAGATGAACTGTGCCTTCTTCACAGGCTAGTAGATATTTTCCATGTCCTGGTCTGCAGCAGCCAAGTTGTTCCTGAAGTCATTTATTCCTTTAGGAGGGAGTTTTCCAGCCCAGCCTCTCTGCCGATCTGTCGTCTCCCACCTAACCTGGACTGCTTTCAGTGCTAAGCCCAGGCTGGGTCTGGTGCTGATAACACATTTTTTTTTTCAACAGGAAGTACCTCCATTTTCAGTTGTCTGTGGGAGGGTGGAGGGCAGATAAGCTGTGAATGGAAACACAGAACAGATTTCTGCTCCACCCTCACATTGCACTTTGATCAGAGAAATAGAGAGGACCTCCGCCTGTGCCTGGCTGAGCTGCCAGCAGAAAGGAGGAAGGATGGTTCCGCTGTGGGCATTCCCAAGCACTATTCTCTCCTGTTGTTCAGAAACACTGGGTAGATTAAGTTGGTTTAGGTTAACGAAATGCCTGCTTTTTGCTACGTTGAGGTGTCTGTGATCTGAACTAAAGTCCTTTCAAGAGTTGAACAAGATATGGGAAAACATATTAACCAATTACAATTTGTACTTGTGTTTATATGTGTGTGCTGGGCCCAGGGTCATACAATTTTTCTCTGGTTTTCTCCTGCTGTTATATTGATTCTTAATAGGTAGCTCTTGAATATCATCAATGAAGAAAGAGGCACTTAAGACCAATAATGATATGAGGAGCCAGGTTTCTTATGGCGAATTGGGCCAATTCTGGACTTCTACACTTAGAAAACTGGTTTCAAGAGCTCAGGTTTTACTGGTGAACCCATGCGGGGTGTTCAGAGCCTTAACTTGTGGAACTGTTTCACATGGGCACAGCTGACCAGTTTCCAGCCTATGCCAGGTGGCATGGAAGTGACTTCAGAGGTGCATGAGGCCCCTTCTATTCTCCCTTCTCTATTAGTGAGTTACTCTACTCTGATTCTTTTCTGTTTTTCATGCTTCTCCATCCAGGCTGGCTCATCCCTCAAGTGTTTGTACCCCATAGTTCTGGTGCTAGTGTTCTCTACTCTTCCCCCAAAGTTAGATTGTACTATACCATTCAATTAAAGCATTCAGAAAGGCATAGATGGCTAATAGGTTGGGACCTCTCAGATAGTCCCCTGCTCCACATGCCCTTCTGAGTTTCCTTGAAATACTCTTGTGTGTACGTGGACGCTTTGTAATTATCGCATAGAATTTATATCCTGCTTTTTTTCACTTAACAATGTATTACAGATTTTTTCCATTATGCTACATGATCTTATTTTTAATAATTGCATACTAGTTCATTAAGCGGATGTGCTTTGCTTTTTCAAACCATCCCCATATTATTAGACATTAGATTATTTCCATGGTTTCCACTATTATAAGTAAACCTGCAATGGATATCTTCCCATGTGGAGCCTTTCCCTTCCTTTGAATTCTTTCCTTATAATACATTTCCAGAGGTAAAATTTATACAGTTAAGTAGGGTATAACATTCTTGATGGCTCTAACTGCTTTCTAAGGCATGTACTAGAATCTAGCCCCACCGACCATGGAGAGGGTACTGGGGTTATCACAGTTTCATTCAATCTCATCATTATGATCTCATGTATTGTTACACAAAAATCTTATTTTTTATTGAGGTACAATTGACATACATAAAAGTTTTACTTGTAACATTTTATGTTTAAATAGTGTAGCTTCATTTAAAAATAAAATTCTCAAGCTTTGGGTACAAGTACTTGCTTCACTTTTTTTCCGAGAGAGTCAGATGTTACTTTTTATATCAGGTGAGTGTGTGTGTATATATAATATTTTTTACGAGCTCATCTCCTATAATTTGGAGTTTGCCTGCCCTTTGATGGTAGAAGTCTTGGCCTGCCACGTAGCTTAACATTTTTATCTGAAGTAAGAAGACTAGGCGTCACAGCTGGTAGCTTTTGCGATTATTGCTCAAGTGCAACAAAAATGTTATTCAGATTATAAATATTATAAGGATTTTTTAACGTGGCTTATTTGAAAATGGCCAGTGAGCCTTTCAAAGGGCTGTGGAAGTAAGCACCTTGCTTCTCCTTTGCATACAGCTGTCACTAACAATTAGAATAAGGAGATTGTTTAGGGAGTTTTCACTTAGCTCTGGATGAGTTCCCATTGCTGCTCCCACCCACTGATGACTGTAGCTCACTCACCTGGTGAAGGATGGAATTAGGTCTACACTCGTTAACCTTAACAATTATAATACTAATATTCTATACTCATGTGGTCTTTACTATTGTCAGGTACTTGTAAAGGCTTTACGTATGTTAACTAAACTAATTCTTGCAACAACCATACATATATATATTTCTCTTTATTTGTACTCTTTAGTAAGAAAACTGAGGCCAAGAAAGTTCTAGGTTAGGCCTTTTGCTTTACCTCTCCCTTGCTTAACATTTCTGTTTTAGCTGGCTTTTCTTGTGGACAGGCTCCCAGGTCCTGCATGCCTCCCATGCAGAACACCCTTTCTTTGCCAGTAATGACGGCTTACCTTTATGGAATGGTGAACATGGCAAGGCAGCAGGCTGATGCTTTTACAAACATCTCATTAAATTGTCACAACCATACCTGAGGTAGGTAAGACAAGGGCCAGTTACCGAGGAGGAAGCTCATGGAGGTGACCACATTCAGTAGGTGGCAGAACCAGGAGAAACTTGAAAGCCCACACTAGTGTCCACCATGCTGGCTGACTCTGTCCCCTTCCCCAGGAATCCTTTCTCCTTTCTGATTCCTTTCAGGACCTCTTTCCCTACCTCCCTGTCTCAGCCACTCATTTAGCATTTACTCTAGGCAGTTAAGCAGTCTTACTTTAAAGCAGTATGTGTCCTGGCTCCTTGTGTGACCTGGGAACTTGTCCAGGGAGCGACTATCTTTTTTGGGGCTCACCATCCCAGTGCCCAGATCTCATGAGTACCTTGCTAATGTTCCTTGTTGCTGACTTGTGGTGACAACAGATCACTCTGCTATCTCTGCACTTTTGGCCATTTGAGGTGGGTTGCTTCCTGGGCCAATCCAGGCACTCTCTTCATTTCAGAGAATAACACTTGCTGTGCTGAAGTCAGATTTGGTCAGATAAATGTGATTTTTGGGGGAATAAATAGATCAATACAAAGTTGGGGGTGGCACAAATCATTTATAAAGGAACTCTTACTAGTCATATGATAGCTGTTGAAGGACTCTAAAATGAAGAGTCATTTTGTAATTTCATATCTTCCTTTTGTTTATTTCTTTGGGGGTTAAATCTGGATCCATGATGGCTTTGCTCATAGTGGAGGCTCTGGATTTTTAAGGGCCAAGGTTAATACCATATTTATACGTGTAACCAAATCCATCTCTTCAGTGTGTTTGACAGGATTATTTCTGCTATTCCAAAAATTTCACAAGATTTTATTTAATATTTTAGACATCTCAGTGTCTTTTGAAATTTGCATTTTCATGCACTCAAAGTCCTTAGTTTGTCTTTTTATATTTGTGTTATTTAAAAAGAAGTTTGGATGTGGGGATACCTTTGTTGCTGGATTTTTACAAACCCACATTTTTTTGCAAGGAAAAGGAAGGGTTGGATATACCTGCAGAGGGGCTGGATTTGATCTGTCCAACTGGGAGGAAGTTTGCATGGGCAGATGTGGTATCACCTGGTTAGACCTCCTTGAGACCCTCCTCCCAGCCTCATGAGGGTACTGTGAAGGTTAGAGAGAAAACTAGAGTTTATCCAGGAAAGAGAAGGACTATGTTTACTTCCAGGCTCCTGAGTGGAGCCAAGGGGGCTCACCACACTACCTGTGTCTGTTTGGTGCCCTGTGTTTCTCTGAAGTGGATGTAACATCAACTCAGCCAGACACATGTTTTAAGGATTTAATGAGATTGTATATGGAAAAAAGGAATGCTTTAAGAAGTACGAAATGTTCTACCTATGTCAAAAAACAAGTGTCCAGTTGTTTATGGGGTGAAACTCTGAAAACATGAAAGAAATAATGGGCTTCTGGGTTTTTAGAAGGAAAAAGGCAGGATTAAAAAGTATGTGATTATGGCCAGAATTTTTTTAAAAGTCAAATGCAGCTGTTTTCTCAAACTAATCTAAACATGATTCTAGTTATTATTTTTTTTTTGGTTTGATTTTACTAAATTAAATTATGGTTTCTATTTGGCCTTTCTCATTTGGACGGAAGAAATGAATGAAACGAGAAAGGTGACCTTTTGCTTCAAGAAATGACTGCCATGATCATGACACATATAGGATGTTAGCATTTTCTTTATAATGTGGTCTGCTTCATACATAGCCCACCCTTCTGGGAAAGAATTAAGGTAAATGAGGTAGATATTAAAACCTGTGTATGCGTGGGTTAATTTTTTTGTGAAGTCAGTGCTCAAAAATTTTCATTTATCAGGCCTTGCTGAACTTCAGCTTTGTTTTTGACATAATTGCTAAGCCTCGTGGCTCCATTGTTGTGTGTGTGTGTGTGTGTGTGTGTGTGTGTGTGTGTGTGTGTGTAGTGCTCTGCATTTTCTCCTTTGAAATGATTGTGTGGGCATTAGTAGGGCCTATTTACCTCTGTGGTGTGGCTGGTTTCACTTTCAGAGATTTTAGGGTTTGGCACTTTTTACAAATAGGCTTCCTCCTTTTCTACTTTTGTCCAGCTCTGCATCTTGCCAGGTGGTAACTTCCCTGAATTCTGAAGAGAACAAGAAAGTGTCTCTGAGCACCCAGACCTCCAGAGCTAGGTCAATGGCACCACACACCACAGTGGCTGGCCCTGCCCTGGCTATACTGCGCATCTCATTTGTCTGCACCTCCACCCCCTATGGCCCCCCCGCCCCCCTCCCCCGCCAAGGTGTTCACCTAGCTGGAGAATGCCTCCTGACAAATTCATCAATAACTCTCTCCCCTTCTCTTTTTCCTGCTCTCTGTCCCTTCTTCCGCCAGGCGGGTGCCCCGGTGATGTCTGGCGCAGGAGAAAGCACTAACCCCGAGAACAGCGAGCTCAAGTACTCAGGTCAAGATGGGCTGTATATAGGTGTCAGCCTGGCCTCGCCAGCCGAAGTCACGTCCTCCTCGGTGAGACAGGATTCATGGTGCGCACTAGCCCTGGCCTGAGCCTGCTGCTGGGAGCGGGAGGGCCCTCGGGACCTACAGTGATTCTGTCACCCTGTCCAAACTAGGGTGAATGTGCTGACAGAACATTCCTCTGATGCATAATTTCCGTGCCTTTATTTTGAAAGAGATGCATTTCCCAAGAGGCTTTCTCTACCTTACCACCCAGCCCCTGTCAATGAAGAGCCAGGGAGAAGATGGAGCACATCTGGGGAAGGGCCAGTGCAGCCCACAGCACGTCACCTCCTCCCTGGCCACAGCCCCTTCCAGCCAGCCTGCCTCTGGGTCTGCCAGGGGATTCAGTGTTCACTGTGCCACTTCCAGAGACTGGGACTAGGAGTGGGGACTTGCCTGCTAAGGAACATTGAGAGAGATTTTTAAAAAAGGTTTTCTGTGTATTGCCCCAAATCATGTGCTTCTTCTGATTGGTTTTGGTTATTCCAGAATTTCTTTGTACCTTTTCCATCCATACCCAAATTTCACATGTGTTCATGGAGAAGACCATTGGAGGCCATTTGGTACACACCTGGAGGCTGAGTCGGTTCATGAGGTCTCTTGTCAAAAATATTACTCAGTTCGCAAGACTGCATTATAACTGTAACATACACTGTGACTGAAATTTCTCAAAGTTCATATTGTATGACTGATCTGACGTCAGTTGGAATTTGTAAACAGGGTAGCAAACAAGATATTTTTCTTCCATGTATACAATAATTTTTTTAAAAAGTGCAATTTGCGTTGCAGCAATCAGTGTTAAATCATTTGCATAAGATTTAACAACATTTTTTTATAATGAATGTAAACATTTTAACTTAATGGTACTTAAAATAATTTAAAAGAAAAATGTTAACTTAGACATTCTTATGCTTCTTTTACAACTACATCCCATTTCTATATTTCCAATTGTTAAAGAAAAATATTTCAAGAACAAATCTTCTCTCAGGAAAATTGCCTTTATCCATTTGTTAAGAATTTTTATACAAGAACACCAATATCCCCCTTTATTTTACTGTAGAATATGTGCTGGAAAAAGATTGCAACAAAACTTTACTACCTAACAGACAACATTTGTAAATACTCTAGGCATCTGTACACACTATGACAAAGTCTCTATAGTGTGACTAACCCACAGGCAGGTTGGTTTACATTAATTTTTTAAAAATGGGATGTCATGGAAACCTATTTCACCAGAGTTTTAAAAATAAAAAGGGTATTGTTTTGTCTTCTGTACAGTGAATTCCTTCCCTTTTAATTTCCATTTTGATACTGTATGTGGCTATAGATATTCATATAAAACAAATGCATGTGATGTTTGCAAATTGCCTTATGGCCTTCCTTTCAATGAATTGTCCTTTTGGAGCTGTTTTATATTTTGGTTTATTCGAAGTTGGTGCATGGAGTTATCACATTCAGTTTGCATTGGGGACAATTTTTATAAGCAAAAGGGACCCAATATTATATGACATTATCAGATAATAAGCATTCTTTTTAGGATTAATCCTTTAAAACATTTTAAAAGTTGAGTTTCTGAATGAAATATACTCTGTAGCCCAGAAATGGTCTTTCTAGTTCCTCCCACTTGCAAAGTACCACTAAATCTCAAAGCTCATCTGAGGTTGAAACCTTATGCTCTCTAGAAGATATAAAATGATCTGAACAGTCTGTTTTTTCTTCATTGTTGGGGGTATATCAGGAAATCAGCAGACTGTTCCACAACACAAAACGGTGGCATTTTATTCTGGCTTCTGAAGCATGGGGCATTTTTGACTTCTTTTTGTGTGCCCATTACAGCCATTTTATGGGCCCAGTCCAAATCTTTCAAGAGAAAGGACTTTTTATTTTGTGATGGGGTGGTCTTAGAAGTCAGACTCAAAGCTGTGTGCATGTCTGGGAAAGTCACTGAAGCCCACGTGCACCCCGAAACCATACGGTGGCCTAGAACAATGGTCAAGAATGCTATATCTGGAGGCAGACCATTAGGCTTCAAGCCCCTGCTCTGCATGCACCAGTTATGTGACCTTGGGCAAGTTATCCAACTCATTTTCCTCATCTATAAAATGAGGGTAGTATCATAACTCGTAGAATTAAATGACAGAGTCCAAGTGAAGTGCTTAGTGCTGGGCCTGGCACATAGTAAGCATTGAATGTTGACTTCGAAGGAGGGTGGTAGGAGCTTACCACATGGGTGTTTGGAATGTCTTACACCTTGTGGAGAATCAAGTTTCTGGTCGGTGAGAGTGTGTTCCTTGGCTCTCCTGCACTTCTTCAACAAGGCCGGGGGGAGTGAAATGAAGGAATCTCCCTCCCCTCCTCACCAGCCCAGGGGGTGGCAGAGATGGATGGGGAGGATGCTTGAGAGATACCAGTCTGAATTCAGGTGATTGTTTTATAGAATAGGTCTGGTCTAACAGCAGAAGAAAATTATTATCCCCTCATTTCCCCCCTCCTTTCTCTTACGGTTCTCATTACTTTGAATGCTTTCTGGTGGGTTGGTAGTTGTTATAGTTAATATGCTTTGATTGGGAAATGAATTTTTCTTATCGGGGCTTCCAAATGATCTTATTCTTCCCCCCACCCCCACTCCCTGTGGATGGTCTCAAATGTTGCTACTTCCAATCGTAAAATGCCATTAGGCTGCTAAATCTCTCTCTCTCTCTCTCTCTCTCTTTTTTTTTTTTTACCAAAGAGAAAAGAATTCTAGCTTTCATGAAATAAATGACAAGGCACAGAAGGAGGAGAGGGCTTCTTGTAGCCTGTCCTAATACTGTGGACTCCACTAATCTTAGCTTTTTCAGTGGTAACTTTCTCACCTGTGATTGTATAAAGCAGAACTTTGATAATTTGTTCCAAACACACTATCTTAGTACTCCTCCCCCAAAGTATGACATACAGAAATAAATCATTTCTCAAAAGGGCGTGTTGTTTACATAGATTCTACACCCCGGCTTAGAGAGTCCTCGGACCAATTACTGTGGGTTGCAGAATTTATGTTCTCTGTCACCCGTGGCTGATTTTAGGCCATCTTACATAACTGAAGGCTGATGTCTGGGGTTTCTCTTCAGAGTCACTTCGTGTTGTTTCCTGGTGCCTATGGGGAGGGGTCAGGAAAGCAAAAGGAGCCATTCATTTCCCCCTAAAAATAAATTCTTGCTCATGGGAAATGTTTTCCCCAGTCCTTGGAAATTTGGTGTAATTACAGATCATAGATAAATTAGCTGCTGGAAGGGCAATATAGTAAGTCTTTGGTGGCTATTCCAGAGTTCAGGCTTCTTTCAGTTTGGGGCAACGTGATGGCTTTGGTGCAGTAAGTTCTATGTTCTGGCATTGTCTATGGGGTCTTTGGCTTCCCATGGCTCTGAGAAGGAAATAATAGGTGTGTATGTGTGTGTGTGTGTGGTGGTGGTGGGGAAAGGGCAAAAGGGGAGAGCAGGGACCAAATATTCATTCAGAATAAGGTAGCTAGCTAATTAAAATGTGTTGATTCTGGGTTGAGAAAGCAGGTCAGTTTGGCAATGCTAGTTATCTCCTGTTTGGAAACTCTTATGGGTAGCGGATAAGAGTTGAATTATTTTAAATGAGAAACAAATAATAAATTTGCTAAATTAAATCTTTGAAAACAAGGTCTCTGGGTGAAAATTCAGCACCTACAGGCCAACTTGAGGGCTTAATATAGGTCTGTGGGGCTGAACCTTCAGCTGTAGCTAAAGCAGGGTACCTTGGCTATGGTCTCTGGAGGTGGCCGACAAGTTCAGGGACAGGGTGCTAGCCATGTATAGGACCTGCTGAGGGAAGGAATCATACGATGTTTCAACTATAAGATGTTAGTAGGCTGAAAGCCTGAGTAAGTTCATAGAAACTTTAGATAAATAAATTATAGTTGGTAGTTCCAAATAGCTTCTAAAAGAGAGTTAGAACGCTGCAGGTGCATGTCAAACCTCGGAGGTGCACATCAGAGTGAGTAACCATGCTCCCACCAAGTGCTCTATGGCATGGGTCCCCAACCCCCAGGCCATGAACTCATACTGGTACCAGTCATGGGCCTGTTAGGACCTGGGGCTGCACAGCAGGAGGTGAGTGGCAGGCGAGTGAGTGAAACTTCATCTGTATTTGCAGCTGCTCCCCAGTGCTAGCATCACCACCTCAGCTTTACCTCCAACCATCAGGCATTAGATTCTCATAGGAACACCAGTCCTTGGTGCAAAAAAGGTTGAGGACCACTGGTCTATGGCACCTCCTCAGTCTGCCCTGGAGAACTATCAGGACAACTGGTACTCATTGTTCTTCCTGCTCAGTAGCTATTACAGAGAAGTGACTGTTCCACAGTTGATGTCATTATTTTAGTTAAAGAGATACTTATTTTGCTTTGTGGCTTCCTTTTTTTATGATGTTTAACTAGTAGAAGGGCTTATTTTTCAGTCATCAGTGGTCCCCTGTGGTAAGATCGTCATCTAGATATCCTTTTTGGGCAAGTTATTTCCTTTCTCTGGACCTCAGGCTCTGCAGCAACCATAAAATGGAGAAATCAGGCATTGTGGTCTGAAGAACCCTGACATCTGTGTTTGCTGCCCACAGTCCCATGTGTAGATTATAGGCAATGAGGTGATGATGGGTCTGCGGTCTGGTCGGGTTCTCTGAGTCTGAAGCCTCCGCAGGCCCCTCTATGATTTGGGAAGCTGGTGGGATTGGAATTTCCTAGTTTTCTTCTGGTTCTCTCACCTCCTCAAGTTTAGACTGATGGAAGACAAGTCCTCCTATTGCCTTAGGCCACAGGCAGTGAGAGTCCTGGTCATGTTTATGAACACAGGGACTTGGTGAGAAGTGCTGCCACCCCCTAATGCAGAACCCCTTTATAGAAAACTTATACAGTGATATGGACCCAGACCGGAAAATGGAAACGTCTGGCAGCTGAGCAGTCCACAGAACAAGGAAAAAACAGCTTTGCTTTGCTTGGCCCATTGCTTCAATATCTTGTAGTTGGTTTTTTATTTCTTGGAAACAACCAACTTTTCATTGTTATTTGCCTTCTGTGTCTTCTCTTTAGCCATTAGAGAGTTTTCTTCCCTGTCTCTCCACCCCTCCCCTGGCTTTTACACTTATTTTTGTGAATTTTATTCCTTTAACACTCCCAAAGCGGTCTGAAATAATAATAGCAAATATTATTACTATGTGCCAGTTTCTATACAAAGTGCTGCACACATATCAATTTATATAATTTTCATACCAGGTGAATGAGTTGGTGCTATTCGTTTTACAGATGTGTCTACAGAGGCACAGAGAAGTTAAGTAACTTGCCCAACGTTACACAGTGGCAGTCTGGCTCCAGAGCACGTGCTCTTAACCACTCTACCATATTGGCTTTTCATCTTGATTTAAAGGGGAAGACATTGAACACAGAGGGGGAGCCAGAACTGTCTGAGACTTGAGGCTATGACCTTTTTCTCTCCCCTAGCATCTCAGAAACATACAATTCTGATTTGCAATTCAGGCATACCTAGGTTGAGGAAACGTCATAAGTGTATATGTTTCTTCTACTTACAGGTTTCTTAAGAATACCTAAGGTAGTGCGTAGTCGTTAGCTGGAAAATAGTGAATTTGGAGATGTCCTATCTTTGAGTAATTTGCTTCTCTCCTTTTTGTGTAACTTTAAATAAGGCTTGTTATCCTCTTACTTAGCTCAAACTATTAGGGTAAAGCATTCTAAAAAGTTTAAAAAGCTGGAAAAATTATCAAGAGTGGTTAAAACTGAATACAAGGTTAAAACTGAACACAAGAGAGTACAAGGAATACTTCATTGTGGTGTAAAATCTTTCAGTGTTTGGTTGTGCCAAAGAATTGTTTTCAAGAACACTTGTGCAAGATTTTGGCACTGGTGTCTTAGGCCTTATCTTTTCAAATAAGTGTTTATTACTGCTTACGTCATTGTTGCTATTATTATTTTGATAAGTGTGCATTACTAATGATGCTCTCTGTCAGGGTTTCTCAAACTTCTGGATGCACAAGCACCGTACAAAATGTTTGTTAAAAATCGAAGAGCCCCGACTCCTTTCCCAAAGAATCTGATTCTATAGGTCTGTGTAGAGCTGAAGAAACTGTGTTTTTGGGCCTTTGCATTAATTAAAATTTTTTGAATGGTACAAAATTCAAAAGTTATAAAGTGGGATATAGTGAAAAACAATTGCCCTTTTTTCGCTTGATCTTCACCCACTCTTCATTTTCCTAGATGTAACTTTGTATTTCTTGTATTGATCATATGCATTGACAATAGATGCATACACAAGCATATACAAGTTATATGTTTTTATTTTTATTTTTTTTACATATGTGGTAACATATTGTACACATTGCTTTGCATTTTGCTCTTTTCCCTTAGGATATTTGGGTAGTTCATTATTCAATTGGTGCCCTATTGAAGAAAATTTGTTTCCAATCTTTTGCTATTTAAGCAATATTGCAATCATTGTCCCGCATCTGTGTTATTTTACTCATACCTATGGGATGAGTTTAGAAAAGTGGCATTGCTGAGCCAATTTTGATTTATATCGGCAAGTTGCTTTCACAGAGGTTGTTTCAATGTGCACTCTCCCAGCCAGTGTACAAGAATGCTTGTTTTCCCTTCGTCAAATGTCTGTTATCAAATACTCTGATCTTTGTCATTTTTGCATCTGAGTTTTGTTTTGCATTTATCTTATTGTGAATGAGGTTGAACATCTTTTCTTATGATTAAGAGCCATGTGTAGTTCCATTTATGTGAACTCTATGCCCAATCCTGTTCATATTCTCTACTTGTTTTTTCTATTGGGTTACTGGTTTCATAGATTTGAGAAGTTCTTTGCATATGAAGGAAATTAGTCTTTTGTCTGAAATATACTTTAAACATATTTATTCCTGGTTTCATTTGATGTTGTTTATACTTTTAAAAAAATGACACAGATCTTTTAAAAAGGTAATTCGATTTATCACTCTTTTTTATGACTTTAGAGTTTTGTACAATATTTAGGAAAGTCTTCTCCACTGCTAAGATTATTTTTAAAAATTCCATGTTCTTCTAGTTCTTTTCTGATTTTGCTTTTGAGGTTGACATTTTGTTTCCATCTGGAATTTCTGTTTTTGGTTGTTGTAACATGTAGAGTATATATTCAACCATTTATTTTTCCAAATTGCAGTCTAATTATTCCATCATCATTTCCTGAATTATCCATTTACCTCCCACTGTTTCAAATGGGAATTAAAATATATGTAGATTCTCATATGTATATGTATTCTTGTATAAATTCTTATTTGGGTGTATATTTAATATACCTTTTTTTTAATCTATTTGGATCTATTTCTGGATTTTTCTATTCTATACCAATAATCTATTTATTCGTGCTTTGATACCAAATTTCTTCAACTATTATATTTTGCAATATAAAGGTTAGTCTCTTCTCATTATTTTTTTTAAAAATAAGAATTCAATCACTATTTTCATTTATTTTTTTCATACAAATTTTAGAATCAGCTTGTTCAGTTTTTAAAAAATCCTGTTAGTGTTTTTATTGGAATAATATTAAAATTTTAAATCAACTTAGGGAGAATCAATATCTTGTTAAGTCTTCCTGTCCAAGATGAAATGTGTCTTTTTATTTGTTTAAATATTTTTTTGTACCTTGTTAGCATTTTAAACTTTCCTTCTTGTAGATCTTGTGCATATTTCCAGTTAAGTTTATTCCTAGGTATTTCATACTTTTTGTCGCTAGTATATTGCTTCTAACTGGCTGTTATATATGCTAACAGTATATTGAGTTTGTTTTCCAGAATCATTCTGACTTCATATCTTTTTTTTCAGTCAAATTTTTTTTTTAGTGTGTGATTGTTTTCTGGGAAAATATTCAGTTTCTATTTGCACTGTTGTTGTCTTGGGTGTTGGTGAGAAACCCTGCTCTTTGTGTTGCCTGAGTAAGGGAATACATACCTCCTAATTCACTTATTCACTTAAATCATGGATTTATATAACTTTGGAGATGGAAAGGACTTTACTAAGGTGCATCTGAGAAAACTGAGTCTTAATAGGTTAATTCCTTAATAGGTTAAAACCCAGATTTCCCGACTCCTGGCTTAATAATCTAGGTTCTGGGCTAGCCTGAGAGGTCACTGTGCGAAACTCAAGAATAAAACATTGTGAGCAGAAGCTTGTCCTTTGGCAGAGGCTGGCAACTTGCTACTCTGAGTATTTCTTCATTAATCAATTTAGGAATTAACAAACTGCTGAGACTTGCACAAATATGGTTTTCCAAAAATTTTGTATAGCCCTGAACAGAAGCTCTGAGTTACCTCCATGGAGTAGCACAAATGACCATTAGTCTCCAGTGAATCATCAAGGCTGCATTTGCTGGAGTAAATGAAAGCAGTGTGAGAGCAGGAAGTCAGGACAAACACTCACACTTGCTAACCCCATCAGCTTTCCTTTCTGAGGCCTTGGAGATCAGTTATCACCAAATGGACAGATATACTTTGCAAAGTTTTTGCAGGCTTCACAGCTTGCAAATAAGAGACTGCATTCTTCATGCTCTCCTCTTGTTGAATCTGGCAATGGGAAGATCTCTGGCTCTAATGAACTGGGCAAAGACCAGGAGCTAGGCTGGCTGGGACATTGATGACTCCAGTTGAATGAACTTTATAAACCCAGTACGCTTAATTCAGAGCACCATTTATTTTGATAATACAAAGCATCTTGTTCATGGAAAATCATTAGGGGCAACTGTTGGGTATTACCTATCAGTTATAAAGCCATGCCAAATACCATTTGGTCTGTATGGAACACAGTGGCATGGATTACGCAACACTTAACATTTCTGTAACTCTTTTCATTCCATGTATTCTCTCTTACACTCTTATTATTCTTCATGCTTTTGCCAGGACTTCCTTATTGTTTATTCTATTCCTCCATTTACATTTTGTTGATGACTTGAGTCTACAACAAACATTTCTGACTCTTTGATACTACTAGATTTAGTGGTGGAATTTCTAAATCCAGGAGAAATTCCCGAAGGTGTTTCCACTCCTTTACAAATGTGTGAGAGAGACATTCTTTTATTTAGAAACTGACCACAAGAAGCCTTTGATTGGTGGTTATACCTTGGATCAGGGAAGTGGAGGGAGCTGCTCCCAGTTTAACCTTCTTTCTTTGACCTCTTTGAAGCTTGTGACATTGTGGCCCACTTGATTTTTTTTTCAAAACCTACCCTTTGACTTGCATGATGTCAGGTGTGATGGAGTGGAAAGACTGTGGACTTTGCAGTTTCGCAAACGTGGGTTTGAATCCTGACTCCACATACCAGTTCTGTGGCTTGACCAAGTTACTTAACCTCTCCAAGTTGCAGTGTCCAGTATTTAAAAAAGAGAGCTATATTACCACCTCATAACTCATCAGCCTTGAAGTCTTACTCAACCTCAGCTTTATGAGGGGTGGAGCGGTATTTATAATTCTGGGCAAGGTGCTAGCACAGCGCCTTCACAAGATAGACACTCACTAATTTAGATGCTTTCTATTTTTCATGTGCAGCCTAGAACAACATCATTCATTTATTCTCCATCTATTAGAAATCTCTAGAGAAACTGAACCATGTATAGGTATATATGTATATCTATGTATGTATATACATACATTTTATCTATATATGTATCTCTATATATGCAGAGAGAGATTTATTTTAAGGAATTGTCTCATGTAATGATCACGGGGGCTGGCAACCAGCAAGCTGGTGACTTAGGTTGAGCTGATGTTGGAATCTTGAGTCTGAATTCTTCAGGTCAGTAGTCTAGAAACTCAGATGGGATTTCTATGTTACATTCATGAGGAGGAATTTTTCTTTGGTAAACCTCAGTTTTTGCTCTTAAGGCTTTCCACTGATTGTATGACACCCACCTACATAATGGAGGGAAATCTGCTTTATCTAGTCAACTGCTTAAATGTTAGTCACATCTAAAAAATACCTTTAAAGCAATATCCAGGCTGATATTTGACCAAAAAATTGGTTGCCATAGCCTAGCCAATCTGACACATAAAATTAACTATCACATTTCACAAGCTCGGGTCCTTAGGACCTAGACCTCAGTCTAAGGTTAAAGGGCTTAATTAAAGTGGATGTTGTGATGTCACAGCTTGGAGAGGGCCTTAGGGATGTGTTAGAACTCAGGATCAGTATTCCCTATTGATTATTTCTCAGTGACTCTCTTAGTGTTCTTAAAGCAGGGTGGGGTAGGGTGAGGTGGTGGTGATGGAGGGAGTTTTGTGGAAGGGTCCTATGCTAAAATGTAGGAGCTGCCCACTTCCACCCACTCAGCTCTGGGCTTGGCTCATAGTCTATCTGTGTGACCCTGGGCAAATCATTGAGCTTCTTCTGAGCCTTAGCTTACTCGTTTAGAGAAGGCGACATTTAGATGTGATGCTCTTTAAGTTCCCTTCTCACTTTTTAAAATTGGGTTTTTCTGTTCCTCTTGGTGCATGATTTGCAGAGACTTGTAAGAAATTTGTGGCTTGTGATTACTTCGATTTTTGGAAATGGCTCCGTGTTTTCAGATAGCATTAAGAATTGACATCACATGTTTATTGACCAGAAAAGTGATGCCTTTTCATTTCTGTGATGTGATGTTGTCATTCATCTAGTTAGTGCTCAATAGGAGTTTTTTAGATTGAAGAATATTCTTATAAAGTATGTGTCATTATAAAGACATGTTCACAGCAGAAATTCCAGGGTAATGATAAATAGAGTCCTCCTCTCCCTCTGCATTCTCTTTCTTGAACTTTAGGGAGCTATAGAGTATATTGGAAAAAAGCAAAGCTTTGGAATAAGATAGAGTGTGGTTTAAATCCTGTTTTTTTCACTTACTGGCTGTGTGAGCTCGGTCATAATATTCAACTTCCCTGAGCCTCAGCTTATTCACCTGCAAAATGAGGGTAATGGGATATCTCACAGGGTAGTTGTGAAATGAATAAAATGTTTTCTATGAACTGCCAAGCATAATTCTTGACACAGGGTAAATCTGAAATAAAAATTTCTTTCCCATTGGATTGTATCTGAAGTTCTGTAGTCCTTTAGAGCCACTAGTAAGTTTGAGGCAAGAGACTCACTTTCAGAGATATTAAGAAATTTATATGCCTTTACAAAAAACCACATTAGGGTGTGGTCATCTTCTGAGCTTGTCACACATGAAACTGGAGGGTTCGGCTGTAGTACTTTGCTTTACTTTTAAAACAGACAGTCTGTACTCTGGGAATGGGTAGTTCTTTCATTTTAGGAAGAAGTGAAGAATCATTATAGGAAATATTATTTTTTTCTCAAGTATCTTATCAATAAAAGTAATTAAAAATAAACCTGTAGTTGAGAACAATTTGGGAGAAGTCAGAGTGGAGATGGACATTCCAGGGCTGGAGTCAACATCTTCAAATTAGTTAATTCTGTGTTTTAATTCTTGTCACTCTCTCTGCAAGGCTTCAAATGTCTTGTATATTGAAAAAAATTAATTAAGATATAACTTTATGTCAAAGACTTAGAATACCATCAGTGATAGAAATGATGGTAAGTAATGTTCTAATTAAAAATAAGCCTCTCTGGGTTGCTGAAGAAAAGATCTTTTCCAGCTGTAGAAAACAGCCTGGAAGTGCTGCTGGAAGGCCGAGCCCCCCCACCCTCCGCACCCACTGCCCTCCACAAGGCTTGGAACCCCTCTTTTTACAGCATCATTTGTGTTGGAACCAGATATAGTCACCTCCTCTCTCCACCTGGTTTCATTCAAGACCTAAATTGATGTTAATTACTGTTAACCAGTTTCTTTCAACTGTTCTGCTCTTCAAAGAAGATAGGTTCTAAATTATGTTTTCCTTTAGTTGTGCCTGAGGGTCACTTTACTACATTCTAAATGTGATTTTAATTGACACTCCCGAAATAGCTGCAGTTGGGACTAGGTGTCACCCATGCCCTTCAGCTCATTTCTTCTTGGGTTGGTTACTATAAACTGGCCAGATCAGCACAGCCAACTCCACTTTCACATGGAGTAAACAAAACTTTCTGACTAAGGGCTTTTGACAGAGCTTTTAACTAAGGGCCAAGGGTTTGGGGCTCCTTGCTCTTCTTTTCCAAAGTGGAAAGACAAGCTCTTTTTTCACCTGACTGGATCTTTCCCTACAGTGGATGCTTCCCTATGTGTTAAGCCTGAGAGAAAGAGTGAGAAAAGAGAAAGAGCATTAAAGATACTTTGTGTGAGCTGTTTCTGTAGAGCCTGTGCCCTGTGCTGGGCTGGGCATTAAGAGGCTGTAGTTTGTTGCCTGTTCAACAGCTTCTTGTCTGTCACCTGGGGCTGAGGCCACGGGTTGGTGGGCTTTCAGGAGGGAGTCCTCTGTTCTATTCACCTGATCTGTCTTCCTTCCTGCCGTGGAAAGCAAGGGGGTCCATGTGGCCCAGCCTTACTCCCAAACACAGAAGGTTGAGACAGAGTCCTGTTTGCACATTCTCTTTCTGAAGTTTTGCTGCTCGCATTCCAGCAGGGTCAGGAAACAGGAAGCCAAACAAAGGAAAGAAGTATGAGGGAGAGACCTAAAGAGAGTCAAGAAAAGATAGACCCCCAAATCTGATATAGTAATTAGCTGATTCTGTTAATTTCAGGTAGAGTAGGCAATGGGAATAAATAAGACTTTTTAAACAAAATATTTTTATTTTAATGAAATCTGTGAACAAAAGAGCATATATATTACACACATTCAGTTTAACGAATAATAATAATGCGAATTCCCAGATACCCACTACCTGATTTAAGAAACAGGGCATTACAGATGATGTTGAACTCCTCGTGGGGCTGAGGGGCATTTTCAGTTACCTGTGGCTACTTAATTCACAGCCAAATGTCTGAATCCACCATACATTTACATTTAAATAAGTCAAATTATCACCTCTTTTAGCATTCTCCAGATAAGAACTGGTTTTAATTATTTAAGGATTCCCTGCCTCTCTAAAACCTTCTTATTAGCCTCTCTCCCACCTCAGCCACCATTAAGGATTTCCCCCAACTTTTGTCTGTCAAAAACAGGTTGATAATCTTTTTAAGGAGAACTATTTCTGTGAATAACATCTATTTAGCTCCCTGATTCTTTCTGAATTCTGCAGATATTAGAGCCAGGGATACAGAATTAAGGAAGCAGAAAATGACTCCTTTTGCAGCACAGAGAAGGTGCTCATATTTTCAGGTCTTTCAGGGAGCAGGGATGGAAGAGGGTAGGTTACAAATACAATTTTCCTCTCTTTAATACACAGCACTGAGGCTTGCAACAAAGACCTCTTCTCCCTTGTTTAGTCTTTTCCAGAGGGATATTGTAGAATGATTTCATCTATTCTGCATGGGTGACCTTGGGAACTACAAGCTGAATGGATGAATGGTGTAGGTAGGTTTGATCATCTTAAGACAGACACAGCTAAGAAGCCATTTTGAGCAGTACTGAGTGTCTACCTACCGCCGAAGGTCGAGAAGCATCTTATCACTCACTACTCATCAATCAAAAGCAGGCTGTGATGATGCTGTCCCCCATACACATCATTGTGTGTTATTTCTAAATTTATCATTTTCTAGGGACATGAGTGTCCCTAGACACTATTTCTAGGATTTTTATGTACCTTCCACCCTATTTCTTCATTGCCCACTGGGCTGAACCTAGACCAGCTGTCTCCTGTCTATCGTTGTCTCCTCCACAGGGCTTTGAGAATAATCTGAATGTAAGACCAGATAGACCTTAAACTGTTTTCTTTGGCTTTGTTTCAGAGTGGACCTCTCTAGTTTATTTCTCAGAATTCCCATGACTTTGTACTACCAAGTGGAGCTTTTTGGTTCTGGACACAGATGAACTTCTGGGCTTGGAGCTTTTTTGGGAAAGTTTTTGGATTTGGCCGTATCATTGATGGGCAAGGTCCAGGCAGAAGGAGAAGAAACTTATTCCTCTCATGAAAGTTCATGCCACTTTGCAGAAAGCTAGTTCTGAGAGCCTCAGTGCCTTGTCCTGAATCCCCGACAACTTATAGAGGACTGCAGAGCCATTAATGATGACTGGAGGATGAAGTCACTAGTCAGTCAGTTGAAGGCTTAATTTTTAGCTAGGAGCAGGTGATCTTGATCTGTGGCCTGCAAATCTCTGGATTTATTTGTGAAATTTTGAGTGTAGGTATGTGCATTTTTCTAAAGAAAGGTTCATTGTTTACATTAGATTCTCAAAGGCACTTGTGACCTAAAGTGGATTAAAAATCAGTGATCACTTCTGATTGCTGATTTGCAATAAAATAAAGATACAGTTGAGTTTTTTATAAACTTAAAATTATAAGAATTCTTTTTATTCTGGGGTTACTCTCATTCAATTCTTTTTTGTATAAAATATTTCATTTATGAGAGTTGGTGATAGTTGAATAGTAACTACAGAAAACAGTTCTTCCTAGACAAATATAAAGTTTATAACAACTCCAATTACAACTTTTCCCCCTTGGCCTGTAAACCCTAGCTCTGGAAACCACTATTCTAGAGGATTGCATTATATTTGCACATGATTTTAAAGTGTGCTGTTGAGTATTACTCTTCACCCACTATCTCCTGTACATGAGAGGTCTTTTATTATATACAAAGCTGATTTAAAGAAAGTGATGTGTTAAAAAACAAATTGAGGTATATTAAATTTTTTAAGAGTTTATTTGAAGAAAAATTGATTTGAATCAGGCAGCATCAAACCTGAAGTTGTTAGGAGCACTCCACTGACAGGAGCCAGGGGCAAGACTTTTATAGAGAAGACGTAGAAGCAAAGCAAGGAAACGACTTGATTGGCTATAGCTTAAGCGATTGTCTTATTTGGGAAAACCTAGTTGTGATTGGTTGTCCTTAGGTTCAGTTCCTTAACCTTGAGGCATTTATAGACTTGTGGTTTATGTAGGTCACTAAGGCATCAGAATGGCCTCCTTGTTTAAATAATTAAACCTGACTTCTTCTGGTTCCCAGAAAAGAAAGAAGGTGGGCAAATCACCTAATCTTCCTGGGTCTTAATTCTCTCATGAAAATGAAGGAGTTCAGCTGGGTCCTCTCAAAGTTCTGTCTGAATCTAATATTATTTAATTCAAACAAATACATCTGTGGCCAAGTGGGAAGGGCTGAAATTCATACTAGAGCCTTGAGGGAGAAGATCAAGGGCAAAGAGAGAACCCTGTTTCTTTCTTTCTTTTTTTTTTCAAAAACTGGAGTGAAAGAAAAGAAAACAATTGGAATGTATTTAAAATTTGCAAAACTGTATGGCTTTATCTAAAAATGGTTAATTTGCTTTTCTTATAAATATGGGTAAAGGAGAAACTGATCAAAATCAGATACAGGTTTCCCCTGCTATCTAAAAATAGTTTCCTATGAAACCTTTCATAAACTGAAATGGCATAAAGAGTATCCCCCTTTTTAAAAGTTCACAATACGTCACTTCACTTTTATGAAAAACCTACATTAATACACTTGTTTTTGCTAACCAAAAGAAATCTGAAGAGAATTTTCACTTTTATAAAGAAAGATTTTACCTGCATAATAATAAGGATAACATCAGTGTAAGGAATAATAAAAACAGTTATTGCTCATCTCCTTGAGTGCCAGCTCTGAATTGACTTCACATTCATGATCTCATTGAATCCTGAAAGGCAGGTTTGATCATCCTGTGTTTATAGATCCAATCATTGGCTGGACAGCCAGTCAATGGCAAAGCTATGATTGGAACCCAAATCCACTTAACCTGAAAGCTCCTGCCCCTGTGAACACACCTTGAAGCCACAGCTTCTTTTCCCAAAATGCTGTTGATGTCCAACAACGTCTCCACAGTCTACGAGTTTGTTGGAGCAGACCAGGCCCCACCCCAGACCTCTTTCAGCAAAATCTGGACTTAACCCAACTCTCAGGGGATATGTATTCATGTGAAAATTAGAGAAGCACTGGTTTAAATACTTTTTTTTTTAAAGCGGTTGTCCCACATGTTAATACATATCAAGCGTTCCCTGGTGTGATAGTGGAAGAAGGCTAGATGAAAGAGATGGACGTTCAGGTTGTGAAGAGTGGAGTCCTTCCTTAATGCTTTGTTTGTGAATTTCTCAACTCGTGTCTATTTTCTCCCTTGAAAACTAAATATGTCACAGAATGTACAACCCCAAGGGTGAGCCCCAATGTAAACCATGGACTCTGGGTGATGAGGAGGTTCATCGGTTGTAACAAACGTACTACTCTGGTATGAATGACCACCGTGGGGGAGGCTGTGCCTGTGTGGGGACAGGAAGCATATGGGAACTTTCTGTTTTCACTCAATTTTGCTGTGAACCTAAAACTGCTCTAAAAATATATATGAAAACAACAATAATAATTGAGTATGTGAGCTGTGGACTTTGCCAAAGATGGCACAGCCAGTAAGATAAAGCCTGTTCAATTCTTTTTTTATCCATTTGGATAAAAGGTGCTTTTGAAAGAGGGTTTTGTCAAGTGCTGTGATCTCATCATCTGGCAACACCGGTGGGAGAGGATCCAAGGGAAACCCAGGGCGTTGACGTGTGGGTGACTCAGGAGCCCACGCTGACAGTGAGCTTGGAGTTGGTGGGAGGGGTTGGGGACCCACTCGACTCTTGTGGGTTGTAGTGATGGGCATGAGCACCTGGAGGCGCTGGCTGTGGGCTCCTGCCTGCCCAGAAGTGCTGGGATATGGCTTTTGCTTCTCTCTGGTTTTCTGGACTTTGTTTTCCCTTTGTTCTTCAGGAGATGCTTGTGACCTGTGGTGGCTTTTTAAAGGGCTCTGCCACCATGCAGCCCTGGTTCTCCCAAGGTTTACACATTCCAGGACACTTTCCATGCTGTGCCCTATGTGTCAGTTCTGAGGGCAGTTAGTATGCCTGAAACACAATCTCTCATGTGTTTTGCTTTTTTTTGGGGGGTGGGGGTGGGGGGTGGGGGGTGTTATTTAATAAGATTACTAACATATGTATAAAACTTTAAAACATTTTATTTCTTATCTCACTTGATTCTATGACAGTGTCTCGTAAATGGATGGGCGAGTGATAGTATTATGGAGGCTGGGTGGGTATTACTCATCCTCTGGATAATGAAGAAACAAAAATTCAGTAAGTGAAGTGACTTGCCTCAGCTTCACGCTGGTGGGTGACATAGGTGCTGTGGGCTACTGTTCCCAAGACTATTCTTTATGCATCCCAAGGTTTCTGGCCTTCCAAGCCCTAAATACCAAATAGATCAGCAAAATAGGTGATGCTTTCCTTGTTAGCCTTTGAGGGAGAAAACTTAGTCTGTGTTTGTTTGTATTTGTGGGATTTCCCCAGTTAGCACTTTCATAGGAGATTAGGATCAGGGTGGAAAACAATATGACAAAGAGATTCTTTAAAAGGACATTTAATAAACTCTTTGGCTGCGCTGTTGTTGCCAAGCACTTAAATAACCCTTACTGTGTCCATGGTGCTGTTTTAAGAAACAAAATATCAAGGAAAACAAGTCTGAGTGAAATGATGAGGCTTAGGGATGCCACACTCAGGTCTCATTCGAACAGCGAGGAATTTGGGTAAAACTATGATGCCCTCAGGGAAGCCAGGGCATTGTTGATGAGACTGATTATCTGAATTTGAGGCAAATGGTCCAAGTGGCTGTTTAGCATCTTGGGCTTTCACAGCTTCAATTTCAAGCCAGAAATTCACTTTGGAGGACACCTTCAAGTGACCTGTGTTCCACACCTTGAGCAGTTTTCCCGGAGGTAGTTGGTGTTCATTAGCAAGATGTGAGAAATGACTAATTAGCACTCCTCTACCTCGCTAAAGCAGTGTAGGTTATATATAGATGGGTGTAAAGAGAACCACTCCACTTCCTCCCATCCTCTTCCCTTCTGAGATGCTCGGATCAACACTGGAAGGACTTCTCCAGTAGTAAAAACATCATAGCATTCAAGACTTTTTAAACAGAAAGGATAGATGTCAAAAGAATGCTGAAAAAGTTTGAAAAAGATTAAAAACTTTTACCTTAACACCACTATCCTAATGTTATTGTAGTATTTTTATATTTGCATTTTTTTCTGGTCTTGGTCCACATCTATGTTGATTTGCCATTATGACAAGCTCATTGTAGCATAACCATTTAGTGTTGTGCTTTCACCCCCCTCCCCTTATAGTATACTATACATACTTCCCTATGTTTATACATCATCTTCATAATGATCCTTTTCAGTGTCTGCACAATATTCACCACATTGACACTCTCGATATACTAAACAATCTCTTTGATAGCATTTTGATTGTTTCTAGATTTTCTATCATTGAGGTGGCCCAAAACATTTTGATGTGTACATACTTTGTCCTCTTTGAAATTGTTTTCTGAAAGAAATATCGTCAGTTATGACTGAAAGAAGGAATCTGGGGAGATGGAGCTATTGTGCTTTGGTGGGACTGGAGGAAGATGCTCAGTGCTTTCAACCCATCTCATGGGCTGGTCTTTTAGTGCTTTCTCAGTCCCTTTAAAATATCTCTCCTTGGTTTCTACTTATGCTTCTGCCTTCACTTTCTCCTACTCTCTCTCTCACTGCCTTTCCTCAGCCCAAATCTGCCCCCTGGACTCTTCCCGAGCAAAAGGTCTCATGTGAATGACCCATCTCTTCAGTCCTGGCTTCTTTCTGAAGATTTGCCCTCTGAGGGATGGAGACGGGAGGGAATAACACAATCTTTCAATCTTATCAGCCTCTGGATCTGATGTCATATCTAAATATTATTTCTTGTCCTCTTTACATCGCAAGCCCACAAGGCAAGGGCCATGCCTTTACATGTGCCATGGAGAACAGAGAGTGCTGCTGGCGCTTGGCAAATGTGGAATGTTGTCGTTGTAAGGTGTTAATCACTGGAGGATGTTCTGGGCAGGTAGAACCTGTGGCTGAAAATGAGTGGAGCTTCCTGGGAAGACCACTAAGAAAAGTCTTCACAAGAAGGAGGTGGTTCTGAGTGTCACCCATGTGTTTAGAAAAGTATCTGGGGCTTCTGCTATTGGAGATATCGGCACTCATGTAGGTGCTTGAATGGGGTGCTGTCCACTTGAACAGCCTTCATGGAGCATTTTGAGTCCCAGCAAGTTGAATCCAGGATTATAGAAAAGGGAATGACATGCAGACATCTCTGGGGTAATCCCTCAATGACATTGGGCCATAGGACTGGAAATTTTTGACAATTTCTATATTTTAATATTTGCAGTTTCTGAATGGAAGGTAAACTTTAGAGAGGACTTCTCAGGTATAAAAATCTCTTGTTGGGTCAAGCAGGTGGGCTCATCCATTCTCCACTGACATCAAGAAAGAGTAAAAATTTATATTTTTTACTTTATATTAATTATCTATATTAATATGTTTATCTATATTAATGATAGATACCTAACCTCCCTTGATAATTTTAGCTAAGGTCTTTCATTAAATAGGAATTACGTCAAGTAGGATAGCAATCAAAATCCTCATGCATTCCCTCCCTTCTCCACCCCTCAGAAGGCAGATCTTCAGAAAGGAGCCAGGACTGAAAAGATGGGTTATTCAGGGCCTTTTACATCAGTTTAAAACAAACTAGTTCTTTCTAATGTGGGATCTGTTTTTGTATTTGAAATATGTTGATGGTTTCTGAAAGAAAACCAATAAAATATGCTCAAGCCATTAAAAAAAAAGAAATGTGTTGCTGCTTATAAAGTTGCTATTATTTTTATATAAATTGCATAGGAAGGGTACCTGTAACTCTACTTACATATTGTTCTATAGTTCAACCAGTGTTTTAATATACAGTTTTTTTTTATATAGCAACTTGTGAGGTAGATATAGGTCTGCTTCCATTCTACAAAAGTGGACACTGAGGCAAAAGAGGTCAAGAGATTCAGGCTGTAAATTGTTGAGTCAGAATTTAAACTCAGCATTATGTATTTGCCTAGTGTCATACTGTCTCTCTGATAGGATAAATGATGGCAATTTCTGGTGTAATCTCATCTTTTTTTTTTTTTTGTCTTTGTGAGTATTCTGTGATTTGCTCTCTTTCTTAAAGGCTTTCTGTCTGTCTCATGATTATCATTCTTGTGTTGTTAAAATTCCAGAGAACTCATTGGACTTTGTATTGGTGAAATAGTCAATATATATGGCCCAGAAATGACAGCCTCAGGTATTTTCAGAAAACAGAACTGGAATAAGGGAGAGAAGGAAAGGCCAGTCAGCTAAAAGCAGCCATTAGACACCATGTGAAGCCCATATGAGGCCTTTAAACAGAAATGTTTTGAAGTGTGAGTTGAAGAAGAGTTGGCACATCTAAGTCATATTTGGAATGTTATAACTGCTCCAGAAGTGCTGCTAAGCATCATGATAATGCTGATTTGTATCTCCAGTAGGTTTAGGCTGTCTTTGATGCGCATTTTAGTGCCTTAACAGGAGTGAACATTCTTGTTGACTTCTAATAGATAAACATAACTGTTTAAATTGAATTTTAATTAAATTCCTTATCTATGCATTTTAATTAAATTACTTATTGCTTATCTATGTCTTTAGGGTCTCTTGGCACATCTACTGTTACTACTGTGTGACTTGGGGCAAGTGACTTCATCTCTCTGTGCCTCTGTTTCTTGATTTATGGAAAGCTATAAGATTAGTCTCTACCACATATAGTTATTACATGGATTGATTGTGTTTAACTAGAGTATTAATGAGGATTCAATAAATGTTAACTAATATTGTTATTATTATTATTATAAAGGCTAACTTGTCCTTTAATGTAGTATATATGTTAGGTTTGCTCTTCAACTGGTAATAAATACATTTCTTTTCTCAGTTTTAAAAATTGTGGTAAAATATACATAACAAAATTTATCATTTTAATCATTTTTGAGCATACAGATGTGCAACATTAAGTACATTCACACTGTTCAGCAGAGTACATTTTTTAGAGTGGGGAGTGGGCCAGAGACAGGATGAGTGTGGGTGCTGTGTGTGCAGTGCTCAGAGCGAGGGTCCTGGCCCCACATTTGGCTGCCTTTTCCAGTGCAGCACAGAACAGGTGTGAGCAGGTGGCTGGGCCATTCTGAGGAGAGCCAGACAACTGATGTCAGACTGTTCTGTGAACAACTGAGGGGCCGAGAGTCAAGCATTTTTGTAAGCATTTTTGTTTTTATTCACTTCATTGCCTTCTTTTACTCAATCATTTCTTCAACCCTGGAAGGTAAAGGCCTGAGTTCAGATCCATTTTGTGGATAGCATTTGGAATGTCAATAAATCAGCAGCTGGGAGAACCATTCAGAAGTCCTATACACCACAAATTAGAGGTTTATGACTCAGGTCTTTCAGGACTTCTAGATTACACACGGACCTTAACTCTGTGACTTCACTGCATTTCTTGAAATGAACAAGGCCAGAAGTTTAGAAGGTCAATTTCCAAAAGTCAAGGATGTGGGAACAAACAGACTTTAATAAAAATGGGAAATCCATAACCCTATCTCTCTCTGAGATTGTTTCTTCAAGTTGGTGGTACCATGAATTTGGTAAGCATGAGATTAGCTGGAAAAATAACTGGCCTGAAGCTTGCTTGGCAAATGTGTCTGCAAACTCAACGGAGAGAGAGAGTTTGAAATTAATTTATTTTCCTGTGTTCCTTCAACAAACATATATTGAATATGTGCTAGAAATTGTAGTGGCCACTGGAATTCTATTTAAAAGGATCTCATTCTCCCCCAGAAAATGATTATAATAAGTTTCTAATGTGTAGCCTTTTAGACAAATGCCTGTTATACCTAATGTGGAATTTGTAACAACTCTTTCTGGGCCTCTTTAGTTTGCAGGTGTCAAATAGACACATCTTTTAAATATATGTGAGAGATCTTAGGTTGGCAGACTATTAAACATCAAAGAGCATCAGCTGTTTCCAATGTAGCTGCTTCGGTAGCTACTAAGAGCCCACAAAGTGAACCATTGGCAACCCAAGGATTCTAGGTAGGCACAACTATCTGCAACCACCTAGGAGCTGGATGTTTTACTTTCCCCCCCAGCTTTATTGAGATATAATTGATATGTAACGTGTAAGTTCAAGGTGTACAGTGTAGTGGTTTGATATGTACATGTATTGCAAAATGATTGCCAAAATAAGGTTAGTTAACATATCCATCACTTCACCTACTTACAATTTTTTATGTGTGTTGAGAACTTTTAAAGTCTCTCTTAGCAACTTTTAAGTACACAATATAGTATTGTTAATTATAGTCATGATGCTGCACACTATATTCCTGGGATTTATTCACCTTATAACTGGAAGTAGGTACCCTTTGGCTACCTTCATCCATTTCCCCCACCATCTGTTGAAGGACACTTGGGTCATTTCCACATCTTAGCTTTTGTAAATAATGCTACAGTGAACATAGGGGTGCAGATATCTCTTTGAGATAGTGATTTCATTTCATTCAGATAAAGTCCCAGAAGCAGAATTATTGATTATTTTTAATTTCTTGAGGAAACTCCATACTGTTTTTTTTTTTTTTTTTTTTTTTTTTTTGTGGTGGCTGTACCAATTTACACTCCCAGGAGTGTGCACGGGTTCCCTTTTCTCTATGTCCTCGTCAATACTTGTTATCTCTTATCTTTTTGATATGGAGATTTTAAGTTAGCCATCCTTCCATCCATTTATTTATCCAAAAGCATTGAATATGCTCACTGACTGGGTATTTTCCTGAGGGAGAAATTATATGTAGCATTTCCTTGTCTATTATGACTATGGTACCCCACATATTCTGTAGAGCAAAGTTTTGGAAACACTAAAAAGTGAAACATGAGATATTCTTGACTTCCCTGTAGCACCCCTCCCATAAAACCTAACCTGACTAGACTTTATATCTCCTGGGGTTTTTTGTGAAGAGTAAGATTTTGGTAAGCATTGACTAGAAATTATTATACCCACAAGATGTTGTGAAATCCCAGCTTTCTCCAGTGATTTGAGATGTTGAACTTCTGGTTTGGATGAAAAAAATTTAGAAACAGGTATCTCGAGTATGCCAGATCTTCCCTCCTGCATTTTCTAGCTAAACAAAAACTGCCACCTTTCTTTCATGCAGAGCCACCTGGCGTCTGGCCTCACACCTGGGATGTTTCATCGCTAAGTATCTGATTGACCTGCCTTTCCACTCTCTGCCTCCTACTCTCAATTGGAATCTGGGGAGTTGTGAATGTACGTGTTCGGGAAGAAGGCAGAAATTGCACTACCACCTGGAGGTTCGGCAGGCACACCCCTACAATGTTTATGTTTATGTGAAGGTGTAGAGAGGTCCTGGCTGGAAACTCATCTTTTGGGTTGGGTCTAACATGCTGGCGATGCCTGGTGACATCAATCCCCAATATTCTGGGTCCTCAGCTTCCACTCTTTCCCTAAAGTCACTTCCATCATCCCTCTCTAAATGGGGGTAATGGGGTTGTGGGGGAGGGGGTGAGGAAGGATATCTCCCTTTATGTAGTCCTTGAAGGTCAAAGAGTCATAAGCGTTTCCTCTGCGGAAGAACACTACTTCCTGACATGTTGCTTGCCTTGCTGTCAGGTTTCTTAGCAGGAAGAAATAGCTTCTCCTTCCCTCCCACGAACATGCCAAGGCTTGGAGATGGTCATAGGGTAGAGATATATAATAGAAAATAAGACAAGAATGGATTCAGCCCCTTCCTGCCTAGCTATGGGAAGTAAAGGAGTGAACCTACAAGCAAAATAGCAGTTTCCCTAGGTTAGTAAAAATTACCTTAAAAAGTTTAAATGGCTTTATTATCCTGTATGATACCACGCTGAGTGGCATGCTTAAAGAACTGCTTGGATTCTAATAAATATATCTTTCCCTAAACACAGCACAAATGCTAGGTTCTTTTTATTTATGCATGTGTGTGCATCATCATTATTCTCAAGTTAAGATAATATATATGAAAATGCTTTATAAGCAGTAAAAGAAGTGGGTATAAGAAAGTGCTTCTTATTGTTATTGAATCTCTATTACTAATACCATATACTAAAGTTCTGTGGTTTGTGGGGTGTCATGGTGGGCCCTTTTTAAAGCTGACTTTAACATTAACATTAAAACAATGTAAATAGATACCTACCTGATATAACTCTGCAGGGTCTAAGAGCCAAAATAGCTCTCCTTGTCATGTTACTTTAAATTCCCATAATTTATCCTGTTTTTATGCCAACTGAATGGGGTAACACCGTTAGACGTGGTCATTATAATGTAGCTTATTTAAAAATTTAGCAGAGAACAGAACTTTGAGGTGCTGGGACAAGGGACATTTTGAAATGGGGAAGGAGGAAGAGGAAGCAGATGACCAGAGTTCAATGGTATTCTATAGCCCTAGATGTCTGAAATACAGCATGCCAGAACAAAGGAGAAGGAGCAATGGAAGCCTCATTTGCTTTCCGTCTTTTTCATATTCAGTTTGAGTGAATCTGACAAGATCCTTGCCACTTAGAAGCTTCTGATCAATGGTCAAATAGAGATATAGATAAACACATTGAAAACATTAACAATAGCCAAATATTTCAATTATGGCAAATGCAGTCTGTGGGGGTGACTGATGAGAGATACTGTAAAGTTTATTTTCAGGTAGGTTGCCTGAAAATGTTTGTATCTCCCAGGGAATCAGGGCTTTGGAATGATAGCTTGGAAGCTCTAGATGAGCACTAGGGCATTCCAGGCATAGGATGAAGCTCAAGAGAGGACTTGGAGCTTGGACTAGAAATTTGCAGGTTGATCTCTGAAATATGCAGGAAATCTCACATAAATTACTAAGACATTGTCCTGGGTTAACACAGTAGAATTTTAATGTGTTGTAAAAAATCCTAATAAATATATCTTTCCCTAAACACAGCACAAGTGCTAGATTCTTTATGCATAAAGTCTTTCTGAAGACCTCAAGAGGATGTGTTGGCTTCTGGGCAGACTTTCTGTGCAAATAAAAATGTATAGCTAAAGATGTATGCCTACGAGTCTGATCAGAATTGATGCTTGGACTACAGACTACAGTGCTGTCGTGTACTGTAATTTTGTCAAAGGCCCTGGGTATTTCTGAATATTTTGTTTGCTGTATGTTTCCTGAAACCATACAGTTTAAACACTGTGGGATAGCTGGTGCCCCTTACTGGCTGGTGGCTTGATTAAGCTAGTTTTTATTTCTGTCTTGGACTTTGGAGAATTTTCAGCTGAATTTACCTCGAAAGAATTAGATTTTCAAAGTTCATTAATATGTTCATTAAAATCTGTTTCCAAATTCAACAGCACATTTATTAAAAACCACCAAGATTCTGCAAGTTTGGGGATTTGGCCAGGTTTTGCCTGGGTGAAAGTTGATTCTTAGGAATACAGAAGATAAGATAGAGGAGAATGTTCAAATTCTCAGAGGCTCAGAGTTGTAAATTATAATTATGAATCCCAAATGGTTAAAATTCCAGACTATTTAAGCTATTATTTTAAATAACTAATTGTTTATTAGTGGGTTTCTGGGCTCAAACTAATACTTCAGGGTAAATGCATGAAAACCAAGGACCTTACAACAACAAACCAGCCCACTGTTGAATACTGGAACACCTGCCTTTCATTCAGTGCTGTGCCATCCACTGTGGGAAATACAAAAGAAATGTAAGTCTCTGTCCTCCAAGATTTTGTGGTCTAGTTGGATATTAAGATCAGTACGTAGGAAACAATGGGGCCTATCTCAGAATGCTTTGACTGCGAGAAACAAAAACCTCAACTGAAACTGGCTTAAACAACTAGTTGGTCAACTAATTAGAGATCAGAGATGAGAATGGTTAAGGCTAGAGGTCCAGAGGCGCAAAAACATTATTGAAGACCCAGATTCTTTCAGTCATTTCCCTCTGCAACCACAAAGCTGCTTCACATTGAGCTATAAGATGGCATCTGGTAGCAGTCAGGGTTAAGGCTCTTTCTTCACGTCCTTTTAGCTCTCTCAGAAAACCAAGGAAATTTACTTCCAAGAGACTCTCAGAAAGTTTTCTGTCACTTCTCATTGTCCCTAATTAGTTATTCCCTCATCCCTTGGCAAGGCGATGGTTGTATTCTAATTGACTCAGATTAATCAGGGTTCACCATTGGAGCTGGAATACAGGTCAGCATCCATTGAAGCATAGGACTTCAAGGAAGAGGATAGATACCTGAAGGCTTTAATTGAAAGGGGGTCAAGTGAATGCTGGGTTGACAAGTAACTGTGTTCCCTATGGGATATAAGCAATATGTTAAAATGAAATGGGGGAAATTTTTTTTTTTTATCTATAACCATAGCTGCCTTCTAACAATGGTGGCTGTTATTAGATGTACAGCATCTTGTGGTATCAGCTTTTGGAAATGTGCCAGGTTTGGAATATGAGATAGTCGAGGCTGACCAGCTATACACAGTGGAGGCAAGAAAAATTTGAAGTTGGGGGAGGTTGAAAGAGAAAAAAAATCCAACAGGGAAAGAGAAGAGCAGGAAGGATCAGGCATTTCCTGGGGGTAGAATCAGAGCCAGAAATGTTTAAGGTGGTGGAGGGGGAGAAGGTTGTAGAGAAATGTCTAATTAACATTTTGAACGTTGCTGTGGGCCAGTGCAACGAACTCCTTCTTCCTATGAAACTATGAGCTCTTCTTCAAAATGCTATGTGAAGTTTACATTATCTAATAATCCTTTTGCTTTAGTGCCGTATTTGAGAATATCATGTAATGATGCTCTTTAGTTTACCTTTCTGTCACTTTTTTGGGGTTATTTTTTCCCTCCTAAACAGGCTTCTGCAACAGGGAGGCCTGGAGAGACTGAGACACTGTCTGCCCCAGACTTTAACCTCTTGGCTCCTCTCTTCAAAGGGAGAAGTGGCTGGGGGGATACCCAGTTGAGGGGTCTCTTGCATCAGCAGAGACCTACTCTGATGTCTCTCAGACACTCTCAGTGGCTTCTGATGATGGTCATGATTTCTTTGCAGTGTATGAAGGGCACAAAGATTCCGTACGACATATCTTTATGCAGAGAACCATCTTTGTCTTCTTAGTTTCATAGGGGGAGTGGGATGATATACCTTCCCTCATTTATACCTTACAACAGCCCAGTGTGATAGGTGCTATTATTTTTTGCATTTTACAGATGAGAAACTGAGGCTCAGAGACATTCAGGTCACATTTGGTCAGGGTGAATCCTGAGTTCACACAGAGCCCATTGTTCTAACCAGCACAATGTATTGCCTCCTGCATTTCTGGATGGATTTACTGATGACCTTCTAGCTAAACTGGGAGACAGTAGACCTGGAATCTCAGTGTCCTGACTCCCCATCCACCGCTCAAGCTATGTTTACTATAGTGAGCTAGGGCCTCAGATGCCTTATCTGTAAGATAAGGATCCTTGCAACTGTAACATCTGATGAACCTATAACATGGGTGAGCTTGAGACCTCATGTTAATAAGTCAAGTTCCAAGACTGAGGCAAAATTTTACTTTGTTAATAACTATGTTTTATGTGTTAAGTCCATTTTGTCGACATTCAACAACATTTAATATCTCTTAAGTGCCAAGCACTTTTCTAAAAGTGCCTAAGGCAGACAAAACCCCTTATTCCATTCTGGGTAATATGTTTTTACTATCGTCCCTTTCCCCTACTTCCTCAAGTCAGAGAATCTGAGCCAAGAGCAGGAGGATTCTCACCTGCTACACTGCTTTCCTAAAGCATAGTCCATGGCAGTGAATTCTCATTCACAAGAGTACTGAGAGAAAGATGGCTGGAGGAACCAACCAGCCCCTCTCACCCAGCAGGCACCTTGCATAGCCTAACACATAGTTTATTAGGCATGAATAAACAAATGCACCCATGAATAAACAATGTGGCTTCATAGAAGTTAGGCAATGGCAAATTCGTCCTGAACCTGCTTGACTGAAAAGGTTTTAGAAATCGTTTATATCTTCTCATGTTTGCTTGGGAATGTCAGCATTCCAGAATTTTGGTGTGCTATAGATCAAAGATCAAAATGAGTGCTCTATTATTATGTAACTATAGTGTTTACAGTTTCTCTCTCACATTCTCTCCTTTATATTTTGGAATTACATGATGTGAGCCAAACCTATAAGGAAAGAGTTCCCTGCAAACCTTGCATGATCTAATCCAATTTACTTCATGCCACATATATTAGCAGATTCAAAGAAGCCTTAAGAAGAATAGAACATACATGAATTCAAATCGTTTCCTACTGTTTCTTCCTGCTTGACATCAGGGCAGCTTTATGCTGGCAATGAAATCTGCCTGTTTTCTGGCATGGGGAATATCTCAGTAACCAACAGGGCTCATGTGTTCTTGTATCTTTCTTTTGTTTGATCCAAATATTGACACATTCTCCCTTAAATATTTAGGATGCCTGGTAAAAAGCCAAACAGTATTACTCAAATTCCTTAAATCAATGATTAAAGATTTTTAATCTTGTCTTTCAAACAGCACACTGCAAGTGTCGCCTCTAAGAATGGCTGCCAAGCCCAGTGCAGATATGAGTTGTAGAGTAACTAAAAAAGTCTTTTCAACAAAACCCAAGTTAATTCTTGCTTAATTTTGATTCATAATAGATCTCAGTTTAATTCCTTTTGTGACTAAACATATAGATTATAATTTAAAAAATATCCTGAAGTCAACTATTTATTATTTTTGGATTTATCTATCTATTATCTGATAGAGAACCATAGGAATTTAGTATTGGAAAAGACTTAGAAAAACTAAGGTTTATGTCAGACCTAAAAATTGGAGGTTTAAGGGATCAAACAACTTCTCTGAGATTTCAGAGATAGTAAGTGATGGAGCCAGGAATGGAAGCCTGCTTTCCAGACCCCATCCCCCTAGTTCTCCTCCACTAACATTGCAATGCACCCCTCCCAGCTGTGACTTCAACATTCCCTCTGAAGAGAGCAGTCTCAGACTGCACCCTGAGTTAGGAACTTGTACAGGCGAGGCAGACCCTTGGAAACTGTGGCTGCCCTTCTGGGTGCCTTAACTGGGGTTCTATGAAGAAAATGGGAACATTTCTTTTTCTAAAACCCATTCACTCTAAAGTGGGGGCTGATAGTTTACCTCAAAAGTATTGATTTAGTCATTGTCACCATTATTAATAATAAAATATTTTACATTTGTGGGGTTAACTTTCCATGACACTTTCATATGCCTTCATTGTACCTTTGAGTGGCAAGTACTAGTATCCCATATACTAGTGAGGTACGTGGGGCGTGGTGTGTTATTTGTTGGAGGTCAGGCACATTACCAGTAGGTATGTGTAGATAAGAGCTCTCACTAGAATACAGGTCTTTTAATTTCTTTTCTTTATCCATTTATTTATTTTAGAACTGTTATTGAGATGACAAATAATTCTGTAACTGTGAGGGAGGCATTTAAATCTGTGATTTATGATGAAAACATCTTGGATTATTTGATTCTTTCTAAGTCACTCTCTTTGGCCTCTGACTTTCAAAAGTCTACACCAAAAGGACAGTTCCTGTTTGGAAGGCTCTCACTCCAGGTGACCACTGAGTGACCAGGACAGTTCTAGGGTCCCTTGTGGGCCTGGACCCAGCTGCACTTCAGTTCCATTCAAAGAAGATCCAGTACCATGCTGACAATTGTCATTTAGTGCCCAGAGGCGTTAGTGCTGACAACACTCCAAATCACTGCTGAAGTATCAGCCTCAGATATTTCCCTGTGAATTTTCCAAATCCTGACACATGTAGGTTTCTAGAAGTTTCTCTTAAGATTTCAGTGACTTATTCTAATGATTACAAAGGGCTGGTTGGGCCAACTTCCTTAGGGCATGACCTCTCTCTTTGGGAGAGTTCTGCACATACAAATCATGGATGGAACAAGGAAGTATTTTTATTCATGTGTCCTGCATTCCCTTTTTTCTTTTGAGTAGTCTACCAAAGGCTTCAGGATTACCCCTCTTGCCTGCTCCTTGCCTTAAATGTAAACAGATCATAAATTCTGCAGCAAAGCAGTGCAAAGGTTTTAAAGAGTGTGTTTACAACCAGGCTCGATCTCTAGAAAACGAACTTTACTCAAGATAGAGAAAAATCCAAGGGAGAAAGAAGAGAGATAGCTCACATTGCATAAATTTTTCTTTTTACCTCATCATCCTCCAGTCGGAAAGAAATGCATTCCTGGTATTCAGAACTCAGTGTTTTCAGCCATTGACACTGAAATACAAGTTAATGGAAGTTGGGTGTTTGCATGGGTGTCTGCCCACAAAACCTGTGACTCATGATTAATGATCAGTTGGTTAAGTGTATCAGACCTACAGGATGGCTACTGGGGATAGGAAAGACTATTCTGAGCTTCAAACATTTCTGTCCTTTTAGGAATTCTGTCCATGGACTCAAATGTCCTCTGAGGACCAGCTGTGGCTTCTGAGAGGCTGTACCCGAGGGCTGGTGATTCCTACAGAGCACCTGGGGTAGCAGCCACACACCAGAATCATGGGTGCAGGTAGCCATCAGAGGTGGCCTGGCCATTGGGTCAACTTGTCACAACCTCCAAAAGCCCGCTTTTTCTGCTTGCATTCTTGGCATCTCTAGAGACAGGCATGCTGAGGCTATACGCAGTCCCTGGAAGGAATGAAGGGCTGAACCTGAGAATCTGGGGGTGGCTCAACCATTTCTACTCCTTGGAGAGGTGTCACTAGTTAAAAAAATTTTTGAGCGGTTTCCTCATGACCACTTCAATCATCTGTCTTGGCAAGAGGATCTGAAATAACATTTACCTTTCCCTTTGTTTTCAATTAGCAGCAAGCAACAACGAATGCTGGGCCTGCTGACCTGTCCCCCAGCCCCGACTCCTCCCACATTAGTCCCAGCTGGCCCATCCCTGCAGCTGCTCCCGCAGCCTTCTCCACCTAGGACCACACAACTATGGTTCGTTATACACCTCCTTTGGGTTACATTTGCCTTTATTTCTCACGTGTGTTTGCCTTGTTTTGTGCTTTTGAATTTAAGAATCTTAGCATAAACAGGGTAGCACCTAATAGCACTGTGAAGGAATAGTGACTGACTCTGCCTTGTCATTGATTGAGAGCTGAGTCTAGAAATTTCTACAATTCAGCTGGCAAGACAACGGTGGGGTGGTATGAGAATTTGCTTTGTGCCAGGTACTAGGCTGAAGACTGACTAACCCAGCGATCAAGATAATAGTAATCTTAAGACTGTCTTTTGATCTGGACAATTGTTAATTTTCAATTCTGTGTGAAATTCTAAAGGAACGTCCCTATTTGTATCAAACTTATCTCAAAGGAGTGCTTGCTATAAAAACACTCCTTCAAGACAAGATTCCCCATTCTCTCCTTTTAACCTCATCTTCTAAAAAGAAAATCTGGACCTACCACTGCCTACCTCTGTGGGGTACAAAAATGAGATTTGAGGGGTTCATAGTCAAGAAAACTGACAATTCAATATTGGTCAATACCAAAGCCCTCTCACAAGGCCAGCAAATGTCAGAAACAGACATTTTATTTGAAATGTCATAAATTTCAGGGTGTAGTAGAGGGACTGGTGAATACTTGTTTCAGAAGTGGATGGAGGGAATTTTGCTAAGCACAGGGTAAATAAATAACACCTAGAAAGTTATTAATTTGTTTCAGCAGTGGGTGTCTGACTGCGTATCAGAATCGTAAATGCACTTGAGGTCCCTTTTATACCGTTCTCTCTGTATAGCCATCCTGATCTCTAATTGTAGACGTTTTGGATTACTTGATTTTCTTTAAATGCAAACTGTTAAGTGACAAACTCAGGAGTGAAAGTTAAACTTTCAGTATTCAAAAACCACTGATGTGCAATGTAAGCCCAAAATAATAGAGTTCTCAGTGAGAATGTTGCCTCAACAACTGACCTTGTGTGATCTGCTCCTGGAGGATCTATTCATGCGTTGTCTGTAAATGATCTCCTTTGATCTTCATAGCTACTTGTGAAATATGTGTGATCACCACCATTTTACAGATGAGAAAACTGAGGCTCAGAAGGTAAATAACATGTCCAAGAGCTCAAAGCTGTAAGTGCTGTAGCAGCATCGGCAACCAAGTCCCTCTGAGAGTAAAACGCCTGCTTGTTCTACTGCACAATATTAATACATAGAGTTGGGCTTGGCATTCAAGAGAACCAGATGGAATTCTATTTCAGGTATTTTTCAATTCATTTATTTTAAAGGGGCAAGAGGGAGAAGATCAAAAATTGCTTTGTAGCTTTTTTATTTTCACCTATTATTTTGTTGGCTTCTCCCTCAAACCCCCCATTCTGATTCTCCTCTTGGTCACCTCAAATTCTGCCTAGATCCTATTTTGTAAAATAATTTATTTTAAAGTAATTGTAAAATTGCAGAAGTTGTAAGAACCATACAAAGAAAACTTGTATCTCTTTCAACCAGACTCCTTAATTATTAATATTTTATATTTGCAGGTTTTTTTTCTTGCCTTCTCTCTCTCTCTCCACATATAATTTGATTATACATATTATACATAAATAGGTAATTAATTTATAGTCTTTTTATGAACCACTCATGAATAAGTTGCAGATGTGCTACTCCATCATCATCCCTAATTATTCTAGTGTGTATTTCTCTAAAGCAAGGACACTCTCCTACATGACCATCATACAGCCATCCAAATCACTTTTCTACATTATTATTTCATCCAATGACTCATTTACTTTTAACCAATTGACACAAAGATGTCACTTCTTTCTTTCTTCTCTAGGATACAATTCAGTGTCATATGTTGCATTTAGCTGTCAAGTATCTATGCGTTCTTTTGATCTGAACTGGTTCTTTAAGTTTTCCTCTATCTATCAGGAATTTGAGTGGAAAGAGTGCTGGCTTTTCATTCTGTAGGGTGGCCCACCCTAGTTCTGTATTCTCTCTTCTCATGACCAGACTCAGGCCATGCATTCTTGGCAGGAATCTTATAGAAACGATGCCATGCACTGAGAAGCTCTCAGCAGTCTTGCCACTGGAGATGTTAGCCTTTGTCACCTGGTTTCACACCATAAAGTTTCCACTATCCCTTCATAACTGATAAAGGTTTTGTGAGGAGGCCACATTAATATTCTGTCCCCACCAGCCTGTCTCCACTGATAAATCCCTTATGAATCAACCACCAAGATGATGGTTGTCAAATAATGGTTTTCTATTCCTGTCACTCTGTCTGCTCTCTACTGACATTCTCCTGTAAGCAGAACTTTCCCTTCATTTATCTTTGTTTATTTGCTTTTCATATATGAATGGGTGGAGTCCTATTACTTAATGGACTATTTGTTACCATCATTATTTACTTTTGATGCTCAAAGTGACACATATTTGACCAGTGGGAACCTCTTCACACTGGCTCCCATCATGTCCTCATCATTTTTTTAAGCCTTTCCTTACTTTCCTGCACAACAAGCTGTTCTAGACTCATTGCCCCCCTCCCCAGTCTAGGAATCAGCCGTTTCTCCAGGGGGCTTGCTGGTGTCTTAGTGGAGGATGGTGCTTAGAATCCCAAGATCTGGTTCATAATCAGACATAGATACACACAATATCTGTTCTGGTGCATGTATCATAAACTGAGTACACACTGATGCATCTTATTCAAATCTAACACCTCAATATTCTGGCTTTCTCCCTTTTAATATTTGTAGGTTCCTTTTTTAATGATGAGAAACAGGCTCCCATGATCCTCAATACTGTGTATACTTGTTTGCTCAATCCCCATATGTGTCATTGATTTCCCTACTACTCCTACTGCCTTTTTGGTCAGTTGCCTCCGTGTTCTTCCATTTTTCCCCTTCTGCCTCTCGCTTGGCCACCTCTGTGGTTTCCTTGCCTTCTCAATGCTGCTTTCTAGGCACACCATTGCCTCCGTGCCCCCACTCTTACACAACCCCCATTCTGCTGCTTTCTCAGCCCTGTGAACACTGCTACTTCTGCACAGGGAAGAGAAAGGGGCTCAGTCCTATTTGATACACTCACAATTTGAGCCCCAAACAAAGATGTGTAAGAGGGGTAGCAAGCATGATCAATAAAATGGAGCATTCTTTTCTTTTTCTTTTCTTTTTTAATTTTAGATGAGCAGTACTTAGTTTTTCTGATATGGTGCTGTGCTGTTGTTTAAAATATATTAATCATTTAATAAGCTAGTGCATGGAACTACTCTTCAACTAATGAAGCCAACAAAGGGACTAATTTTGTTTTAAGAAGAATTTTATATGCATCTGTGTGGTTTTGCCTCTTAATATGACCCACAGTATGTTTTGAGTTTGATTTTATAAATACCGTTTTATAGGTACCATTTCCTGACAGCCAGAAAAGCTTAGTGTTCACTGTTTTTTCTTAATTTTTATAAGTACACAAAGGATGTTTCGATAAACATTCTCACCTGGCCTACTTGGGAGGGAAGAGGGAAGAAAGAAAGTAAAGCTCATATATAACTCGGGAATTAGTGGAAGGTATAAAATTGAAATCAGATCAGCCATGGAGACTTCAGACCTATTTTCTATCCATGCCTTTTTAGGAGTGTGGGAGGAATGATGGATATCTATGATCCTAAACCAAACTGTTTTTACCCACCCCTTCCCCAACTACATTACTTTAGATCTGAGTAATATTGGGACCTTGCAATTGCTTATTTTGAGTGTTATTTCTTATCATTTTGAAGATTCTCTCATTCAAAGCAAGCAGTAAAAAGTTTTGAGAAAGAATGATCTTCAAGGCCCTGTGTGGCATATGAAGGATGCTGAGAATCTAGCATTATGGTTAAACATGCCCATAATGGGAGAAAACAGACGTGGTCCCTGCTGTGTCTCCTTGGAGCGATTATTTCATTCCTCAGAATCTCAGTTTCCTAATCTATAAAATGTGGGATTGTTCTGAGGAAGAGAGAAAGAGAGAGAGAGAGAGAGAGAGCGCGCGAGAGAGAAAGAAAGAGAGAGAGAATGGCCTAGACTTCTTAGCACAGCACTTGGCGCATAGTAATGGTCCAGTAGTGGAGGTTATGATTATAAATAAAGCCTCAAACTTGGCCCTTGACCTTGGTTGCAACAGTCCAGTATAGTCAATGAGATATAAGTACATGAGAAGTCAAAGCACCAGCCTGTTAGCTTGTATCAGCTGGTGTTGCAACTACTCCCAAAGTACAAAAGAACTTGGATATTTTAGGGATGTAAAAAAAAAAAAAAAAAAAAAAAACCAAACCCTGTTGCTTCCCTTTCCTAAGTGGTAAGGACATTCCCCCATTCCCCATCGCACCTGCCTTAGGACAAGCTCCCCAGAACAGGCCCCCAGAGAAGGCCACCTGCACATGTGATTTATTAAGGATGTGCTTTCCAGGGAGACAAGTAAGGAAGCAGGAGAAGCGGGAGAGGGAAGCAGAGGTCCCAAATAAAGGTGCAGTTTCGAGAGATTTCTCCAGGGGGTAGAATCCTGGACTGTGAATTATGCCTCAGAACCATCCCAGCACCTGTGGGCACTGGGCAAGGCTTCCCTGTGGGGAGAAATTGCAGGCCCTTTGGTTTTCTGCTCTTTGGGTAAAGTGACTCCAGTAACCAAGAATTGTCCTTCAGGGAAGAGCCTGCTGTGGGACTGAAAGCACTCTGAAGTGGGGATGAGAGGACAGAAGGGAGGGTCAAGTACGGAACATCGACATTTCTGCCTCAAGACCCCACCCCATAGCTCAGGTCATGGAACACCAACTAGGCCTGCAATGACCCAAAGAGTTGAAGCTGTCCCACCTCTCTCTCCTTGGCCTCCTCTCTTGGGTTCTCCTCCTTTGGCAGGAAGGCAGTGAAAAGGCCCTGGTGCATCTGGCCTGGTTCCGTCCTCTTTGCTAGGCTGTACTGCCAAAACGTGACTATGTCCTGCCAGCCCACTTCTCTTCTTGTCTCCTAGTCCCTAGATCCTTCTCACTGTAATTATTACCAGCAAATATGAGCCATGGATTCACACTAAGAGAAGAGTCATCTGTCCCAGAATAGTGCACAACGAATTCCAAAGTAGTAGTCGATATAATGGAAGGACTGAGAGTGTGAAGGGAAAGCACCATCTAGGACTGAGGTTATAGAAAGAAGAAAGTGTCAAGGCTCAGGCTGGCCATGATGGTAGCTTTAGGCCTGGTAGATGAGAGGGGAAGACCTTTCAGCAGTTGGACTGATATGGCCAGAAGTTCTAGGTATTTTATCACCCTGTTTGTCAGTGGTGCCCAATGGGGAGAGGAGGCAGTTGCTGGCAGGGGCAGTTCTAGTGAACAAGCTGAGCAGCCACCAAACCCCAAGAGCCTGGGTTAGGGTGGGTGCAGTGGGAATCAAAGGGACTTTCTTCTAGGTCTCCTAAAATTTGGGTCCATTTTGTAGCAATTATTTTAGGAACTACATATTAAACATCTAGACACATTGTGGACTTAAACATAAAACTGTGATTTTTGTCCAGAAGAGGACAATTTTGACAGAAGATACACTCTACCCCACTATCCAGTGGTTTGAGGAAGGTAGAATTAAAAATAAATATTCCATCAAATTTTAACAATCTGATTTTTAAAAATTGGGCCTCAGTGTCTGTGATCCCGACACATTTAAGAGACAAATGGAGGTGTGAGCTGTCAGTCCCTGCACATAGTAGGCACTTGACAAACAATTCTTGAATGATTGAAATTATTTGCTTAGAGCAAATATTGTGATAGTTTGGTTTTAGTCTTGATTCAGTATCGTTTAATGCAGGGGAGGGCCTCTAGGCTGGGTTTCAAAAGAATGATGATTGCTGAGAGAGTAGGAGGGGAGTTATGTTTTCATCTTTTGAGGCGGGAGTTTTTATGGGTGCCTAGAAGTACCAGCTCCCAAGAAAACACAGGTTCTAGTATGGAAATACATGTGTTAAAGGAAATAAACCAGTTGATTTTCTAAATTATTTTAGGGTTTAAATCTTATTTTTGACATGGTTTAGTCTAATAAAGAAGTTCTATATTTTAAAAATTAAAATAAGTTAAAAATTTGACTAGAATTCTAGGTAGTGTATAGATATGGCACAAAATTACAAATCATGCAAATTATATACCACCTAAAGGAAATTTTCCTATTTCCTTAGCCACTCATTTTTCTCCCCCAGAGGGGACCACTGGTGTAATGCCACATTTACCTTTCAGAGAATTTCTATGCATTCACGTGCAAATTTCCTGCACAAATGATTATATAATATATATACTATTTTGTTTCTTTTTTACCTAACACTGCATCTTAGAGATAACTAATCAGTACTGTCTAATTATAGAACTGTCTCATTTTTTAAACTTATATTTTTAGTTACTAAATAATCCCATCCAAGTACTAACCAGGCCTGAACCTGCTTAGGTTCCAAGATTAGACATCGGGCTTGTTCAGGGTGGCATGGCCGTAGACCATGGACCATGGCTCCACTGGGGTGTGAATCCAGGACCTTCTGCATGTAAAGCAGACATGCTAACCACTACACTATGGAACCACGTCCCGAAGCTTTTAAATAAAACAAATATACAGAAGAAAAGTAAAAGCCTCTTCACTATTCCTCTACCACAACTTTTAAAGCTGTCTTAACATACGCATGTTGTGCATGTTCACACACATGCAGCATATTTTTAAATACATAACTGGTATCGCACTGTATATATTTTATGTAACTTCTTTTTCATTTTAAAATATGTGATTGATATGTTTATTTCTATAGATATAAAATCACCTTATTCTTTTAATTTTTTTTATTAATAGAAAAATGTACTAAGTTTTTTGAATAGATAATATAGATAGAGGGTGTAAAATTAAAAATATATAAAAGGATGCCCAATGGGAAGAAAGTAAGTCTCTATCCACATTTGGTCCCCAGCCACCTATTTCTCCACTAGACATGACCACTATTGCTATTCATGCTGCATCCTTTTAGAGATAGTCTATGCATTTACAAACACATATATAAATTCTTTTATTTACACAAATAGTAGCATGTTATCCAAGCTCTTCTGTTCCTAGCTTTTGTTTTCTTCATGAAAAGTAGGTCTTAGGTATTTTTGCTATCCAATGTGTATATAGATGTTCCTTTTTTTTTTTTTTTTTTTTTAAAAGCCACATAGTATTGCAGACCATAACACGAAAGTACTGTACTTTATTTAATCTGTTCTTTAGTCATTTTACATGTATGGAGAGTATCTGTTGGGTAAATTCCTAGAATACTGGGCTTGTTTGCCTCCCATATTCCTCCACATTTTCTTATCAGTCCATTCATTTACTTACTCACTCATTTGTTTATTTACTAATTCTTTCAACCCCAAACCTGTCTGTGATGAGCTGCCTATTATTCTAAGTTCTTGACTGATTTAAACTTACCTTTCTTTTTCTATTATATTATTTTGCAAGTAGACAAAGACTTGTTCAACTGGAGAAATGAAAGCATTTTCTATTTCCAATGATTTTCTAGGACCACCCATAACTTATCCCAATCAGCTGAGAGGGCATAAACCTTTAAGAGAAGAACATGCTCCAATGTCGTTGCATCCTCAGGGCCTCTGGGGGCCCTACTATTCTGTCCCACCGAAACCCAGCCTCTTTGCCTTGCCTATGAATGAGTTTGGCGGTGGCTAGGAAGCCTGTCGATTATGTTTCAAGTGCCAGATGAGTAGGAGAGAGGTCTCATGCCAGCCAGCCAGTAGGTAAGTATTAGTCATGCAGGAGCACAAACAAGTCTCTAAAACCACATTTAGCCAGCTGTGGCCAGCGGTGTCCCATGGTTGCCTGCCTACAGACACCTCTGTGCCACATTAAGAAAGATCTCCCACTTATTGCGACAACAAAGCCAGCTGCTGGGAATTAGGTGGTAAAGCCCAGAAGAGGAGGGGGTGGCTGCAGGGACTGAAAGGGAAGGCGAGCCACTCCCTACACAAACAGTTCCTTTAACTCTCCTCCAAATGGGAGTTGGCACTAGACAAGGAGGTGGGTCAGAGGAAAGGAAGGCAGCTCTCCAAATCCTTGCCACTTCTTTAATGAAAAGTGGGAATCATCAAGAAGAGATGGTCCTGATAATGGGAACAGGGACCCCAATGGAAGAGGATAGGATGAGGTAGAAAGGGCCATAGAAATGTCAAATGCTCCAAATTCTTTTCTCTTGCATACGAGATGAAAGAGTATTTTCTAATATCTTGGCTCCAGCCCTCACCTCAGGAAACACTAGACAGAAATAGTGTACCCTATTTGTCACCAAGACCCTGGGCTTCAGGGGTGAAAGAGTTAATTTCTACCAATGCTTGAAGAATAAGTATTTCTTTTCTTGCTTGGGATGTGATTTTTAAATCTAGATCTCAGAGTACAATCTTTATTTTTTAAATTTATAGTCTTTAGTAAGTAAATTACTATATTCCTCCAAAAAGTTTATCTCCTTAGGATATACTCCTAGAAGTGGAAAAATGATTCCAGAGCACTTATAGACTAAAGGCTGTACTTTCACCTTGAAAGACTTATCCACGATTCTCACATCTTTTATTCATGAACTGATTTATTGATTTAATAAGCCATTAAATAAATATTAATTTAGTGCTTATTTTGTACCAGGCAAGGCTCTCTCTATAGAGGTAGGAGGAAGGTGTTGTGGGATCACAAAGAAAGGATGATTATTTTGATTGGGGAATCCAGGGGAACTGAGGAAGTGGCTTTTGGACCTGGGCCTTGGGGGATAAATTTTCACATTCAGTCTCAGGGGTTCATTGCTGGCAAAATAAGGTTGGACCAAGCCTTCGTTTAATGGGAAAAAAATGCAGCCTCGTTTCAGATTGTCCTATTTATATTAAGACTTCTTTAAAGTAAATTCCCACCTGAGAATATTCAGTCCCTGGTTGTGTATGGTCTGCTGTCTCTGTGGGTTTGTTAGAAAGCATGTGCCAGTGTCACCCTTCTGAAAGGTCTTCCCAAATTGCTCTTCATAGCTTCCTAAATCATGGGGTTTGTATCTCTTTTTCAGAAGTCACTATTCAGATTAAGTTATTCTGCTCTTCTCATGCCTATGAAAAGCCCCATTTCTTACTAACAGTGGAGAACGGCTCTGATGGTGTGCTTTCCCCCTCACCCCTACCAGCCCCATCCTTCATAATTGGAAGGGGAGAGTGAATGAATGTTCTTTGCTTTTGATCAAGACATATCTCCTGCCAGGAGCGAGGAAGGATGTGTAGGAGGGAATGTCTCTGACAATAACAATAAGAATAATGAGTAAAAGTTCGCAACAGGATCTTGGGCAACAAAGTTACCCAGACCATTTAAACATGTTTACAGTGTGAATGTTTTTGTCTCCAGCTAACAATGGTTCCCAAATGCCTTCCTTCCCTGGGCCCCCTCCCAAGCATGGTGAATGGTCCTGTCTGAACTATAGAGAAGCAGCTTTCAAAATTAGACTTTATTTTTCTGCTTGCTTTTGGCAGAGCATAAAGTTAGGTGGGGTGCCATTAGCCTTTGGTTGTGGGACGGCAAGGCACTCACAGTACCTGGGTTCTAAATTTCATGGCTGGGAATGTCATGTGAACTTCTGGGCTAATGCAGTCCAAGTAACTGAGGAAATCTTTCCTTCAATACGCCCCTCTCTCTCAGCTCTAAGGTGATCGGTGTGGTGATCTCCATGTTTAAGAAACAGATTGTGACTTCAGCAACAATTAACAGACTTCCTACATATGCCTCTGTACCACCTCTTCAGTGATTTAAGAGGAAACAAGATTTCCTCCTCCCGGCTCCACTGGACAGAGCCTCCTCAGCGCAGGTCAGCCCAGCCTTCGCTATGCAGCAGCAGGAAGTTCCTCTCATCCTCCACACCCCCTTCACATCCTGGTAACAGGAGGATGAGCAGGAAGTGGAAAGTGTCAGGGCAAAGTCTTTCAAGCTCACAGTCGGCTCCCGGCAGCGTGTGGGCCTTTAGGAAAACAATACAAAACTTTCCAAATGGTTCTGTTAATGACTCTCCATAAATGCTTTACAGTTGTGTCAGAAATGATTAGTCACTAAGATTCTGGGTCGTTTATTTAGTTTTCTTTTTCTTTTGCTAAAAACAATGTCAAGTTTGAGTGTTTTTCTCAGTAACACTTTTACTGGTTGTTTAGGATACTTTTGATGGGAGATGGAACAGGCCTCTTGTGTGAGGGAATAGCCCATGGCAGCCTTTGTACTCAGGATCAGGAAAACTGGTTAGCGTAAACAAATGCTCAAAATTTTGGAAAATGCCCTCCCCCACCAGGTTATCAGCTGTCAGATTGTTCTGAACCTTCAGACACAGCATATTGCTTTTCAGGCCTCAGTGTCCTCAGCTGTAAAATGAAGAAGTTGGAATCATTAAGGTCTAATGTCCTCTGAGTCAGCCAGTCTCTGATGAGACCCACATAGAGGCCCTCTGGTTTCTCCAAGAGCAATAAACCTCAGCCATGCCTCAAGCTCCATCTCCAGAGGCAACTTCTCTATGTCTTTTGTCCTTTTCTTTTCCCGTGTGGGGCTGAACTCTGAATTACTCTCCAGCAAATCTCTGCCGAGTTCGAATAAGGCATGGTCTGGCAATAGAACTTTCAAACAGTGGTTTTCCAGAGTCTCTATTAGGGTGATTATTTTTTATTTTAGTCCTAGAATCAAAAAAACGGGCCCAAAGATAGTACTTTCTTATAAAAACTTTGCCTTTTCATCAGCTTCTCTTATTTAGTCACTCTTGTCCTTTCTTACTATTATTCCACTTACTGCACAAAGCCCAGCTAAAAAGTAACCTGCGATGCTCCTTCTTGTCCTCTCCCCACGGTCCATCTCTTTTTTCTTTATTGAAGGAATAATAGGAAAAAGGAGTTCTGTTTGGTAAGAGGTTGGCTTTTATCAAAAACAACATTTTTTTCCTGACTAATTTCCAGATACTGCTTATCAATTTACCTTGGAATGTAAATACAATATATTTGAAAAGCAAACCTGTACTAAGGCACGCCCCAACTACCCAGCTTCTATAACTGAAGATCTCAGGGAAATGCCTCTTTGATTTGGTGTGAGATTGGCATTCAGGAGTTCCACACGAGATGCAAAAATCCCAGTTTCCTCTGATTCTATGCTAAAGGCAGTGATACTCGGAAGAGTTACTTCTACACGGGACCTCTCTAAATTTAGAAAAATAATGGACCATCACAAAGAGAAAATAACAAAATGGAATGGAAACACATCTTCTGGGGGTTATTTTTCTTGATTGGGAATCCTTTTATTCCTGTTCCAAATGAAATAGTCTATGAGAAGCATCTGGCACAAAACAGGAGCTCAGTTAACATGAGCATCTTTCTTCATTCCCACTGTTTTCATTTTGCATAATGGGTAAATGCACCTGCTCAGAATTGGCATCCTAAATTGAGGGGGAGGAGAGAAGGAGGCCCATATCTGTTGGTAGACAGCCCTCCTCTCCAGAGTATAATTGTACAAACAAGATAGTTAGGTCTCCATGGATGCCTAGGCAGTCTTCGAGGAGAAAGGGCAGCCAGAGCAATGCATTGGGAGAGCAGACTTGACCTGCCTGATTTGTCCTGGCAGCCAAGTGACTTTATACTTGTATGTATATGAGTCCCAAGTCATTTTTAAAGCATGATAGTCTAATTGTCCTCTTCTTCCTCAACAACTGCCTTCCCGAGTCCCATGTAACTAAGGGCTTTCCCAAGTGCAAACCATGGCTAAGTCACCAAGGCTTTGCAAGGTTAGATGAAGCCTGGATCTCTGAAATTCCCTGTTAGAGCCTCAATGGGTAACCAACGTCTGTGAGATTGGAGGCCTGCAAGATTCCAGTCTTGGGCAGTGACAGTAAAGATGTTAAAATCAGGCCAAGATGATGAGTTTAAATGGTTTAAATGGTTTCTTCTTTCACAGTACTTAGATGAGAGTCTGTCACTCAGAAGTTTGCACACCTAAATCAAGAAGTATCCAAACTAAACAGGGGGACTTTGAAGAGACTACGAAAAAGTCAGTTATTGTATCTATATTACCTGGAATAGGAGAGACTGGCTGACTCTTGTGGACCTGGTCCTGGTCATTTCCTCTTTGGCTGGTCCATGGGTCCTTGCCGATCTTGGTTTTCTTCCGCTATTGTCCCGTATTTAGACATAGACTAGCTGTGGGGGCATGTTACATTTGAAATGTGTATGCTTTCTACCTTATTGCTACTGCTTTTCTACTGCTTTGGCTTTATTGCATCAGCACATTTTCAAGTTAGATGAAGTTCTCTATGTCATGAAAAACCCTCCTCTCTCTGTATTCAGAAAAAGGGTACTGTGGTCAGGTTCCCAGATCTGTGAGGAGCCCTGTCCTTGGCTGTGTAGCTATCTGGTCACTGTACTGTGCTGACCACCTTGCCCATCTTGCCTAGAAGCCATACCATCGGCTCTGGCGCTGCAGCCTCCACAGCCTCTGACTGAACTGAGATGTTAATGCTCCCTTTGGTCTCTACCAAATGTGGGTGCAATGATTTCTCTGAACACCTTTTATACAATCTCAGGAAAGGGTTACTCAGCCTGTCTCCAGTTTTGGGTGTGAAGTAATTGTTTTTAAGCAAAGTGTGGAAGTCAGTCCTCTAAGTCAGGTAAGCAGAACGTAGATTTGTTGAATAACAACCCTGTTTTGGGCACTTTGCTAGGCGCCAAGAGTCTGGAGAAGAAAGGCTGTCTCTGTTTGAAGAACTTTCAGTCTAGGAGGAGACCAACATGAACATACATTTCAAAGCGATGTGATGATTTGGGGAGTAGAAATAAGGGCTGTTATTTCCTCTGAATGTTTGGTTCAGCCATACCTGGTGCTTGTGCTCAGCCTCCATGTTGACTATTTGGGCTCTTGTTCCAAGTGGATGGTGCCCGGATAGAACTGAACATCCCCTGCACAGAAGCAAGCAGAGCACCAGGAGGAAGATTGGCTCCGCTCTGGAACATGGAAAAATAGGCATCTCAGAATCCAGGTTACTTAGTTATGACTTGAAAGAGGAGGAAGAGTTAGGTAAAGGAGGAAAAAGATATACCAGACAGTGGCATCGACTTGGGCCCAATGAGAGGACATGTTAGAAGGCAAGGTGTGTGTAGGTGTCCCTGATGGCCAAGTGGGGGAGAGCAGTAGGGGCAAGCTTCCATGCTAATAATGGGCAAGCATGAGAGAGACTTGTTCAGATTTTTAAAGAAAGTATATCTGGTAGTCAAGAGAAATTTGGAGTTGAGAGAAGTAAGACTAAATGAGGAATACTATCAGAGACTTATTGGTACTAAGGGATCCAGGAAATAGGTTATCCAGTTCTTATGGGGTTTTCCTTCTTTCCCCTTTTATATTTCCCTCTTCTTCCATAGCTTTGAGGCAGTAACTAAAGGGCCATTCTCTTTCTCCTCCTCCTTTTTCTCCTTTCTTTTGTTGTGTACTTTTTATTTTGAAATAATTATAGACTCACAAGAAATTGCAAATATACTACAGAGCCCTCTTTAACATTCCCCTAGCTTCCCCCAATGAAATTATCTTGCATAACTTCAGTATCAAAGACAGTTAATTGACATTGGGATAAAACTTCACAAGGCTACAGATTTTATTCAGATTTCACCAGTTTTTACATGCATTGTGTGTGTGTGTGTGTGTGTGTGTGTGTGTGTGTGTGTGTGTGAGAGAGAGAGAGAGAGAGAGAGAGAGAGAGAGAGAGAGAGAAAGTTCTACTCAATTTTATCCCAGATTTAGGTGGCCACCACCTTAATCAAAGTACAGAAATGTGCCAGCACCACCAGGGACCTCCTCATGCTTTTCCAGCTGCACCCACTTCCCTGTCCTGAAGGCCATTCTAATGAGCTAAGCTAAAGCATATATTCAAACTGCTGTTCACACACACGCGTGCGCATGCACACAACACACACACACACACACACACACACACACACACACACACGGCCTTTCTTGGCACATTTAAGTCTTTTGAGTTTTTCTTCCGTACGCTGTGTAGCTCATGTCTACCTCTTTGGAGAGCATAGATGTGGGGGAAGACCCTGTGCTTTGGGCCTGAAGCAGGATCAGTATTACCCTCTGGTGGGATTCAGAGTCCTGCCCAGGTGTTCCTGAGGCTGAGGACAAGGGATCTTCTTCCCTGATCAATGCCTTCCTTCTTTAAAGTGCCTCCTTTGTGAGATCTTAAATCCTCAGTAGAAGATTGAAGCTTAGTCAGAAATGGATATGGTGATTTTAAATATAAATAGGGATGCATAAGAAATAAATTATGTGGCCTCTTATACATTTATTTCATAAAGTTTAAATATTGTTCTACTATTTTTTTGAAAAAGCTCATTTTCCCCCCAAAAGATGAATCATTAATTCAATAGTAGCCTCTCATCCTCACTAAGTCCATTGTGTATCTGCAGTTCATAATATCACTTATATGCCGACTGACTTCACCAGAGGCACATTTTTGAGATTTATGTATAAAGGAAATATTTTAGTATTCAATAGTAAGTATAGTGAATCAAAGTGATTGTAATTATGAGATATCATAATAGCAGCTTACACTTGGCATTGGCATAGTCTGTTGCTATCATGTGGTATAGTTTTTTACTTAATTTAGAAATTGCTTCTTTAAAGCTCTGATAGTCATGGACATCCAGGAATAGGAGCCCATTGGTTCACAGGCAGCACCCACTCCATGTTAGATAACTTGAATTGTTAGTGAGTTGTTTTTTTTTTTTAATCCAAAACTTTCCATCACATGAATTTCATTTATTTGCTATAGTTTGTCCATTTGAACTACTCAGACTAAATGTAATCCCTTTTCCCCACACTATCTCGTTGGAGATGTGAAAGCAATTCTTGTGTTTCCTTGAAGCCTTCGCCTGCTAGTATAAACACCTTCACTTCCTTTCGCTGGTCCTTACAGGCCTCGTTTCCCAGACTTTTTGCCATCCTCTCACTTCCTCAGGAAGTACTCTCGTTTACACATGTCACTCTTAAAATGTGCCATCCACATTTTCTGTTATCACAGAAAGAAAAACAACAGTAGTGTTCGGTGGACTACTATGTAAACCACACGTAGGATTTTAAATACTTTACACAGTATCCTGCTTTTGTGGTGTGAAATTTCTACATTTATTTTCCCCTACAAATTCTGTAAGAAAAGCTAGTTAGATGAACACTTTATCTACATAGTAAGCACTTAATAAAGGTTCACTTTTATTATTGATAATATAAGACAACAATACTATATAGTAAAAAACTCAGCAGCCCCATCCCCAGTAAACTCCCAAATAGCTGCAAAGGCACATGAGAAAGAGCATGAACATAGGGAAAAGTGAATAACCAAGAGAAATAAGCTAGTTTCCCACATCTTTTTTAAAAAATTGAAATAAATTTAATATATAGCATTGTATAAATTTAAAGTATACAAAATGTTAGTTTGATAAATTTAAATTATTGCAAATGATTGCCATTGTACCGTATTTAGCTCTAGTGCATTACGTATTTTCTTCAGTGGTTGGAATAATTTTTAATTTCTTAGCAAATTTGATGATTATAATACAATATTATTGTCTATATTCATTGTACTGTGCACTAGATCTCTAGGACTTATTTACTACTTGTTGCAAGTTTGTACCCTTAAACAATATTTGTCTTGTCCCCCACAGTCTATCTCCTCGTAACCAGCATTTTACTCTATGTTTCTATGAGTTTGGTGTTTTTAGATTCCACATATAATTGAGATTATACAGTATTTGTCTTTCTCTGGCTGACTCACCTCATTTAGCATAATGCTGCCTTCAGTAGCTCAGCTGGTAGAGCAAAGAACTTTAGTCCTTTCCTACATCTTAACTTCAGTCAGTTACCATCACACCTTCCTGACTCTCTATGGAGGCTTTGCCCTCTAAGGGATAACCAGTAAAAATCAATTCATTATTGACATGTATGGGCAACAATCTTATTCTTTGCATTCCTGAGATAAAGCTTAGGTGGGCCTTTCTTCCATCCTTCTTTTCTTCTTTCCTTCCTTATTTCCTTCCTTCCTTCCTTCTTTCCTTCCTACCTGCCTGCCTGCCTGCCTGCCTGCCTTTCTTTTTAAGAGAAAGAGGAAGAAAATCTTGTTTCTGGGTTTTAAAAGTAATTTTCAAGTAGTAAGACAAATGTTTTTGTGTTTGATTAAGAACTGGTATTAATAATCAGCTATTCTTGCTTGAGGCTATACTAGGTCATACTAACATATAATGAAATTCTTATTTTTATTATATTTTATTTTATATTATATTTTTTTTGGAGAAGGAAAAAGGAACTAACATTTATTAAACACTTTAGTGCCAGACATCATTCAAAGTACTTTTCAGGCATAAATCCATTAAATCATTTTACCAGTCTATAGTACATTGGAATTTTGATCAGAAATATTCATTCCTTCCTCTCACTTTATTAAATTTAATTAAATAAATTTATTTAAATTAAAAAAATTTTAATTACAGTTGACATACAATATTACATTAGTTTTGGTGTACAACAATGATTAGACATTTATAAAACTTACCAACTGATAACTCTGATGTCTAGTACCCATCTGACACCATACATAGCTACTATAATACTATTGACTATATTCTCTAGGCTGTACTCTACATCCCCATGTCATTTTCATATTTTATATGGTTTATTTTGAAATGATTTAAAACTTACAGAGAAGTTGCAAGATAGTACCAAGAACTCCGTTATCTCCCCACCCAGACCTCCCAACTGTTAATATTTCACTGCATGTAATCAAGCACCATTTCTTTCTTTCTCTCTTGCCCTAAGGATTTTCCCCAGTTTTATTAAGATATAACTGACATATAATATTGTATTTTTTAAAGGTACATAACATAGTGATTTGATATAGGTATATATTGCAAAATGATTATCACCATAAATTTCATTAACATCTATCACCTCACATAGTTACAAATTATTTTCTTGTGATGAGAACTCTTAAGATCTACTTTCTTAGTAACTTTCAAATATACATTACAATATTGTTAACTATAGTCACCATGTTGTGCATGATCATACATTACATCCCCACAACTTATAATCTTATAACTGGAAGTTTGTCCCTTTTGACCACCTTCACCCATTTCTGTCGCCCACTCTCCTCCCTTCTCCCTAATGATTATCATTAGTCTTTTTCTGAACCATTTGAGAAAGAACTGCAGACACATGCTCCATAATTCCAAAATATTCTGGGGTGTATTTTCCCCAAACTTTACTACGTAACCATTTAGTAATTTACAACTCATCATTGAAATCAACATTGAAGCATCACTACTGTGTTGTTTACAGATCCAGTTCAGATTTTGCCAAATGTCTTGTCAATACTTTTGTTTTGTTTTGTTTTTGTTTCTGGAATCCTATCCAGAAACACATGATGTATTTAATTGCCATGTTTCTTCCACTTCCTTCAATCTGGAACAATTCTCTTTCTTTAATACCTCACCTTTGACAGTTTTTGAAGAATGTGGGCCTTGTATTTTTCAAGGCTACTATTTCCTTTTCACTTATTCTCTCTTTATTTGTGTCTAGAATTTATTTCATTCATTTGGCATTATACTGTGGACAGGAAAGGAGTGCTGTAATAAATCTAACTGAAAGGAACCTCACAAGGTAATCTGATCATAAATTCCTATGTGGGCAGGTCATGGTGGGTAGTCATGCCCCAGGCCTATAACTTTTTTAGTAAAAGGTTTTTAAGCAAGCCTGGTCCATTGTTCTTGTGCACCTAGGTTAACATACCTTTGAAATACCAGAAGTAATTCTATTTTCCGACTCCTTGAAGGCTAACCACCCTCAAGAGAGCACATAATCTTAACTATCCTGTAATCCAAACCCTATTTTACATTCTCCCATCTTCATGTAATCTTCTTTAATTTCTCTCCTTAATTTCAAAAGCATAAAAGAAACCGCAAACTGTCATTCTCCTGAGCATTGTCATTAGTTTGATTCATATTAATTTTTATAAAAATCCTCTACATGTTTGGAGGTTTCTTATATCCACAATACTATACGACTATATTTTTTTATTTCCAAGATTTTTAATTGTTTATATTATTGTTGATATTTCACTTCTTACTGTTTTTATCTCATTATTTCTTATATTTTTAAAAATGAAAGTATTCCATCTTTTGAGCATCCTAAAAATATTTAGTTTGTGAATGAATTCAATTTGGCATGAGTTTTATTCCAACTGTTTATTTTCTTGGCTTTATTTCATTGAATTAGTCTTCTCTCTCTGGCTTGCCCTTGCCTCTTTAGTGTTTTTGAGATCTCCACCAGTTTTCTGAGGTCCCCAGGTTAGAACCAGCTCAAAATGTCTTTTTACAACTTTGGTCTTGCGGTGATTTGGGGATATCACAGACTAGGTCACAGAGCAGGCAGGAAGCTTGGCTCAGTTTCTGATGTCGAGGCTATCTGCCTCCCTGCCATCCACTCCTCCCCTGCTCTGGGTGGTGGCAGCTCAGCCTGTTGAAGCCACAGTGGTGGCCTTACCCTTTGAAACCAAGATGCAGTACTGGTGATCTCTGAATCACTTTTGGAGCCATTCTTCCCTCTTCTTGAAAAATTGTAAACATTTGAAGCCTGATAGCTCTATTGTCAGTCCTGTAGAATCCAAGAAGTCCAATAGCCTTTATTCATTTTATCTGTCATTTCTCTTTCACTAGTCCTGACAGTATTTATGCTGGTATAATCCCATCTTTTCCTGTTTTTTTTTTTTTTTCTGCCATGACTGATTAAATTTATGATTCACACCTATCGTATCAAAACGGTGTTTCTTCTGATCAAATGGTGTTTTAGCCACGCCCTTAGTGTCCTCTTTAGAGCACTTCTCATTTTCTGCAACATGAATAAGCTGAGAATTTCCCAAATTTTCAAGTTCTGTTCCTTCTATTGCTTAAAAATTTCCTCAGTTTATCTCTCCTCTCAAATTTTCCTGTAAGTAGTAAAGGAAACCATGCCACTCCTTCAAAACTTTGCTCAGAATCTCCTCAGCTAAATATCCAATTTCACTGCTCAGAAGTTCAACCTTCCCCAAAACACTAAAACACAATTCAGCCAAGTTTGTGGCCATTTTTTAAGGATTGCCTTTCCTTTAGTTTCCAATAACATGTTCTTTATTTCTGTCTGACACCTCACTAGAATGGCCTTTAATGTCCATATTTCTACCATATTCTGTTTATGATTATTTATGTGTTCTCTAAGAAGATGAAGGCTCTCTCTCCAACTCCCTTCTTTCTGAGTTCTCACCGGAATTGCCTTTGGCATCTGTATTTCTACCAACAATTTCTTCATGGCAATTTAGAATTTTTCTCTGATGTGCTTCAAAACTTTTAACTTCTACTCATTACCTAGTTTCAAACCACTTTACATTTTATATATTTGGTCAGCAGTATTCTATTTCTATGTACCCAACTCGAGATGGCTTGTACTGTCATAACAAAATACTACAGACTGGGTGGCTTCAGCAACAGAAATTTATTTCTTCCAATTGTGGACTCTGGAAAGTCCAAGATCAAAGTTCTAGAAGGAAATGAAAACCACTAATTTAAAATGATATGTTCACCTCTGTGTTCATTGCAGCAATCTAGGTGTTCATATATTATACATATATGTACACACAGATATACACACATACATGGAATGAAATATTACTTGGCCATAAAAAGAATAAAGTTTTACCATTTGTGAAAACATGAATGAACCTAGAGGGTATTATGTTATGTGAAAAAATTAGACAGTGAAAGACATATATCATGTGATTCCAGATACTTGGAATCTAAAAACAAAACAAACAAACAAAATGGAAACTAACTCATAGATACAGAGAACAAACTTATGAAGCCAGATGGAAGGGTGTGGGGGGAATGGACGATACATGTGAACGAATTAGGAAGTACAAACTGCCAGTTATGCAATTAGTCATGGAGATCTAATGTACAGCATTAGGAATATAGTCAATTATATCATATTAACTATGTGTGGTGCTGGATGGGCACTAGACTTATCAAGGTGATCACTTTGTAAGGCATATAAATGTCTAATCAGTGTGTTGTACACCTGACACTAATATAATATAGTATGCCAACTGTAATTAAAAAATAAATTTTAAAAAAGGTGCCAGCAGGGTTCAGTTTCCGGTGAAGGCTCTCTTTCTGGTTTGCAGATAGCACTTTCCTGTTTTATTCTTCTCAGTAGCACTTAGCACTATGCAAAATTCCATGTTCCATTTGCTTGCCTTCCTCCTCCATGAGAAGCGAGCATCATGAGGGCAGAGATCTTTATCTGTGGAGTTCACTGATGGATCCTCAGCACTTAGAACAAGTTAGCACACAGCAGGTATCAAATAGGTGTTTGTTAAGTGAAGAAATGTGTTGTTGCCTTTGTATGTGTGTATGTAATATAAAATAAAGGACATTATTTAATATTTACTTTGTTCTTATTGATGAGGAAAAAAAGCCCGGTCATATCTGCTTTTCATCTAAGTGTTTCTTCTTTTTCTTCCTCGTAATTTAAAAATATTCTTGTTCATTTTTATTTCTTAAAGCCGAACAGACATTTCCTCTGAGTATGTGTTTGGTTTTATGCTTCTGAGATGTGCCTCTTGAGAAAACACATATTTCTGTTTCTCTCATTATAAATCTTAAAATAGTAATAAGTAAGAGGTGTGTCTCAGCACAGATATCATTCAAGTCCTAGCACTCCTGAGGCGGGAATTCTTGTGGCTGTAGTCACTTAGTTTAAAAAGATAATAAAGAGGACAGGGATAGAAAGATATCATGTCATCTAGCAGCCTTTGCAGTTAGAATCATCACCATGTTTGTGGCTCATTTCTGAGTGCTGGTGAAGCCACCCTCAGCCCCTGCTGTAGGAAGATTCCCACTCTCAGGCCTGCCTGCACCCCCCACCCTCCCACTCCATGGATGGTGACAGCCATACATGCTCCAGGCTTTGGCAGGTCCAGGTGGAAGAGTCTGTTTTCACAGGTGCACCCCACCTCCCAGAGTTAAAATTTGGCTAAGAGTGAGTCTCTGATTAGAAAAAGCTAAATTTCTTTTGTAATGAATAAAATACTTTCCTCAAAATATTGAAACAGGTGGCAGAGCATTTGACAGTTTTGGACCCAAGGACGTTCCTGCCTTCCATTGTGACAAGGAAAGTTTTTTCTTGCTCCAGACAGAAACTGACGGTTATGATCATTTCTGTTATCTATTAGGTAGCTTGAGATATTTAGGGATTGAGAATAAAGACTCTTTTCTTCCCTCCTTAGCAATTGAAGAGCTTTCCAGATCACAGGTGTTCCTTGCCTTTTGATAGAAAGGAGGCATCTGACTAAATGACCTGACCTATCTGAGCAAGGCAGATTCTGCCTTTGTTTTATTGGACATTTTAAAAAACCATTTTAAAATCTGCATCACTCATAGTATCTTTAGTCCTTCAGTCTTAGAAGAGTTGATGCATGAAGAAATGTCCGATTATTGGTTTGAGGCTTTATCAACTCAGAAATGCAACAGTGTGATGGTTAGATAAGAATCCTTTTGGAGTCAGGATGGCAGTCTAACTTTTTAATTTACATGACAAACACACTCGCTTTTTATGTTCCAGGTCTTTAAAATAGTTTAAAATGTTAATATTCGTTCATTTTGTCCTTGTAACAATTCTACATGCTAGATATTAACACTGTCCTCCTTCTGCAGAGGCAGGGGTGGTTTGAATGTCCTGCCCAAGGCATGCGGCTGTTGGTAAGTGGCAGGATTAGGATCCAAACCCAGGCAACCTGAGACTCCAGTCAGCCTTTTACCACTTCCAGTTTGCAGTTGGTGGTCTTGGGTCATTTATATTCTTCTCCCATCACCAGAAGCTGAGGTTGGGCACTGCACCCTTACTCTTGGCACAGTGGTGAAAGGGCTTGACCACTTTCCTCTCCCCTGATGTCACCTGTCACTGCTTGATGGAAAAGGAGCGACTCTCCTTTCTTATAAGTTTCAGGGTTTCGGTGCCTCCTCCTCCCACATAGCAAACACATCAGCCTGGAATGCTTGTTCTCTTGATAAAATGTTTTCTAATATCCTTCACTTGGAATTGAAGGTGAAACTCCTACCTTTGACCTGGATGGTATTCATGGCTCCAGTGTGTACAGAAGCCACTTAGCGAAGTAGGCGTTGGGAGTAGGTACTCACTCGGAAAGCCAGAAAAGCATCCCTTTGTAATGAGAACAGAAAATGTGACGTAAATCCTTGGCATCCAAAACAGAACAGGCTGTGCTTTTTAGAAATAGCACTCACCTCTTAATCAGTTATTTTAGGGTCGGTGCATCCCAAGCTGTCACCAGGAATCTCCTAAACTTCTAGGGTGACTGATGGTGTCTAGGGAGGTAACATCATCCTGCTCTCTTGGGAGCAGGTGGGGGCATGGGGCGGAGAGGCTCTCAGAGGCCTGGGTGACCTGTTGGGGGCTCTAAGTAGCACCAGCCAGACTCATGCCCTCTCTGTTGAATTTTCTGTGGGATTTCTAATCAGCTCAAAAAAGATGAGGAATATTCTCCATGGAGGTGAACTCCTGGCCGTTCTGGAGAAAAGCCCGTGAGAGTTTTATAATTTACTCAAATCAGCCAATAGGAGAATCCAAAGAGAGATGATTCCTTCAGCGAGTGCCCTACTGGCCACTGGTGCTTGCCCTCAGTGGGCACTAAAGATGTGCCTCGGGCACCACTTCTGGGGCACCGAAGAGGTGTAGTCTGTAGTGGCATTTTTTAGATATTGATGTCTCATATCCTCAAAGGATGAAAAATATGGGATCAGAATAATGTGAGTCTTGAAACTGAATCTGGAGCCAACATGACCAAAGGAGAGTGGTGAGTGAGGGGGGAGAGAAGCTGGGATCCCCACAATTCCACCAGTTCCCGCTGGATCCTCGACCATAGGCAGCAATAGCCTCGGTTTACCAGAGGGCAGCTAGGGAGCAGACACTGTCCCAGGCACTTCATTTCATTTTTATAGCAGCCTTTTCTGCCAGTGTGACATTGTCAAATGAGATACCATTATCAAATGAGATAATCTCATTTGATAGCCATAGCCACATGAACATGGAAGGTATTGATGTCATTTATTTGGTAAGTTGAATTTAGTATTATTCTCTTCCTACTTTGCCACTGTCTTTCTGGCTTATTGCCAGAAATAACCTTTTTTTATTTTACTTGACCATGCATTCTCGACCTTTCACGAGAGTATTCACTGTGAACCTAAAACTGCTCTAAAAAAAAAAACTATTAAAAAAAATAGCCACTCATTATTAGCTTCATTTATTTATTCATTGGTCAGATTTGCTTGTGACTTGGCAGTTTCTGAGAGCGATAGGGAACTAGAATATTTTATAACCAAATGGAGAGGAATATAAAAATAATTATAACACAACATGAGCAATGTTATAATGGAGTTGCGTGCAAAATGCCAAAGGATAGGCAAAATTCATATACACATCATCATTCATAATAGTAAAAAACTGAGAGCAACCCAAGTGTCCATCAACAGATGGATGGATGAATAAAATATAGTATATTTAGAATATCATTCAACAATTAAAAAGAATGAAGTATTGAAACATATATAAAATGAATAAACTTTAAAAACATTATGCTAAGTGAGAGAAGCCAATTACAAAAGATATTAGATGATTTCATATGTTGTATTATTCCACTTACATGAACTAGCCACAATTGGCAAGTCTATAGACAGAAAGGTTAGTGGTTAACTGGAGCTGAAACATAGGGAGAGAAAGTGACTGCTAATGAGTACAAGGTTTACTTTAGGGATAATGAAAATTTTTTTCAAGTTAGATTGTGTCGATAGTTGCACAACTCCGTGAATATATTGAAAACTACAAGTTTGTACATTTTAAGTGGATAAATTTATGGTATGTGAATTCTGTCTTGGTAAAGCTGTTAGAAATGCTATGTACATATAGGGCAGGAGGGATTAATTTTGATCCAGATATCCCAAGGCTTCGTATTGGAGGAGTATTTGAATTAGCTCTTGAGAGGCAAATTTTCCAAGTGAAAAAGCATACTGAACAGAGGCCATATTAATGCAAAGTCATGGGAGTATGAAAAGGAACGGCACATCTGAGGACTAACCAGAAGACTGGAGTGGCTGGAGTGTAGGCTATGGTGGTAGGTGACAGCAGACGAGCCTGGAAGGATAGGAAGAGGCTAGACTGTGAAGGGCATTTGTGTATGCCAAGAAGTTGGGCACTGTTTTGTCCATAGTGAAAAGTCACCAAAGGGCTTTACTGAAGAGAGTGTCATGACCAGATTTAAGCTGTGGAATGCAATGAAGAAGATGGTTTGAAGTAAGGTAGAAATAGGGAAAGAGACACAAATTATATGTTTGCAATTGTCTAGGCAGAAAATAATAACTTCTTGGACTAATACAGTATAATGAGATGAATTCAAGACATCTTTGGGAGGTAGAATGATTGGGACTAATGACCAAGGATGAGGAAGAGAAAGAGGGAGAAGAAGTGAGGTAGTGTGAATGGGGGAAAAAGGAGGAGGAGGAGGGGAGGGGGATGGGGTAGGGAAGAGGGGGAGACATCCAGTATTGTAGCTTGGGTGGCTGGGCGTGACAGTATTATTAGACCAAAGCAGAATGCAGCAGATGAGACACATTTAGGGGTATAGATCATGAATTTAGTTTTAGACATGTTGAGTTTGAGGACCTTTGGGACATCTAGGTACTGATGCTCAGCAGGCAGCTGGAAATGATCATAATCACAATAGCAACAAAACCTACCACATTGCAGTTGTCTGTTTATATCAGCTGCTGTGCCAGGTACTCTATGTAAATATTTCTGGTCATTATAAGCATCCTCTTCATTTTATAAACCAACAGAGAATTAGGTACTCTGAAAAGTGGTACCCTAGAAACAAGGGACATATAGATTTGTTTTTGAAGATTTAGGAAACAATTCACCATTAAAAAGCAGTGTCCAAGCTCAGTAGTGATGGCCGGACGGCCACAGGTGGGAAATTACCCGAACAGTAGACAGTGTGGGGCCACAGGTGTGACACTGTTCCTTCTGCCAGGACTATCATTCCATCACCACTAGATGTTTATTCCCCCACACCAGCAAAAGAAAGCAATACATAAGTCTACATATTGAGTTAGTTGTGTTGGGAGACTACACGCATGAGATGGAAGGTGGCAGAAGAGACATGGGGCATTCAGAAATGCAAAACCTCTCCTGTTTTTGAATCAGTATTCAAAAGTATTTAGTGAAATAAAAGGCTCATTCTTTTGTTTGGTTAGATCTTTAAACAAGAAGGCTTTTCTTTTCTAAGGTCACCTTTGTGGACCAGTAATGCCCATTAGTACATTATGAGCTTCTGGAGCAAGTTGTATTGTGGCTCTCACAACCCATAGTCTAGTGTCCAGATAGAGAAAGGGCTCAAGGAGGGTCTGTGTAGTGAATGGCTGTGCCAAGACTTTATGCTTGGGTTATGAGCACTGCAGTTTTCTGGGATCCACTGCAGCATGCCTCTATCTGTACAGTGGCTTTGCTGCCCAGTTGCCCTGGGGGGCAATGGTACTGGGGCTACCGGTCTGTGTAATGTTCTTGCCAAAGTCCCAACTCAAATAAGTGATTGTGTTTTAATTATTTGTGCCAAGATTTGCTGCTGTAAGTGAATCCTATGTGTACTAGTGCCTAGCACATGTAGGAGCCCCTTAATTAATATTTGTTGGACTGAAATGAAAGCTTGAATAAACTTGAGGAGCAAGTTAAGCCCTTGGCTGACCTCAGCTGGTAAGAGCCCTTTGATGAAATATAGAAGAGTAAATCTAAAAATTTAAATTTCATGAGACTCCTGAAACCTTCCATCATCTTTCTTTACTTCAGTTTTATTTCAAATTGATACAACATTACGGAAAAATCGAATTTGAGTAGGGAGAGCAAACCCTTCAAACATAACTTTCTTTCAAATATTATTTCTTTTCTATCTATTTTGACTGCCTCTAAGGAAATAAATGGCATCCGGCCAAGATTGTGACAAGGAGGAACGCCGAGAGAAAAGGGAAGCATTTGTGGAATAAGCTGAGAAAGAGCTAGTGGCTGAGAAGACACGGAACCATGAGAGGGGGTTCTGGAGTAGAAAGGTGACTGTGAGAGGCTGGTCTCCCATCATTGTCCCAGGCACTATCCATTTTCTGCCAGGAGGCTGTGCCTTGTGGGTGTTTTACACAGCTTTAATTACTCTCATGTCACTCCTAGCAAAACTCCCTGACTGATGAAAATCTCGTACCCATTGGTTAGGAGCAGGAAAATTCACTATTTGGAAAGGGAAAAACTCTTTTAGAAGAAATTTTAGAAGAAGTTTATCTAGTTACTTTTTAGTTCTTTGATGATCTGAGTCAACCTGACCAGGACTTGAAACAGCAGCAAGTGGCCATTAAAATAGTCCCAGCCTGAATTCTTGTCCTCTCTTCTTCTCCATAATCCTGCCTGATTTTTTTTTCTCTGTTCCTGTCCCAGTCTTTGCGTGCTGTCATGATTCATCTTTGCCAACTGTATAAGTTTCTATTGCTGCTATAACAAAGTACCCTAAACACAAAATGAAACACAATCATTGTCTCATAGTTCTTTAGGTCAGGAGTGTAAGTGGACTCCACTGGGCTTTGCTGAATTCAAAATGTTGGCTAGCTGGCTCTTATCTGAAGGCTGTGGGGGAAGATTCTCCCTCTAAGCTCATTCAGGTTGTCAGCAGGATCTATTTCCATGTGGTTGTAGGACTAAAGTTTCCTTGCTGGCTATCAGCTCTGGTTACTCTCTGCTCCTCGGGGCTGCCTACTTTCCCTTCTTGGGTAATCTCCTTCATCTTCAAAGGAGCAATAGTGCACTGAGTCCTCTTCATACTTCAGTTTCTCTGTCTTCTTCCACCTTTCCCTTTTGTCACCAGCTAGAGAAAGTTCTCTGCTTTCATGGGCCCATGTGACTAGATTAGACCCCTTTTAAGGTCAACTGTGCCATATAACATAACATGATGTGATATTTTACTACATTCCCAGATTCTGGCTTTAGAATGTGGAATCTTGGGACTATTTTTAGAAATCTTGCCTACTACACCAGCCTTTGGTTGTCATATCAGATGAAATGAACCAGCCAAAGCTCCCTGGGATGATGTGTCCATTTTAGCCATTAGCAAAGAAAATCAAAGATCATCTATGTTCATTTGATGGCAAAGTGGAGTTATGTGCCTTATCACAGGATTCCTTCTAAGTGCTTACTTTGTTTAGCAACTTCAGGAAAGTTTAATCTTTCAAACTTAAAAAAAAGGTGAATGGCCTAGAGGTGAATTTTTCTTCTTTCTGGATTATTCACTTATTTGTTTGTTTTATGTGAAACTCTCAGTTTTTTTTTTTTTTTGGTTAAATGAAAGCTCAGTGTAAGTATTATTATGGAAAGCTAATTATTTTTAGTCAAACAGTATGGAACCAGGCAATAAAAGGCCCTTTTTAATAAAAACCTTGGCATTGTTTAACTCTCTAAGTGTCAGCAAATAGCTTCCAAAGCAGGTGGAACACCATTTGCCTGGCTATCACCGAGCAGCTTGGTGTATATCAGGGGACCGTGGATATCTGGGCTCTGCAGTCACACTCTATTAATGCCTCATTAGACCCAGTAAAGCCCTTGTCTTTACATGTTATGTGCTCGGTGAGAGGAGAGACAGATGCCAGTTTCCCAACAGGAAAAAAAAAGCAACTGGAAAAAAGGAAATGGCAGATCGTCAATGAGATAGCTTTTGTTTCAATTTTCCCTCCTTTGTTTTCTTTTTAAGCTCTCTGTGAATTACTGTACTTTCCCTTTTGGTATTTTGGGTTATAGATCTCTACATTATCCTCAACTTTTTTTTCCCTGTTCAATAATATTCATCTAGAAAATATCCCCACACCAGCCTACCTTGTTCTTATGAGATCTACTGTCCACTTCCAGATTGTTTTACTGAGGGGGAGCAGTGTGATCCTGTGGCTGACGGCAGCCCAGAGTGGGAGCCAGGAAACCTGGGCCCCTTTCCCAGGCCAGCCCACCACGCCTCTGCCATGCCTCAAGGTCTCCATTAACCTGTGCTGGGCCTGCAGTGTGCAGTGTGATAGCTGGAGATAAGCAAAGGGCAGCCTTTGTTAGGTTGTAGTTCCCAGTTGTACCATGAACTAGCTGTGTGACCTTGGGCTCAATCAGCATTCCTATCTCCGAGCCTCAGTTTGCACTTCTGTAAACTGGGGAAGAGGATACTTACCTCCTCATGTGAGAAGCCAGGAGATGACAAATATTATATGGAGTTGGGCATTTGGGCTTTGGTTGGCCTCACAGGGCTGGCACGATGTGGCCAGTGGCTCCCTAGGACAATGCAGGGCTGGGCAGGAGTGGGAAGGGGCCAAGACATAGCGTCAAGGATGAGCCATTGTGTTCTGTTCCTGTTTAATTATGGTTTGGGGGCAATACAAGGGTAACCTACCTGTAGCCCTGTGGGTCCTGACATTAGCAGGCCTGCAGAGGAGAGTGGCTGCCAGAGCAGAAAGGAGCGAAGGCCACAGCAGTGGACAAGGTGGGCAGGTCCAGGGAGGCAGATGAAAATGTCCATTTATAAGGCTATTACCTGGGTGTCTTTGAGTGGGACAATGCTTCACTCTAGCACCCTGTCCCAGTACTGTCCCCAATTTTCTGTGTGTATTTTTCTTCTAGCACTGGTGACTGAGATTTTTTTTAATAATGAGATAAAAGAATACTGAACTTGGATTCAGACCAACTGGATGTCGAATTTGAATTTTGATTTTACTGGTTTTATGAACTTGACTAATAAACTTACCTTCTGTGCCTCAGTTTCCTCATCTGTAAGATGAGCATAGTAATATCAGCTCTGCTGACCCCTCTGGTTTGCTGTGAAGAGCATATAAATCATAATACACAGGTAAATTTTTTAGCCCTTAAAGTGTGTGTTATCATAATTTGTCTTTTATTTTCTTGTAGGTCATTTTAAGGACAAGCTTAATCAAAGTGGCAATTGGGTCTGGACATTGGAAGACCCTGACATATTCCCTGGCTGATGAGGGAACTAGGTCAAATGAACGAGTAGCTGAGAATGAAGAAAGCGTTATGAAGGGCTCATCCCTTCCTTGATTTCTCAGACTAATGGACATCTATGTTTTCACTCAGAATTCTCACTCATTTGTCAGGTACAGGGCCAAGATATCAAAATAGCACATGTGTAGGGCTAGAACTGTTACTCTTCAATTGTTTCTGGGCTTTACTTCTTTTGCTCAATTCCACCTCTCTCAGAGTATCTGCAGACGTGTCAAAGATATAATACAGGCCAGGTGATGGTGCTCAGAAAGGATCCAAACATTACACATGGAGACAAGAATTTTAGAGATGTTCAGGGGACGGGTGCAAACCCTGACTTTCCTTGGCAAGCTGATTACCCAGTGCCAGCATCAGAGGGGGCTGAAACATTCCCCATATGCTGTAGGGGTACCAGCTTATGTAGGCAAAAGAGGCCAACATGACAGATATTCAACTTCAAATGACAAATTTAGAGTACATTTCTGTGCATGGGATGGAAGTCACAGGTCAGCAGTTGGAAATTCATCACTTATCCTAACCAGCAAATTCTTTTTCATAAACACACAGACTTTTTCTAATAGACATAGCCACAGAGTTTCATGTTTCTGTTTAACAGTTGCATCTAAATAATGTTGGGAACACTGAAAATGTCACTTTGGGAAGGCACAGTGACCCTGCAGGAGAGGCACAGACTTTTGGGCCAACTTCCAATTTCTATCATTTATAGTGTGTCAAGTTTGATGAGTCCGGGAGCCTTCTAAGTTTTAGCTTCTTCATCTTCAAAGTGGGGGAAATTATACTGAACTTACGGGTTGTTCTGAGGACTTAAGATAATGTGTAGAAAGAGCTGTACTCAGATCTACTTGCGTTAGGAATTCCAGATTCCCCTTGGGACCCTTTGTTATTATAAAAATAAAACAGTACTTATGGTATTTATGATTTAGCATGTTAAGCTCCAGTCAGAATTTTTTCCCGTCTTATATAGAGGATGATGGACAGATTCAGTAGAACTTCTGTGATTTTGTTTACTTAGTATCTTAGATGATTTCCCCATGATGGATTTTCTTAGAAATTAAGCATAAAATTAAAGTAACAAAATAAAAACTGATGGATTTGTATCATATGCCATGTAGTGGGCTGCACATTCTTCATGTAGAAACATTTATCCTCAAAACAACCTTAGGCAGTGGGTTCCTTTGTTGTCCCCGCTTTGCAAATGAGAAGACTTCATCTCGAAGAGTTGGCATCACTTGACCAGGGCTACATGGGGAATGAGGGACAGAACTGAGACTTAAATTGAGAGTTTTATGATACCAGAGGCGACATTCTCAGTCACTAAAGTATTCTGACTTTGCTCAAAAGTAGCCTGTTATTGTAACCACACACTTCAGAGCAGTTTCTAAGGTGTCATGATTACACAGGGACTAGGGGAAAACTTTGGGGAGATGACAAAAAGGAGAGGGAGCTGTGAGTTTTGTGGGGTATATCCACGGTCATTTTTCTCATCGTCTCTCACAGCTCAACTGCCATGCCCCTCCCCCTTAGCAGATGCCCTGTTTTTGGAGCACCTTACCCTCCCATTTATTCCACATCTATCTTCAGATTTACCTCCTCTTGGGTCACTTTTGGTTTGTCATCTTGCTCTTTGGAGCCTGAGTGACTTCCAGGTATCTTAGAGTCAAGCCCTAAACTTCTAGCTAGGGTGCCTGCAGTGCTCTCCCCTCCCCTTCTCTTGCATCTTCCATCAATTCTCTCAAGCACAACCCCTTGGGCACTCTCCGTGGACTCAGCCCATCCCACCTTTGTGCCTTTTCCAGGCAGCGCTGGGCTTGCATGGGGCTCTGGCCAGCTCAGCAGGCCATGGGGGCGGATGACTTGGCAGCCCTGCAGGCAAATACTTAGGACTCAGCTCAGACGCGGCACTACACGATGGAAAAGCCAGGGGCTTTGAATTCACTCATATATTCATTAATTCATTCAACTATTTTTGTTGAATACCAGGTATTGGGAACATCATAAATACTCAGGCACAAGGCTATACTTACAGTTCAGAGGAGGGGACAGACTCAGAAATAGAGTGATAGTTCAGTGGGATAAGTCTGGGTGTAGTGTCCACTGAGCACCATGCATGTGCAGAAGGGAATTGAGGAGGATGAGCTGAAGAAAAGGGGGTGTCAGGTAAAAGAAATACAACATATTGAAGGTTCAGAAGTAGCTGGTGATTTCACAGAAATATACACAAAGCATCGAGACTGGAACATACTGTGTGTAGAAAAGAATGGCAAAAATCCCAATTAATTTTGATAGGCTTGTCATCCATCATTCCAGTTCACACTCAAAAGAAATAATTGGAGAGACTGCACAGCTACTGCTTACACAGGTATGAGCATGGCTGAAAGAAACCAGCAAGAGTTGGGGTGGCAAGAATAAAAAAGAAGTGCTGTCACCACTCTTAGCATGGAAGGAACAGTTATTAAAACCCCAAGAAAGCAATAGCTACAAGCTTAGGAGCAGGCTTCTGGGTAGGAGTTGGGAACTTTGGTAAAGAACACAAACACTGCCAACCCACAGCTTGGCAAGGAGATATAGAGCATGTGGAGAAGGGTGGGGAGTTTACCTGGAGGGAAGCAGAAAATACCAGCTTGGCAGACATAAATCTTGTTTCCTAGTTGTACCCCAGCTCCATTCATTGTCTGTATCGCAGACAGCGAATCTCATTCTGCCAAGGATTGCACCAGAGTGCAGTGCAAACACACACTGAAGAAATAAATACAAATTCAAAAATAGAATCCAGACCACAGAAAACATAAATTAAAGGTCAAGTATGAGGAATGGGAGAAGAAGGCTGGATAATAAAACAAATATGTGGAGAATATTTGGACTTACATAATTGCCATTGTTGAGCCAGAAATACAGCTCTGAGCTTCCTGGTGGCCAAATTTTAAAGGAAGATGAGGTCAGTTACATAGTTTTCCTTGTCAAAGAAGTAAAAGCATACCAGTTTGTATCAAAAGTCAGATTTATCTGAGACCTTAGCACGAATAGGAATTTCCTCCACAGAGGCAGCATGATTTAAACAGACTGTGACCCTAAGACAATTCCTCAAGCAAATTTGGTCGATACCACGCATCTGGCTTGTGAGTGTTGTTCACTGGTAGTGTTGAGTTTATCAGTAGTGTTCACTCATGGTGTTCAGCATCTGCCTCTTTCACATGATTGTGTGTTCCTCAAGATCAGGGACCAGGCTTGGTATGTTTTTTTCTACCTCCCGTTACCATACTAGTTTGAAATGGAGTTTCATGAATATATTTCGAGTCATAAGTTTTTTCTGTCATAGTAGAAATAATTTCTTACACACTGTGAAGAATAATTGGACCAAACATAGCCAGCTCCATAATCCTTTGAATATACTCCCAGGAAGCAGGTACTCCAGGGGTCCAAGGTACAGTGGAGATTTTTCAGTGTATGGGTATTTCAGAAGACTGCAGCACTGATCCCATGGAATTATGCCCTGAGATGGATGAGAGCAATAACCATTCACCCCAGTTCAACCTTAATGAAATACAGTTGAGACCAGTGATGCTTAGCATTTGGGGGTCAAAGACCCCTCCAAAAAGATGTTAAAAACCAAGGACTCTTTTCTCAGTAGAAGACAAAGGCACACAATTTTGGTTTCAGTTTCAGAGAATTCACAAACTTCCTGGAGCCAAATCATGGACTCATTAAAGGCCCATGAACCCCCTGGTCTAACCTATGATCTCACAACATTTTCTCTGATTCCATTAGTGATGGGTATCAAGTTCATGGCATAGGTGAGAGGAGTGGGCAAGTTATATGATCAGTCTTTAACTCCCCTCACCATACACAAATACTCTACAGGTAGGATAAAAGAAATATGACACATGCAATAATAACCAGCCATAAAAAGGAAAGAAATTCTGACCAATGCTACAACATGGATAAACCTTGAAAAAATTAAGCTAAATGAAATAAGCCAGTCATGAAAACACAAATACTGTATGATTCCACTTATATGAAGTACCTGGAGTAGTCAAATTCGGAGATGGAAAGTGGAATGGTGATTTTCCAGGGCCTGGGGCAGAGAAGAATGGGAGTTATTGTTTAATAGGTACTGAGTTTCAGTTTTACACAGTGTTCTGAAGACAGATGGTGGTTACGCTTGCATAGCAATGTGAATTTACTTAAAGCCACTGAACTGTACACTTAAAAGTGGCCAAATGGCAAATTTCATTATTATGTGTGTTACTACAGACAAAAATAAAACAAGAATTTAAAACTCTGGAGCCTGAAGAATGCAACATATAACTTGAGAGGTGTGTGGAACAGTGGGGCTTGGTCTCATCCGCTAGCTTGGATGGACCCTGGCTGGACCCAAATGAAAGTGTCTCTGGGAGTCAGTTCTTTCCATTGCCAACTAGGCTCCTGAGCTGTGATGAGTGGTCATGGCATTGAAAACCAACAGGAGCACCGTGATTTGCTTTGGGATGGTTCTGCTAGGAATGTTAGACGTGTTGCAGTGTTTTTATTTCTGTATTCAATCTTATTACTGACATAAACTTTTCCTATAAGACAATGGCTTGTGGCCATCTTCTATTTCCTAAGGTTCTACACATAATTTCTGTAAAGAAACTGTGGCTGCATGTATGATTCATCATGTAGGAACTCTTCATTTTGTAGTACCCATCTTTTTTATAACAGGAAATAAATGTGTGTTGCTAAGCTACTATATTCATAAAAAAATCATATAGTAGATTCCATTGTACTCTTTGTGTTCTCTGAGAGTTGATGGTTCTTCTATGTTAATTCAGTCCTTTTGTTCTTGACCTCCTTCACCTAAAGTTAATTAGAGTTTGGCCGTAGTGTACTTAGTGTAAACAGAAAAAACAGGTCTGAATCATAATTTCCCACAAGAAAACAATGAGCTTCTTTAAACTCTCTCAAATAAATTTAAAAAGCATTTATTGGCCCATATTTTCAGTTTTGCATCTATCTATCTATTACCTATCTATCAATAAATCTATCTATAAATCTGTCTATCTATCATTTAATCTACCTTTCTATCATCAATCATTCAAGGGCCTTGCAAACATCTGATTTAACCGTATAATTCTAAAGGAAAGAAATGCAGATTGAATGATTAGATTTAGGGTTGCAAGCATCTTTTTAAGCCACTGAGGATGGGCATCAGTTCTCCACCTCTGAGAAGAATAAAGCAGGTAGAAAGCATTTTGACATGTAACTTCAGGGATTTAGGTTAGAGGAAAGGAACTGTATTTCAGTTATCTTGCATTTCCCCAAGATAGAGATGTCAAAGTAAAATTGGATATTGTTTTCCATATCATATGCCCCGATCCTGAGCAATGGGGTCATTTAATCTGTTTGAACACATTCGAGTGAGGAGGGAGCCATTTAAATAGAGTTGGCAATTAAGCCTACCATTCCATACAAGGTCCCACAGGAAGACAGGATGAGGGTACAGGAATTTGTGATTTCGCAACTGTGCTTTTTCACATGCTTTCAGCACAAACATCTCACCCTGTTGAATATCATCTTAGCAATTTTTATTCCCATGCTTCATGGCTCCCACAAGTCATCATCTTTATCTAATGCTCAATGGTTAGTTTCTAGTCTATTGCAGGAGCTGGCTATGTGAGCTTTCTGAGAGATGAGATGTTTATCTCCAACGTGGTTTGCAAGTGTGGATTTGCTCAGTCTTACAAGGGTCATGAAGATTTGAGAGACAAAAAAGCCATCAAGCTGTTGCATCGAGTACAACAATGAGGCACGTTAAGAAGACAAGTGAGATGTATAGAAGATTATAATGAAGACTGAAATGGTACTTAACTTGAGCCTGGAGGACCTGGACTATGAGTGTGCGCCTATGAATTTTAACATGTGTTCTAACTTCCTGCCAAATAGGTACATATTTCTAATGAAAAGGTATTTCCTAGAGAAATTATGACTCTACATTACAATATACTGCCTTATGACCCTAACTCCAGTGGAAATTAGACTGGATAAGAGCATAAACTTTGAGGTCAGATGTCAAATTCCAAATCCCAGCTCTACCAACAATTAATATTCGTTTACTAAGCCTCAGTTTCCTCAAATGTAACAATAGTTCTTACCTAATAGGGTAGTTCTGCAAATGAAATAAGACAACCCATGTGAAGCACTCTGCACCTGCATTTAATAAGTAATACAATAGATGTTTACTCTGATTATTCAGGAAGCAAAAGCAATCCAATGCATTGGCTGTTTGCCACTGATTTGTGGGAAGAACAAAGGATTGGTTATGTGCTCTGGATCCGAAGCAATGAAAAAGTTTTAAAAACATATTAGGTTTTTACTCTGTTGCATGTTATGTTTTATATACTTCTAATTATTTAAATATACATATTACCTATGCAAATATTCATGCATTGTATTTGATGAATATTTGCTAAGCGCCTGCTATATGCCAAGCTAGGTGGTGGTGATATAGAGGGAAGAGAGGCAATGAATGGTGGGAGGCAGAGATATAAACTGGTAGTTACAAGCCAGTGTAGAGAATAGAGCAATGTGGGCACCTGAAAGCACTTAGGTGTAGAAGGTAGTGAATGGGGCAAGGACGGCTTCTGGTATGGGAAAGTCATGGAGGTGAGAAACATCAGGGGGCACTGGGGCAACCACAAGGAAGTCAGGTTGCCAGAGTGGGAAGTGAAAATCTGAGAAGGATGGGAAAAAGAGGCCGGAAAGAGAGAGTGACTCTAGAGCCCTCTTCTGCTCTGCCAGGGACTTTGATCTTCATCCTGAAGGCTTTAGGGAGCTGTTGATTGAGTATATATTCTTGTTCAAGATAGATCATTCTGTGTGGAAGATGGATTGGAGGGGGAGACCAGAGGCAAGGTTCAAGGTAGGAGGAGACTAGAGGCATGGTTCGGAGTGGACTGGTGAGGGAGCTGTGGGCATGAACCTTGGGGAAGGAAGAGGGGTAGGGATGCAGAAAAACCAACAGTAGGTGAGGTGGAAAGTGAGGGAAAGGGAGGAACCAAGGGTGACTCCCAGGTATTTAGTTTGGGCAACTGAGTGGATGGTGGTGTCACCAATAGATATTTTTAGAATAAAAGAAGAAGAACATATTTTGAGAGTGAAAGATGATTTTGCTTCTTTTGAAAGAAATTTTAGTTATATCCAGAACTCACAGTCTAGGAAGATAATGATTCAAATGTGTTTTTCTTTCATTACATCTGGAATTCAGTAATCAAAAAATTATTTGTATTAACAAAATATTCATAAAGCATGTCTAAACAGGAAGTTGAAAAGTCAGCCAGGACCAAGGAACATCTGAGGCCAAATGACCTTTATTATTTAAGATAAGCAGAGGGAGAATCTTAAAAGAATATTGAGAAAAAGAGAGGCTGGATAAAAGAAAACCACATATAAGAATACCAATCAAAAAATCTAGAAACCCTGACTTTAGGCATTTTTCTTCACCTTTTCCCTGACATTTAATTAATTGCATTTCAACCTCTCTTTTTTTCCCACATTATACTCTGATGGAGATTCTAGTATAAGTGGTGAATAGCAAAAATGAAGCCAATAGGAGGAAGAGGGAGAAATAGGGATTTAGGTATCTACAAACGAATAATTCATCTACTTAAGCTAGGTAGAGGTTGGAGTACCAAATAGGCAAGACTGGGAGGAGTTAGAAACAAATGTAAGGATATACCCCCAAGTTTAGTCAATTTGTGAACTCTAATCCTTGTGCTCATTTGTGTTGGTTAGCAGCATAAACTGCCTACGTGTTTTTCGAATTTTATTTCTTTTATATTTAGTCATATTATTTTGGGAGCATTCTGGATAGTAGTGTGAGATGGACTTGGTTTCTACCCCAAATCTAGTTAAATAAGAAACTGGAAGTGGGAAGAAGATGCATACATTTTCCTTTGCTGAAAATGGATCAGTAGGACCATATCAGCATACAAAGGGCTTCTTAGAGTTATCATTTGACAAAGTACTCAGGGAGAGGCTGATGTAAGCAGGGAGAGAGATGTGGGTGGGTGTCCCCAGAATGACTTCCTTTTTCCTCTCCCTGCCAGAACTCTATCGTCCAAACCTGTAATCCCTGCCCAGGCAATTCCAGTTCTGGGTGTTTCTTAAGCAAATAGAGCAAATCATGCCAGCGTTGGGGGTTGCCACCTTTTATAAATTTTATGCCAGGGGAACTACTTAAGACTTTTTCTCATGACTCAACTCAGTATTACCATTTTATCTGTGCCTTTAATTTCTCTGTCTTCCAGCTCTTTATAACGCTCACGTCTATATGTATAGTTGTATCTATAACATGCCACTGTGTTTTCTAATTACCTACTTTGTGAAGTGAAGAACTTTCTTATTTATGTGCTGTCACATTCTCTGGGAGTTGCTCAGGTCTATGTCTTACTGCCCAACTGAATGTATGGAAGTTTTCTGTGACTAGGATTTTAACTGGGATTACATCCAATTTAATCTATAGACTGATTTGAAAAGAATTAACATCTCAATAAAACAGAAGGATACCATGCACATGGACCCAATATAGTTAACATTCTTTAACTTCTCATAATAATGTTTACATAGTTTTCTGTGTAGAGCTGTTCACATTTATTTCTAAGTATTTGTTTTTTCGAATCATATTATAAATGTTATCATCTAAAAACTTTCATTTTCTAATTGTTGAGGTATTTAGAATTTTTGTTTATTGATGTTATAAGTAGAGACCTTGTTTTTCACTTATGAATTCTTTAGTGTGGAGTGTTTTAGATTTCCTATTTATACAATCATGTTATTTACAAAAAATGTCAGTTTTATTTCTTTTTTCAAATTTCTAAAACTTTTATTTCTTTTTCTTGATTTATAGGCATTCTAGAACAATGATTAGGAGCAATGATAGTGGACATTTTTATTTTATTTTCAGTTTTGAGAGATTTTTGTTATTAAATATTATGTTTGCTGTAGTTTTTTTTTAGAAGATAGTTAAGATTTTAAAATATATCCAGTTAAGTAAGTTACTTTCTATCTGTAGTAAAAATTTAAAAAAATCACAAACGAGTTTTGAATTTTATCAAAATTTTTATCCAACATCTACTGAAATGATCATGGTTTTTCTTTTCATTCTGTTAAAATGGTGAATTACACTGATTGAATTTTTCTGTATAACTTTAAAAAATTGTGGTTACATATTTCTAACATAAAATTGACCACTTAAAGCATTTTTAGGTGTACAATTCCGTGACAATTCCCAATGCTGAGCAACCATCACCATTATTCAATTCCAAAACATTTTCATCATCTCAAACAAAACCTCTGTACCCACTAAACAATAAATTCTCATTTCCCTTTCTACTCAGCCCCTGGTACCCTCAATTCTCCTTTCTGTCTCTGAATTTGACTATTCTAGGTATCTCATATAAATAAAATTGTTCAATATTTGTCTTTTGGTGCCTAGCTTATTTAACTTAGCAAACTGTTCTCAAGGTTATCTATGTTATAGCATGAGTTAGAATTTCATTCCTTTTAAAGGTTAAATAATATTTTATTTTAAGTATATACTACATTTTGTTTATACATTCATATATTGATGGATATTTGAGTTGTTTACAACTTTTGATGATTGTGAATAATGCTGCTGTGAATATGGGTGTACAAGAACCTGTCTGAGTCCTCGCTTTCTGTTCCTTTGAGTATATACCTAGAAGTGGAATTGCTAGATTGTATGGTAATACTATATTTAGCTTTTGAGGAATTGTCACACTGTTTTCTATAGTGGCTGTGGCATTTTACATTCCCACAAGTAATGCACAAGGATTCTCATTTCTCCACACTTGTGCCAACACTTGTTTTTTATTTCTTTTTTATACTAGCCATCTTAATGGGTGTCAAGTGGTATCTCATGATTTTGGTTTGTATTTCCCTAATGATTAGTGGTGCTGAGCATCTTTTAATGTGCCTATTGACTATTTGTACATTTTCTTTGGAGAAATTTTTATTCAAGTCCTTTGCCCATTTTTGAATTGGGTTGTTTGGTTTCTTGTTGTTGAGTTGTAGGCATTCTCTATATATTTTCTGGATGTTAACCTTTTATCAGATATGTGATTTACAAATATTTTCTCTGATTTTGTGGGTTGTCTTCTCATTCTCTTGATAGTGTTCTTCAATGCACTTTAAAAAGTTTTGAATTTTGGTGAAGTACAAATTACCTTTTTCTTTTGCCTGTTCATTGGTGTCATATCTAAGAACTCATTGTCAAATTCAATGTCATATAGCTTTTTATTTCTGTGTTCTTTTAAGAGTTTCATAGTTTTTAACCCTTATGTTTAGGTCTTCCATGGAGTTAATTTTTGTATATGGTGTATGTAAGTGTTTAACTCCATTCTTTTGCATGTGGATATCCAATTTTCCCAGTATCATTTGTTGAAAAGACTGTCCTTTCCCCAATGAATCATTTTGACATCTTCTGTTATTATTTTTGGCTTTAACAACACATTTATTTTTTTCACAGCTCTGAAGTCTAGAAGTTCCAAGATCAATGTGTGGGCAGGTTTGGTTTCTTCTGAAGCCTCTCTCTTTGGCTTGTAGATTGTTGCCCTTGTCCTATCTCTTCACCTGATTGTTCCTCTGTGAATGTGTGTCCATGGTGTTTCTTCCTCTTCTTATAATGACACCATTTATATCAAATTTGGTCCCCATCTTAACAAGGCCTTCATTTTAACTTAATCAGTTATTTAAAGACCCTGTGTAGATTCCATAAGTGCTTCTTCAACCGTCAGAACCTCTGAGAAGAGGCAGGTGATCATGGCGGGGCTCCAGGAGCTTGTATCCTGCCCAGTTCTGTAGCCAGGTGATCTCATTTTCATACACTAACCATTGTGCTTCAATCCTCAGTGCTGCCACTTACCAGCTTGATGATTCCTCCATCAAAAAACTACCTCCCTGTGTGTCAATGTCCCCATCACCCCATTCCAGTTCATCCTACCTCTGAGCAGCCTTAGAAAAACTCTTAAAACCCTAACTCAGACTATGTTCCCCTTCTGTTCACAACCCTCCAGGGCCCTCAGAATGAAGAACGACCCCTCGGCCTGCCATTTCAGACACAAGAAAGATCTCAGTTTTCCTGCATCTTTTCAGCTTAGTCCCACTTCCAAGCCATTACACATGGTGGTGCCTCTGCCTGGAACATCTTCAGACTCCATCACATTGGCTGTCAGAAATAGGATCCCACCCAGGAGCACTTTACTGGCCTGGACATAGGGGCCTGAGGTATAGTGACACAAGCAGGTACTCCACCAGGGCATTAGAATTTGGGTGGGAATCAAAGGTAGGTAAAGACCTGGAGACCGAGGCACTTTTACCTAGTTGGGGTCTTACCAGGCTTATCACCTCAGGCCCACACAGCCACCTGAAGCCTCTACTGGGTCTTTTTTTTTTTTTTTTTTAATATCTTTTAATGTCTATAGAATCTGTAGTGATGTTTCTTTTTTCACTATTTTCTTGATTTTGGTAATGTTGGCATTCTTCTTGATTAGTCTTGCTAATTGTTTATCATTATTATTATCTTTCCAAAGAACTTTATTAATTTTTCTCTCTTGTATTTGTTTTCTATTTCATTAATTCATGTTGTTATTTTTATTTTTTTTTACTTTGTTGAATTCAGCTGTTTTTGTACTAGCTTCTTGAGATAGATATTTAAATAATTGATTTTCAGCTCTTTTGTTTGGTTAGTATATGCATTTAATGTGGCACATCTTCTTTTAGACATAATTTTAGTCACATTCCACAGGTTGATTGATGTCATATTTTTATTATAGTATAATACAAAATGTCTTCTAATTTTTATTGTGATTTATTCTTTGACTCAGGGTGGATTTTTAAAAATATTATTTTATTATAAAAGATGAATTGCTTAATTTCCAAACACTTGGGCATTTCATTGTGGTCAGCAAATATACTCTGAATGATTTCAATAATTTGAAATTTGTTGAGAATTTATTTATGGATAGTATAAGGCCAATTTTGTAGATGTTTCATGTGTACTTGGAATGAATGAGTACTCTTATTGTTGGGTGGAGTGTTCTACATATGTCAAATAAATCAAATTTGTTAATTTTGTTATTCATATCCCCTGTATTCTCACTGATTTATTATTTTTTCCCTGCTTTGTTTTTTTACTCTCATATTCTAGGTTTGCTAAAATCTCCTACTATCATTATGTATTTCTTCAGCTTTTCAATATTTGAAGCTACGTGTTTTTAGAATTATATTTTCCTGATGGATTCATATTTTTATCATTATGAATGCTTTTTTTAAAATAATGTTTCTTTCCTTAAAGTTTACTTTGATAATAATGTGGTCGTATACTTTTTTCTGTTAATATTTGCATTGTTTATCTCTTTCCGTGTTTTACTTTCAATCTGTGATTAGAAACTTTCAATTATGTCCTCATAGTAGGGCGTGTACCTTGTAAGCTGTGTAGTTGTTTTAGTTTTGTAATTGTTCTAGTGGTTGTTAAGCAGACCAACAATATTTATCTTTGAATTTGAGCTTTTATTCTGTCTATATTTAATGTAATTATTAAGAATATTTGATTTATAGCTATCTTCTTAATATTTGCTTTCTTTATATTCACCTGTTTTATGGTTCCTTTCTCTCCTTTTTTGCCTTATTTTCTTTTCATCAAGTGTTTTTCATTATTTTACTTTTCCTTTTATTAGCTTTTTTGTTAAATATTCTTTTACCATTCTTTTTATTATTATTTTAAAGATTACAATATCATTCTTTGACTTTTTTGCATCTAGTATAATTTATACTTTTTCAATTTCCTGTTAAACAATGCTTTTTAAATAATAGTTTAACTTGTCTCTTTTGTTATTGTCGGTGTGCATTTTAATTCTACATATTCTGTCAACCCTACCAAACATTTTTATTGCTACATGATACAATAAAAATTAATATGCTCTAAATTTACTCTTTTTATTCCTACTTTTCTATTTTTTTTATCTATTATTTTTCTCATGTAAGAATTTTCATTAATATTTCCCCTTTTTTCTTTTATGTGGAGATATAATTAACATACAACATTTATTACTTTCAGGCATATAATGTAATGAGTTGATATTTATATATATTGCAAAGTAATCAGTATAATCAGCAAAATAAGTTTGGCTGATATCCGTCACTACATAATATTTCCTTTATTGGAAGTCTGTTGACAACGATTGTCTGTCTCTATTTGCCTAAAAATGTCTTTAATTTATCTTCAGTTTTGAAGGATGTTTTCAGTCAATGGATATAAAATTTTAGGTTGATATATTTCTTTTAGCACTTTAAAGACACCCATTTTTTTTTTGGTCTCATTGTTACTCCTCTGAAAGTAACATATTTGATTTCTCTGGCTACTTTTAGGTTTTCTTTTTTTGTCTTAATCTTTGTTTCATAAGTTTCATGTTGATATACCAAGATGTGGTTTTCTTTAAATTTATTCTACTTAGATTCTATAGCATTTCAGAGTTTTCCTTTATAGTATTTGTAAGGTTTTGGAATATCTGGGATGTTATCTCTTTATTTATCAGTTCTTCCCATTTTGTGTCTTCTCTTTAGTGATGATTTCTATTTTGTAATCTATTTTCTTGAGTATACAAATCACAGTTATTCCAATTAGTTTAAAATCTGTCTCTGATATCTGGGTTACCTGTACGCCTGTTCCTACTGCCTATTTATTTTTTTCGTCTTGTTTTTTTTTCTCATGGCTGGTAATTATTGATTAAAGGCCAGACATTTTGTTTAAAATATGTAAGAAACTCTGTATGAAATGATCTTCCTCCAGAAGGGATTCACACCATCTCCTAATAGGCAGTAAAAGGAGGGCTGTTTTGAGACTGAGCTGTGGGTCTCTGTAAGGCTCATCTGTGTTTAATTTGTTTCTCATCTCTGTGGTGTGAACTTGCAGATGTCTCAGCTGAGAGCTGGAGTATTTACTGGGGAGTCCCTTCTTGAAACAGTTCTTAAATTCCATTTTTCCCCTTTAATATTCAGTGCAACAAGGCTGTCACTTCTTTCCCTGTGTAGCTTAAGAATTTGGAAAATGCATCAAATGTAATTGTCAAATGTTGAGCTCACCTTTCTATACTTCCATTCTCTCAAGGAACTTGTCACCTCAAGTCCTGATTTAAAAAGTGTTTCTATTTGTATTTTTTGTTTGTTTGTTTGTTTTCCTCTCCTTCCCCATTCACATGGTGAAACCTAATGTGATAGTGTTTGGAGGTGATTAGGTCATAAGAGAGAAGCCCTCATCAATGGGATTAGTGTCTTTATAAGAGGCCCCAGAGAAAATATAGTTGCAAGCAACGCCACCAATAAGGGCCTAATATCCAAAATATAAAAAGAACTCATGTGACTCAATAACAACAACAACAAAAGCAAATGATCCAATCAAAAAATGGGCAGAGGACCTGAACAGATACTTCTACCTAGAGGACATACAAATGGCCAACAATATATGAAAAGATTCTCAACATTGCTACCTATTAGGGAAATACAAATCAAAACCACAGTGAGATACCATCTTACATCAGTTAGAAAGGCTATAATCAACAGGACAGGTAATAACAAATAATGGAGAGGATGTGGAGAAATAGGAACCACTGCTGGTGGGACTGAAAATGGGTATAGCCACATTGGAAAACAGTATGGAGGTTCCTCAAAAAACTAAGAATTGATCTACCATTTGATCCAGCAATCCCTCTACTGGGTATTTACCCAAAGACTTGAAAACTCATATCTAAAAAGATATTTGCACACTGATTTTCATAGCAGCATTATTTACAGTGACCAGGAAATGGAAGCAACCAAAGTGTCCTATGATAAATGATTGGCTAAAGAAGCTGTGGTATATATATACAATGGCATATTACTCAGCTTTAAGAAGAGATGATAATCATACCAAGCAAAATAAGCCAGACAGAAAAGGTTGAAAATCACATGTCACTTATATGTGGGATATAAACCTAAAAGCAACAAATGAATAAGACAAACAAACTGAAACTCATGGACATGGACAATCGACTAATGGTTCCTAGAGGGTGGGGAGTGAGGAGGGGGAAAATGTTAAAATTATTAAAAAAAAAGAAATAATACACCATTAAGCAATTTCTAATTTATATATTTTTATAAGTTAAATAAAAATAAAAATCTTGGTAATTAAAAAGGCCCCAGAGAAGTCTCTCATGTAAGATTACAGTGAAAAGACAGCTGCCAATGAAGAAGCAAGATCTCACCAGACACTGAAGCTGCTGGTACCATGATCTTGAACTTCTTAGCCTCCAGAACTGTAAGAAACAAATATTTATTGTTTGGAAGCCATTCAGTCAATGCTATTCTGTTATAGCAAGCCTAATGATCTAAGATGGAAAATTTAATTTATTTTAAATTAAGATATAATTGACATGTAACATTATACTAGTTTCAGGTGTACAATATAGTGATTTGATATATTATGAAATGATCACAATAAGTCTAGTTAACATCTATCACCACACATTGTTACACATTTTTTTCTTATGATGAAAACTTTTAAGATCTCTCTTAGAAAGTTTCAATTATGCAGTACAGTATTACTAACTATAGTCACCATGCTGTACATTACATCTTCAAGACTTATTTATTTTATAACTGAAAATTTGTACCTTTTATATACTCCCTCAATTTTCATTTTTGTCTTCCCAATCTTGTGGGATCACTGAAAGATCTGTTGACGTCCTGCTTCTTAGCAGCTGTCTTTAATCCAGTTTTTCGGCCTTTTCTACCACTCCGTCAAGAATCCACAAATGTTCTGGGGGAAAAAAGTTGCATGCAAAATGTTGGGATTACCTTAAAGACCTTCTCTTCATTCTAGAATCTTGGTTCCTTATATCCTGGCTGCTCAAGTAGCTCTTTCACAATCTCAAACAGTTGTTCCTTTGTATTGTATTCAGCTTTTCTAGTTGTTATCTGTGGGAGTATTAGTTTGCTACAACCTACTACATCATAGCTGGAAAGTTAAATTACCAGCAGTGATTATTTAATGTCAAATAATATGAACTTCTGTATTAGTCATGGTTCTCTAGAGAAAGAGAGCCAGAATACATATATGAGGGGGTTTATTATAGGAATTGGCTTATACCATTATGGAGACAGAGATATGTCACAACCTGCTGTCTGCCAGCTGGATACCCAAGAGAGCTGGTGGCATAATTTAGTATGAGTCTAGAGGCCTAGAACCAGGGGAGCTGGCAGTGTGAAGCCAAGGGCCTGATAAAAATGTGTTCTTTCAGGAAGTGAGCTGAAATCAGCTTTTTGATAATGTCTATCTATTGATCTGATGTTCTAAGATCCCATAAAATAATTCTATTTTTTTTCTCTAAAATATCTTTTTCAACCATTTGAAGGTAGCTTTCCATAGAAAAAGCACCAGATGAGGAATCAGAAGACTTGAATTGTAATCCAAGTTCTATTATTAGCAATGTAACATTGAATAATACTCCTTTTATAGAATAGGAAACTGAGGCTTTAAAATTAAGCACATTGCCCAAGGCCACACAGCTGCTACATGGTGAACTACATGGTGAACTTGGACTGTGAATTCAGCTTTGCTGATGCTGAACCTCAAGCTCTCATATATTATGTTATAGGACATCTCTTTGCTACTGTTGTTTTTTTAACTTATTGTCAATTAAACTTTAGTTTTATCTTTCTCATGAATTTTGGTTAAGTTGGATTTTCTCCATGTGGAACTTATGTGATTCTGTTTGTCTGTCTGTCTGTCTATCTATCTATCTATCTATCTATCTATCTATCTATCTATCATCTATCTATCTATCTATCTATCTATCATCTATTATCTATCATTTATCATCTATTATCATCATCTATCTACCTATTGTCATTTGTCATCTACCCATCTATTTATTTTCACTTAAAAGTATAATGATAGTTTCTCCTGTTAAAATTTAAAATGGAGAGATTGACCATTATTTTAGTCTTTCAAATAATTATTGGTTGTTATCATATGGCATCTCCCTTTGAACTCTGAGTTATCCACAAATCCGACAATTGCCAAAGTTAAAAGAAGACCATTTTTAATGGTGTTACATCAGGCAGGGTCATATGACAGGCTACTGGCACCTTCAACCCATTGCAAACATATCCAACTGTCCTGTTATCTTAAGCACATATTTTCAGTTTGACCACAGTGACATCCTAACAGAAACCTGATTGCTTAGTAGATATATTTGATGGCTTGGTATCATGACCTTAGTGTTGGCTTCATGTGATCACAGTATTCTTTTCTAAGTGGCTCATAAGCCATCTATTTAGTGATTTTATTCCAGAGTTTTGCCAAGGTTCGACATCAAGAATTTGCTTTGACCAAATTGTGGTTCCCAGATTCTAGTCTTTCATCAATTTCACAATAAAAAACTATTTTCCAGTCTTCTGGTACCTCTTTTTTCTTCATCCCCCCAGCCCCTATCCCATGCCAAAGACTGCCAATGGTGGTTGCAAAATTACATTTCTGCTTTTTTGAGTCTTTCAGTATGTTGGGTTATGTCTGGACTAGAAGGTATGATGTGGAAAGAGACGGGTACCTAGAGTTCTAGACCTAAATTCTCTTCTATTGCATCACTTGGTAGTTGTGTAACCTACAGTAAATTATTTAGTCTATTTAGTCTTTATTTCTTCATCTGTAAATGGGGTTAAAACCTCACAGGGGTTTGATTACATGAGTTTACAGGTGGGAAAATGTCTAGGGGAGCATAAGCTTTAAAAATCTAAATTTATTTTAATGCCTTATCTATGTGGGATTTCAATTTGTTCCTTACATTTTAAAATGTCTTTTAGAATTTGATGATAATTCCTTTTGCTGGAGAAGACAAAAGGAGACAAGAACTCTTTGGGGATGCAAAATGGTGTAGAGCACAAGAGTGGGAGTAACACAAGACATCATTTATTGGGAAGGTATTTCACTAACTTGTGTGACCTTGAGCAAGTCATGCAGTCACTCTGGGTTTTATTTTCATCTGTAGAATGAGGGTGAAGAACTGGGTTATTTCTCAGTTCTAGTTCTTAGCTTTAAATATAAATCTAATTTTGCCTTTGCCATGTCCTTGAAGTATATAATCTTTCTGTAAAGGAGTCTATCCTTTTAGCAAGTTCTTGATCCATTTTGTGAACAAATCTCAAAGATAAAAAATCCCAAGCAGACCCCTTTTCACACAAATGCTTCTGAGATGAACTTCTGTCATTAGTGGATTGACATGGCCTATTAGCCTAAATGAGTCCAAATTAGGATAACAAACCTGCTGTCCTCTACCAGGATTTGATTCTATCAGTAGCCTAATGATTGAAAAATGATGGCATAATAGTACTATGACAACAGACTGAAACATTATGGAAATAATAGACATAATTATGTAGCACTCTCCAAACTAAAGTGTGTGTGTGTGTGTGTGTGTGTGTGTGTGTGTGTGTGTGTGTTTGATAAATGAGAATGAATTTCAGATACAAAATGCAGCAATTACTTTTTTCCCTAGAATGCTGAAAGAAGCCTTTGAATCTACACAGGAGTAGCTTATTCATCGGTTGTGATTAATTTGGGAAAAAAATTACATTCTTTGTCTCTAAAATACTAATAATAAACATTTTATTTTTATTGTGTTTATTCTCTACACTGGGTACATTAACCAAAATATACACAAAGTATTTTTTGATCTTGAGGTAATTAAATACATAGAGATCTTTGCTCCTTTTTTTCAGGGTATATTTTACCAAGTAAATCTTATTTATTCATTTGCATTATAAGCATATAATTTATTGGAGGAAGTATTTCAAACACTTATTGTATGTTATACCACTTGTGGGCTCAGAAAAGAATTGAGGGGATGTTTAGGGAGGTCTTAATCAGTTTGGTGAGATCTGCCAAGGCCAACGGAAGAGAGCAGTAAGGGCCACTGGTGAGTGGGTTCTGGATCCTGGACTTTTTAGGAGACTTTTCAGGACCTTTGCTCTTCTGTTAGTTCCTCTCTCTCCGTTTTTAACCTCTTGGCTTTCTCATCCAAGTATACTGTGCCTTACGTCTTAAAAATAGACAACAAATCCCTACTAATACATCATGTCTCTCCAGGGTTACACAACTTTTACATTCCCCATGAAAAAGCTGTCTATGTATGCTGCCTTCACTTTACCTCCCATTTATTCTTCATCTGACTCTGGTCCCACTTCTCCAACTGCATCCAACCAAAACTGCTCTTGATAAGCTCACTAATGATTTCCAAGTTACTAAATCCAACAGATACTTAGGAATTCTTTTCTTACTTGACCTCTCAGCAGCATTTGGACCGATTGACATTTCCTCTTGAAATACCATGCTCTGGTTTCCCCTTGTGTCTGTGGCCAGTTCTTTTATTTCCCTCTGATGGTTCCTCTTCTGTGCATCCTCTAAATGCTGATATCCTCATGGCTTGTTGTTGGGCCTTCTTGTCTTGTCTTGCCTTCTCTCCTCTCCTTTCTTCTTCTCCCTCTTGTCTCTTTCTCTTCTGAAGTAACCTCATCTTTTTCATTATTTAAATGTTACCTATATTTTGAAGATTCTAAAATTTCTGTCTGCAGCCCAGGGCTCTTATTTGATACTGTTATTTAAATGTCTCATAGATATTTCAAACTTAACATCTCAAAACCTCAGCTCTAGATCTCCCTCCACAAATCTGCTCCTGATGCAGGATTCTCCTCCTCAGTGAACTGTACCTCCATATGACCAGGTGCTCAAGGATATCTCTGGCCTACTCCTCCTCTTCAAGCTCTAGTATCATACATAATATTGGCTTCTCAAACTCAACATGTCTGAAAACATTCTATTGATTTCTATCTTTTCCACCATCATTCTGTGCTTGAGAATCTCCAGAACAAAACAAAATTTAAAATACACACACACAAAAGGAAGGACACAAGGAAGGAAGGAAGGAAGGAAGGAAGGAAGGAAGGAAGGAAGGAAGGAAGGAAAGTAGGAAGGAAAGAAGGAAAAAAGGAAGGAAGGAAGGAAAAAAGGAAGGAAAGGAGGAGAAAACAAAAATAAACCCAAACTCATTTGGTTCTGCTTCACAACCATCTACTGTGCTATTAAAGTCAGAATGATGATGGTAAGTTTTGATTCTTCTCCTTCATTTCTTATTTCAAAGTCATAAAAGAAAAAGTCACTTCCACTTCTGGCCATGATGGAATAACAGGGAGTAAATTCACCTTTCAGTCTTAAACTGTTTTTTAGGGGATTGGGAAACTGGTTGATTGGATATTGGATGGTGTAGGACAATGATCCCTGAGCAAAGGGAAAAATGAATGTGAGCCCTGCAGTTGATATCCCAACCTCTTCCCAAGCACATTAGTATTTTACCTATTTGTGTGCCAGTCTATTGTCTATCTCCCTCCACTAGAATACGAATTCCAGGAAGGGTCGGGATTTGGCTCTCTAATCAAGTGCCCAGCCCATTGTAAGCACTCAATAAATTTCCTGAATGGAATAAAGAAATGAGTGAATCTTTGATAACTTCTGCTCCCTTAATAGCTATGTCCTATCTATTGAACCTCTTAATTACAACTCAAATACATCCACTTCTCTCCAACTCTGCTGTTCTTACCCTTATTTCCCATACCATCATATCTCCCCTGAATAAGTACTATATCTTCTAGGTTGCCTTCTTACCTCTATCCTTGCCTTCCCCCAAGAATTCTCCCCAAATTTGTTATTTCAAATATAAATGTTATCCTGTCACTCTATAGTTAAACATATCAATGGTTTCTATATTTTGAATAATCTAAACTCCTTACAAGAGAGTGTTCAGCTGTAACCTATTTACTCAGCCTTCCCTTAACACCTCTTATTTTCTAATTCAGGAATCCATGGAAAACAACTTAAAAATCAGTGAGCTAGATGATTGCTGATGTCCTTTTAGCTCCACCATCTCCCAACACATACACTAACTCCCACCCCAGACTGGCCTGCTCCCAACATTCTACTTTTAAAGTCTAGTAAACTTGGGAGGAGTGACTTGGAACAGGCTCCAGCATCCAATGCCACATGAACCCTGAGTGGCTATTACTCTGAGGTCATTAACTTGCTCTTTTTCAGAACCAAGAAGAGACTGCCATGTGACATGTTCTTACTTCCACTTTTAGACCCACAGAAAGCACATTTCTGGAATATATCCAATACATTTTGTCCCTAATTTCACCCTCAGGGGTTAGAATTATTGAGATATAGTCTCAGAACACTCCACTCCGTTTCAATAATTTAAAAAGTGGATATTCGTTTTTTTTTTCCTGTGTAATTTCCAGTTTATACCTGTCCTTCAAACTCTGTGTAACTCTTTGTTCATCTCACTTGCTCAATCTTTACATGAAAAAAAATTTTCTCCTAAAATAGAAGTGGTTTTTGTTTGTTTATTTTTAACAGTTAGTGGCCATAAAGATTTTTTTTTTTTTAAAGAAACGAATTTTAAAATTCACAGCAAATACTTTTGTTGGGCTTCTAGTGTTGTTTAAGAATAATTGCCTTTCTCAATTTCTCTTTGTTAGCCCTTTAAACAATTTTTTTCTTTCTTTTAAATTTACTGCTTGTGGGTTGGTCAAAGTTCCCTTTTTAAGTTGAGTAATGGCATAATGGATTTTTTGAGTTTTCTGTCAGAATGTGGAACTAAATTGTTTTGTAACAACTATTACGTAGTGGTTCCTATGAAACTACTTTCTAAGTACATTCTTATCTAGCATTCAAAGCCAAGATCATGATATTTCCTTTGTTTGTAAATTTTAAAGAGCAATCCTTTGTTTGGGCCCCATACCATGCCTCCTGCCTTATCACACTGTGTTTCATCAACTTGTATAATAAAACGAGGTCTACTATTTTTCTGCCTCACTTGATTTTGTGATTTTTTTTCACTTTCACTTTGTTAGTTTCATCTTACAGATTTTTGCCTTATGATAAAAGCCTATAGCAACATAGTCATGATTTAATCATGAAATTTCTGCCTAGAAAATTCTACTGTACTTTTTTAGCTCGGCAAGAAGTCTCCAAAGTTGCTGTTGATTTTGTGCCTCACATACAATCTTTTTGGGCAACACCCTCCATCCTCTCCCATGTTTGTAATGAGCAGCAATTTGCATTGTTGACTTTCCTTCTAATGATTGCTATGCCAAGCCTCACTGTCAACTCAAGAGTCAAAGTCCCCTTTTCTATTTTTCATGTTCTAAGTGTAGAAGGTGCTAGGTATGTTTGCATCACTTTCCCCAAGCCCAACCCGGTCAGTTGTTTAATTAGGTGGTTCATTTACCTTATTTCCATTTTTCCTCAATGTCAAACTGCAACTAATGTTTATTCACATTGATCAGATTTACCCTAATATTTATTTTGAAAAGACCTTTCTGTTTTCTAGTGCTGGAAGTCTCATACCAGTTTAGTTTGGTTGAGCTCATCCTGCCTCCGTAAATTCTAATTATTCTAGAGATAACTTTATTAGTTAGATAATTATCAGGGTCTCTACCAAGATAGTTTATTCCACTTTCAAGTATACATTATCTATGGTTGGTATGATGGTTTCACTACTACCAGGAACCCAGGCTTCTACATTTTTGAGTCATCATCCTCAACACTTCACTTTGAAGTCTGAAGTTGCTTCTCTAGTCTTAGCCATCACTATTTCAGTGACCAAGAGTGTAAAAAAACACAACAGGGTGTGTTCCCTTCTTTTAAAAACATTTCCTGAATTTGCACACACCATTTCCTCTTATAATTCATTGACCAAATCTTAGTTAGATGGATATACCTCAGTTGCAAGGAATGCTGTGAAATAACAGTCTTTATTTTAGGCAGCCATGTTCTCTGCTGACGTTTGAGAATTTTGTTTCTGAGTAAGAAGGGAAGATTAGGTATTGGAAAGCAATGAAAACTTTCTGATATATATCTTAATTCCAAATAAATTCCAAAATTTCTTCTTCCATAATCTTATCTATGCATCTGAATTTCGGAAACATTAATTGACATGTAATCATTTGTAGTTTAAGGCACATACTATATTGATTTGATCCACTTATATATTGCAAAGTGATTACAACAATAGCGTTAGCTAACACCTCCACAATGCCACATAGTTATCCTTTTTTTGTGTGTGTGGTGAGAACAATTAATATCTCCTTTGTCTTAGCAACTTTCAAGTATATAATACAACATCATTAACTATAATTGCCATAATGTCTATTAGAAGCTCAGAACTTATTCATCTTATAACTGGAAGTTTGTACCCTTTGACCAACATCTCCCCATTTCCCCTACCCCCAGCCCCTGGCAACCAACACTCTACTCTGTTTCTATGAGTTCAGCTTTTTTAGATTCCATATATAAGTGATATCATACAGCATGCATCTTTCTTTGACTTATTTTGCTTATCATAATGTCCTTAAGGTTTATCCATGTTGTCATGAATGGCCATATTTCCTTCTTTCTCATGGCAAAATAGTATTTATATATATGAATATTCCTATATATCACATCTTCTTATTCATTCATATATTGACGATACTTAAGTTGTTTCCATTTCTTGGTTATTGTGAATAATACTGCAATGAACATAAGTGTGCAGATAGTTCTTTGAGATCCTGTTTTCATTTTCTTTGGATATATACCCTGAAGTGGAATTGCTAGTTAGGAACTCTTTAATTCTATAGTTTTGCCTTTGGGAATACCATGGTAGAGATCCTAAACATAATTCTTTTAATGCAGAACGTATTCATGTTCCTATTGGCTCTCTCCTACCTTTCATAGCACTGGGAGTTATGCCACTTTTGTTCTGACCTGAGGGTTGTGCTTTTCAGGTAAACTGGAAGCTCATGAATTTGAGAAAAGACTCTACTTTTGAGTGTTGAAGGCTATAGTCTCTCTGCTAAATATTTTATTTTATTTCATGCTAATTCACATATTTCTAATTTGGAGGTCTCCAGTTTACATCTGTTTACCACAGTTTTCTCTCTTCTAAATCCCCTGCTCATGGGTGGGGAGACTTTGCTCACTCTTTTGCTTTCCTATTTGTTCTTGGCCAATCTTCATGTTTTGCTTTTCACCAGGTTTTTAATATCTTTCTGGTGCCTACTTTACTCTGGTATTTTTATTATTCTCTTTCTTTCTTTCTTTCTTTCTTTCTTTCTTTCTTTCTTTCTTTCTTTCTTTCTTTCTTTTCTCTCTCTCTCTCTCTCTCTCTCTCTCTCTCTCTCTCTCTCTCCCCCTTCCTTCCTTCCTTCCTTCCTTCCTTCCTTCCTTCCTTCCTTCCTTCCTTCTCTCTCTCTCACTCCCTCTCTCTCTCTTTCTCTCCCCTTCCTTCCTTCCTTCCTTTCTTCCTTCCTTCCTTCCTTCCTTCCTTCCTTCCTTCCTTCCTTCCTTCCTTCCTTCCTTCCTTCCTTCCTTCCTTTTTGGCATTAGTTGCAACTATTTCTACTTGCTACAGAAGTAACTATAAAAAAGGGCTGGAAATGTCAGGGAAAAGGTTTGCAAGATACTAAAAGATCAATTAACTGTCTCATACAAGCCATACTTATTTAAGAACTATGTTTATTTTGAGCTCTGATTGCCTCTCCTAGTAAAGTATATACGATTACATGTAGTGTTGTTTTACTATTCTGTTATCAATTAAGACATGATCTGCCAACTATATTACTATTTTGATGTGTATTGTTAATCCCTTCAACTTTGTAAATTTCAAAGTTATATAAAACTAAAGCCAATGGGAATATTAACTTTAATTTTAACCATGTATAGAAGAATTAAAAATTACAAAGAAGTACCCCATGATGACTAAATTAGTAATAAATGTTACAGAATTTAATCTGAAAGATTCATCATATACTTTACAAATTCTTACTGTTTAGTGACACTATTGCTGCCTCATCCCAGGGTTTTTAGTCACTCCATCCTCTCCTTCACTTATCATATACAATCCTTCACAGGTATCTTTTCTTTTCCTGCAAAGACTCTTGGATTTGCCCCTGGGTTTCAGTTTTAGTACCACCTCTCAGAGCCAAATCCCTATCAAGTCCCATATAAATTACTGCAATAGCCTCTTAGCTGGCCTCTTCACTTTCAGTTTATCCCATAGACTGCTGCCAGATTTATCACTGCTTTTGTCTTCTCTTTCCCCTGATTATGATCTTACACTATTGCTTTGTTTCTGATTAGTTCAAGTCTGGACTCCTTAGCTTGCTAACAATGAGCCTTCTCAATAAATCATCTTTTTTCGATTTTTTTCTTGTAGAGCATCCCACTACGCATGCCCTACTTCAGCAGTTTTCTTGATGTTCTCTTCTTTCTTTCACTCGTATACTTTCATCTCTATGTCTTTGCTTATGCCATATCTACCTAGAGAAACTTCTCTTCACTAATCCACAATTCCTTTTCTTTAGTATCTGAAGACTTCCTGCTCTTATTTTATTCCACAGTAATCTGTGTTTTATGTGTAGTATTTCTGACTATGGTCTACATTTACCAAATTACTTCAAATAAATTGAAGATTGCCTTAAGGCTGTTATGCAGTTGTGTGTATATATGTGTGTGTGTGTGTGTGTGTGTGCGCGCGTGCGTGCGTGTATGTGTGTGTGTGTGTGTGTGTATATATATATATATATATATATATACCCTCATACTTGTTCTTGGAGTGGGGCTAGGATTTGAATCTTTTTATTTTATTCACAAAATTCCACATTATTCTTAAGTATGCCTTTGTTTCTTATCTTTATGGCCTTGTGATTTTTATTAGTTGCGTAAGTAAAACAATTATGAGATGTAGATTACAGTTAATATCGAGGTAAATGAGATTAAACCAAGAAAGGAGAGGAGAAAGTAAAAATGTCCTTGTGAGGATCTGTGTCCTACCTTCATTGAATTTAATTCACCACAAATTTGAAAATATTCAAATCCACTCCTTTAGAAAAAGGTATGGCTATCTATTTAAATTTGTTTCCACCTTGACTGAGCTAATAATTGATTCATGTAGCCCATTCCTTATGACTGGATAAGATATCATGTCTCTTAAGATACATTATAAAATATTGTGTATAGCCAAACAAAAATAGTTAGGTTAAGTCTAAGACAAGCTAAAAGGGAGAAATCACCAGTAAAGATGAGTTACCTTAAAACTGTGATTCTCAAATGAGCAAGAAACTAAACTTGAAATTCAGAGGCTCAAGTTAACTGTTAAAGATTATAAGTTTAGGCTGATGATATGGCTAGAATGAGAGCCCAAACACTGTACTCCTAGGAATGCTAAAGAGATTAAGGTTATTCTGGCAGAATTTCATGTTCATCTGCTGTGATAGGGCCAAGGACTTTCAGTCTTCTTTATTTGCTGAGATTAATTTGTCCATTCCTGTGAACCTCAAGTATCTAAAAGGATAATCTTTTTTCTAGGCAGCTCTTTATTCAACGGGTCTCTTTTGCAGTTAAGTTGGAGTCATATGATTAGTTTTGGTCAATGGAATGTGGGTAAAAGTTATGTTCTCCACTTCTGGGCCTAGCCCCCAACATCTCCAAGGAGATCCTTGGCTTGTTCTTTCTCTGCATGTTGACTAGTCAGATCAAGAAAATGCAGTGGAGGATTTGAAGGTAGGGTATGATAGAGATACAAGATGGGCCCTGGAGTCATTGTGTAGAATGCTCCCAACATAACACTTTTACTAAACAGGGAAATGAATGCAATATGTACTTTGGTTGATTTGAGACCCTAAGGGTCTGGTGTTGTTTGACCAATACAAATAGTGATATTAATGACTAATTCAAATAATGATATTAACACATCTCAAGATTTAGAACAGTTTAAAAAAAATCTCAAGAAAAAAATTAAAACCTAGCAAATTTAATTCAACTTAACAAATAGTTTATGAATAACTATTTATATGCAAATACTACTATTGCTAATAATAATAATGCCAAGAGTTATATAGTATACTGGGAATATAATAGAGAACAAGTCAGAATGTTTTATTGTGGAGGGCAGTTAAAGATAAATGAGTGAATAAACTGTATAAGTGTTTTGAAAATCTTAAGCAGAGTAACATGAAAGAGAGTGACTGGGGTGGAGTCTAGCTTAGATGGGTGGTCGGGAAGGGTCTCTCTTTGAGAAAGTGACAATTTAAGTTGAGACTTGGATAGAGAGAAGGTGCCAGTCATGTAGCTATCTGGGGAAGAGTTGTTTGCATAGAAGATACAGAATGTGTAAAACCCCTGGGCAGGAACAAACTTGTGTTCAAGAAATAAGAAGAAATTTTCTTTGGCTAAAGTTTAGTGAGAAAGAAAGAGAGTGTGAGGTGGTAGAGGGCAATAGTGCCAGGTCATGGGTGGCCAATAGACCAGGCTTAAAGGTTTCTACTTTATTCAAAGAGCACTAGGAGCCATTCAGGCTTTAGATTAGGGGTCTGGTGTGTGTGTGTGTGTGTGTGTGTGTGTGTGTGTGTGTGTGTGTGTTTGGAGAATGGATTTTAGAGAGAAACAGGGAAGCCAGGAAGGAGGCTAAGCAGTTGTTTTGGCAAGAGATGGTGGTGACTTAAGTGAGGATAGATTGGATGAATTTGAAATTGTAGCAAAAGGAGGATTTTTTAAATGGAATAAACATAAGGAGTCTGGGAAAAGAGAAAAAAAAGCTTTATTAATTAATTCAACAAATACTGATTTAACTTCTACTGTGTGCCAGGCACTCTTCTAGACTTTAGGGATAGAGCAGTGAACAAAATAGGTCAGGTCCCTACTCTCCTAGACCTTATACTCTAGTGGAAAAAAATAGTCATAAACAACACATATCAGGTAGTGACAGTCAAGTAAAGTAAAGCATGATGAGGGAATAAAGAGTGACAAGATGGCTAGTTTTAGGTTAAATAATAAGGGGAGTCCCTTTGATGGGGTGATATTTGAACGAAGAAGTGAGGAAGTTAGTCACGCTGATATCTGAGGCAAGGCTGCTGCTCCAGGAAGAGGAAACAGTGAATGCAGAGGTGCTGGGGTGCAAGTGTGTTCCATAGCGTGTTGTGGCAGCAGCATGTAGGCACTGTGGCAGTGGAGGGAACAGAGAAGAAGTGGGAGGAGACGAGGTCATGGAGAGGTAGGTGGGTGGGCAAATCATAGATGAAGATCAGGATTTAGATGTTAATTTGAGATGGGATGGAATTAGAGAATTTTGAATAGAGGAACAGAAACAGGGAGACCTGTTAGAAGGCAATAAATTTGACAAGATATGGTGGCTTTATTTTAGCCACCAGTTGGATATTGATACCACTAATGAGAAGGGAAAAAGGCAGAGGAAGAAATAGGGGAGAAGAAATCAAAGTTCTGTTCAGGGCAGATTAAGTTTGAAATGCTTGTTAGACACACAATTAGAGATATCAAGTAGGTAGTAGAATTTTTGAGTATAGAACTCAGGAGAGGGCTCAGGACTAGAGGGATACATTTGGAGTTGTTAGCCTAGAGGTGGTATTCAGTTCGTCAGGACTTGATAGGAGCACCCAGGGAAAGAATGGACATGAAGAAAAGAGCCAAGGGGTGGCCCGGGGGCTCTCCTATGTTTAGAAGTATCATAGAGGGTTTGGAGATTGAGAAAGAGCAGCTGGTGAGGTGGGAAGTGATCAAAATCAGAAGAATTTAATGTTACAGAAGCCAAGATAAGAAAGTGTTTTAAATTAGAGTGTTCAACTGTGTCAAACGCTGCCCAGAGTCAAGGAGGAAGACAGGAAAGTGATGGTTGGGTTTGACAATGTGAAGTCTCTGGTGACTTTGCCAGGTAGGAATGAATACAGGAGAAGCAGATGTGAATGAGGTACAATGAATACATTTTGAGGCAAATTTTGCAGGAAGGAAAACATGGAAATGTGGCAGTAACTAGAAGGAAATGCAGTTTCTATGGCTCTTACTCTCATTTTCCTCAGTTTATCTGGTCTCTCCAAGATCTTAGGGGAAATCGTCACATCACACTGTTAGACCAATTTGTACAGGACTAGTGGCATGCATACTGTATTGTTTTCTTTTTCAAATATATTTGAATTTTAAAAGGAGGAACTTTGTCTTTCATGTAGTAAATAATCTAATATATGTTGGGTACCTAGAATAAATGGACATTTTAGCTAAGGCGAGCTCTGGTGTGTGTGTGTGTGTGTGTGTGTGTGTGTGTGTGTGTGTGTGTGCACGCACGCGCATGTGCGTGTGGGTGCATGTACATGCCTTGTCTTCAAATCTAGTGGGTTGGAAATCTTCCTGACAATCTGTTAGGCATCAGGGATTTTTATCTCCAGATGGGTGCCCCATTTTTCTTCTTGATAACCTCTTACTAATGAAGAGCTTGGGATGGGAGTTCCATTTACAAATGGTGAATCATTAGAAACAGATTTGTAGGCGGAGAAGGATCTTCCAGCAGCAGAGCCTCACTTCTGAGGCATGCAGTCAGTTTCCTGAACAAATGGGCCCTGTGAGCAGATCTACAGGAGGGAGGACAACTCATTACACATGTACACTCCCACACAGCGGCCCTAACTACAAGCCTTCATTTGAAAGCCTGAGGGCAAAAGGACAAGCACTCCATCAAAGATCACCTCTCAGGTTCCTGGCTTTACCTCTCTTCCTTACCTCCTTCCTTAACAGTTACTTGGGAGACTGAAATGTTTCTTTGCCGTATAGCCCACAGTTGTGAAGCTGTGGTCTACCCTTTCAGCTCTCTTGGCTCATCTCTGATCGTCCTTCCTGCTTGTCCTTTATGGAGACAGCCTTCATAGTTTGCTGCCCTTCGTTCTCATGCCCATTCTGAAGGTGGATCTGGTGCTGCTCTGAGGTGGGATATTTTTCTGTAATTCAGAGAGTAGATAACTTCAGATCTCCAGGCCTTTGGAGCCACTGCAGAAGGTGGGCTGGTCAGAGGACTTTACGTAAAAAGGAAGACTCAGGGCCAGTCTACATTCTAGAATTTAATTATATTCTACTTTTCCAAGTCCTAGCCCTTCATCCCTATAGATTGTGACTGGCATTTTATCCTGCCTGGCCTTCTCATCCTAAATACTCATTAGTCTAGAACTTCAGTCAGTCATGTACCTCATTTGTGATTTTTTTTTGCCACAACTATATATCATGAATAATATTATTTACCTAAAATTTTTCCTTAAATTAGTTTACCATTTTACTTAAGTATTTATTTAGTAAGGAAATTTTGTTACTACATAAATAAAAATTGAGGGAGAATACAAAATAAATACAACAAAACACCAAATTTATGTTTTCAAATTCTAGTTGTTTATACTTATTTATCAAAGGCTTGAAGTCTGCTTTCTCTTTATTTAAAAAAGAGGAAATTATAAAATATTTGCAAATTATTAACTATATACCACCATCACTGAGACTTCTCCTTGATACAGTTTGAAGGATTGAAAGAGAAGTGCTGTTTGCATAGCACTGTGAATGTACCAGAAGCCACAGATTTGTACACTTTAAAATGGTTAATTTTATGTTATATGACTTTTACCTCAATAAAAAAAAGTGAAGAAGAATAATTTTGATTCAGTGACCTACTACCATATTATGGTAATACTTAAAATCTTTCAGCCTCATTTTTGGCAAAACACTACATCAGTAAAGATGTTATGCTTATAAGGCTGGGACTCATGTGGTCCAGTCTCAGAGTAGCACTGCTGTCACGAGAACACAGCTCTGTTGTCTAAAGGAATTTAGAGCTAAGCCAATGCCTTCAGTTGAATTTCTTGAATAATGTTAACTAAGATATACAGGGAAATACTCTTCTAAAGCCCCTATTTGTTTCTTTTCCACTTCTGAAAACTACCATATGTTTTAACTTGAATTATTTACTTTCAGAACTTAAATTCCTTTATCTGTAAAATAGAGGTGATCATGTTGATTTCTTAGTGTCATTGTGAGATTACATGAGAAAATCATGTAATAACCTAGCAAAGGTCCTGCATGAAAATTCCATCCTCCCCCCACCTTTGCTTGGTTGAAGAATATTAGGGACGCAAATTCACATGGATGCTTCATGCAAGATTTAATGCTGATTTGTTAGAAATCTTTATTATCCAGAGATGGAGTACCTTACAGGTTTTGGGAAATAGTCACTTTAAGTATTTAGCCAATACCAAAAAAACCAAAAACCAAAAACCAGAAGACAAAAACAAATGAAAAAACCTGAATAGATTATTCTGAGCCTCATTTTCAGAATCGTTGATTGTTGAGATATAATTCATCATTTGCATTAAAAAGCATTAAATAATTATTTGTATTCCCATTGGATTTCAATTGAATTCTCTTTGAGTACAGTTTTATATGCTGGGACTTTGCCAACTTGGTTTAATTAATTAATCTTCAAGTAAAAACCAAAGCATATTAAGAACATTTATGGGATTTCCTTATGAAACATCATCACTTTTGCTTCACTCGCATTTTGCTGGTTTTGGTCATCATTATTTGTATTGTTGTGTTTGGCAGCAATCCTGGAAATACAATTTACTTTATGCTAAAACCATGTCTAAGAAAAAACTGTGACTCCACTGTGGAGTGAAATATGGCATACACTCCCTTGCATTGTGTTCTCAGTTCTGGATATACATCAAACTAGAAATGATGTATTCTTTAAAACTTTAGAACTTGAGTGTGGGAGGTAGGGAACTTTCAGATACAAACACACTTTAAAAAGCATTTCAGACCAATCTTCTCTAGGAAGAGAAAGATAATTTGATTCTCTAATCTTTTAAACTGAAAAAAAAAAAAGGTTAAAAAAAGCACTGGAATGGGAAAAAGAAATACTCTCAATACAGACAGGCTTTTTGTGGCATCTTACAAGATGAGCAAGATATAATTTTCTATGCCTGAGCTATAGTTTGGCTCCTGGAGCAACTAAAGCCATATGAAGTGTTTTATGATGGGTTTCACACTTCATTAAACATTCACTTACAAGGATCTTTTAATGTCAGTTCCTGAGGTAGGCATTTTCCTCCTCAAATGAAATTCTCTAGAATCAACTGTTAGACACGTTAAAAAGAATTGAAGTTTCCTTTTTCAGGGCTTTTAACTGTGTAAAAATATCAGCAGGTGAGATTATTTGGGTGCAGCCTGTGTAAATCTTGCACTTTCGTTCTTTGAGCATAGCAATTCATTAGTTTATTTATTTATTTTTGAAAAAGAAGTATCGAAACACCTACATCTTAAAATAAAGATGTGGTTGTATACATATCTAAGGCTGATGTTAAGCATCTGCCTTAACTCCCTGTCATTGATCACTACCCCAGGTTTGGTCTACATGCAGAGACAGTCTAACTATTTGTGGGTTTGTCACCAGTAACCTAAACTGACTATAACTTTAGGTAATTCGGGCTCATCAAAGAGGCTTGGCTTTGACTCGTGGTTCTCAGAAATAATACCAACTATAGGAAGCCTAGAGGATATTTTTGAAAGCAATTAATTTTAAAATGACTTCTGATAGGGTTTCCTGACCTCCACTGGAGAGCTCTGAGTTTTAACCCCTTTCAAGTGTTGTGAAATCATCAGTTATGTAAAGCAATCATCTCACCAGGTTTGGGGTTCATCCTGTTGATAGGTCTGAAACAGTAGCTTAACGTGAGTGCTGGGACCCCGCACCTTCCTCACAGGGTACAAGATTGCATTCTGTTAGACAAACACTGCTCACTTTCTTTGAATGCAAAAAGTCTGTATATGACTAAGTGGACTGGAGACTCTTTGGTATACTAAGTAGAACAAAGCCCTCCTGATGATTGGGAAGACAGGTGTGGGTTTCCTCATCCTTTGTTTGGGCAGTGCAGGTAAACTCCCCAAAGTGCTGTTGTTTCTGGTGAAATTGTCCCTTTGGAGAAGACAGGCACTGCATACAAACCAGGCCATGTCCCGATCCCTGCCCTTATAGCCAGAGGCACAGTGCTGAGTTCCGCCCTGCCTAGGCAATTCCTCTATTCATCCCAATGAGTTTGGGTTGGACCTTCATCCTCTCAGGCAGGCACTCCTGGGAACACATCAAGTTTATTTGTCTTTCTGCACCTTCTCTGTCTTTTTCTATCCTTTTCTGAGTTTGGGTAGTTTCTCTTCATCCTCAGGCATTTTTCTGTTCTTATTTCCTTTCACTGCCTCCCCTCTAAAAACAGACTCTTTGGCAAAGGCTCTGATAAACACATTGGCACTGAGGTGTAAATGGCTGATAAAAGATGAGTTTCTTCTCCCAGGGTATTAGCATCTGAGCAAAGATTTATATTACTAAGGGTGGAATTTTAGATCAGCAACCCAGGTGGGAGAGAGGCCCAGTACTAGTGAGGACTCTTCCTGAGGCTCCCATTGGTCTGTTTCTGAGGACGGAGTCCCACTCTGAGGTAGCCAGCAGCTGGTAAGGGGAGGCCCAGGCTGCTAGCTATGGGAGAGGCGGATCCCAGGGTCGAAACTCTGGTCTTGTTCCATGACTGAATTTGAAATTGTGGGACCCTGACTGAAAATCTTGAGAAAGTTGTTTGCTTATTCCAGAGGAATATTTGGAAACACTATGAATATTACATTTGTGGTACATGTTTTATTATCTTACTGTTTTCCCCAGCTCATGCGATAGACACCTCTTCGTTTTAAGGATTCTTGAACTTGCCCTTCTGTGAAACATCCAAAGTTCCCACATATAGGTTAGCTCCTGCTGACAGAAACCATTTAGTCTCATCATTCCTCAGCTTGTCTAAATCAGAAGTGTTTTCGATATTCAAGCACTGACCTCTGGGCGAATGAAAAATTGGTTGGTCACAGCGAAATTCCTCTGGGCTTCAAGCACACACTCTTGAGCATGTCAGTGCTGAATAGGATCACTGGGGCTGATGTCAGAATAGGGAACACTGGGCCCCATGGAAAAGCCTGCCTGTCCCTGGAGTTCTCTGACTGGGCTTGCAAGCCAGTTATAGCTGTAAGCTTGACATCTGACAGCTCTCAAAATACCCACCTGCCACCCATTTAAGAAAATCATTAAGCTCCATACAACTAAAAGCAAGTTGTATGATTAAGATTTTCCTCCTCACCCCCCCCCAAAAAAAAATTCACATATTTGAGAGGCTAGTTTTGGTTTCTGTTTTATCCTAGTGAGTTGAAAATTCACTCTGCATTTCTCCTCCTCTGATGCTTAAGTGTGCTGAATAACTGGTCAGACCTACAGCATATGAGGGGTGTATTTTGCCTGTTTCTTTTATCATCGTGAGCTCCTTAAGGGCAATATCTGAATCTTACATATCTTTTCTTCCTTTTAGGGCCTTATGTATAATAAGTTCTCACAAAAAAATTTTGAGATGGAAAAATGAATAAAGATACTTAACCCTATTTTTATAAGCTAAAATTCTTCATTTCCTGGCTATTTTGTCTACAGCACTCTAAACATCCTATATAGCCATAAAAATACTGTTTATACTACAATACAGATGAGCATCAGAAACACTTACTGAGTGAAAAAAGCCGGTCGCAAAGGACAACATAGTGTGTGTGTGTGTGTGTGCGTGTGTGTGTGTGTATGTATACACACACACATACATGTGCAAGGCACTGGGCTAACCCTTTGATATGAATGTTTTATTATTACCTTTTAGAAAGGCAGCATAGGAGAGACTCCAGCTCTGAATTTGAACTGCTAGTTTTAAGTTCTGACTCTGTCAACTTGGTGACCAACCTTCAGCAAGTTACTTAATACACATTCCTCTTCATTTATGCATTTGTAGAAACAGGTTACAAATGTCTACCTCATAGAGTTGATGTGAATATTAAATAAAATAATCCATGTATGGTTTGTAGAACAGTGCCTGGTGAATGTTCAATAACCACCGATTCTACTGTTGTTATTGCTACTGTTTTTTATTGTTATAGCACATGATAATTTAGTGTACCTCTGCCACTTATTCACTGGGTGACCTTGGACAAGTCACTCTATAAACTTCAGTTCTTTATTTGTAAAATGGGGATAGAAACAACACCTTTCTTATAGGATTTTTGTGAGGTTTAAATGAGATTATGCTCACGTTCCAGTGCTATGTGCAGAGGTCTGACAGATGGGATAATTTTCTTTCCCTTCCATCAGGGTGGAGAGATGCCTCCTGGGAAGGTGCCAGATAGGACATTTGTAATTTCTGCCTTCACTCAGCAGTTTTGTCTGCAGGCTTGGGAAAACGCACCTAGCAAAATAACCAACATGTGTTAATTATCAGGGAGTGTTAGTTACTGTTATTATGGCATATAATCATCATAACAACTCCATCAAGTTGGCTTCTTTAACATAAGCATTTTATGTATGCAAAAACTTGGGCTTAGAGAAGGCAATTGCTTACTACCAAACAGAGTCATAATTGAAAGCCACATTTGCCTGATCCCAAAAGCGGAAATATTTCAGGAAAGCATGGACCACAGAGGACAAAGGCCCTTTATAGGGGTCAAGGCAAAAAAATACTTGGAGATGGGAGTTGGGGAAAATAGGTAAAGAAGGGCAGTCAGTAAATGTACTCATGACAGGGAAGAAAAGAAAACATGCTAATAAAATGTCTGGTAAATAAGCTTATGACCCTAAGAGACATTAATCCCACTTATGTATTTCACAAGTAATTGTGATTTTTTAACAAAACAGTGAGAGTAGGTTAGAAGTTTTCATTTACTGGCTCGGGGTGGAATGTATGGACAACTCAAGCAAGCGCTTCTGTGTCTGATTTCTGTGGGCCATGATCTGAGGCAGACACAATTACAGAATCTCATTGTCTGGCTAGAGCTGGTGATGATGATGTTAATGATGTGAGGTGATGTGATGATGGTGATAGTTATTGATTATTGATTTGAAGAGTGCCCTGAGGCATTGTGGGACATTTTAATAGGTATTAAGAGCATGGACTTTGACTCTACATTGCCTAGGCTTAAATTTCAGCTCAGCTACTTATTAGCTGTGTGACTTTGGGCAAGGTACTTAACCTGTCTCAGTTTCCTCATTTCTAAGATGGAAATAATTATAGTACCTACATCATAGGATTGGTGCAATGATTATATGTTGTAATCAGCAATAGGAACACACACATAAAAATATATAGACATATACAGACACATGCATATTATTTTATTTTACACATGATTACATATTCCTGTGTGTGTGTGTGTGTGTGTGTGTGTATGTTAGTTACATAATATATAATGATTTGGGCAATCATTAGCATCAAGTGCCAATCATTAGCATTCGAGCACTTACCTTAGCATTGATTGAGGGCTTCCTCCATGATAAATGCTTCAAATATATGATCTCACTTAATCTTTACAACAGCCCTGTGAGGCATCACTTTTTCCATTTTATAGATGAGGAAACTGAGGCAGAGAGGTGAAGTGACATACTACAGGTCACATGGCTGATGGAGCCAGGATTTAAACCCTGGTCTGTCTGACTTCAAAGCCTGACGTCAACAAGAATAAGTTATTCCGTCTCCCCATAGATTGAAACAAAGGAAAATCTACCAACAAACATCACAGTGCCTGTATTTCACTAAGATATCCTAAGTCGCATGCCAGAACAGAGATTCAACTACAGAGCTTTCTATGAACCACACAAATATCTGCATGGTTTTAGCATAGAATGATTTAAGCCACTCTGGTAGAAAGCAGAATGCTATACGCAATACCTAAAATGCGTGCTGCCGGGTAAATGGATTTTACAACCCACAGAGAAAAGTAGATGAGTCTGCTCAGGGAGAGAATTCACCAAAATGAGAATTTTCCTCTGTCCTCTTTTCTCTTCAAACTTACTATACAGGAATAATAATTTTTTTTTTTTTTTTACCAAGATGCAACTGGAGAGGAACAAAGATTCTGAATTGGAGGCTGTGCTTTTTCACCCTAACTGCCCTTGGTTATTCAGAGGGTGGCATTTGGTGCCATGAGATTTAATTCATTCAGAAGAGAGATTAGCACCTGCAGGGCCAGACACTGTCTTATATTCTGTCAGTCAGATAAACAGTCAGAGTCCCACAAGTAGGGACAGTTTGCTCAAGGGAAGGACCCTGTGTGTGGAACATGGTGGTCTTGGAGTGTGAGGAATGGGGAGTGTCTCTCTGCTGACAGAATCCTGAATGCATCCTGATGGGAAGTGAGCTGGGGAATAGGGAATGGGGAATGGGGAATGGGGACTCACCAGGCAGAGAGTAGGACTAGGGCTTTTCAGGTAGGAAAAATCATGTTTACAGAAGCGTGGGGAGATGAATGAGGCTGAATGCTCAGGAAACAGAAGGAAGCTTGGTCTGGCTGGAGCAAAAAGTAAAGAGCGAAACAGAAGGAGGAGGGTTGTGGTGGAATATGTAGCTGATAAGGTTGATGGGGTCAGATTGAGAAAAGCCTTGTGTTAGTTTCCAAGAGTGTGGACTGTAGCACATTTGACAGGAAGTGACGTGACTATTTCCATGTTAGACTTTGTAAAGATTGAATGCAGAAAAGACTGGAGAAAGAGCAACCGGAAAAGACAAGAGATGACAAAAGATTGAATTAAGGAAGTAGTAGTGGGTTGGGAAGAGTAAGAGGATGAGAGAGAGGTGGTTAGTGCTGAAAAAACAGAGATGGCTCTCAAGTCAGATGGAAAATTGAGGGGAGAAGACATTCAGGGTAATTGTGAGATTTCTACACTGGAACCAGATACTAGGCTAACTGGGAAGTACAAAAGGTGCAGTGGAGAAAGAAAATGAAATATTGAGTTTGAAATAGATGTGGGAGAGTCGGCTACTCTGCATGGTGTGCGTCTTACTGATTTTTATTTCAGAGGGTAGGCAATCAGTAAATGGTTACTGAGCTGCTAGACTCTAATTTGGGGAGTCAGTTTAGAGATGGAAAGGTGGTACTGGGGCCCAGGAGAGAGGTGAGGATCAGAGACCCAGACCTGTGTCCAGTAGGATGCAGGTTGAAACTCAAGCTGAAGGTAAAGGCACTGGACTGGGGGCAGCACTGTGGAGTCAAGGGGTAAATGGGCTGTTGGTGTGCTGTTGGGAGCATCCCATGCTGGGGCCAGGGGAGGACTGAAGAAGGAGACCTTTGCAAGTCATGGAGGCAGATACAAAAAGAGGAGAGACAAGTCAATTCAAGTTAAGAGAATCGAGTCAAGAAGAGAGTGGTGGGTACTGTCAGATGCCATCAAGCGGCCACTTAGGAGAGACCTAAGAGTTGGTGTTGGGTTTTCTCATCAGCAATCCTTGAAGAAGCCAGCAGAGCACCTAGGATTGAAGTCTCACCACAGGAGGTGGGGGTGTGGATGGGAGGTTGTTAGGATCGAAGGAGGTATTTGTATGAAAGTGTGATTGTTATTGTCCAAGGGTGGGTACCAATGTGGGGCGTCCAGTACTACTACTTTCATGTCACAAGATCATTTTACATCTTGTCATCAAACTCTGGAACCTTAGGAAAAGATTTTGCTTATTCTGATGTTGTTTCTGTGTTGATGCTGATGTCTTATGGGACTGAATGAAAGGGGATTTTGAAGAAATTTAAAGAAGTGTTTGGTGAAAAGGAGAAAAAAATCTTTTCAGCTGTGAGGAACAGCAAATAGAAAGGGTTGAGACAGCAGTGAGCAAGGCAGGTGGGAGTGGAGGTGGAGGGTTTGCTTGTCTGTCGTGAGTTTCAGATATGAGTTATAATGACACTGAAAGTTCATAACTAAGTCCTTGGATCTGACCTGAAAGGCCAGGGGGAGTCATGCAGTGGGAGCCATCGTAGGTTTCTAAGAAATAGAATAACATTTGCAAAACAACATAATATATACAGCATCATGATCTCCACGTTCTACGCTTGCTTGGACCAACACAGTCTGAAATGGAAATGACTGTGTTTCTTCTGGTCCCCAAACACTCCAGAAAGTGCTTTGGCATAGGTGGCTGACACCACACTCAACTGCACATGCAAATACAGTAATTATGCCTGAAAAATTAGAGGTCAGCTGGAGGCCAGTAGAAGATTTGGCCTTTTTGCTTCCAGATTTTGAAACAGCAGATCATACACAACTCACTGTCTTCCGCCAAGACCTTGTTACACACATTTGCCAGGATCTCATTTTACAATTTTCATTCTTTTAAAGAGAAATCCTCACACAATGGCGATTCTGGCCAGCTAACTACTTTATCCTAAACTTTGGATTGTCACAGCTCCCACCCCTTCCTCAGACTGGCTTCCTGTCTCTGCTGGTCTCCTAGACCTGGGGTCTCAGGGCCACAAAGGAAAATGCTCAAAACCGAATGCTGGGATTTTCTTAGGAGAAACATTTTGGGAGAGAAGGAAATAATAGAGTCCTGAATATAATATGACACAACAATCTTAAATATTCCAGACAGGAAAAGTTTTTTGTCAAAGCCTTTGACAGTTTAAACTTTAAAGCTTCAGCAAAACTTTTAAACTTTTAAACTTTGAACCTGTTTGAACCTCTCATGATTTATGAATTATTAAATGTACCACTGAAAATCACAAACTTTTTCTTTAACTAGTAAAGCTTTCTGTTTAAAAGCAGCTCAGAAGAGGGGCCTGGGGAGTGCAGAAAGAGAAGAGGGCCGTGGGGTCTTTTTAGAGTGGAACTCCTCTTGATTGTGAAAACCCAAATCTGGGGAATATTTAGGAGACAAAATGCCCAAAGCAAGGCATATATTATGAAAAAGGAGAAGGGATTAAAAGTAAAATGTAAACTGTCTGAAATTAGTTCTGTATCTAAATAAGAGTTGAACTAAGATATTATTTAATATATGTATGTTATATAATATAGATTTTATATACATTTTATACATTGTTGGTAAAATATGCATAACATTAAAGTTATCGTTTTACATTTTAACCATTTTCAGTATATAGTTCAGGGACATTGAGAACATTCACAATGTTGTGCAACTGTGCCCGTTAAACACTAACTCTCCATGCCTTCCTCCCACCCCTATGAGTCTGACTATTGCTATCTCAGGTACAGCAAATAAGTTGTGTGTACATGTATACACACACGTACACAAACATGATTCCATTTACGTGAGGTACTTGGAATAGACAAATAACACGTATATGTTTTTAAACTGTGTTCACAATATAGCAACAAGCATGAGGAGGGTATCAGGCAAGGAAAAACCTGAGGGTTTTCATGCATTTCAAACTTGAAAGGCAAACCAAGTGAGTACAGATAGAAAAAGAAAGTGGTTATAATTTACGCTTCCTGGAGGGCACAATGCTCAGGAGCTCCGACTCCCTGTTAGAATGTCTGGGCTGAGTTAAGAGCCCAGTTGCCACCAGCCCCGTCTTGAGGATTCCAGTGGGCTGTGCAGGGGGCCACTGGGCTGGGGAGCTGAGTTGGAACCAGGGAGAGTGGTGTGCATCAGGCACACACACATCGGGGAGCCTGGGAAGGGTGAACTAAGTGTTGACCCCACCTCCTGGAATTCAGGTAGGTGTGGGAGATGAGGTCACTTGTTCAGCTTCCCCATATCTCCCAGAACAAAGATTTGATTACTTTCTGTTGGTGGGCTTCATGGGCTTAATAACCAGTTCATAGAACCTGCACCCCTACTCCTCACCTAACAGCATCGAAGGTAAACTGTATGCATCTTAGCAGTCCACAGGGGAGCAGCAGTAAGTTTAGGAATTACTTAAACACTCTCTATCAGCCACACCTTTTATATATTTGACCCAAGTTAAAGTGTAATGGCACCTAGGAGGTACAGCACAAGAGGTGGTTGATAAATCAGCACGGGTTTGTTCCCTTAACAACTTCCATTTTTTACCAAAGTGAGGTGGAGCCCTCAGAAGTCTGGGGAGGGAGGAGGAATGGTGTATCTTATGAGGAAGAAAGGAGGGAAAGCAAAGCTGTTTAAGTGGGTGGCTGCCTCCACATGACACAAGGTCCCTGTGAGTTTGGAGGGCGGGACCTCAAAAGGGGAAGGGTGGAGCCGCAGCCGCAGATTGTTTGCGTCTTAATTTGTCAATTGCTTTCTCTCACTTTACATCTTGGAGAGAGCCTGTCCTCATGCTGTTGGGTTGGAAATGGTGAATAAATTTGCCCAGAACTTGCTTAAGTTATCATTGGACCTACACAGTTCCCCTGTCCTGGGCAACTGTGCACACTGTTGAAATGACTGAATTTCTGTGACAGCTGCCATGTCTGTGCTGAGATTCTAGCAATAGCCAGAACCGCAGGAGAACTGGTCTGGGGTGAGGGTCCTGTCCCTCTGACTGCATCAGTCATCAGAGGGCAGAGCCTGACGAGCAGCAGGTGGAGTCAATCCTAAGTCCCAGAGTACTGGACTAGAGCTGTGTGAATGTCTCCCATGTAGATAAGTATGGGCCAAGGCAAGAGGAAGTGCACCCGCCTGGGCATCCACTGTGCCCCAGGGTGGATGCTCAGTCAGCTCACTCCCGCCTCTGACACTGTCATGGAGCCACATTATCAGTGGGAGAATTTCCCGCTTTCTCCTCTGGTGGTGACTTTCATAAATCTTAGAAGGTTTTGTCCCATGATGGATCTTTCCAGGATCTTTGTGTCAAGGACAGCACACAAATTCTTGGGTTTAGTGGGTGTCCCCATTGGGTGGATGCCCCTGAGATATGTTTCACAGTCTATTGCTTCACTCTGCCCCCACCCCAGGAAAGAAACACCCACTGTTTACCTCTTGTCAGAAAGAGCTGTGGTTCCCTCCCCTTCTCTGACCCTTCCTGCCACCTCCATCACAGGACACTGGAAAGAATAAAAACAAGATAAAAAAGAGGGCAAGATACCCAAGGAAACTGAATAGAACTTAAGCAGCCTGAACATTTAAATATGGAAACTTGGTTCTGGCTTAATGTCAATGGAAGTAACAACTGGAGTACCTGAACTGAGAGGAAGAGGAAAGGTGAAAGGCAGCCCTGAGGTCGAGAAAATGGAGAAGTTTTGGGAGAAGGAGCCATAGTTACTACAGCACCATTTACTAACTGCTTTTCAGATACAGAGCACTTTGGGAGCAATTTGGGAGCCAGACTGCCTGGATGTGAATTCTGGTTTTATCACTTTACTTTCTATGTGATCTTAGGCAACTTTCTTAAATACTTGCTGATTCAATTTCTTTGATTGTGAAATAAAGATGATAATAATAATACCTAATTCACAGGGTTGTTCTGAGGATTGACTAAAATAATATTTGTAAATATCTTACAACAATGCCTGGCACATAGTAAATGCCATTTAAGTGTTAGACATTCTTTTATATGTGTGTGTGTGTGTGTGTGTGTGTGTGTGTGTGTGTGTGTCTTTGATTTCCATCAGTGTGGATAAAGAAACTGAAACTCAGTGGGATTAAGTAATTTACCAGAGGTTGCCCGCCCAAGGGCTGACCCTAGGCCAATTTGACAATTTCAACTGTGGTCACCTTAGACAACAGGATAAAATGTTTTCAGAAATACAGTCCTACCGCTAAAATGATGATGATGATGATGATGATGATGATGATGATGATGATGATGGATGCTTATGTTGTGCTATACATTATTCAATTTAATTCTTATAATGGCCCTTTTTGTTATATATCATTATCTCCATGGACCTGGTTGAATAGTGTCCCTCTAAAATTCATGTTTACCCAGAAACTCAAAATGTGACCTTATTTGGAATAAAGAGTCTTTGCAGATGTAATTAGTTGGGATGAGGTCAGATTAGATCAAGGTGAGCCCTAAATCCAATGAGTGGTGTCTGTATGAGAAGGCTATGAGAAGACACACAGACACACTGGGAGAATTCCAGGTGAGAAGAAGACAGAGTTTGGAGTGACATAGCTACAAGTCAAAGAATGCCAAGGAATGTCAGCAGCCACCAGGAGCTACAAGAGGCAAGCAAAGGCCTTCCCCAGAACCTGCAGAGGGAACATGCCTGCTGACATGACACCTTTTAGCCTCCAGAACTTTTGAACTCTAAAACTATAAGAGGATACATTTCTTTTGTATTAAGGCACCTAGTCCTTTGTTATGAGAGCCCTAGGGAACTAATATACTCTAGTTGACATTTGGGAAACTGAGGCTCAGGCAGGCTAAGGGATTTTCTTCAGGTCAGCTCAGTGGCAGCAGACCTGAAACTTGAACATGGGTCTGTCTGACTCCTAGCATTGTGTTCTGACATTCTCTAGTGAGCGCTAGAGTTTCCAAGGCATCTGGGTAGGCATTAAGGTTGTCGTATGCACTCTGCCCACGACCATCAGAACCAATCTCTTCTGAACTTGGCTGTGAGGTCCAGACACAGTGGACCAGATGCTGCTCAATGTGTCATGTGGAGGGGACTAAAAGCAGAGTCCATTCCTTCCACACCATTGGGGGAAAATTCTACCAACACTTTTGGAGAGAATTCTTCAGTTAAGCAGGTGTTAACTTAGGTTTTTTTTAAGTACAAGCAATATAGACAATTATTTCAAAATAATGAAAATTTTAGCCCCTTCAGAATTACTTTATATAGTATTTCTCTAGTGCACAGAATCAGATTAGTGATTATTCGTGGCTCGTGACATATTATCATCTTTGGTTCAGCCATGGATTTGCTACTTACTTATTTCTCTATAACAAACACCCACAAAGCCACCTGAATCCCAGAACTATTGACAGTAACTTACAGTAACCTGTATTTTTGACTCCACCACCTTTCTCTCCTTCCTTATATGTAACAATTCTCCTGAATTTTGTCTTTATTATTATTTTTTTAAAATAAATATTTTTGTCACATGTGTGTTCACATGTGGTCTGGCCATTTCTTTGATCTTGGATCCAGTTTATTCATCCTGGCTTGGTAATTGGTGGGTCATGAATGAGCCTGAATGGCTCATTGAGTAACATTTCCTGGGTCCTTGTAAGTGCCAGGCGCTGTGCACCCACTAACTCCATCCTCCAATGGTCCTTCTCCCTTGTCATCTTTCCTGGGCCCACCAGCAGGCCTGGCTGCAGATCCACTTATTGGAGACAAAGGCACAACTCGTGGAGAAAGGAGAGCCTACCATGAAACATAACTGACCAGAGTATTGTGGGAATGGAGGCCGTGTGCCAGATTAAGTTTCCTAGACCAGTCTGTTAGGTCATTTGATAGCTCATTTAGCTTTCATGTGTCCTTGCTATTTGTATGATCACACTTCTTTTTAAAAGAGACCCAAACAAAGGCTTAATCCTGTGGCATTTTTACAACACAGGGGTTTTTGTTCCAAGGTCTTCTGCATGCAAATAATAATTTCAAAGCAGTTAAACAAATCTCCTTGTAAGCCACTGAGGCCCATCCTGTCTGTGAACTTTTCGAAGGGAGCAGGGGGCCAGGTGAAACCCAAAGGAAGTGTTTCTTTGCGGGAGATTCTGGTCAGGCTTTTCTTGCTAGGTGGATAAGCTTCAGTGCCTCTCTTAAGCACGAGCAATACTGGAAATCATGAGGAAGAAGGGATGAGGTAGGGAAATGGAGGTAGCTAGGGCAAGAGGAATTGTTTAATATCATGGCTTTTTATGGGAAGGAAGGAAACAGAAAATGCATCCTCAGATGATTCACAGAGAAAACTGCCATCTAATACTCTTCCTCCTGCCCACTGAAATTGTCCTTCATGAATAAATATAGAGAAGAAAACAAAAATGGAAAGGAGACTTCTAAGTAATTCCAGTAAGTTGTTTCTCCAGCCAGAGACTAGCGTAGAGCCAGCACACTTCAAAGGCAATACAATTGCCTGTCAGCTGCAGAATTTCTCTTGGTCTGAGGTAAAATACTATGTAGAGGGATGAGAGAAAAGTGTTGGAAGGAGAAGGTGATAATATGAAGCCAAGGAAACAAAGAGAAGGAATGATACTCCAGCAGGGAGACATGCTCGGGGAGCAGGGGGACAATTCTGGCTTGAACCTAGAAGGTAAAAATGTCGTAACAGGCAAACAGATGTCCTCTGGCAGAGAGATCAAAGTTGTTGCATTTGGAATATTGTCACGATCCATCTTTAAAAGGCAGCCATCCTCCAAATGGATGCTCAGTAACCGGTGAGTGTGAATTATCAAAATTCATGAATTATCGAAGTCTTTATTCCTTTTCCTGGGGGATTAATAATGGTTGGGGCAAGAATGGAGGCCAAAGGGATCTAAGTATCATAGGCAAGGAGTCCCCAGGGCTTCCAAATGGAACCTTGGAGGTTATATTTTGGATGTGGCTAGTGGTATTTGGAAGTGTAATGCTTGCTCAGTACTAGTTCTGTACATGCTGAGTCCACAGATCAAAGGATGGAGGACTGGGGCTGCCTGCCAAGAAAGTAGCCCATAAAATGCTTTATTAAGCACAGAGAAATGAGCTTTGGCAAGAACACACTCTTGCACATGCAGGGAAAGTGATCAAGGTAAAGAAACCAGTAAAAATCTATAGAAGCCATAATTGTGAACATTTTTCAACCTAGATGAAAAGAAAGTACCGTCATCATTGTGACAACCATAATCAAGTGACATTAGTAGCAATAAGGAATCATGACATTAGGCCGTTTTTCAGGGAAAGTTGTTTGCAGTTTGGGAAGTTCTGGCTTTTCTGCGGCTCTTTCTGAACAAGGGAACGGGTGATGGATTTGGAACCACTGAAGCTTGGTGGCAGCACCATGATTAGGGAACAACTCAGAAACCAGTGGGAAGGGCTAGGCTCTTAAAGAGGCATTCTAGTCCTTGCCTGAACTACTCCCTCTCCTCTCATTTATTCTGGTTTTTTGAACAACCACAACTAATTTAATGCCTAAGTCTAAGTGATGGATTTGAGGGTGTCACCTGTTTGGGGTCAGAGAAGTTTAATTGATTTTAGTTGCATCTATTTAAGTCTTAGGTGTGTCTAAGTGATGCATGTGCCCTGTTAGGGGATGGAGACAAAAGAGAAAGACAGGGAACTGACAGTGTGGGCTTTGTAAGGGAACTAAAGCCGAAGTTATTTTGAGAAACCAAACCAAACCAAACCAAGAGGTATATTGAAAGAAAAGAAGGAATCCTACTTCTTACAAGATGATACCCTGATTCTTTGGCATGATTTATGAATACCCTTGTGATCTGTTCCTTGCCTGCCTCCACTCTCTCAGGCTGAGGCACTGCCCTCTTAGTAGAAGACAACCCGCACTTCACCAAGTGGACTGTAGGAGGCAGACTCTCAGTGGGTCCCTAAGAATCTCCACCTCCTGGTAGTCTCTTCCCTGTGGAATCCCCTCCTCTTGAGTATTGGCTGACCTAGAAACTTGCTTCTAGGTAATAGAATGAGACAAAGATGGTGAGATGTCACTTAGGTCTTGCTAGCAGACTCTCTATTGTTTTCCTGGTTTGTACTCTTTGATGAGCTAAGTGGTCACGTTGGAGAAGACCGCTTGGCAGGGGACTAAAGCAAGCCTCTGGCCAACATCTAGGTAAGAACTAAGGCCCTCAGTCCAACAACCTTCAAAGAGCTGAAGTCTGCCAATAACCAGGTGATCTTAGATCCTGTCCTTGAATCTTCAGGTGAGCCACCAGCCCTAGCCAGCACCTTGAGAGTCACCTTGTGAGACACCTTGGAGGAGAGGTTTCAGCTAAGCTGTACTGATTGCTGCCCAACAGACACTGAGATAATAGATGTGTGTCGTTTTAAGCTCCTAAGTCTGAGGGTGATTTGTTAGGTAGCAATAGATATTAATATACAGCCCTTGAAATTTCATGGTTCCATGCCTTTGTTTCTGATCTTCCTGATGCCTGGAAGGGCCTTCTCCAACTCCTCCTCACCATCATGGCCAACCTCCACCATTATTTAAGATGTAGCTCAAACACGTCTTCAGAAAGCCTACTATCTCATTTCCCCCCATAAACTCTGCCTTCCCATGCAACTGACCTCTCCCTTCTCAGGCCTTGTATGAAGTGTCCACATGAAGTCTTTTATAGTCCAATTTTCATTTTGAACATTTATTGATTAGTGGTGTTGAAAACACAAGCTTTATAATCAGATAGGCATGAGCTGTGTGACCTTAGGCAAGTCACTTTACCTTTCTGAGCTTTAAGTTCCTAACACATAATTCAAGAATTTTAATATTTACTGTATCAGCCAGGGTTATTATTTATGAGTAACAGGAATTTATTAGGTACAGGGGAAATTTCACGATGAGATTTGAGTATCCAAAGAATTGCTGAAAAGGTTGGATTACCAGGCTCAGAAAATGTGCTAGAAGCAAGGAAGGAGCCTCTTGCCTTGCCTCTGGAATCCAGATGTTGGTATTGTGCTAATACTAGAAAAAATTCTCTCTGTCCCCTTTCTTTCTGCCACTTGTTCTTGATGCACATCTTGTTGGCCAAATCAGGTCACATGACTGTGTCCTGGTTACCTGAGGAAAGAGAAACCAGGTGTCTGGACTTTGCAGCCTTCAGTCAACAGTGAAAGTAAAGGAGCCCCAAAACTTGTAGAGGGAGCATTTTCCCACAGCTGAGAACGGTGATCCAATGCTTGGCAGTCAAGATCACAAAGGTCATAATGTCTCAAGATGCCCTTTACACCACTTTACAGCGTCTTTAGAAGAATTACATGATTCACAGAAAGTTCTGGCATTTGGGAAGAACTCAGTAGATGCTGGCTGTTCCCATTATGTAACTATTCTCAATGCTCATAATTCTACTTGGGCAAAGCCAGTCTCCTCATAGTCGGCCATACTGTCTCCTGCTCTCCTTACACCCTACCCCTTTCTCTATTTATCCAAATTCTGGTGGTTCTTCTAAGTCCAGATCACACCTACATTCATCACATAACCCTCTAACAGAATCAATTTCTCTTCATGCTACCTTTCCACGCCTTTTCTTCAATTTAGTGCTTAATTACATATAAACTTATCTTTCTATGGATTCTCTCCCTACATATACATAATTCTTCCACATGATAAATGGGGCAGGCCACTCGGCAAAATGTAGTCACTGATAGCAGCTTTCTACCCTCCACCAAGGGCTCAAGGGCCTGTTTTCTCAGAATGTGATGTTCAGGTTGTTATCTTACCTTGAAATCAGTGCCATGTCTTGGTAGTTAGTTCTGGGTACATATATACTTCATTTATTCACTTATTCACTCTTCCAACACATATTTATTGGCTGCTTACCATGTATCAGGCACAGGTGTAATTATTATGACCAAAGAGAAAAAGACAGCTGTTCTCAGAGGGCTTGCAGTCTGTTGGAGGGAGAGTGAATTAGTTTCCTGTTGTCTTATACTTCTGAAGATTAGAAGTCTTATTGAGCTACAGTCAAGATCAGGGCAGGGACGTTGTTGGATTCCTTTCTAGAGGAGTCAGAAGAGAATCAATTTTCTTGCTTTTTTTGGCTTCTAGAAGCTGCCTGTATTCCTTGGCTCGTGGCTCTCTACCTCAGTCTTTAAAGCTAGCAAGGTTGCATTTTTCCGATTCTTCTTCTGTCATCACATTTTGACCATGAAGTTTTTTGTGGAGGGTGAGCAGATATTGGGTATGAGCAGGTGAGATACAGACATTTATTTCTGTATTAATAATGACTTAAAAGATGTTTTCTTAGCCACCATGACCTTTCAGCTCACTGATGGATGCACCTTTATGGGTTCCAGGAAGCATCTTTTGGTTTTAAGCTCGGAGAGTTGTGGTCTGGTGGAATGTCCCCTTACATCTTGATGAACACATTTTAAAATCAGGTGGGCTTCTTAATGTTCTCTCTTAACTGGGTTCTCTCAGGAGGATTCCTGATTTTTTAGCCTCTCTAAACGTAATTATTTCTTGATTTTCTGTTTATAAGCTGCATCTATCTATCTATCTATCTATCTATCTATCTATCTATCTATCTATCATCTATCTATCTCAATCATATATTTTACCATCATCCAGATCCTTACCCTGATCACATTTTCTAGCTTGCTTGTCTCCCAGGAATCCCTAAAATGTACTTATAAAGCCTGCTTTAACTTTTTTGCCAACTTTTCCTGGACAAAGAGACAGGAATCCTCTCACTGCAGACAAATCTGAAAGGGCCAGTTCCTTTCACTCCAGGGTTATTGGCCATATCTTTCAGGCGAGTCTGAGACTTTCCCCTTATTTAGAGTCCCCACTAATGCCAGAGCCAGAATCAGCAGATGAGTCCCTCTGACTTCAAGCCTGTGTCTCTTCAACACTCCGCAGAGCTCACCCACTGCTCCAGATAGGTCCTCACACACACACACACACACACACACACACACACACACACACACACACACACACACACACACACACACATCTCTTTATTAATGCAGTAGGATGCCACAGGACCATATCTAATTAAGCGCCAATGGTTAATACAGACAGTCAAACTGATAGGAGAAAGAGGCAATCCTGGTGGGGCCAGGCTGGGAAGACTTTGTAGAGGAGGAGGGAAGGAAATGAGTGATGAAACAGAAGTTATTGCATAATTTGGCTCATGTCATGAAGTTGCATATATCAGTTCTTCAGCACAGGCAGAGAATCCTCAGGGGTGACTTTCAATTTGACCTGTAGCCTCTGGAACTTGGGGGCTGTGTTGCCTGTGCGGTGACCTCTACCCCTCAAATGGCCGTCCAGGGACATATGCGTTGGTGGACCACATGAGGCCCTATGGAAAGCCCCAAGTGGTTGCCAGATTGTCTGAGAATTACAACTCCTATTGTCATATTCAGAGTTGATACCTGGGACAATAGTGGTCCATCTCTGTACATTAAATGTATATCAGTCCCCTCCCCTTTCCAGCTCCTTTTTGCTGTTTCTGTTCCTTCCTGAGTCTGGGGTGCCACACCTGCCCACATCATAAACAGGACTGCCATTTCCTTGCTCAGATGGTGAGAGTCTTCTTTTTCTTTCAGTTCGAGAATAGAAATGAGTTGCTATTTTTAGCTTTGCATGGGAATGTCTGAGGGAGCAGGGAGAAAATGGATCAGACAAAAATCTTTTATGGGGCAGCAGCCCTCTCAGCCAACATAGAGCAAAAGAGGAGAGAAGGGAGGTTTAGGTGTCTCAGCCCCTCCACTAAATAGCAGAGACTTTGAGGCCTCCTCTAGAGCACATTGGCAGTTAGGAACAGTGGAGACATGGCAAACAGGGAGAGGTTCTTTGCCTGTGACAGGGAAAAAGAAAGACAAGAAATGAAGAGATGAGAAGATTCATTGTCTTTCGAAAACAGTGAATATCATCAGCAAGGCCCCATAGCAGTGGGCACTGGGCAGAACAGGAGGTGACCCAGTGGGCAAGGTGAGGGTCCAGCTATAGATGATGGGAGAATATGAGAACAGGAGACTGAAGGCAGGGCAACCAATTGGTCTCCATCAGAGAGAGTGAGAGATATAGTACAGGGAGGTGGGCAGAACAGAGGCAGGGCAGGGACAAAGGGAGGAGACCCTGGGGTGTGTGTATGGTGTGTGATGGGAGTCACAGGGGCTATAGCCAGTAACTGGCTCCTGCTTCTGGGATAAAATCAGGGGCAAGAATCTAAGGGTCTATCTTTCACAAGAATTTAGGTGCCAGGCAGGTGATTTAATTATGGAGAAGCAGCATGACATATTAGAGAGTGGAGGCTTTCAAGAAGACCTGGGCCCAATTGTCCATTATAGTGCTTTTTAGCTGAATTGAGCTTGAGCAAATTACTTACCCTCTTTCTACTTTGGGGTGCCTATCACCTGTTACAGGATGAGGGCAGTTGCATTCAGTTATATTTACCAGAATTACAGCTGGAGAGAGTGTTGTGCTTTGTAGGAATGCTGTGATGGCCTGTTTGGAAGATGATGCTGACACCCCATGACTTGGAGCAAAACTCAGGAAGGCCAGGGGAAGGTGAGAGTCTAAGCAGTGTACATTGCACCTTCTCTTCCTCTTGACCCACCAAGTCTCCAGTAAAGTTGCTTAGCTTGTGAATGATTGGGTGTAAAGAGATATTTGGAATAACCAGAGGCAGAGCTAAAGCTTAAGTCAGGGTTGATGTGAAAAAAAGAAGCAGCACTATACATGAATGGTGCTAGGCTAACTTCTCAGTTACAGGCATCAAAGAAGTTAATGAGACTTCTTTATTCTTGAGACACTTATGAGGAAAAGTGAGTCTAAAGCACCTGGTCTACTGCCCGGGATAAAGTTAAATTCAACAAATCAGAGTTACCCATTAGCCAGGGAAGTCGACCTACAGGGGTTAGATGAGACCCCTCTGCCTGGGCATTAAATGAAGCCGAAACCCACGTGCTGACCTGGGGCCAGGTGGGGTGAGTCAGCTCAACAATGACCTGATGTGGAGTTCCCCTAACCCCAGAACCTGGCTGGTGGACGGTGAGGAGGGGCTGGTTATAGAGCAAGCCTTGGTTTTGCTATCTAGAACAGTGCTGTGATCTTTAAATACTACTTTTAATTTTTTTGAATTTGATGCCAAATTGAGGAAAAATTATAGCTACTCAGAAATAATTTTAATGTTCTTATGTTGAAGCCAAACCTAAGGGTTTATATTAATTGCTCAGAAATCTGTTTCTGATTCGAACGACAGCAGTGTAAGCTTTATTTCCCTTTCTGGTTTATTTAACTTTTTAATTAACCTGTTTTGTTTCTTTTAAGGTGTTAGCATCTTGATGAAATTTAAACCTAAGTTAAAGCTCAAGAGCATGTAAGCTATTTTGCACGTTCGCAGCACTGTACACTTCTAAAAGCTGACTTACAGAAGTTTAAGGGTTTTCCTCTCCACCCATAAATGTTTGAAATGTTTTCCTTTAATAAATACCTGCATTGAAAATTAGAATTACTGACCTTTTTACAACTTCATCTTTCTTAGAGTATAAGTAAACACACCACAAATACACATTTGAAGGCTGTAAAGCTCTTTGGAGACTTAGGATGCTATCACACACTATCTTTTCCCTGACGTGTTCAGTTCAGGGGATTGGTGATCTTCCCAGATGGAATATGAGGCCATCAGGTGACACAGGATGACAAACACTCAAAAGCACCAGGATTTGAATTTAGGGCTTTGGGGGTGGGCTCCTTTTTGGATGTAAAAATGCAACACTTTCTTTTAGTTAAAAATCCCCCATGTGAGTTTGAAACTGTTCTTAGCCTGGACACTTACCTCCAATGGCCACCGTTTTGATGGCAATACTGTGTGTGTGAATGGTTGGGTTGAAGCATGAAGGGCTTTACTTCTAACAAAATGCTCATTTCTGTCAAGGGCTTTAGGAACATTGGGTTTCCCAGATGGAACCTGGAGACAAAGATCTTTGTGCAGGTGATTTTTTTTTCTCCCAGATCAGAATTGCCTTGATGTAGGTGATTTTTATGAGTGCTCCCAGGAAGACCCACAGTAGAATTCTGAGGACAGGGTGGGGTGCACATCCAGCTGTGCCATCCTACTCAGGGGTCAGGAGATGGACTGTTTGCCCTACTGCATCTGGCTAAGGGCTGTTCTATGGGCTTGAAATTCTGAGACACTCCCTGCATGCAGGCAAAGTGGGCTCTAGCATCTGAGGGCAGTCCCCAACAGAGGTGGTGCTGCCAGATGTAGAGAGTAAAAGCACTTGAAAATGGCCATTGTAGGAAGATGCTCAGTGTCAGCCATGCTGTCCCAACCATGGGACAGCTCAGCCTCTTTGTTACCTAGATGTCACTTCGTGCCTCCAAAAGTTTCTAGTTTGTTTCAGAATATGAACAAACACTATCTCAAATTGTATACCGATGAAGAATTGCTGACCAAGTCATAGCCACCTCCAGTTTACTGTTATCTTGTCATTACAAGGGAATTCAAGATGGCTCTGGCTAGCTGGATTTTTTTTTCCTTCTTCAAGGAAATTCATCCAAGCTATGATGAGCTAACTCTGGCCCTGATTCTTCTAGTGAGTGGCTTGAGGACATCTTTGCTGGCACACAACAAATCCCCATGAGGGTTTTCTCTTACATGGATTCTTTCTTCACATGCTCTCTCCCAATCTTTGCTTCTGTTCTTTATCCTCTTTTGGGGCAGTATTTTAGGATCTTTATCTGCTTCTGCTTACTTCTGCTTTCATTTCACAGCACTATTATACTAGCCATATTTAGGGCATCCAGCAAAACTCCAAAGCACCTACTATGTGACTAACACCATTTCTGGCCTAGAGAGACAATATAAATACTCTTCCTGCTTCCACAGAGCTTGTGGCCCAGAATGGAGTACAAACAAAGAAACAGGTGATAATGTTGGTATGATTAATTGTTAGGTAGTTAAGTACAGGGTACTGTGGGAATGAGTAAATGGACTGCCACCTGGGCTTGGTGGGCTAAGGATGATTGCTAGAGGAAGGGACATTTCATTGGAGACCTAAAGGGTGAGTTGGAATAAGCCAGAAGAGGAGAGCAGGAAGAGTGCTCCAGACAAGCATGAGTAAAAGCTGAGGCAAAAAAGAAAAGTTCGTACCATTGAAAGACAGATAAGTCAAGAAGAGGTACAGCTAGGGCTGGAGGGGTAGGCAGAGGCTGGTCACACAGGACTTTGTAAGCAGCAGTTCACTGTGTGCTCATGGACTCCCACTCCTCCGAGCCTTCTTATCTGACATTTCTTCTGCCAGAAAAGGCTCCTTTCTAATTAATGCCTTCATCTAGGCTTACGTGTCTGTCCCTCTTGCTCTAGTGCCATTCTAGGTGATACATCTGTTGTAATACATATCACACTGCATGGCGGTTGGCCATTTTCTTGTGCATCTCTCTGAGAGTAAGTTAGGGGCAGAGACTGTCTGCATGTGCAACACCCCGCTCAGGGCCTGGCAAAGAGTAAATGTGGACCAACATCCTGTGTTGTCCTCACAGGATGCCAACAGGCCTGGCTTGGCCTTGCCAGTGATGCCACTGGCCTTCCATGGAGATGGAGGTTTGGGGCCAACTGAAGGTGACTGACAAGAAAGGAACAGGAAGAGAATGGAGAAGCAGAGAGGGATAAAATATTGAGAGATGTAAAGAAAATAGAAAAAGAAAAGGGAGTGGAAAATTTCGACCAGCTTTTAGGGCTTCTTAGAGAAAAGGAAGAAAAGTGAAATTCTCACTACAACTGGAAAAGAACCACAGCAAATCACCTTCAAAACTATTGAGCACAGAGGAGAAATAATGTACAAAAGAATAACTGCCTGAGTCAAGGTAAAGAGGCTCCGCAACGGAGGCTGAGTAATGGCGGCGACTTGGGTCTCTGCCCATCAGTTAAGAGCAGGACTCCTCTGAGTCCTCCAAGCAATCAGAATGGTCAGTACCCGCTGCAAAACTGTGGTTTGCTTTTATGGCTTTAATTAAATTGAATTAACTATAATAGCCAAGGCTTCTGTTTGCCTTCCTCCCCAATTCAAAAAGGTCTATTTTAGCTGTCGGGCATGATGCTTCTCAGCTGAAAATCAGCGTGTGCATTGGCTCTCATTTGTTTCTTCCACTAAAAGGGCAAGATGATCTTTTAAGAGCTGAATTACAGTAATAAAAATAAAAATAAGTTACTTTCTGCAGCCCGGAGTTCCTCATACTGTCACTTCTTCACATCTGTGAGTCCCAAGGCATTGGCCATCACTCTGAGTAAAGAACAGTGTCAAGAGCTCCAGCTGTAAGTTAGGACACTAGTTTAGAGACTCAGTTCTCCCTTTTACTAGCTGAGAGATCTTAGGCAAAAAAATCCACAGAACAACTCTAAGCCCATAAAAATGGCAATACCTATTTCTTAGGGTTATTTGAGGATTCAATGTTGCACATACAGCACAAGCTGATGCCTGTTACTCAGCAGGTGCTTAATGGAGTCTACCAGCAACACACAGACATGAAAAGTCTCACAATATCCCTCTTATTTTAAGAAGGGTGAAAGCAAGAGTCGTTGCTGGGAAAGGTAAAGCTGTGCTGCCCTTATATCTCTTAGCGGGTGCCATTGCCAATAAATCCAAAGTAAGCGTACATTTGCTCCAGGATTACAAAAGATGGTGTGGGAGGGTCACTGCTCTTTTTCCTCTAGCTCATCCCTGTCATTTCTTGGCTGAGTTGATCCTGTCACCTTTCACTGTAGCTTCTGAGAGTGGCTTCTGCCCCATGATGTTGTTGGCAAAACTCTCTCTCCTGGGGCCCCTGTTGTCTGTCTCAGCCACGGTCACCTCCCAGATCTTACCCATAGTTTTCCTTTGGATTCAATATTTGTGTATATTGTGAAATGACCCTCACAATAAGTTCAGTTAACACCACATATAATTACAGAAATTTTTCTTGTGATAAGAACTTGTAAGATCTATTCTCTTAGTAATTTCCACATATGCAATACAGTTTTATTAATCATAGTCACCATGCTGCATGTTACCTTCCCAGGATTTATTTATTTTATAGCTGGGAAGTTTGTGCCTTTTGAGTTCTTTCAAATTCTTGGTTTCTTGCTCTCAAGTGTAAAGAGCCTACTTCGGACCTCACTGGAGGTCCACTATCAATTCTCCACATTTGAAACCCCAAAATATCTGAACACTTAGAGTTTTTCCATAAGTCACTGGGTGCCCAAATCTGAACTCACATGAGGCTATTATCATCTTTATTTGCTCACTTAGATTGTTGTTCTGGATTGCTGCAGAATGATCAATGTGTTGTTTACACATTCTACCTGAGACCCCCAGACTTCACCTGGAAAGTTATATAATTCAAGGTATGTACTGAACTACTACTCTTCTAAAATTTGAAAACTTCTGAATTCCAAACACACTTGGATCCCAGGGGTTCAGAAAAGGCCATGCCCCCTTTACAACAACGGTCTACCTTCGCAGAACATTCTTATGCTTTATGCCATTTAATTATGTACAGTCTTATGGGCAGGTTAACCTCACCTCCCCATTTGACAGTGGCTGACACTCAGAAAGGTAAGAAACCAAGCCAAGTTTGCACATTTAACATGTACAGAGTCACAACTGGACCTGACAGCCTGGCAGCCTGGCAGCAGAGACTTTTCTCTTCACCACTCCATTATGCTGCCTGTGTTTTCTTTTCCACTCCCACTGAGATACGAATCACCTGCTTCAAATGGGAAATATGGTATTTTGTGGTAGTTAAGAACATGAATTCTGGAAACAGAATACCTGAGTTAAAATACCAGTTCCATCACTGTACATACAGCTGTAAGACTTTAAGCAAGTTACTTGACCTCTCTGTGCTTCTATTTTCTCACCTGTAAAATGGGGATAAGAATAGTACCTACTTTTTAGGGTTGATGTGAAGATGAGTAAGTGAAGGTAAAGTACTCACCTGGCAGATGTTAGTGTTAACTATTATTATTATTTCATCTCTTCCATGTCCAGCTAGCCTAGTCCTAAAGAATCTCATTATATGTTAGTTGAATTAGATTAAGCTCTAGGGGCAGGTCACAATCTCCTTATATAAGACTGTATACTATTACTCACTGTTGACAGGGACAGCTCTAACAACATTCATGTCATCCTTGCCCAGTAGTGTTTCCATGGATTCAGAGAGTGGCTGCATGTGTGAACCAAATGCTTCCCAACTTCACAACACAATAAAATGAAAAGACAGGAAATCACACTTGTTGACCATCTTATTGCATTCTCAATTCCAAAGGAAATCCATTTTACTTTATTGAATTGTTACCAAATATTTGTGTATTTCAGTTCTAGAAAAATATCTTTGGGAAGGCGAAAGAGTTAATTTTTTACTTTAAATGCTTTAAATAATTTCTTTCAAATATAGCCTTTTGAAGAAAAGAAGAAAAAAATGAAAATGTCTCACTTTGCAAAAGAAAAACAGGAAGCCTCAGTTGGCAATGTTTTTGCATATACTTTAAAGGCTGAAAGTCAAGATGCAGAAAGCATAGAGAAGGACCAGGTTGAGGCTGAGCTGGCTCATGAAATTGTTGCCATATTCTGCCTGTTCCTTTTGCATCTCCCCTGGCCAGCCTGGTTCCTGGAACGTCTTCTTCCTGAACCCTGTGGAAGATTCATCGTGGGCTCATTGTGTACAAAGGTCCTGTGCAGCTTCCACATGTGAGTTAGTACAGAACTGGTGGAAAGTTTTCAGGGTCACCTATTCTTAAATATTCAGGGAGAAAAAAAAACCTTTGAAAACTACAGAAAAAGTTATCTTTTTCAATAGACAAATAGTTATATTATGGCTCCTAGAAACCACAACAAAAAACAGAACAAAGAAAAAGTCAATATTCATTCCGTCTTGGAAATTCAAGTACAGAGCAATAATATATGGTAGCTTTGTGTTTCTCGTGGGGCTGACTCTTAATAGATCTGCAGTTCTCAAGGACTTTCTGGATGGTGGCTCCAGCCATTGGCAATGGGGGTGGGTGTGGCCAGGGCTCTCCTATAACCAGCAGGCAGATAAGCAGAGGGGGCATGTGCTGCGGTTGGGCCTGTGGGCTGGCAGCCAGCAGGTCTGAACAAACTGCTGCTCTGTCACTTCACTTTGTGCTTGTGGGGTTTTCGGTGAGTAATCTATTTTCTCTGTCTCAGTTCCTTGGCTGTAAAATGGTATTCACCTCACAGTGTTGTTGTGAGCATTAAACCAGTGAAGACATGCATTTAATACCTTGTACATAGCACCTATTTAGTAGATGTTATTTATTATTGTGTTCCAATACTAGTTGTGCAACTAGGGGAAAGTTATTAATTTCTTTTAGTCTTTATTTCCTTCCTATAAAATAAAGTAAAAACACTTACCTTGGGGCTATTGTAAAGTTTAAATGGAATATTACATGAACTGGTGTTTATTGAATTGGATTCAATAAATGGCAGCTTTCCCAGGTACAGCTTTTTCCTGAATCCTCTACACTTTCATACATTCTCCATGACATCTTTTCAAATGCAAATCTGGTAAAACTCCCCTGCTTCTTGGACAAGACATGGTGAGATCCTTGTTTCCAATGTCCTGATGCAGCAGAGAGTAAGGCAGAGAGCAAGACAGGCAGCCCTTCAGCTGAGAGAGGAGATCTGAATAAAACAACCCTAGAAATTGCAAGTAGTGCTAGGCACTGTGCTGAATTTATAATCTCTTATTTAAATCTCAAGTATTCTTATTAGCTATAACTAATATCATTCCCATTTGTAGGTGATGAAACTGTGGCCCACAGAGGTTAAGCAGAAATGAGACTCAAACCCAGAGTTTGGCTCTGAAGACTGTGTCCTGAGCCCATGTCACTCACTGGCTTGACTAGGAGCTTTCTAAAAGAGGAGACTGGGAACATAGGGGAGGAAGTGAGAGGACAGACTGGTTTGAGAGTTGAGGTCTCCAGGCCTGCCTTTGATTTAAAACGATTTCTTTAAGGATATACAACTCCAATTATTCTTTGTCATCAAAGCAGCAACAGTCCCCTGTCCTGTGTGTCTTCATAATCATCCTTTTACCCCCCCATCCCCCGCCCACCCCGAGCTTCATTGATAGAGATACGGACAAATGAAATTATAAAACTCCAGTGTCCCCACACAATGTCCTCCTTTGTGGGTCACTCGCTCACAAGGTCAGCACAACAAAGCCCCCACTGCAAGGATTGTCCCTGGGATGCTGGGAGAGCGGTGGGACATGAGCTGCTGTGTCTCCTGCCAATCCAGCCCTGGCAGGCGGAGGGCTGATTGGAGGAGGAACATTTGGTGGAGGGCGGGAGGGTGGAGAGGAGGAGATGTGAAATAGGCAGAAGATTTCATTTGGGTGTTTCGAAAACTACTCAGAAGCTGTTAATTGGAATGAGCTTTTGTACCTCCAATACTTTATGATCACTGAACATCTTGTTACCTTGTTTTGGTAACAACTAGAATTTGAATCAAACACCTTAACACTCATTATTTTTGAAACCACAAATGTCAGAAATATAACCCTTATTGTTGATGTTACTGTTTTGGAGGATGTGGGGAAAGATTAACCAGCCTCTGAATCATCCACATGTAGTACATTCTGAGGTGTAACTAGAAGATCTTATGTTCCTTTCACTAACCAGAAATACTTCAAATTTCATATTGTACATTAGTGTAACACCTAGTTTATAAATTACTGTATATACATTTTTAGGAGAAGAGAAATCATTTTGTTTCAGATTAAAAACCCATTCAAAGTAAAATCTACGTATCTCCCTTCCTGGGCACAGTTTTCCCAGGTCAAGGCTGCAGAATGAGGAGTTCTTTCTTCCCTTCATTTAAAGAATATATGAATCTCAGGAAAAGAAAGCCACTGATTTTAGGTGATTGAGAGCAAAGATTTAGAAAGAAGAAAGAAGACTTGTTTGGAAGATCTACGTACTTTGGAAACGAAGAGTTTTATTTCTCAGAGGCCAGAGGATTTATAGATTAATGTTTCCTCTGTAAGACAAATGATCCAAGCAATTTTTTTTTCCACCCCTAGGTCTGACCAATTACCTCTGTTACTGAGGAAGTAAATAGTCTCTGAAGAGAAATAGAGTTAAAAATGTACTGGGTTCTAGTATTGGGGGTTATTTGAAACTTTTTTTTTTTTTTTGGAGGGGGGTGTTTTTCTAGAGTCGCACTTTAGCTGATTCCTAGTTATGGAGTAAATTGTCCTTTTGCCTGATTCACAGGAGACAAGTCAGGGTTAGAATGACAGCATGTGAGGGCCGGGGAGGGGCTTTGGGAACGCCCTCGGAGCTGCAGGGAGCTTGAGTGGCTTGTCCGACAGCGCCCAGCGGGGCGCGCCGGGGTCCTCGGCGCAGCTCCAGGTCTGGGCCTCGCGCACCTCCACCGCTCTGCTCTCCACCCTTCCCGCGGCCTCCTGTGACAGCTTACTTTAAGACAAAACCCTCTTCCTCTTCACCTTCCCCCTAAAATAAAACAAAGGAGGCAGGCATTTGAATCCTCCCACGCTGGAGTGGCCCGGACCGCTGCAGTTTGGGGGCCCCGGGCCGGGGCGGCAGCCTGGGTGCCCGGCTCCAGCCCGGCGGCCCCGGCCGCGCCGCGCCAGGCTCGCGGGGGTCAAGTCCAGGTTGCGGCGCAGAGAGGCGGGGGGCGGGGGATAGGGGGCGGGGGATGGCGGGTCGGGGGTGAGGGGAGCAGCGGGGAGCGGAGCTCCGGCCGCGGCCTCACCTCCGCTGCTCCGTGCCGCGCGCGGCGTGTTGGTATGCTTCCACCGGCGCGGCGTGTAGCACCAGCATCCTTGGCCTCGGGGGCTGACATGCTGTGTGCATTTTTAGTTTCCCTCTGCACACCGCGGCCTCCTGGCGTTCGGGAAGAAGGTGGAGACCTCGCCCCTCAGCCTCTCGGCTGCATTCCTGGGCGCCCGACTTCCTAGACACGCCTCGCGGTTCTCCGCACCCGAGGGTGACGTCGGCCCTGGATTCTGCACGCACCTCATGTGTAACGTTATCGTTGGCTTCGGGGACAATCTCTCCTGCTCACCTGGAACTGGCGAAATGTGCCTTCGTATTAAAGTTCACTCTTTAATCTCTGGGGCGGGAGAGCAGTGGAGGATGCGCTGCCGAGCGGCGACGGCCCGCGCGCCTGCTCCTCTGCCCTTTCGCCCGAGTCCAGGCGTCATCCTCACCGGGGTCCCTGCCGCTTTTCCATCGCTCGCATGCCGCCCCCCCTCGCCCTCGTGCCTTGCTCGTTTCCCAGAGCACAAGCTTCATTTGGAACCTCCTTTAAAAAATCGGGTTCAACGTCCCCAAGTTCTCTGCTTTCTATGCTCTCGTGGAAGAGGGGAATCATTCTTTTCGTTAGGAAGAAGAAACCTCGAAGCTGAGAGGCTTCTTTCAGGGTGTGCGTTTGGAGACAGATAATACAAATGACAAAGATAAAAGCCCCTCAAAGCCTATGGCGGTTTTGACTTGAAGCATGAGGCGAGGTAACAAGGACAGCAGCAATAAATTCAGCCCAGGGTCTGACCTGGCACTAAATTGTATCTTACAGTGTCCAGATTTCTGGCCAACTTGTCAATTTGACGGTCCCTTTCTCCACTAGTCTCCTCTATTTCCCTTTCAGATTGTGTAGTTTTGTTGATTCCCCTTTGTTTTACTGCCAAGGTATTTCTGCCATAACTCCCCTCAACTCCGTTCCCCATTTTCTGACTCTATTTTCCAAGTTTTTTAAGCATGACCAGAATAACACACCCACAGCTTCTCTGTAAATCCTTCAAGTTGCTTCCCTGGTAGAAATTTTGAAACAAGCTCATGTCAGAACATTTTGTTCATCCTTCCCCACATACAAGCTGATGAAAGATGAAAGGAGTTGGTATTTGCTGGAAATGAAAACATGGGGAAAGCTGCTGGAACCATACCAGAATGTTCTTTTTTTGTCCTTTGCACAAGGTAATCATGTATTGTTCACATTCTATATAGGAACTGCCCAGAAAGAACACGTTCCCCAACTGGAAATGAGCAGTACTGGTGAGGGTTAATCAGCTGTACTTCATGTGCCTGAGTAAATAGTCTGGGGAAGGATTAGATGATGTTAGACTAATAGGCTGATCATAGTGATAAAGTTATCCCAAAGAGTCTTTCCACTCTATGTTTAACAGTTACTTTTCTTCAAAGGCAATGGGTAAATGGTGTTGGTTTTATGGCCCAGAACCCTCCATTCAGACAGCTACAAACAAGCCTGCATTAAACATGGTATTATCTTTCTTCTCTGTTAGATTTAGAAGAAAACCATGATATCATTACATACACGTCATACAATATTTTCCTCTTGATGTTCTAAAAGTCACAAGAAGGGAGATCAAACACATTCAGTACACTGAATAAGCACTTTATTGACTAAATTTCCCAAAAAACAGAGGTTTGGCGCATTAAGCAGATCATTCCAACAGCCCACTGGACAACATAAGACATGAAAAAAAAAATGAGAATTTTTCCTGAGCACATGAAGGTTGCTCAAAGCACATCTCTGTTTAGTGGTATCAGATGCTTCTTGCTCAGCCATAATAACAATGACAGTGATGATAATTAATAATAATAATAATAATATCACTAGTATTTACAGAACACTCACAGTGTGCCAAGCCCTGTACTTAGTGCCTACATACATGATCTCACTTAATCCTCGTTTCAGTGAGCTGGGCTCCTATTATCTTAATTTTATAGATGAGGAAATGAAGTCAGAAAGAGCTTGTGTCACTTGCCCAGGGCCACACAACAAGGAAACAAAAAAAAATTTAGAGCATCACTCTGAACTCCCACACTCTTCAGTATGATATACTGAAAAGCTGTGGCAAAATAAATGAAGAAACAAAATAAGATCTATTCAATGTCTGATTCTGAGAAAAGCTGCCATTCAGGGGGTGCTAAATATGGACTAGGCACTAATCCTCACAGCTGCCCCTTGAGGTAGGTATATAGTAACTCTGCTAATTTGAAGATTGGACAACAGAGGCCAAGTAACTTTGTCAAGATCACGTAGTGGCAGAGCTGATGTTTGAATCCTGAGCCTGGGCCTTTCCACTGGACCCTGGCTTTGTGTGTGTGTGTGTGTGTGTGTGTGTGTGTGTGTGTGTGCGCGCGCGCGCACGCATGCGCGTGCATGCATGTGGAGGGAGGAGAGAGAATTCTACTTAGGGTGAGTAGCAAGAAATTAATGACCTGTCATTCTCCTTAAATTTGTATCAAGTGATTGTAGTTGCTGTAGCAGCCCTAAAAATGAAGAGATTGGTTTAGAGTGACTGTAATGAGCTTCAGGAGATGGGGTGTGGTGATTTTCCTTGAAGGGCAGGTAAGGTCTGGATGGTGGGAGATAAAGGGGCACCAACTTTGCAAAGGGCTAGAGCTAGAAATGAGCATGGCAGTGAAGAATGAGTCAGCCTGACCTGGGATTTGGTTCAATGACTGTAGCTGAGCCTGGCATCACATCTATTTCATCTTGTCTGGCACATGCTTAGCAAGAAATGCTCGGTAAATGTCAAGGTGAATTGAATCAAGATAAATCAGCTGAACCTCCTTGCCCAGCCTGAGACCTCCTTTCTTCCTTGATCCTCTCCTATCATGACCATGTATTTTGCTTCCTTCCCTCTTCTCTGCCTACTTGTCTTGGATTCACCAGTTCTGTGTCACAATCAAGAGACACTTTGAAAATGGAGAAAGCTCATTGGCCCAGTCTGTGATAAGAGAGTAATGCTGGTGAGAATGGTAAAAATGTAAACATAGCTCTCATACTGTGTAAGCCACTATTCTAAGCACTTTATATGCATTAATTTATTTAATCCTTCCTATGAAGTAAGCATGCATATGATGCTATTTTGCAGATGAGGAAACTGAGGCACAGAGCTTGAGTAACCTGCTTTAGGTCCTTTTGCAAATTAGGTGCTGAGCTTTGACTTAAACCCAGGTTAAGGCTTCAGTGTCTATATAGCACACTGCCTTTTAAAAGCTGCTGAACATTGGCCCAACTGTATCCAAGCCACAGTCACCTCTTTGATATGTATAATTCTGACCTTCAAGTTAAACAAGTCAAAGTGAAGACTTATAGTCTCAATCACTTCTGAGATATGCTGCCCTGCCCTTTCAGTTTTCTGGATTTTTAAAATTTTCTTTTACTTCAGTGACATGAAATAGCACCAAGTTTAGGCATCAAATTATGCTCTTCAAAATCCTCATGGAGAACAGCATGTTGCTCTAGATCATAACTATAATAATTTTCTCTAAGATAGGCCTTGTGTGAATCAATCTCAAATCAGTGTCCTAATTATCCTGTGCAGGACTTAAAACTATGGAGAGAAACTCTTCCATATGCAAAGCTCATCTGTCTTCTTGTCTACTTGTCTGAGACTTGCAGAAGTGTAGGGTGAAGACATGTCATGTTCCCAATATTTCAATGAGAGAGAGCTCACTAGGCTGTTTCACCACCTCCAGCTGTTATGCAGTTGCAGAGGGACCTGACTTGTTCCTTTAAAAATGGAAACAGGAAGAGGCTACACATGAAGTTTTGGATTTCTAAATGCAAGTTAATACATCAAGCAGCTGTACTGAATGTGACCATGAACCTGTGTTCCTCTAAATGCACTTAATAGTACAGCCAAATTTAAACTTCCTGTATTCCCCTGCAAAAATCCTTACAAATCTGGCCTCTCAGTGACGTTGGTGAGCTGAACATTTTTAGGTTTTGGGGACATTGTGTTAAAGTAGAGTCCAAGAACATGATAGAGAAGAATGACATACAATAGTAACAAGATGATCCAGGGAAAGGATGTGACATTTTCATATGAAAAATGCCCTCTGATAAGTGTATGAAGTTTCCTGGACATTTAATAAGAACAGGAAATACTTTGCAGAAGACTTATTAACATAATAACTTTCGAATACTCCAATCCAATGTAATGATGAATTAATCAAGATGAGTATAGGAATTTGTAACTATTTAAAGCTTTATATTAACCTCTCATTGGCTGAAGAGATGGCCCATTGCAGGATTAGTGAAGAACCATGGCAAAGCAAGGAACCGTTTAAGGGCTCTTCAAAATCCTCGGTATAAAAATCCATATGAAACAGTATTCAGGCAACTTCCTTGATGCTAGGAAGTCAGTTATTTTTGTATTTCTGCCAAATCTAGAAATAAGTATAATACCTTGCATCTTATTTCAGCCTGTGATCTCACTTTGCTCTTCACAAATAGCTCTGTGAGGTAAGTGGACCATAATCTCCTTGACGTCTGTTTTACAGATGAAAAAATTGTGGTAGGGAGATTTAGGGGCTCTGTTCAAGTGTCAGAGTTGTTTATCTATTGGCCTGAAACCCAGGCCATGTATTCGCCATATGAATACACCTCTACCATAGTCACACATTACAGGCTGCTCAAGTTTGTTGTATCTTAAATGTAAGATGTGTCTAAGAATGATGGGGGTTCTGGTAACTGAGCATTGAGGCAAAATGAGGATAGTGGGATAGCCTCCTCACACCTGGGAACGATATTCTACTTGTTCCCAGAAGCTCTCATGGTGAAGATAAAAGTCAAACCATGAGCATGTGGACCTGTCGGAGTTGGCCAGGGGGCTGAGAGGAGAGTTCAGGTTCATTCACTTCCATCACATGTTCATTTTGCTTGTCCCCAAAGCTGTCTCTGAATGAGGATAAGAACCGTGATTCATGAGTTGCTAAAGACTGTGGAGGAAACTACTCTTATATAAACACCACTGATGTGTAATAGCTGTAGAAAACCAATTATTCAAAGTTGACTTTTATTGTACTTTCAAACTGAATTTGTTGTCATTTCACATTTCTGGTCTTTTCCCTTATTTGTGAGTGTCTTTTATTTTCTTTGAAAACACCCACACTTCAGTACCTTAACACAACACAACTAGAACTTATGTTCTGCACACATCGAATCTGAAATGGGTATTTCTAATCAGTGGGCAGCTCTTTCTCCAAGCAGTGATGGTGGGCAGGTTCTCTGTGCTCAGGTTGTCATGTCAGGATTCACTGTCAACATGAGGCCTCCTAGGTCATCTTGCTCATCTCCTCAAGCCTGCACAAGTGAAAAGAACCTGTAGCCTTGCATGTGAAAGACCATTGTGGACTCTTCTGGAAATGGCACAGGCTACTTCTGCTCATTTCTCATGCCAACTCTGACAAATTGATTTTATTTCCCGGGTCTAGAAGAATTTTAAGGCCAACTTAAATTTTGAATTTAATCCAAGTGTTCTGGGACCAGTATCTTATGCTGGACTTCTGAGTTTACCCTATTTGGTAGATTGACCTCCTACAGCCATTTCTCCTATTGCAAATACATAAAAAAGTTATATTAAAAAAGTGTTCAGAAAATACTTAAAAACATATAAACGAGGAAGGAAAGAGAAAGTCTTGGTTTTCAAAAACCAACGAGGGAACACAGACCTAAAGGGAAGAACTACAGCTGGTGCTGAGATGAGCTGGGGGTGGGGCTAATGGATATGGGTATAGGTTGCAGGAACTGGGTGCTGGAGGTTTTAGTGCTTACACTGTGACAAGGCATGGTCTTGAGGGCTGGAACTGAGACTCTGAATCTGGGATCCTCAAAGGGCCACTGGCCTTTGCAAGGGTGGAGAGCTGTACAAACAATCACTTTAGGTCAGACTGAAAACTTGGGTTTAGTAGAAGCAATGATAAAAATTTCTCCAAAGGATTCCTTGCACAAACAAAGATGCATGGAACCCCTACTGAAAGACAACTTCTGCTGAAGATAAACAAAACAAACAAACAAACAAACAAACAAAATTAAACTCTATGAGAAAGAATCCCACTCTGATGCAAGGTCACCAGATGTGATAACTTGGAATACTGACACCCAAGTATGTGAGAAAATAGAAAAATCCAAAAGAGATGTAAAACGAAAATGTTTAAAATGAATATAAATTATAGAAATAATAAGATAATAGTGATTTTATAAGAAAAGAATAAGCAGAATTGAAAAATAACAATAGAAACTGTGAAAATGAAAAATATTTAGTAAAATATTAAAATTCAATAGATGTATTAATGAACAAATTAGTTATAGATGAAGGAAGAATTATTTAACCAGAAGGTAGAGCTGAGGAAATCACCCAGCATATAGTAAAGAGAGAGAAAAAAATTTAAAATTTGAAGAAAAATTTAGTGATATGAATGATAGACTAATGAGATCCAATATATATCCGATTATGAATTCTGGAATAAAGGTTTTCTGAGAACTGAGGAGATGTAGTATTTGAAGACCAAAAAGCTGACCTTTTCTAGAGATGAAGAAAAATCTGAATCCTCAGAACGAAGCAGCACAGAGTATCCTGTCAGCAATTGTTTTTTCTCTCTTACTCTCAATCAGTTTTTCCCTCTACTATCGTTTTCCCATCAGCAAGCAAGTATATTGCAATAACATGTCATGGTAAAATAAAACAAACTTCCCACCACCCTCCAGATGCTACTCCATTTCTCTGTTCTTTTCACAGCAACACTCATTACGAGAGTTGCCTATATTTCCCATCTATGCTCTCTCTCTCCTCCTAGTCTTTCTTGGACTCCCTCTAATCTGGATTTCATCACCAACCTTCCACAGAGAAGTCACCCATGATCTCCACACTGCTAACTTCGATGGTGTGTTTTCAATCCTCATTATGTGCAATCGGCAGCATTTGACAGTCAATTGCTAGCTCCTCTTTGAAATGCTTTCCTCACTTGGCTTCGAGGGCACCAATCTCCCTTGGCTCTCCTAATACTGCCCTGACTATTCCTTCTCAGTATTCTTTGCTGGTTCTTTTTCATCTCCTGACCTTCAACAATGGAGTCATTGAAGGTTTAGGTTCCTTCCCTATTCTCTAAAATAATCTCATCCCTGTCATGTGACTGTAAGCACCATGGCAACTCCCAAATTCATGTCTCCAGTTTGGACCGCTTGTATGAACTTCAAATTCCTATATTCAACTTCTTACAACATAGCTCCACTAGAATGTCCAATAGACATCTCAAACTTAATGTGTGCAAAAAGAAACTTCTGATTTCTCCCTACCCCTCAAATTATTCCTTTTGAAAAATTTCCATCTTGGAAAATAACTATTCTATTTTTTCAGTTACTTGGTTCAAAAAATTTGGTGGGATCCTTGTAATTACTCTTTATCTCATACTCCTCCCCCACCGCCTGCCATCCAATTCAGCAAAAGCTATCAGTTCTACCCTCAAAATATATACAGAATTTGACCACTTCCCAACATTGCCACCATGACTTCTGTGGTCCATGTCACCACGATTTTCCTCTGGACCACTCTAATGTCCTGCTAATTGGTTATTCTGCTTCCCTACATAGAAAAAGTCTGTCTTCTGCACAGCAGACAGAGTGAGCTTTTTAGACATATCTCACACTTCATTGTTTAAAAGTGCACTGGCTTCCCAGAGCTTTTCCAAAGTCTCTACAGTAGCCTGTAGGGTCATATGCATTACCTTCCCCTCTACTCATCTGACTTGATCACCAAAATTTTCTACCTCACTTTTCCTGTCCTGCCACATTGGCTTCTGTGTTATTTTTTGACCACACCAGACATGCTCTGTCCTCGGGGCTTTTGCATGTGCTGCATCCTCTGTTATACGGCTCTTTCTCCATATATTTACATTATTGGTCTCCTCATTTTCTTTAGTATCTGCTCAAATGTTACCTTACCAAAAACAACTTCCTGATCATTTTATTTAGTGCTTTCCCAGAATTCACTATTCTCCCATATTCTAATTTATTTTTCTCCATAGCATTTATCACCACCAGGCATAATGTATTTGTAGGAACTGTTGTTTAATTTCTCTTTCCTTCCACAGACTGTAAGCTGCTTGAACACAGGCACTAGGGATCTCTGCTGATCCCTAGTGTCTGGATCTGGCATGTAGTAGGTGCAGAATAAATATAAATTGAGTGACAACTAAATGGGTCCTGAGCAGAATATATATACAAATCTGCACATAGAAATGTTTAATAGAAACTGTTAAACATTGGATAACCAACAAATTTTTTTTAAAAAAAATCCAGAGGGAAAGATAAATTACCTGTAAAGGAATGATAATCAGTTTGAGATGATAATTCTTAAAAATAATACAAAAAGATGATAGAATAATTCTATTAAATTGTGGAAGACAAAACAGTCAACCTAGAATGAATACCTAGCTAAGTTATTTGGGAGTGAAGGTAGAAGGAAGATATTGCAGATAATAATTTGGAATACCTTAAAGAGCTACTTAAAAAAATTCATTGCACATTTAACTCTAGTAATTCCTTCCCTAAAATCAAGTACTCTACATGAAAACACTGCCAAGCTTATTATTTGCCATTAAATAAAATGAAAAAAATCTAATTTAACCCCAAACCCCTAATTGCTTTCTTAAAATGCAACCAAACACAGCACAACATTGACATGTAATAGTCATCAAAAGCTTAAATAATAAATGCTGAAAGTGTTATTTCCTGCTTACAGAATAGTGAACATGGCTGTTTAACAAACACCTGTTTGGAGTAACGCTGTGATGCTTCTATTCAGCACCAACAATGTACAGATGAACACTTGCTGACTCTAGGAGGGATTTCCAATATGTCTTCACATGATTATACCCATCATCTTTGCAGTTAAATGCTCTACCACTGAGCCATACCCCCTACCAATCGTATTTGGAATAAAACTTTAGACTCTTCTTGCACATTGCTTTGCTTAAAGTGTTGATTACATTTTGAGATTTACATCAATTTTTTTATAAAAACATTAGACAAAAAGCCATTGTACTAAGAAATACATAAATTTTATAAAGTTTTGGAATTAAAAACAGGAACATGTTAATCTAAGAAACTGTTTTCAAAGTATGCTGGTATTGCAGTAAGAAGGAAATAGAAACCAATGGAAAAGAAATAAATTTGTAAACATATTAGTAAAATAAATAAGCATTGATGTAAAAAAAGCCAAACCCAAACCAGTAACAATAACACTAGCTAATGGGAGAGGGTTACAAATAGAGTAGAACTAGAACACTGAATAATGATATGGCTGGTAGGAGGAGTGAGCATTTCTGGCTTTGTTTGGGTGTGGGGGGAAATAGTGCCATGAATGACTTTTGACTTTATTGTGTGCTCATGTTAAAATTATTTAATGATGATGTACTAAAAGAATAGAAACACAATTTATAACTTCAAGTCAGCAGAAGAGAACAAAAGAGAACAAAGAAAACTGATTCTATACAAGACAGGAACACAGAGAAAAGGAAGCAAGAATGCAATAGAAAACACAAAATAAGATGGTAAAAAGAAGTCAAGGTGACAGCAAACGGCATCAGTTAAAATATAGGGAAATTCAGATTGTATTGGAGAACAAGCCCAATTATATTGTTTATGAGAGGCATGCCTTAAACTTAATGATGTCAAAGACTCTTTTAAACTGCAAAATTCTTTCCAAATGGGACAGGCTTATTGATTTGTCACATCACTCATTAGATTATTCCTTGATTTATCTTTGTCTCCCTTGCTAGAGTGTGAACTTTTTGAGAGTAGTTATCATGTATTTCAACACTCTACCCTAGTGTATGACATATAGTAGGCTTTGAGTAAATATTTGGTAAATGAATTTATAAACAGATGAGTAAATGAAGGCCAAGATAATGTCACCTTTTAACACATTATTTTACCTGTGTGTGTGTGGGTGTGTGTGCGGGTATGTGTGTGTGTGAAAGGAAACATCCTTTTCTTGAAGTTGGTAAAGAGTTACATGGATATTATTTAGATGTTGTCAATTTTATTTTATTTTTTATTTTGGCTATTATGAATATCTTGATTATTTTAAGTTTTTATTTCCTATTTTATTCCCTTGCTCATTCAGTTAGTTTAATGTCACTGTCACTGATTCTCTTCTTGAAAATGAAATGATGCCAAATACATCAGATTTTGTAAAGCCTGCATTGTTAGTGTACATTGTATCTTCTTTCAGTTTTTCTTATTTATGTTGCCCAAGGTTGTAGTTATGATTATTTTTAAAAATGCAAAAATGTCTCAAGGCAGACACACCCTCATTTGTAAATTATGGTTGTGTCACTTAAAGAATATGTACGGCTTGGTAACCACTGGAATTAAAAAAGTTTCTATCAACACTCTCTGTGAAGCTATGTCAGTTCAGGGAGGTAGTTGGCTAGATTCTCTAATGTCCATGAGTGAGCCTCTGGGACTCTGCCCTATGTCGGCTTTAGGCTGGCCTGTGTTGAATGTTGTGACAGTCCTTATTCTGTCCTCTGGGAAACAGAGACAGGAAACACCGTGTGTTGTTCTATTAATAAAGGACAAAACCATTTGGTGGTAACTAATATCATCCTCATGATTAACACATAGGTGTTAACCAAGTTGTTTGGGCATGTTTGCCTCTTCTGGAGAAAATGTTATCTGGATTTGGCTTTTACCATTTTGCTATATTAAATCCATCTTTACATTTTTGTGTGTGAAATGCTCTGAGAATATTGGCTCATACCCTTAGCTTAATTCCAAATGATCAATGTTGAAGCTGAGACTGCAGGACACAGAACATCTGGATATTTGCAAACATTCAGTTTTTTGACTGAAATTTCCATTTGTTGGTATGGGTTTGCCAGCTTTCTTTGACATTTTTGATTAACAACCATCAAAAAAAAAATCTTTCTAATAAAATTCATGTAGGTGTTATGTGAACTCAGAGTTTCTTTACCAAGAATGAGTTATTTCTACAGAAAAGACGGCCTAAAATGCTCTTTCCTAATTTAAATCTGAAATCCTTATTATACTTGCTTGTGGACACTGACTCTGGCTCTGAAGGGCACAGATGAGATGGGCCCAGACCTGGACTATAGACCCTTCAGTCCCCATACACCAGAGATGAGCTCATGACTGGTTCATGAAGAGGCCTGTGCTGGGAACCACTAGCCACACTGAGGCTCTAACTGGCAGCACAAACATAACCCATGAATCTGATTTCTGCTGAACCAGACACTCTTCCACAAAGAAAATGAATCATGGGGCTGCTTGGTAATCAACTCAGTGTATCTAGAAGTAGGAGGGTTCCCAGGACACAGAAATTTCAGTGCTGAAACTGGGAAAATCCTGCTGAGCCTTTTGGAGTTGTGGCAAACATTCTATGGAGCCAGTTTGTGATAACCCGAAGTGTCTTTCCTGTACCACCTCTCCATTTTATGTTAGTTGAATTCCCTTTATAAAATATATATATATTTAGCCAGTTTTAAAAAATTCTACTGGTTCTTCAAGGCCTGTCTAAGATGTCGTTTTCTTTGTGAAATCTGCCTTGATTCAGTTCTATAGTCCAAACAGACTAGTTCTCTACTGCTGGAACAGGCCACGGTTCTCTCTCTGTATTTCTGAAATCTAAAAAGCTCAGAAAATGGAAAGCTTTTATGTAACTTACTTGGCTGAAAAATGTGACCTTATTGATCTGAAGTCCTTTACAGTCTTTATTTATTTCACTACTATGAAATATGTATGTATTTTTTTGCTGGATAATATATTAATAATTGATGGCAGAGTGCATGCCCAGACTCTGATGTGTTAGTTAATAAATAAATACGTACCCTATATTATCTTTCTAAAATCTGAAAAATTTCTACATGAAAGTGTTCCTGAGGTTTCAGATAAGGGAGCTTGAACATATACTTCTACAAGTTCACTGTTTCATTTGGCCTATTTGTAGTTAATTATTTGTATGTCTTTGAGCTTCAGCTTCCTCATCTGTAAAATGGGAACAATAATACCTGGGCTGACATATGAAATTAAAAGTGTTGCAAATTAAAGGAGGAATCATAACTGTGACTTCTTTCCTCTCCTTTATCCTAGTGCACTTTCTATTTTAGTTGTTTTAGAGTCTCTGCAAAGAACTGTTTTTTCATAGCATAAACATTGTGAGATCTGAATGTGGATGCGCATTCAAAATTACAAATTCCTGAGTGATTTTCTAAGTGTCCCAACTTTTAAGTCAAACTTAACATTAAATTAATCTATAATGAATTTCCAGAAAGAGGCCAGAATATGGCCATTAAAATGTTACCTCTGTTCTTATGACCACTTGCAGAGACAGGGTCATAAAATATGGAAGTAGCTGTTCATGGACATTCTTCAGCATAACCAAAGAAAGAATTTAATAGACTTCAGAACACAGCATCATAGTGTACGATGTATCTGGGGCTGATGAGAGGGTGCCACAAGAGAAGGCAGGCTTATTTGGCATTCAGCAATCAGAAATGAGGTGACTCCTTCTCTGGAAAGCCACCTGCAAAATAATGAAACTAGGCTACTGTCTATTACCACACACCAAAATTAACTCAAAATGGATTATGGACCTGAATAGAAGACCTGAAACAATAAAATGCATAGAAGAAAACATAGGAACCAAACTCAAAGACCTTGGACTTAAAGAGGATTTTATGAATTTGGCCTCGAAAGCAAGAGAAGCAAAAGCAAAAGTAAATGAATGGGACTACATAAAACTAAAAAACTTCTCTTCAGCAGAAGAAATCATTAACAAGGTAAGGAGACAACCATCCAAATGGGAAAATATATTTGCAAGCAATGCTTTCAATAAGGGACTAATATCCAAAAGATACAAAGAACTCATACAACTCAATAACAACAACAACAACAAAAACAAATGATCCAATAAAAAAATGTGAAGACCTGAACAGACATTTCTCCCTAGAGGACATACAAATGGCCAACAAATATTTGAAAAGATGCTCAACATTGCTAGCTATTAGGGAAATGCAAATCAAAACCATGATGAGATACCATCTCATGCTTCTTAGAATAGCTATAATCAACAGGACAAGTATTAAATGCTGGCGAGGATGCAGAGAAAAAGGAACCCTCATATGCTGCTGGTGGGACTGAAAATTGGTCTAGCCACTATGGAAAACAGTATGGAGGTTCCTCAAAAAACTAAGAATTGGCCTACCATATAATCCAACAATTCCTCTACTGGGTATTTACCCCAAAGACTTGAAAACCCATATGTGAAAAGATATTTGCACACTGATGTTTATAGCAACATTATTCACAGTGGCCAGGACATAGTAGCAACCGAAGTGTCCTACAATAGATGATTCGATGAAGAAGCTGTGGTGTATATATTACTCAACCATAAGAACAGATGAAATACTGCCATTTGTGACAACAGATGGACCTCGAGATAATCATGCTAAGCGAAATAAGCCAGACAGAAAAAGTTGAAAATCGCATGATATCACTTACATGTGGGATATAAACCTGAAAGCAACAAATGAACAGGACAAACAGAGACTCATGGACATGAACTATAGACTAGTGTTTACCGAGGAAATGGGGTCGGGGGAAGGGGGGAGTTAGACGGGATAAAGGGGTCAAATATATGGTAGCTGAAGGAAACTGGACTTTGGGAGGTAAGCACACAATAGAATGTACAGATGTCAAATGATAATATACACCTGAAAATTATGTAATTGTATTAACCAATGTTATACCAATAAACTTAATTTTTAATAAGTTTTTTAAAAATGTGATGACTCCTTTAGAGCAAAATAGTGTTCTCAGAATGACAGTTTGACTAGAACAGTCTTATTCAGTTGGTCTAGAATTCAGAAAGCATCTATTGTAACATAGAACACTGGTTCAACAGAAATGCCAAAATAAATAAACTTGGAACAAAATATGCATATTTTCAAATATTGAGATACTTAATGTCAAAAAATTATCATTTTTAATCCTGAGCAATCTAGAAAAATAATTGAAAATTTGTCACTCTTTTAAAGCCAGTTTTCTTGTATATAACCAGCAAATAAAATAGTGTCTTTTTTTCAAATATAAAGGTGTAGCACAATATTTAGAGTTCAAAGGGACCTTGGAATCTCCCAACACACACAGAAATTCTTTCTTCGGTATGTTTCCTGGCTGGGCAACCACCTTATACTCGAAAGTGTTTGTGATGATGGATCATTGATTCCAGAGGCAACCTAATATTCCAGCAATAGTATTTGTTAGAAAATGATTTCTGATATTGACCCCAAATCTTCCTTCATGTAACTCTCACTCTGTGATTTCGGTTTCGCCTTCTAGAATGTCTGAGGATCAAATGTGTTTTTCTTCCCATTATGGCTGAATTAGCTAGGAGGGTATTTAGCTGCAAAGAATGGAATACCTAACTACTGTTAGGTTAGGTTAACCAAAAAGGAGCACAGAGCAAGTTATCTGCAGGTAGACAGTCCAGCTGGTAGAGCTTTCAAGCATACAGGTGCTTCCTATCTTTCTACATTGTCATTCTCAGTGTGATTTCTGCTGTATCCTTAGGTAAGAAAAACTTAAGAACTAGAAAGTGAGAGACGTGCCAGTCAACTCTGTCCTTAGCACATAAGCAAAAACTTTGATTCATTTTCTTCTTTGTAGCCAGAATTGGGTGCGTGGTCACCCTTAGATCAATCACTAACCACGGGGAATGAGGTTACTATGGCTGTTTTAGACTTAACATGATTCTACATTTGAGGCTCTTTTCCCTGAGATTAAGGGGTCTCTGTGGCAACCTAAACAACCTTCCCTGATTAGCAGGGAAGAAGTAGGTAGGGTGGAGAGAATGGTTAGTGGTAAGGCCATTAGAATGCAACCTGCCACAGCCACATTTCAAATATTCAAAGATAGTCCCAAATCTCCCTGCAATTTTTTTTCTTTGGGGTTAAAATGCACTCAGTTTCTTCACCCAATTCTCCTACCTGTTTTGATTGGCCTTCTATATATGGCTCTAGTGTGTGCCTGGAACTCAGCCCAGTCTTCCTAATGTGCCTGGCATCATCATGTAGTGCAATAGGACCATCGCTTGTGGTCAGATTCTCCATTTTCCATTCACACAGTTGGCTTTTGTGGCAGTCATTTCGCGGACTGGCTCTTACAGTGTTTGTGGTCAATTCTTCAGTTTCATAGAAACTGTCCACAAGTCATATCTCCTATCCAGTATTTATGTAATTGACTTAAAAAAACCCCCTAAATTAAGCCTATAACGTGCTGATTTGGGGAACCAATGTATTAAAATACAGTAAGGGTTTATTTTGGTTAACCTTAAACAGCTGTTCTCTAATGAAATATGTTTAGAAGACTAAGACATTTTATAAAGAGCCTTTTAAAAATTTCTATAAAATCCATAAGTAGCATTGATATATTTATTACTTCATGTGGATTTAAAAGAAAACTGTCACCTCTTTATGTTTCTTTTTGCTTTTCCTAAAACACTTTTTTTTTCTGGTACATTATTGTGTGCTACCCCTAGGCCACACCAACTCAATTTGATTTATGCTCTAATAGGGTGGAAAATAGAAAGTAAGGCACAATGATTTTAGTATGCTCAATAATAGGTGTGTAATGGAGAACTAATATTTTTGGAAATATTTCATGAAATTTTACAAATTATGTAATTCTACTTCTGGGTGCATTTTGGTGTAAAGCAGTTTTATCCAATATAGAATTAGTATGTCTTCTAAAGCAGCACTGTTAACAGTTATACTATAATGATCACATTTGGCTTTGTGATACCCAGAATGTATCTAGCAATTTTTAGGGTTGTCATAAAATATTAATTATCAGTGTCAGTGATTTCAATTCACTTGAATAATATATATAGACGAATAGGTATAGATAAAGCTAGATAAATAGATGACATGCAGAATTTATAGGAAAAATGGAGTATGTTGTGAAAGTCTGTATCTAGGATAAGGTACCCAGTACCCAAACGATTATAAATCATACTTATGTATTCTAATGTGGCCTTATAAATACTGTGATTACTCACTACTATAAGAAGTGTGTGGGACTTAATGCCTGTCAAGAACATGTTTTGAACACTACAATTTCTTCACAGTTTGTAAGAGATTATTCTCACTGAATCTATAAGAAGCTGCTGAGATGGTGATGAGAATATTTATTTCACAAAGCTTATAAATATCTCTCTATGCAATTTGGAAAGAAAAAAAAACTGGCTTCCAAACCCACGTAAAAAATGGAAAGAATCGTGTGTTCGAAGACTTTAAAGTACATTGTTGTTCAAGAAATGTGTACATGATAGTCATCGGTGAGTTATGCCAATATATTGAAATGAACATATAAAATAACAAGTTAAAAAAGCACCAGAATTTAAAACAATATGTATACACTACTTATAATCATGTAAAATAGATGTGAAGCATTAAACGTGGTCAGGAGAACACATAGAGATATAAGAGTTTAGGATTTAGTAAGCACTTTCTATATTTTTAAAAACGAAGTTACTGGCTCACTAGCTATGGCTGAGTGAGGAGGGTGGTAAATTCTGTCCCTAAAAAGCAATTATAAGCACAGACAAATTGAAAAACAAAAACAAACCATTCAGCAATCCAGAAACCAACCCAAAGAATACAACAATCTAGGAAACATTTATGCTTGAAAAACTGCCACACATTGGTTAAAAAAAAATAATTTTTTTTCTCTCTGAGCAAGTCACTGCTAAGAGGATAAAAAGACAAGCTACCAAATGGGTGAAAATATTGAAAGTCACACGTCTGATGAAGTATTTACAGTTGAAATATACAGAGAGGTCTTAAAACTCAATAAAGGAAAAAACACTCAATTGGCAAAAAGTTTTAACACTTCACCAAACAAGATTATGTAGGAAATAGATAAGTACATGGAAGGAAATTCAATATCATTAGTCATAGGGATGCAAATTAAAACCATAACAAGATACTACTACATACTTATGAGAATGGTTGAAAAACAAGCAAACAAACCTGACAGTATCGAGTGTTGGTGAGTGTTCAGAGCAACAAGAACTTCCATAGATTACTGGTAGGAATGCAAACTGGTACAGCTATTCTGGGCAAAAAGTTTAGCCATTTCTTATAAAGTTAATACACATTTACCAGATGACTAAGCAATTCTACTCTTAGATATTTAACCTAGAAAAATGAAACCTGTACACACAAAAACATGTACATGAATATTTATTTATAATAGCACTCTTCAGAAACCACCAAAAACTGAAAACAAGCCAAATGTTCTTTAATGGGCGAATAGATGAACAAATTGTGATGCATCCACGCCATTGAAATACTTACTCAACAATAAAAATAATGAACTATTGACTCGTGCAAAAATGTGGATGAATCTCAAATGCATTATGCTAAGTTAAAGAAGCCAGACCCAAAAGGTTTAGATAAAAGACCTGAAGAGACTACCCTTTGGGCCTCTGGACATTGCTGCATTTGGATGTGGTGCCTAGAGCTCTTTAGCTATCTTGAAATAGTGAAGGAAAGCCCCGTGAGAGCAAATCTGACCCAATGAGGGTGGCAGAGCAGCATAATGGAAAAATGTAGTCCTCAGTGACACTACTGAGGCTTGGTATCAACTGACCCTGAAACTTTCCCTACTCTGGACTTCTGATATGTGCAATAATAAAAGTCCTTAAGTTAGTTTCGGTCAATGTTTAATGTTACTTGAAACTGAAAACTTCCTAAATGATACATCGTTAAATTGACTTTTATAATGTTATTTTAATTGTCTATAGAGGGTGTCTAGACTGTAACATTAATCTTCTGTGACTTAACATTTTAGTAGTTTTCAATTTTCAGCCACGATACAAGGAGAGTCTCTTTTTGCAAATCATGCCAAGGAAAAGTTGCAAGCATTCTTCTGCAGGTAATTTAAAACTGACAAGATCCTGGTCCTTGTGTAGTTCACGAGAGCTTGTGAAAGTAATTCCCACGTTTTGGTTCTTGGAGAAATGATAATAGCAAACATAAACATATTTTAGCATAAAAATGTTATGGCTTCAGACTTTGTTGCTTTTTAGGGAAATCCACAATTTTCCATATATGAATTTAAATTACCTATTTCTTTAAATTATTTATTTGTTTTTAAAACAACTTTACTGAGGTATAATGGACAAACAAAAAGCTTTAGATATTTAGTATATACAACTCGATATGTTTGGAGATAAGTATATGCCCATGAAACCATCATTACAATCAGTCCCTAAACATCTATCACCTTCAAAAGTTTCCTCCCACCCCACAAATCAAAACCACAAAGAAAAGGGAACCTTTATACACTATTGGTGGCAATACAACATGCTGCAGGCTCTATGGAAAACAATATGGAAGTTCCTCAAAAAATTAAAAATAGAATTACCTTTTGATCCAGCAATTCCACTTCTGGGTATATTTCCAAAGGAATTAAAATCTGGATCTCAAAGAGATCTTTGCACTGCTACATTTCACTGCAACATTATTCACAAAAGTCAAGATATGCAAACAATTTAAATGTCTGTGAACAGATCAATAGATAAAGAAAATGTGATATAGCATATACATAGTATGTAGAGCCTGGAAAGCTGAGAATGATGGTTCACAGTTCTGTTTCTTGTTTGTTGTATGATGTTGGACAAATCATTACACTACTCTTGAGTCACAATACTCTCATTAACCAATTATAGAGATAAAAATGAAATTATTTACTTCATTGGGTTATTTTGAAAAACAGCAACATAATGTATGTGAAAGTGTGATTAACTAGGAGACAATAACAACTTTAGTTTTGTTTATTTTCTGAGGTTGTTTGGGAAAATTACTTTGAAAGTTGAGTTCCTAGATATTTGTTGTACAAAAATAATTTTTCTGTGTTTTTACTACACAATCATTGTTGAAATATGAAAACACCACACACATGCACACACTCTTGTGCACAGACACAATGTCAGAGTGTCTGCCTAGTGTCTCATTGATGTTATTTTGCCCTTAGCTTCTAGTCAATGGAAGCCATCGATGCTGTACATACTGTCTTTATATGGAGTAAAATCTGTCACTATTATCCTTTAAGCTTTCTTTCCTTGTGAATCTTCTTAAGAAATCCTTCTCTTTTCAGACTGTATAGTCACCCATATTTTATTTTATAAACTTAAGGATTTCTTTTGCAAACATTTATTAGTTCATCTGGAATTAATTTGATATAGGGTGGGAGAGATGTGTTATATTTTTGTAAATGGCAATCCATTTGCAAAATTGATATCTTTGCAAATGATATCCAACACCACTTATTGAATGACCCAGCCTTTCATTACTGTAAAACTGCAAATTTTTCCATATATTATGTTACTAAATATACGAAAATGCCTCAGAATGAGCTATATATTCTACTAAATTGTTTGTCCTCTGCTTAGTCACTGCCACATATTTTAATTAACTTTATAGAAGGTTTTAATGTCTAATAAGTGAGGTCTTCAATCTTTCTTTTCCAACATCAATTGGCTTTCTAGCATGCTTATTCTTTCTGAAGACCTGTAGAATCCTTTTACTTTTGTATTTCAGATACCCGCAAATATGTAAAAATGTCTTCAACTTTTTAACAATATAAAAATTTAAGGTGACAGAAAATATGATGCTTGAAGCAGGATATAACTTTTCTGAATTCTAAGGAAATTGGAGCTAAATTTAGAAAACCTCCCAAAGATTCCACTTGAAATGTTCCCTGGCTTTACTGCCTCTAAATATACCCCAAATGTGCACACCTCTATTATTGCAACATTTGCATTTTAATTTTTTTAAATATTGGCTTCCACAGCAGAGTATGAGCTTATTTAGGGCAGGGGCTATTTCTTAGATATCTTTTGTACCTTTGCTCAGTGATTAGGACATAGTAAATTCTCAAAAAAAAAAAAAAACCCCAAAATGTTTAGCAACTTAATTAATTGTTTACAAAACTTTTCTCTTCTGCAATCCAATGGCTGCATTTTTTCACTGTCTTTGCTTGAGTAAAGGTCCCATGATACCAAGGCTTGCCCAGACCCACCCAGCTGCTTCTCCATGTTTCCTCATGAGATGTACATGACCCCATGCCATCACAGGCTTTCAGAGACCTTTGCTAATGGATTTTTCACTGGTTTCCTTCTTCCATTTATTTCCTCTTGCCATTCTAGCATATTAGAATTATGTATTATCTCTGAAATAATATATATCTTGACCAGAGTTAGCCACTTTTTGACCTTTTCTCTATCTTTTTCCTGATTCTGAATTCTCCTGGTAGCCTCGTAGGTAGGTGGGCAAATTAGCAGGCAATGCTAATCTAATTCAGTTTTATCACAGGCCTCCCACAGCCCCACTTCTTCTGTTTCAAAGAAGATATCTTTCCTTCCCAACCTGGCATGTAATAGACATTCAACACATGTTGAATTCTATTGTTTCCACACCTTCTATTTAGCTTCCTTCTCCCAGTGGCAGAGTGTAAAAAACGAGGCCTCTGTAGAGTCTTTTAACGTTTTCAAAAGAAAAGCTAGAGTGGCCACTGTGAGGACATGATGAGTTAAAAAAAAAAATGGTCCGAAACGTTTTGGCTTCAATACCTAGGTGGAGATTGATGCCCTGAAATAACCTTATCAAGGCTGGCGTACCTGACCTTATTTTTGTAAAGGGTAAAGAAATGATACCTTCATTACGACTTTGAAGTTTGTGGGCTCTGGTGGAGATCAGGAAGTAAGTGCAAGATGATGGCATGGGTGAGGAAGCCAGGAATAATAGGTTATGCTTTTGAAGTTGATCTCCCCATGGGTTACTGTAACATGTCATTGGCAGCTTTCCTTTTAGAGTTTCTGGGAACCCTACATACATAAAATGAAGAACTGAGTCTTCTCTTGAACCACAGGATCAACTGGTCAGACTGGTAATAGAAGGCCCTCTTCAGGTATCCACTGATAGTTAAACCAGTGCTCATTCGTAGTCGGTTGAAACTCTGGAACTGATGTGCTTTTAAAGGAAGAAAGAAAATGAAACTGTTATGGAATTCTCTACTGTTTTCTCAGTTTTTCCACAGCAATTTTATTTAGCTCAAAGCTGAACTAAAGAAAATTCCTAAAACCTACCAATCAACCTTGAGGCTCCAGACAGTTTAGGGGCTTCTTGTACTTACTCTGATGACAGTTTTGTCCAGATGCAGCCAACAGTCCTCTGGGAGACCTCAGGACAGAACCTCCCACTCACTTGGTTGGGTGCTACTTCCAATCCTTCCTTTGGGTGCTCCCTCCCTGAAGGATTTCCAAGCACACCCTTCTCCTCCTTGGCTGAAGAGGCCAGGCCTGACTAGATCACCACCTGTCCAGAGCCACTGAGAGAAAGGCCACATTTTTGCCCTGTCTGGTTTCTTGCTTTGCCAGTTTTCCTGATTTTGTTGGTTTGCAGTGAAACCTTGAGTTGCTCAGCTTCTGGGAGGGAATATTCTTTCAGTCCCATCTGACCTGTTTATTCTGTTAAAGGAGAGGCACAAGCACATCACTTTCCTCTCTAGAGCATGGAACCAGGCCTTTGGGCTTCTTTTGGATTGGAGCAGAGAGTTCAGGGCCTTGGGGACAGGTGCCTAGTGGGTGATGGTGCTGCCTTCTATCTAGATACTGACCTTGAATCTCAATTCTTCGGAGGGAGCACCTCATGGTCTAGAGATAGGCCCTGCCTCAGATTGAACAGGTCATCTTTGACCAAGCCCACAGCTTTGCAGTGGAAGAGAGGGGCACCTGTGCTAGTTACGCCAGATTAATTCCAGTAATCAGTAGGGTGACATTCTGTAGCCAGATCTCTCTCTCTGCAGGAACAGATGAGTTGAACGTGATATGGCAAACACAGCAGTTTGCCTCTTGTTGCCCTGGAGGTAAGTTAGGAATAAAAAAGTCCAAGAGCACTTCAGGATTAACCTTCTTGTACCTAACCGCTGGAATTCTCCATGGATGAAGATGATGTTGCTTGCCAGTGTCCACAGTGGGCCAGGTCTCAGATATTACATTGTTTTAATCTCACAAACCATATTGTCTAACTAAACTTAAAACTGAGGTAATAGTAGTGCTCATTTTCTCTTTTCTTTTTGTTATTTTTACTATTAAAGAAACTGTGAGGCTCAGAGAGGTGCAGTGACTTGTTGATGGTCACAGAGCAGAACTCAGATGTGTCACATACCTAGAATGCTGTTTATAAATGCTCGTTCATGGTGCAATTTAATTTAAAAAAAAAAAACAAACAGAAAGAAAAAATGAAAAACAGGTAACTTTGTGTTTTTAATCACTTATATTTATTTGTTTACTACCTCTCAGGAACAAACATTAAATTTTAGCATCATCCTAATTTGTTATTCTATCTAAGAGTTGAGCCATTTTTAGTTTTTAATTTTTCTCTTTTATCTCCCATTCCCATTTCTTTCACCACAGTATTCTGTTTGATAGATTTCTTTGGATGTGTGTGTGTGTGTGTGTGTGTGAGCACGTGCGTGCACGCACATGTGTGCATGTGTGTGCATACATATACATACATGTAGATATATATTCTTAAAAATATATATCATTATTTTATATAAGGATGTGTTAGATTGTGTACATAGTATTGCGCTATACATTTCATTCTGTTTCCTTCTTTTTCTTCAATGAGTTTAAATTCTCCAAATGTGGCTTTATATCCATCTAGTTCACTGTTCTGAGTGCTACGTTTTATTCCATAGTATACCTCTGTATCCCCTTCGTGATATGTACCTGCACCACCTCTACCTCTCAGCGACACAAATAATGTGGTATTGGACATCCTTGAACATGGGAGAGTTTCTCAGGAGAAAATATCAAATCTCTGGACTTTTCATGGCAGGTCAAAGCATGAAAGGAGAGCTAGACAGCTGGAGGTGGTGTAATATTTATTTTAAATTTAACCAATAGGAACTGGAGGGCATCCCCCATTAAAGGGACTGCTCTATGAAGAGAACCATTAAAATGAATGTAAATCACAGTAGCTTCAGGGACAGTTTAATAACAATCTGACTTTTTATTGGGTGAGCAGGAGATGTGCCAGCTTTTTCCTTTCAGGGTCTTCTGGATCTTTTGCAGAGAGATTCTATCTGAACTGCTATGGAGATTACCGAGGGCAGAGGGCTGCTTGGGAGTAATGGCAATAAATCTAATTAGTAACTCACTTTCTCTTTTGCCACAGGCTCCTTTTCCCCCAAACATATAGAAGATAATTGCAGACTCTGGAACCTGGTAAATCCCGAGGGCTCCATGATATTGTGCCTCCAGGACACAAAGGTTACTTGTATGAAGAAAGGACTGGAATGATACACATTAAACTAGTAATAGTGGGAGCCTCCACAGAAGGGAGGAGGAAAGGTGCTGGTGTGGGTGGCTGGGAGTCTTGTCACACTTTATTCTGTATACTTGCATATCGCTTTAAACAAAAATGTGTTCCTAGATTACTTGTGAAATAAGGAAATGGGGAAAAAAAACTTTAGGGATCTCTAGAGAATTTTAGCAAGATTAGACATCATAGAAACCCTCCCTTTTATGGATGTGGACACTGAGGCAGCTAAGGAACCAAGAGGGTTAGGAGAGCTGGCTCCACCCGCTCCAGATGAGCAGGACTGCTGTGGGGGCTGGTGCCTGACTCTTCTGCCTCAGGGCCAGGTCTGCTGGCCTGGTCAGTCAGCAGAGCCACCGGGGCTGATCAAGGAGACCTGGTGCTGAGCCAGAGGAAAAGGGTCTTAGATCACTACTTATTTAAGAACTTGCATACTTAAGAACACAAATTCTCTAATGGCTAATCTTTGAGATCCCAAGTAATAAAATGTCTGTGATTAAAAATATGTGCCAGCTTAATTTTGATTTTTTAAAAATATTGCATGATTTATTTAGTTTTCCCTGAGATTGAAAAGATACATTTTGGCTTATCTGGAGGATGGAAACAGTCAAACAGGGTTCTTCCTTTCTCTTATTACATCTATACTTGTTAGATATTTCTTGTGGGTTAGCAATTTTGTTATAATTAGTTTGAAATAAAGATATGAATGACTAACCCGCACTTTTGCTTGAACTTATGGAAGAAAACACAAAATATTTGGGTTTGAATTTTAGACCTGTCTTTTATTAGTAACCTTAAAAATGTGATCTAACCCTCTGAAGTTTTAGTTTTATTATCTTTAGAATAATATAAATAATATATAATTTACATAATTAATGTGAGGAGTAAATAAGATGCTGTAAGTAGAGCTTTCAGTATAATGCCTGGGACATGTAAGCACTCAATAATAATGCTTATTGGTATTTTAACAAGTACATATTGTTATCATTATTTTCCCTTAGATGACTCCAGGGATCAATGATACATTTGTTAGGTGCATGAATATCTTGAATTCCTCAAAAGCAGAGGCTTGTGTCCAGGGTGTCTTTTCAGAAGGTGATCCCAGGACGTATAGTGAGAAGTGAGAGTGAGAAGAGAAGAAAGTCAGTAAATGTACCACTGTGGACAAGTAGACGCAATCCCGGGGACTTTCCAAGGGGTTGCACGAAATACATTTCAAAGAGTATGAGGTGGGCACCAACAGTGTCTCCTGCAACTACATAAACAAATCTCCACTGGGTTTTGAGTATGTGTCACCTTTTACTCAGAAAAATTTGTCATTGTTGTAAGTCAGACGACTGTCTCCATTAGCTGACTTTCTCCTCAGTTGGACGGTAACTCTGTGACTGCAATCAGCTCTGCCAGCCCCTTCTTCATGACCTGATATAGGGCACAGTTTATGCTACAAAACGTTCAGTGTGTTAAATACACTTATAACACTAATTTAAATTCTCATGTTTACCATGTAAAGTTGAGGTAGCACTCCCCACGCCAATTTTCTCCTGTGAGACTCTCAGCTTAGACAAGAATAGAGATGAGATATGTGAACACACTTTTATTATAATACATGGAAAGCTTTGGACATCACACTAAAGATTTTAGATGGCATTTTAAAGAAATGCAGGGTTACAACATGGTTTTAGCTGGGGAGTTAAATGATTGAATTGAAAGTTGGAAAGTTAGCTTTGTATCTCTAAGCAGGATGCATTGAAGTAGGAGGGCAAAAATGGGGGATGTGTTGGAAAATAAAACTCACAAATACCTATATTCTCACCAATGCCCACTTTAAATTGCTTCTGAATTCTTTCCTAGTAATGTGGCCATTGCCCAGCTAGGCAATGGAAATGCAGAAATACACGCTTATTATACATAAGTAAAATAAAATAAAATGAAGTTGAGGGAGATTATCTGTGAGACTCTGGTTTTCAGAATTTAGGGGGAGGAGCTTCTGGAAATCATAGCCCTCTTTACAGAGAATACCACACTCAATGCACATATTTCATTTCAGAACATAAATAGAAAAAGTGATTGCTAGAAATATAACTATATTATGACATTATTAACATGAACATGCAAACACTTGCACCTATCAGTTGAATCTAATTGTTTATTTATGAGTTCCCACTAATATTTGTTTGCTAGTTGGTCATTAAGTTGTTATCTGATGGAATTTACTAGCAGATGAGCAATAGTAGGCACCATAGGTTTAAGAAAAATATGTGGAGAGAAACATTAAATGTGGATAAAGTTATAACAATTTTTTTTTGTTAATCTGAGACAAAGATTCCCTATCCCCTTTCAGGGAATATACTTCTCTGCCTAACTTATAAAACACTGGCAATTGAGAACCCATTTAAAAGATCAATCAAATCACTCTAATGCCAGTTTTGTACAATGCTCAGTAATCAGAATGAGGGAAATCCTATGATCCCATGCGACTTGGAAGTTTCTACTTGGGAGAATCCACAGGTTCTACCTTGTAGCATCTATTAGAGCAGAGTTTGAACTGTGACCAGACTAGTGGGCAGACACTTGACTCTTCTGTTGGGTCACTTGAAACTGTGCATGTGTGTGTGTGTGTACACACACATCCGTATAAATATATATATACACACACACATTCACATACATACATATACAAATAAATATATTGCTTGTATTGGGAAAGTTTTATTTATGAGATATTTGCTCATAAATTAGTCAGCAAACAGCTAAATATAATTAACATAACTGTCTCTTTTGCTTATAGTATTTGTTTTAGATATTCATTTCTTAAAACTGGAATACCTTCTAGCATCGTTACTTCAGGCCTAGGTCAAATTTCATATTTCTACAAAACCATACTTGGCCATCTCAACCATCTGAAACTGGGTCCTCTTTTGAATTCTTATGATACTTTCTGTACTGCTTATTTGATATTTAGTGCCACTATATATTGTTAGTAATCTCTCTATCTTCTCTCTCTCTCTTTTACACACACACACACACACACACACACACACACACACACACACACCATCCCTCTATTTTCCCTAATTAGACATTGTTTGCATTTTATCACTATTTGTTCCCAGTAAATACCCTGTGCACAGTGAGCACTTTTAATATATTAGAATTATGTAATTTGGCACTGCCATCAACACTATTTACAGCCTCACTCTAACAAACATCAATGTCTCTCAAAATTTAACAAAGATCCCTTAAAGAAAAAAAAAAAGCTTGTGCACCTTTAGTTTTGGCTTAAAGTTTTAAAGTATAAAATCCTCTCTAAAACCAAGGTCAATGAGTTTAGTATCTATGTTTTCTTATATACAATATATTGTTTCAGGTCTTCTACTTAGGTCTTTGATCCATTTTAAGTTAATTTTGGTGTACAGTGAAAGATAGCAGTTTAATTTTATTTTTTTGCAAGTGGCTTTCCAATTTCCCCAGCACTATTCATTGAAGAGATTTTCTTTTCTCCATTGTATCTTTTTGGGTTCCTTCTCAGAAATTATTTGCCCATATATATGTGGGTTTATTTCTGGGCTCTCAATTTTTTCCATCATCTTTGTGTCTGTTTTTTTTCTGCTAATATTATAGTGTTTTGATTATTGTCACTTTGTAGTATAATTTGAAGTCAGGCAGTGTGATACCTCTAGCCTTGTTCTTTTTTCTCAGCATTACTTTGACTGGAGACTTTTGCGATTCCATACAAATGTGATGATTTTTTTTTTAAATGTCATTAGTGTTTTGATGGGGATTGCATTAAATCCCCACATGTTGTTCTGGGTGACATGACTATTTTAACTATGTTGATTCTTCCTATCCAAGAACATGGAATATCTTTCCATTTCTTTGTGTCTTCAATTTCTTTTAATAATGTCTTGTAGTTTTCAATGTATACTTTCTTCACATCCTTTGAATTTGACCTCAAAGGTAAGGGAAATAAAAGAAGCCAAAACAAATGTATGGGACTATACCAAACTGAAAAGCTTCTGCAAGCAAAAGAAACCATTAAGAAAACAAAGAGACAACCAACTGAATGAGAAGATGCTTGCAAACAAGACCTTCAATAAAGTTCTAATATCTAAAATATATAAAGAACTCATGCAACTCAACAACAACAAAACAATTCAATTAAAAAATGGGCAAAGGACCTGAATAGACACTTTCCACCAGGAGATATACAAATGGGCAATAGACATAAAAAGATGCTCAAGTCCACTAGCTTTTAGGGAAATGCAAATCAAAACCACAATGAGATACCACCTCCCACCTGTAAGAATGACTCTTATCAACATGACAAATAAGTGTTAGAGAGGTTGAGGGGAAGAAAGGAACCCTCATGCCCTGCTGGCAAGAATGTAAATTGGTGCAGCCAGTATGGAAAACAGTATGGAGTTTTCTCAAAAAACTAAGACTAGAATTACCATATGACTCAGCAATTCCTTTTCTGAATATTTGCCCAAAAAACCTGAAAACATTTATCTGCAGAAATATATGCACTCCAAAGTTCAAAGCAGCGTTATTCATGGTGGCCAAGACATGGAAACAACCAAAATGCGCTTCCATAGATGATTGGATAAAGAAGATGTGGTACCTATGTATAATGGAATATTACTTGGCCATAAGAAAAGGTGAAATACTGCCATTTGCGACAACATGGATAGATCCTGAGATTAAGTCAGACAGAAAAAGCTGAGAATAATATGATTTCACTCATAGGTGGAATATAAAACTGAAAGCAATAAACAAACAAGATAAACAAACAAAAACTCATGTACACACACACAGACAATAGTTTGGTGGTTACCAGAGGGAAAGCAGGGAAAGAAGAGGAAAACAAGGGTAAAGGTGTTAAATATATGGTGACAGAAGATTTGACTTTGGGTGGTGAACACACTGTGATATGCTGATGATGTATTATTGAATTGTGCACTTGAAACCTATTTGACTTAATTAACCAATGATTTTTAATTTTAATTTTAATTAAAAAAAAAACCTGAGTGGAAGACTAAATATAAAGAACTATTTTCTTTTCTATCAAGTGCGTTGTTACCATTGTTAATAAAATATCTATGCCAATGTGTCAGAAGAGGTTATTGGTATTACCAGCTCTTGGCTTTTTCAGATGATACCTAATTAACTGGCATCAATCTCCTAGACAAAACTCCTTCCCCAAACGGCCACATAACAGACTAAGATTGGTCTAAGGAATTAGCTAGCCAGTATAAGGTAAGTGTTATCACCTAAAATACAGATAGTTGATGGACGAGTAGACATTAGAAAGTAGTGAACCCACTCCAGTACATACCTACAAACTCTTGGCATGAGAGCAGATAGTAAATTAGAAGAGTTTGACAGTTCTTGAAGAGTTGAGCCAAAACTGTTGTAAGATGATTATAAAAATGTTCTATGTTATAGAATTAGAGGTAATTGGCAGTCATTTTATAATTTTTGTGAGATTATCCAGTATGCTCTGGATTTGTTTTTAGACAGAAATAAGGAGATGTGATGAAGTTGGCAGAAAATCAGAGGTCAAGATAAACAGCAAAGGTAAATGGAGATGCTCTGTGTGACTGAATATTCACAAAAGGGAGAGGTTGGCAAGAAATAGTTTGGATATCTGAAGGTTTTAAAACCTAGGGAATGGAAAAAAATATTTCAGTTTCAAGTGCAAAAATAGGACTGGATACAAAAAAGCTTTCGCAATTGGTTCCTTTCTGGTTTTCTGGTTTTTTTTCTGGTACTCCCTTACGGACACTGCTTTTTCCTAGGGAAAGACTCAGGCTTCAATAGATGAACATAAGTTCCGTGGGCAGATTTGGGTCTGTGTTTTTCACAGTATTGAGGACAGTCTCTGGCACAGAATAGGCTCTTGGTGTATTTTTGCCATATGGATCTATAAACTTTCCTATAAAAACCCTACTTGTTTCAAGGTGAAATTTAACTCAATCCCACTTCTTTCAAGAAACTATAATTTCTCCATCAAATAACATGTTCTTTATAGCTCTATTATAGTTTGTACCTTGTTTTAGTATTATTGTTATTTTTGAAATATAGATTTCTTTGCCACAGGATCAATAATTCCTGCTAGCTTTTGTCAAAATATAAGCCAAAGATTTCCTGAATCAATTTTAGCTGTGGTGCTAGGCTCCACCCCAGACCTACAAAATCAGAATCTCTGAAATTGGAGAACAGGAATGAGCACATTTTATCAGTTTCCAGATGATTCAAGTGCACACTAGCATCTAGAAAGTAACCAATGAGACCTCATTCATTTTTATATTTTCCATTATGTTGACACAATTCTTGGGTTCTCAATTTGTGTTTGCTATGTAGACTAGACTGGACTAGACTAGACTAGAACAGAACTAAGTGGTGGCCATAGTGATGATATGACTAATTTGCTTCTTACTTTTGAAATGCAACCACCTTCACAGAGGAAACAATGCATGGAATTAAAGTTAACAGAGTTTTTCATTAGGAAAATAGAACACCGATTTAAAAGCAAACAAATAAAAACCTGATTTTGAAGTAAATTGCATTGATGTAAACACACAAAGAGAAAACTGCACAAAACCTCAATGTACATCTTAATGGACATTCTCAAAATGAACACAACCACGTAACCAGTACCTAGATCAAGAAACAAAACGTGACTAGTACCACAGAAGCCTCTTCCTGCCCTTTTTCTAACACTACCTACTTTTGAGGGTAGCCACCAGCCTGACTTCTAACATCATAGATTTATTTTACTGCTTGTTTATTATCTATCATCTATCTTTCTTTCTTTCTTTCTTTCTTTCTTTCTTTCTTTCTTTCTTTCTTTCTTTCTTTCTTTCTTTCTTTCTTTCTTTCTTTCTTTCTTTCTTTCTTCCTTCCTTCCTTCCTTCCTTCCTTCCTTCCTTCCTTCCTCCCTCCCTCCCTCCCTCCCTCCCTCCCTCCTCCTCCCTCCTCCCTCCCTCCCTCCCTCCTCCCTCCCTCCTCTCTCTCTCTCTCTCTCTCTCTCTTTCTTTCTTTCTTTCTTTCTTTCTTTCTTTCTTTCTTTCTTTCTTTCTTTCATCATCTATCTATCATCTATCATCATCTATCTATATCATCTATCATCTACCATTTCTCTCTTTCTTTGTTTCTCTCCTCCTCCTTTTTCTATTTATCTGCATGTTGTAGTTCATTTCTTTTCACTGCTGTATAGCATTCCACTGCATAAATGTAGCACAGTTTGTTTATCCACTCTACATAGATAGATATTTGAGGTTTTTTCAGTTTGAGGCTATTATAAATAGTACTGCTATGAATATTTTTGTATAATGTCTCTGAATGAGCACATGTGGAACTTTCTTTTGAGTACACACCTGAGAGTAACATTCTTGGGTCATAGGAAATAATCTATGACCAGCTTGGGTATGCTGGCCCAATTTTTCATGCCTCTCTGTATTCGTGCCATCATACTGTCTTCTCACACTGACTCTGGGCATGATCATGGAACTTGCTTTGGCCAATGGGACAGTAAAAATCTTGATATAAGTGGAACTCATAAAAACACTTGCCTGTTTTTGCTTTTTCTCTTGATTCTCTGTGCTCACTGGTCCAGGCTAGCCTGCAAAAGGATGTGAAAGACATAAGGAGGAGAACAGAGTCACCCTGGACACGGCCAACCTAGTATCCTTCAGCTATCATGCCAGCTGACCACAGGTGCATGAGTAAGCCCTTGTGAGACTAACTGAGCCTAACTCAGATCAGCACAGTTGCCCACCTGTTCCACAGACCTGTACAAAATAATAAATAATTGTCATTTTAAATCATTAAGCTTTGATGTGGTTCATTACATGTAAACGGATAACTGCCACACTGCCAAACCAATTTACAAAGGGCTATGCCAATTGACACTTCACCAATAGTGTCTGAAGTTCCACATCCTTATCAATACTTAGTATAGATTAAACTCTATGAAACTTGATATTTGGCAATTTCAGACCAGAAAAATTGCAGTTTCATATGGTCCAGCTTAACTATTCATTCATTCATTTATTCATTTGTATTTTTATTTTAATAGATCTTGCAAGTGTGTAACAGTATCACATTGTGTATTTAATTTGCATTTTCCTAATAGCTAAGGATGTAGAGAACACTTTCATATGTTAATTAGCTAGTAATATATCAGTAGTATGTCCTCTTTTGTTAAGTACCTGTCTAAGATTTTTGTCCATTTTTTTTATTGGATTGACTGCCTTTTGGGCTATTATTTGTAGGAATGAACACACACACATACACACACACACACACAGATTATGAGCCCTTTGTCAGATATATGTATTGCAGATATCTTCTCCTATTCTGTAATTTTCCTTTTTACTTTACTAATTGTACCTCTTGAGAACAGAAATTCTTATTTTTAATGTAATTTAATTTGCTCATTTTTTATTTTATAATACATCTATACTTTTTATTATATAAATAATTTTATAAGTTCTTTTTATTATTTTAGTGACACTGGTTAATGAAATTCAGTAAGTTTCAGGTGCACAATTTAGCAGTAAGGCATATGTACATATTGCATTGTGTATTCAACACCCAATTTACTCATTTTTAACTTTCATGGTTTGTCAGCACTTCTTTGCCTTCTCCAAGATATTCTCTTATGTTTTTCTCTAAAAGTTTTGTTGTTTTACCTTTCATATTTGGATTCATGATGCACCTTGAATTGATTTTTAAATATTGTACAAGGGATGGATCAAGACTCACCTTTGTCCTGACTGAATATCCACAGGCCTGGACATTTATTAAAAAGACAGTAAGTTGTTCACAGCTTTCATGGGGAAGCAACATGTGTATTATAAAATGCTCCCAGCTGGAGCTGGTTCCAACTCTGCCACAACCTCACTGGCTCTGTGACCTTGGGAAGGTCACAAGAGTCATCTCTGTCCATAAATAAAATAAGGAAGTTAGGTTAGATAATCTCCTTCATTCCTCCCAGATGGGTGGGATTAGGCAGAAGTAATATAACATTCCAACTATGTATGGCATTATTAGTTCTAGAACCTCAGGGAACATAGTTAAAATCTAAGTCCCAATTTCTTTACCTATAAGATGGGACCAATCATACTCATATGTAGAGCTGTTATGAAAATACAAAAAATGCAAATGAAACTCTGTATGTGGTATATTATATTGTTTGACAAGAGGTACCACCCACTGATGTTAGTAGTCATGCTGGAGAAGTCATATAAAATTTACCTTTATTTAATTTCAGTAAAAATATAGTTGGTACCCCTAAACTTAACTAGTAATAGAAGTTCACATACATGTTTGCTTGACAATATAGTTAACTAGCCCAGTGATGAGATGAGAATCTTAGTTTGTCTTATATTCTGTTGTTTTTTAAATTCCTGATAGACATTATTTAGTAAAAACAAAACAAAACAAAACAAAACAAAAACTAGAAAGAGAAAAGTCACATGATATGAAGATCAGCTTTCTTAAAATTGCTTTCCATTATCCTTGAACTCAAAAGTTTATCCTGAACATTTGTAGGATCTAGGACAGGACAGAATACCATAACAATATTGGTCCACGATGAATGAAGAAGTCTTAAGTCATCAATTCTACAGAGAGACCCAGGACTTTTCTGATTTCCTGCCCACCCCATCTAAAGTAGCACCTCTCCATCACTCACATCTCACTGTGTTTTATTTCATACTAGTTACCATTGCCTGACATAGTTACCTGCTTTTTTGTTACTCATCTGTCTCACTCAACTGAATGTAAACAAAATGGGAGCCAGAGCTTTGTTTAACTTATGTTTTAGGACCTAGAAGAATGCCTGGCACATAGCGGACATTCAGTAAATAGTGCTGAATAAATGAATAAGGGCAGTATAAGAATTACATAGAATATGTATCAAAAGTAGAAATGACATTCAATTAAGTACATGTTATATTTAATATGATACAGAATCAAATGTATTCTAACTGCAATACCTCTCTGTCAAACCCAAACTCCAATTAGATGTTCAGTAATAGCATTACCACAAATATATTAGCCCCGTTAATAATCAACACATTTTTCTCAAGTGCACCTTTGGGAATTATGAGAGGGAAATTGATATTTCCCACACACATATGCTGTAATTGTTTTTTAAATAGAAAACATTTAATAAATATGGTTACTGAAAAGTATTCAAAAATATTTTTCTTTTTATTATATAAAAAAGTCTGGGAATCATTTTTACTATAAACAAATTTTATTTTATAAAAATTTAAATATTTCATGTTGACTCTTAGAAAGTTGTTCAATTTTCTTGTTCCAAAATAAATTGTTAATTAAGACAGACAAAAACCAGGAAACATTGAAGTCAGTCAATTTCCTTACTTATTCAGAGCTGCCTAGAGTCATTTCCTGCAGGAATTTCATGTCTTCCCATTGAAGTGTTTCAGCAGCTGGTAACAAAATCATCAACTCAGGCAACGGGTGATACTCCAGGCTCCAATTACAAATCAGATTTTTTTTTTTTTAATATTCGTGATAAAGCCAGATATACTTTAGAAATAAACCCAAATGCCTTTTAGAATGCTGTTTCTGTATTGCTCTGAAGAGGCAATTTGTTCTAGTGGGAGTAACTGTAGACAAGGAAACCTGACTTCTAGATTTGGCTCAGCCACTAATTAATGTTGTGTGACCTCAGATTTCACCTCCTGTGCCCTAACAACCTCGTCTACGTGAGGCTAATAGCACTCCAATTTTACCAAACCAAATTGTTTTTAAAGTGGAAGGAATAGTAGCCAAACTGACTCTAGCTATTTTTGTTGATGTGCGTGATTCCAGCATATGCTAATAAGCTTGTGATATTCTTAAGGATAGAGACCTTGTCTCATGCTTCATTGGGTCCTATCTTGGCCAATGCAATTTTCTGGGAATACAGTAGATGACTGAGAAATCAGAGAAATCAACATCTTTTGTAGTATTATGAGGAAATTAATCATTGTTTCTTACAGGTCTGAAATGTACAAGGGTTTTGCTTGGAAAACAGGAGCCAATAAATTAATCATTTTTTTTTTTTTTTAAGAATAGCAAAAGATTTGACTAAATGTATACTACGTCTCTGAATTTGGGGTTGCGGAGTGGAACTCTTCAATTTCCTGACTGGACCAGTCAATTGAGCAAGGAAGGACACCAGTAAGAAGTCATGTTTTAAGAGTTTATTTTGCTTAGTTTGGCAACCAGAAGGAATAAAGAAGACTGGATATTTCCCAAATTAGGTGAGGCCATGCTGAATTTTGGAGAACTTGAATCAAGAAGCCGAAAGAAAAGTTTAAACTCCAATTCCACAAGAATTTGGCTTCTGCAGGTTAAACTATTGATTCATGGACTTTTCTCTGCTTCATGGGTCAACTTCACTCTCGGCTATCCTTGACAGCTTGCGCTAAAGTTAATTATTGGGAATCAATATACTTACTAATGAAGAAATTATTTGGGTAGTATAATACAAGAGTATGAAACACATCATTCAACTCTTTCGAATATATTACATTTATTAGAACTACAATTAAGTTATACATTTTTATCAATAAAGCATTTCATTGATTGTGGAAATGAAGCTGAGTTCTTTTATATTTTGGTTAGCTATAACTACTTCTGTATTTAGCAGTTCAAAAAATCTATAGGTATGATTACTGAGCATATGATGAATTGTGTGTTTACGGAAATATCAAAAATTGGATCATGTATTCTATATAACGCTTATTTTAATTTTGTGTTTAATTTCATGATAACTAAACAAATTGATGTAAGTATTGTGTTTAGGTTCTGGAGTCAGACTTTATGAGTTTAAAGTTTTGAATGGCATAGATTTGAGAATGCTATTGAATTTCTCTGAACCCCTCCCTGTTTCTCTATCTGTAAAATAGTGATAATAACAGCATCTTTCTCAAGGGGTTAATGTGGAAATTAAATGAGATAATCTAGATATATAAATAGTCAGCAAATATTAGCTATTAATATCATCACCATTATCATCTGGATGAGTACCTTATAACAAAGTACTATCACATAATTGCACGGTATCTTTGAGGCCACACTGATGCTGAGAAGTACAATCATTGTCACAGGTTAATGAGAAAAGAAGTTGGAATTAATACATAAGTAATGTATCTGTGCCAAATGAAGTTCAAATGACATGAAATTTTATTGAATAAATGGTGGTTTCACAATGGTTCAAATAGAGAAAATGGATGGGAAAATGGAATGGTCACAGCAAACCTTAGTATGGGCCTGCTGAATTCTAAAGAGCCTGCATTATAACAGTCAGTACCATATTCACATTCTGAAGAGCAATTTAGTTTTAGCAAAACAGCATCATCCATCTTGCTAAATTAATGTTAATTTGAATACATTGGGTGTATTTGCATTTAATTGTAAACCATTTTATTTTCATGGTTGTATTAGAAATATAAGAATAAAGAATTCATACTTTCTTTTATACTTAAATGCACTTAACTAATACTTTAAAAGTTTTTAATTAAATTTACTGGGGTCACATTGGTTAATAAAATCAAATAGATTTAAAGTGTACAATTCAATAATATGTCATATTTATATCGCATTGTGTGTTCACCACCTAAAGTCAAATCTCCTTCTGTCACCATATATTTGATCCCCTTTACCCTTGTTTGTCTCCTCCTTCCCCCTTTCCCTTTGGTAACCTCCAATCTGTTGTCTGTGTTTATAAATTTTTGTTTGTTACCTTGTTTGTTGCTTTCAGTTTTACATTTCACATGAGTAAAATCATATGATTCTTAACTTTTTCTGTCTGATTTAATTTGCTTAGCATGATAATCTCAAGGTCCATCCAAGTTATCACAAATGGCAGTATTTTCTTTTCTTATGGCCAAATAATATTCCATTGTATATAGGTACCACATCTTCTTTATCTATCTAATCATGGAAGAGCATTTTCATTGTTTCCATTTCTTGGCCACTATAAATAATGCTGCTGTGAATATCGGGGTGCACGTATTTTTCCAGATAAATGTTTTCAAGATTTTTGGGTAAATATTCAGAAAAGGAATTGCTGGGTCACATGGTAATTCTATTCTTAATTTTTTGAGGAGCCTCTGTACTGTTTTCTATACTAACTGTACATACAAAACCTCTCAGGTTTCTCTTCATATGAAGGGGGTATATCTTTCATTTTCTTTTATTTTCTTTTTAATATTTTATTATTGTAAGAACACTTAACATGAGACCTACCCTTGTGATTTTTAAGTGTAGACTATGGTAGTATTGTTACTTATAGGCACAATATTGTACGAAAGATCTCTATAACTTACTCATCTTGTATAACTGAAATTTTATACCTATTAATTAGTAATTATCTAGTTCTCTTAGTAGTCATTTTTTGCTTTGATAAGTTTGATTATTTTTTTTACTTCATATAAATGAAATTATCTAGTATTTGTCCTTCTGTAAGTTGTTTATTTAATTTAGCAGAATATCCCCAAAGCTTATTCACGTTGTTGCATATTTTAGAATTTTCTTCTTTTTAAAGGCTGAATAATATTCTATTGCAACAACATGAATGTCCACTTATTGAGGGACATCTACATTGTTTCCACATCTTGGCTACTGTGAATAGTGCTGCAATGAACATGGAAGAGCAAATATCTCTTTGAGATACAGATTTCAATTCTTTGGATAAATATCCAGAAATGAGATTGCTGAATTGTATAGTAGTTCAATTTTTAATTTTTTTGAGGCACCTCAATACTGTTTTCCATAGCAGCTGCACCATTTTACATTCTTACCAAACTGTTGGGGTGACCACCCTCTTGAGACCTGAATCCCATTTCTCCCAGCTCCTCAAGCATCCCCTCTCTATCTTTCATGTTCAAGCTTTTTCACCTAGATACCTCTCCTTTTCTTGTAAACATGGATCTGAGGGATATTCCCTAATCTCTTCTATTTTCTTAGGCTCCTTGAAAATATGGGAGGTGCCTTACTTAGTAATGAGTCCCTATTACTAAATAATTCTTCACTTGCCTCCTCATCCCTAACTCAGTGCCCGTGCATAGGTACAAATTAAGGGAGGGAGCCTGAAGCTAGGTTCTATATTTTCTTACCCTCTCTTCACCTCTAAACTCACTGTCCCTGTTTCCTCATCTCTCTGTCTGAGCACTAGTTCCTCTGTGGGGCTGCTCTCCTTGAAGGCGTCATCCTCACACTGGTCTCAGGGGTGCCATTTCCCCTTCAACACCCCAGTCCAGATGAAGTCAGACAATACTATTTGTAATTCCCCACAGCACAACCAAGGCCAGACAGAAACCTTTAAATAAAATTGGTCTGAAGATTTGGGGTAAACAAACTAAAAAAATAAACTGAAGTCAAATTATCTGCCCAACAAAGTAGGCCCCCCTCACAGATTTGCAGCTTCAGGATGCCCCCTTTCTAATTCCCTGTGGCTGAAAGCATCCATTTCCTTTATCTAGGTGCTTCTTCAATTCCTCCTTAAACTCCTCCTAAATTACAGACTCAAGAAAGTGAAACCCAGAGAGATGTAGGAGTTCTCTCCCCTGTTAGCCTTCTGACTTTCAATGTCCTCACTGAATAACTGGATTTCCTGACACCTGAATGCCCACTTCATTCATGAGGCATGGGTAGGGCCTTGACCCATGGCTTGAATGGAATAAGCCCTTCTTAATACAACACAACAAATCCAATCTCTGTAAGAGGCAGAGCTACGTGGGTATAATTTTGTTATAGAATCACTGTTAAAGACTACTACTGAGCACTTCACCACTAAAATCACCGGCCTCCCCTTGATTTTCCATCTCCTCCCTCTCACCGAGGCATTGGATTCTGCTGCTCCTGTTTGACACTCTTCCCTCTCTTGGCTTTTGTGATGCTGTTCTCTTTTGGTTTTCCTTTAAACTCACAGACCATATTTTCTGTTTTTGGTGGCTATACATCCTCCTCTTACACATTGGCATCACCCAAGATTGAGTCCTAGGCCCCCTTTATCTTTCCAGTTATTCTTCTCAGATGAGTATGTGTGTGTTCCCAGACACTGGAAGTATTATTGACTTCTCTATGAATATAAATCTCCTTTCTCCCTAGTACATCTTCAATCTGTGGGAAACTTACCTCATAGATGTCTCAAATATGACCTTAAAAAATGTACCCTTTCCTTTTCCACTTTTCCTCACTCTAATGTCACTTCCTTCTTTGAATCTGCATACATTGTAAACATTTTGCTTGAACTGCTCTTATGTGAAAGGCACTGTTCTACTGACAACACATCTGCTGACTGTATATTATTGTCTCCACTTTATAGTGGAGACTAAGCCTTGCTGAGGCCGAGAGACCTGCTCAATTTTAAACAATAAGTAGTGGACCTAGGATTCTGAATATAAGAAAGCCATATAGCTTTATTTGTGCCTACTTGGGAACACCTGTCTTACTCTGTCTTCTAAAGGTTTTTTTTTTGTTTGTTTTGTTTTGTTTTGTTTTGTTTTGTTTTGTTTGTAATTAGTTAATTCTTTTGTACATAAACTCCTGAGGAACTTTCTTATTTTTTCTTCAGCTCCTGGCACCAAGCTTATAATTTGGAATTTTGAACATATTCTCAATTTCAAGTTTATCTCATTATAAATAAGTACTTTGACCCAATTTGGGGTTTGTAAAGTATGATCAGTGTATACAAATACCTTGAAAATTGTAGGAAATCAATAAATATCTATAAAATTGAACTGAATAATATGGGCAAACAAGCTAGCTTATTTCAGATTTGAATTGGAGAGAAAAAAAGAAAGGAAATAAATATCTCAATCCAAATAGAACTCTATTAAAACAGCAAGCACTAGTGGCCACTAATTACTAGCACCTGTGTGTGTTTTGAAAGACTGATGCAATATAGAATAAGAAAGAACAACTTTCATCAGCATTTCACTTCCAACATCAGAACAGAGGAGAGAAGAAAAATCTAACCATGGTCTAACTTTCTCTGTGATTGGTCTGTGACTATTTGTTTTTACCATAAAATTATTGCTCTCATCTAACTTCCTCTCTTTTTATTCTCATCCTTTAACCTCAGGTTAATATACCTGATAATTTGTAAGAAATGCTAGCAAGTATTTTCTCACCATGATCCTCTAAACCTGCTCTTGTAGGAAGTATGCCTTTTCTAGACATTTTTAGAAGTTGAAAATTAGAGAAACTATTTCTTTTCTCAGTGTTAGCACTGGTTACCTTTTATTGCCTTCTTTCCCAATAGCATATAGAGATGTCCCATGTTCTCATCAATAGCATTTCCCAGATTGCCTGCTAGGATGGTGAAGTGTTAATCTTATCAGTAAAATATGAATTCTTACTAACTGAAGACAGACCTGGGTGTGCTGTCTTCATAGTGACCTTCTTTTCTAGAACATGGCACTATTTTATTTCAGAGTTCAGAGTCTGTTCAACTATTGTTATAAAAATCTCAACATGGAGTAACTTTCTTCAAATGCTGAACTACAAGAGCCTGCTGTTTGGGGAGGATACTTGCCGTTTATTTGTAAATAATTGTCGGATTTCCTTTTTACCCTTCCACTCTACTCAGCTTTTACACGTGCACCATTCTAAATCCCTCCTTTGAAGTGAGATCAGTTTTTGTCCTAATAGATAAACCCAAGAACGGTTCTCAGAATTTCTGACAATGCGGCAATGGATAAATTAAATCGCACTACATGTTGTCATTCAGCAAAGCCCTTTACAGACAGAGCTATGTTGAAGCCATTAAAAAATGCTATTCATCTCGAACTTGCCATCTGCCTCTGTTTCTGGTTTCGACGATAGCGTTAGCTAAGAGATGAGTTTCAGCGGCCAACTTCCCTCTAGCTCTCCCGTGACACTCAGGGAGACTCTTATGGGAAGAAGGCAATTTATTTTAGCTGAACGACCACATGGCTAACTATACACGGCAATTATACAAAGCAAATGTATCAACTTCTGCCACAAGAGGCAGGAGTTCCCTTTCTGATCATTAATAATGAACAGTCTTCAGTAAGTAGGAAAACATTTACCAAATAAAATGGCCTATTATAGATGATCTCCCAGGCAGCTGAGAACCCGCGTGGCCACTGAGGAAAGAGCGAAGCCAACAAGGCTGAGCGGCCGCGGGACCACACGTGGTTGTCCTGGAAGCATCTCCGGACCGGCAGAAGATGTGACCCATTGGCTCTTTGTGCAGAAATGTCTAGTCCGAAAAGAAGTGGCCTGGTCTTTTCTACATTGCAATTCCATTGCTTCCTTTCCTGGCAGCTGCATAATTGGGAATGCCGTGAAATCAAAATGAGGAGGAAGTAAATTAGAGCCGGGAAGTGTCAAATTGATCTACTGCAGTGTTGCGGGGCGGGAGTGCCGGGCAAATTCAGATTTCTCCCTGAGCCCCCTCTCACCACTTCACTCACCATTTCAATGTTTGTTCTTCCCATTCTGGAGCTCTCTGGAGGCTCCTGTTTGCTCTAATACTTAGACTATGACTTGGTCTATTGTCACTCATTCAGAGCCTGCTTTTGCAGCCATTTTAATGAACAAAATCTCTGAAAAGGTGCTGACATTTTAATACCTCTTATTGATAACTTTATATTGGGACAACAAGCTTTGTACTGTGTTCAAAGCCCTTGCAAATCCAAAGGCTCTAGGGTCTTAGCTACCATGCTTGCACATGGGGTGTAATTAAAAGGGATGTGGAACATGCTCATTGCGTGCAGCTTTCATATTTAAGACAGCTGACCATTGCCTAATGAGTTTTCAACACCCCTATGAGGTAGGTGTGTATTGCCCTTGCTTCACAGACTTCAGGCACTGGAATGATATAATCAAAAGCCTCAGGGCAGAGACTGTACCTTTGATGAATTCTCCAAAGGGCAGAATGGTGACTTAGTAATGGTAAAGAAAAAAAAAAGCCATTAATAATAGTGTAATGAAATCTGTGGCTACTCATCTGGTTCAAAATGTAAACTACCTCTAGCATTTTATAAAACTCCATTAAAAATTTGGTCTACTCGATCATAGTTCTCTGTATTGAACCCATGAATACTTCCAAAAAACCACAAAGGATGGCATCATGAGAACCCAGTTGGGAACTATACACTGTTTTTAAACTTCAAATCATTTTAAAAAACTTTCAAAATGTCATTACGTTTTTAAAAATGTAGTTATGAAACTCATATTTATTGAGGGGGAAATCATGTGAAAAGTACTGACCTGGGTGCTTAGTCTCTTTCCTCCTGGACTTACTGTCCAACAGGAAATAAAAGGACATAGGCAAACATCATATGGAGTGATCAGTGCAAATAAGGGTAAATACAGTATGTTGTGGGAGTGGACTTACATGAGGGGCCATAATCTAGTCTTGGGGACTAGGAAAAACTTCCCAGATAAATCATACCAAACAATATATAAACTGGTAGCTTAAGGACTAGTAGAAGTAAACCAGGGGAAGGAATCAGATTTGTTAATGGTGTATTGGGCCCAGGGGCTCTCATTTTTAAAACTGCAGAAGAGAGAGTGGACATAGAACATTAGTAAGACCATGCAGCTCAGTTGGTTTAACCCAAACTGTACATTGGTAAAAGCCTTTTATACTTTTACTTTTATACTTATACTTTTAGAAGGGAGTTCTCCTTCTAAAAGAAATGATGCAAGCCAGTAATTTGGGAAATGCTGCTGATAAGAAAATGGAGCTTCTCTACATGCTATCAGCAAAGGAGTATAAAAGCCAATCTGTTAAAATTGAGAGACTAAATAAGTTCAGATCTCTAGTTTTCAATTTCTAGAAATGTCTAGAAAAAGGCATAGTTCCCACAAGAAGCAGATTTAGAAAAACATGTTAGAGTGGTGCAGAGTTCCGTTGGAAGTTAATGGGAAACTTGGGTGATCATAAAGAGAGGTGCCAATAAGGAAGAAAAGAAGGAAGGAAAGAAGAAAAGAAGGAAGGAAGGAGGGAAGGAAGGAAGGAAGGAAGGGAGAAAGGAAGAAAGGAAGGGAAGGAGGGAGGGAGGGAGGGAGGGAGGGAGGGAAGGAAGGAAGGAAGGAAGGAAAGAAGGAAGGAAGGGAAGGAGGGAGGGAGGGAGGGAGGGAGGGAGGGAAGGAAGGAAGGAAGGAAGGAAGGAAGGAAGGAAAGAAAGAAAGAATTGGCAACTCAGTTCATATGTAATGTGAATAATCAAACTGATAAGACTATTAATGTGTTATTTTGATTTTTCCTGTGCATATTTAATTAGTTATGATGTGTGCATATAAATTTGAATGTAGCATTTTTAGAAACTTAAAAGCATTATTCTATGGTATAAACACTGCAAAGAAATTATAACAATAGCTATCATTTGTTGGACAGCTACTATTTACCAAGCTAGTGACCTATGTGTATTACGCACATTATTCCTAAATGTCACCACAACCCTATAAACTGTGGTTCTCTCCACAAACTGAAGATAAAACTTAGGCTAAAAGAGATTAAGCAACTTGCCCACGATCACAAATTTGGCCAGAGCAAAGAGCTTGGATTTTTATCCAGGTGAGGTGCCTTCAAAGCCCATGCTAGTGCTCCACTTGAGTCTAGCAGTCTTCATCCTGTGTAGATAGTTTGACAAACGTTAAAGCTGGAACACTTCCACAAAGCCAGGAGCAGAAATTCCCATGATTTTCTGCTAATTAGATAGACAGACCAAAAAGGTAAACAGTCTAATTGCCTTTCCTTGGAAGGAAAATGAGGACAGTTACGGCAAAATTTTCCCTTGTGTGGCCAAAGCTTGACAATTATTCTTCTTCTTAGGTACTCATTATGCCATTGCTTACTGCAGGAAAGAGCTGAAGGAAATATGGATGCCTCCTGACAATAGCCAATATCCAAGAGAGAATATGAAATAGCTTCCCTTGATAAACACCATCAGAGATGTTTGATGAATAGTTTTATACTGCTGTCCAGGTCCTTGGTCGAAAAACAACAACAAAAACAGTGACAACAAAAACAGCTATTACTTACATAGTATTTACATGTGTATATGTGCAAAGCAGTGCTGGAAGCAATAATATCATATGTAGTACAGTATTGTTAGAAGCAAGAACTTGATCTCCAAATACTGGCCTAACTTTAAAAAATTGGTCAAATTCTTCAATTAGCACACAGGCTCCACTCAAAGCCCTATGTTACTGACAGTCATTCACAGACCTACAAGGGAGAAATGATGGCACTGGGTTTCTGATGTGTGACCACAATGACATAATCTCTGCCTGTGATGAGAGGGGACTGTGCTAAGTCTCCATGTGTGGCTGAGCAATAGCCATGATATTAATATTTATTGCTCCATTTAGCATTTGCAGCCTGAATGGAAATTCTGAATGATTTTTAATCTAGGACACAGATAAATTGTTGATTTTGAGGCAGGGGGTAGTCCTGTGGGTGGATGTGATGCTTCTACTACTACTGAGCAGGGGAAACTTGCCAGTCTAATACTGCAAATCTTATTTATTGTGTTTATGATGTAATTCTACACAAGTGCTGACTATTAGCAATATGCTCCTGGCCCTCGAGAAATAGTTATGGTAAGAGAGAAGGAGCAAATAAAAGTAGTCTTTAGTCTTACCTGTTTTCTTGGAGAAAATAGAGATGTATTTTTTGTCCCTCGAGGGTGATTTTTGAGAAATAAAAACTGCTTGTCTAACTAGTAATTGACCCATAATTAGCCCCATTTATCCTTTGAAGATAAATATCATGTGTTTTCTTCACTTAACAAATGAGAGGATTAGTGGCTTGCCCTTCTTTACACTATGAAAAGTCAGCTGTTGGAAGCCTTTGACCCCCAAACCAGAACATTCTACTAAAGTTAAGTGGAAGGCTGAGCAATGACCTAGATTACTCGAGAAGTATATAGACAGGCCTTACAGATCGTGGGGACCAGAATTCCATCAGGACCTGAATTTCTTAGGAATCTCAGTTTGTAAGTATTACCCTGAATCTTCTAAAAGAGTGAATCACTCTCTAGAGGAACATGCTCCCTACCCTCTGCCCCAGTAAATATATTAGAATTTCAGGGAAGGGGGAAAAGGTTAAAAATGGAAGTTGATTTCATGATGAAATTTTATATATGAGAAAGAAAAGAAGATGCATATTTTATACATGAAGATAAATAATCAAAATCAGTCTTTCAAGGATAGCTGAATTTTTTTTGCAAGAAGCGGGTATTGGTTTAGAAATATTGCTCCAAAGTTTAGCCTTTTAAGTCTAGATTGGTGCTTGATATGTAGGAAGTTCAAAGATTAAGCATGTAGGCTTTGGAGTCAGACTGTCTGGGTTCAAATCCTGGTTTAAGGCAAATTGCTTTAAACTTTCTAAATCTACATTCCTCACTTGTAAAGTAAAGGAAGATGTTTTGGCAATTAAATGATATATGCTCAGTATGTAGAAAAGTGTTTGTTTGTCACAGAGGAAATGCTCATTGATTGTAGCTATTATTATTAAACATCATTCTTTGATTTACTATTTTTCCATGGTTCTATTAAATCTTTCTAGGAACTTCAAACTCTTGTCAAATATTTAGGGCTATTCAAAATGCATTTTTCTAGTTCATCAGGGATAGTGAAGTTCATCAGACATTTTTTCTAGTGATACAATAATATACTTTGTGTTCTTTGTACCTGTTACTACTTAAAAATTAAGAAACTTTTGAAACGAAAAAGTATTCTGTTCATCCCTGATAAAGCAGACACTGTTAGTTGCCTATCTGATATCCATTTATTCTCCAATCTCTATGCCCTTCTTAAGGGATCCCCTGGCCATCCTCTCATTGCCATGTATTTCAGGGGAAACAAAACCTCATCTCCAGGTATAGAGAATGGATCCTAGGTGGTTTAAGCCAAATGTGGTAATTCCATTTTCCATGCTGAATCTCAGACAGACATGAGAGAAAAACACAAGAGTCTCTTTATTATTCATAAGCCCCAGACTGCTGTTATTCATGGGAAGATGTGTGTGAACAATATCGTAGTGAGCACCACACAGGTCCAAAGGAAAACTACTTCTTTTAATTTCTAATTTTGTCTTTCCTCTAGCCCTACTCCCAAATTATCCTTTTTCTCTTGGTAGCTCAGTTCCATTTGAATAAACACATAATTGTTTTTAATGAGTAAAAAATAAAATAAAATTAGAAGTAGACATATAACATGCTCAGAAATCACTGGAGATCTTCTACCTGCTTTACTCTTAAGAAAGTACATAGAAAGGGATGCCATTTCTTCCCCTTGTCATGTTCTTCCTTGTATGTGACACTTGGAACTGTTATTGTCATCTTAAAACCATAAGGATGGCCCATGCGGGGACAAAGTTGACAGACTGAAGGTAATATAAGAAATGTTAAGAACCTGGGTCCTTGATGACATGCTAAGCTACTATTATTGTACCAGTATAAAGCCCTTACTGCCCTTAGACTTGTTCTTATGTGAGGTAATAAATTTCCTACTTTTTAAGACAGATTGAGATGGCATATTTTATAAATCATAGCCAAAAGTGTACTAGCACTTGGCATACAAATCCACATTCTCTTAGGGTCCTAACATCACCTTTTATTTATTTCAATCACCCCTTCCATTTACACCAACTCTAAAGCAATCCTACTGGTTCTATCTCCAAAATATGTCTGAATCCAAACACTACTCCTCATCTTTACTGCTGTCACTCTGATCCCTGCCACCATTATTTCTCTCATGACTAGAGCAGTAGCCTTGTTGCTGAACTCCTCCTTCCATGCTTGCTCCCACTCCTACATTCTAATCGTTTTCAAATTAAGATAAAATTCACATAACATAAATTTCACCATTTAACCATTAAGGTGTACAACTTGGTGGTTTTTAGTATATTACTGATATTGTTCCACCAATCATCATTATCTAGTTCTAGAACATTTTGATCACATTCCCCAAAAGAAATGCCATACCTATTAAACAGTCACTTCCCATTTCCTCTTCTCCCCAGACCCTGGAAGCCGCTAATATGCTCTATTCTTAGCACAGCAGTTAGAATGATGTTTTCCAAAGACAAGTCAGATCATGCCATTTCCCTGCTTAAAACCCTCCAATGACTTTGAATGACATTCAAATTCCTTAGTCAGATCTATCTACACCTCTACAATTTCATCTTGTCCCGTTCTCCCACTTTCTGGCCTGGTTCTGGGCACAGAAGTCTTCTATTGTTTCTTAAATGTGTCAGCTCATTCCTACTTCAGGGTCTTTTTTTCACTTGTCCGCATTCTTCAGATGGTCTTCCCTACTTTTAAGATTGGTGTCTTCCCATCATTCAAGTCACCACTTAAATGTCTCCTCCTCATTGAAGCTTAACTGATGAAGGTAAAAGTCCCCAACCCCGTTGATCTTCAGAATCACTCTTTTTAATTTTTCTTATCACATTTATCACTATCTGAAATTATGATGTTCACATTAATTTTTTAAAATTAACTGAAGTTAATAATTTATTCAAATTTTCTTATATTTTGCCTAATATCTTTTTCTCTTCCAGGGTCCCGTCTAGGGTTCTACATTACGTTTAGTTTTCTGTCATGTGTCCTTAGCCTCCTTTTGGCTATAACAGGTTCTCAAATTTTCTCTTTTTTTGATGACCTTGATAGTTTTGAGGAGTGCTGGTCAAATATTTTGTAGAATACCCCTCTATTAAAATTTGTCTGATGTTTTTTCTCATTATGGGACACAGCTATGGAGTTTTGGGAGATATGACACAGAGATAAAGTGCTGTTTCATTATATCACATTCAGTTTTTATTAGTTGTCCACCTATCTTTCTCCTGGTTGTAAGGTTAAGCTTCAAGAAAGTAGGGTCCACTCTGATCATAGCTTCATTCCTAGAACCTAAAATAACATCTAGCACAGTGCAAGCCTCTTTAATTATTAATTGATTTAATTAATGAATATAGTAGAAAAATGACCAATACATTGCTTACTGTTTTTGCATATAAAATGAAATAAGGATCAAAAAAATTCATTGAGCATAGGTCAAAGGCACTAAAACCCTTTCAAATAATCTGGCATGTTCATGAGATAAATCTAAACATCATGCAAATAAATAATTAACCCAAGGCCAATAACACACTCAAAATCATTAATAAAAATTGATTTTCCTTCTCTGTAGGGCTGCCGCTCTCTGCTGCATCACAATTCCATTTACAGAGTCAGCCACAATTCATTTAATTTTAGATCATTTCTACCTTGAGCCTTCTTTTTCCTGCATGATCCTGCCCTCCATGAATTAAAGAATATAATATATATATATATATAATATATTATATATGTTTCATATATATAATATATATTATATGTATATAATATATATATGGTTTGGTTGGCCTATACATGAAGAAGGTGTGGGTGATTTCTTGTAGGAAGGCAGCAATTCTCCTCAGAACAATGAGCTATAAAGCATGATGGGAAGTTCGGCTTGCCCGGGAGAGGATGCAAGGAGAGGATGACTGAGCCCTGTGGCTGAATGAAGGGCTCTACCAACTAGCTTCATGGATGTATGGGAACAGAAGGAGTCTGCCTGCTAAATGCCTTTCCAGGAACATGGTGGAAACTGATTAAATATATATGCAATCACATGGTTTGATAGAGGGAACCTGGGAGATGTCTCTAGCCATTAGAACACCAAACACCAATGTAGGCTCCCTAGTGATTATGAAGGAAGTTCGTTTTCAGGCCTGAGCTCTCTGAGAATAAAATCCCTGAAATGAAGAACTATTTGTATTCTATTCAGGTTTCATTTAACCTTTTCTTTTGGAAGCCCCAGTAAGCAAGAGTACATTTGTCAGGGCTTCAGGATAAATGAGGAAAGCTTTGGTCCATTAAACTTGCAGATATTCAGAAGGACTTACTGGAAAGGCAGCCCTGAGCTGGGAGGAGGAAGACATGTATTCTAGCTGGCCAGGCAGTGGGGGTCTCTGCTATTATTACCTCCAATTAGCCAATTTCCTGAATGTGTATAGTTCTCCCATCAATTGATTCCCTAGGTAATTAGTACTGGATATTGCTGGTCACAATATTTATTTTCCTAGCACCCCTCAGAGTGTGTGTACAGGTCAAATACCACAAAATTTCAGAAGTTTAACACTTTTTATTTAACTAACTGATATTATTATGACATAGTTTGTGTTTTCTTGAATCTAAGATACTATTGTTGGATTTAACTATAGATTTAACACAGAGAATTTTGGGGGGAAAGAAAAAGAACTTTCAATTTCAAAAAATGTTAATATATGGGAAAATTTACAATATGGAGTTGAAATTTGGGATGTCAAACACTAAGTGAGTGCTAATAGACACTGAAAATTCCTGGTGCCCTCAGTCTGCAAAGCCCATTTATCTCACTGGGAACCATGATGCTTCCTGCTTGCTGGTGTCAATGTTCCATGTTCTAGGTTTCCTAGGACTCCTCGACCTGAGCTGGCCTTGGAGGCAGCCAGAAGGACATTTAGGTGCCAACTCCCTTCCTATCCCTCTGCTTGCTCAGTAAAAACAGTAGTAATGATCTGCTAGCCCTCTTCTTTCCTAAACCCTTCTCTAGATGCACAAGAATTCAATCCAACTGTCACTGCTGGCCACCTTTCTGCTTCTCATCCCTCTGGTTTCTCATCTTGTCCAGCATCAGTTCTCGCTCTCAGTAAATTCTCCAAGGTCCCCTCTGTCTATTCAGTCTTTAGACTCCACTCTTCTCTATAGTACATCTTGTACTATACTTCTAATATACTTCCATTTTTACTCAAGATAGACATTCTTCCTCTCTTACAACCAAAGAAGAATTATGTGGTTTTCTATGTTTGGTATAGCATTCTATAGAACCACCAACACGACCACATCAACAACTAGCACTTACTGAGCAATTACTATGTGCCAGACTCTGCTCTGTGTGTGTATGATCTCATGATTTTCTACAACATCTCTCTGAGGCAGATACATTATTATCCTCTTTTACAAGTGAGGAAAATAAAGCCTAGTGGGTAGGTCACTTGCCCAAATTGATATGCTTTGAAAAAAAAAAGAGCCAAGACTCCACCAGATCTGCCTGGCTGCATGGAGCAAGTTCATAATAAGTGCGCTGTGCAGCCTCTCCTTTTTGCTCAAAGAAGAAGCTGTTGTACAAATAGCCCTATGTGAGCAGGATCCTAGGTTAAATGCAGGAATGGAGAAGAGAGTGGATTTTAGGATCGAGCCTGGGGTCCCTGTTGGATAACTGGGTAGACAGTGATACCTTTCATCCATGTTGGAAATTCAGGAGAAGAAGGTGTGTGAAGACTTGGGGATCTACCTTCTCCACCATGAATCCTGTCATCTTCTTGAAGAACTTCAAAGTCCAAACTCAAAAACTGGTCCAACACTCTAGCTAATCCTTTTCTTCACCTCTTTGACTCCAATGGCCTTCACATGGACTCCATTTCAACCATCTGTTTTCTTGGCTGTGTTTGTTCCTTGCATTTCCCAGAACTTCACTATAGAAGAAATCCCACATTGAAATGGTCCACTTTCTGTCTGCCTCCAGGGTCCTGTCAGCACTCTCACTCTAGTAACTGCACCATATGTGTTCCTCTGCCCCAGGAAGAAAACCAAGACTTCAACCTGTCTTTTTTCTCTGCACGTGTAAACTCTATCCTGTCTAATTATTTTCCAAAACAGCCCAACCCCATGGATCATGATCCCTGCTTACTTTTGTAGCCTCTTCTTTTACCATGGCCTTTTCTTTCTGCCTCCTTGTTTCAGGCAAAACAAATTACTGGATATTTCCCCGATACTGAGATCCTACCCATTGAAGAGGCAATGATGTTCAATAACATTTCAGAAGAAAGAAAACTTTGCCACATTAAATGTACACAGCATTCTAAGAAATTTCTGTATTTCAGGAATTATGAAAGTGGAAACAGATCTGTTTTAGGGGGGGTGATTGTAACACTTTCAATTCCAAGGATTGTACCAAACTCTTTTATTCCCAGGACTCTGCACGTACTATTTTCTCTCCCTGGAGTAGAAATATTGTCTGATTTATTTTGTGACAACGCTATAAGATGGGTATTATCATCTCCATGTTATATAACAGAAACAGTTTAGAAATTTAGTTCTTTTCATTCAGATGGTAGCATAAGTAATGAGGAGAGAATAAAGTCTCAAATAGGCTTCCTAACTTCAATTCCTATTTTGCTTTTATTCTACCATACCACAGCCTGATCCATTAATTTCTACTTGTCATCTAAGGCTCAAATTATGGTTCCTATACTAAGAAACCCTCCGTGGCCCCCTTTTCCAGGTTAAGACTGGACACAATGCCCTCTTCTTAGCTTCCATAGGATCTATACATTCCTCTGGCTTGGCCCTTTCCACAGTGTTTGAGATGACTAAACATAGAAGTCAAGGTCATATTAAATTTGTAACTTTCAGGCCATCATGGGCTTGGCACATGGTAACCTTTCAAACAATTGTTTCTCTTTCCCAAAGTTTTCAAAGCCCCCATTGGGTATTAAAATTCAGCTTTATCTGTTTTCAGGATCTTTTGAACTTCAAGAATTACATAAATGTCCTTGCTTCTTTCAAGACCTTCAAAAACTCCCAAGCCTATACTTTTAGGAAGCCTCAAATATCCACCTTAGAAAACTCTGTTTGGCATGATGAATTAAAATCATACTCTCCTGGCCAAGCTATGCTAAAAGTGCAGGATATATATATATATATATATATATATATATATATATATATGAAGAAATACATTGAAAGACTTCTTTCAATGTACTTATCACACCTGAAAAGCCTATTAGATAGGAGGAAATGAACATCTAAGTTGTTCAATGTTTGTCTCTGACTTTAAAAAAAAATCCCACAAGTAAATTTTATTGGTAAAAACAAGAGTTTGTTGATAGCAAAATCTCCTGGGTTAGAAAGAGTGATAGGGCAGAATGAGTGAAAGAAGTCTCTTAATGTATTTCTTTCTTAAAAGAATCGGCCTAACCAAGTCACTGCCTGGATGACTCATTGATTTCCCGCTGTGGCCGGTGCCACAGCTAGCCTGATGGGTGTTCTGAGTTTCTGGTGAGGCATTCAGTGCACCATGCAGGAAGTGAGGTCATGATTGTTTTGGCAGTTTGGGTGGCGTTTATCCCCTGTAGCAGCTGAAGTTTATCAGTAGGTTTAGCCTTTGCACTTTGAGAAACCAACTATTATCTCATGAGCAATTTAGAATAATAAAAAAAGTCCATGGCAGAAAAAAGTGCAGTAAGTAAAGATAAAGAACAAACGAGAGAGAATCTGGTGTTCCTCTCAACATTAGCCCCTAGAGCACATATCCTATCCACAGTCTGATAGGGTCAGCAAGAAAGCTCCTTCTGCATTCTCTCCCGCTTTTTATAATAATAGCTTCAGGTTGAGAAAAGTTTTAAAAGAGTCTGGGTGTAGGAGAAATAATGTTACATCTTAAGTTAATCATTTAGGCTCAGTCGCTAAATCGAAGTGACCTATCATGGGGACACTGAGGTTTAGGGAGACGACTTTTTCTTTGTCCTGGAGGCTAGTTTTTTTCCTGCAAGCTATAATCAGGGCAGTTAAAAAATGGAGTGAGCCTCCACCTTAGTTTCTAGAACTGACTAAAAGGACCTGGGGACTGCTGGTCAGAGAACCTGCATGGAGGGAGGTTTTCTGCACCAGGTGGGACACCAACTTAATTTTTGATTTGGTTCTAAGCCTGAGATTTTACAAGCTTATGCATTATAATTATGTAGAGAAGTAGAGTTCTCCTATAACACTTTGCTCAAAGACTATAAAGTATGTAACTGCAAAAAAAAAGTTATTGCAAATCTTTCTTTAAATATCTAAAGCAATGGAAAAGTAACATACTATCATCTAAATTATCTAAAATTGGTTAAACAGCTGAGCCACTGTATATTATTAACTGGAAAATATACACATAGATAAAGTTGTTAAATAACTCAATAATTTACCATCATTCATCAAGTACAAGGGAGACATTTTATACAAATACAGGGATTCTGGCTTGACTTCTTCGAATGTCTTTCTTTTTAATTTTAAATCTGGAATACACCATGGGATTTTGAGCATATGGTAAAAGAAGTCAAAGCATATATATGAACTTTTAGGCTTTAGGATCAAAAAACTATTGTTAAAAATTATTGAAAGTATATAATGTTAATAGATAAAGAAAATAATAGCTTGATATAAAATGTGGACCTTATAAATCATCTTATTAACTTGACGTTCTATAATTATGCTCTGTGTGAGAGGAGCACAGCCCATGGTAGGATCAGGACACCCCAAAGGGACAATGAGTTTCACTGGATCAGTCCTGCCCCAGTTGGTCCGGGATTGGGATTTCCTCTGTTGGCTCCAGTTGCAGCTGGTTGGAGTTAGTCCCTTACTTAGAGGCAGACAGGAAGTTACAGTGTCTGTGGAATGCGTATAATGGTGGCTGAAATGCTAGATGTGGAGTCAGGCAAAGCAAGTTGAACTATCACGTCTGCTTCTTGCTTAGTCATGTGACTTTGAGTGCATTATTTAATATCTCTAAACCCCAGTTACCTTGTGAGATTATTGTGAAGTTTAATATATCTACAGGTGGCCAACTCACTGACTCCCTAACTTTCTCATTATCAGGGCCTCATGTACTCACATCTTCACTTTTCTAGCTTGGTTTGTCCTTGCCTGGGAGACCTGCAACCCAAGATGGACCCATCAAGCCACTGTTCAAGAGTATCACACTAATTCTCTCACTGAATGGCTGGGCAAAGTCATTCATGCAAACCTCACACTTTTCCAGCCTCGTCTTCCTTAGCTCTGCACCATTTGACTGATCTGGTCACTTCCTTCTTGACTTCTTAAAACTGCTTTGAAATATACCTTAAAGTTCTTTGTTTCATTGTTAAAATTAAATCTAGAGTTTTTTTTCTTTTTCAAAGGACTATGATAATATTTTTCAGAGATGAAAGATATAATAATTTTACTGAAAAGCACATCACAAGAGGACAAAGTCAGCAATCCCTATAACCTTCTGAATCAGCCTCAGAGTTTACCATCAGCTAACTCCCCTGCATTACTCTTTGAGGAAACAATTGGATTGATTCCACCAGTGAATCACATGACTTCATAGAGAGATTTATAAATACCTATTTGCTTTTCTTTCAGTTTCTACCAAGGTCTAAGTGGGTGGGGGTGGAGCTGGGGAATGCCCAGGTATTGATGAACAGGGAGCAGACATGATTCATGGGCCTAGTCTCTCTGTGAGAGAAGCTCTCTGGGCTATTGCTAGCAATAATACTTCTACAGATTCTCCTCTGGTGTGTTTTCTGTCTGCAAATGTCTTTATTCATTTGGATAGTTATTTTTTTTTAGTGTCTTTTACAACTATAGTAACTTCTACCTCTAGGAAAGAGAGATTTCACCATGTCTTTGCCAATAGTCCTGGAGGAAAATGAATCAGTCCTCAAAAAAACAATGTGAATTCATTGAGTAAATAAAAGCTGAATGAAAATTGGAAGAGTTATTCATATACTGTAACAAATACTCACATACCATCTGGACTCTTCATATCCACATTGCTCCTTACTCTGAATGAGGTTAATGGGAATTAATACATATTTATGAGGAAAGGCTTTGAGAGAGGTCCTTGGGAACATTGGCTAAATATTAGTACAGAGCTATTCTCTAGGTAGACAACAAGGATGCTTGAGGAAACAGTGAGTAATGGTTAAAAGATAAAATACACATAGGATAGTCAATATTTTGCCAATTAAGCTTACTCTATTTCTAAATAGGACATTTCTGAGAAAAATACAGGCATCTAAGCAGTTCAAACAGTTGCATTTTATTGTGCTGTTTCACAGGGCAATGTTTTTCCACGTGGTCTTTCATACAAATAGTAGAAACATATTTCTTCAATTTACAAATAAAAAGCTTCAAAATTGTATCTGCAAGAATAGCAGTGATTGAGTAGGAAAATCAGCCATCACAAGGCAATGCTTGAAAAAGAATGTCCCTAAAATGTGTGCTATGCTTGGCCAAACTGTGCATTTCTATTCTACCCATTAAGAGCAGAGTATTTGAGCAGAACTTGCATACTATCTCTCTTGTTCATAATCAGTGCTGTCTCTAGTCCACACTATTAATTATTTAAATAATGCCCTTATTCTGAAATATATATCATGCATTATGAGCATTAGACAGTGCTTATCCATGGCTTATATCACAGTACTCTATCAACCCACTATATAAACAACCTCTCTCATGCATAGGCCTGCATAATTACCCTGATGAATTGATCTTGTTCAGACCCTGTGTACATATTAGAGTAATGTTTTATCACTATATAGATATATACATACACTCAATATTCACTGGTGTTAAAATAAATATTGTGACTTTGTAGAGAGAATGGCCTCACTGCATCAGATGGTCCTTATCAGCCATGCAGATAGGAGTGCGCTGGCTTGTAGCTTAGTTGTCTTGTTATTTGGGGTGCTTCCTCTTTTCATCTAACCCAGGACAAGATCTGTTCTTCATCAGATAAAATTCCTGTGGAATGGTCTAAGTCTGTGTGTACTGGAGAAATCTGAAAACATCTTGTCTATTCAGTCAGTCTAGTTTGAATAAAGTTTTTATTACATTAATTAGCATTTGTTGACTACTTAGCAGTGTATATTGAGCACTATAGGAAATATCAAATAATAACCCTTTAAAAATGTGTGAATAGTTCAAGATCAAAAGTGTTTTTTAAAAAATAGCTTTATTGAGGTATAATTTACATATCATTCAACTAATTCATCTATTTAAAGTGTACAATTCAATGTTTTCTGGTTTATTCAACACTGTGCAACCATCACTACAATCAGCTTCAGAATATTTTGTTATCTGTAAGGTAGACCTTGTATCAATTAGCAATCACTTATCATCTCCCTTCCCCCTTTAGCCCCAGGACACCAGTAATCCACTTTCTGCCTCTATAGATTTGCCTGATCTGGACATTTCATATAAATAGAATTACAAAATAAGTGATCTTTGTGACCGGCTTTTTTCACTGGGCATAATGTTTTTGAAGTTTATTCACATGTTGCATATATAAAAACTCCATTCCTTTTCATTTTATACCTTTTTACAATGCAATCATATTTTAATGTATGGATATACCACATTTTATTTATCCATTCATCAACTAATAGATATTTGTGTGGTTTCCATGTTTTGCTCCTATGAATAATGCTGCTGTGAACATTTGTGTACAAGTTTGTTATTCACATATGTTTTCATTTGTCTTGGGTGTATAGCTAGGAGTGGAATTGCTGGGTCATATGGTAATTCTATGTTTAATCTTTTGAGGAACTGCCAGACTGCTTTCCAAAGTGACTGCACCATTTTTCATTACTGTTAGCAATATACAAGAGTTTCCATTTCTACACATTCTTGTCAACACTTGTTATTATCTATCTTTTTAAAGTGGGTGTGAAGTGTTATCTCATTGTGGGTGTGAGATGTTATCTCATTGCCTTTTGATTTGTATTCCCCTAATGACTAATAATGTTGATCATCTTTTGGTGTGCTTATTGGTGATATGTATACCTTCTTTGAAGAAATGTCTATTCATATCCACTCTCTATTTTCAATTGGTTCATTCTTTTTATTATTGAATTGTAGAAGTTCTTTATGTATTTCTAGATACAAGCCCCTTATCATATATATGATTTGCAAATATTTTCTCTCATTCTGTGAGTTGTCTTTTCACTTTTTCAATGATTTCCATTGAAGCACACAAGTTTTAATTTTGATAAAATCTAATTTACTTAGTTTTCCTTATATTACTTGTGCTTTTGATGTTATATATAAGAAGGCCTTGCCTAACCTCAGATCATAAAGATTTACTTCTATGTTAAAGTCTTTTCTTTCTTGCTGATCTTCTTTCTAGTTAATCTCTCTATTACTGAAAATTAAGTATAGAAGTCTCTACTTATTACTTTTGAATTGTCTATTTGTTCTTTCAATTCTGTCAGTTTTTGCTACATGTATTTTGGGGCTCTGTTTTTAGGTGCATATATACTTATAATTGTTATATCTTTCTGATGAATTGATGTTTTTATTGTTATAAAATGTTCTTCTTTGTCTTGAGTAACAATTTTATTTTAAAGCCTATTTTTTCTGGTGGTAGTATAGCCACTCCAGCTTTCTTATGGTTGTTGTTTGCATGACTTATCTTTTCCCATTTTTTTCCTTTGCATTCTGAATGTATAGATATATATCCTACAAAACAGTAAGAAATTGGCAAACAACCCATATACATTCCCTATAACCCAGTTATCCTACTCTTAAGTAGATACCCAGAAGAGATATGTGCATATATTTATACATGCACTATACTGTTCAGAGAAGTACTATTTGTAATAACCTCTAACTAAAAATAAACCAAATATCCATCAACAACAGAATGGGTAAGCAATCCTTGATATAGGAATACAATGAGATATTATATTTCAACGAAAATGAACTGTATACAACCACAAATGATATGACCAAATCTCACAAACATAATAGTGAGTTAAAGAAGATCAATATGAAAGAGTACATATATATGAGTCCATTTAGATAAGGTATAAAAACAGATAAAAATTAGTCAAGACTGTCAAAATTCAGGATAGTGGTTACTCTAAAATGGAAGGGACAGTTACCCTTACTCTCTAAGGATACCTTAGCTAGTGGAAGAGAAAGTGAGGGGAGATTCTGGAGTGCTGATGTTGATATTTCTTGATCTGGGTGCCGGTTACTCAGGTATAGTTATTTTTTGATAATTAATTGATATGTGTACTTTTTAATACATATACTTCAATAAAAAGCATTTCAAAAGAGGACTATGACTTGAATAAAATATAGAATACTTTGCATTTTTTGAAAAAGTTAACATATACTGATACCTAACAAAAATGGCAAATTTTTTTAACCAAGCTCACTTATGAATACAAATACAAAGCACTTAAGTAAAACACTAGCAAATCTAATCTAGCATTTTATTAAAAGAATAATGCTCTAGGAAACCATGAATGATTCAATGTTAGGAAATCTAAAAATATCATTGATCACATTAATGGGTCAAAAGATACAAACTTAACATTCATCTTGACAAATGTCAAAATGTATTTAATAAAATTCAATATCCATTTCTAATAAAAAGTTAAATAAATTTCAAATAGAATACTTTTTCAACATGATTAAAAAATGTATCTCAAACCAATAGCTTACATCATACTTAAAAGCACAATAGAGTATTGTTTTCCAAATTTATTTTCTCAAGGAACATGATTTAAATCATGATATATTGAAGAACTACCAGTAAGAGCCCATGACATATACATAATACTATGTTAGTTAAAACATTTCCTGTTGACTCAGAGTTTTAGCTGAGGCCTCAAATCTTAGAGCAAATATAATAGTTGTTGAATATTTTCACATCTTGTACCTTTTGCAAGGTGTAAGACAACAGGATGGACTAAGGAAATGTAGAATCCTCTGCTCACCACTCCCTTCTAGGCTGTAAAAGAAAAGACAATGAATTCATTGTAATTACAAAGGCCTGTGTTAACTTTTTTTCTTAATGGTTAATAAGCTGTATCTTTCTCCCATGGAAGAAGGAGGAGGGTCTTCAATCAAGAGGTAAGGCTTGAAGAGTATCATTTTAAAAGCTTGACATGAGACCCTGGTTAAGAAGAGAGTGGAACCAGTGTCTGATTCACTCCTGAAGAGTTTAAAGGGAAGAGGCTGTGTAGTTCTAAGATAGCAAAGCCAAGGGAAGATATTGCATTGGAAAAAAGACTGACTTCCTGCTGAGCAAGGCAAAGAATGTGTGAGTTTCCCATGGGCCAAATGGAATGGAACTGGATTGTATCATCTTGAAAAGGCCTCCGGTCAAGGTGACTCTCAAAGAGGGATCACCCTATTAGAGAAAAACCTATCATGGTGCTGGTCATTAGTGGCTAGAGAAAGAGAGCTGTAGGTGAGATATCTTAGCAATAGTCATCGTGGATCAGAGAGAAGGGAACCATGAAGAACTCACAAGAGGTTATCAAGAAAGCATGTGTCATTATACGGAATCTACCATATACAGAGGACACCTACTCCTGGTTACAACTGTACCAGCTACGTAAGACCTTTTTGTCCTTTAGTGATCCTTTCTTCTCCTACCTTCCCCCAAACTCCCAGCCCATGACCAACCTTAGAGGAGTTTAAAATAGCAACTTGCAAGTAGATATGGTGTTGGAGCCAGATATGAGAAAAGAAGTAGGCCCAAATTCCTGCCTCCCACTTCAGGCTTTAAAGCCACCAAAGAAGGGGATACATTTTGACTTAGATAACAAATTGAAGATGTGCAATTGCTATACTAGACTGGACTTTCACTATTGGAAAAAGACTAGATAAACTATATATATAGGAGTGGGCAAAACAAGTCAAAGGACAGGTTTTAAAGGCCTGTATTGAGAAAGAATAAAGTTGCCTTTTATTAACACCCTATGCATTTTATCAATCAATAAATTTAATACATATACATATTTATGTATTTGTAAATACATAATTTTTGCAGGAAATTATCTAACAGTTGAATTATATGCATTTTAAAGACATTAAAATAGAACTGAAATCAGCAATACACTTAGGAGAAACAAATTTTAGTTGCTAACTAAGCACAATATATATCAAAATAAATTAAGATGTCTTTTGCTTTGCATTTTGTGCTATCCAATAAGACACAAATGGTTAAAATACAAAAACTTTAGATTTGTATCTTTTTAGCTCATCCAGTTAATATCAAGACTTTTGCTGCTGAACTGCATTGTCACATACCATACAGTATCACTTCTACACTTATATTTTGTTTTCATTGCAGTATTACATAAAAATCTCACTTTTCATAGGTACAATGAGTAGTACAAGGAAGAAGGTCACCACTGGCAAGATTATCTTCCAAAATCTCCTGAGGTTTAGTGAGATCAAAAGTAGATGTGAAAGAATGTTCTGTCATACAACACACGCTGAGCACCCAGCATATCTCTATTTACAGTGAAAGGAAAAAAAAAGACAAATAACTTTCATTGTCCCTTACTACTTACAGAATATTTATTTATTCAAGTTGGGTATCGTTACTTCTGTGTTTTTAGAAATGCAGGATGAGATAGACAATCTTGTCTTTTGACAAAGTGTTTTGACAAACAGTACAGGGCCCATTTGATTAGATGATTTAAAACCCATAAGAGTACTTTTGTTTCATATTTGGCTTCCTTCTGTAAGTCATGTTTAATTTTATTGTATAGAAAGAATAATTGGTAATATTTGTTCATTGTTAAGTGTTAGACACTGAGCTAAATTTCTTACAAATATAATTTAAATCAATACTTAAACCTTATGGTAGACACCATTATTAATCATGGGTGAGGAAGAAGAGGAACAGAGAAAGCAATTTGTCCAGCTAAATTCTCCCATGACTCTATATGGTCTCCATAAAAAACACAACACAACACAACAACACAAAACAAAATAAGACAAGACAATTTATATAAAAAAATAATAATGCACATAAATGTTCATAACAATCAGTGATTATTAAGTAGACAAGAGGATAATAAATAAGACATGTGTATTAAATGTAAAGATTAAAGGTTTTTTTTATTTAGGTATTTAATGTCCTCTTATACAACTTTCTAGCATTCTTAAATATCCACAGAGTTTTAGAAATTTTTCTATATGAGAAAAACTACAAAACTCTGATGAAAGAAATCAAATAGAAACTAAATAAATTGATATATATCCTATGTTAATGGCTAGAAATGTAATATTGTCAAGATACCAGTTCTTTCCAATTTGATTTGAAATTCAATGCAGTTCAAATAAAAATTTCAGAAAGTTATTTTTTGGATATCAAGAAACTGGTTCTAAAGTCTATATGGAGAATCAAAAGATCTAAAATAACTGATACAATATTGAAAGAGAAGAATAAACTTGGAAGGCTGATACCGTCTGACTCCAAGTCTTACTATAAAGCTACAGTAATCAAGACAGTGTTGTACTGGTGAAAGAATAGACAAATAGAGCAATGAAAAAGAATAGAAACCCTACAAATAGACCTATAGAATATAGACAACTGATCTTTAACAAAGGAGCAAAAGCAACATAATGAAGCAGAGAGTCTTTTCAACAGTTGATGCCAGAATAATCGGATACTCACAACAAAAAAATGAATCTAGAAACAGACCTTACACTTTTCACAAAAATTAACTCAAAATGGATCACAGACCTAAATGTAAAATAAATAATTATAAAATTCCTGGAAAATAACATAGTAGAAATCTGGTTAACTTTGGTTTGGGTGATGAGTTTTTAGATATGACATCGAAGGCATGATCCATGAAAGAAATGTGATAAGCTGCATTTCATTTAATTAAATTAAAATTTTCTGCTCTGTGAAAGACAATGTCAAAAGAATAAAAAGACAAGCCACAAACTTGGAGAAAAATGACTATTATCCAAAATAAACAAAAAACTTAAAAAACCACATAATTCAATTTAAAAATGGGAAAAATAACTAAATAAACATCTCAGCAAAGATGTATAGATGGCAAATAAACATGAAAATATTCTCAATATCATATGTCATTAAAAAATTGCAAATTAAAACAATGAGATACCCTTATATTCTTATTAGAATGGTGAAAATTCAAAACACTGAAAACACCAAATGATTGTGAGGATGTAGAGCAAGAGAAACCATCATTTATTCCTGATGAGAATGCAAAATGGTACAGCCACTTTGCAAGACAGTTTGGTGATTTCTTACAAAACTTTCAGATGATCCAGCAATCATGCTACTTGGATTTACCCAATGAATTGAAACTTATGTTCACACAAAAACCTACACAGGTTTATTCATAACTCATTAGAACAACTTTATTCATAATTGCCAAAACTTGGAAGCAATCATGAAGGTTTCACTAGGTAAATAGATAAATAACTATGGTACATCCAGACAATAGAAATATTATTCAGTACTAAATAGAAATAAACTATCAAGCTATGAAAAGATATGGAATAATCTTAAATGCATATTACTAAGTGAAAAAAGCCATTCTGAAAGGCTACATTATGGAGATAGTAAAAAAAAAAATGATTGCCAGGGGTTGGGGCGTGGGTGGATGGGAGGGATAAATAGGAGGAGCACAGAGGATTTTTAGGACAGTGCGATTGTCCTGTATGATACTATAATGGTGGATGCACGTCATTATTCATTTGTCGAAACCCATAGAATGTAAGTGTGATCTATAATTTAAACTTTTAACTTTGAATGGTGATGATGTATCAGTGTAGGTTCATCAATTGTAACAAATGTACCACTCTGGTGTGGGATATTGATAGTGGGAGAGGCTGTATATGTGCTGGGGCAAGGAGTAGATGGGAACTCTGCAATTTCTGTTCAATTTTGCTGTGAATCTAAAACTGCATTAAAAAATAAAGTCCATTTTTAAAATTTGTGTTTGGAAACATATTTTATTTGCTCAGTCTGCTTGATGTTCGGTAGCAGCCAAAGATGTTCTTGATGAAATAGATATTGTTCTTGACTTAAATCAGAAGATAAGTGCATAAGTCTTAATATCAGTTTTCTCTTACCAGCACCATTACAATTGAAGAGTAACTCATCTTTGAGTCTTTTTACTATCTGTAAAATGGGATCAAATGGAACAATGTGAAGTATTTTTTAAATATACAACAACAACAACAACAACAACAACAACAACAATAACAACAGCAGAATCCCGGCATTTTCTTCTCTTTGAAGTCCTTACCAAAATGAATACCTACCAAGCTAAAATCAGATGGCTTAAAGTGGTCATTTGTTTTATTTGTCTCATCTTTGTGTTAAAACTAATATTCCAGTACTTTGTTATTTCATCAACAGTCAGAATCAAAATATATTGGTGTACATTTTTATGTGTCACATTTTGGGATAATTCTGTATTTTATTTATTGAAAGTTTGTTTAAATACCTAATGGTGTTATAACAGTAACTGTCACAACAAATCTGTTTCCTTATGACTTGACCATATACATATATATAATTCTGTAATTCTCTAAAATCATAAAATGGTTTTAAGTATTTATACAAAAGAAGATAGTTTATAAATATATATGCCTTGGCACCAGAATAACCTGTGTTTGAATTCTGGTTCTGAAAATACTGACTGTATGATCTTAGGCAAGAAATAACTTTTAACTTTCTGAAGCTAAAAAATAGTGATAAGAATCTTCACTTACTGACTGTGAAGAATAAATAAGATGTTTATGAAAACAGAAAGCTTAAATATGTATCTTTAGTATATATTATATATTTGTGTATATATAGATCTGGATAGAGTAATAAATATATAAAACAATACCAAGAAAAGTAGATTGAAATTTTATGAAATTTCAGGAGGGACATGAAAAAGTAAAAGTAATTTTAAAGCCAACCTTTAAAAACAAGATGGAATAGAAAAGACTAGATGCAATCAAAATAATTTTTTAAAAAATTTAAAGTTGATCTTTAAAAATAAGATGCAATTTGAACAAGTATGCAATTATGCTGAACATTAAAAATAATTATAAAGTATAATAATAGAATAGTACAGAATAGCATTTAAAAACAGATACCATACATGTATATTTACTATAAAATAAAGTTAACATCATAAATCACTGGGGAAAGAACAGTTTATTCAATAAATTGTGTTGAGCTATTTGGCTATCCATTTGGCAGGAAATAGATTTAATCTCTTCTTCAAATCATATACCTAAATAAGTTCCAGATGAGTTACCATTTAAGTATAAAAAAGAACCATAAAAAAATTCTAGTAGAAAATATAAATGATTGAGGAAGACATCAAAGGCAGAAACCATACATTAAAAAAAAGACAACACAAAAATGAATGCATTTCGAAGATTCTGTAAACAAAAATGAAAGGCCAACAAAAAACTAAAGGATAACTTCAACTTTTATGGTTGGAAGAGGAACAATACCTTTAATATGTAAAGAAATTTTATAAACATTATGGTGGACAAATTTTCAATAGTAAATTGTACAGAGAACATAAGCAAGTTTATCATAGAAGAAAGATTACAAGTGGTAATGAAAATGTTCCATTCCACTAGTAGTTTTAAAAATGCAAATTAAAGCAACATGAAAAATAGATTCTTCCCAAATGTGAAGAGGAAGAAATGGAGGAAATGACAGAAGTTGGGACCTGGGAGATAGAAAAGGATAAAAAATTCAGCAGATTAGAAGTAAAGGTGGGTACTGAGTTCTAGGGCAAAGGCAAATCATGCCAGGCTTGACTGGAACTTAAGAATAGTATAGCAAAACTAGGTGTTTGGGTGGTCGAAGAGACTAGAAAGATATGGAGGTTATCAAAAGTGGGTTTTATTATTTTCTTGAGATGATTTATTGGTTTTCTGGACTTGGCCAAGAAAAAATGAAAACCAACACACCAACATATACAATGGAAGAAACTACAACAGTAAAAAATAAACCAACCAAACACAGAATTTCCTAGGAAATCTCATCATAAAAGAGTTTTTTCCTTTGTTTGTTTTTGTAGAGTTGTTACTGAACCATGAAAAATCTCACTAGCTTGAAGGAATGGTTTTAAATCCAAAAGGCAGTGGGTGGACTAGACAACCCCAGGGTTGTGTTGGATCTAACCCCATAGCACCTGATGGTGGAATCCTAAATCGTCGCTCTCCAAGGCAGAGAATTTTTAAGTCTCACTCTTCAGTGGATCATATTCTTTTATGGTACTGTTTGAAAGCTATCAGAGAGCCCAAAAGAATAAACGTCATTCCTGAAAGAAGGCATGCCTTTAAAAGTTCTTTAAACATATTATTTCAGAGGGAAACTTATGTTTGCAGTAATCTATAAGAAAACCAGCAATTTCTAAATCTTTTCTGAAGGTGAGAAGTATGGGGAGGAGAGAAAGAGTAATGAGAGTAAAGAAAATAAATGAGAATAACTGCAAAAATGTAAGCCCTGGGAAATCTTCCTACTAGTCTGCCTCATAAGACTCTGCTGGACATTTCTGGGTGGGTGTGCCCTCATGCTAGATACCTCAGGATCTGAGATGTAGTCAGTTCTCAAGCCAGGTTTCTTTGTGTGGCCACTGACAGTCCTATGTACAAAAAGCTCAGTCAGTTTCCTTTATAGCAGTAGCTGTTGCTCTCTTTTCCCCAAAATGTTTTACAATAACTTATCCTAATTAACTTCCTAGGTATTCGTGTCACAACAAGATGTATCTCATCCAACTCTCCTATAAGGATTATTCCAAAATTCCTCAAAATTAGGTTGTATCTCATTTTTCAATTATAGTTGTTTATATGCACAGTTCTATCTTGGAAAATAAATTCACCCTTGCAAAGAGGCATTCTCTCCTTTCAATAAGGGGCCATGTTATGTGGGTACAGTCTTATTGATAGTTTAAAGACAAATTGGTCCTAAACTTAGAAATGATTGTTAGCTAATGTTATATAAAAAATGAGTTAGTATCAATACGTTACTCACTCTGACCTCTATCCCAAAGATTTATAATGAATTTCTAACAAGAATCTGCCTCTTCAGACTCAGCATGGCATTACGGAATGACTGCTGAAAGAGCAATTTCAAAGGCACAGTTTTTCAAAAATGTTCTTTTCAGTTCTGTAGCATCTACATAACCATCTTGAAGATTAGTCACATACCTTGCTTTCAGTGGCTTTTTATTACTTGACAAGGAGGTTGGGATCTTCACTGATTTCCGCAATAAAACATGCTCCAATACAGGGGTGCTTATTTCCCTGGCCAGTTCTCAAGGCCTTAGACACTGCTTGGTGGAACATTTTTGCAGTCTGGTATTGATTTACTATCTTCTCAGACTCTGCCATATTATTATTTTATTGGGGAGGAAAATAGGGATACCACAAAGTGACACATATTTCTAAGAAACACTGGCAGACAGCCCTTTCTTACCACGATACTGCAGTGGCCCCCAACTGTCTCTCCCAGAGGGACAACATGTACCACGTTTCCTTGCAGGGCTACATCAGGATCAAAGAAATGATTGTTCTTTCCTCATGATTATTGAAAATAAAATCTTACACTCAGTTTTCCCAGTGACCCAGGTCTGAGTGTCTGTGGAGTTTTCCTGCCACCTAGTCTACAATAGAGAATGGCAAGGGTTACCCTAATATAGTGCATGAGAACTGGTCAGGGGACTCATGGCAACAAAGTAAGGATGAATGCTGACACTCGGCTCTAATAAGAAGTAGAGGCACTTAAGAAGATGGTGAAGCAGCGAGTGATTTTCAAAGCAAACAGGTTTATAATAATCCCTATTATGGTTACTGTTGACAAATGCATGGTGGCTTCAAATACTTGACAGGAGGAAGAACCAAGGATTGAGATTATGTAAGAACTTTTGAGACTAACATTGTAGAAACTCATAAACTCCCGTGCAGGTGCTGGGGTCCTGCTGGCACGTATGGGGGGCTACATCTCAGACAGTGAAGGGATAGCACCACTGGCAGGCTCTGATGGTGCTGACAACATCAAGAAGTTGCCGAGAAGAAGCCACTCTTTTGGTTGGCAAATGCAAGGGCTCTGGGAGTGAAAGACTTTAAGAGAAAAAACCCATCTTAAAATGAGAGGGAACAGGGATGCTGTGGAAAGGATTTTGAACTTAGTATGAAGGGCTTTTGCTTGCAATTCCCACTCTGTCTCTAACTGGTTGTGCCTCATCCACATTCTGAGCCCCAGTCATAGCTTGAGGAAGACTGATGCTAAGGTCTCCTTCAGCAATGGTGATGCTATGTTGTTACTGGAACTGACTGGAAGCTCTTACTACAAGGATGTGGCACTGATGTGTTAATAAAAAAGTTTTGATTGCTTGTAGAGTTTGCAAAGACTTTCTCTTCAAATGTAAGCATTAAAGTACCATTCCTATGCTTATCGAGGTAGTGGTCCATTGGCCATCTTTCAGTATCTTATATATGCCAAACTCTTTCCCCACCTCAGGGCCTTGCTCCCACTAGTCTCCTTACCTGGAATGCCATTTCTCCAAATCTCAACCTGAGAAACTTAACCTCAAATTTTAGCTTAAATGTCACTTCCTGAGATTAGATTTGGTGCCTTATCAAATGTTTCCAGGGCATCCAGCGCTCTGCTTTATAGCACATATTACAATCATAATTCCATCTTTATTTGTGTAATTATATTTTCCTCTATCTTTTTAGACTGGAGCTCCGTGAGGACAGCAGCCATTTTCTGTCTTATTCAATATAATTTACTTCAATAGCCAACACCTGTGACAAATGTATTTTGCACATGAAATAAACCTTTGTTATAGATTGAACCTGTGGGAGCAATAATCACTTTTCTTAAGTACCTGCATATTGCAGGCCAAGTGAAGTTTTGGATTTATTCACTCTCTTCCAAAAGAAACAGCCACTGTGGTTAAGATATTTGGATTAATTACATCATTTGATGTTTTAGTTTGCACAGCACTTTGACTCCATCGATGTGCTCAGCAACAAAAGCTCCATATAATGCTTTCCAGAAGACCAAAATTTTTCATAGAGGATTTAGTCTGATTGACTGTATGCTACTCACAAACTCTGTTTTAACAGCATTGAACTTTTTCTCAGTCAACTTGAAAGTACATTTCTTTCCACTGACCAGCAACCAACAGATTATTCATTAGGTTTGAAGTAATCTAATGAGATATGACATGAAAGGTAAGTATACAAAAAGCAACACGGCCAATTGACAAGGTTTATTTTACAAAGTTTTAGGGTTTCGAGGCTTAAAATATTGCCTATGTGTGAAGTTGGCATCTGAAGATTTTTTCCCCACTGTAAAAATGCTGTGAAGACAGCAAACATACTCTTTTGATTAATAAAGTAACAAGACTCACAAGTACCAGATGCTTACGGTAACCAACAGGGCTGAAGAGTTTTCTGAGAAGCAGAACTTTTGGTGCTAAAACCTCAGGAGTCTCCAGCAAACCAGAATGGTTTGTCACCCTAGCCCAGAGCACCGGGTAGCAATCACCTTTCTTGGGTCCTAGTCCCAGCCCTACCTGTAGGTTATCCTACCCTTGGGAAAGTTTTTGGAATCTGTAAAATGAAAGAAAAGTTGACTGATGCTCCTGTCAGCTCTGAAATGAATGGTGTTCAACATTCTGCGTGATAGGTTAAATTCATCTACTTATTTATTCAAGGAGTATTTAGTGTGAACCATCTACAGTCCTATGCTAGGGAATGGACACACAGATGAATCAGGACTTCACACTGGTGCACAAAAGAGGGGTTGAGCAGAGGACCCCGTGTCCAGAGAGCTGACTGAGTGTAGAAGACTCCACATATTTTTGCTCATTTAGTTAACTTGTTCCTCATAACAATTCAGTGGGTTAGGTGGTTGTGATGTTGTAATTACAATAAGAAATATCTATTTGGTCTTTGTCTATGTTCCTGGCATAGAGCTTCTAAAACTTTTTCCATTTACTAAGTGATGAGAGTGGAAAAAAAGGAGTCTTTTATTATGTTAATGAGGTGACTTTTGGCAAGCTCTTAGGTAACTTAAGGGTGAGGGCTGGTCACCAGAGGAACCAACCATGTGATTAGAAGTTTCCAGGTTTGACATTGACAGTCAAAAGCAAACAACCCACTGAATTGTGGTTCACTGGCTCTGCTGTCATCTACGCTACATGTCAAAATAGTACCACCAAAGGTGTAGATCATATGTTTTTTTGAGTCCGTATGTATCTGATGATCAAACACTAATTTCAGCCCTTATCAGCAGCATTATCTTCACTAAGTAACATCCATGTATTTGTGACAATGTCATAAAAACAGAAGACACTTTTCAGAGATTTAATTGTTCTTCACAGAGGAATCCAAATAATGCCCCAATGTGTAGTTGTGTGGACCAATGATTAATTCAATCATGCCTACATAATGAAGCTTCCATAAAGATTCAGCAAAGAACAAGGTTCAGAGAGCTTCCAGGTTGGTGTACAAGTGGAGATGCAGGGAGAATGGCTTGTTCAAAGAGCATGGAAGCCCTATGCCTTTTTCCTGTATCTTACCTTATGTATCTCTTCCATGGCTATTCCTGAGTAATATCCTTTTAAAATAAACTGGTAAACATGAGTAAATGTTTCTCTGAGTTCTGTGAGCCACTCTAGCAAATTAACTGAACCCAAGGAGGGGGTCCTGAGAACTTCTGATCTGCAGTCGGTCTGTCAGAAGCACACAGGTAACAACATGGACTCGTGATTGGGATCTGAAAGTTGGGGGAGGCATTCTTGTAGAACTGAGTCCTTGAATTGAGTCAAATTGTAGAACACCCAGCTAGTGTGGGAGGATTGCTTGGTAGTGTGAAAAAAACAAACAAACAAAAAACAAACCCAAACATTGGAATTTGGTCAGAATTAGAATGGTAATCTAATCACCCATTTTGTAGGTGAGGATGTGAAGGGAAAAGAGATTAAGTAAAAGTATGTTGTCTAATCACCCAATGGGTAAGCAGTGAGTGAGCTGATTGATAGCTACACCGGTCCCACTCCTGGCCAGTCTTTCCTAAAAACTCGGTACTCCTTCAGAGAGGGCTGGTGGAGCAGTGGCCACATCTGCTGCAGGTTCCTTTGGTGTCGACTAACTACAGCTACCATCCTCACAGAGCAGCGAGGAGCTGCCCAGTGGCGTACAGTCCAATACTGGGTCTCCAATGAGAAGAGCCCAACCCTAGGCTCTTCCTGCCAAGGGGGTGCGTCCCAGACTGTGTCCTGTGAAAAGATAAAAGGCACAAGAAAATTTAAGATAAGCTTGAACATTTTTAATCCAGAACATGACTTCACCTCAGCCATTGCCCAGGCTCTCACAGAATGAGGAGGCCAGGAGCTTGCGTGCGTGTTTACAGACTTTGGAAACATGGCTCAGAATCCCGGGGATGGAAGCCCCCCCACCCCCCTCAAGGAAAATGTAGAGTGGGAGAGGGAAGCCCAAAGGAGAAAGGCACAAAGGTTAGTCCTGCTGGCAGGGAGAAGATAAGGTTGGGGTGGAGAAGGAGAAAGGTAATGTCAGCCAAAGGCAATAAACAGGCCTTCCACAAGTGCCTCAGAGCAACACTGGGGAGTTGAAAAAAATAAGCCCATTAATAAATGAGAAGGGAAGGAAATGACCGCTTCAAGAATGTCTGGGGCACTCAACTATTTTAAAATATCTTTAGCAAGAAAACTGAGAGGCACCACGTAAAGAGCAGGGGATCAGCGTCAACCTGACAGCCCTAAGAGCTAATGCTATGTGAGGACAGCTGAGAAAGCCAAGTAGCCAGGAGCCTGCCTGTCAGACAAGTGAGATACAGAGAGCTGTCATCTTAAGGAAAAACCTGCCAAGCTTGGTTATTTTTTCAGGGGTATAACATCACAGTAGCAAGAGCATAGGCCTTGTGTTGGTTTGGGGACACCAGGTTTGAATCCTCTTGTAGCTCTATGACCTCAGGCCATTTTCCTAGACTCTCCGTTCGAAGTTTCTTCATCTATTAACACCAAACTAACAGTACCTTCCTGTGCAGGTTCTTTTTAGGATCGCAAGCGTGCAGAAGAATACTCAATAAATAACACTATTTACATGTACAGGCCCACAACTCTTTTTAAAATCCCAAACCCAAAAAACAGAAAACCAAAAGGGTTTTAGTAACTCATTTGTCAACAAAGACTAGTCTGATCTAAAGTCATTTGACACTCAAAGCTAGTCTGAATTGATACTAGACTATTTCTATTTTCTATTTATCCCCACTTAAGGGGAATATTCCTATATTTAGCTATAGAAATATTAATGTTTGATTAAGGAATGCCACCCTAAATCCCAATGGGAGATGTTGCATAATTTATAGCATATGCACATTTCTTCTCTGAAATCTAAGAAATTCTGGGTTATGTTAGTTGAAAGGATCTTGAAGAAGAGCTGATCCACATAAGGTGCTTCTCGATCCACCTCCTCTTTAGGAGAAGCAACTCTGATGGAATCCTGGCCTCACAGCCCAAGAAGAGGATCTGCCTAAGAATAAATTCATCCCAAATTCCATGAGGTCTCAGTGCCACTGGCACTAAGAAAATGGCAAGAAGGAGTTTAATTTATTAGCTGTTAATGTTGTTATGTAACAAACTTGAATACTGAGTTGCAAAAACCCAGTTGGAAGAGGTAGAAATGTAAAGTGACCACAATGTCTGAAGTGTTAAACTCAGAAAATATAGGTGTTTCATGGGAAGAAGTTTCAAGAAGTCAGAATGAACTAAAGCTTATAAAGTTTTTTGAAAGTGCTACTTTTATTCCACATTAAGTTCTTTTTCTATTGTGATTTAATTTCACTTCTGTCAATATTAGCCAGGATTTTGAACATAAAGATATAATAAGTAGCAAGCCTCTGTGTTTGCAGCTTTCAAAGAATGAGGAGAAATGAAGATCCAAGTTACAACTGAAAATCTGGATATACAGATAGTAGGAAAGAATTTATTGTAAGTGGGTGGTCGGGATTGGAGGTTAAGGTGGATGAGAATGGGGGAGAAAAGACTGTGTTAGCCAAGGAATTGGGCAGGGTGAGATTGATAAAGAAAAAAGAGGTGTGTGTAAGGAGAGCCAGGACGATCCCTGCCAACATGTCTAGGAGTTCTTGTGGATAGGTGTGCTGCACACACACACACACACACACACACACCCCTTATCAGTCCACATTCAATCCTTCGCCAAGTCTCTTTCATCTTCCCCATGAACATACTGGAATACCTACATTTCCACTTGCCATGCTGAAGTAGGAAATGTACATTCAGCAACCCTGATGTCTCTTGGGCCTAGGACAGGGCCTAAGTAACTAGTACCCAAGAGCACTATTTCCAAGCTCTCTTTCTGAGCTGCTAAAGAGGCTGGATTGCACAGCGTTTAGAAGCGTGATCTCAGACATCCTGTGTTGGATTGTAAATCTGTATGAGTCTAGCAAGTTACTTAGTATATCCATGTTTAGTTTCTCCTTCTGTAAAATGAGATAATAGCATAGTACTTCGCACACAGGGCTTTGTGAGGGTTAAATGAGACAATTCCTACAAAGTTGCCCATGGCGCTTGGTACCTAATGGTGCACTCTACTTGTAGCAGCTCTGGGGCTCCCAGCCACACCAAGCAGCTCGTCTTGTGCAGACATCCCCAATCCCTGCTAGGACAATTGAACTCTAAATAAAAACAGCATTTTATTTTGAGTAGTTACTTTGGGAATTTAGTATTTTCTTAATCATATTAAGCGCTCATTCCTCAATCTCTCATCGAAACTGCCCTGCTACTTCTTACTTTCCCACTCACAGCAAACTCACTCCTGGCTCCTTTTTCTATTTTTGACCCTATTTTGAGTTGTGATCATGTTCAGGATAATCGGTTATGCAGTTTTGCTTTGATGGGACTAAAAGGATGGGATCTGAACTGTGTTAACAGGCAACATGGCGGCACCATGTCTAAGCTGCCTGCCCCTTTGGGGTTCTTGCAAAACTTCCAAGTTTTATTAGCAGAAAAGATTCCATGAATATTTTTGTAACTCCAGATAAGAAATTCTGAAAGAGAGGCCATTCAAACGATACTCTTTAGAATTTGTAAAATGCTCATTCGCCTTTCTCTTACTTCTTATTTATATACTTCATACTTATTTTGAGAGATGTTTCGTTGATTGCTGAAACACTCTCCTTTTTTTCATGCCCCCAATGTAGTCACATCATTAAAAACAGGGAAAGGTGGTAACATAAGAGGACTCTGTGCATTGGGGGATGGGGCTTCTGCACCATCTTGGTCTTTGAAGCTGCCCTCCAAAGCTGGTCAAGACACTGGAAAGGAATTACTTAGCGTGACCTTTATCAGTTCTGGGCAATGTGGAGTACAGAGTCCTAAATCTTAAAAGAGTACTGAAATTACCTCCATAAAAAAAATAAATAAAATTAAATATATAAATAAAAATTAAAGGATTAAAAAGAATAGGAGATAATGAGACAAGAGATCTGTAGAACACATACCATATATTGGGCAAAAATAAGAAATTTTTTCATGCTAACTCTTACTAGGATGTCATTTAGAGATAATTACAAACTTTATTAAGCACTTCCTGTGCCAGGCAGTGACAAGCACTTTACAACATTATTATATTTTGAATCCTGCAAGGCTGTTGGATCTGCCTCATACAAGAAAGAAAACTGAGGCTCAGAGAGCTTTAGGAGGCAAGGGAATGGTGGAAGTTTAGGATTGTCTGTCTACATGCCTTGCTTATTCATCACACTTTTTAGTTTTGATTATTTCAGTCATAATACAACATTGATAGTAAAATGTGACAATTTCACCAGATTTTCTATTCATTTATTAACTTATTTATTCATTCATTCATATATACCCATTAACTTACTTCTCTTTCTCTACCACACACACACACACACACACACACACACACACACAAAGGAATTACTATTATAATCACTATTTTTGAAAAATTTACAATGGAATCTGTTCAATTTGCTAGAGTGACGCTTGCTACAAAGCAGATTCACACATTTCACCAGAAATTAAGGGCAAAAAGAAATATAGGAGAAAGAGCAGTTTAGATACAAGAGGAAGAGAAGATATCTTACCAATAAGAAAGCCTGCTCAATAAAACATTATTTACTAATCTCCATTTAATGCTGTTTGTAGGCTTCACTGTGAATTCCTATGAAAAAGAGCAAAAGCTGCTCTGTGCTCAGGGTGGAGATAAATTTACTTTCTGGGTCTGATAGCAAGGGAGTCAGAGTCTGGTGTCATCAAAGATCTTCGAAAACAGCATGAATGTTATTCATGTGCATTTTCTGAGAGAGGGCAGAACTGGGTTAGCGTGTTGTTGAACTAAGGGCCATGATAACTGTCTACAAATATTTAAAGGGTGTAAATGAAGACTCGATTGCTTTGAAATGTCTTGGTACTAACTTAGTTTACTAAAGATGCAGAAAAAAAGGAATTCCTGAGCCCCAGACCCCCCAGAAACTTTGTATTTGGGGCTATAACAGAGCTAGACAGTGGGTCTTGGATGCGGAGTGAAGAGAGCCTTTCAAGATTGTATCAGTGAGGAGGAGATGAAGCCACAGGAGATACTGGTCTAACTGACAGTCTCCACGAGACTTCATGAGGGAGGACGATTGCAATTTAATGGCATTCCAGGACAGTGGAAAGTACTCATTAACACTCTGCTCAGGAGAGAGAAAATAGAAATCTCCATTTTTAGAAGAACATAGAGGGAGGAACTCAAGCTCGGGAAAGCAGAAATTGATTGTCTAGCTTGTAGATAACTAGAGACCCCACTTCGTATTGTTCTCCTGTGACTGTCTACCTTTCTCCTAGTCTCTGCTCTTTGAAATTTCCCATGGAAGCATAAGACTAAAACCCACTAAAGGCACTCAAACTAGTTAAATAGTATTCCTTTTTGGCAACTCTACTGAAAGGCTCTCTAGATTAATTCAGAATGATTAACTATTATGAAGTTATTAAGGTTAAACTTTCTTGGAACATGGATAGATTTCATTTATTCAGTAACATCCCAAATTTATATAGATAACTGAATTCTGAAGATATAAATACTAATGTGAGGGTGCGAAGAGGGTTTGTTGCATAACAAAATGGAAATACATGGAAAGGAACCATGTTAAATGTTATCTATTGTCCGAGATGAAGGCTGACTGTATGGAAATTAGATTTTTAATGACCAATAAGTGCCCTCAGAGAGAGAGAGAATGAATTGGTGAAGTCTTTGAACTGAAGTAAGTCACATAATTAAGATATTATTTGTGATAGACCCAGCCAACTATAGGGCATTCAAAGCAGACAAAACAAAACAAAACAAAACCCCCAAATGAAACAAAACAAAAAGCTCTCTGGAGCAGATGAAGATGAAGAGAACTTCCCTTATGTTATGTAAGAGGTAGCTAATGATTTCCTTACAAATATTGAATAGTATAAGTCCTAAATAAGAGAAAAAAATGTCTGTTTCATCCAAATGCTATAAATGAAGTTAAATGGGAACATACGGTTATTTAACATTTCCATAGGACTGTTTGCCAGAAAATTCATAATCACTTGTTCCTGAATATTCATAACATCACTCTAAAGCATAATTTCCCATACTGGGCCTGTGAGGCAGCAGGGATAGTGGAAGAATTCCAAGAGGGTCATGGGGACTGGAGCTGTAGTATTTCAAACAGCTGTCTGGTGGTGATGAAAAATTGCGGCTTGCAAGAGGAAGGTATGTATGGTGCTCCCAGTACCCTGTATTCCCTGGTCAAGTCTCCTGCTGAGAGGTGGGACCCTTCTCAGGACCTGGACTGCCTCCCTGAAGGATCCTAGGCTCTGCTCATTCTCCTGTAGCACCAGCAACCACCTCTGGGAGCGTGGCATAGAAAAAACTTTGGGGAACTGAGTTTGAATCCCAGCTTTGGTCCCTGCTTGTTGGATGACGCTGGCACATTTCTTACCCTCTCTGAGCCCTAAAGACTACATCTGCTAAATGTTGGACAAATGCTGTGCAGAATTGTTACGAAGAGTAAAGAAGAGGAATTGTGCAGTCTTTTTTGTGACTGGCCTATCTCACTTAGCATAATGTTGTTGTTTCATCCATGCTGTTCCACTGTATGCATATACCACATTTTCTTTATCTATTGATCTGTTGATGGACATTTAAGTTGTTTCCACATTTTGAATCTTATGAAGAGTGCTGCAATAAACACGGGAGGGCAGATATCTATTGGAGATCCTGATTTCAATTCTTTTAGATAAGTACCTAGAAGTGATATTGCTGGATCATACAATATTATTTTTAGTTTTTTTTGAGGAACTTCCATACTGTTTTCTCTAGTGGCTGTACCATTTATATTTCTACGAACAGTGTGCCAAGTTTCTTCACACTTATCTTTTTTTTTTTTTTGAATAGCTATTCTGACAGGTGTGAGGTGGTATATTATTGTGGCTTTGATTTACATTTCCCTGATAATTGGTACCTATATTCAATGATAATGATTGTACATATAGAAATTCGTTAAGAGGGTATAAAAGTATTCTAACCACAGTAAAATAAAAATAAAGTAAAACATATTTCTACTAAATAAAATAAAATAAAATATACATTCATTTCAATGTATTAATAAAGAAAAAGAATAAATAAAATATAACATCCTTTGCACATTCAAAGCATCCAAGGATTAGTAATTGCTATTTATTGTTTCCATGGTCTCTCTAAATGCTTCTCTGATGTTTCAGAAAATAAGTACTCTTAATTTGGATTGCTGTCCTCTGAATCTCTCTGGTAAGAAGAAATAGAAGGTGTATAGATATGTATCTATAAAAATAAACATATAATATCACAAATATTTAAACATAGTACATAGGTAGAATGAAGCTTAATAAACCTTACATCATTCTCCCATCATAATCTTTGGTTTACGGATTCTGACTGACTGTCTTGCCAAGATAGGGTACTGGAAACACTATTTGACCCGTTCTTCTGCTTTTATTCTTGAAAACTCCAGCTTTAACAGAGGCTGGTGAGTTTTATTTTCCAGGATGATCAATTAAAATAAGATAAGATTTTTTTTTAAATGGACAGTGACTTCTTGTCTCAAATAGAAAATGTACACCTTCAAGTATGTTGATGGCCATTCCATTAGGAACCTGCCATTCATAGAAATTACCCTGTTCTGAAAATTTCTTCACACTTACTTATGCTCCAACATCCTAATCTTTAAACTGGATTGAAAAAGAGGCTTAAAGCTGCAAAATTCAATGACAGTGGTGATGCTGGTGGCATTTGTAGATCAAATGTAGTCTTTTGGAGCATTACTATTCTAATTGGAAGTGTTATATATGACTCAGATACTCAGTAATTAAAAAGTCATTATTTAATGTGCTGATGGATCAGGGAAAGGAGGAAGATGTCCTTGTGTGCAGCTCTCAGCTGCAGTCTCTGCAGGAGGAGAAACTACAGGCTGACAATAAAAAGTTGTCTCTCACCATTACAATCATATGTTGAAGGAGGATTCCTGCTAGCTTAGAATACAGCCCTGGGCCCTCTCCTCATGTAAATTTCTTGCAAATAGCTGATTCAAAAAGACCTTACCTTGTTTAAAGATGAATAATCAAAAAGGAAACAGCATTATATCTTCACATGAAAAAGAGAAAGAAGAGAAACAAATAATCGGATTTGAAAAAGATTCACTAGAAAAATAATGCCACAAAACAGATAAAATGTGTGACCTAAAATACTGTCATAAATTTAAAAAGAAAAAAAAAAAACTCAGTGAAGCAAATATCTTTTTTTTTTTTTTTTAAAGCCAGGATCTCAAATAAAACAAGATAGATATAGAATAGTTCAGGAAATATTTAGCAAGACAATAGGAAGTGAAACAAGAACTGACAAAACTTATTAAAGAAGGTGACTTAGAAATAAAGTCCACAATAGAAGCAGCAGAAAGTAGATTTTTCTTCTGGAAACATATTAAGTACTCACAGGATGGGAGTGAAGAAAGTGAATAAGAGTAAATAGAAAGAAACAAGGTTTATAAAGGATTTGCAGGAAAGTGATTGGTATGAAGGGCAGATAGTAGATAAAATATACCTAAAAAAAAAAAAAAAAGGAAAGTGAGGAACAATAATAATATTTTAATAAATAAAATTTTAACACTTTCCACACATAAAAGATTTGACTCTTCAAATTGAAGAGGGTTACTCTGTTGCAGGAAAAATTAACACAGAATGATCAACACTGAGACATCTTAGAAAACTTATTAAATTTTTTAAAATATGAAAAATCCTTTGGGATCTATAATAGCCAGATCATAGCACCTGTAAAGAAACTTGAAAAAACTTAGACTGGTCTTAGGTTTTACCACGGCAGCACTCAGAAGAATTAGAAAAAATCTGAACAATGTCTACAATTCATGACCACAGGATTTTAAACCCAACCAAACCACTTTCAAGTCAAAAAGTAAAAACAAACATTTCCAATACACAAAAACTGAGAAAATTTTAAGTCCCATGTATGAGACTCATTTCTTTTATTGTGCATTTTAGTGCCATTCAACATAAAATAATGTAATTAATAAATTTAATTGAGACACAAAGAACTCTATCCCTTGAGAATATACTTTTCTCAGTACTCTTGGAAAAAACTTGAGCATATATACAAGGCCACAAAAAAAAAAAACTTCAATAAATTCCAAAAATTAGAAAGAATATGGAAAAACTTCACTGGTTACAAAACAATTTACTTAGGTACTAATAATACAATTAGGGGAAAAAAATTATTTCACCTGGAAATGCTTTCTTATACAACTCTATCATCATGGATATACTTGAATATTATCTAAAAAATGAAAATAATTAAGTTAGTGTGTATCAGAATCTATGGGATCGAGCTAAAGCAGAACTCTAAGAAACTTTAGAGTTTTAATATTTATATTACTATAATAGAAACAAATAAAGCACCTCAGTATAAATTTAACCAAAAAGTGACTATTTAACAAAAAAATAGATTACATAGAACAAGACACCTTTAAAATGCTATTGAGAAATTAAAGACTTGAAAAAAATGGAAAAACATACCATATTCCCTAAGACTTAAAGCAAAAACTTCAATTTTTCCTAAAATAAATTTATAAATAAAATGTGAAGCCAATGAAAATATAGGATTAAAAAAAACTCGATTAACTCTTTCTAAAATTTATAAGAAAATTATTCCATTTCTGGTAATAGTGAGCTCAGTTCTTTAAATTAACCTTTCCACTGAAAACAATAAAAAATTGGATAAAATATTAAGAGAAATTCTTCTTAAATGCACTGAATAGCTGATAACAAGGAGCTATCAAATGGTTAGCTTTTGCCATAAACACCTTTGTTCATTAGTTTAAGTTGAATTGACTATGGTTTCAATGAACAAGAAAAAACCATGGGCCAGGACACACCCAAAGTAGGAAGGAGGTCTCACAAAGTGGAGATCTTAAAGGATACTCTCACCTCACATCAAGCTGGGACTCCCCAATGTGAACCAGAGGCAGACATTCTCCTTTTTCCTCCTTCCTTGGGGAACAATGGGGGAGAGTTTCCTTGACACCAAGTAAATTAGGGAAAAGAAAAAGTAAACCTGTCCCTGATAGGATGTCACCAGTGAACCACTGGCCAGAATTTGCACATATTTATATTTCAGATGCTTGTCATTGGGGTGGGCCAAGAAATTTTAAGCTATGAATTTAGATTCATGTGATATCAAACCATAGTTCTCCCAAGCACTTGGCAGAAGATAACTCTAATCATCTCTAGGGGCAGACACTTTCATCCTAGGCCTCAGGAATTGTGTACAAATGATTTTTCACTGTCAGTAAGCAGTCATTTGAAGACCACTGAACACATTAGAAAGCAAGGTACCATCAGTTAGTGTTAGCAAAATTAAACAGACAGAAGAAGGGAGTCATACAACTTCAGCTATTCAGACACAGAATATAAATAGCTATGCCAATTTTATTTAAATAAATAAAAGATAAAATATCTGCAAAAAATAAGAAACAATAAAAAATGACACAGTGAGTTTAAAAAAGACTAATGAAACTTTAAGAAATAAAAAACACAGTAATAAATTAAAAAGTCAATGGATGGGTGTGACATCAGATTAGACACAGTAAAAGAGAGAATGAGACAACAGAAGATAGTGTAAACAAATTTACAGAATTGTAAAGCTAAATTTATAGAGGCAAAGAGATGGAAAATGTGAGAGGTTAAGAGGTATAAAAGATAGAGAGAAAAAAATCTCTCTTCTCAAAGAAAGTCTCACCTCTTTCTCAAAAACGTAAATGGTTTCAAAAAGTGTAAATGGTATAAAAAGAAATGAATGGAGTGATGGATTGATGAAATAATTAATCTTGAATTTAAACAAACAAAAAAACCTCAGAATAGTAAAGACTTTCCTATATGTAACAAAAAACTGAGAAACCATAAAATAATATATTGGTAATTTTAGAAATATGTCTTGCACAATGATATCATAAGTAAATATAAAATAATAAACAGAGAAAAATGTGCAGTTCATATTACTGATTAAAGATAAATTTTCCTTAATGTATGAAGAATATACATAAATCATTTTGCAAATTATAATAAAATATTAATGTAAAAAAGTATAAAATATTTCACCAAAACACAAACTGAAACTGGCTTCTAATCCTATGAAAAGATGTTCAAATTCATTCATAAGAAAAAGAAATGCAAATTTAAACTGAAAAAAATGTCATGCTACCCTTCCCCAATCAGATTGGCAAAGATGAAAACATTTAACAGTACGTTGTGTTGGCCAGCATCTAAAGATGCTGGTTCTCTCACACCTAGCTGGTAAGGATTTAACTTGCTACTGTCTTCTTGGAGAGTATTAAGTTTTATGCATCATGATTTTAAGCCACATATTCTCTGACCCAGAAACTTTACTTCTAGGAATTTATCTTACAGATATAGTCACAAATATATGAAATGAAGTGCTTAGGAATATGCATTACAGCATTGTAAAAACAAAAGCTTGGAAGCAACTTAAATCCTTATCTTATCCATGGAGAACTCTCCTGCCAACTATTTCTTTTTCTTTTTTCCCTCTGTCTTACCAACGTATGTCTATATTATCTGGCAAACCCATACTACCTCTCAGGCCCCTTACACATGGGAGAACCCTTTGGAGAACTCCTTCCTGTTCACTGACTAATTTTGCAAACAGTTCTAGGATACAGCTCAGGTTTTCAAGTTCTCAGGAAATTAGGATTAGAGAGGAGCTGCTGGAGGTAGAATCACCAGCAACAATAGAGAATTGTCAGCTTGATAACAGAAACAATAACAACAAAAAGAAACCTCAAAAAGTATTTTAAAAAATCAAAAGAAAAAAGCCAAATCTGTAACTCCATTCACAATTCAATGATTTTCTCCTTTTCTTCCTGCAAAATCTTTGAGAGTATATTTTAACTGTCTTATAACACATATTCACCTTTAGTTTACTCTTCTATTTACATTTTTTCAAACTTTAGAGGGTCAGTAATAAGCTTTAATTTGCCAAATTTCCTGACACTTTCCCAGGTCTTCTGCTTGGCCTTTTGTATCACACACCCTTGTTGAGATTGCTTTCTTTCACACTCTCCTCACTGTGTGACCTTGTGATCTGGAAGCTTCTTTCCCCCTGGAGTGCCTTATCTCTGTCTTACTGATCTGGAATTTTGGTGGCCTTCAGGACTCTGCTCTCCATTCTCTTTCTTCCTCCTGTGAGACCTCTCTCTTGGCACTCTCACCCACTCCTGTGGTTTTATTTGTCATTTATAATGCTTCTATCTGTCACTCTAAACCAACTTCTTCCTGTAAATTTTAACTCAAGTTCTGTTCATGTTATATTATATGGCAGGATAACCTTCTTTGTCATGGCTGAATAATATTTCATTGTGTATGTGCATGTTCTTTATGTTAAGTAAAGTCAGAAAGACAAAGACAAGTACTGTATGAATTCACTTATATGTGGAATTTATAAGCCACATTCATAGAAACAGAGCAGAATGGTGGTTGCCAGGGGCAGGGGTTGGGGAAAAGTGGAGATGTTGATTAAAGGGTCCAAAGTTCCATTCTTAAGATGGATAAGTTCTGGAGACCTAATGTACAGCATGGTGATTATAGTTAATGATACTATGCTACATACTCAAAAGTTGATGAGAGAGTAGAAATAATAATTATGGGACGTGTTGGAGGTGTTAGTTAATGCTATGATAGAAACTATTTTGCAATATATAAGTGTATCAAATCAACATGTTGTACATCTTAAACTTACACGATGTTATATGTCCATTATATCTCAATAAAAACAAAAACCAAAAAAAGAAAAACCAAAAAACTTTTTTACCCAATCTCTAAAGCCCATTGCAAACTCTCCTCTGCATGAAACCTTTCTTACTCCCTGCATGCAGAATAGTGTCAACCCACCTCCCTCCATCTACTTGTATATATTTCCAAGGGAGCAAAAATGGGTTCTGGAGAGTCAAAACTCCTACTCATTTTTGTGCCCAAACCATAGATCTATATAAACAGATATGTACTATAGCTGTGGTTCTAAAATTTTTATGATTAGGAAAAAAATACTTTAAAAGGTTCCGTAAGGGGTGATAATAAAAAGAAGGTTGAGAAACACTGCTTTTGACATTTTCTCTAGGCTCAGAAAGAGACACACCAAACCCAGTTAGTTAGTTGAAAACCAAATGAACTCTTCTCCTTCATCTTGCTCCCAAATCCCCACCCTACTCCTCCCATATTTTAATTACAGTTACAACTGACAATGTCATTGTCAATGACTCAGGACTCATGATGGATCTTCAGTCATATTTGGTGACCTCCTCTCCCTTATTCGTATGTCTAATCATGCGAAACCTGCCTGGCTGTACAACCTCCACCATTCTCATGCCTGTCTCTTCACACTAGTCCAGCCCCCTGGCCTCATCATTTCTCGCCTGGACCACCACAACAGCCCTTTGGGTAGTTTTTATCCACTCCCCACTCCAATCTATCTTTCATTCTGTCATTAGAGAAAATGTTCTAAAACACAAACTGGTTATTTAATTTTACATATCCATAGTTCTATTCCTGTTTGCTTAAAATAGGAAGTATCTAGAAGAAAATACAGGTTTTTCGCCATTTCCTGTATTCCCCTACAGCCAAGTTCTATTCTAACACAATGGACCGTGAGTTTTCCCCAGAACCCATTCCATACTTTCATCCATCCCTGTCTTTTTTGTATTAAATCTCATTAGAATTCCGTTCTCCTCTCTTTTTACTTAAACTCCTATTCCAACCTCAAGGCCCAGCTCAAATGTTACCACTTATGTTGAGTTTCCCCTTATGTGATTCCTGGCAGAATCATTTGTTGTGCATCTAACGTGTGATGTCTGTGTTTATAGAACAGTGAATGTATAACATAGTTTTTCAGCTGGCCTCCTTACTAGATTGAATTTTGAGAGCAGGGACACTTATCAAATCAATACATTTATTGAGAAAAATTCTCCTTTTTGTGAGGCATTGTGCTGGATGTCAGAGCAGTAACAGTGAATGCATGAGGCCTGCCTCCATGAAATTTCGGTGGGGAAGATGAAAATTCAGCAAATTAATTTAACAGATAATTATTTAAATACAATTGTGATAAATGCAACACAGGAAAAACATGGGATGGTATAAAAAAGTAAGTAACAAGGAAATTCGCGTGTGCCTGAAGGGGTTGAGACAGTTTCTTTGGAGAAAAGACCTTTAAACCAAAAAAACAAATGAGTTAGCCAGGTGAAGAACTGAATGGAGGAAAGATATCCAGGCAGAGGGAATATCACATGAGGATGCTCTGTGGTAAGCAAGAAAGTCTGAAATTGCAGATGACCTAAAATAAAACAAATAAACCCACTTACAAGCATATGTGTATCTGAGGCATGGTGAGACAAGAGAGAAGGCTGTGAGATGACACTGTGAATACCCAATAAGTAACTCTTCAATGGATTCATGAAGGAAGGAGTTACTTCTTTAACATGAAAGAAAATTTTCATACTGTTCTTCTATACTTCTGGGTGTCACATAAATGTACCACTGACTTGATTCTGCATGATGATACTTTTGTCCTTGTTGTCATATTGCTTGAATACAGACTCAGAAGTATTTTTTCTATGACAAAAAAAATTAAAAGACCCCAAATTCTGATAGAAATAAATGATTTTATTCAACACCTTCTAGAAATACTTCAATTTCATTATGCGTTATTTTGAGAACTCGGCATCTTTTACAAATGACTAACCGCCTTGCAAGGTGTGATTTTTCAGGACATGACCTTAATGTCTGGGGCCTCAGTAAAATGGTCCCAAATTGAGTAAGAGCATTTCCTTCTACCTGAATCTTTAGGGTCAAGTGTCAGTCATGTGGATATGAACATAAAGCAAAGCAAATATGGAAACAATATGCTCAACTTTATGACTCATTCGCTCATGAGCAGTTTCATCTTGCAGCTTCTCTGTGGGTAGTTGTCATTTTGTATAGCATATGTTTGGGACACTGGAAGTCCCACAGCTCTTTCCACACCAGAGTCTTTTGATTGTTGCAAGTAGAAACGGAGTTGAGTGAATCGGTTTGTTAAAATAGACCCGCTCCATGTTCAAGGAGTCACGTACACGTACATGGGGCTATCGACAAAATTGACTCACCGGGGAGATATGTAGATTGCTGTGGAAAGAAAGAGGAGGAGACTAAAAATAACAGTTCCACAGAAGGGTGGAGCTAAAGGCTGGTGTTGTGTCACACTGCCTGCTGTTTCTGAAAATTTCCCTTGGTTAAAGTAGAAAATAGAATCATGGCTGCAGATACCCGGCCTTGGGGAAGAGATATAAACCTAGAGGCGGCTCTGGCCAGGTCCAGCTTTCAGGAGAGGTGTATCAGGTGTCCACTGAGGCAGGGATTTCAAGGTCATCAAGCACTCTCTATCACTTCTTCCCTGACACTGATGCCTTATAGCCCATACTAAAGTGTCACATCTTTACCTAATAAATCAGAAGCATAGCACATTGGGCTATTACTAACAATACATTCAAAGTTTGTTGGGGCTGCAAGAATGTTCAGACTTTGTTTTCTTTTACTTTCTTTTCTCTTCCTCCTGTTGTTCCATACACTCTATGGGAGCAGGGACCTTGTTTGTCCTGTTTCCAGCTCCATCCTCAGTGTCCAGTACAGAGTAAGAGCTAAATAAATATTTGCTTAAGGAAAAATGGAAGGAATGTGTCTAACTCAGCCCTCATGGTTTGCAGACAAGGAAACTAGACGGAGCAGAAACTTGCTTATGGTCATGCAACCGGTAAGCAAAAGTGGGACTGAAGGCAGGTCTCTGCTCCTCACCCAGTGCTCCCTCCACTCCAATGAGCTATTAATAGGACTCAGCATGGCTACAACTGTTTTGTTGAGGGCAAAGGAGACCTAATATGAGGATACTAGACACTAGACTGGGAAGATCATATATAAGAGGGTCCTGAGGGTGCCAAAAAGTAGTAAACTTAAGTGAGAAGGAGGTGGCACTGAGAAATGCATGGCAAAGTCCCAAGAGCACAGAGGTGCTCTTAGTTTTCTTAGTTTCTGTTCTTAGTTTTCTTAGTTTCTGTGTTTGCCTAGATTTATTTTTCATAAAAATCGGGAGAAAGCAAAAGTTTCTGGAGAGCAGAGGCTGGTGGCTCATTTGTGTCAGATCATGGTCTTGGCTATATGTGTACAGTTCTACAGTGTTTAACCCTGATAGTGTGTGTGCATTTGTGTGTTTTTTTTTTCCTTTTAATAATCAGACAATAGTTTACATCTGTACATTGGCAAAGAGCCATAAAGAAGAGCATCCAAACAAAGAGGAGAAAAGCCAGACTGGCGAGTGAGCTGGCTGGGAAAGAAAATCCAGATACTTTGCCTTCACAGTCTCCATGGATGAAAAATTTAAAGTTCACTGTGGGGGAAGAGGAGGCAAGGGGAGGGGAGAGGCCTTTAAGGAATCACCAGCGGATACAGAAATGATCATTTTTGAAGCTGGTTTGCATTTAGTCTCACATTGTCTTGTCTCAAAAATTCTCTGAAGTGAAAGGCTTCTGAGAAGTCAGGAGACCTTATAGGAGCAGGAGGGAAAGGCTTGGGGCTAGGAGTGGAGGGAGAGGCAGGAAGTGCTGTCACTTCTGGAGTCTCCTGGCCCTGCACACTTTCTCCCTCCCCCAATTTATCCCCCCATTCCCCCATTCCCCGTCTCTACCCCAGCTGCCCAGATGGGGGAGCTGTGCCCTACCTGGCTCACTGTCCAAGTCCCAGAATAGATGGGTTCTATTTCTGTCCCCAGCCAATGGGATGGCAGGCTCTTTGACTTTGAGTCACTGAAGACCATGCCCAGCTAACAAGTCTGGGAGCAGCTCTGGACTTTGCTTAAATTGAGTGTCCGTTTAATGTGAGAACACCACCAGATGTTTGATGACACATTTATGTTGAGTCAATCCCTCCAATCCCCAATCTGTGTATTTGGACATGGAATGAACAATTATTTGAAAATATTTGCTTCATTAATCAAGCTATTGAATGGAGAAATCCACTTTATTTACCTGAAGGTTATAGCCAGAGCAGGTTTTAGAAGCTGGGTACTCAAGCAGCTTGTGGGATTTCACCTTAGAGGTATTGAAGCTCCGTCAGCTGAAGTCAGGTGAGGCTGGTTAAGGAACATCCATAAAGTAGAAGTAGTTTATATTCTTAAGTATATTGTTAATTTTTAAATTAAAAAATATTTTCAAAATCACAGTCTTTTGATTGTCGAGGACATTACTTGAAGGAGTCTGAGAGGTATATTTATTTCAAATCCAGGTTGTAAGAAATAGACATCCAAGCCAACAGGACTCCCACACAAAATTTGGGGAGGCAGAGGCTTTTCTTTTAATTTGTTTGTTTTTAAAACATTTTAGTGAAAGAACATATGTTAAACATATAATGAATAAGGATGTATGCCAACAGTGCAAGTAACAATAATGACAATAACGACTGAGAAGGAATAAAGAATAAAGGAAGCAGAAAAAAATCAAGGCAGTACTGACAGCTACTCAGATGGCAACCTACATAAACTAGTCAGTTTCCTTATCAGAGATTTACATGTTATAACTGCTTGATACAACCCAGCAGGAAATTGAACAAGTGATTCTATGTCCAGACTTGGAAACAAAAATAACTGCTCAGGGCCGGCACACATTAGTTTGTTCAAACTCGTGCTGATAAAAGTCTTTTTGGCTAGGGCTGTAGCGTGTAGTTATGAGACTAGAGGGTTTGGTCCTGGGATGATTGACACTAAAATAATTGCAAATGCTTCATACAAGAAAACATTTCGGATGAAAGTTTCAGCTGGTCTGTGATAACCACTGAGATGATGCAGAGTGTGAGATAGTACATATAATTTAGCATCCTTCACAGTAAAGAAGAAAGAAAACCTAATTCATCAGCTCTGCAAAACATGTTTGCCTATTAATTAGGTGTATGGTCACCTTATGCCCAATGCACACACTCCTGCTCACACTCACATACAGATACTTCACATCCTTCCCTTACATTTGTATCCATTCCAGTGTTTCTTAGTAGTTCCTCAAGAATGAGAACAGTTTTGAAATTTCTGACTTGTAACATTAGGGATAAGCAGACACAAGCTTGTGGAACCTTCGGGCCAGGACCCCATGCTTCCCCCTGGCAGCCCCAGACGCCTTTCCAAACAGTCTCCCTCTGGCCTTCAAGAGTTCCCTTGCATACCACATGCACATTCTATTTATATGCTTCTTTGTCCTGAACAAGAGTTGGCCCCATTGTGTGGGAGCAACACCAGAAAAGAAAAACAAAACCCATCCACTGAGAGAAAATGAATATTGTGGGAGCTTGGAGAAATTTACATACTTTACTTATTCCATTTTCTGGTGATGTCAGAGCCAAAGAATATGCCTTTAAAAAAAATCACACATACGCATTAAAAAAAGCAGGGGCTCACCAGCTTTGTCCTTCAAGTGGACTGTCATGAAAAGGAGAAATGTAAATACTTTCTTGACTATGTGTCCCTCCTCCCCTCTTTCATTTCCCTCACTGACCCCCTAAAGAACTTAACAAATTAGTCCAGACTCCATTTGGATGGAATTAAGGACTTGTCTGCAAAAGGGTGAGGGGTATTAATGGAGATGGGTGGGGGGATGGGAATAGAAGTGGGAGGCGGGAATGTGGTGCTGAGTCTGGGTGACTGGCTCCTGCGTTTTATGGAGGCAGAGAGAAGGGTCGGCTGACACTTTACAGATTGGGTGTAATGTTCAGGGAATTTGGCATTTCTGCCACAGGGCTCCAGCTGCCCTGCTAACCACTTTCTTTATCCCTGCTGGTAAAAATGCAGGAGAAAAGGGTTAAATAAATGTTTGTGATATGATAAGGTGCTTGTTTATTCAAGGAATGACAGATTATTGGCTCCAAAGGCAGCCCTGAAAAATAGTACAAAGGAACTGGCTCACCCCTCACGGATGATGTGATTTCCTCCTCAGATTCTGCTCTTTCCTAGGAATAATTTGCTCTGGGAATGAAGAAGGATGATTTCCTTCCAGTCAGAGATGGAGTGTTGGTGTGGAGGGTTGGAAGCCCAGAAGCCAGGTGAGAACTGGGCTCGCTTGTCTTGGGGAATGCTTCTCTCACTGCCCCTGTGCGGGCCCAGCACAGACCTCAGGCTCCAGCACCCATGGGCCTGCACACCATGCCCAGGAGATGGTAGGGGCAGGTAGCCTACCCCTGTTTCTCAGTACATGGAGAAAGGATTTACTCAGGATGGGAATTTCTTCCCTAGGAAATCCTGGGTGCAAGGTTTTCCTCTAGACACAGACAACTAGGTCCATCCCACAACCATCCGGACACTGAATACAAGTGCACATGATCTCATATACTTTTGTGTATTTATATGTAAACATACTCTCTATCCCATGAACATTCTCCTGTCGAAATCTAGTGATTTCATAGCTGGTGCCAAAGGAGAAGTCATCTCCACTTTCCCCAACAGGAGATCTTCACTTAACCTCTAAGTACTTTTTTTGGAGGAGGAAACACCAATGACTGTCAGCTGCGAAAATCAGAAAGACCTGGCCTAGAGGTAGCCGGGAGGCAGAAACCCTGAGTGCTGTTTGAGCTGGGTACTTTGTGTTCACTCAAAGTTTCTCAGTCCACAACCTGCTTCCAGACGCCTCTCTGAGCTGGCTCCTGCCTGCAGAGAAAGGGCTCCGAGCTGCACGTGCCATCCACCAGGCTCTTCCTGGGCCCTCCGCACCCTTCTCTTGGCATGCTACACAGAGGTTGTTTGCATACTTGCCTAGTAGAATGGTTCTGACAAGATGTTTGGCATAGTTCTCATTTGAAAAGAATTTGGTGCCAAAGTCAAACATCAAGAAAAAAAAAGTTGTGATTAAACTGCAGTTTTTCCAGGATCCTGGGAACTACTGTGTGATTTTCACAATAGCCCGCTGCCTTATCAGCCAAGGTGCTTGTCTGTAAGACATAAGGCACCAGCCTGGGGAACCCAGTGCCCTTCGGACATGATGACTAAGGCTGACTGCAGAGGTGTTATCATATATCCACATTTGGGCTATTTTTATGATTACATTCAGTACTAATAGGGCTTGTTGAGTGTACACAGCCATGTGTTCATTCTTGAACTACACAAGATAAGATCCCTGTCCCAGGGAGCTTACTGCCTGACTTTTGTAAAAACCAGATGGCAGAAAATGGTTTCCCTCTGCCCATCAGCAGTGATTGAAGGGGTGGAGATGAAAAGGGGTGCAGTCAATTCATAATTCTCCCAGGGTGGGACCTCTGCTTTGGCATTTATCCCATGTGACATTTTAATCGTGGACTGTCTTTCCCCCATCACCTGCTACTCTATAAGCTCCATCTCCAGGGGGCTCTGAGACTCCAACCGAATTTGAATATCAGCTTAATTAAAGCATCATTAGATACATAAAGTTACCTTCCACCATACATAGGCACACATTATACATATACACACTCACAAATATACTATGGAGTCTAAAACTAGTCATAAATTGTTTTTGGACTGCCTGTAAGGACATCAGAATGTGTAGACTTGACTTATCATTGTCAGTCATGTCTGAATTATATGCTGTGATAATGGATTAGGAAGGACCAGCCAGGATACCTGATCATGTCAATCGTGTCTCAGGGACAGCTTTGGTCTGAGTCTGTCCCCCACTGTGAGAGTCAGCAGAACAATGGGGAAAGGCCACCTTGACCTGCACATCAGCACCACTGTCCTCAGAAGAACCTCCCTGCATGTGAGCATGTTAGTGACCTTGTGCTTTAGGAAAGTCCCCTGACTCTTAAAGGCATTTGAAACTGCGTGAGTTTCACTGAAGAACAAAAATCTACTTTTTATGTTGACACAGAAACAATCTTACCTAGGGCACACACTTTAGTTGCACCCTAGGAATGAGGCAAATGTGTGCACATGCTTTATTTTCAGCTGAAAGCCAACCCTGAGATTGGCATTTGAGTGGAGAGAGCTGATTTGGGAAGTGATCCCAAGAAGCACCAGCAGGCGGTGGAGAGGAAACTCAAAACAGGGTGTACTGATAGACAGTTACTGCTGTGGAAATTGAGGCTCAATTCTGCTGGGGACATCTGGGGAACAGCATAGGATGCATCCAGAGCCTTAGCTTTCTAGGAGCAAGGCATCTGGGATATCAAGTAACCAACTTGTCTCTGCCGTTGGCCAAGGGTTGCTTCAGTTCCCAGGGACCTCCAGCTTTGTTCTGTTTATAGGCTCAGCAGACTCCCATAGCCAGAAAAGGCTGTGAGGTAGAGAGTTGCAGGTGCTTGCAGAGTTGCTAGTGTGCAAGTGAATCAGGAATCCAGGGATACATACGCAGGGACATGACAGAGTCTGCCATATGTTCCTTCCTTCTCATCTTACCTTCCTCCCATTCTTTCTTCCTTCTATCTTTTTAGGGAACTTGTAGTTTGTACAAATTTGCTTAAGGAAAGAAATCAATATTGAGAAGTCTAGGAGAACAGACAAACAAAGAATGAAGAAAAGGGAAATAAAACAAAGGGTCCATTTCAGGCTCATTTCTTTAGGAAATCTCCAAGTCTTCACTCCTACCTTCTACCCCTCAGCCTGAGTTAGGTGTCCATTATATCATTCCAGTAGCACATTGAGAGCAACTTCCTCTATATCCGTCACCTTGACTTGTAATTATCAATTCTTTTGTCACCCTTCCAAATCAAGGCAGTCTTTTCCTTTTTTATTTTTTGAATTTTTGCATTTCTTGTGCTAACTTGCTTGGTACACTGATAGATGCTTAATTAATCTCTAGGAGATGAAGCAAAGGTGTTTTTGAATCATCTCATACTTATCTCTAAAAGATTAGCATTCAGGAAGAGAACTTCCAATCAAGTTACTTCGGAGCTTTGGTGATTGAGTTTGAGAGATCTTTGAGTGTCTTCTCAAAACTCAATTACCAAAGCTCAGTGATTTTCCAATGTCAGGATTCTTCTTATGCAGAAAAAAAGTGGGCTCCCCATGGAGTGTAAGGTTCCAATGAAGTAGAAAACCCAGATATTCTGAATAAAGTCACCATCCCTGAAGGTTAAAGTATCTAGCATAAAGTGGTAGCTCATTTAACATTTATTTCCATTGTTGCAAAGAGAATTCAGAGAACTTGAAAAAAACATGCCTTTGATCCTCTTATAATCTACTGTGTAAGAAAAGTTATGAAGAACCAGGCAAAATGGCACAGGCAATAGAAGCTTCACTCATCCTGTCTTGTGACCATATCACAAGTGGAAATTGAGACATGGAGCAAACAGCAAGCAGAGTTGCCTGGGGGTCTAGATGAACAGAATCACAAAACTAGGGCGAGAAATAAGAAGTCACCCTGTAATAGTTGGAGGAAGGAGGAGGCGAAGATGCAAGGCTGCCTGGTCCCCAGTGCCTGAATGGGATGGAGGCTACAGTAGTCAGCATCTGCAGATGCCTTTTAAAGGTGCCATGTCCACAACAAGACTTTTGAAGTGACAGACCTGTTTGCTCTGAGCACCAGAGCTGTGTTGGCTGCTTGGGGGAGACCAGGGACCCATGGGGTGACACTGTATTGTTGGAGCAAAGGCTGGAGGCAAGGTTCTCTCTGGGGCAGAAGTGCTGCAGTATCCATTGTTACTCTGCTGAGTCCTCCCCACACCCAGTGTGCAAAGGTAGGCTCTGCCATAGCTAAGATGTCATTAAACTGGATAACAGAGGTTGACAAGCCCAGAGGATTCCCTGAGACTTCGCCTCCCCCAACTCATGGTCCTACCAAGCCACATTATGTTGTGTCCTTGGCGAGTCCTGTGTAATTTGCTGAGCAGCTCCAAGACTCACACTGGTGGCAGCTGACATTGGTTTCTGGCATGGCTTCTTGAGGCAACTACAAGCACAGCATCTGTGGATTACTTGCCAAACCTTAACAAGTGGCCCTGGGGGGGGGGCACAGGCTGGGACTAAACTTGGCTTGCAGCTCAACCCCTCTCAGGACTGTGCCACTGGACACCTATTACACAAAGCCACACTAATGAGACTGGGAGACTTAGGAGCTTTGCCTAGTACATAGACACAGGGAAAAATGGAGTCAAGCAATCTCACAGATGCAGAGTTCAAAACACTGCTTATAAATCTGCTCAATGAAATTAAGGGAAGTGTAGACAAACTTAGTGAGAACTTCAGCAGAGATTTAAAAAAAAAGAATGTAATGGAAATTATAAAAGAGAACAAGTCAGAAATGAAGAATACATTATTTGAGATGACAAGTATATTCAAGGGAATCTATAGAGTGGAGGAAGAAGAGGATCAAACCACCAATATAGAGGATGGGGAAGCCAAGCTCACTCAATCAGAACAGTGAGAAAAAAGTAACCAAAAATAACAATTTAAGAAACCTGTGGGGAAAAATTAAGGGTAACAACATCCATGTCATAGGGCTAACTGAAGAGGGAGAAGAAGTTGAACATTTACATGAATAAATAATGATGGAAAATTTCTTTAACCTAGTGAAGAAAATAAACCTATAACCCCAGGAAGCTCAGAATCCCCCCAAAATAAACCTAAAGAGGCCTACACCAAGATACATCATAATTAAAATCCAAAGGTTAAATACAAACAGATAATCTTAAAAGCAGCAAGAGAAAAGCAGTTAGTTACCTACAAGGGAGCTCCTATGAGACTGGCAGCTGATCTCTCAAAAGAAACTTTGCAGTGCAGAAGGGCATGGCACAAAATATTCAAAGTGTTGAAAATCTAGGATCTTGCAATCAATAATATTTTATCCAGCAAAGCTATCATTTAGAGTCAGAGGACAGACAAAGAGCTTCCTAGACAAAAACAAATTAAAGGAATTCATCAATACAAAGGCAAGTATTATAGGAATTGTTGTAAGTACTTCTTTAGAAAAAAGAAACATGTATCAAAAACATGAATAAAGAATGGTAATAACTACATATTTATCCACAAGTACTTCAAATGAAAAAGAATTAAGTTCTCCAACCAAAAGATAGGGAAGCTGAATGAATTAGGAAATAAGACCACTATGTATGCTGCCTATAAGAGACTCACTTTGATTAAAAGACACACACAGACTAAAAGGAAGGAGATGGAAAAAGATATTGCCTTCATGGACCTAGAGGGTATTGTGCTGAATGAAGTAAGTCAGATAGAGAAAGACAAATATACCACATGATTTCATGTACACATGAAATCTAAGGAACAAAATAAAAAACAATAAAAATGGAGACAAACCAATAGATACAGAGAATATTTTGAGGGCTACCAGACTGGAGGAGGGTTGGCAGGGACAGTGAAAAAAAGGCAAAGGGATTAAGAAGTACAAATAGATAGTTACAAAATAGTCACGGAGATATGAAGTGTAGCATATGGAAAATAGTCAACGATGTTGTAATAAATATGTAAGGGGGAAGAGGGGTACCTGTTTTAGTGGGGTGACCACTTCATGAGTTATAAAGATCTCTAATTATTACACTGTGCAGCTGAAGTGAATATATTATTGTGTGCCAACTATAATCAAAATACTCAGTGAATTGTACAATGTAAATATGAGCAACTAATTGTCTGTTATACTTCAATAAAGCTAGGGGAATAAAAGAAAGGTTATGGAAAACCTCTGTGACATTCAACTATGCTTATGCTAGGATAAGCAAAGATGAATAACACAAATGGTTCACACAGTGGGAGACAGAGAGGTAGGCAGAATTTAAATTCAATATAATAGGGGTTACAACATAATAGTGTTATGCTGGGAAGTTAACCTGGAGGAGTTCAAGAAGAATTCCTAGAGAAGGGAACTTGACTTTCTCTGGGAAGCTGACTCAGGTAGGCATTAGTTCAGTGAGACATGTTTCCAGAGGAGGAAGAAAGGCAGGAGAAGATGTCGTAGACAAGAACAGATCATGAATAAAGTCTTGCAGCATTGAAGAGACTGGTGTATTTGAAGAGCTATGGGGAGCTTGATGTTTCAGAAAGATAAAGCAAGAAGTGAGGAGTTGGAGAAGTAGACAAGGATCAGAAAGGTCTTCATAACTCATGCTAAGGAATCTGCCTTTTATTCCATAGGCAATGGAAAGTCACCAAAACATTTTTTTTTCCAAAAGTAACATGGTAGGTTTGGGATAAATCATCCTCTCCTCTCCCAGAATTGTCTTCTGAGGAAAAAATGATTTTTTTTCTTCTTTTAAAGAATAAAATTAACACATATGCATTGTAGAAACTTTGGAAAGTGCACCAAGCATAATCAAACATAAGAAAAAATTACACATGAACTCTTTGTGCAGAGACAACCATTAACAAAATTTTAGAACACATTCTTCCAGTCTTTTTTCTATTTGTATCTTAAAATAGCTGAGATCAAGTACATCGTACTTTGTTGTCATTGTTTTAAAATTTATTTCAAGTCAATTTCCCATGTCTCTGAAAATGGAGCCAATAAGAAGCTTGCTGCATGGTTTCCCTCTTTCTGCCCTTCTCCCCACACTCCCTGTTCTATTCTTAACACAGAAGCCAAACTAATAATATTAAAATGTACACCAAACTATAGATAACAATAAGAAAAAGAATTATATACATACCTACCACCCAGAGTTCCACTAGTGACATATTGGTGTATTTTTTCTTAGTCCTCTCTTTGTGAATATTTTTAAATAGTTTAGGTCACATGGAATATAGTAATATTTTTTTTCATTTTCTATCACCATAATTCCAACTTTTAACATGAAGGAAATTGTACAAACTAACATTTATATAGTATTTTCTAGATTATTTGTCATTCATACAATCCTCAAATTATCTAGATCCCTTATTTCTTGGCCCCGGGTCAAGAGAGGCCATCAAGGGATAGCAAAGTTGGTCTGACTTGCTTAAATCCACTGTAAAATTGTAATTAAAAATTTTAAATTATTCCCTGGTGTTAATCCTTTAGCTTGTAAAAGAGATTTTTAACATGAAATTTGCTATCATGTCTGCTTTAAGAATGTTATTGAGGTCTTGTCCACTATATTAGGCAATGTCTCCTTTAAGAAACCTGTAGAGAAACCTAGTTTCTCATAGTTCTCATAGTTATTGCTAAAAACGTCTTGCTTTTCTTTTAAAGAGATGATGAGTTTTTAGGAACCTTATTGACAATGTAAACCATGTAACTCAACGTATTTTCTTCTTTTTATTGGCCGCTAGGAGATTAGAACTGAAGTTTTAGTACATTAACTAATATATTTTATAAGGTATTATATATGAACCAATATTGCCTATTTTTAACATAAAATTTTATTCAAGGCCATATTGGTCCACACACCACACAATACAAATGATGCAAGTTTAATCTTTCAAAATCTTCATTTAAACAGCAAAAGATCAAGAAATAAACTTTCTTTAATGTATACTAATACTTCATATACTAGCCACAATATAGAACTTTATAGCATATGTTTGTGTTCTAAATTTTTAGCTGGCTTTGTCTTATTCTATCATTATTCTCTCTTTCCCCTGTATAATATTTATACTTTCACACTCACACACATATACATACATATTCACACACACATATATGAATAACAGATATATACATATATTTCTACAATGTACTATCTCTTATGGTATAATAATTTGTATAAAATTTTTGGAATGAGAATAGGTATTAATAAGCAAATTGTTGTATAGATGATGAGAAGGGCCAGTCTGGAGGCAGGGAGATTAGTTAGAGAAGTATGAGAAAGTGACAAGCAAAGTTAGTTTGAGCTAAGGCCATGAATGTTCACATGGGGAGAAAGAATAGAACTAAGAAATATATGTAAGGCAGAAATATCTCAACTTACTGACTAACTATTTGGGATGGAAAGAGAAAAGACCTCTGTCTAGGTTTCTGGCTTAGACTACAGTTACAGATTAGGTCAGAGAATGGTTTGGGAGGAAATGAAGCATTCGTTTTTGAACAGACTAATTTGAAGGAAACTGTCTAGGACAGCCAGATGGAGATGTTCAAGCTTTTTCTACCACTCCATTAGTTTCCATTTATGTTAACTTGCTGCCATTATTTTTCTCAGCCTGAAATAAAGCTACCTTTGCTTCTAATCTTGGCCAAACTGGAGCCATCTTTCTGGGCCTAGTTGAGTTCCTACACTTTCAAGAAGTGTCTTTGCTCACTTCTTTCTTTTGACTTCCATTAGCAATTGTTGTCAGTAGTATACAGTTGATCCTTGAACAATTCAGGGATTAGGGTCACCAACTCTCCCTACAGTAAAAAATCCACATATAACTTTTGACTTCCAGAAACTTAACTACTAAGAGCCCATAGTTGACTGAAGCCTTACTGATAACATAAGCAAACAATTAACACATATTTTGTATGTCATATGTATTATATACTAAATTCTTACAATAATGTTATAAAAAATAAAATGTTATTAAGAAAATTGTAAGGAAGAGTGAAAACATTTACAGTACTGTACATATTTAGTGAAAAAATATCTATACATATGTGAATCTGTTCAGTTCAAACTCGTATTGTTCAAAGAACAAATATTTTTAAAGCAATAACTTGAAGGCCTCGTGTTGCTATTTCACCTGTGTTATATCATAGGTTAAGTTCCTCTGCTTATTCATTCAGGGAATGTTTAGTGTGAACCATCCATATATCTTGTGCTTGGTGATAGACACACAGACGGCAGGTGTGGTCCTGGCCCTCAGAGAGTTGGCTGTCCATTGGAACACAAACAAGTCACTCTATGCCTCTTGAGGTACACTTTTTTGCTGTTTCTCATGGTGTCTTGCTTAGGCTACACACAGTGTTACACCTGAGCAAATAGCATATCACCTAGTAGATTACTGATTCAAGCTTAAAGAAAAGAAACTCCATAGCAAACTTGGATGGGTGAAATCTGATGTCTCTCTGGGCCAATAAAATTCTCTTCTTATACAATGTAAGTTGAGACAGCAAATCATGCCGGCCCTGTCCCTAAAATATGGATTTCATATGCTTGGCAATGTTAGGTCTACTTCTGCTATGCCTGCACCCCAAAGTAGGCAAAATCTTATCTGAAGTGTTGGCATGATGGCAATTTTTTGCTCTTGAAGGGAGGACTTGATTTTTAAATAGCAGCCAAGAGGAATTCTAGTCATGGCAGTAAAGACCCTTTTTCTATTCAGATACATGAGGCATGAAAGACGACGTTAGTAGTGTTGCAGAAAGTAGTGAGCTGTGAGTTGGAAAGAGTTATCTTCAGGCTCTGATCTTCCCTTAACTAACTGTTTTGACTTGAGAAAGCTGCCCTCCACTTCAGTGTTCCAATTCACAAAAGCAGATGACTAGAAGGGTGATATATTAGGAACCTTTGTGTTCTTCTCCATCTGTTTTCTTTTGTGTGATTAACAACAACAACAACAACAACAACAACAACAACAACAAATGTCTTTAGTTGGGAGTTTTACAAATGATTGTTACTCAGAGTGAGTTATCTTGTGCTCCAGTCATGTTGATAGGAATATCTAGAAGGTCTAGTTGTAGAAACTATCAGCTTTAGAAATTAGGCAATATTTGGGTGTGTTGTTGAAAGTTGTCTTGGAAAAACTTTTCCACTGCATGAGAACGATTTGTCAAGAGGGCCTACAATGTGTCTGGTTGAGGTGGTGTCCTGAAGTCTAGACTTCTTCAGCTTATTGTCCTGGAGCATAAGGGTGTAGCTGAGGGCCCTTAACAAGGCTGGAGGAAGGAAGCTCTGGGCCTGAAATGGAGAATGTCGCTCCTTGCCCACTGCTTGTCACTTATTAATGGGGCTCAGGACAAAGTTCGAGGTCTTGCTAGTATTCAATCTCTTAAAACATAAGGGTTTCTCTTTAATTTTCCATCTAGCACTAATGTCTATAACCTCTTATAAACTGTCTATGGGTGAGTGTGGTTTGTGGAAAATGCTTTATTTAAAATTGTAAGCTCTTTTTATTTTCATAATGATAATGTGTGACAATTCCTAACATTCTGAAAGCAAACAGCTTCTCAGCTTTCTTTAGGGCACCATGGAGTTGTGACATCACCAGGGCTTTAAAAGCTTCCAACTTTACCAATGTCACCTCTTAACTGTGTGGTTCTGGGAAGTCACTTCTAATTTACAAAGTTCATTTACCTTGCCCATAAACTGTGCTCTATAATATCACTAGTGAATGCTTTAATATCACTGATGATAAGTGACCGTAAAGGTGTTGACACATCCATCTTTAACAAACAGTAACTCTTATAATGTCTAAAGGTTTAATAAAGACATTTGAGTATACTAATGAAATGACCAATGGATGAACAGTGTTGTCATTTTTTTTTTTTTTGGCTTATTCCACACAGGAATCAGGTGACTATTTTTGATGTAGGAGAAAAAAGGAAATGCACAAATTCTATGGGCTCAGTTTCAGCACTTATAAAATCAGGGAGTGCACCAGATGATTTTTAAGTCCTCTCTATGAGTCTATAATTTTGGCTCAGAAACTGGATCTGGATGTAATTCCAAAGTGACACAAACAGATAAATTCCAAAACGGGGTTCGAAGTAACAGCAACATCATTGCAATAAATTAAAGTATGACTGCTTTAGAGAACCATATTCATTTGGATGTATATTCAAGCCAGGTTATTTTTAATAATATGTATTCAGTGCCTACTTTGCTAGATCCCAGTGGTTTGGCTACATTTTGTAGCCACACCTCAGACATGTGGGAAGAACAGAAAAAGGTAGAGACAGTATAAGGTAGGTCAAGACAAGGGCAAGGTGATAAGGCAAGGCTGAGTTCTTCTTCTGGCTAGACAATGATTTGCTTGTATAGTGTATCTTACTTTTCACAATGAATATATTCCTAAAAGTAGTTTAGAAGCATTTGTAAATTCAATTATGTTTTAAATGAAACATAGGCACGTCTTATTGAAAACACTTTCATGATGAAACGTTTGTAGAAAGGTGTGTTATTCTCTAATTCTAAATCTATGTTGGATCTGCTTAAAGGAAAGTTCATTCTAGTTCTTTTCCTGGAGAAGTAAAGTGATGTCAAACCACCCTGATGAGAGCCCGGTGTGGGAACAGCTTGTCTGGCCTCCTGGGCTTTTGGGGGAAAGTAGATGGAGAGGAGGAATAGATGCATATTCCAGAATTGGACTTTAAATAGGTCTTTGGCCAAACTTGGCCCAATTACTCCACTGAGAGAAAGCACTGATCAAAACTGAATGCTGACTCAAAGCCAACTTGCTTTGGATATGTCATCCTCTGCCAGGCATGTTCAGCACCCTCTCCCTAAGGCACTTACCTTGCCAGGAGAAGAAAATGCTGAGAGAAGAAGCTTTGCTTTTCCTTACTTCTACTGCCTGGTGCTAGCTTTTAAACAGCTCTCATGATTAAGGGAGTGGAGCGGAGAGTAGCAAATGACTGACAAGTGGGAGGAGGGGCAATAGGACCACCCATGAAGATGCACCCATAGAGAAAGCCAGGAAAAGCCAGAAGGGAGTCATTGTAGAAGAAGAAAACAATATGAACAACTTGGGGGCTAAGGGAAAATGAGGAAGGGTTTCAGAGGAACCTCATAAACACAATGGAAAAGAAAGATGAAGGAAAGAATTCCAGGATGGAAAGCAAAGTAGGAAGAGATACTCAGAGCTCCTTCAGCTCTAACCCAGACCCCAGTTTCAAGCCTTCTTGCTTTAGAAAAAAAGTCCTGTGATTAACTCTCCAATGTGAAGCCCAGAGTGTAGAAATTTCCTTTAACTGTTGCTTCTTTACATACTTCTGCAATGACAAGGAATTTAGGCATGATAACTCATTTTCCAGAAAAGCTCATGGCACAATTTCTCACTTTGCAGAGGCTTCATTTGCAAGAGAAGTTTACAACAGGAATGGCAGACTAAAATGTCAGTGGGTTGAAGAGGAAGAGGGCTTAATATTCAAAATGAAGTTGGTGTTTAATTTTGAAGTTAATATAAATGTAAGGAATATAAAGACTGTGTAACTGAGATATCAAGGTTCCATATTCCAACATGCCCTATCTTGGAGAAAGAGAGTGTGCACCCCCGCCCACACACACACGCACACCATCTTTTCACTATATGTAGCCAGAGTGTCACACTAAACACACACACACACACACACACACACACACACACACACACACTCACACACACACACACACAGGACTTAACAGATAATTCAAACATCCACTTCAAGACCCCATTTGTCAATGCAGTTATGTGAGAGAATAAAATTGTCTGAATTTTAATTCTTCTGAACTCCCTACCTTCCTGGAGATAAAATCTTCAGGCATAAGAAACACACGTAAACAACCTTTGGGAGATAACCAAAAGCAAGTGTCAATATATTTAATTGCTAAGTCACAGGACCAACCAATTAGATTCCACCCTGGACGTAAAAACCCTTATCAGCCCTAAAGGTAACATTCCCATATCAGTAGATTCTTCGCAGAGATGTTTGCATACTTGCTACTATATACTTAATCATTTAGTGTTATTTGTTTAACATTTGTCTTCTCTAGATAGTAAGCGTATTGAAGGGTTTCTCTAGGTGCTCAATGAATTGGAGGTGCTCAGTAACTCTCTGTTACTTAACTACAAGTACCATACCAGCAAGCCATATAGAAAACATCTCATCTTGCTGTGTATTGGCTAATTTAAAAGAAGTAGCATGGAGTAGTGGAAAAGCCATGGGTATCAAAATAGCAGCTCTGTTTATGCTTTGGTTTTGCTGAGAATGTACTGTGTGACTGACTGGTCAAGTCACTCTCTCCACCCCCATCTCTGCCTCCTTTTCTATGAAATGACCAGAGTGGATTTGATGATCTCTGAGGCTAATTCCTGTTCTAATAGACTGCGACTCAGGGTGCCTAGAAAGTGAACAGGGAAGATTTATTTGTGACCAGAACACAATATTAAGAACTCATAAAAACTACCAAATACTGCTTAGAGAAAAAGTGGGAACAAGATTTTGTATAAAATATGCTTGGGGTGCACAGCACAAATATTTCTTTTCTGAGAGAGGAAGGCCATAGGATACAATTACTTAATCCACCACCATGCTTCCTGGGAAGCTCTGGCTAAGCTAAAGATACCTATCCCTCTTGTTCAAGGTCCATTTCCTACTGAGTTGTCACACAGTTGAATTATTGTTGAGTTGAAGTCCAAAGGGGGAAATATTTGCAATCTAATGTTGGACCCTGGAGCTATACAGTCATGATTGCTGATACAGGTTTTCCCAGAGACACTCGGTGCATTTGGGCTACTGAGGAACCCTTGTATTTCTATGTGTTATTTCATGAGCTTACACTGCTAGTGGTGCTGTGTTTTCACGAACATTTTCTCAAATGTATGAGTGGAATGGTTTTTTTTTTTTTTTGCCTCTTCTTGAACCATTTATTTTCTTTAATTATATATAAAATGAACTTTTAAGTGAGGCTTTTAAAATAATTTAGTTTAAAAAGCACTGTAGGAATAAGGTCATATTTGCCTTCTCACACACACACAAAAGTAATCTGTTATTGAGTCAGAGGAGAATAAGCTCAGAGCTTCCTGAATCTTAACAGAGACGCTGTTTTGATTCTTGATGACTTTTAAAACTTCCACCATCTTCATACAGTTTTCTTCATAGTGGTATTTGCATACTTCCAATTATGCACCTAATTATTTAAGATAATGGTGATAAAAATAATTATAATATGATGGGTTCAAAGATCCCTGGGTAGGTATTCAGGAGCCCCAGGCTTTCTACCAGTTAGTGTATGACCCTGAGCAAGTCCTTGCTTCTCTGAGCCTCAGATTGCTTCTCTGTGAACTTTTAAGCTGGATACCCAGAAGCTCTGGGTTCTATGGAGAACCTTTGAGGTCTAGGTGAGAGGCAGGTGGGAAGAGGAGAAGAACCAAGGAGCAGATGGGGCTCTGGGTTTTCATAGCTGGAGTTCTATTTTTGTGTATGTACTCAGAGTCTTAAAAAAATTATTGATAAAAAGTTTCTGCTAGTTATAAAGAATTTGAAAAGCACAGAATTTGGTGTTCTCTAAAGACACTTTCAGTTCTAAAAAAATGTCTTCTAAGTCACTTTCACATAAATTTCTGAACTTAGGTACGCGCGTGCACACACACACACTGCACACACTCTACACACTACAAAACACAAGACTAGTTAAAATTCCATTAATAATGTTGAAAAAAAATCCTGGTTTAATTTTTTTTTCAGCTTCTACTGTCTCTGCAAGGAAGTCCTCAGATGTTGCCAGGAATTGGAAAAGCTCTGCATTTGAGTCTTCATCTGAAAACTGAGTCAGTTAGAGTTGAAGTTTTAACTTTCAGAAAAGAAGTTTAGGACTCATATAACTACCCTTAACTATATACATGAGGAATCTAAGACTTGGAAAGGTCTTAGGCCCAAGTTCACATAATTAGTTGGTGACTAAGCTACTATAAGAAGCCTGGTCTCTAAATCCCAGTCAAGTGCCTACCTTAGCACACCTCACTCTTAGAAAATTATAGAACTGCAAATGAGATATCTGGATACCCTGTAGTAGTGATCCAAAAGTAAAAATATTCCTTATTCACCTCTGTGGTATGGGTTGATCTTTAGCTATATTAAGGCCTTAGAAAAAGTAGTGCACACACAGACACACACACACACATAGGCATTTTGCCAAGGGATAAGGGGTAATAAAAATCCTCAGCAAATGGATTCTTCAAAGCTTCAGAGGGTTTATCTGAAGACTTTGAATAGTGTGCAATGTTTTATGGGTTCTCTTAATCCACAGTAAATGTGCTTTGCTGAATAAGCAGAAACATTTCTAATGACTACCAGAGAGCTATTGACACATATTCAGGACTGTGCTAGAGCTGGGTTTCCTGGGACCTTTAGTCCCCTGCACTACAGACCTGGAGGTAGAATTGTATCTATGCATCTTGTTCTCAGCTAATGAGTTAGAAAGCCCAAGGCTTTTCCTTCCAAAGGTCAGTGGCTAGTCACTCTACTCAGGCCTATCAAGCATTATTTTTACCACCATTATCTCTACCTTTACCTCCATTACTAAGAACTTTTTTTTAAAACTCATTTTAGCCTCATAATATCCCTGGTAAATGTGTCATATATGAATCCAGAACCCCTTTTACAGGAGGTAAGTAAATGGTGGGCCAGCAAATGAGATAAGTTCACTACAGTTTGTTGAATTCAAGCCAGGAGATGTCTGGGAAGTCCAGGTGTGGGGATATAGAGGTCTAGAGAAACAAAGGTTCAAGACCCTGTGGTTTGAGATTAAAGGAAGGAGACTAAGAACAGGGTGAGCCCCAGGTTGCTGACCGTGAGGGGAGCAGAGCCAGGAGGCTGCTCCAAGCTGTGCCTGCTAATCCTGCTTCTAGTGCTTCCAGACAATTGCATTTCAGGCAGAAATTTCAATCAGGTTAGAATTATAAGATTTTTCCCAGTCATTTGGAGCTTATATTCAAGGGTTAGAATGAGTAAAATGGGGCATTTTCTGGGCAAGACTTCAGGTTCCAGCCTACAGATTTAAGAACTGTGACATTTTGAGTCTCTTTCAGGGTTCACACTGGGTCTCTTAAACTTGTCCTTTTCAGCAGCTCCATTCCCCTTCTAGATCCCTGAAACTCCTTTTCAGGAAATGGGAAATTAAATTGTTACTTGGACACCATGCAGATTGATGTGACAACCAAGGCCAAGTTTAGCATGGTTTAACAAAACCTACCAAAGAGCACAGGATAAGAAAAAGTACCAAACACAGAGTGAAGCAATGTGAAGCTGAATTGTTATTGCCTCTATCTTCTGCAACAAAGGAAACAAAACAGGAATTAGGAAGAGTCAAGGTTAGGATGGGCATGGCCTCTCCCAAGGCTAAATCTGTAGAAAATTGCTGGATGGTGAAATGAAATTCAGGAAGGAGACAGACACATTTTAAAAATATAATAAGTTCCAAAAATAATTTATGTAGAATATCTAATATTTTAGTGGAAATTTAAGAGGAAAGAATCAGAAAGATGACAATACTTTTCTAACTGGAGTGAAAACAACTAGTGTCCTTTCTTCTAACCTCAGGTTTGGTGTGTATGTGTATTTTTCAATATCCCAAGTAGCCATGTCTACCTTGTAGTTGGGAAGTTTAAGGGAGAAAATCCACTGTACCTTCAGATTTCTCAAGAGAAATAGGAAAGTAGAAAGAACCTTTTCCAACTGCCTGCTTCATATCATTTCTCTGTTCCTCTTTTCAGTTGGTGAGCTCCAATAGCCAGCTAGTAATATCAGGACAGAATTTCTGATAATGGCCATTAAGTTCTACTTTTTCTTCTTCTTCTTCTTCTTCTTTTTTTTTTTTACTTTTTAAAAATTTAAGTATATAAGTATAGTTGATACACAATTTTATCTTTGTTATTTTAGTTTCAGGTATACAATATAGTGATTTGAAATTTTAAATCTTACAATGTGATCTCTCCAGGAATTCTAGTAATCATCCATCATTGTGCAAACTTATTGCAATATTGACTATATTCCTCTTCCCCTTTTCACACATTCCCCAACCTCTTCCTTCTGGTAACTAACCATCCCTTTCCTTTGGTCTCTGTTTCTATGAATTTGTTTTTGTTTTGTGTTGTTTGTTTTGTTTTTAGATTCCACATATAAGTGAAGACATTGTTAAGTTCTTTATTAATCTTTTCCTCTTAATTCTAGTTCTTATTCCCTGACTTGTTTCCTCCAAGCTTGTCATCATGTTAGTTGCAATATACTATTCCCATGTGTCCTCCTCTTGCTTTAGAGAATAGGAGTCTATTATATAACTGCTCCATCTCCATAGAGATACAGATAGCCAAAAGGGGTTCATTTCTTTTTTGTGTTGCTATCAGCATCTTTGAGAAAATAGCCAGTAGGTAAACTGATTTCAGGACATTGGGGCATTTGATGGGAGAAAACTATTCATATAAACAGTTAATTTTGTACAAATAACAACTGAAGGGAAAAAGATGATATCCACAGATATACCCTGTGGGTAATGTATATCTGTTTATCCATTGAATCAAATAAATAAGCACACATTTACTTCCCTCCCTGTGCCTGAGGAGAAAGGAGACTGTGATTCATTCTTGCAGACTCCCAATTATTCCAGAGAAACCTTCCCATCATGTTTACGTATCACAGCCTTCCCACTACTTCACCAAACGCCTCCTGGCCTTTGCTCAGGAAGCCAGTTGGGCTCTCAGAAAATCCTTCATTCTTTCCCAACTGTGCCTCCCAAGACAGATGTTCTATATCAAGAACACCAAGTCCTGCCCCGAGGTCTTAGCCAGCAAAAACTCACAAGTGGCCCTTGCCTCTGGGAGATGATGTAATGTGTTGTGGACATGTGTGCTCCAATCTCCCTGCAAAGGCAAAAGACAGCATGAACTCACAGGGGGCTGGGGTAGGGGAATTGGGTGGGTCATCCCTTCTCTTATGATGTGTGGCTACAGTGTATAAGCCAGCCTGGGAGAATCTCTCTCATTCCAGGCATCTCCAGGAACAGATTCCACAGTTCTTGGCTAACAATGTAATTCCCAACACCCTCTGCTTGCAGGACATTCTTCTTAGGGTAATGCTGCAGCTAAGCCATTGTTCTCTGCTATATTTGGTAGCTCTCCCAGCATGGCCCCACCATCCGTGTAGAGATCAAGGTCCCATGTGCCTATAGGGTCCTCCAGTAACTGGGAAGACATATGAGATCCCAGCAGTCTGAGAAGGAAGTGCTCTGAGTAGCATAAAGAGCAGTTTCAAAGCCAAGCAGTCTATGTGATAGGGCAGTCCTCAAGGGCCACACTTACATTAACAACACATTTATGGATACTAATAACATGAACCAACAGAAGTACTCAGTTCTCAGGGGAGGCTGGAGCTATCAGGAACAGGCCTAGTGACATTGCCTAGCACATAGTAGATGCTCAATACATAGTTACTGAATAAATTAATGATCAAAAGGCATCAAAAAAGTCATAGCTAACAGGAAGAGAGGGTCCCCCCAAATCACCCAATATCTCAAAATGAATGTTTTCATGTCTTGGATCATTTAGACAAGAGACAGAACTCTAACTTGCAAACAGCCTCTTGGTTTTATGTACTTAACATCTATTATCTTAATTACTTATGTAGTCATCCTGTGAGATACTAAGAACATCATTTTATGAACATGAAAATGGAAGCCCAGAGAAGTGAATTGATTTGCTCCAGGTTCTTCAGCCAGTAAAGGCCATGGCCTCTGTCCCAGCTCAGATCTGCCTCAAAGGCCTGTGCTCAACCACATATTACTACCCAATTTTAGCTATTACCACAAATTGAGCTCTTCCTCTTCTTCCCCCCAGACCAATTCAATTCTTTGCCTATCCCTTTGTGTTGTTTTAAGAGATGCCTAACTTGCTTGTCTATTTCCAGTCTCTTCTGTTCATTCCATACATCATTTTTTCAGTCTCTACCTGAGTAACCATCAAAAAAAAAAAATGCAGATCACACCACTTGCTGTTGGAAACCTCAGATGCCTTTCCTTGGCATGGCAACCAAAGCCTTCCTGAGCTGGCCCTGATGTGCCAGCTTCCAGTGTAACGTTGGCCACTTTCCACTGCACTGCTCATACCCTGGCAAATTTCCACCCTCTAAAAACACCTTTTGTGAGCTGTTTAAGATGGTGGAGTGGGTAAATGCTGTGTTTGCCTCCACTCATGACCACCTCAATATTACAACTGAATTACAGAACACACAACATTGAGAATTACCTGAAGTTTAGCTGAACACAAGTCTTGTAATTGAGGATACACAGAAGAAGCAACCTTGAAACTGGTATGAGGGACATAGACACACAATGGGCTGGTCTCCATATCCACGTGTGGCAGTTAAAAGTCAGAAAGGATACCTTTTCTGCAGAGTCCAGCCTGAGGAATGAAGTGTCCCAGCCACACATCAGGTTCCCCAGCCCAGGTTTCCAGTGTGAGGGAAGGAAGTTCCTGTAACTTCTGGTTGTAAAAACCAGGAGAGACTATGACTGAGTGAGACAAGTGGTAATTGGAGTCCCAGGTCTTCCCTTTAAAAGGGCCACAAGCAAATTTACTCACTGATGGACTCACTGGCTCTAAGCAGCAGTGCTGGGGCAGCATCTCAGAAGGTGACAGGGACATACAGGGAGGAACTAAATTGTCTGGCTTCAGGGTGAGGGCTGGGTAGCCTTCTCTAAGACAGAAGTGCTGGCAGAATCCATTGTGTCTTTGTTGAGTCCTCCCCCCTCAGACACAGGAACCACCATATTTGAGTCTCTATCAACCTTGCTAACATCATCTGCCCCACCCTGGTGATTTTCTGAGACCCAGCTTGTCAGCCCACCCAAGCTGCTTCTAGGGCCTTTTTAATTCAAATGGCCTGTCTTGGCTTATGCTGGGGACCCTCCTAAAACCTCTCAAATGTTCACAAACCCCAGGCAATATCTGACTTCAGTGTGCCCCATACTTTTTCCTAAGCAGCCGCGAGTCCAGCACTAGTGGCAGCTATCCTCAGTTCATAGCTAGCCTCTCCCAAACAACTCCAAGCCCAGGGAAGATGGAAGACATCTGCAGACCACTTTGTGGCTTATGCCAGATGACCCCAAGCAGGGTACAGGTGGTGGTTAAACTTGGCCACAAAACCCTGGGGATGGCACATCTGGTGGCCAGCTTCAAACCAAGCCAGAGCACCAACCGGCTGCCTGCACAGATGACATACCCAAAGAACAGACTGGATAGCACAAAAGTCCTGCTAAAGTGAATCTTGTTCTGTAGGGTCAGCCCCTGAACAATAGCTCCTCCACTGTAGTCCGGGCCAATCCTCACAATTGGTCAGCCTGAAGTCCAGTCATTCCCATTGAGGAGTAAACAGCAACCAAGGCTTAATACAACAGGAGGGCACTCACAACTCATACAAGGAACATACCTGCAGCACCCAGCTTAGGTGACCAAGGAGACTATACCACTGGGTTCCCAGGACACCTACTATATAAGAACACTCAACTAAGAATGGGAGACATAGCAGCCCTATTTAATACATAGAAACAAATACAGGGAGGCAGCCAAAATGGGGAGACAAAGAAACATGTCTCAAATGAAAGAACATAACAAAGCTCAAGAGAGAGAGCTAAACAAAATGGAGACAAGCAATGTACCAGATGCAGAGTTCGAAACACTGGTTATAAAAATGCTCAATAAACTTAGGGGAAGAGTAGATAAACTAAATGAGAACTTTAACAAAGAGAACATAAAAGTGGAGACAGAAAACAAAAAAGAACCAGTGAGAAATGAAGACTACAATAACTGAAATGAAGAATACACTAGAGGGAATCAACAGCAAATTAGATAAAGCTGAGGTTTAAATTAGCTATTTATGGGATAAAGTAGCAGAAAACATCAGCTCAGAACAGTAAAAAAAAAAAAAAAATGAATGAGAATGGTTTAAAGGGCTTTGAGATAACATTAAGTGTACCAATATTCTCATCACTGGGTACCAGAAGGAGAAGAGAAAGAGCAAGGAATTGAAAACCTATTTAGAGTAATAATTACAAAAACATTCCTAGCCTGGTGAAAGAAATATAGATATACAAGCCTAAAGTGCAAAATCCCAAACAAGATGAACCCAAAGAGGCCTAACTAAGATACATCATAATTAAGATGCCAAAGCTTAAAGACAAAGAGAGAATCTCAAAAGCAGCCATAGAAAAATAGATAGTTACCTACAAGAAAGCGCCCATAAGACTGTCAACTGATTTCTCAACAGAAACTTTTCAGGCCAGAAGGAATTGTCACGAAATATTCAAAGTGATGAAAAGAAAGGACCTACAAGATGACTTTAACTTTTCTTGTAATACTAGTTTGGTGATAATGAACTCCTTTAGCTTTTTCTCATCTAGGAAGCTCTTTATCTATCCTTTGATTCTAAATGATAGCTTTGTTGGGTAAAGTCATCTTGTAGGTCCTTTCATTTAGAATCAAAGGATAGATAAAGAGCTTCCTAGATGAGAAAAAGCTAAAGGAGTTCATTATCACCAAACCAGTATTACAAGAAAAGTTAAAGGGACATTTTTAAGAAGAAAAAGATAAAAAATATAAATTAAAAAATTGTAAAAACTGCATATCTATCAATTATTTTAAATGTAAATGGATTAAATATTCTAGTCAAAAGAGGTAGGGTAGCTGGATGGATAAGAAAATGAGACCCTTAAATATGCTGCTTACAAAAGTCTCACCTCAGATTGAAAAACACACGTGGATTAAAAGTAAAGAGATGTAAAAAGATATTTCATGAAAATGGAAACAAAGCTGGGGTAGCAATACTTATGCCAGACAAAATAGATTTTAAAACAAAGACTATAATAGGAGACAAAGATAGACCCAATAATTCCACTTCTAGGTATTTATCCAAAGAAACCCAAAACACTCCTTTGAAGAGACATATGTCTATTGCAGCATTATTTACAATAGCCATGATAAAGAGGCAACCTGAATATCCGTCAGTGGAGGAATGGATAAAGAAAAGCTGATCCATATATGCAATGAAATTTTACTCAGCTATTAAAAAGAATGAAATCTTGCCATATGCAACAACATGGATGGACCTAGAGGTATTGTGCAGAGTGAAACAAAGCAGACAGAAAAAGATAAATGCCATATGATTTCACTTATATGTGGAAGCTAAGGAACAAAATAAATGAACAACTAATAGATACAGAGAACAAACTGATGGGAGGGGGGTTCAGGGGATAGATGAAAAAGATGAAAAGATTTAGAAGTACAATTTGGTAGTTACAAGTTCATGGGAATGTAAGTTATAGAATAAAGAATATTGCAGTACTATGTATGTTGTCAGATGGGTACTAGATTTATCCAGGTGGCCACTTCATAAATTATATAATTACATAAATTATATAAATGTTTAATTGTTATGCTGTACACTTGAAAGTAATATATTGCATATCAACTGTAATTGTAAAAATTATTTGAAAAAAACTTAAAAATAATATAAAAACACCTTTTGGTTTGTTCATTTCACTCACTCCTCTGGGAAACTTCCACCCTTCTCTCAATCCCAGAAACTGCACTCTGTCATCTACCACTACACTTTCATCAACACCACCTTTCTCCCCTACCACTTCCATTGTCATCCTATGTGAGGTGCCTTCCTGGACTCATGTGGAACAGCTTCTGCTCTGAATTCCCACAACACAGCATATTTATTAGAAATGTTGAACGTAGTTGTTTAAGTATGCTTTTTCCTTCTAAACATAAAATTTCTATCTTAGGGATTTTGCTTACTTTATCCCCAATTTCTAGAATAGGAGCAGAACATAAACAATTAATAATAACCAACAAATGGTAGAAAATAGTCAGTGCTCATAGACTGAATAATCAACATTAAATGGTGGTTAGAAACACCATTTAAAAATGCAGAGTATGTAATTTATTTTAGAATTACATTAATGAAAACTTACTTTTGTAAAAAGTGTTGTGCTTAAGGAGGTAAATTTCAATTATATGGAAATATACAGGTATAGAATACCTCATTTTTTCTTAGTTCCAGATGAATGAAGACATTATTTTAAGCCATATTGTGCATTTTAAGTAAACTTCAAGTCATAGTCCACAACATTAGTTTATAGGTGATTTCTAAATAACCAGAAAAATAGAAGTTCTTTAAATATATAAATTTACATAAAATCTTGCGTTTCTATGTACATAAATATTCTCTCTCTCTTTCTCTTATCTATATACACACATACTATATAACATGTACACCTTTTTGGTGGTCATATCAATGAGCAATCTGGACTAATTAGGATGATATCACAGTAAAGTCAGATAGGCTGAGGGACATGTGTGACATGGGCTGACTGGTTCTTTGATGTACCACCTGCACATCATGGCTTAAGGCTCAATTTTCTCAGCTATGTAATATAGAACATAACATTGCTTATCAAACAGGATGGTTTTAGAGCAACACAATTAAATTTTTAGGATTAGGATCCCATTAAATTTGAATATGGACAAGATCTATGGTGAAGTTTACCTTTGTACTATTCATAAAAGAAAAGATTTAGAAAACTATGAACCATATAAACCACATTGCTGGGTGTAGGGATGTGAAAATATTTAAGCAAAGAAACTGTCTTTAAGCCACTTCAAACAGTAGAAAATCATTTATTTGCATACAGCTGAATGATATGACTGTCTTTGCCTGGAAACATTTTTCACTTTCTCCTTTTTACTAACTAACTTTTACTTACCCTTCAAGTCATGCCTTAACTGTCACTTTCATGGGAAGCATCCACTGACCCCCAGACTAAGTGACTCACTTCTTTATATACTCTTAGACTACCGCTGTCCTCCATTATTTTAATTACTTGCTTATTATCTGTCTTTCTCGCCAGACAGCGTATTCCACAAGAATAGTAGAGTTGATGTCCTTAGCACTAAGCATGGCCCCTGGCACACTGCCAAAAAATACTTGTTAAATAAGAGCATAAATGAATAATTGATATGCTAATTATATCACATGGTCCTCTAAGAAACTTTTTTTCTGAACAAATCACTAAGTCACTCCTTTAACAATTCTCTCTCCCTCTCTCTTTCTTTCAACAACTATTTATTTAGTGCCTACTTTATGTTACTCTGTGTTAAGTGATGGAGTAGACATATTTCTCTGCCAAAAGAAACTCACTGCATCCTGTTCATGTGTATCCATAATGCTTTGCAATATTTATCTATTAAAATATTTGTCTCCAACCCTAGATTTTAAGCCCCTGAAACTCAGAGCCAGGATCTCATTCACCTGATATTACCAGAACCTGGCACATTGAACAGCACACAGTACTTCATAATTGTATTATAGAGTGGTGAATATAATATTTTGAATGATACGAACTTTGGAAATTAACTTGGCAAAATGAATTGAGTACCTTAAAATACTTATAGCCAGTAATTCCAATGTTGCCTAAGTAAATCATTCAAATTTAAACAAAAACATCTGTATAAAAATATTTATTATTTATAACAGCAAAAACTGGGAACAAGCTAAATGTTTACCTGCAAAGAGAAGGTTAATAGTCCATTGTACACATGTCTGTATGTTGGAATATTGTCCAAGCTTTATAAATGATTCTAAGAAAGAACATAAGAAAATGATTATGAAGTAATATTAAATTTTTAAAAAGTATTAAATTTGTATTTTGAATATCATATTTATTTGTTTATTTTAATTTAAGCCAGTTAAACATAGGAAACACAATACCTGAAAGAAATATACCAAAATTTCATGTATTGGTGAACGATCAATGGGTATTTTGCTTTAACTTCCTTATGTTTAAGTAATTTCTAAAATTTCTTTTAAAAAGCTTTTTTTTCATCTTGCAATAAAAATAATATTACTAAAGACTTCTACTTCTAGCCATTATGAAGTAACAAAAACAAAATTTTTCCTCCTACCTTAAGCAACTACCAAACTGGACAAACTACAAATGACGTTTTAGATATTGGACAATCGGTGGAATGATAATCCCTAGAAAACGCAAAAAAATGAAGTGATCCCTATGAATGTCTTAGTGCACTGCTTAGATAAACTTCAAGTTCACAACACAGGGAGAAGGAATCCACACATAGCTGGATGTTTCCCTGAGTGGAGGAAGCAGAGTTCAAAGTTGAGGAGCCTAGAATTTTCAGAGTAGTGCCTCAGAGAAGAGAGAGCTGTACAGAGGGAAAGAGTTCCCCAGAACTGCAGAGGATTTTGCTGAGTCTTCAACTGAGTAGTGATCTACGCATTTGTGTAGGGAAACTACTAAGACTAAGGAAAGAACCACTGGAAAAGAGTAGGTGGAAAAATCACCAAAGCTCATACATAGCCTAGAGTGTTAGTTTTCTAGACTAGAGGAAAAAGAGGAAAGATCCCTTGAACCTGAGCATTTGGTAGAATCCCCAGCAGTGTATTGCCTCAGTATGGGGGCCAAATGAAACTTGTTCTCAACTCACAATATCGTTACAAACTTTACAGTGAACCTCAAAAGGATGAAAATAGTCCCAGGTAACTTAATCACATTCCAGAACAGAGCATGATAATTTCTAAATGACTGCACACTTTTCCAACTTCACCCAATATAAAATCAAAGGTGTCTGGAATCCAATCAACATTACCAGTTGCAAAGAAGCAGAAAAAAATGACCAGGAGAAATACCAACAGAAACAGACCCAAAGTGACACACATAGTATAATTAATACATGAGAATGTTAAAACAGCTATTGTAAATATATTCTATAGTTTAAAAAATTTGGTGAAAGTATGAGAATAAGGAAAGAAATGAAAGATATAAGCCCCAGATCAGTTATATACATAAAAAATAAATATCTAAAATTAAAAGTGCACTTGATTGAATTAAGAGTTAGACCATGCAGAAGACATGATCAGTGAACTTAAAGATATAGCAAAAGAATCTATGTAAAATAATATCAGAGGAAAAATAACAGAGAAAACACCCTAAAACATCCATGAGCTGTGGAATAACATCAAACAACCTGACATATGAATCACTTTGTGTTCCAGAAGGGGAGGATGCAGAAAAATAATACCACTAGAATTTTTTCAAAAGTTTATTGCCTTTTTGATCATATAGGAAGTAGTGTCAGTGAAAACTCTTATGACACCTGTCTGGACCACTATTCAAATCATAAGGGACAAAGAAAGCTTCTCTTTTTTACTGAAAAGAAAAAAGATGTCCAAACCTAAAGAAAAGTAGCAAACATGGTACGATTAACACATATCTACTTGTCATCCAGATTCTGCTCATAGTTTCTCCTTTCTTTCTTTCTTTCTTTCTTTCTTTCTTTCTTTCTTTCTTTCTTTCTTTCTTTCTTTCTTTCTTTCTTTCTTTCTTTCTTTCTTTCTTTCTCTCTCTCTCTCTCTCTCTCTCTCTCTCTCTCTTTCTTTCTTTCTTTCTTTCTTTCTTTCTTTCTTTCTTTCTTTCTTTCTTTCTTTCTCTCTTTCTCTCTCTCTCTCTCTCTCTCTCTCTCTCTCTCTCTCTCTCTCTCCATATATATATTTAAGAGAGAGTTACATACCTCAAGACACATCACTCCTAGATACTTTAGCATGTACCTCTTAAAAACAAAGTCCTTCTTATATATAATCATAATATAATTATCACATGCAAAAAAATAAATTTAGCGTGATTATAATGTTATTTAATATACCTTATATTAACGTTTCTCCAGTTATTCCAATAATGTCCTTTAACCTGGAGTAGTTCCTCAGCCTTTTTTTTGTCTTTCATGACTTTGACATATTTTGAACAGTACAGGACAGGTGTTTCACAGAATGTCTCTTAATTTGGACTTGTCTGTTTATTATTTTCATAGTTAGATTCAGGTTAAACATGTTTGGCAAGAGTAGTACATCATATCATCAGGCATATGATGTAAGTCTGTCCCATTGTTGGTGATTTTGATTATTTGGTTAAAATGATGTTTGCTATATATCTTCAATGTTAAGATACCATGTTCCTTTTGTAATTAGGAAATAATCTGTTGGGTGATACTTTGAGATTGCGTCTATATCTTATTTCCCAGTGTCTCAGAGGTCCACAAAACTACCTCGAATTTTCACAGGATTCTGAATATACAAAGTGAAATTAGTGCATGGGGCAAAATTCTAAGAAAACAGGTACAAGTTTCTAAGGCTCTTCTCCTAGCGTTGGTTGTGACAACATGTGTGAAAAGTTGTCTGTTAGGGAAGTTCATCAGTGTATAAGGTTTTCATTGGGGGCTGGTCATGTAGACATCCTCTGCATAGCACATACTAAAATTCCAGACTCCCAGAAAGAAAGCTGGTCTTCAGCATAACCCATATTGTTTGTACAAACTGTGTAGGCACAGTGAGCCATTCTTCTCCATTCTGTGAATGATGGAGAAATCCTGTGGAAGTCCCAGTTCCCAGGTGCAAGCCAAGTTCCCAGCAGGCCTTTCTAAGGATGATGGTGGTAGGCCTTCTATGTTAACTCTTTTCAGCACACCCAACAATTTTCCATTCAAGTGTTCTGGCATGTACTTGTGATCCTGGTCTAAATTAATTATTGCAATGATGGTTGCAAATGATGATTTCCTAATTGTCATTCTTTCTGTATTTATTAACTGGTATTCTATAAAGAAGAACTTACCCTCCCCTGTCCTCATTAAATCATCCTTTTATTTTATTCTATAATGATTAATTACTATAATTCTTTTTTGATGCTTAATTTGTCCCACATTTGGCTAGTGCAAGACCCTTTAAGCTGGTTTCTCTTTCCTTTTGGCATATCTCAATGAGTCTGTAGTACTTCTTTACTTCTCAGCACTGTAAGATGCTTCATGTGAGCATGGAACCTTTCTTCCAACAGATCTAGAATATGATTTTTCTAAGGAGCTTTGATTTCTTGCAGAAGAAAATGGCATTTAGACACTAAAAGCTATGTGCATTCATTGCTGCTGGAGTGTCATTGCTCTGGGTCTATCCCCTGGGTGGAATTAGAAAATACAATTTAAAAAATCGTTATGTCATACTAATTCTAATCCAGTGTAGCATTATTCCTCTCTTTCCTTCATTTGTATTAGATTAAATAATATAAAATTTCCTTTTGGGGGATTAAAAACTATAGGCTATCGGTAATTACATATACTTCAACGTAACATATCCCTTCTCTCACAGAGAGGATTTTGCTTCTCATGGGCATCAACTGTTTTGCAATTCTCTTTGTTCTACAGTCACTGTCAGAATAATTATTTGGATTAATTCTTCTTCTGAATATTTTTATTATACAATTGATATAATTTAGTATATTTTTTCTCTTTGCATTCAATTTTTATATTTTTTCTATCCTTATTTAATTTTATTTTTGAATATATAAAATATTAACATGGTCAAAGGTCAAAACATTAGAAGTTATCTTCAGAGAAGTTTCAATCTCTTTTCTATTTTTTTCATCCTACTCTCTCTCACTATCTGTGATTCACAATTTCATTAGTTTCATATTTACCGTTTTTGTGTTTCTTTGTAAAAAAGCATGTTATATATTTTCATAATGTATATAAAACTTTATTGATCTATAAGTCACAAACAATAAAATTCACCCTTTAAATGTGTACAATTCAGCAGTTTTTAGTATTAGCATAGAGTCGTGCAGCTATTATCATTATCTAACTTGAGAAGGATTCCATCACCCCAAAAGTAAAGCCATATCATTTGTGATCACTTCTCATTTCTCCTTGTCCTCATTCCCTGGAAACCACTGAAATACATCTGTCTTTCAAATAAATAGAATTATACAATGTGTGGTATTCTTTCACATGCTTTCTTTACTTAACATGATGTTTTTAAGGCTCATCTATATTATCGCATGCATCAATACTCCATTTTTTTATTGCTAAATAATATTCTACTGCATGGATACACCACTTTGTGTTTATCTACTCATCAGTTGATGAATATTTCAGATACTTTAACTTTTTTGGCTATTATAAGTAATGCTGAGGAACATTCATGTATAAGTTTCTGTGCCAGAATCTCTGGATGTGTAGATGAGAGTGGGATTGTTGTGTTTAACATTTTGACGGAAAAGTTTTCCAAAGTGGCTGCACCATTTTATATTACCACCAGCAAAGAATTAGGGCTCCTATTTTTCCACATTCTCATGAACATTTGTTACTGTCCATCATTTCTTTTAGCCATTCTAGTGGGTGCAAAGTAGTATATCATTGTGGTTTTGGTTTTCATTACCCTAACGACTAATGATATTAAGCATCTTTTCATGGGATTATTGATATTTGTATATATTTTTTGGAGAAATGTCTATTCAAATCATTTGTCCATCTTTAAATATGGGTTATTTGTCTTTCTACTGTTGTCATTGGTTGTTTATTTTGGATAAAGTTTCTTATCATATATATGATATGCAATATTTCCTCTTAGTCTATGGGCAGTATTTTACTTTATGCTATCCTTTGAAGTGCAAAATTTTTTATTTTGATGAAGTCCAATTTATGTGTTTTTTTTCTTCATTTGTGTGTTCTGTGTTACAACCAAAGGTCATGCAAATTTGCTTCTATGTACTCTTCTAAGAGTTTTATAGTTCTAGCTCTCACATTTAAGTCTATAGTCCATTTTAAATTAATTTTTGTACATGCTGTGAAGCAGTGATCCAACTTTATTCTTTTGAGTGTGAATGTCTATTTGTTCCAGTAACATTTGTTGAAAAGACTATTCTTTCTCTATGAAATGTTCTTCCAATGTTTTTAAGAGAGACTAGACATTATTCAATAACAGCTGAGAACAGAACCAAATATGTACAGTTATTTACTGCTAATGTGATGTTTCTGTATTTAGGAAATAAAAATGCAGGACATCTAGTTAAATTTTAATGTCAGATAAACAATTTTTAGCATTAGTATGTCCAAAAATATTTCATAGGACATACATATATTAAAATTTTTTGCTGTTTATCTGAAATTAAAATATAACTGGATGCCCTGTAGTTTATCTGGCAACCCTATGTAATGTGTCTCCTCTGCTGAAACCTGAGGAAACCAGTTATATATTGTTCAGAGATAACCGGAAATGTTACCATCATTGGAATGTCATTCCAACATCTTGTATCATGCATTCAACACTATGTGACCTTGAATGTGTTTGTCTCTTATACTTGAATTTCTCCTATTGCAAAATGAATTCTGACTAGAGATAAGGAGAGTTAGTAATTATATGTAAGACCTCTTTACATAGTGTCATGTGCTTGCTCATTGGAAAAAAAAAAACTATACTGTGATTTTGAAGTTTCTTTACACTTCCTTTACAGTTTTAGAGCCAGCCCTCTTCTTTCTCCTCCATTAATTCTGTCTCTTTTACAAGTAGGAGATTGAAAATTAACTGGCAGGCTTAGAAGACTGAGATTTTGTCTTGATATACTCTGTAACTGACATCTATTCTGTTCAGGCAGAAACTCTCTCCTTGTCTGTCAAATTTGGCAAGAGATCTTTTGACAAGTTGACCAATATTTTTCCTTCTCACCTAGGAGAGGATAGAATATTCATCAGCCTTCAAGTAGACCTGTGACCATGTGCCTCAGATCTGGTGTAAGCTAGTTTTCTAAACATAGCCTATAAACCAGGTAGTTGAGGCTAAGTTAGACCAGGCAGCCAGATTGAAGCAAGCTGTAAAAATTTCTCTTGGTATATCAGGTTTTATGTCAGAATTGTTGAAACCAGAAGGGTCCTGTGCCTACTTTGTAAAATTCATTGATTTAATAGATAGCAGTACTATATATCCACAAAGGTCTACTATCTTCTCCATTAAACACATGTTCAAAAATTTATAAATGACAGCATGACTCTCTGTATCAGATCTGTTTGATTTTTTTGGAAGGCAAAACTTAAGTGCTAAAGAAATGAGACATTTATGATTTTCTTCTAGAATCTTTAAATGACAATAGACCCGAATGCCCCCCCCACCCCTTTTTGACCATTTCTCAAAATTTCAGAGCAAACCCTTTTGTACAGAAAAGGTCTGAACCTGCAAGTTCTCTCTCAGCACTTGCTAAAATTATTTCTTCATAACTGTTCCAACTGGAAAATTTTCAAGAAAAAATGGTTTCTTTACAGGTTTTTACTTGATCCTTTCAGGTAGCATCTAAGAATACTTGTGAGGTATTTACAGGGTCTCAGGTGCCCCTGAAAAAATACTGATACTGATTAGTAAATTTTAATTAAAAAGGTCAAGGTAAAAGTAATCTCAAGAATTTAGAATTTCCCATATTGGGATTATTTTAAATTTTATACATGGACATCAATTTAGTCACCTAAAAAGAAGCATATTGTTTCTGACGATTATCTCAAAAGTGTTATGGAAATCGTCAGGCTTTTAAAACTTCTTTGGAGTCTGAGATTTTTTCCAAAAGAAAAAATTCTTATTTTCTTCTGATTGTAAACTATAATTTTAAATATGGGTAAAATGCAAGTTTCTCCACTAATTCCAGTGTAAATTTTGAAATTTCTGTAAGCTTAATTGCCATAGCACCTACTGAAAATGCTTTCATTTCTTAAAACATAATATATATTGTTCTACAAAAATTGTTTTCTACAATGAACACACTATCTGTAAAATCATTTAGAAGCAAAAGTTTCAAAGAATAGATGTTATTATTCTCATCTGACAATGAAAGTCTGAAAAATTGTGTCATTTCAAAAGTACATAATTCTCCCAGCTTTATTGAAATGTAATAGACAATTAGTTGTTCATATTTACATTGTACAACTCAATGGTTTTTTCAATTTTAGTTGGCTTACAATAATAGATTAATGTCAGTTGTACAGCATAGTGATTAGAGCTCAAGTGATCATCCCACTAAATCTAGTACCCCTCTTTCTCCTTACATATTTATTACAACATCATTGACTGTTTTCCATATGCTACTCTTTATGTCTCCATGACTATTTTGTAACTATCTATTTGTACTTCTTAATCCCTTTGCCTTTTTTTTCACTGCCCCTGCCAACCCTCCTTCGGTCTAGTAGCTCCATTTTTATTGTTGTTTATTTTGTTTCTTAGATTTCATGTGGACATGAAATCGTGGTATTTGTCGTTCTCTATCTGACTTACTTCATTCAGCACTATACCCTCTAGTTCCATGAAGGCAATATCTTTTTCCATCTCCTTCCATTTAGTCTGTGTGTGCCTTTTAATCTGAAGTGAGTCTCTTGTAGGCAGTATATATAGGAGTTTTATTTTCTTATCTATTCAAGCACTTTATTGTTTGATTGGAGCACTTAATTCTTTTCCGTTTGAGATATTTGTTGATAGATATGTAATTATCATCATTTTTTATTCATGTTTTTGATACATGTTTTTTCTTTTTAAAGAAATCCCTCCAACATTTCCTGTAATAGTAGTTTGGCAGTGATGAATTCGTTTAGCTTATTTTTATCTGGGAAGCTCTTTATCTGTCCTTCAACGCTAAATGATAGCTTTGCTGGATAAAGTATTCTTGGTTTAGACTCTGGGTTTTCAAAACTTTGAATATTTTGTGCCAAGCCTTTCAGTCCTGCAAAGCTTCTGTTGAGAAATAGGCTGCCAGTCTTATGGGAGCTCCCTTTTGGGTAAATAACTGCTTTTCTCTTGCTGCTCTTAAGATTTTCTCTTTGTTTTTAACCTTTGGCATTTTGATTATGGTTTGCCTTAGTGTGGGCCTCTTTGGGTTCCTCTTTCTTGGGACTCTCTGAGCTTCCTGGAGTTCTATGTCTATTTCCTTCACCAGGTTAGGAAAGTTTCCATCATTATTTTTTTCAACTAGCTCTTCAAAGTCTTGCTTTCCTTTAAGTACCCCTATGACAAAATATTTTTACCCTTAATTTTGTCCCAAAGACTCCTTATTATTATATTCTTGGCTTCTTTGTCTTACTGTTTTAATTAGGTGATATTGGCTTCTCCATTTTCTATATTTGTTGTTCAATCCTCTTCTTCATCCACTCTGTTAATTTCCTCTAATATACTTTTCAGCTCAAATAACATAGTTATTATTTCTGACTGGTTCCCTTTTATAATTTTCATTTTTATGTTTCTTATCTTTTTGTTAAAGTTCTCACTGAGTTCATCTACACTTACTTTAAGTTCACTGACATCTTTCTAGCCTGTGTTTCGAACTCTGCATCTGTTAGATTCTTGAACTCCATTATTCCTGGATCTCTATTCTTTTCTCTCATATGGTTTCTGTTTCTCTGTTTTCCCATTTTTGCTGCCTTTCTGTGTCTATGTCTAAGCAAAGCTCCTAAATCTCCTGGCTTTATTAGCGTGGCTTTTGTGTAGTAAGTTTTCAGTGGCATAGTCCTGAGAGAGGTTCAGCTGCAGGCCAAGTTTAGCCCCAGCCTGTGCCCTTCTGGGGTCACCTGTTAAGATTCAGCAAGGAATCCACAGATACTGTGCTTATAATTGCCATAAGAAGTCACACCAGAAATCGAAGTCAACTGCCACCACTGTGAGTCATGTTGCTGCTCAGCAAGTTGCACAGGACTTGCCAAGTACACAATTGAATGTGGCTTGGGTAAGGCTGCAAGAAGGGGAAGCAGAGTTTCAGGGAATCCTCTGGGCTGAGCAACTTCTGTTATCTAGTTTGATGATGTCTCAGCTATGGCGATGCTATGTATGCACACTAGGAGCAGAAAGGGCTCAACAGAGGAAAAATGGACACCACCAGCACTTCTGTCTAAAAAAAAAAAAAAAGCCTCACCTCAGGCCCTGGCTCCAACAACTCAGTGTCCCACCATAAGTCCCTGGTACCACCCCAAGAAGCTTACTGGGTACTGGTGCTCAGAGCAATCAAGTCCATCACTGTGAAAGTCCAGTTGTGAATATGGCCCTTTTATGAGGCATCTGCAGCTGCCATAGCCTCTGTCCCACTCAGGCATTTGGGATAGGCAGCCTTGGTCCTCACCTGTCCTACCTCCTTCCCTTGCAGGGTGATTTCCTATTTCTTTCCCTAGTTATATGGCTTCTGTTCATTTAGACCTCAGGTGACTCTGCTTACTGATTGCTCCATGTTTCCATCACAACTTGGATGTGGTCTCAAGAGCAGGTGAACAAAGCCTCTATCATCTATTCCATTTTGCCCGGTCTCTCAAGGGTACACAATTCTAACTAAGGTCTTCTGCTTCAAATACAACCCAAACCCACACAACATTAGATTAAACATCATTTGTAATCAATGTTGGTTTAATGGAAGTACATGGCTTAAGTTAGCATTAGCAAAATTAGCAATTTTGACATTGATAGCTTTGGTGTGGTTGAAGTTAACATCAATAGGAAATGAGAATGTTGATTTTGAACTAAGCCTAAGATTTCCGGAAGTAGTAGACTTTGGCAGGCAAGAGAGCTCCTTTTTGAAGGACACATTTATAAGAGGCATGGCAATTGGTTGATTCCTAATCATTACCGTAATGATTATATACTCACGGCTATGGATGAGGATCTCTTTCTCCCAGCAGTCAAGGCTCAGGCACCTCAGACTATGGTTATCTGTGTCCTTAATGTTTTAGCCTATGGAGTCAGGAGTCCAGCTTGGAAACAGTTCCTCAATTACCCATTTACAGGAGGCTCTCAGTGTAGCACCTTTGACATGTTCTGGTTTTTGTTATCTTCTCTTAGATCTATGACAGTGTTTGATCTTTGTCAAAACACAAGAGTCAGTAGGGATCTCTTCAGGCTACTATAAAAATCCAAGAAAAACAAGTTAATTAAGTCATTCAACCCTTTATAAAAATCACTCATGAGGGTAATTTGGTTTTTATTTAACTGAATAAAATCAAGAGGAATTCTGATACAAGAAGAAAGCTACATCCTATACCTAAATTAAATACCTATCATCCCTTTCTCTCTCAACTACTTTTAAAATATGCCTCAGATGTTATGAAGCTTTCAAATCTAAGTATCCAAAAATATTAACTTTTTATTACTGTAGATTCTGCTGTACATGAGCATAAAGGTGTACAGAGAAATCCAGACCTCCTCTTGTGGGCTTTGTCTGGAGAATTTTAACTCATTTTTTAGGATGCTGTTCTTAATTTTGCCTCATCATTTAGCCACTCTGGACTCCGTTTTCTTTCCCTGTAAAATGAATAAATTAGATGAAATAATAGAACTCTAGATCATTTCCCATTTCCAAATGCTATGATTTTCAAATGATTCCTGGGAAAATAGCTTCCCACTGTTATTGAAGCTTTCCTCCTGTTATGCCCAAGTGGAGGTTGGTGTGTTTGAATATGGGAGTGGAAGGTGAGGGAGGGGACCAGGAAGGTGAGATTAATTTAGGTTAATTTAGGTTAATCAAAGCCCAGGCTGTGGTTTCCTGTCTGTCCTGAAAGTGGGGATTTCCCAAGCTTCAGAGCCAGTCTTACTTATCCCTGGCTACTCTATTAAGAGTGAAAATCAGCATGATTAACAATGATGTGCACTGTACAATCAAAAAGACCCAATGTTATTTGTCAACAAAAGTTTCAGAAAGAAATGGTTGGCTTTCTTTTGTATGTGTTTAAGTACAGTTAAAAAATTAAAAAGTCAATTAAAATGATTCTAGAAACTCTCAATTACTTATAAGTGAAAATAAACCCAGACTATATAGTACATATGATGACATTTAACTAGTAGCTGTTAGTGTTTGCAGGATGTTTACTGGACCCTGTGAGATGAGGTGACTGTTTACAGAACTTCCTCATTCCAGAGAGTTCTTTGACTACCTAAATAACTTTACTGTTCCTGTTTGCAAAGGATATGTTTTGAGCACACAAAAGAGAAGGCCCTCCAGTGTCTCCCATGAGGTACTGTGTGGGAGGGAAGCTCTTTCTTAGCCAAATCACTATCCCATAGTGAAGTGCCTTATGTGACCCAAAGGAAAATGAGTCAAGTAGTATCAAATTCATGAGAACAGCTATATTTATAGCATAAATCAGAAGATTGAGAAGACATGGCCTGGATCAAGATCCATGGCACCAAGTATTAATGCCGAGTGCTTACCATGTGCCAGAACTATTCCAGGCCCTAGGAAATCAATGGAGTGACAAAGCCAATAGGGATCCAACCCTTAACAAAGTGTGGAGTTTAGCAAAAGAGGCAGAGTGTAAAGGAATAAGTCTAAGTTATGATTTCCTGAGTGTGCAGAAATTGGGATTTCCCAAACTTCAGAGACAGGTGGTCTTAAAATTATGACAAGTACAAGGAGAAAGAAGTACAAGATGCAAAGGAAGAAAGGTCAGTCAATTTTCAGCGGCATGATATGTCAAATGATATCCATCCTCAGGACCTCAGAGAAATTAATAGAACCCCTGGGGTTAATAATAGAAAAAAGTGTTGCCATTTTCTGAGTCTCTGTGATATACTAGTGACCAGGTACTTCCTACAAATTATCTCATTTAAAAGAGAGGTCAGACACTGGACTCTATCCTTTTGAAAGGTTGATGATTCATAAATTAGAATGTAAGGAAGGGCTTTTATCTGAAGTTTGGATACAGAACTGGTTTTATTTTCAAGAAAAAAATGAAACTCAGGATTCCCAGTTTGCTAATGCCATTTATTTGTTTGTTCATTTGTTTATTTGTTTGCTTACTGCTTTTTTTAGACAAGGCAACCCTTGGTTGACTTCACAGATTGCAAGGATCTTGTCAGCTTATAATCCCTTATTTTTTTATTTTTTATGCCTACAGTACCTGATCTTCCTAGGTGGTTGCCCATCCAAGTATTAATTAGGCCTGACCCTGCTTAGCTTCTGAGATTAGATGGGATTGGACTTGTCCCGAGTGGCATGGCTGTAGACACTAATGCCTTATTTAAACTGTGATAATATGCTACCATTTGCTTACAAAAATGTGATTACTGATGGAGACTCAGGGCCATATAATTATGGGGTTGTTTCACTAGTAGTGAAGTAAGTCTGGGCTCTTAAAGGGTCTCAGTTAGGTGGATGGCTAGAGGCATCCAGGGATAGCAGGGTGTCATGGAGCACAGAATGATGGTCTAGGTGTCCCCCAACATTGCCCCATTACTACCGCCCACGCCAGGAGTAGTGACTGATTTGCCTTAGTATCAAGCTCAGAGTATGACTTTATTCTTTCTACCCTTTTTCAGTACAGCTTCTTAGGCCCAACATCACATCAGTAGAGTGAGTATGGGGACTTTGTAATTTTACTAATATCAGGATAGTTTTATAAGACACGGTGTAAAAAGTAAATGCAAGTATTTAAATTCCCACTAAATATAGATTTTCCTGGACAGCTGACAAAGCAGCTCAACAGACTAAGGAAAAATTTAGTTTTAAGAGATCTAAAAATAGAGTGTGCCACTGACATCTTTGTCCAATAACACCAATTATTAATAAGAAGTTAAAAAGAGAAATTCATTTGTGGGGTACTTATTAGTATTCATGAATTGCTATTTATCAGCACAAACCCTCACTTTCCATTTTTATTCTTTAATATATTTTAATAATAGAAATAATGTAAAATTAGAAAAAATATAAAAATATTTCTGATACATTTAACATTTGACCAGAACAAAAGAGAATTGGGAAACTATGTATTATTCTAACTGTATAAATGGGTAAAGTAGAAAGTGAGAGGCAAATAGATCAATTGTAGAAGATAGAATATGACTCATGCTGTTGATAAAAATAATTGTCCTCTAAACCATAAATTTTCAATAATGCTTAAAATAAGTCATTGTCTAAGGAACTATAATAGAGCAAAATCTTTGCTATGCCTTTAAATTACCAATAGGTATTTTGGAATTCTTTTGAGGTAAGATTTTGTTTGTTTGTTTGTTTGTTGTTGGTTTTTAATAGTTTAAAAGCTTTCACTGAAATTTTTTCCCTCATAGCACTGAACTTAATGACATGTGGTCATCTAAAGGTATTTGGAATTTATTGAATATTGGCAATGGACAGGTAGGTAGTGAAAAGAACAATGACAGGACAATTCATTTTCTTTTTTCCCTTAAGTCTATGGGCAGGTCCCACTCTGAATTCCCTCAGGATACTGACCCTGTTAGGGTTCCACTCTCCTGGCCATCCTGGCACCCCTGTGATCAACTGGGCTTCTCCTTTACTTTTTTTAGAAAATGAGAGAGAAACACCAATATTTCATAATGGTGACTTATGAAAGGGTTTTGATAGATAGAGGTTGGAGAAGGAGGAGTTTGCATTTTAGGAAGGAAACAATGTGAAAAACTGTGTGCATGGGGTCAGGAGGAAGGAGCAGCTTAAGTCCTCTAGTTTTGCTGGTGCAAAGACATGAAGTGATGCAAGAAAAGGAAGGGAAGGTATATTACAGCAAATTGGTAAAATCTCCATCACAATTAAATAATATGACCTCAGGCATGTCTGTAAGATTTTGCTAATTCATCTACAAAACTGTGATTCTGGAATCACCTCTAATATTTTTTCCACCTCTCACACTTTTAGATGCAACACTACTGACCTGGATATGGTTACCACAAAGAGCCTTGTGGAGCTTGAGATACAAATTCAAGAGTCATTCACATAGAAGTGACATTTAAAGTAGTGGTCAGTGAATTTACAAAAGGATAATGTGCAGGGAAGGATAAGAGAATCAAGAGTAAAATATATAGTCTCACCCGTGGTCAGAGAAAAGTAAGAGGAACCACCAAGGAGATAAAAGTGTTATATGGAGAAGAAGAAGTAGAATCAGGATGGGACCCTTCCAACAGGGTCACTACCACAAGAAATCCAGGAAGATGGGAAATGGACAGAGGAAATTGGATCTGCTTAAGGTATGCTTGCCTATCTTTAAGAATACACAGCTAGTAATAAATACTCTAATTTGACTAAGGAAAACCAGCCCAGAGGGCTGAGCCACACTAAGAATAGCAAGGTAAGATAAACTCCAATGTCCCTGGTTCTCAGGCGGAGCACACCAGGCAATAGGCCTAATGTCTTGAAGAAGTCCAGGTGACATGAACTAAAGCTCCTTCGAGAAACTGAATTGGCTTGCTCACCATTTGGATTCACTTCATACCACTAAAGTTAGCTGGACCAAGGAGGGATTGGACCACGTCTAGCTCATGATCCATTTTTTGCCTTTAATGGAGAAGAAAGTACACAGTGATGAGGCCTTGTCTTACCCAGTGAGCCCTGATCCAGTCCTTTCTTCAGAAACAGAGAAAACAGAAAAATAGAAATAACTGGAGGTGCCAGAGAGAAAGAAGGGAGAATTGAGAAAGAAAGAGCCTAGAGGAAGGCTCTTTGCAATGACCTTGAATCCTTAGGTCATCACAGAGTCATCATGGAGTCATCACAAAGAGCCAAGCCCCTGGAAGGAACCTGTGTTTTCCTCCCCATGTCGTTTATACCCAATAATAAACACACGTACCAGATAACACACACGTTGGAGGCTGTGGGCTGTTGGAAGCAGACCCAGGCCTTTGGGAATCCCCTGAATCAAGGCATGAAAAACATTCTCTTCCTTAGCACCTGTAACACTCTCCCAGTATGACTGTTTCTCTTAAAGTCATAGGCGTCTGTTTTCAGGTTTGCTCCTTGGAGACAGAAACAGGGTTATATGATGTTTTTTTCATTTCCTGCTATGTACTGTTTTAAGTTTCTGTGGCAGCTTTTACATTCTTTCCTCCAAATGATGAATCTATATATGGTTGCTCCCCACCCCACACCATGTTAATGGCTAGGGCAGACTTACACTGGGAATGTTTAGGAAATGGAATGTACTGTAACCAGTGTTATTTTATCAGCTATTTTTGAAGGAAAAAATCTTTCTACAGATTTCAAGCCCACTCTGCTGGTGCAATAGAATGATCAAATAGAATCTTTCTTGGAAGATTTGGGATCACATTCAGCCTCAGAGTCACCATTTAGATCATCATTTGGGTCATCACTGACCTCAGTGTTGTGGGCCGTGGGACAAGCACTGAGGATACAGCCAGAAGACGTGGGCTTGAGGATTGGCTTTACTTAGAAACTCTGAGATTCTAGGCAAGTCATTAAAAAAATAAATATGTCAAAAACCTCAAGTCTCAGTTTTCTTTTCAGCAAAGTATAGATAAAAAGCAAATCTACCTGCTTCACAAGATTATGTGCACATTACAAAAATCCTCTGTGGAAGCATTTGCATTAACTGAAAACACTCCATCCACAACTATAAGGACTATAGAACTAGAGACTTCACTGTAGGAAGCATACAAGACCAGGCTAAATCTTGGTAGAGATGGGACAGGTGAATTGGAAACATTGGCTTATAAAAGAAATGCTCACATTGAGTTTGACTTCTTATTATTAATCTCTTTGTTCTACAAGTGGAATGCTAGCAAAAAAAAAAAAATAGTTTTCACAAATTGCTTTTCAATTAGCTTCCTGTGTCCCCATATAACAGATAAGGGAACCAAGACTCAGAAAGCTGTTTATCTATTTGTTTTTAAATGACTTGTCCCAAATCTCGCAACTAGCAAATGTAAGTGTAGAAATTTACACCTGAAATTAAGGCTGCAGGAGGTTCTATTTTTATAAAGACTTAAAGAGCATACACAGAAACACAATGAAGAGAGCTTCAGAGTCATTGTCCCACAGCAGAACCTAGACTCTGAGGTGAGGCCACCCTGAAAGCTCCTGGCAGAGCTGCCCTCAGGAGAGGAATTCATTCTGATGAGAGAAACCCAAATCAAGACATCATTAGAAGGGATGCTTGTGAATGACACGTTAGGGATATGCTCTCTAGTTGTCTTCTAACTCAGCCCTTTCAGCAGCTTGGGTCAAGTCCGTGGGAAGAGGAAGACTAATAACTCATGAGTCAATGGAGTGGTAACATGGAGCTCAGTGAGAAACAAACAGGATGAGTCTGTAAAAAGTTCTATCACTAGTAGGAGAAGAAACTTCTTCCACTCAGTCAGCTCTTGTGGCTGAGGAGACAGCCATCAAAACCATGCTGGTGACCAGGTTAGTGCCGGGGATGACTGGAGGGGTGACATCAGAAGACACTGCCTAGAAACGAGTGTGCCGGACCTCCATCAGTGACGGGCTCATTGCAACTTCTGTTACTGCACACATATCCTTTGATTGAAGGGAGGAAATAGGTTACACTGTATTGTTGGTATTATTACTAAACATGATTTTTTCTCTTTTTATCTCACTTCTTTGTTCCCATCTGTGTTTCAGTTGAAGATTTAGAATTTAAACTGTGGATCTAAGTTTTTCTTATTTCTTTCAGCCTGTATAAATATGATCACTCATATCTTTCCCTTTAGCTACACTCCACCTTCCAGGAGAGGGCACAGTGTAATGTAGTGGATGTGAGCAGAGGCTTTGCCAGGAGATAGAAGTGGAACTGACTTTTACCACCCCGGTGACTTCAGGAAGTCATTCAGTACCCAGCTCCTCATAGTTAAATGAGAATAACAAGAATGCAGATACCACAGAGCCTTTGATAGAACTACATGCAATAATGCTGGCTGGTAATTTGTAAGCATCCAATATGTGATAGTTGTGTTATTAGTAAATATTGAGATGTTTACATTAAAAATAGGACTGGATTCAACCAAATCTCAAGAGACTATAACTTTTATGTGTAGGAGTTGTCATGTAGAGTGAGTTGCCCATTTTTTCTCTCATCATCAAAGGATCCAAGATTTCAGCCACTCACAATAGAGTTCTCTGTTAGCTCTTCCCCAACTTTTTTCTTCAAACTTGAATTTCACATTGTTGTCGATTACCCCACCTTTTTCTAATGTCTGCCAAAGTTTCCTTAAAATGTCCCTACCTTTTCAGTATAGTTTTTTTTTTGTTTGTTTTGTTTTGCTTTGCTTTGTTTTATTTTGTATTGTTTTTCAGGGAAATTCACATGTTCCTGTTAGGAAATCATGAACTTTGCCAGACACTTACGAACAAAACAGTTTCTCATTCATGTTCTGCTTTTTAGGGATGCCATGAGAATTAGTTAGATGAAGTCTGCAAGACACAGACTGCTCTTGGAGAAATATGATGTATTAATACCATATTGAACAGAATCCTGTTTTCTCATGAGGCACTTCCCACCCACCTGTTTCAGATTGACTCACCTCTGCCACGGGGGACAACTCTAATGAATGCTATCACCTACAGCGACTTAACTCTTCTTTAGGCAACACAGCTTTCCACTGAGCAGTAGTCAAATTTCTGATTAGCAATATTGCTAAATTAGTAGTATTCTTTCCCTGAATGTGAATCTAACATTTGGAGAAGTTGCTAAGAACCTTTCTCAAATTGCTTTCTCCAACTTTGCTCATATTCTGCCTATCTTCTTCTTCCATTATTCTGTAACAGGCACAGATTTTCTTTCTCTTTGACTAAAGAGACTAGTTCCATGGTGGCAGTTAGAGCATCCTTGAACTTTTCCCCAGATCTTGCAGTATTTTCTCAGGCATAATCACCAGATTCTGCTAAAGAACCAAATAACCTTAGTTCCAAATCCATTCCATAAAAATGGAATTTTGCTGTAATGAGAAACTGGATTATTTAATGTCAGTGGCAACTTTAAATACCTGTGGAGGCTAAAAAAATCTTAATATTTGACTTGATTAGTCTTTTACCATTCTATTAATGACATATGTTTATAGAAAGTGACATAACATTGGCCACAGTTACAAAGTGTGATTTTTATTCACTTTCTCTCTTGTGTGCTATTGTACCCGCACCTCCAGACAGAAAGGAAACACCTAGAAACTGGTAGTGCTCAGAACAGAGGAGGGCAGGTTGACATAGACTGTCTTCTAACTTATGAAGAAAAAAGAAAGCATAATTAGCTTAGTCAAGTCTATTGAAAGGAAAGCTTCATGGACCCTCAAAATGTAGGTTCTGAGAAGCTGCTGCCAACCCCAAACTTTGCAGCTCAAAGATTTTGTATCTCACTTTTGGGACTAGGAAGAGTCTTCCCCTTCCAGAAAATGAGATTTCTATTTAGGGTCCTGAATGTTGTATCGATTACTTTTTCCTTTTTTTTTTTTTTTAATCTTGTTTTTTTTTCCCTCTTTTTTCTGGCAAATGATACCAATATATCTTTTTTTTTATGTCAGTTTTGTTCTTCTGATGGAGACAATAAGAGGGATAGAAGGGGGGCCGTGAATGCCATTCTCATTTTTTGCATTCTCATAGCTGACAGCTCACTCCACTTTAGAAAGGAAGACATTTTCTGAATTGTTCCTGAGGAGATTTGCTTTGTTTTGTTTTCCCTGTCAGCCTCCCTGACTTATTTTGTTGTTAGAGAATTTGAACTCTTGATGGTATAAATACAAGAAGAACAGTTTCTATTTGTTTTATTTTGTTTGCTTGTTATTATTCTAGGTCTGCTATAAAATGTCTTAGCAAGATGTTTTGTTTTCATAAGGAAAACCCAAACTTTAGTCTAGTGACCATTCTTTTTGTTCCTGTACAGGAGGAGGGAGGAGGGGCTGAGAATGACTCCCAGGACCATCATGGTACATCACTGACTTAGCAACAGGTCACTATGGTGGGCTCCTGATGACAGCAGAAAGTTTGTGAGTGGTACAGGGTTGCCAAGAGTAACTATTTGGGCAAGCCCTCAGAACGAATTCCAATGGGATCCTTTGTCTCCAAAACAGAGTAAGGTGCTGATTTTGTTGACCTCAACACTTGATAATTCTGGCCAAGCCTTTCTCAGTAAAGCCATCAGAGCAGGCAGAAAGAATCCCATTTTCTTGATGCAATTGGAAATGCCATTCCCAATACTGAGGAGGAAGGACTTTTAAAATTGCATACACATAGTGCCACCCACCCAGAATCACTGCCCCTGATGAGAAATGCCACTGATGGGAGGGTGCTACATACATGGTGACGAGGAGGCAAAACAACAAAACAAAACAAGAAAGTTGTTGGAAACCATTAGAATTTCAGTGTGTGTGTGTGTGTGTGTGTGTGTGTGTGTGTGGCCCATGAGAAAAATTATTCCCAGCCCTCAGACTTTCCTAAAGTATGAACAATGTGAAGAGATCCAACTTTTGATTTGGACTTGAGATTTTAAATTTAATGTGACATATTAATGAAAGCAATGTGTGGTATTTACTCAAATCATAGTTTTCTTCAGAGTAGTGCAAGATTCAGTCATGAATAAATCAGACAAGTACTCAGGATTCTAAAGAAAGGGGCACCCAAAATCAAAATAGAAGAAAAACAGAATGACATGACTCAAAAAAATAATTATTTAGTTTGTGAGGCAAGTGATACCATTTGGGGGAAGTACTAAAAACTCTGCAAAGACATAAACTTTATGAAGGCAAAATGGTTGCATACACTCTGCCCATCTTCATGGCCAGAGTTTATGTAGTATCACTGGAGCTCTTTCTGGAGCTTGAGGCAAGGGGGAGCATGCTGGGGCCCTGTGCTCTTGGTCACTGAGCACGTGCCTCTCCTGAGTGTCAACCCATTTGATGACATAGTGACACTTCATACGCATTTAGATGTAACCCTGTTGCATTTTTTATGAGTGTTAATTCAAGTGTCTTGGGAAACATAACAAATTGTGCCTAATGTTTTAGTGTTTCAATAAAATTGGTTTGATTTTAGAAGACTATATAGTCTTCTATTTAAAAATTTTCTTTGAGGCTTTAAAGGGTCAAGTGATTTTAATAAAGGTAAAAACACATTCTTGAGCAAAATGAAAAAGTTTAAGGTCAAATGTTGCATTTTTCCTGAAATTCAGGTACATGGAATTATGAGGTTTCTGCAGAAACTTTTTGGAAGCTACTATTTATTGAGTGCTTGCAATGTGCCTGACCAAGTGTTTTATAAATATTATCGAATGAATTAATGAATGAATGAGCTAATGAACAGTCCTACAGAATAATTATTAATATTTACATTTTACCAATGAGAAAACTGAGGCTTAGGGAGGTCATAAAAAATTATCTGTCTGACAAATGTTGGAAATAGAATTAAAACCCCAATCTTTCTAACTCTAATTTATGCAATGTGGGAGATTCAAAACTGAGTTCTGGAAATAATCATACATCATTAAAACTCCTCTGCCTTAGGCCAGCTGATGAAGATAGTTTTTATTTTTCTCCTTTTAGTCCCTTATTTCTCTCAATGAGTGCCAGTCTCCTCCTCATTCAATTTCTCACATTACTCATCTCTTTTACCCACAAAATTCTGGTTGAAAAGAGTGGAATCTTCATGCTTAAGAGTTTCTAAAGACGGAGAGAGCTGGGAATACTAACCCAACGTTCTGATCTTTTTTGAAAGCCCAGACAGAAAAGAATATTGGCCCCAGTGGTCAAAACCCAGACAACTCCAGTTTTGATGGGACAGCTCCCAAAAAGTTCAGATGCTTCCCTGAACTTATCCAAACCTTGGGCGGTCTCCTGCTTTTCCGGAGGGAACATGCTTGGTGGATGATGCACCAAGTTTGAAACACATGAAGAATGCCCTCTGTGGGGACTCTCGGGTCTTATGAGAGCTTAAGTCCCAACTGCACATCAGGCTGCCATTTCTTCTATGAAGAAATACAGCAAGATTTGTTGGGTTGAAAATGGAATCTCAACCACACAGAAAGCACTGGAAGTTATATTAGGTGAAGTCATCAAATTTCTGTTTATGATCTTCATTTATTAAGCATGTACCAGATACTTTTTTAGATACTTTACCTATGTTATTTCATTTAATCTTTTCAACAAACCTCAAGGCACTTAACAAATGCTGAAACTGAGACTCAGGTTGATTAACATGCCCATAGTCTTTTGATTTGTAGGTGGCAGTTGAGATTTGAACTGACTCTGTCCGTCTCCAAATTTGTGCACTTAATTGTGCCGGGATGTCCCCTGACCAGCCCAGAAGGACATAAGAAAATATTACATTTGTGGGAGGGTTGGTACCCTAGCTTTCTTTCTATTTGTCTGCAGCCTCCCCTGGGCCATTCCAGAAGCAGGGATGGAAGCAGCAGAGCTGGCAGACACCTCTGGTCCTCATATAGCAAACATGGGCAAGTTAGCCAGCCTGCTGGGCAGGGGTTTGGGCTAAGCAACAAAAATTAATGAGTACCAAGGAAAATCAGATCAACTAGCTGAAACCTTTGAGAAGCCATCAGCAAAAGTTTGACAAGATAGACTAAGAAATTTAAAGAATTTCTTAAAAATTAGAAATACATCAGAAAGGAAAAAAAATCAACGCACAAGCCAATTCCATAAATACTAGAACTTCATAGAATCATTAAAAGTCACCATAACTTGAGGCTGACTAAAATTGTGGTCCCTTCACTGTTGTAATTTAAACTTAACTATTTATTTTGGCTTCTGTTTTCAATGACTTGTTCTAATCGAAATGCTTTGATGAGATGTACAAAAGGAATAAAAATGTGATTGAGAAGCCAGAGAGTAATATCTTGCTTTAAAATAATTATGAACATAAACTTTAACCTTTGGCCATGTTATTAGGGCTATCTTTGACTAACTAGGGAAAAGACTTTTAAGAATTTATTTGGAAAAATATTTTTGGTTTTGAGAGTGGGTGTTGATGTATCCTAACATCTTACCAAACACATTTCCACCAAAATACCTTTTATTCTGCCTATAAATCAATGTACATTTGACATATAAAACGTCATTTCTTGGAGTCTTTTATAACAATCCATGGCTTACAATAAACTAAGGTCAACTTTATGCTGAGTTCAAAAAATATTTGTGGAACTTAGGTTTTTGCTTTTCCTACAAGCAAGCTAACCTGCGTTATGTGAAGTACCACTAAAATAGACATAAAATTCATCTCTTGGTGGTATGCTTACTTGAATTTAATATTATTATTGAATCCAATAGGAACAATAAATAATGTGTTAATATTTGTTAAAATATTACCATATGTCGGGTATCCTCCAGAAGAACTAGGGTTTGAAGACTGGCCATGCTACTTTGACCACCTGTGAGAGACCACAGACAAATTACTTATATCTCAAATCATCAATTTCCTTATCTAAAAATTGGTGAGAATGACACATTGATTTGTACAGAGGAGTCAATGAGATAACATATGTTGTATTAGTTTGCTAGAGGTGCCATAACAAATACCACAGAGTAGGCTTAAACAACAAAAATGTATTTTCTCTCAATTAAAAAGCTAGAAATACTAAATTAATGTTATCAGCAGAGTTGGTTTGTTCTGAAGCTTCTCTCCTTGGCATGTACAGGGCTGTCTTCTCCCTGAGTCTTCACATGGTCTTCCTGTATGTATTTCTCTTTTCCAATTTATTCTTATAAAGAGGACAGTCAGATTAAATTAAGATCACCCTAATGGTCTCATTTTACATTAATTATATTTTTATAGACCATATCTCCAAAATGCAGTCACATTTTGAGGTACTAGAGGCTAGGATTTCAACATAAATAAATTTCAGGAAGGAAACAATTTAGTTTAAAATGTGAAATGCCTAGAACATAGCACATATTCAATAAATGCTGATCCCCTTCTCCTTCCCACTTCTAAGATTTGGTGTAAAGAAGACAGCGCATGAAGTAATAAGCTCTTTGAGTGGATTATTCAGGTTCCTTGACAAAAATATTAAAATGCAGGATAATCCCATTAAAATGGGATGTCCATTGCTGCTCATCCACAGGCCTTCAGTTTAAAAAAAGAGGCAAATTGAACTTTACATCTCAAAAATTATATGTCAAGGCACAAAGAGGAGCTTTTTATCTCCAGATCTCTTAGCTACCACTGATTTAACTTCTAGTCAAAACAAAGGCAAGCAAATAAATGAAATGATGATGACGATGATGATGTGCAAGGGTGCTAATAACAGCTAACATTTTACTGAGGACAAACACATAAAAAGCCCTTCAAATGAATTCTCCCATTTGATCTAGCCAACTTCTACAAATGGGTAGCTGTGTGTGGTCTATCAAATAAACTGATTTTTTTTTTTTTTAAGGAGAACATATTGAGAATTTCCACATGTAAGAAAGGATAAAATTGGTGTTCATTTCATAAGAGGATTTATCAGCTCAGGTGATCATTGTCACTTTAACTGTAGTTTTGCTGATATGTAAGGACAAAAAAATACGTTTGGATTGATTAGAGAATGTTGACATTCACTTTTGTAACTGGAGTGCCTTCTGAAGCAGAGATTCCTTGTTAGGTGTTGATTGATCTGGAGAGCTGGAGACAGCCTGCTTGCAAGTCCTTCTCTACCTAGCATACTTCTCTGCACGTCGTAAAGATAAATAAATATTTGTGGATTGAATGATGCACACACCGCCCCCACAGGACTCTGAGTTACTCTCCTTTCAGGACCAGCATGGTTAACAGCTCTGATGAACTCAACAACTGAGCATCTCTGTCTGTGTCCTTCTTCTGGACAATCAAGAGACTCCACACGCCCTCCCCCTCCCCCCAAGAACACACTGCTGCAGAACGAGGTGGAGCCACTACTTCACCCCTTTGTAATTTTACTCTCAAGTGCTTTGGAGGTTTTGAGCAAGAATCTGAGTTGTGTGAACATATCTATAAAAACAGTTGTTGAGAAAGCAGAAAGATCAAATGTTGAAATTCCAAAGTTTTTACTTAATTGCACTTCTACATACACCTCCCTGGAAAGACAGATATGACAGCTGCCACTGACAGTGATAGAAACACCCATTTTGAAATGTTGAAATTAATGAAAACATCTAGGCCATGGTGATGCCTATTGGATTTTGCTTCTGTCAGAAGAGGCAGGCTGCCTTTTTATCATTTAGCTCCGTGCAACCACCTACTAACAAGAATCAGTGGGCATTGCTCCTGGTAACTCTTCCAGGCTTGAACTTCTGCAGGGTGACACAGAAAAATGCCTCCCGTCAGCTGACTCTCTGGACATGCTCAGGCCTGAGGGCAGGGCTTTGAGTTTCTGGCCTATTGTCAACCCCATTGAGCAGCAGCCTTGGCTGGGTCATATACAGCATTTTTTTCTGTCTGAAGGATGACCTGGTTAGCAAAGGACAAATAGTAGAGCTCCTCAAAAATAATTAAGTCTTTGGATCCCTTTCTGCAAACACAAATCTGTGTGAGGTTTTCTGGAGTGAATGCTGTAGACAGAATTCCAAAGGCCAAGAGGCCAAACACCCCTCTGGTCAGTCACCCACATTCTCTCCATAAATAGCACCATGCCTCTTTGAAGGAATGAGACAAAGTTAAGCAGTCCCATTTGTGGTACCAGCTGGATGGTTACTTTAACTATGGAACATAAATATGACAAAGACAGCAACAGGGATGGACTGGAAAAAGGGCAAATTCAATTAAACCACAGTATGTTGGAAAAGTCACTTAATTACTTGTGGCCTCAGTTTCCTCATCTCTAAAGTTAGACTAATAATTGTTCATAAGATCATCCATTTAACTAGAGCAATTTCATTAAGAACCTACCATGTGCATAGTGCCATGCTAAAAGCTGGTAGTGAGGATTAAATAAAATAGTGTAAGCCGGGGCACAGCAGAGCAGTTAGTTGCCTCATGGAATTTTTTCCCTATAAATGTTAGTTGATATGGGGAAGGGTAGGGGAAGGCAGAAATCTTTATAAATGTGGATATTTACTCAGATTCCCGAATTATTTATTAAAAATATTAAAAATTGCTTTCTTCTATGTGAATAATGATTAAGCAACATAAAGAGACAATCAAGACCCTGGGAACAGGAATTAAGACAGGGGCGGTAGATACCGTTCCAGCCCAGTGGGACCTTGACTAAGCTTTGACATATGTGATTAGACTCCCAGGAGAATCCATGGCTTCGAATTTAGGTTCGAATAGGTAAAGAGTAAAGAGGAAATGTGACAGTGGGCCAAGGGGAAAGCAATGAAAGGGGCAAATTAATATATTACAAGGGAAAGTATAGGAGAATTCCTGGGAACAAACCAACAGGCATGTTTATCCTGTGAGAAGCCTTACTGATTTCAATGGTTGGCTGGAGGGAGGGGAAAATTGAGCTCACATTAATCATGCTCCCAAGTTCAACTCCAGTTTCTAACAAAATAGACAATACTGGTAATACCACTCCTGGCCCTCACAACCCCGGGGTCAAGGCCTGGCTGGAATTACCCAACAGGATTTCAGATCAGGCCTGGAAACTTGTGCATTTAAGCTTATTCTGGAATGCATGCTACATGTAGAAATGGATTTTTTCAATCTAATCTTAAGAGAATCTGAACTTAATAAGAGTAACGGGTATTTTAGATAATCCCCTATTTTTCTTCTCAAGAGAAGCATTTTGTGGCAAAGACCAGCAAAAGGCACTAATCGCACCTATCTGAAGCCCAAGTTTGGAGAGAAGCTTTTTTTTTTTTTTCCTTTAACCAGAGCAATTTCACAGAAAAACAGAAAAACAGAAATCTTTTAAAAATATTATTTACCTTCTGGTTGCCTTTTATTTGTGTTTCTTGATTTCTTTTGCTCCTCTAGAGAGTTAACAAAGATGACCTCAGGGAGTGGGTGCTTCAAAACCGCTCCTGGGTGGGGACTACAGATGACAGGTCAAAATCGACATCACTCTTCAGCTGCCTGGTGTGCACCTAAAAAAAACAGGCACACCCACGCTAAAATAAAGAATTGGCCTGCACTCAGGGAAAATCATGGATACATTTCTTCTTCTAATGATATATGGAATAAAGGTCAAAGGGTGCAGATTGAATATGGAGAGGGTATGGGAGAAGGTGAAGCACAGATAAGATGGCAGATGAGGGAAGTAAAGGCAAACTAAACGTTTGATGTAACTAATTTGTAAGGAGGAGACCCGCCAAAATCCAGCGTGTCTTCCATGCCAAAGACTGATGTTCAGGATGAGTCCAGTTTTAGCCCAGGAGAAATAAATCAACTAGAGGGCAAAAAGTTTAAGGAGAAAAAAAGTATCATCCCAAATATGTGGTGTCGTCCACATCCAAAATTTCTAGGTCAAATACAATGAGGAACTATGTGGGAAAAAAGAAAGCAGCCTGAGCTCTCAGCACCCTGGGTCGGCCCCAGTTGCTGTTCTGGTCCTCACAGAACTGAGGTCCTGGTCCAGCAGGTAGGCAAAGGAGGTCCTGGCCCAGGAGGTGGGTAAAGAAGCTCTGGCCTCACACTTCTAGATGCTTGGGGATTTTCTAATTTGTATATCCTTTAATTAAAGGGAATAGGACCTTTTCTATAAAGATGATGATAATAAAACATCTCAAAAGAGAATGGGGGATGCATGGTCTCATGTATTATTCAAGCTTCATGGAAGGCAAGAGGGCTTGGAACAGTAAAATCTTGTTTGCTCACGCGGCTCTGAGTAACTTAAGGGGAAAAAGCTCAGAAAATAATTGATTAGATGCCAATTCACATAGCTCACTTAAGTCTGCTTTTTATTATCAGTATTTCTTTAAAAGGCTAATAGATCCTGTTCTTGACAAGCATGAAGCCAGAAGGTGGGCTCTTATCCAGTGTTTTCATTTTTCAGCCCCAAGAGGCCATGATTAGATCTTAATATTGAATGCACAAACCACACTCACTGTGTGAACTCTCTGAGAGGGCTCTCCACCTAAGGATAAAAAAAGTAAAGAAGTTTTATTGGAAAGATTGTAAAAGGAAGGGGGAGGAGCACTCTGGGTCTCTTAGGGCCAACTGATTAGGATGCGTTGATTTTCTTATGAACACTCTAAATCTGCTCTCCCGGAGGGAAGAGAAACCTGAGAAGACTGGACTTCAGTGATTTAATTCCTGGTCTAAGAATAGCCAAACCAGGGCGGAGAGGAGCAAGCACAAGTCAACCACTGAAAAGCATTTGCAAATTGAGCAAAGTCCTTTGAATCTTAGGTAATAGCTGAGAGCAGTTTTTTTTTTTTTTCCTTCCACATCTCATAAACTATAACTGAACTTGGGAAAACATGCCAATCACGGGATGCTTTCCACAGATTACATGATCTAAAACTGAGCTACAAAGAGCCAAACATGAATAAAATGTGCTTCTAGTCATAAGTTCATGATGATGCTTCTCAGAGGCATCACCCAGTCCAGTAAGCACTGGACACATTTTATTCCTTACAACATGATCAAGATTAAGCTGCCATGCTTTGCATCTCTGTCTTCCATGTGACCACCCTCACCATGTACTATATGTGCAACCCTTTCTCCTTCATAATGGGATTGATTTGTGTCTCTGGGTGCACGTTGAGGGTTAGCTATCACCTTGGTTCACCAGCTCAGTGAATCAAAAGGGAAAAGATTTTTTCTTCAAGGAGAAAGACATGCAAGTTCATGGATGGCCTGAAGCCTAACCTCCGGGGTTAGCTCCCGGGATAGCTCCCATTCCTTCTGATGGCAGACTCTCCCTAAGAGACAGACGCTAATGGGGCTGAGCTGGAGATCCTTTCCAATGATTGGTCGGTTAGATAAAAATACATTTCAGTACTTACAGAATGGCATTCATAACATAACCTCCAGTAAAACTAATGTAGAAATTGCAACGTAGATAAGTTCAAATATTAAGAAGACAATACACAGATCAGTCTCATGATTTTAAGGGGACATTTGATATTGCCTATCAATGCCCATTCTGTGCTCCCTGGGAGCTGCAAGCTCCAGGTGATAACACTCAGGCCCAGGGAGGGAGGCAGGTGAGAAAGGGGAGTGCAAACCCATCTTTTCCTTTTTGTAAGAAGTGAGATGCCATGAATAGCTTTTCCCCAGAGTATCTCACAAATGTATTAGTTCTATTAGGGAGGTTAAATATGTTTGTGCCTTGGCAAATTTGTTATTCTAACCATAGCATAGTCAATGTGAAACTCAAGCATCATTCTACTTTATTATTCTGCTTTGTACACCATGTTTTCCCCATAGCTCTTAATATGAAAGTGCTCAGCCAGGTTCTCACCCTTTGTCACTTAATGAGATACATATTTTTGAAGGCTGATAATAGTTTTTAAAGGTAGCCATCACGCATTTATGTCAAGTTTAAATAGTTAGTACCATTATGACAATGACCAATACTCTATATTCAAAAGGCAACATTAATTTTTTCTAATATTTCTAATTAAACCCTGTTATAAAATAAGGTTCATTCACTGTCTTCATGGCAAATGTTGTCTTCTCATCCTCTTGGCTGACTTACCTTCAGCCCCTGGACGCCTGGAAACAAGCTCCCAGCTGGTAGAGTGGCCTCTAATACTACCAGATTCAGAGAGTGAGTTTGTCCTTCAGAGAAAAGTAGTTAAAATGTTCCAATGCAGTTCCTCAGAGAGCTAGAACCTCTCAAGTTCTCTCATGCTAGTTTATCAGAAACCCCTGAGTGGACATTGAACCTGATAACAGTGTCACAAATGGAGTGGCTTTTTTATAGGAATTATATATATTTATTCTTAAGTCTAAATGAAAGTTCACTACTCTTTTTGTAAGACATTTTGATTGAATGGTGTGTGTGTGTGTGTGTGTGTGTGTGTGTGTGTGTGTGTGTGTAAAAGATAGAGGGAGGGAGAGAAAGAAGAAGGGAGGGAGAGAGGGAGGTAGAGAAAGAGAGAGAGTTAGTCCATGCCATATAAGAGACAGATCTTGTTGGTTTAATGGCAAGTCCGTGAAGTACACTTTGTTTCAAAAAGAAGCAGTGAGGCTCCCTGAGAATCCACCAGTCTCTTCCAATTTTTGTCATTTCACAGTTACTTTCAGAATTGTCTTACTAAGTGTATCTCATTTAAGCTCAGGCATAATTTTACATAGCAAGAGAAACAGTCAAGACCTTGATGTCTTTTGTTTTTAATTTCCTTGTGCTTTTTGTCCCCTGGAGCAGATAAACAAAGGGTGTTCACTAGTTAGAGTCAGAAACTTCTCAACCCCAAATGTCTGGGAAGTCCTGTGTTCTGTTGATTCTAATATACATGCATCAACCATAAGGGAACTCTAATAGTGCAAGACAATAAAATCCCTTTATGTTTTTTGTTTTAGGGAAATCCTGAATGGTTGCACAAGGGTCATAAAAAATTACTAATGTGTTTTCTCATGGCGCTGGGCCATACCATAAGGCTGTGTGCAAAGGTATTGTATGCAGCCAGTAATCACAAACAAATGTATTCCACAGCAGATGAGATGTTATATGAGAAAGTGTGAGAGGTTAGAGCTTGAGCCTTGGTGTCAGCTATGAAACAGGTCCCTCCATAGTTGAAGACCCCTGAGGCCATGCAAATGAAAATGACAGTGCCTGGGAGGCAGGGGTGGGAGGGGGCTACCAAGAAGAATGAGGTTACCATTATGGACATCCAGTTTCCATTCAAATGGGAAATATGAAAAGGCTTCAACTCTGGTGCTATCTGGACCAAGAAAGAAGGTAGAATGTGTGGGTCAGGTATGGGGGAGATGTGAGAATCTCCATGAAAAAGAGACAGGACACCAGCAGGTGTCCCAGAGGGAAGGGTAGCCGAACATGGAGCCAGTCTTGTACCAGCAAGTGAAATCAGTCTGCTTTTGGCACCACTTATTTGATGTGTCCAATGTCAGGTTAATGTATGAGGAGGCAAGCTGTCAACATAATCCAAGGTTTGCCACCCACTGGCTTGGAAGGACACTCAGGGTTGGTTTTGGAGACAGAGTATCATTGGGATCCTCTGTCCAGATGAAAGGAAATTCTCATTTAAAAAGTTGAGATGCTTCTCCTTAACCTCCAAAAAAGAATTTCTGAGCTGTGGACAGTGACAATTCTCCAAGTGAGTTCCTGTGACAAGTAGGAGTATTTTTTTGATTCTCAGAGGTAGAAAAAAAATTCCACGGAAGCAGTACAGATTACTCAGAAGCACTGCATTTACTCAGACAGTGGTGTGCAGGGGAAAGGCACAGGTCAAAAATCCTGGCTCCACCACGCCCTGACTTTGAACAAGTCACTTACACTCTCCAGACCTCAGTTTCCTCCTCTGAAAAGAGGGAGAGAAATACCTGTTTTAATGATTGTTATAAAAATAAATCTCCCACTTTAGTCACTACCTTTATGGCAACAATTTTCAGATATTTTCTCTCTGGCCAAAATTTCTCATCAGAATTTCACATCCATATACTCTCTCCCATGTTCCACAGCCTCTTCAAAAACAAATGTTTCAAACTGAAATTTTCATCTTTGCTCTCTGTAACCTCACAGACTGGTTTTATATTCAGTTGAAGATGCCGTAATGTGTCACCAGGAAATTTAAGATGTCTTCATCACCACTCTAAAATCAAATAAATGACCAAATCTTTGATCCCAGCCCTTTCAAAGCTTCCTTGCTACCTCCATTTCAAGTTTGAAAGCCACCATTTAATACTTAGAGCATTGCAAATCTCTTATTTCTAATTTTGGCCCATTTTCCACACTTTTTATGGAAAAAAATGAAATGGTTTCCCACCACTCTCAAGATATTTCTTATCCCGAATTGCCAGCATCTGGTCCTGTCTTTCTGCTCCTGGATTATCTTTAGTCTCCACAGTTTCTGGCAGTCAACTCTCTCTAGCTATACTGAACTTGGTTGACTTTCAATCATCTCTGGGCCTTCACAGAGATTGTTCTCTCCGCCTGTAATGCACTCTCCCCATTTCCTCTCTAATTAATTGCTACTTCAGGTCTCATCTTTAGATCACCTCCTATGGGTGCCTTCCCTGTTCCCCCAAAGCTGGACGTGTGCTCCTCTTGTGTGCTGTCACAGTACCTGCAATCTTCTTAATATAGACATATAGATCATACGGGACCATACCGGACTTTCCTGTACCTGTCAGTCCCCTCCACTAGATAGTTAACTCTTTGAGGATGTGGAAACTTCAGTCGTATGTATCTGACCACTCAATAATTATGTGTAAAGGAATGAAGAGAGATGGGAGAGAGGGAGGGAAGAAGGATGGTAAGATGGAGGAAAGGAAGGCCCTATAATTACCTTTTCACAGCAAAGTGATGATATCCCTTTACATAGATACACAAAATCTCTACAGCCAGCCAAATGTCTTCAAAACTCAGCAGGTTCTACCAGTTCAGAAGCTTCCAGATGGGAGGTTTTGTTTGTTGTCTAACAATATCTTTATTTTCCTTCACTTTTTCTTTTTCAATTAATAGGCCTTATCTTCTAGAGCAGTTTTGGATTTATAAAAAAATTTGAATAGAGAGTACAGAGTTCTCTTATACCCAGTCATTCCTACCAATACACAGTTTCCCTATTATTACCATCTTGTATTGGTGTGGTACATTTGTTACAATTGTAAAACCAATATTGATACATTATTCTAAACTAAAGTCCATAGATATTACATAACATCTCTTTGTATTGTACATATTTTGGGGTTTTCACAAATGTGTAATGACATGTATTTACCATTATGGTATCATACAGAATAGTACCACTGTCCTAAAAATCTCGTGTTCCATTTATTTACCATTCTCCCTTTTCTTCTCTCCATCCTCCTAAACCCCTGTCAACCACAGATCTTTTTGTCTTAATAGTTTCACCTGTTCCAGAGTGTCATACACTTGGCATCATATTGTATGTAACCATTTCAGATTGGCTTTTTTCACTTAGTAATTATCATTTAAGGTTTCTGTTCATGTTTTCTTCAAGGTTGATAGCTCTTTTGTTGTTGTTTATCACCAAATAATATTTCTTGTGTGGATGGATATACCCCAATTTCTTTATTCATTCACCTATTGAATGACATATTGGTTGTTCCAATTTTTGGAAATTATAAATGAAGCTGCTATAAACATTTAGGGACAGGTTTCTGTGTGGACAAAATTTTTCAATTTGTTTGGATTAAAAAAAAAAAAAGCCAAACAAAAAAACCCCCACCATCACTGGACCATATGTTTATATTTAGTTTTGTAAGAAACTGCCAAACTGACTTCCAAGCTAGTTGTACCATTTTTCATTCCTGCCAGTAGTGAATGAGAGTTCCTGTTGCTCCACATCCTGTCAGCATTTGGTGGTGTCAGTGTTGCAGAGTTCCCCCATTCTAATAAATGGGCTGTAGTATATCATTACTGTTTTAATTTGCAGTTCTCTAAAATGCATATCGAACATCTTTTCATATGCTTATTTGCCACACATACATTATTTTTAGCAAAGTGTCTGTTTAGGTCTTTTGCTCACTTTTGGATTATGTTGTTTTTTTACTGTTGAGATTTAAGAGTTCTCTGCATGTTTTGGCTGTAAGTCCTTTATCAGATATGTGTTTTCAAATATTTTCTTCTAGTCTGTAACTTGTCTTTCATTCTCTTACTCTCCTTCACTTTAAATGATAGTTTTGCAGAATACAGAACTCTAGATTTGTGGGGGTTTTCTTTTAACATCTTAAATATTTCACTCTCCTCTCTTGTGCTTGCATGGTTACTGACAAGATGCCCAAAATGATTCTTATTCTTATTCCATTTAGGTAAGCTGCTTGATTTCTCTAGTTTCTTTGAAGGCTAATTATTTGCCTTGACTTTCTGCATTTTGACTATGATATACAAAATGTATACTTTTTGATATTTATCCTATTGGTATTCTCTGAGCTTTCTGAATCCATAGAGTAATTTCTCTTCTTGACCATTATTATTTCAAATATTTCCTCTGCTTCATTCTCTTTTCCTTCTTCTGGTATTCCAACTGTGTATTCAAGCTTTCAGATTCATTATTCATTCATGTCCACCCTATTGATGAGTCCATTGAAGTTATTCTTCACTTGTTTTTATTTTTAATTTCCTGCATTTCTTTTTATTCTTTCTTAGAGTTTCCATGTCTTTGCTAACATAACCCACTTGTATTGCATGTTGTCTATTTTTTCCATTAGGCCCCTTAACATATATAAACATAATTATTTTAAACCCCTTGTCTAATAATTCCAGTATTTGTGTCATATTTAAGTCTATTTCTGATACTATGGGATTTTTTTTTCTTTTGCCTTGTAATTTTTTTTGAAAGCCTGATATTATGTATCAGATAGCAAGTTTTTAATGTGATTTTATGTTAATCTGGCTAAGAATTTAATTGTGTTTAATGTTTGATGTAGCTGTAAGCTTCAAATTCCTCTTGCATCTTTGTTTTATCTCTCCTGTGAACTTTGGGCTTCTCTAAGTACTGTTCCTTAGAGAGATTCCATGTATTGCAGCTCTTTCAGCTACAGGACACTCTTGTTATATTGAGACAATGTTGGTGGCAGTGCTGAGGGTAAAATGTGGAGGAGGAGAAGCTTACTCTTATTATTAAACCTCAGTCTTGTGGGCTGTGTCCTTAGGCTGTGACCTTCAGAAGTGTGTCTTAGCTATCTCTACTTCCCTCTTAGATGAGACAGAAAGGCTAGAGGCAGAGTCTATGAAAATTAAATATTGGGAAAAACTGTTTTGTTTGGGTCCTTATTTATATTGTCTGCTCCTATAAGCAGTGATGGGACTATAGAAAAGAATGAAAAGGACAAGGCTTTCAGGAAACAACTCTGGAGAGAGGCTGGAGATGCTAGGATTGCCTCAAACAGAATTCTGGAGCAAGAGCATGGCACTTGGGGTGATCCATGGTGATGTTTACTGGCTCTTGTTTCCTCAGTGGGTTAAAAAAATGAAAAAGGAAGTCTTGGACTAAGAGACAAAATGCAGGTGACCTAGTAAGATATTGTGACTGACAATCCCAGTGCCCATGATCACGTAGGATACTACTTCAAGCAAAAAGAAAAAAAAAGCTGCATATAATTCCAGGTTGAGAAATGAGGAAATAAGGTCATCGTTGAAAGGTTGAGGTGTATTTGGCAACTTCTCTGAAGGGTAAAGCCATGAATTTGGCCCCGTCTTGTCTCCTGGCTCAACTACCGCTCCTGAATTATGGTTCAAATTTGTTAGTGAGTTCAGGAATGGGGTCTATGCCCTCATCATTTAATCTTGAACAAGTGCCCAAAATGACTTAGATTTTCTCACTAAGAAAACAAATATAATGGTCACCACTAACTAAAATATTAAAGCCTGGGAATTGCTGGCCTGAGGGAACAATGCTGGCACTGAAATTTCTGCAAAGGAACATCACATTCCACAACCACCTGTAAATCTGTGGAAATGGAAATTTAAAAAAAAATAAAGAAAAAGAAAAAGTGCCAATGCAAATGTGAAGAGTGGATTAGGTGGCTCCTACATAATTAGTGAGGATCTGATAAGAATGGACATTCCTTCAAGCATAATCATCTGCTGCCATTTCGAATTCAGGAAGTGTTTACAGTGGTGAATAAATGAAATGAGTCAATGAAGAGGAGTCATAAGTTGCCATTTAGTGGCTTTCTCTGCCTACATACTCATCTACTATATACTCATCATTATTTCTTGTTTCTTTGGCCCTTCCAACTCAATTCGTTAAGTTCTTTGAGGACTATATAATGACCTTTATTTCTTTATATTACTTACCACACTTAGGTCAGCATTAGAACTATATCAGCCAGGGTTCTCCAGAGAAACAGAACTGATAGGATATATGTATATAAAAAAAGATTTGATATAAGAATTTGTTCACGTGATTACAGAGACAGGAAGTTCCACTATTTGGCATCTGCAATCATGGAACTGGAGAACCCAGAAAGCCAGTGGTATAACTCAGAGTCCGAAGGCCTGAGAATAATGGAAGCAGATACTCTAAGTTTCCATTTGATTCAGTAGGTCCAGGAACTGGTAGTGTCAATATCTGAGGGCAGAAGAAGACAGATGTTTCAGCTCAAGCAGAGAGAGAGAATTTGTCCTTCCTATTCCTTTTTGTTTTATTCAAGCCCTCAGTGAACTGGATTATGGTCACCTGCACCAATGAGGGAAATATGCTTTACATAGTCTATGGATCCAAATGCCAATCTCTTCTAGACACACCTTTGCAGGCACACCCAGAAATAATGTTTTACTAGCTGAACATCCCTCAGCCCAGTCGACACATAAAATTGACCAACACAATATATACTAATTGACACAATAAAACATTTTAAAAAGAAATTGAACTAACTCAAGTCAAGGAAATAAATTTAATTTAAATCTTCAAGATGAAGAGATAAGAGAAACAATCCGAATTATTATCATTTGTAAGACTAAGTAAACTGGAACCATATTTATTATACATTCTTCTGATGTTTTTGTCTCTAATGCCTTATCAGAAGGCTTCCAACCTGTAATCACAAACCATTATTTGCTGTTGTCAATTGCTGGTTTCTGGTGTCCCCAGGGCTACAACCTGATCCTTTGAAACACCTTGTGCAACTTTTGTTTTTTCCTGGTTGCACATGCTTTGGTGTATCCTAATAAGATGACATGACTTTAGCACCGCATCCCACTACACACACACACACACACACACACACACACACACACACACACAACCTGACACTGTATGAATCATCACAAGGGATCTTAACGAGCTTTCACGTTTGCTTACTCCAAAATGAGTAAGTTTACATTGTTGTTTTATCAGGAACAAAAATAGACAACGTTGAAAATTTTGAGGGTGGCCAATCCTAGTTAAAGATTGTTCAGCTCACAGTATTTATTCACATTCAAAGTCTGAGTTTATTATATCTGGAATCTTCAGCAATGGCCTTGGTAATAAGAAGGTTACTTTGAAAAAGTAAAATAGTAAATGTCAACCTAAGACATAATTTGTGATCTTCTCTCCTTTCTGAATTAGTAAAGCAAATATTGTGAGCTTTAAAACAATAGAGATGCATGTTCAGAAACAGAAGTTTGTTCTTTTGTTTTCCTGGAGGCTATGCTATTGGTAACATAATACTTGAGATTGATAATATGATACAGAACTGACAAAATAAACTTGATCATTAGAATTTTACAACATTTGGATTCTGTCCAAATGAAGAATTATTGTTCTGGTGCCAATTTTCTTTACCTCTGAGTTATTGAGCTGAAGTTTTCACAGCAATGACATTTTCTTGACTGTTTTATGCTTGTGATAGGAAGTTACACAAAAAGAAGCTTCCTCTACAACCATTCATCTATTCAACAACAATTCATTGTAGTTTCTACTGTTTGCCCGAGCCTAGAGTAACACATTGAAAATAAGGAATATGGCGTTCGGTTTTGAAAAGTGGGATGTGAAAGCCCACTCTTTATGGATTTGCATCTTGACACACCAGTTATCTTTTGTCCCCATCTTTGGGACATCCTCCAGAGACACTTTCTCCTAGGTTGTCAGCTATGCTCAGCAATGAGAAGGGTAGATTTTCCAGTCAGGGCTTATTAAGAAAAGAGGAGAAATTTTTTATTCTTCTCCTTTGCAATTATAGCAAAAAAGCAAACAAACAAACAAAAACAGATGTCCCTAAAAGATGTTTTTATAACAATGAAATCAAATCTTAAAATAAAATTCAAAGGTCAAGCATAAAAGGAACAGGAGGTGTTCTGCTAGATATTGAGATACACTATTCAGAATTCCAAAGAACAATGACAATAACAACTTACATTGTAGGACAATTTGTCATTCACAATATAATCACAGATCATTGCTCACATAGATCTCTACAAGGAGGATGGAGCTGGCATAAATGCCCACAGCAGAGCTCTGAGTCTTTATGACCACACAGGCAGCAAATTGCAGTCAGGGCTTTAGTCATAATTTCCATCGTTTAAATCCATATCAGTATATGACCTTCGGGATAAAATCTTCAGTTATGTGAATAGTTTCTTTTTATTTTACTAAATTTTTGAAACTTATTTTTGAATTGTAAAAAATGTAACTTTGCCTAGGCTAAATACTGACATCCCCACATATCAGTGGAAAAATAATGTAATCTCTTTAAATTTCAGTCCCCTTAGCTATATAAAGGGAGTAATAATACCAGCTTTTTAGGGTTGTTGTAAGAATTAAATGGAATAATTATCACAGAGCAAAGAACCTAATAAATACTCAATAGAATATGTCTTTAAGTTTTGATAATAAAAATAAAATATATCCACTTATAAAAAGCATCCAAGAATAAAGAAAAATAATAATCATTTATAAATCTATCATCCCAATATAATCACTGAATCATTATGACATATTTCTGGTTTTCTAGATAATGTTACATAATGTCGTTCTTTATTATAAAAATTCTCAAACATATACTAAAGTTGAAAGATAAATACCTACATTTCTTTCAGTCATACCAAGTATGAGATGATAATCATAAATACTTTGCCATGTTTATTTCATCTACCTATTTATGTACATATCTGTATATTTTCATATATATATGTACATATATATTTTTTTCAGAAATATTTTAAAGTAAATTGCATTCATCAGAGTGTTTCAAGCCTACATATTTCAATATGTATCTCCTATAAATAAATTCTCCCACATAATCAATACCATTATCACAACAAAATATAAATGAGTATTCCCTAATGTCATTTAACATTCAGTTCACATTCGAATTTTATTTATTGTTCCCCAAATGACTTTTTGCTCTTATTTTTCCCAAACAAATTCATGAATTGTGTTTGGTTATATCTCTTATTCTAGCACAATCTTCTCTTTTTAATTACTCTAAGCATACATTTAAATAATGAATACATTCTAGTGTAGGCATCATTATAACCAATCCCTTAGCTTTAGAAACATACAAGTTGTTTCCTTTTTTCTTATTACAATTCATTTTAAGAGAAACACCTTAGCTCACTAATTTTCTTTCACTTTTTCTGATTACTTCTGAACATTTACTTTTCATAAAAGATATGAAAATATTTAAGACCCTTCTTACATATTAACATGTTGCTGTCTAAAAAGGTTTATCGACTGCTATTCTCCAAAGTATTTGAGTATGCCAGCAGATGTGGGGTTCTCAGCGTCATATTCTGGGTCTTCATTTAAATGTCACCTCTTTAGGGGACATACCATGATCATCTACACTGTGTGAGCTTCTTCGCTTTGCCTCCACAGTGTGTCCTTTCTTTGATAATTTAAAATTATCTGACTCCTCCCCTAGAGGAACAAGAAACGTCTGCTTGAAAAGGTCACATTTTGTCTCTGAAACTAGAAGCTCGGTGAAACTGATTGATTGATTTTGTATTGTGCTGATTTTAATAAAATTAATAACAAAGCTTCTGGCTCTTTAATTTTTGCTAACATGATATACATTAAGACTAAATATTACCATATGTACATTAAATATTGGCAGTACTTGGAAACCATAAGGGAATCTTTTGGAAAATTTTATTTTAAAAGAAAATAACCCAAATATCCAATATTAGGTGTGTGTTTAAGTAAGTGTGGCAAATCTATATGATAGTACAATCTGTAGACATTAAAAATAGCATTTATAACGAGTTTATAATAAGAGAGTGAAATACCTGTGAAATGATGTGGATAAAATAATTATTAGAATTTCAGAATACTAAATATAGGACAAAGAGACTAGTAAGATACAGTTAATGCTGCAACTATGGGTGATCAAAATTGCTTTTCTTAAATATTTTCTTTCTTTTTGACCAAACACAACACAGAAAGAAGGAGCTTTGGAAATACATTATTTAAGCATCTGTGGTTCTTTTTTACCAAACTATAAGAGAGGAAAAAAGTTTTCACTCATGGTAATTTCTAAACTTTTTAATATGATTTTTGTTGCATGAATTAAATGTTACTATTACTTCAACATATAAAAAATTGGGCAAAAGTAAAATAATCAGCCAACCAACAAACAAATAAATCTTTTGGGTTCTCCATTTTCTTCTGAAGAGTGTCACCCATATTCTATTACAACAACATTCATAATTATTTCATTTTTTGTTTACAGGCCCCATGACAAAACTTATCAACATAACAGATCATCTATTTAATCTGAGGGAATTAGCATCTGTAGACAAGCACATAACAAATGTCTGGTTATTTCACTGTTTTCATCCTGAGCAGTAATTAAGCAAGAGCATTTACTAAGCATTACTTGAATCCAGCATTATAGTTGTGTTATATGAAGTAGCCTGTACTATGGACTTGGCCCAGAGCTCTAGAACCTTACAGCTAATGACCTGTGATCAAGACTCATCTTTAGTCGAACCATATGACTAACCTCCTGGACCCAAAGCAGAAGGAATTTACAGCTTTCCAGGGGAACATGATATTTGCTTTGACAGTTTCACATAGTTTTATCCTGAAGCCAGACAGAGCTGAAGTTTCATCTTCACTCGCCTTTCCTGGGATCAAGCCCTTTGACGGAAGAAGATCACTGGGAATCCATCCTTAGGCCTGGAGGTGTCAGAGGCAGAAACCAGACATACAAATCCTGCTCTTTTGAGGCCTCTGGGAAAATACCCCGACACCTCTGCCTTGACCTACCAGTCTCATGTTGCCCATACAGGCTCCAACGTTCCAGCACTGCATGTTGTCTGGGAGGTGGGAGAGAAGAGGAAAAGGGAGAGCAAGAGGTTTGGAGGACAGCAAGCTAGTGACATCTGCCCGGAATACTGGCAGACCTCATTAGGCTCTGGGCTGGGTTTTGAAATGTTCCACCACTGTTTTTGCCTGACACCCAAGACCCTACCATTTAAAAATTACCTTTTAACATTCCTTTTTTCCCTCTCATCTTGCTAGGTTGGATCTTTACTTTTCTCATAGCTCCAATGTCAACAACTCCTTTGAGCAAGACTTTTCAAGCAAAAGATAGTCCTAGTGCCAATGTATCTTTGCCAGTTTTTGCAGTCAAAGTGAAACAAAGAAAGGAAACTTTATAAAAATTGGTGTTGTGAAATGGAACCAGACACAATAAATAATAGTCAGCATGCACATCCAATGACCTAAAGACTTAGCATCCCAAAGGATTTCTTGAGGTGTCATGCATAGATCTTTGAGAGGGAGCTGGCATTTTCTAATTGGGAACCTAGTGTTGAAGGACTCTGAAACATAGCAGTCAGGTGCAATATGGCAAAATAGGAAAAAATATCTAGCTGAGAATCTAAAATACTTTGGCAAGAATAGCTCCTGTATTGAGATGGAGGGAAATACTGAAGTGCAGCCCAAAGGAGAAATCCTGTAGGTGGCTATCACGGTCCTCTCACGGAACAGTCCTGTTAGGACTATTAATAAGGCTAGATAAGCCCTTCTCAGTCCATAAGTTAATACTAAAGTTTTATTTAAAAGTAGCTTTAGGATGAACCAGAAATTGTTTACTTTCCCATTTTCTTACCTTTTCATCCATTCCCAAATCCCAAAGCAGTTGTGGAATTATTAAATTTAAATGTGTTCTAATGCTTTTAACACATATTTAATATGTGTTAATTGATAAATGTTAATTCATTCTATGAGAGATTATTATATCAAAATAAACTAAACCAAAATAAAAGTACATATCAAAAAAAAATGCCTTCTCAGAGTGGAGATATGATTTGTAGACGGAACATGAACATGAAGCATTCAGGCATGGCTTATTTGGCCATGTATTAAAGTTCCTCCATCATGGAATATGTGGAATGTTAAAATAAATGTAAGAGATTCAGAGTGGCCAGAATGGAGATGGGGAGGTGGTAAAGGTTATTGTGAAAGACGTGGAAAAAGAGGTAGGCAGGACAAGTTCATGTAGGGCCTCACTGGTTCTTTTAAGGAGCTGAAAGTCATTTAAGTGTTTAAGCAGAGTTGTTAAATAATCAGATTTGTGCTTTAGAAAAATTACTTTTGCTGAATGAAGCATGCAGAATAGATTGAAGGTGGGCAAAACTAGAAGCAGAAAGACCAGTTGCAATATCCAAGCAAAGGATGGCAATGGCTTAGATTGAGATAATGGCCAAAGAGGTTGGAGATTGGGTGGTAGATAGATCTTGGTAACTGACCAAGGAGTCTGTTTGGGTGAGGGGAACAGTGAAGGAGAGAGAAGAGCCTAGAATGACTGAGGGGCAGGGATGTTGTCTAGTAAGGAGAGACAGAAGGGCACATGCACGTTTGAGTATTCTGTTCATTCTTGGTAGGGTAGTGTAAATTTGTTTAACAATCCTTTCTCAAGAGCAAGTTCTGGAGGAAAGTAGCCTATCACACTGTGCCTATGAATGGAGAAGGGAAATTGCCAAAATGGGGAAGGAAGAGAAATAATCCTAAGAGTGGCCTTCATTACTGAGCACTTTCTATGTGCTAGGCTCTATGCTGAGAGCTTTATACACATCGCTCTTTTGAGTTTTGTTTAATTCTTACAACAATCTTGTAGACATTATTATTTCCACTTTAAAATAACAAGAGCAAAACTTAGAAAGGTGAAGGAACTCTATCTGTGTTGTCCCATATGGTAACCCTAGCTGCCTTGGCTATTAAGATCTTAAAAATGTATGATTTAAGGACTTTGCTTTCAATTTAATTTAAATGCAACTTTAATTTAAATTTAAATTTTAAAAACTGACCGTGGATTTAGTTATTGGAAAACGTTTAAGTATGTTCGGAACAGCTCAAGTATGTGAATCAACTTTCTCGACTGTAAGTTTTATGAAATCGAATCAAATATCTCTAATGGAAAAACTAGAATCTAAAATTGAGATGTGCTGTTTGTAAAATACATATTGGGTTTCAAAGACTTGCCGTGACCAAAAAAAAGAAAAAAGAAAAGAATGTAAGGTAATCTCATTGATAATCTTTAATATTGATTGCGTGCTGAACTAATATTGTGGACACACCGGGTTCAGTAATAAAGCTCTCTCCTGTTTGACCTTTCTATTTTTTTTTCTCACGTAGCTTTTCGAAAACGTTTGCATCCCCTCAATTCTGCACAAGATTTCCTCTACGGCCGCCGGGAGGCACTTGCCCGGGAAGCCCAGGGCGCGGTCGGCTTTCCATCTTAGCCCGCGGGGGTTCCGACCAGGGTGCGCGCCCCGCGGCGCGGCCGAGCCTGCCCCAGCGCCCGAGCCCGGCCGGCTTTCCTGTTTGCCTTTTTGAACTCTGCTTTCTCCGAGCCTCGGAGAGCCAGGGGCTGTGATGTCACTGTATCAACAGAGGGCAGGGTGGGGGCGAGAGCTGCGCCGGCGAGGACCGCGCGGAGGACGCGCCGGGGGCTGCGGGGCGCGCGGGGAGCCGCGATGGGCCGGCGGGTCCCCAGCCCGGGGGGCGGGGGTTCGGGAAAGCGTGGGACGCCGAGAGCTCATTCCCCTGATTACAAAGGCATTCGTTTGGAGGTGTCAGGGACACGCAGCTGTTTTCAAGGAAAGCCTGGCTCCAAGAGGTCCTCCCTGGCCGGGCCGCCTGGCGGCTCCATCGCAGGGGGGATGTCAGCGAGCCCCCCGGCCCGCCGACGCTTGTCCTTTCCCTGACAGGGCCCTGGCCAATGTCCTGCTGCTGCGGGTCGTGGTAATTTACATCCTCTCTGTGTACATTAACTTATCTGCAGCCGCGCTGGCTGCGCTGCTTCAGTCAGCCTGTCTCCGGGGCCGCCGGGGAGACGGCCCCCACCGCCGGCCCGGGGGCGGCAGGGGGGACTGGGCCGCCGAGTTCCTGCGCCCGCGGACGACGACAAACGCCTCCCAGGGCGGAGCCCCGCCGCCCGGGCCCGGCCAGGCGGGGCGCGGGGACCGCGCGGGCGGGGCGCGGGGCGCGGGGCGCGGGGCCGGGGCGGGCGGCCCGTGGCGGGAGGTGAAACACTTAGCGGCTAATTCACGACTCATGACTCATGTGCAGGCTCCTCTTCAGTGACAGCCGGGACAGTTCCTGTTATTTGTAGCCCCCCGGCTTTCAAGCCGCTGTAATTAAGCAGTCATTGGAGGGTCATTTCATACCAGTTATAGGTTTCCCTGTTTTAATAATGTTTTAAGTTCCAGGCGGGGTGGGGAGGGGTGGCAAAAGGGAGTGGAAGGGGAGGCTGGGAAGGAGGCGTGCAGGGCAAGAGGGTAATCGTCTCTGAGGACGTGTGCACTTTCCATAACTCTTCGCCTGACAGGCCCCGGAGTGGAGTTTCCTCCGAGGCCGGCTCCTGACGCTCTGTGTCCCCCAGCGCGGGCCAGATCCTCTTCCAGGACACGAACGGTCTGCCCCGAGAAGAGGTCTGGCCGGGTTTGAGTCAGATGTTGGATTTTCTTCTTTCCCCTCTGGCACCACACTAATCATTCCCTTTAATCACTGTAGCTTTTTAATGAGGCCAACTAGGTATTTATGGAGCCGTCTACTCTCTCAACGCTAATGCTTGATAAGTCATTTGTAACTTATCGGTGGGCTGTGCGTGGGCCAAACCCAGAAGAAAGGAAGTGAGAGTGAGACCGAGTCTGGAGTTCTCTGCGAAAAATGCAGCCTATCTGCAAGTCCTAGGTGGTACCAAGGCCTTGTGGGAAGTGTTCATTCCATCAGGCATAAGAATAAAGAATAACCAGTCTGTCCCAATTTTGTGAAAATTCCCTGGCTGTCATTCTTGGTTTTCTTTATTCCCACCACTCTGTCCTTTGGCGGGTTCATGTATCTTTGGATATCATTTGAAGCTTCCATTTTAAGACCAATTTTCCAAAGTCCTTTAAAGAACCCCGAGGCTATTACATTTGGAGGGTACACAGATGCAAAATGAAAGGACTGGAAAGAAATAAAGGACAGAAACCAGATTTCCTGCTGGTAAAAGTAGGTGCCACATGCTCCAAATTTCAGTAGATGTTAAAGTTTAGGATGGAGTGTATAGTAGCAGCAGGAGTATAAGTAGCTTTCAAAAGAGGACAGAAACTCCTTTTCAGGGCGGGTAGGAGGAAGCAAGACAGGACCCTGCAGACTAGAAAAAAATGAATCAATCCATCTACATGGGAGTATTTAATATGCATTAAAGAGAATTTTTAAAAAGTTTTCAGCCTTAAAAAGGAATGAAGTACTGATACATACCACAACATGGCTCCCTTGAAAACCTTATGCTAAGTGATAGAGGCCAACTATAAAAGACCTCGTATGGTATAATTTCATTTACATAAAATGGCCAGAATAAGAAAATCTATAGAGACAGGAAGTAGATCAGTGGTTTCCTTGAAGAGGAACGGGGTGAGGAGAGTGGAGTAACTGCCGAAAGGTACAGAGTTTTTCTTTCCAGCACCGAAAATATTCTAGCATTAATTGTGGTGGTTGTATAACTCTGAATATACTGAAAACTACTGAATTATATGCTTTAAATGGGTGAATTGGGTGCTATGTGAATTTTATCTCGATAAAGCAGTTACCAAAAAACATTTTCAAAAAGTTAAATAGAAACAGGCCCCCCGAAAAGTGCTATTAAAAATTATCTTACTAAGTATACTGCTCCTTTCTCTATGACAATGTAACCAGCAGATGATGTCTATCAAGGTGGAGATTTTGTCTGGTTCTCAGTTTGTTTTCCAGTGCCTAGAACAATGCTGCTTGTTGAAGGTACTCAACAAATATTTGCTGAACGACGAGAGCTTGTAAATAACCAGATTGGCCTGGTTCACATGTATACCACACTCAACTTACCATTTCTTCTCTACATCTTCTTTTGAGCTCTCCAATGAGCCTGTTAATAATAATAAAAACAACAATAATAATAACTAATAATACAATTAGAAATGATAACTAATAAATAAAATTGTGTTTATTTTATGCCAGGCCCTGTACATATATTTGTCTCTAATCATTATAAAACCCAGCAATGTAAACCCATTGAACCCAGGTCAGTCTGATGCACAAAACTTTAGTCTACTATAAACACTGCCTTCTAAAAACACTAACCACAAACACTAACCACAGAGGAGCATTGGTGAATATGCGTAGATACTCAGCCAAAATCACCTATAAAGGAAGCCAATTTAGTTTCTATTTAAACTGAAAGAAGCTTCAAGAAGTATCATATGCCCATCAATCAATGATGGATTTTCTTATTTAAAATTAATCTAATGTTATAATAACTATGGTGTTTATATACTCAACAAATATAAGTACTTACTCTATATATAGTCCCTGGGAAGCAACTGGAAAGAGTTATAAAAGCAGTTAAATAACAGAAACTTGTACTTGGCCTGCTATAAAAGACTTTTTAAAAAGTAAGTACTCAATATGTTTGTCTAAATAGTCCACAAAAGGTTTAAACATACATAATCTGAAAAGTTCTGGTTTCTTGAACTTTTCCTGAGACTTCTTCCTAAATGACTGTCTAAATGACTGCTCCCCAAGCAGGGCTAGAGAGGAACACAAATAAGAATATATCTAACATATTCGAAAGCTACAGTGGTGTCTGCATGGGCTTAAGCCTACTGCTTGGGTGTCCATTAAATGATTAATATTTCTCATGTCAGTAATTCAAGATTCCAGACCCATATCCCAACTAAGACTCAAACTCATCAACTTATCTCACGCACTTAAGTTAATATTTTAAGATACCACCTGGAAGGACAGAATGTCTTCTAATTAAAAATTTCCCTATTTTACCGTAAGAATGTCGTTTTATGGTTTACAATAAATAGTTCCCATTTTACAATTGGAAAAACCAAAAACTTCTGAAACTATTTCAAAGATCCATAGCAATATCAAGAAAAGAGCCCAAGAAATTGACAGCAAGTTGTCCTCCCAACTGTTAAATACATCCCCCTGCAAAACTGGCAAGATGTTTTCCTTCTGCTAATAATAATAATTAAAAAATTATATATATAAATTTTTCCTAGCTAAGTCTGAAAAGGAACTACAACCCAGAACATAAATGTGGGAGAAATTTGTATTTCCCCCTTTCTCCTCCACAGGGAGATTCTAGAAGTGAAAGTCCAACCACTTAAGCTGATGAGCTTCAAGGAACTACTCATGACTTTGGAATGTGCCTAGGTACCACAGTGTCTACAGAATGGCTATCCATCCCTAAGCATATGTGGTTGTCACCCTCTAGTGGATGATCTATGATAATAGTTGGCAGCCTCCTGTGGGGGACAAATGCAAACGTCATCCAAGCCTGACCTATCTTGAAGAGGTAGATGAGAAGATAAGCTAGCACCAGGACTCTTCAGTCTTAGATGTTTACTTCCCAGGAAAATCGGTGTTCACGGGCTACTTATTCACTCTGCGGTTCCCTGCTTCTTTTCAGTCTAAGTTTGTATTTCCTACTAGTGTGGTGATACTTTCAAGAACAATACATATTTCCTTAAGGCAGACTTCTTCTACACTGAGATCGTTCTAGGCAATTGATTCCCAGAAGTTGTTCGCTTCTAGGCTGGCCTTGAAAGCTTTCTCTGTCTGCTGGCCGACTGAGTGTGCCCAGCTATTCAGCTGGTAACATGCAGTTTGCCAATTGAAAGACAGTCCTGTGTTCAGTGATCTGATCTGCCTGGGGAAGCTGTGTACCAAGAAATATTGTCTCAATATTCACTGTTGTGTAAGGAGTCTAAATATAGGGCCCTAAATATAACACTAAAAATGAAGTCTGGCTTTAAATGCATTCATATTACAAAATTCAAAATATAATAACATAACTTTCCTGTTTCTATTTTATCAGGTAACTGAAGAATTGCCTTTCTAAATCTGGATGGGAATTGAATTTCTATATCAGACAGTTTCTCGGAGGAAAGGATTGTGGGTACAGGAAATACTCCACATTCTCAAAAGCCTACATTGTTGGTGCTTGCATTTGCTTTGTGAGAACTTATTGAAAGAAACCATTTCTCCAGAAGACAAGTGTAATTTCCTGAATATCTGTTTATTCATCAGCAGAGGAGTTGAATGTTTCAGGTCAAGGATGACTTTGTTCTGAACCTGAAGTCAAATAATCAGAGCACGTAGTAATGAACTACCCTGTCCTTTATCTTACCCGTTTGACAGATGAGGAAACTGAGGTTTGACCATGTTAGGCAGTGTTAACTAATTACAGAGATGGTACCCAACTATAGCCCGCTCTACACAATTTAGGCTCCTGCTCTTCTCCTTACATCACTCTTATCTCCCAGGTAGAATTTTCTTAGTGGTTACGAGGAAATCAGTTCCCTAGCCTAGTATATATTCTGCTTGGTTAGAGAGTATTTTTAAGTGCACAGTTCAGTGGCATTAAGTACATTCACTTTGTTTTGTGACCGTCACCACCATTCATCTTATCTTAACTTTCTTATCTTCTGAAACAGAAACTCCACACCCACCAAACACTAACTCCACATTCTTCCCTCCCTTCAGCCCCTGCTAACCATCATTCTGCTTTTTATTCCTATGAATCTGCCTACTCTAGATCTCTCATATAAGTGGAATTATAAGGAATTTGTCTTTATGTATGGCTTATTTCACTTAGCTTAATGTCTTCAAGGTTTAAGCATGTTGTAGCATGTGTCAGAATTTTCTCATTTTTTAAGGCTAAATAATATTCCATTGTAATTACATGTTATAATTTGCTTGTCAGTGGGCATTTGTGGAAAAAATATTTTTAATGCAGAAGAAAACAAATAAAAAAATTCAGAACTGAAAGTAAGTCTACAAAGAGGCTTAAAGCTGTTTTTTAAAAGACTACTATATAGATTGCTAATTAAAGAATAATTTAATAATTCCACATAAACTTGTTTTAAATTAAAGTTATGGAATTTGGTTTATGTATCTTTGTAGTCTCTGCTACCACCTCCCATCTCACCCCAACATTAGAATAAGGTTACATGCAGGTACTCAATAAACGTGTGCTAAATTTTCAAGTCAGGCACAGGGAAAATCAAATGCGGTCTACATTATCATTGTTCTTTTTTTCTTAATATTTTTATTAGTTATACCAGAGGAAGATGCAAATGTTTCTGGCAGAAATCTGGTAGAAAGGATATTCTCCTTGAAGAACAATATATCCATCAACAGTCTTAGTTTCAAGCTACCAAAACTGACTCTAATGGAGCACAGCTCAAAAGATTTCATTAAAAGGATATTGTGTGGCTCATGGAATTGTCAGCAAACCAGGCTGAGGCTTCCAGAAATAATGCCCTAAACCATGTCCAAAACTTACATGAGGAAGAAAACACCCCTGAAGTTTATACTGAAGTTTATTCTGAGCAATGGGTATACAGTTTGCACAGTTGCCAGTACTTAATTGCACCCAGCCCTGCCACATCTTGTCATATCTTCCTAGGATGTGAATCTTGCAATATCTGCTGTATCTCAAACCTGGATGTCTGGACTTCTACCTTAGCAACCAAATAGATTCCACAGAGCTCCTCCCTCAAAATGTAAGGCATGTCCCATGTAAGTCAGTGATTGATGGCGTACAGGTCACATGCCTATGCCCAGCTGCAAAGATGCCTGGGAAGTAGGGCCTGTGTTTTTACCCAAGGGAGGGAGAACACTTGAGGAAGACAATTCTCCACACAGAAAGAGTGTTCAAAAGATGCTGAGCAGCCTCTATTGAAGGTAAAGGTAATAGGTACTCCATAAGATTATAGGGCAGAGGAATAGATAAAAATCCTAACTAGACTAATTAGTATCAGCAATTATTTTAAAACACCATTAATACCTGATGTGAAGAAAGCAGAATAAATTGGCAAGTTTTCAGCCAGTTTATTGCACTCTCACTGTAAACTTATAAAATATCACTGGAGAACTTTTCCTCTAGAAATAGGTTTGGCCTTGATAAGGGAAACCAGAACTCAATTAAGCAATAATTGATAGCAGCTGAAATGTTTAAGGAAGGAGTCGTACTTTGTACTTAGATGTTTGAACTATTGTTCTTGAATTAATTTCTGTACATTTTCTTCTATGTTTTGATAGTGAAAGATAAGTAACCTACATTATTATTTTAGAGGTATATTCAGGTTGGAGAAGCAGAAGATATGAAATCATTTGTTAAAATTTCTATTTGTATTATTCACATTTTATTAATTGACCCCTTTTCCTTTAACCAAATACCACTAGGCAAAACAAGCATACGACTGGAATAAACTTAGCCCCAAAGGTTGGCATTGCTAGCTCTGTCCTATTGGAGACAGCAAACATGAAAGCCATTACATGTATCACAATAGAAAAAAACTTGGGGTAAGATGCCCAAGTAGGAAGAACAGTTTCATCTGATAATGCCTTTTCTTCCAGAATTACCTCAAATGGGTGAGTCCCTAATTATTGCACTGTCATAATTATTTTTTAAATAGAACTTTTATGAAAACCTATCTATATGAATACCTTCAAGTAATTCCATTCTTGATAGAGTCTCATGGATCAAGGAAGTCTACCTACTGAAAGATATCTGCAATAAATAGCATTTTCTCTCAGTATCAGTCCTTAGATTCTTCAGTTACCTTTGATCTATGTCCATGAAAATGGATTAATCAAATATACTGAAGTTGATGGAGAAAAAAAACTATCTATATTTCAAATATTCCTGGTGTAATGTTTCATAAAGCAAACTGGTTTGGTTCATAACAATGATATTTAGAAATTTTCTTCCTTGAAATGGTTAGGGGTGCTATAAATTTTTGCATTTAGAAATATCTACTGCAACCTAATAAATGCACTATTAAAAAAGGAAAAGCACAGAGTCCAAACTAGAAAATAAAAATCATAGGCTAGAATAAAATGTTTATGCTGAAATAAATCTTCCAAATCATCTCATCCAAGGTGGACAAATACATGCAGTAAGCATAGGCACTTTCCTAGTTTCTGTCCGAGGCAGACATAATCAATCTCAGTAATTTTCAGCTGAGCCCAGATGTAAATAGTCTCATAATTCTTCTTACAGATCTCTGGCAGCCTCTCTCTTTCATGTGGAGTGGGCATATATAAAGAAATGATTTGCCATCCCTGTTATTCTGAGCACTCTAATTTATGTATACTTGGAAGCTGAAAAACATGCAGTAACCAATGTCTTGACTGATGTCACCTAGCTGGCAACTGAAAGACATACATTTTGATCGACTATGCATGAGTTGGATCAAATTCATAGAGTCTGAATACATAGCACTCAACTGATTGCAATCAAGTCCTTGAATTCTCAAGTTTAGTAATTATAATGATCCTGAATGAGTTTATTATCAACTTTGTAGTTTCCACTGTGAAAGAAGTGAAGTGGGGTCGGGGTGGGGGAGAATCTTAGAGCTTATAATTGAGTATGTATGAGTTCATTTATTGTTCATAAACATGAGATAATTTTCCTCTTTACTCATTGTTTAAAGAAGAAAGTTGAAGCTTTTACTGCACATCAAATTATGATTAGGCTATGGCTGCAATTTAAATGCAATGTTCTTAGAAAGAAAGAATAGAATATATGGAGACTAGAATAAAATAGCTCTTTGGCATGAACTCCTCTTTGAAACAACAAAATAATTCACAATATACCACAATGCTTGCAGTTTAAACAACTATTTACTTTCATTTAAAAATGATGATGATCATAAGTGTTTTTTGGATTTAATAATGTCTTGCCTCATCCATTAAGACAACATGGTTATCTAATTTAAATTTGGTATAGTATATTTATCACTATATTTAACTTATGAGTGAAAAGAAAACATAGAAATTATATGCTTGGAAAAAGAAGTCTCTAAAAAGAACAAAAAGGACAAACCATTCTTGGTTAATAATCACTCACCAAAGGTCAGCAATGTCTATGTACTGACATATGCTGTTTCTAGAAACCTTTTTCTCAAAGTAATTTTGTTTTTCCTTAAAAATTTTTTTATCAGTATTACTCACACACATTGTTTAAAAAATCAAATTGTGCTAAAAGCTTATAACAAAAAAAAAGCAGAAACCATTCCCCCCCTCACACACACACACACACACACACACACACACACACACACACACACACACACACACTAAAGGCAACCACTTTTCAACTTTCTGGTATTTATTTCTGTGTTTGTAAATAATGTACTTATATCTCTTGATTTATCCATTTAGGGATTATGGCAGACAAAACTTTTAGCTCTCTCATATATCTATTTCCACTCTCCCAATTTGTGGTTAAATCCATAGTATTTTCATGTTTACTGCTATGGAACTATTGTTTCTGTGTTGCTGGGTCTTTCAGCAAAGTCGTGTCCTATGATTTAATTTTCTTTCTCATATAACTTTTTATTTTTCTTGCAGTTAATAGTTGCCTCATCTTCTCTTTTAGCTTTCTTTGCAGCCTCAGTCAAATCTTCCAACACATTCCATCAGCTTTGTAAAATGCTTCTCAATACAATTTTCCACAAAGTCAAAGCTAGAAGTCTCTCTGTCAGTTTCATTCAGCTTTTCCTGAAGATATCCCTCCTCCACCTGCTCCAGTTTACCTGGCTGCTCACTTGGTCTCCTGTTTAGCTGTTGTCCTGGTGCTTTCCTTCACACCTCTGCAGCACTGGATCCCCTCTTTCAGGATTAAATGTCTTCTTTCTTGAAATACTCCCTTATTTTAGTGTAACACACTCTTCAGCAACTTCCTAAGAAATGATGCATAGAAGATAACTTTTTCTGAGAGCTTACATGTCTGAAAATACCTTTATTCAATCCTTACACTTATTGGTAGTTTCATTGGGTATCAGATTTAAATGAAAATGTTACTTTTACTGACAATATTAAAGTCATTGCTTATAGTCCAGTTTCCAGTAATGCAATTGAAAAGTTTATTTCTATTCTTGTTCCTGATCTTTTGTAAATGTCCTTTTCCTCTATCTTTAGAAATTTTTAGAATATTACTTTAATCGCCTGTATTCTAAATTTCTACAGTCTTCTTTTAATTCGTGGTTTAGCACTTGGAAGGCTCCTGTCGGTCAAAAAAAAAAATTAAAAACTTGTTTATAGCATCATTTGCTCCTCTCATCTCTGTTTTATCTTTCTTTCTATAATGCCTCTTAGTAAGATATTGGGTTGCTTCTCTAATTTTCTTATATTTTCTCTATTATTTTTAATCTTTATGTGTTTTGATTCTATTTTCTGGATGAGTTCCTTTGTCTCTAGAGCCTTTAGCTGAAAGTTTTATTTCTGCTATCATATTTTATCATATGTAACTTGCAAGAATTCTTTTTATATATATTCTTGTCTGTTTTATAAATACGATATCTGAGAATATCGATTATAGTTTGCTTTCATGAAATTTTCTTTGCCCTCTTACTTATTTTGGACTCAATCTTTCATGTCACAGGCTTTCCTTAATACCTGGTGTTACTAACTGTTCAATTCTATTCAAGAATGAAGCACTACATGCCTAACTGAGACTTCCATGGGAAGCAGCTCCTTGCTGTAGAGTGACTGGATAGCACCTGCACTTTTGCCAGGTATTCCTATATGTCTATATCTCCAGGTCCCTCCCCTGGATGGGTCAAGGTACCCAGAGAAGGATTGTCTCATCTCTTAACTGTGGGTTAAAGTCTGGCTGCATTCTCACCTTGGGTGGCAAAGAGAATTTGGTGTAGATTTTTACTTCATTCCCTAGTTTTTCCTTTCTCTCGGCCCATCTGTACCTGTTCTGTGCCAGATGGCCTCAAATTCAGAACCTTTCTGCCTCAATCTTTTCAGAAACTAAACCTACTGTCTCCTAATTGGAGGGTGGGCATGGGATGGAGAGTGGGCTGCATCAATTGCTAGGATATACAGCTCACATATGGACTTTTAAGAAACCTATTTTTAGCAGTGTTTCCCTAACCTTTGAGAGAAACTGTTCTACTCCAATGCCTTTCCTAGCCTCTGTAGGGTGAATCACCTTGTCACTAAGAGTGACCCTCTGTAGACACTGATTTGCCTTCCCTCCTCTCTCTCTTTAGTTGTACAGCTCAGGATTACAGAGGTCTTCAGGTACTATTAGAGATAAAGCTTGTGCATGTTTCTTGCTCTCCTCATTGTTGGATGATGATAGTTGTTACTTGACCATCGTGAAATGAGAGGTTTTGAGCACTTCTTGGTATTGGCTCCCCAGCACTGTTCATGGGCAAGTTGTTGAGCATCTTAAATTAGCCTGACAGATAAAAGTACTACAGATTGGGTGGCTAAAATAGAAAAGTGTATTGTTTCACAGTCCTTGAGCTAGGAGGCTGAAATCAAGGTGTCTGCAGTGTTGATTATTTCTGAGGGCTGGGAGGAAGTATCTGTATATATCCCTTTCCTAGATTCTGGTGGTTTGCTGGCCATCTTTGGTGTTCCTTGGCTTCTGTTGTATCACTTCAATCCCTGCCTTCATCTTCACATATTGTTCTCCCTTGTGTGCCTTTGTGTTCAAATGTCCCCTTTTTATAAGGATACCAGTTATATTGGATTAGAGCCCATCCTACTTCAGGATGACCTCATCTTAACTGATTACCACTGTAACAACCCTAGTTCCAAATAAAGTCACATTCTGATGTACTGTGGGGTTAGGACTTCAATCTAGAAATTGTTGGAGGACACAATTCAACCCATAGCACATCCCATCTGTGACTTTGTTCAGGACAGTCTCAGTTTACACATGTTGCCCTTGCAAAATTATTCATAGTGCCACCTTCCACTCTCAGTAATGTACAACTTTGAACAATCAATTATGTGGTTGCCCTACATATAATCCTTTCCACTTGCATGAAATTATCAAAATAAAGGATTTTACTGTCATTTCCAATAGATTCTAGACACAATGTGGGAACGGTATTTTCATGTTTCTCTGTTTTCTTTTTTAATAGAGAAAAACATGTTTATAGAGATACATATATGATGATTTTTATAAAATCTAATATAAAATACAAGATTACCTAAGCATATATAAAGCAAACCATTAATACAATTTTATTTTATTTTTTCATATCATTTTAAAACACAAAGTTTGCTGTGATTGTCATGATGTTCGAGTGGAATTTTGAGTTGTTTTTTTTTTAAATAACATTTATTTGTGTTTTTTTTTTAAGAAAAACCAGTTTTATGTTGCTAACAATAGACAAACTTCCAGCAGCTCACAAAAATTGAAAACTCAGAACTCCCAGGGTTCACAGAGGCTCTGAATTTGGCTAAATCAACTGCTTTGAACCCATTTTTGTTATGGGATTAGGGACAGCTCAGTTCTTTCCATGGCAACCAACTGTGCTGTCATAAACACTACAAGATGATCTCTAAATGATCCAACAGTTGCTGGCCTATGAGGGAGATAAGATCCTATTAAAAATACAAAAGTTAGAGCTAACATACCAGAATATGGAGCATTGACAAGGAGATTTGCACTACATATAAATAGTCCTTTCACATTTGGCCTCATAAGGAAAAGGCTTTGTTTGGTAAAAACTAATATGAATTAATGCTGATCTTCCTCAAATAATTCTCCCCCACCTCCCTTCCCTGGGATTTATTGAAGTATAATAAACAATTAGTTGCTCATATTTACATTGTACAATTCAATGAGTTTTTTTTTTCAATTATACCTGGCATACAATAATGTATCAGTTTCAGTTGTACAGTGTAGTGATTAGAGATCTATATAAGTCACAAAGTGGTCACCCCACTAAATTAGGTACCCCTCTTCTCCCTTACATAGTTTTTACAACATTGTAGACTATTTTCCTTATTCTACCCTATATATCTCCATGACTATTTTGTATCTATCCATTAGTATTTCTTAATCCCTTTGCCCTTTCTCATTGTCCCCCAACTCACCCTCTCATCAAGTAATCCTCAAAGTATTCTCTGAATCTATGAGTTTGTTTCAATCTTTGTTGTTGATGTTTATTTTGTTCTTTAGACTCCACATGTATGCAAAATCATGCGATATTTTTCTTTATCTGACTTACTTCATTTAGTGTAATATCCTCTAGGTCTATAAGCAATATCTTTTCCCACTTCCTTCTTTTTAGTCTGTGTCTTTTAATCGAAAGCGAGTCTCTTGTAGGCAGCATATGTAGGTGTCTTATTTCCTAATCCATTCACTCCCCTATCTTTTGCTTGGAGAACTTAATTATTTTCATTTTGAGGTACTTGTTGATAGAAATGTAGTTAATAACATTCTTTATTCATGTTTTTGATACATATTTTTTTTTCTTAAACAAGTCCCTCTAACAATTCCTGTAATACTGATTTGGTGTTGATGAATTCCTTTAGCTTATTTTTGTCTGGGGAGCTCTTTATCTGTCCTTCAACTCTAAATGATAGCTTTGCTGAATAAAGTATTCTTGGTGGTAGATCCTGGGTTTTTATCACTTTGAATATTTTGTGCCAAGCCCTTCTGTCTTGCAAAGCTTCTGCTGAGAAATTGGCTGCCAGTCTTATGGGAGCTCCCTTGTAGGTAACTAACTGTCTTACCCTTGTATTTATACTTTGGCATTTTAATTATGATGTGTCTTGGTGTGGGCCTCTTTGGGTTCATTTTCTGGGGGGAGATGGGCTTTCTAAACTTCCTGGGTTGTATGCCTCTTTCCTTTACTAAGTTAGGGAAGTTTTCCATCATTATTTCTTCAAATATATATTCAACTTTTTGTTCTCCCTTTTCAGGTACCCCTGTGACATGGATGTTGTTACCCTTAATTTTGACCCATAGACTCCTTAAATTATTATTACATTCTTGGTTACTTTTTTCTTGCCATTCTAATTTGATATCCTTGGCTTCCCTATCTTTTACATCAGTGGTTCAATCCTCTTCTTCCTCCACTCTGTTGATTCCTCTAATACACTCTTCATCTCAGGTATTGTATTTTTCATTTCTGACTGGTTCCCTTTTATAATTTCCATTTCCATTTTTATGGTTGTTTTAAATCTCTTTGTTAAAGTTCTCACTGAATTCATCTACACTTCCCTTAATTTCATTGAGCAGCTTTCTAACCAGTGTTTTTAACTCTGCATCTGTGTGATTGCTTTACTCAATTTTTTTCCTTGATCTACATTCTGTTCTTTCATATGGTTTCTGCTTCTTTGTCTTCCCATTTTGGCTGCCCTTATGTGTCTTTTTCTACGTACTAAGAAAAGCTCCTAAGTCTCCCAGTCTTTTAGTGTGGCTTTGTGTAGTAGGTGTCCAGTGGCACAATCCTGAGAGGGGTTCAGCTGAAAGCGAAGTTTAGCCCCAGGCCATGCCCTTCCAAGGTCACCTGTTAAGATTCAGCAAGGAATCCACAGGTGCTATGCTTATAGTTGCCTCAAGAAGCCATGCTAGGAACTGAGGTCAGTTGCAACCAGTGTGAGTCTTGGCGTTGCTCAGCAAGTGGCACAGGAGTTGCCGAGGACACAACTGGATATGGCTTGGGTAGTGCCGCAAGCTGGGGGATGTGATGTTTCAGAAAATACTCTGGGCAGAGTAAGCTCTTAGCCAGTTTGATGATGTCTCAGCTATGGAGGCACTGAGTCTGCACACTGGGATGCGGGAAGGCTCAACAGAGAAACAATGGATACCACCAGCACTTCTTTCCAGGAGAAAGCTTTGCCTCCAGCCCTCACTCCAACAATGCAGTGTCCTCCAAGCAGCCGACCCAACTTTGGTGCTCAGAGCAAGTAGGTCTGTCACTGCAAATGTCAGGTTGTGGACGTGGCCCCTTTAAGAGGTACCTGTAGCTGCTGACTGCTGCTGTGGTAGCTTCTGTCCCACTTAGCCACTTGAGACCAAGTAGCCTCATGTCTTCGCCCCCTCCTACCTTGAGTTGTTGCAGAATAATTTCTTATTTCTCTCTCTAGTTGTAGGGCTTCTGTTCGTCTAGGCCCCCAGGAGGCTTCTTGCTGTTTGCTCTATGTTTCCATCTCCGCTTTGATGTGGTCACAAGGGTAGATGAACTAAGTTTCTATCATCTATGTTATTTTGCCCAGGTCCCCTTAAATAATTCTTACACAAATTACTTACCAACATAAGAGATTTTAAGGAGAGAGAAAAGCAAATATAGCCAGTCCCCATTGAAGTGTTACTTGTGACTTTGTCTAAAAACATCACTGCAAAACCAAAGGTATTTCTTGACTAAGAGCTATTTTTTTCTCTTGAAAAGATAAAACTGGTATTTTTTCTAATTATCGAATAAATTCTCATTTTATAAAATTTAGAAATACATAAAACAGAAAGTAAAAATCACCTCTAATTCCACCACCCTGAGAATTTTTTAAACTACTGGAATGAAACACGCTGAACATAGTTTTATATCTTACTTTTTTTACATAGTATGATTTACGTTGTGAGCTATATTCCACATCATTGAAAATGCTTCACAAATATAACATTCAGTGCATGTCTACTAGTCTGTCATGTAGACAAAGCATAATTTATATACCATTTTCACATTTTGGGATATTTTTAAAGACCCTATTTTTTCAGCATCATGAGGAATACAGTGATAAACATAAATAAATATTTGTTTATATTTTATATTATTTTTTAAAAATACATTTCTAGAAATAAAATTATTAGAGTAAAGGTTATGAATGTTTTTAAAGTTCTCTCACTTTAAACAAACAACGTTTTCAGAAGCTTTCTTTATTATTGTTTACATTTCCATATGTACTTTTTTCACAATCTAGAAAAAGCTCTTTAGAATTTTTTATTGGGCTAACATCAAAACCATAAATTTAAATGAGAATTGACATATTTACAATTTTTAGAAATTTGATATGTATATCCATTTATTCAGATCTTTTATATCTCAATAAATTTGTATAGTTTTTTTTTCAAATTGTTCCTATACATTCCTTGTGTTTCAATTTTTTTTTAGTTTTTCCTGTCTTTATGGTACATAAATAAAATTATACAGCATGGACTCTTTGTAATTGTCTTTTTAATTCCTTGTTTGTGAATTTATAGTGATCTAAGTAGTTGTAGATCATGCTTTGCCATTGTGTGGATTCCATCATGTGAGTCTTGAACTGTTAATGGTTCCACTGTTAATGGGAGAATAAGTGGTTTAGAATGTGTGCTGGTATGTAAATTCTAGAACATGTGTTTTGGTGAGACATGGGTGAATTCGTGTGCACTATGTCTGTGATCATGGAATTCTTGGTCATTCAAATGTTGTTGCTATTATAAAAACATTCTCTTTGTCACTGTATTATTTAACTAGAGATTGCTGGGATAGAAAAAATAGTTACTAATTTTAGAAATATTTATCTTTCTAACCAATATTTTTATTATTTACAACTAACTTATGGTTGGTGTGTATGTGGGGAGGGATGTATTATATAATTATTACAGTTGAAATTACTACATTTTGGCTTTTTCTTTCCAATAAAAATACTTCCTAACTTTGAGTTTATTGGCCACAGCTTTCAGAAAATTTTCCTAGTAAAGTGATGGATGGCACCTTTGATTTGTCCCTAATAGGAATAACAATGGCCTCTTACACATCACACCACTAAATATGATGTTGGTTGTTAATTTAATACTGGAATAGAATGTATACAAAGGGGTTATAAAGGCAACAGGAATAGTGGAGAAGGCCAGCTTTAAAACAATAGACCTTGGAGGAAACTGACAGATTGGAGAATGCTCCTTCTCAAGGGAGCACAAAGCAGATCCTCAGCTTAAACCTACTGCATGCTATGAAAATGTGAACTTACTGTTAACAGATCTTCCATTTTTTCAAATTGGAGATCTTAACCCTGACCCTAATTTTTTTTTGCACATAAAATATCTGATTTTTATATGAAATCCCCCAATTATAAAATGTTTATAACAAATCATTTTCCTAATACTATACAAGTCAAAACAAAAAAAATTTAAATGTGGTCCATATTTCGTCCACTTGTAAACTCAGGTTTCAGATAAATATTCTTAACTATATTAAGAATCAAATTAATTTAAATATTCTAAGAGTTTTGTTTTCTTTAGAAGTACATGTTATATTTCATTACGTCTTTTTTTGCATTTGTATTTTACTCATTTAATCATTAGACTTCCTAATATTAAAAAGTTGAATTTAGGGCTGTAGTGTCCAATAATATAGAAATAAATTCTATTAAAATTTCATTTGTGATTTACATATATATTAAATGTAATTCTTTATCAACTTTTTTATTTTTAATATTTGATTTTGGCACATGTTTCATAAAATTAATTGATTTATAGCAATCTAAAGTTGAATAGCATAGAAATTATATTTTTCTTAAAAATTTTGAGAAACTTTTCCTGGAAAATTCTCTGGTGAATTACTTCTTTAAAACATTCTTCAATCCCCCCCCACCATAGTTATTAGTCTATTTATGATTGAGTCAATTTTGGCTACTTTTTTGTCATTGAAATGCATATTTTTAAAATTTAATAGCAAAAAATTTACATAACATTATTTTATAATTTTATTACCTCCTCTGTATCTATTCCACATCCTTCTTAATTCTAATAATTTTTTTATGGTTGTTCTTTGAATCAATGTATTAGGTTTTCTTTTTATTGTGTTATTTTCTTTACAGAACTACCTGCTACATTTGTTCTGTTGAGCTTTTAAATTCAATAATTCATGATCTCAACATTATTATTACATACCTCCCTTTTCCCCTAAGATGTATTTTGTTAGATATCTAACTTCTTGAATTTGATGATTAGTTGACTTATTTTCATCATTAAGGATAGAACTTAAGGCTATGTTTTTTTTTTCTATAATAGAATTTTGGCTGAATCCTAAAGGTTTGATACATAGTAATCCCCCTTATTATGTTCTAAGACCTCCAGGTGATGTCTAAAGCCATGGATGGTACCAAACCTTGTATATACTATGTTTTTTCCCTATACATATACACCTATGATAAAGTTCAATTTATAAATTAGCACAGTAAGAGATTAACTACACTAATAATAAAATAGAAAAGTTATAACAATATATTGTAATAAAAGTTATATAAATGTGATTTTTTGTTCTCTCTCTGAAAATATCTTATGTAATACACTCACCCTTCTTCTTGTGAAGATGTGAAATGATACAATGCTTATGTGATGAGATGAAGTGAGGTGAAATTTTTCATTTAATATTGTCAGACCAAAGGTAACAGTAACCATTGGCAGTAAAACCACAGATAAGGGCAATGACTATATACTGTTCCTTTTTTTCTTAATGTTCTAAAAATTCTGTTATCATGTCATTGACTTTCTCACTGACACATATGTTTAAACATTTTTAAAAATATTAAAAGGGTTGGAAGAATTTCTATTAAACTTTGCTAATTTTTTAATTTATTATATATAGTCACAGAATATGAATAGTTATATTGTACATGTTAGAGTTCTCTGAGATTTGAGATTTTGTTATGATTAAGTATAAAATATTTTTAATAATTGTTTCATAGAAATTTGAGAAAGTGTGTTACCTATACAGTATAAAGTCGAATATAGGCCAAATCCAGACTTACAATATGATTCAAATTTCTTATCCTTGTTTTTTTCTATATGACCTGACAAAGACTTAGAATTCTCCCATGACAATTGTGTTTCTGATCACTTCACTTCTGCCAAGAACTTTTGTTTATATATAGACAAAACTCACCTAACTGATGATTACTATATTTCAATATGAAATTTTTATTTATTAACAGCTTTCCTTTTATTTAATGCTTTTTGATTTTCCTACAATTGATATTGTCATCTTTTTGTTTTTTTATAGAAGCTTTGTTTCATTTTTGAGTAAAAATATTAAAAATATTTCTATAATATTTTGATTTATAAAAGACTTATAAGAAGCTTAGTGTTATAATTTTTATGATTTTTGTGTTTAATTGTTAGTTTAAATTATGTACCCTAATTCATATCTAGGTTGAAAGAAGAATATTTTAAAGCAATTCCTTTAATACAGGCATGTAGCTGGTGTACCTCTTGAGTTATTAAATAGTTGACTGTTTTTCTGCAATTGTCACAGAAAAATCAGAAGATAGAAATATGCACATTTTTTAGGTAATATAATTTCTTCTCAAACTTCTGTAGACATTGTTTCATTATCTTTTGGCATATTTCTTATATAGTAAAAATCCAAGGGCCAGTACCACTGTTAGACCCAGGTAGGTAGGACTCCTCCCCCAGATCCCACCTCTTAGGAAGTTCTGGAACTTTGGAGCAACTTCCTTGAAATTCTCTAAGTCTCCATCTGGTATCAGGACCATCCAGAAGGGGCACCAGTGCTGAATCTTGACTGTAATCCACATGAGATCCAGTCCTATCTCTTTTTTTCTGAGACACCCTAGCTGATTTTGAGGAATTAAAATTGCAGATTTTAGGCTTGACCAATTTTTACAAAGTGACCACATATCTCTGTGATCAGCACTCGGTGTAGTATGTATAATATCACCGGCATTCCAGAAGTCTCCATCAGGCCCTCTCTCAATCATCATTCCCAACAGGCAACCACTATTCTGACTTCCCTCACCATGGATTAGTTATGTCTATTTTTGAACTTTATACAAATAAAATCATACTTTGTGTACTTCCTTATGCTAGCCATTACACTCACTGTATATCTGTGAGTTCATCTATATGATAGTATGTAGCATTGGTTCATTTTCTTTTCATTATTTATAAGATAATGTGGCATGTATATGCCATAATGTTTCCATTCTACTTTTGATGGGCATGTGGGTTGTTTCCAGCTTAAGGTTGTTATAAATAGTATGTACTGAGCATTCTTGCATGTATGTACATACATATGTATTGTTGTAGCATATATTCCACTAGGAGTGAAATTGCTGGATCATTGGGTACACCTAGTAGATATTGTAAAACAGCTTTCAAAAGAGACTGACAAGGGAACATTCCCAATAGTGTTGCATGAGAGCTTCTGTTGCTTGACATCTCACATCTTCACCAAGCTTTAGTAGTGTCAGTTACTTATTTTTAAGTTAGCCATTTAAGTACTTATGTAGTAGTTTCTCATTCTGGTTCTAACGTTCATTTCACTGATGACTAGTAATATTACACACTGAATATGCTTTATTAGCCTGAATATCCTTTCTTGAAAAATGACTATTCTGCTTCTTTTTTTAAATTGGGTTATTCCGTTATCTGCATTTTTCTTATTGACAGATAAAAGTTCTTTAAATACTGTAAAAACAAGCTTTTGCTTGTATACTGTGCATTGCAAAAATCTATAAATCTACTTGCCTTTTTAAACCTTTAATGGTGTTTTCTGATTTAGAAATAGTCTCAATTTTAATGAAGTTCATTTTAATCAATTTTCTTTTATGGTTAGTACTTTTTAGGAATCTTTGCCTATCCTCAAATCTCATGTTTATTTCTAAAGGTTTTAATGCTTTACCTTTTACATTTTGGCTTATAAGTCACCTGAAAATGTTTCTTTTTTTTTCTTTTTCCCTTTTTTTATTTTGTGAATGAAACAAGGAGGCAATCAAGCTTTATTTGTTTATAGATATATATGCATTTGCTCTAGCAGAATTTATTGTTTTCCACCTTGCATTGCTGCAACACAGTTTTTATAAATCCAATCAATGCAGTATGACCTTGAGACATGACAAGTGGATCTCTACCCCAATCTATGTGTTTTAGGGGGCTCCACCCTTTGGAGTGCCTCCAGTCTTCCTTGGACCCCTGGGGCTGGTGGTGGTATCCAGGAGACTTGAGCCAGGGTAGCACCCTGCATGGGCCCTGTCCTGTCCCAGTTTCTCTTTGAGGAAGGGAGTTCTCTGCCTCCACACAAGGGATCGATCACATGCCCTGAGGAGCACCTGGACTCTCACCTATAGGGTCATCTTAGGGTCCTTTGAATGAATCCTGATTCCAGAAAGGAGATCTGGTAAGAGTATAACTCCCGAAGACTGGAATGGTGTTTCATTTGTAGAATGGTGCAAGAGTGGGTCACCAGAATGGCATTGATATATTGGTTTGAGGTGACACAGTACAAGTTCAGGACTCTAGGCTGCTGATGATCTACCACTGACCCTTGGTCTTGAGCTGGATGTGTGGTCTTTGTGTTGGCTGTCATTCATCCGTGACCTGACTGTGATGCTGCCTCTGGTCTACAGCCCCTAAGGGCAGCGGAAGTGGTAGGGGCATGCAAATTCTACATTGTCCACCCCCAGGCAGTAGTACCAAGTTAGTCATCTCATCTGTTTCCTTCCTTCATGTCACATGGCAGGCAGTCTCCAGACAGGAGGCTTAACTATCTCTGGAGTTTTCATGACTATTGCTTCCTACTGAAAATAGACCCTTCCAACTGATATAAAGTTCTTCCTTTCTTCCTTTTCATTATTGTAGTGATGTCAGTCTCTCTCAGGTTGGTCTTAAGCCATTGGATGAAAAACAGATATCCCTTGCATAAATGAGGGTATTCTTCTTACTCTTCCCACGAAACTTTCATCCCACTCTTGGCAGGATGTTAGAAGGTAGTGGTACAGTCAACAATGAAAGTGATCATATCCTAGGAATACATCACCTGGATTACTACCTCCTTAGTCTAAGTCAACAACCTCTAAGCAGTCTTTATATTTCCAGTCTTGACCATTATTCACTTTTCTGGCCTCAAATGATTCTCTCAAAGCAGCTAGAGTAGCCAGTTACAAACATGAATTGTGTTACATAATTCTTAAAAGTCTTCAGAGACTCCCTATTGTACTTTGAATAAAATTCAAGATTTGTAACTTGGCCTTCAGGGTCCTACATTATCTGGTCCATGCCTACCTCACCAACCTCACTTCCTGCCACTCACCACCCAGCCCCTTGTGCTTATCACATGGGTTTTATTTCAGTACCTTGAATATACCAATCTCTTTTCAGCCTCAAGATCTTAGCTCCTAGTTTTCTCCTGTCTGGAATGCTCTTCTTTTGGTAGTATTTATGCAGAGGTCCTCATTCTTGGAAAATGATTATGAGTTCAGTTTGAAGGTCATCTTCTCAGAAAGTTTTTCAGTTACCTAATTTAACTTAGATTTCTTCACTCTATTGCTTTTATTCTTATCACAGTAACATGCTTGTCTCTCTTTACAGTGATTATGATGATTTGTGATTATTTGTTTGTTTGCTTGTTTATTGCCTGTTTCTCTCAGCTAAGCTGTAACTCTACAAGGGCAAGGACCATGTTTCTTATTTTCTGCTGTGTCCCCAGTACCAGACACATAGTTCTCAGTCAATATTTGCTGAGTGAATGGTGAAAGAGAGATGTGTGAGATGTTATAGATGCAGAAAATTTAAGGTGTGGAAAGGTAAAAGCAAACTGACTTATCTGTCTTGCATCTAAAATCAAATCCCAAGGTTTTGATTTTAAATGAGATGAAAAATGAGATGAAAAACAGTTTTAATGAATTAACTTAGTTTTATAGAATAGGCATTTGAAAGATGCTTGTTGAATTGCAGCAATTCATCATAGTTAGGAGAGAAAGGCACTAAAAATGAAGGACCTCTCTTTCTTATCTATAAAGTTGACACATTTTAGAAAGTTTTGTCATAATTTATGGTTCTAAAAGGCTCAATATAAGAAATTTTGAAAATGTATAAGGTAATAAAACATTTTTAAAATTAAATATAATATCACCACTCAGCTATAATAATGGCTAACATTCTGGTGTATTTTTATTCTAAACTTTGTTATTAAGTGTATAATATATGGTAGATAAATATACACATAAACATACATTTTGTTGTATTTTTTAGTCTTCCATATGTACAATGTATAAAATAAATAAATATAAGGACATTTAAATGTTATCTATGAGTGGTATATTATCATAAAAGTAAGGTTATTACCAAACGGAGAGGGAAAATGGGGAGGGGAAAAATTAAAAATAAAAAAATAAAACGAAAACGTATATGAAGATTATTTTAGATTAAAAAATATAAATCAATAAAATAAAATTGAGGTTATATTTTATGTAATGTTCCATAATATACTTTTTCTAGTTCGCATTATATTCTCTACATTTTCTCATGCCATTAAATGTTTTTTAAAATGCATTTTAAAAATTACTGCCTAGCATTCAATCATAGTATTTATCCAATTTTTCATGTTATAAATATTGCAACAATAAAAACTTATGTAAATAAATCTTTTTACACATTCCCTGATTAGTTCTTTTGAATAAATTCCTAGCAGTGAAATGACTAGACCCAAGGTTATAAACTTTTCAAGATTTGGCTATACATTGTCAACTTGTCTTCAGATGTGCTGAAGTATGAAATAGCTAAATTTCTTATTTTAAAGAGTTAGAATCTCTTTTTAGGATAAGAAATATGATAAGACATACACCTTGAAGTATAAATCACAAATTTATTTTTCCAATCAATAGGTATGGGCTATACCCGTTGGTCAAAGGCCACCTTTTCTGGACTGGTTTAGGTCCCAGAAGAAACAGAAACAGAAAAGGTAAGTTATACAAAGAATCACACAGCTGTGTTTGTAAGAAAGTCTGTCAAGAAATCAGGGAGAAGAAAAGGAACGACTTCTGAGTTGCCTTGTAGTGTTGATTTTGATTGGTTTGCAAGAAATAAGGCTGGAAGAACTCTTAAAACAATCTCAGCTATGTATCATAATTGCTGATCTGGATGACCCTCTTCCTAACCCATGTAAAGGTTCTACATGTAATTGATCTAGGAAGAACAAAGTTCATTACCAAATGAGCAACAATGAAAATGAGAAGTATAGAATTTCAATATATAAAAACTGAAGAAAAAAAAATGATAGATGAAGAAATTCACCAAACAATGTTGAGAGAAAATTAGTTGAAATTTCTGAGCAAATATTTTATCATAAATTTTAAAACCTTGGTGAGCAGAAAAATGTAAAGCTCCAGTAAGCAATATAAAATAAAGGTATATATTTTGCTCATAAATGACATAACATAATGTCATTTCTTACCACATTAATCTATTAATTTAATGTAAACTAAGCTTCTATTTGGATTTTTTCCAGAACTCAACAAACTTACTCTCAAATGAATGCAGAAGAATAAATGTCCAAGAACTCAAATAGCTAAGTTAAACATGGAAAAGAAGAGTAGCGAGAGTGGACTCCTTAGTGGTTATGAAGATATATTGCAGCACTTTAGTATAAAACCCCAGCACAGATACATATAAGAATGGAAAAATAGATAGAGAGCTCAAAAATGGATCTATGTGTATGTGACAAAATTTAACACTATAATAAGAGAAGTATTCATCAGATGATGACATTGAAAAAACAAGCTTTTTTATGGAAATAAAAAAGTTGAATCACTACCTTACACCATAAATCAGAGTGGACTCTAGATAGAATTATAATCCACAACATATCTATACAAGAAAATCAAATATAGAATATAGAATAAAATCTTTTTACACAAACCTCCAAAATAAAATTACTTAAAAAATCAAAAGTAAGAAATTTTGTTTAATGAAGGACACCATAAACAAAGAAAAAGGATGGATACCTAATGAGAAGTTCAGACTCACTAGAAATCAAACAAAACAAACAAAACAAAACAAAAACAAAAACAAAAATTAAAATGATGAGATACCACTTGATATTCACAAGAATTGAAAAAATTGGAAAAGTGAATAATATAAGCATTGACTTAGATGTGAGAATATTAAAATTTTGGTGCACTGTTAGTGAATGTGTAAACTGGTATAGATGCTCTGAAAAGCAATCTGGTAATCTTTAGAGAAATATAGCATGTGCCTATCTTAGAAATGTGGAGAGTTAGAGGCAACCTAGATATCATCAGCTAGGTAATCTATAAGTAAAGTGAACTATAGAGTGATGAAATATTTTATGCTGCAGTTAGAATAAATGAATTAGATATATGACTATTAATGTCGATAGTATTAAAAGTATAGGATTGAGTAAATAAATAAAAGTAAAAAACAATTCTCAGTTTTTCATCTCCATCACCTTCTTACTTTCTTTTACCCAAGTTAAATTCTGTGATCCATAATTATAACTAATCCTTTATATATATCTAGACTCTCTCGTTCTTCTTTCTTTGTGGTATTAACTTCCCTATTGGAACCAGAATTTTGAAGAAAAAAAGGAGAGAGGGAGAGAGAGAGAGAGAAAGAGAGAGAGGGAGAGAGAAAGGAAATACAGATTTAGTATCAATAAGGTTAAATGAAAACCTGTCCTAAATTTGAACTGGAAATAGTAATATATTAATCTTTTACACATGCACACATTTTTTTCAGGTCTATCCACTGAATAGGCCTAGATATGATAGCCAGCATAATAGCAATAATACTCCTAATGTCTAGATTGTAGTCTCTAAAAATAATTTCTCACTAAAAATAACCAAGTCTTCTTGAATAAACGTCCATTTCCAGCTCCGGGACAGGAGATTTGCAAAAAAAAAAACCTGGAATATCTTGTCAGACAAGTAAGTAAAGAAATTATCAATGACTTTTATCATGTCTAAAGAACTCAGGGGCCAATTTCAATTAGGTACATACTGGTCAAAAACAGAACAACTTAAAGATCAATAAGGATAATAATTTCAATGAACTAACACATATCAAATATGTTTAAAATCCTTTTATTCATGATGATACAAAACAAAACAGAACAAATATCACCGGTTATCTTTGACAAATTTTAAGAACCAAGTTGTTGTTTTGAAAACTAATAAATAAAGGGAAAGAATTAAATATCTATCCTGCCTTTCCCATATGAATACAAGCACCTCAAGTGATTATACCTCAGTATGTACACAAATAGTTGATGAAGGAAGTAGCTCTGTGTAGAAGTATTCCATCTAATAAGTGAAGAAAAATGGTAAAATTAAAATATCACCATTTTGTAATCAATAGACTGAGAAAATAGTTATCTAATAGCACAAAAAGAAAAACAAGCCAATAATATTTAGTCTTCCACCTCAAAAATCAAACCTGAATTCAATTATATCTTTAGATTTAATTACCAATCTATAGGAAATACAGAGGAATGAAGGAATATGATAACCCTATAGGGAGCCAAACAGCAAAATCCAAAATATGGAACATGTACAGAATAAATAATCTAGTTTCTTCAGTGAAAATTTATAAGGGAAAAAAGAGCTAGAAGGTGAACATACAGATTAAAAGAGACTCAAGATACATATTAAATAATTGTGATATATGGATTTTATTTGTATTCTAATCAAATGAGCTAGAAAAAACTTAGAGAGAAATACATATATTGATGGAACATTCAAAGATATTAAAAAGCTTTTCGAAAATATTTTAAGATAAATAGTCATATGGCTGTATTGTTTTCAAGTTACTGTCTTTTAGAGAGATATACTTAAATATTTACAGAGGAAATGCTATGAAGTCTTAGATTTGCTTCACAATAATCTGATTGAAGAGAGAGGAGAGTTAGGAAATTGATGAAATGAAATTGGCCATGAGTTGAAAATTATTGAAGCTGTATGATGGATATAAGGAGTTTTATTATCCTATTTTCTCTCCTTTAGATATGTTTGAAAATTTCCTGTAATGAAATGTCTTAAGTAATGGAAGTTATAATGGAAGAAAAGATTACTATAGAAACTAAAAGATTAAATGCCTAAAAAAACGGGTGATAGGTATATGAAAAATAGAACTTTAAAATATTACTGAAAGACACAATAGAAGAATTTAGCAAATGAAAAAGCGTACCATTGGGTGGTAAGTTTCATCATATATAAATGATTTTCCTAACCCTAACCATTTTTCAAAATGTAGTCTAATAATAAAATGCAAACCCAATAAAAATACAGAAATGTCCTCTTATGCCAGATAAAGCAAAATAAGTGTACAAGACAATCCAGTAAATAGGGGAGAGGGATAATAATATGAGAAAAAGCTCTAATAGATGTTAAAGTCTTAAGAGACTAGAGGAAGAACAGACAGATAAGTGATAAATAGCATACGTAATATGTGCAGCTATTTAGTAAAAAGGAGAGAAAAATACAAGAAACAGGCAAATTAATTTTTGTAGGACTTTTGAATTTTGCATGGATCATCTATTAATATATCCAGGGTGGAAGGACTTATTTCAAATGTTGGCTTTTAACTAAATTGAAGAATTTATTGTTTTTTGGAACTGACCACACATTTAGTGAGAGATTTAGTTGGTATGATATCACAGTGGTATAGATTTTAATCTCTGTGGGAGAAATGGGGGAGGATGGAAGAGGAAAAGATGACATCAAGTTACTGTGGGAGATGAGGAAGTGGTTTCCTTATTCTTCCTAAGGCTGTAAAAAAGTGGCCAATTTAATGTGTAAAAAAGAAATGACATGTAGATGAAGCTTAAAGCCTGAGGTAGTAGAGGTGGCATGAGGAGTTGTATCTACTTGCTATTTCTTTCCCATTGGGGGGAGATTTCCATGTTTACGAATTTTTAATCTAGAAGATATCCATGCAAAACAAAAACCATAAGCTTATGGAACAACAGTCTCAGCAAGGAAGGGATGTGTCTGGTCAAGCTGTCAGAAATCACCAAAAGTCTCAGCGTGTGCCCTTTTGCTGTTCTGGAAGCTGTCAGTTCTTTGAAGTAAACTGTATTTTTTTTGGGCAACACACCAAAGAGTGATGCAAACCTCAAAGCCTAACAAGTTGGATCCCAGTTCTAGCTTTTTCTCATAAAATTTTGCTTTGTCTATTAGAACAACTTTTAGGGAATACAGAGGAAGAGACTTCTATTGACAAGGATATTAACAGCATTAGGATCTTAGAGAAAACCCAAGTTGAAGAGAGTTAGCCAGATGTCTAATTTTCCTTAATATTTTTTATTATTCTATTTCATAAATACCTAGAATTATATCTTGCAGGACCGAAGTGCAAAGAGTTCCAGGCAAAACAGATTTCTCGGAAAAGTCTCCTGATGTTTTCAACAATATTTCAACTATATTAAGATGGTGTTTTTTTTAAGTGACTTCTCTGTTCTTGCACTAATGTTAGAGGAATTACCAAAAATAAATAAATAAATAAAACAAGTCTCACATAAATAATTATATATAATCAAGTAATATTACAAGATAATATAAAATAAGAGCACATGAATGGTGTAAATAAGTAGGTTACCACAGTAACTTGCACATCATTTGGAGCAAAGAGAAAAGAGAAACATGATCCATTATCTGATTCCCTGTAAAATTCTATCTTGAACTTGTAAAAGCTGGGGAGAGAGGGCAGTTCTTGCTGCTTCTTCTGAAGTCTTTGATGCTAGGACCAAAATATATTATAGAAAATAGATTTCTATAAACTTTCAGAAAAAAATCTTTCTACTAATATGGAGGATAGATGTCTCAGAATACTGTAAACATAGAGGATATGTCCCTCATTGTAAAAAATAAAAATATTAAAACTAACAAATGAATTAATTGTTTTTGTCTATTCAATATGCAGAAAGAAAAAATAAATGAAACAAACTAAAACTTTGAGAATTAAAGACAATATGACAGCCTGTTTAGAGTATCTCACTTCTTTGTTCCAAAAGCATAATAATTCAGATTACGTTAAGAACCTTCACTTGGTAGGTTATACAGAATGCAAAGAAAACATTACAGCATTGTGCAAATGAACAAGTGAGCAATAATGTGAAGGCGTGCAGCATCTTGTAAATCTGGCATTGAAATTTTTATCATGAAAATACTCTGATCTCAACACCTAAATACTGCGAATAAAGTTAGACAGTTTTGAAACTTTGACTTATATATTGATTTGACTTATACAAACATACAAACTATTTCTTATGCTAGGAAATTAAGGCAGGAAAAGTTATCAGTATTTTGGTTGTAATTCAATAAGACTATATGGTAAGGCAAATAAATAAATAAAAGTTGTCTACTCAAAAGATATTCTGAAACATCCTTTGAGGTGGTACCAGACAAGAATGTTTTAAATTTTGCAGTCCATATTCCATATTGGTTAGCTATTTTAAAAATAATCTGATGAAAAAATGTTCAGTCATACTATTAATAAAATAAGCGTAATTATAAATAAAATAACATGTTGCTAGACAAATTAGCTAAGATTATTTTTCATGAGGATAGCCGACACCATGAAAGTGTATAGTATAATTGACATTTTCATACATTGCTAATGTAAAGGTTTATTGAAACAGTTGTTTTCTAAAGCAATTTAATAATATATATCAAAAGCCTTTAAAGTTTTCAAGACCTTTAATTCACTGTTCCTATCTCTGAAAATCCATTTTATTGAAAAAAAATTAGAAAGGTTCTGGAAATTTTATGAATAAACATCTCACTAATGGAATAGTCTTTTTCTTCAAACTGAGTGAGCCAAGATACTCACTACTGGACCAGGAGCAATGTCCAGTGCATATGCAGGCAAGCTAAGCCCGAGTTTCTAAGCCAGCCATTGAAAGGAAAATGAGAAAGCCAAGACTGGCCTTGACTTGTCACTAATGACCCCACAGAGCTGGAGTCGATTCCTGGAACTACATCCCTGCTACACATTTGGAGAGGGGTTGAATGTATTTTAGGAGGTGACCTACGTGGCTACCACACCTGGTCTTTCAATTTTCTTCATCTCAGTGGTCTCTGTATTCAGTTAGCTCAAGCCATAAAAGTAGAACCAACCCTCAAATGCCCCATTTCCTTGCCTCTACATTCAGTGCAATACTAAATCCTATTATTAAACAGAATTGTGTGAAATTTGCAATATGGGACATCTTTGACTACAAAGTTATGATTTTGTATGATTCGATGCATGTTTCTATATGCAAAATATTTCTCAGATTGTCTGTTTTCTTCTCTGCTGCACCACCCTATCAAATAATGCCACCTTAACTCATCTGCGTATTTCCACTCTTATTTCTGCACCCCATTTTAAAGTTCATCAGTGGTTCCTTATTGCTCTTAGAATACATTACAGACTTCTTAGCCTGGCCACAAAAGCCCTGCATAATCAGACACTTGCCTACAGCTCTCCTGCCAGGCCATTCTCTCCATTACACTGTGCTCTGGCATCACTGACCTCTTGACACTGTCCTATAACTTCCCTCCTGCCATGTGCTCTGCCTGGAATGTTCCACTCTTCACTCATCAACTGACCAATGCTACACACCCCTCATTTTTCCACTTCAATTTACTTCTTTAAACCAGCCTTTCCTGATTTCGCAATCTAATTCATTTTTCCCAGTTACTCTCTCTCATAATACTCCATTTGTTTTCTTTCTGAAAATAATTTGTAATTAGCACATTTATTTTCTGGTTGTTATATATCTGTTTAACATTTCTCTTTCTACTAGATGGGAAGCTACCTGAGGGAAGAAATTGTGTTTTTCTCTGTACTTGGTACGTAGTAAACTTTCAATAAATATTTGCTGAATGAATGTTTCTATGAATAAACAATTAAATTAGTGTGCTAGGTTAAAATGTTGTTGGAAAAAAATAAGCTGTAAAAACTGTGTGGACAATATCATTACAACTATTTTGTAAGACCAAGTATTAAAGAAAGAAAGGCTTAGAAAGAAATAAAATAAAATGTTAACAAAAGTTGTTTAGATGATGAGATTATGAGTAATTTGATTTTTTCCTCTTTGATTTTCTCTATTTTCAATTTTGCTTAAAGAGTATGTAACACTTGAAAATCATATTTTTGAAAACTTTAAGAACAATCTTTACTTCTACTATAATATTCCTCCTTACTAAAATAAAATAAATTTTTAATCTTCTAACATTTATTATGAAATATTCCACCTAATTTTCCAGCATATATAGTTAATTTATTTCTGGCATACACAATTTGAAGAGTGCATAAGGAGATTCTAAATAAAATCTTTGCTCTATATGGATAGGTAAGAAAATAGTCATTAATTCCTAGTTCCAGGATATAGATAAAGTCATTTGATTACATAAAAATCTGATGGCACTGTTTGTTATAATAAAAATGCATAATTATATTTAATTAATGATAATTATGCTTTTTCTATGTAAGTTGATATCATCTGACATTTTTTAGAAATTTTGCAGCCACATATGTTTCTAAAACTTTTTCAGTGGGCCCTTCAGAACTCAATGTAATCGTCAGTAAGGATCACTCCCTATTTTCTGAGTAAATTATCTGTCCGTCCTAACAAAATCTTCCAGAAATCTTCTCTCCACTCTGACTTTCTCCATTTTTAAAATATCAAGTGTGTTGCAGAGTTTCAAACATCTTTGAAATTCATCCATTTTTTTTGTCACATTTCTTCCTTCCCATTGCCACTTCTCTAATCCAGGCCACTGTCATCTTCAACCTGGACACAGCTACAATTCCCTAACTGATTTCTTCCATCCATTAAAAAATTCTTTATTAGAATATAGTTTATATAAAATAGAGTACACCTACTTAGTTGTACCTTTCAATGAGTTTTGACAAGTTACACCTCAGTGCAAGCATGATCACCATAATCCTCTAGAATATTTCCATTGCTCCAAAGGTTTTCTTATGTCTGATCCTAGTAGACCCAGTATATGGAAATACCACAACTTGTTTATCTATTCCCTTCTTGATGGACACTAGAGTTGTTTTCAGGTTTGGGCTATTATAAATAAATCCACTAATAACATTCACATGTTAGTCTTTTGTGTAGACATGTGTTTTGATTTCCTTTGGGTAAATACCTAGGTGTGGGATTGCTGAATTATATGCTACATATATATTTAACTGCATAAGAAACTGACAAAATCTTTTCAAAACTGTTTGTGCTATGTTACATTTCTACCAGCATGTATAAAAATTTCACTTACCAGCATCCTTGTCAATGCTAGGTATTGTTAATCTTTTTAATTTAGCTATTCTAAATGGGTATATATTAATATCTTATTATGCTTTAAATTTGTATTTCTCTTATGGCTAATAATATTGAGTATATTTTGATGTTCTTATTAGTATATTTTGATCGTTCAAATATATTACCAATTTAAAAAATTAGGTTATCTACTTATTATTGAGCTGTAACATATTCTATATTGTTTTAATTTAGTCTGATACAATTGTTTTGGCTGTTATATGTATTTTGAATATTTTCTTCCAGTCTTTGGTATAAACTTTTATATTCTTGACAATATTTTTTAAAAAGCAGATGTCATAAATTCTGATGAAATTCAATTTATCAAATATTTCTTTTATGGTTTATGCTTTTTGCATCCTGAGAAATCTTTGCCTACCCTTAGGATATAAAGATTTTCACCTATATTTTTTTCTAAAAATTTTATAGATTTTTAATTTCCATAAAAATTTTAGAATCAGGTTAGAAAATTCATACTTTTTTATATTTTTATAATTAATATTTTAATTTAAATTTATAATTGTTCATTAGTGGTATGTAAAGGTAAAATTGATTTTTTTATATACAGACTTTGTATTCTGCAACCTTGTTAAACTTATTTATAAATTCTAGCAGCTTTAAGATTCCTAAAGGATTTTCTTCCAACATAATCACATTATTTTCAAAAACAAAAGCACAAAAACAAAAGAGTTATTTTTTTTCTTCCAATTTATATGCCTTTTTTGTTGTTGTTGTTGCCTTTAGTATAACATCAAGTATAAATGGTGAGTGTGGGCATCTTTGCCCAAACTGAGTAAAAAATTATTCAATATTTTAGAATTAATCATAATGTTAACTATAGGTTTTTCATAGATATTCTATTAGTATTAGGTTGAGGGAGTTCCCTTCTATTCCTAGTTTCTTGAAATTTTTTATCTCAAATGAGCATGTCATAATTTTATACATTATTGGGTTTTAATTACTAATATGTTGTAAGGATTTTTGTAATTATGTCTACGGGGTATACTGGTCTTTAGTTTTCCCTTTTTTGTAATACTTCTATATGTTTGGTAGAAGAGTAAAGCTGGCCTCAAAAATCATTTGTAAAGCATTACCTCCTCCTCTTTTTCTGAATGAGTTTGTGTAGACTTGATATTATTTCTTCCTTAAATTTGAATACAATATACCATTGAATCAAGGTTGCATGTGTGTTTTGAAGATTTCAAATATTAATTCAGTTTCCTCAATATGTTAGGGCTCTTCAAGCTTTCTACTTCTACTTGAGTCAGTTTTGATAAACTGTCTTTCAAAGAATTTTTCCTTTTCATTTAAGTTTTCCAACTTATTTGCATGATGTTTTTCAAAATATTTCCTTATTATTCTCTTACTATCTATAAGATCTGCAGTAATGTCATTTTTCATATAGTCAGTCTACATAGCACTTCAACAATTTTATTAATATTCTTCAAAATTAAAAGGTTTCATATTTTTTCTCTATTGTTTTTCTATCTTTTTTCAGTTCTATTGCTCTTTATTTCTACTTAACTTCAGGCTTAATTTTAATTTCCATTTTCTCATTATAGCTTACATTTTCTTTACACTCGAGCATATTTATAATATTATTTTAATGTCCTTGTCTGCTAATTATATTATCTGTTATTTCTATTTCTGATTCTATTATTTTGTTTCCTGACTATGGGACAATTTTCTATTTCTTTGTATGTCTAGTAATTGCTTAATAGTTGCTAGACATTTTGAATTGCATATTATTGAGTTCTGGATTTTATATTGTTTTAGGCTTGTCTTTTTTTGGTAGAAAGGTATTGTAGATTGTATTGATATTTTGAGGCTTATTTTAAAATTCTTTTAGGGTAGATGTAAAGTAGCCCTTATCCAAAGATAATTTAGCCTCATTTGTAAGGCATCACTCTTCTGAGGTCTCCATTAAATGCCACAGTATTTAATAAGGTCTCTCCTCTTGGCTGAAGGGAATTAGGATGATATGCAGTTCTGTCTGAGCTGTGAATATCTCTTATATCACAGTTCCTCAGTAAAACCACTTTAAGATTTATTCTTGCTTGTCCTCATGACTTTTACCCTATGCATGTGTGTATTGATACTCAGCCAAAAACTTAAGGAAACATTTATGCAGATTTCTGGACCTCTTCCTTTGAATAACTGTCTTTTCTTGGGTACTGTGATCTCCCAAATTCTAAATGCCTCAGCTTCCTGAAACTTTGATCTCTTTCTCTTTAGCTTGGAAAGATTGCTAAATTCTGTTTGAGTTCCCACTTCCTGCACATAGGGTGGAAATTACCTCCAGACAAAAAAGCTTTAATGATAGTAGGATTTACATCAATTGTTTCTCTTTTCTCAGTGATCACATCTTGTACCACCTGTTGTACAATATCTGAAAATAGCTATTCCTTTTATTTTTTTCCACTTTTCTTATTGTTTACAGGGGAAGTATAAGTCCAGACCCTATTTATTTCTCATAGCTAGAAACATAAGTTTTGACATCTGCCATCCATTCTTCACTGTTGCCAGCTGATTTTATTAGCACAAATTTGATCAAATCAGCCACAGACTTGCAGGGCCTATTCTCATCCTTGTCTACCTCTCCAGCATCATTTTTCACCATTTCCCAATTTCTACTTCAGCATTATGCTTCAGCATTACTAAATAATTTCCAGTGTTCTTCAAGTATGCCATGGTCTTTCCCACATATGAATCATTGCAAATATTCTTCTCTTGACTTAGAATATTTGCCCTTCACCCCACATATCCACTACCTCTAGATAATATACATTTATCCTTCATAACTCACCTTTCTTTCTCAGAGAGTTTCCCAAAAAACTTAGAGTTGGTTTGCACCATCCTGACACATTGGTTTGCACCATCCTGACACTCTCATAATGTCTTGTATTTATTTGAGTTATAATAACCTTCATTCTTCCATTTATAATAATTTATTTAATATCTTACTTATTAAACTGTTAAATCAAAGTGAATATTCAACATTTCTCTCACTTAATCTGCTAAATCTCCACTGCCTTGTACTGCAGCTAGTAGAACAGATATCAATGAATATTTAATGAATAAATTGATGAAAATATAAGGTAATTAACCAAAGAACAGATAATGAGAGGCAGAAGAAGGGAGGAAAAACAAACAAGCAAACAAATAAACCCTAGTATTAAAAACAACAACAACAACAACAAAAACCAAAAGAATCCTAAGGACAACACTTTTCCATTTTGTTGACTCCATGGATCACATTTTCCAGATGTCATTTAGTTCCTGACTTTGTTTTGCCTTTGTCAACAGAAGCACTAAGATGAGAATGGCACATTTGATACTTTTCTTTTTTGTAAACCGAGAAGACTCAGAATAAATGCTTTTCCATGATACAGTTTTCAGAAGCAATCATGATGAACAAAGTTTCACAATAATTAAGTGCAGTATCTGATGATTCTATTACTCTGTCTTGGGTAATTCCATGGAAGAGAGAGATCCATTATGCCTTAACCTGTTCTTTGTCACTACTGTTGTTTTAGTGTCAAGGTAAAAGAGTGTTCACAGACCTGATATGATATTCATCATCCTAATGAAGTCATGTGAACAAACAAAATTAGGTTGTGGCAATCAAAGACCTGGGAAAGAATGTTTAGAAGAATTGAGGGATTACATGTTTCATACAAGAAAACAATGCAGAGGTTTTAACATTTTAATTAAAAAGTTCTAGATTCATTGACTAAAATGTAGAAGTGCTCTGCTTACTTGTCATTCAGCCTTTACCATTTAACACTATCAAAAAAAAAAATGAAATAACAGAAAACTTTCCCCCTTAAAGTGGTGTGCTTTCATGCCATATTTAGAATGCCTCACAAAAGGAGGTATTTCCAAACAAAAGCTTTGATTCCTTATGAAACCTTCCTTCAATGGCAAGGAAGTTATTTATTCTCCAAAGATTCAGTGGCGTCAGAAAATATGAGAAAGAGCTAAAAGTGTTCTTAGACACAATTTGGTTCAATCTCTTATTTTAGATTCAAAAAGTGGTTTTTCAACAGCATCCATTGCTTCCTTCATTATTATTTCTCCCTCTGCTACTTGACCTCATTTGACCTCTGGCCCATTCATGCTTTTCTTCCTTCCTCATTCCATCAGCTCATGTCTCATTCATCCCCATCTATAGCCTGGTCTCCTACAACAGAGATTTTAACATGGGTCTAAATAGCAAAATAGGTCACTCTACACTCCTGACCTGTCTTGTCCACCATTCCAACCCCCCAGCTCAGAGTCAGCCTCGTGTCCTCAAAGTCGTCTTGGACATTTTTCTGGCAATCATTTCCTTTCCAACTAACGTCCTCACTCTAACCCTTTCACTGATTCACAGCAGCAAGTCATTAAACTCTGAGGACTCTGCACTCCAGAGCCATGCTATCTAACCTCAGAGGGCTCCCAGTGCTACTCATTGGTTCTTGAATTCATTTCATATTGATGTTCCATTGCACTTCTCTCTCACAGAATCTTCAAACCACGGGATTTTGTAAATATCTAGAACTCTTAAGTCTAGAAAATTCAACTCTTTTATTTTATAAATGAGAAAATGAAAGAAAGCTCAAGATAGGAAGTCACACAGTTAATGATAAAATCTGACTATAATCCAGAAAAAGGAAACTTTAACTCCTTATCCCTCTTTAGTTTACCTGTATCTTGACCCATCAAGTCATGGGTTATCATTAACAGCTATTCCACCAACATAAAACATATCCAGTAAAAATTTTCCTAATTCTCCAATATCTAACCCAACATGATGGAGTGAAAAGAATACGGGCTTTGGTGCCAGAAAGGCCAGAATTTAATTTCAGCTCTGTCTTTTTCTATCCATGTGACCATGGGGAAGTTACTAATCCCATTTTGGCCTAAATGTCTTTACTTGTTAAATGGAAACAATAGATTGAAAATCTACTCTGTAGTACAGTGGTCCCCAACCTTTCTGGCATCAGGGACCATTGTTTCTATAAGAATCTAATGCCTGATGACCTGAGGTGGAGTTGAGGTGGTGATGCTAGCACTAGGGGGCGGCTGCAAATACCGATGAAGCTTCACTCACTTGCCTGCTGCTCCTCTCCTATTCTGTAGCCCAGTTACTAATAATGAGTTGGGGACCCCTGCTGTAGGGTTTTTGTGATGATTAGGGTCCCTGTGTGTAAAATAACAAATATAATAGCTGGTAGGTAAATGGTAAATTGTCAGTTATTTCCACCTTTCTCTTTTAGCATACTATTTTTTCTGCCTCCTTATCTTGTCTTTATCTTTACCTATGCCTTCCTCCCTTAAGAGAAGTGGCTTTCATCCTCCTTTTCAAAGTGAATCCCTCTTCCTCAGATTATGAATACATTTTCTTCCCCTTTCTCTGGGCTCTGAGCCATCTGAGTGCTGTTCTTCAGTGTCTAGTACTCCTTCTCTGTGGACTCCTTTCCACCAGGCTTCTCACCTTCCCAGGACTCCTATGGCTTTGAAAACACCTACAGGAGGTTGCAGCAGAGGGATTTCAACTTGGGAGCAGAAAGAAAGTAAACAACAGATCTTGAGCATGATGAATATTTGACAACACCACACAGGAATTTGATATGCCTTCTTTCACAATGGGGGAATTTCACCTTTTTGAATGGCAAGGTTCTAGCTCTCCTATCTCATTTACCACAAATTTCTGGGGAAAAAGTGGGTGGATGGGTAATCTTGTTTTCATCATTTTATCATTACTCATTCACTCTTCAACACCTAGAAGTTTTGTTAAAATACAGATTTCGTGTCTCTACCCTAAACTTCTGATTAAGTCAGTAATAGGGCTGAGAATTTTACTTTTAACAAGTTCTCAGGGGACACTGATGTCCTTGTCCAGAAACACTGCAAGAACGACTGACTGCTCCAGAGTCTCATTGTTGACATCCAAGAATGTCCAAACCTATAGAAAAATTTTATAAGAATTTATTAGAGTTCATTTGAGCCAAAAAGAGGATACTCCTAGAAGCAAGATCTCAACAGAGAGAAAAATGTTTCTCAGAATGACAGTGCAGTTTCTTCTGTGCATTTGGAGTTAAGGTGGGATCATAAGAAAGATTACATAAAGGTGGGAAAAAGCAGACGAGGATTGGATTACAGGATAGTTAACAAGATTATATGCTCTCTTGAGGGTGGTGGTACTTCCATGGGGTCTGAAAAAGGCATTTCGAAGATGTGTTAATCTAAATGCACAGAAACAATAAACAGGGCTTGTTTAAGGCAAAGATAACCCTTTTACTATTAAGTATCTGTCTCTCACCTTTAGAGTATAAACTACAAATGGGCAGATGATTTTTGTTTCTTTTGTTCTCTGATTTGTCTCAAGAGCCTAGAAGCATGCCTGGCACTCAATATTAACTTTTTGAATGAATTAATAAATTTTAATCATAGTAAGTAAAGTAGATATTAGTTAATTATTCATAAAGTAGATAATTCCTGCTACCACAGTTAGGATCTTCTTGGCAGGATTCCCTCAAGCTCTTTTCCTCCATGGGAATAACTCTGGGATTCAGGAGACAGAAGGTGAAAAGAAGGTGGGAAGAAGAAATGAGGGAGGAGGGATGGCAGGGAGGAGACCGAGAATAGTCATCAGCAGAGACTGTCTCTGTATTGATTTTTGCAAGCTTTCCTTTAGTTGGTCCCTATCGAGTGAGTTTATAGGAGGTGGAAATCCCCTGTCCAGTCTCTGTTCAATGCTGATACAAACTGCAGAGAGTTACAAAGGACAAGAACTAACCTACTAGCTGGGGAGGGCTCAACAGGCAAGAGAGACTGTTTAGGGCCTCCCGGCACCAAGGACGCGGCAAGCAATCTTTCTTCTCTGAGATTAACCTGGCGGAGAGCCACAGTAAATACCCAATCTCCCTTACAGGGAGGAAAGATTAAATATCTGATTAAAATTTTTGGCTGCTAATTTATTGAACTTGGATGGATGAACAGTTTAGAAGTCACATGACTTTCCCTGTGTGTTGGCTGTTGTTTTTCCACAGAGAGAGGTCACCGGCTCCTCCGAGAGGGCGTGTGGGGGCTGGTAGGCCGAGGAGCACTCTCTTGGACCATCTTTGAGAACTTGGGGGCCAATTCTGTCTCAGTCTGGTAATGTCCACATCGACTGTGGCAGTTTCTGTTTCAACCTCTTACTCTGTTCTTGTTGCTTTGTAGATTTGGTTCATTTCAGACCTCCCCTGCTTATTGTTCTGAGCCGCCCAATAAAATGATGTCATGGGCAGCTTAAAAGTATACAGGAAGTGTTCAAAGCTGAATGACTTCAGTACACTTTATTCCGCGCACTTTTGCTGCTGGCTCTCTGTGGAAACCATACTCCACAGTCCTGGGGAGGCAGCCACAGGATAAGAGCCTCTCTCCTTTCCTCCCGCCATTCCATTCTCTCCCCAGCCTATGCGGCCAGTCCACCCGCCCCTCGCCTCCATCCCAGGCCCTTGGACAGAGGCCAGCACCAGAGGAGGGAAGGGAAGCTAACAGAAAGGAAAGCCAGAGAAATAGAGGTCAAAGGGAGTTTCCTCAGAAAGGCAGGGACACGGGACTCTCAGGAGAACCAAAGGTCACCTTTACTGGCCTTTGGGTGATAGAATCAGTCAGTCTGTCAGAGTTGCCAGTCATGGCAATGTCCCCAGAAAGGGCAAAGTGACAGAAACCACGAAGGACTTGCCTCAACTTGCAAACTTCGGTGAGAGTGTTACATTGAGACTGCTGCCCAGTTATTTTGAATAAAGCTAAACATGAGGCAGTTTGTAACTGGATAATAATAACAAATATACGTATAGGACTTTATAGCTTACAGAGCAGAACAGGTACACACACACACACACACACACACACACACACACACACACACACACTTTATTCTTGGAAGGCAGAGTATGAAGGATAAGAAGCCAAGGCCATGTCCAGTGAGAAACTGAAGAGGCCTGGAAAGCTACACACACACACACACACACACACACACACAGACATACACAAATACCTTGTGAGGTATTAGCCCCATTTTACCGACAGGTGTCAAAAACAGAACTTTTTTACTTGCCTGAAGTTACCCAGCTGTCAAGGGTAGAACCAGGAGTCAAGTTCAAATCCAACATACTTTCCGACATTCCATTCTATGCTCAAATTAAGGTCCAACTTTCCTTTCCTCATTCCTATTCTTTATAGAAATGACCCAAACTAGTCTTTGTCCAGCTACATAGTTTGTAGTATTGCCCTATCTTATAAAATTCCTAGAACTTTCATTGTTCCCCATAAACTAGGGGTTCCTATCCCCCAGGCTGTGGATCAACACCAGTCAGTGGCCTGTTCGGAACTGGGCCCCACAGCAGGAGGTAAGTAGTGGGCACGAGCAAAGCTTTGTCTGCATTTGCAGCTGCCCCCCAGCACTAGCATCACTGCCTCAGCTCCACCTGAGATAATCAGGCATTATATTCTCATAGGAGCACTAGTCCCTGGTACCAAAAAAGGTTGGGGACTGTTGCCATAAATGACATAGAGTTTGGCCTGGTGCTGGTGTCTGGGCCTGCTGAATACTCCAAGGTTTTGGAGGTAACTCATTTCACATGCCCACAGACTGGCTCTTACAATTGGTCCAGATATTGCCTCATCATTATTATATAACTGGGGACACTGCAGCTCTGTGGTACTGGTGTTAAGGTAAGAAAGCATACCTAGAACAGGCATGTGACTTCTTAAATGCGTTTTCCACAAACATGTAAGACAGGAAGTCTCAGTCTGAGGTCCATACACAGAATTTAGCGGGCCCATTAAGATAGGATGGGAGAAATTTTCATGTTTACTTTCATTACCTTTAATTAAAATTTAGCATCTCTTTCAACTATCAATGTAGGCAGCATGCTACACCACTATTACAGTATCTGTGATTTTTGTCACCAATAAAAATCACAAGATTTTCAAATCACATTGTGGTTGTAGCAGGTATTTTAAAATACAATTCATGACCATCACTACTTGGAATTACAGTAATTATTAGGCCCACTGCTAAGTCTTGTTATTTTTTGCATTATTAAGAAAGCACATGTATTTTATATCACATTATTTTTAAATATTTTGATTTTGTAGGCCCCTACTTACATAGAAGGAACCCATCCCCCTTTAAGATCTTTATCTCCACATAGCCCTAATTATTTTTTGAAGTCCCTGAAACTCTTTCAGACTATATTTCCTTTGTAATGCTAAGCACATTATTTTATGCATTTAAAAACATTATTCTGAAAAGTAATCCATAGGTTTCACCAGATTGCCAAAGGGGTCCATGTACCAATAAAAGTTAAGAGCCCAGATGTCATTTTGCTGGAGTAAGAGTCTTGAGGGTGTATAAGAGGTTTGGTAACCTGAACTGGGCTTTTCCACTACTTGCTGGGACTTTACTCTTGGCAGGCAGAGTATGAAGGATAAGAACCCAAGGCCATGTCCAGTGAGAAACTGAGGAGGCCTGGAAAGCTATGTTCACTATACATCTCACAGGGCTGCTAACAGGCTGATTTGCACCTTCGTACTTACCTTAAGAACTGTATGTCCCACTGTGTGTGCACTAGTGTTCCTTCTCACTAAACCTCACACCAGAACTTCCCAGGGCTGCTTTGTAGGTAAACACCCATACTACTCACCTCCAAGACTTTGCCTCTGGCTATCTGGTTAACTTTAAAAAGTTCATGGTCAGGATGAGCTGCTCTATGTACAATTATCAAGCCTGATTTCATAGTACATTTAAGTGGCAACTATGCACAGACGCTACACAACATGACAGCCAACTTGAGCATCTCTCTGTTGTCCTCCATTTGGGAAATAGTCAAGCCAGGGTCAGAAGGAATCTGCGTTGTTGGCACTGGGAGGTGTGCATGGTCATTGGAGATTTTTGCCCAGCTTATCTGGCTAAGGTGGTGTGAGCCCACAAGACATATTCACTATATGCCAGACCTGCTATTCTAGATTTTCATTGCTCAAATACCTTAAGTAATTCCAGGCCTCTGCTATCTAGACAGATATTGTAACATTCAAGGCTAAATCTCATGAGCTTATACTCCACTGCGAGTGCACAGAAGGAACCCAATCCCTTTTCAAGATCTTTTTCTCCACCCAGCCCTAATAATTTCATGAAGTCCCTAGAGATGTTTCAGACATTCTTAAGAATCAGTCTAGAGTGAATCTTGACTACCACCCTTGCAGCCTGACATGGAGATCCAGGCCTCTCTTTACTTCTGACTTTGCTGCCCTGTGCCACAAGTCCATGATCACTGCACACTCCTGTTGACTTCTGCCTCCCTTAACTGAGGATCAATTCTTTAAGTACTAGTGTCGATCTTCTGGGCACTTGGCTACTTAGCAGTTAGCTGCAAAATGAAAAGAGTACTCTTCCACTTACATGACAAGTTCCCACTGTGAGAGGGCTCCATGGCAGGGCAACCTGGGTTCAGAGATGCTGGAAAGCTGGCTTATGGAACAATACCTTCTTTTACACAGAAAGCCCTTCCCACTCCAGGATGTGCGGAGCCCTCCAGAGTGGTAGGATAGGGACAGTTTCAAGAAAAACCAAGCTGGCCATACTTAGAACTGTACCTTTTCTTCAACCACAGCATAATCTATTTTAGTACTGAATCAGATTCACCAGAGGTGACACCCCTTTCCTTATGCTGAATCCTCTCTTAGAAAAGTTTGAGGACACTCTCCTATAATCTGACTTCTGCTTCCCTGCTCTGTCCTCCCCATTTTGTTCTAAAAAAAAAAAAATCCTGCAAACATCAAAACCACTTGCAAGGGCTCACTTTAACTTCTATTACTGGAGCCTCCTCAATCTCCAGAAAAAATTAAGATATAGTTGATGAGGGTAGCAGGAAAAAGATTACCCTCATTCCACATCCCAGACCTGTCTAATTTGGTGGAATTGGTCTCCTTCTTCAGACACTCTTCAGACACTCTTGAGGAGACCCAGTTGTGTAAGGCAGTGAGAAGCTCTTCTATTTTAGCCTTCTGGACTTCCACTACCACCTTGGTATTATGGTGAGGTGCAGAGAACTCAGACTTTAGGGTTAGAGTAAGTTCATCTTCATCAGCAGCTTTGACACTTACAAACTGTGAGATGGGTAAGATCTCTCTGAGCTTACTTTTTTATATGGAGATGGGAAATAGTCATACATTTAGGGTTCTTTTGTGGGTTAAATGGAATATCTAATACAAAGCACACAGCACCATGCTGTGCACATAGTTGGTGACTGACACATCATTATTCTTATTTTGGATGTTACTTTTTTAACTTAAGCTTAGGTGTAGCAGTTGAATATAAGAAGCATTGATGGGAAGTTTCTGGAATTACATATCAAGCTTGTTGATTAGAAAAATATTTCTTTGCTATTCATTAAGCCCTAAAAAAAGAAATATAAGCAGTATAAACTTGTTTATTTAAGCAACAACAGATACATCACTGACTAATGTGCAAAGTAAAATCAAAAGTATACTATTCGATAATATTATATAGTAAAAATAAAGAGAAAAAGAAAGAAAAAAAAATTTTACATTATCCATGCACCTCTAAGTGCCAAGCAATATGCCAACATTTTTGCTGTGTTCTCTAATGGTCACATTATAGTGAGGACACTGAGGTTCTTTAGAGCTCTAGAAAATAATAAATGTCATGTTTTCTTTCACTTTCCTGCATGTGTCTAAGACTCATCTCTAAAAATACACTTCTTACATAAATCCAATCCCATGCCCTATGGTACCATGCCTTATTGGCTTTATTCCAGATGTGAAATATCTTGGCTTACTTGGAGAGGTGAGTGTAGGCTGCTCCTCCTTGGGTTTCCACTGAGACCAACAGAATCCCCAAACCTGTGTACTAGGAGAGAAACAGCATTGCTGTACACTAAAGGTGTCCAGAGATCGGTTTTATTGCCACTTTTCTTCCCTTCCAGTAATTTCCATGACAGCTTTCATTATGAATTGCTTTGATTGGGAAACTCTGAAAATTCTGAAAAATGTCATGCTTAAATCTAGTAAAACTCCAGTTCTAACAGAGTCCTAGGAAGAAAGGGTGGGCAGGAAGACTAATGGGAAGGGAATCTCCTTTTTGAGGCTCCACATGATTTGATTCTGTGACCTTAAAAGTCTGAAAAAGAAAATCAGGTTGATTCATAAACAACCAGGGACTAAAATACTTGTGGTTTCCTTTTATTGTACTACTGGGAACCAGCTGATTATGTTCAGAGCTCTAGAAGGATCTTTTTTTTTTTTTAAAGCCTATTCAGGAACCATACCAACTTTTCTGGGTTGCTCATTTTGACATTTTTGTCTAATTTTTGTCACCCTATTGTAAAGAAATAGAAGACATTCATCTAGAAAAAGGGAGCCAATCAGTGATCAAGGTTGTCAGATCAAACACCGAAAACAAACACAAAGGGCTGAATTCCTACACGTCACCACTGGGCCTAGTTCCAGAACAGCGCCTAAATGGAGAGAGGCAGAGGGAAGCTGGAGATTCAGTTCTGTTGCAGGGTTTATTTAATCTCAGGTGGCTGAGGGATCAAAATATGGAGATATTAAATAAAGCCCATGTAACCCTTTAAATAAATAAAGGAGCCAAGAGTTGATACATTCAAAAATACTTTACACGTCTATAGCGCTCATAGTGTTCAAAACATCTTCATAATCATTGTATATTTTGATTGATTCCTCATCATGATTCAAATAGGATTAGCCCCATCTCTCATAATTTTGTGGCTGGGAAACTGCCAGCACTGATGTTCTTTTGAGAAAAAAAAGTTTAGTAGTCTAAAAATAATTAGGGAAAGACTTAGGACCAGCCCTCTCACAAAAGAGAAACTTTCTTATTACATGCTGCAGGTTGAGAAAAAATGCTCTCTACCATCAGTTTTTAAAAAACATGTGCACAAACATATTGGAGAGTAATGGTTCTTATATATTTATTTTTACTCTCATGCTTTATACAAGTCAAAACCTAAAGATATTTACAAAATCTATTAAAAATACTTTTCTCCTTTTCTGTGTTCTATTAAATTTGAGAACCCAATTTAAAGTTAAGAGGTAAGATAATGAGAATAACACAGCTCGACATGTTTATAATTTTATTTCATCTGTCAAGAAACTCAAAACTAAATTCCATTCTCTGGATTAATCAATGTTTACCACTTATATACTTACTAATTATTTCTCTGATTTAGAAAAAAAGTTTTATTCTGTTTTGGGGGGTATTTTATTTTGTAGCATTATAGAGTTGCAACATATTTAAGATTGCTTTTTTTTTTTTGGACATTGATGTGGTATAATAAATCAAATAAATAATAATAATAGAATGCAACAAAGGTCTCTGAAACTAGTATTATTTCATTGATATTTAGATTTATAAGCAAAAGAGAGAGAGAGAGAGAGAGAGAGAGAGGGAGAGTTTTTTAGCAACTCACAGCGTGTTTGTGGTTTGCTTTTCTCATCTACAAGATGTTCAAAGGTGGAACAGGCCTCCATGGGAGGCAGAAGGCCAAGAATCTAGCCTTCCTGTGCTTGCAATTTTAGGTGATATACTTAACCTCTGGATAGTGTTCATGAAATGAGAAATAAAAACACCTTATGTATTTGAAAACAAGAAATTAGATCAATTTGCTTATTGTCCTTTTCTTTCTTAAGACCTATGGCCCTTTCGTCAAAGCATTTAACTCTAAAACAATCTTATAGATAAACCCAAACTCAAACCACAAAAATATGTCTAAAAGTTTTTTAACAGTCAAACCTCCACATGAATTTTTGCACTGATAGTTGGGAGAGAATTGAAGTAAACCACAGTCTTTCTGTCTGCCTCCCATAAACTGTTGCTCATTCTAATAAAGTAACCCAAGCACTCTCTATATGGATGAGGCACAGAAGATGAAAACTTGCTGTCTCCAGACTCACATTAAAAAAAAGAAGAAGAAGAAAAGAAGGGAAGAAAGAAAGAAAAAAATAAAGGAAGGAAGGAAGGAAGGAAGGAAGGAAGGAAGGAAGGAAGGAAGGAAGAAGAGAGAGAGAGGGAGAGAGAGAGAGAGAGAGAGAGAGAGAGAGAGAGAGAGAGAGAGAGAGAGAGAAGAAAGAAAGAAAGAAAGAAAGAAAGAAAGAAAGAAAGAAAGAAAGAAAGAAAGAAAGAGAAAAAAAAGAAAGGAAGAAAGGACTGGTCATTGATTTTAGAAAAACTTTCATTTTTAAGCACACATTTTAAAACTCATTCTTTACTTTTATGTTTCCTAGATTACCACAAACTGAAACCCACAGAAATGCTTTATCTGTACCTTTTTAATGTCTTGAATGGAAACTCTAAGTTATCTTAGATTCCTAACCAGGCTGCTAGCTTCTTGAGATAAGCATCTGTTCCTTCCTCCTCCTTCTTAACCTCCGTGATCCTCAAGTCAGTGCCTTGCCTACAACAGAAACATAAAAAAAAAAAAAAAAAAAAAAAAAAAAAGATTGAATTGAATTGATCTGACTCCATTATTCAGCTGACTCTTTAGCTATTGCTAAATGTTTCTTAGCTCTACTTAGGAGCCAAAGCATTGAGAAGATTTTATTAACAACTAAAAATAATACTAAAAGTAGCAAGTCGTAGCCCAGAAAAGATTACGTCTATCTCAAATTAAGAACAGATGAGAAAAATTAAAATGGCCATTAGTGTACTGTAAAATGCTCTAGTTCTTTGTTTCCTTTCTAAGTCAAGAATCCTATGTGGAATTCATCTGCAACTTCAAATTTGCATAAAGAAGGTTTCCATTGCAAAGCATCAGTCATTTTGCAAATTCAAAATATCCAGGTAAATTGTTCATTTTTATTTGTATTTGTAAATATTTTTTCCAAAATCACTTCTAATAAAGCTAATTCTAAATGAAGACTTGACCTCGGAATTTATGATGCACTTCTGAAGAAGGTATAGGAAAATACAGAAAGGTGTATTTCTCCATGGAAATAAGGGAAGTGATGCATATAGAACATATACAGCTTATTCAGTATCTTCAGGGTCTTCATAAGGAAGTTTAACTCAGTACTTAGGAAACTTCATATTGACTGTAGGGTTCTAGTAGCTGCTTTATTAACTAATACATTTTCAATAAAGGAATGCCTGCCAATCTGCCACAACATCTCCCTAAACTTTGATAGGCTCTCCATTACATTTGATGCCTCCAAAGAAAGCCGTTTTGCTTTTTACAGACTCCACTCTCACTGTGAGAAAGCCACAAGCTCTACATATAAAACACGAGAGCTCCCTCTACAGAGGTTACCAGCAAAAGTGCCCTCCAGCTGCTTGCCTCACACTGGGACCCAGACATAAACCAACAAACAAAACAAAAACAAAACAAAAGGAAGCTCTGTTGGCTTTTTTTTTTTTTCATGAATGCATAAATAGAATGGAAATGAGAAGGTGGAACTCACTGCTTTTGCCAAGCATAGAAAAAGAATAGTGACTGAGAAGTTTTTGTTTAAGAGAATGGTGTGTTTATAAGCAGATTATTGCTTGCATTCTGTATAAAGTTCTCCTGTAATAACAATGACCAATTTAGTTCATTTCAAGCTATTCATATCCTTGGTTTTCCTTCTTTTTATGATTATTATATTATTATTGTTATTGTTATTATTTTGGGTGGGAAAGGAACATGAAAAGAAGGAGTAAGACAATTACAAAATGATAGGGCAGCAAACTGGATTTTGCAGCACTACTGCAGGGGCACATCCTGCCACATTCCTCTGGGCGTGATGTACTGGCCAGATGAAGAGCTTCAAGGCCATCAAAGGAAGGAGAAATGAGGAGTTGCCTGAATCTGTGTTGACTGGTGCATCGCACACAGCAAGGATGAAACGTAAAACTCAAAGGGAAAGGGCAAAGCAGATGAGGAATTATATTCCTAAAGAAACCATGCAGCTTGAGAACTGTGAAATGTCATTGGCAGGTAGCCCATTACCTTTAAGAAAATGTAAAGTATGTGTACTGCAGACAAAGGGGACCCACTGTAAACATAGCTCAATAACTCTTTCAAAAGAGAGAGGGTTCGTATTTACCTTTCAGAGACGTTGGGTCACCCTGATTTACACTAAAAGAAGGAAATGTTTCTAACACTTTAAAATCTTGAGTGCATACCACATACCACAAAATTCCAATATGGCTGATAATGGGCACAGCCGTCATCGAAAGGTAACTAACTCAGCAGAAACATTTGTGTGGGTAATACGTTCTGATGACTTCCAAAGGCTTATGTCCAATTTATGTCCTTTTTCCAGAACTCAGAGTGTCTTCCTCTGTTTAAAACATAAATATACTACTACAATCAGGCTCTCTTTTAAATCTTTAAATTAAAAATGAAGAGCGGGTGAGATCTTTCTACCCAGGCCACATGACCTCCTCATCTATATAGAGACAATCTGGAGTGTTAACAATGTTTAAAGACTTTAATCAGATTTTCCTAGAAAAATAACAGTTGGACATGAACTAAGATTCTGGAATATATATTTGAGATGGTATAATCTTGTACAGTACTCTTTATTGGGAGAGAGAAAGGAAGGAAGGAGAAAGAAAATTAACTGAAGATTAAAAAGTGAATGGATGACTGGTGGATAGATCAATAAAATCTCCTATACTCATACAATTGAATGCTATTTGGCAATCTCAAGAGGAATAAAATACTAATACATACTACAACATGGATGGAGTTCCAAAAATATTATACTGAGAGAAGATGACACAAAAAACCACATATTACACAACACCATTTATAGAAAGTGTCCTGCAAAAGTAAATCTATAGAAACAGAAAGTAAAATAGTGGTTGAGAGGTGCTGGTACTGGGAATGAGAAAACTATAAATGGGAATGAGGGCTCTTATTGGAAGAATAAGAATGTTTAAAAATTAAATAATGGTGATGATTACACAGCTGAGAAAATTTACTAAAAATTGTTGAATTCTATATTTTAAATGGGTGAATTTTATGGTACATAAATTATACCACAATAAAGTTATTTTTTTTAAGCAAATGAATGATTTGGTAGAAGCAACCACCAATTTGATTTTATTTAAGATTTTAAAGAAAGTAGATTTAAAAAAAATAAACATTTATGACTGTCCTCTTAAACTCCCTTGATAGGTCAGTACCTAATCCAACTAATAACACTTTTTTTTCTTAACTAAACCATTTCACATGGTCCACCCCACATGTTGGAGTTATTTGTGCATATATATGTCTCTGCCTAGACTGCGAAATCTCAGAACAGAGAACCGTTTTGTATTTTTTTTCTATCATGCTCAGTGCCATGCACTGCAGCTTTCACGGAATAGACATTTAATGAATATTTTCTGATTTGAAACATGATATTTAGGAAGAGAAGCCTAAATGGGACAAGAGGAAAGAAGAAGCATCCAAAGAAGTTAGCTATCAGACAAATAGATGTGTTTTCTCTAGAAAAGCAACTTCCAAATAAAGGCCCATGCAAAAGAACCTTTTAAGAATCTACTCATTTACCTATGTCAGCCACAGTGCCTAGAGACAAGGGTTCACATATAGAGATAACCAAGTAAACATCTGTCATATTTAAATTTAAAAAATAAAGAAAGGAAGAAATGAGGGAAAATGAGGAAACAACAACCCTTGAAAATAGAAAAGGTAAAAAAATAGTATCATTTCAATTTTACAGTTGTTTAATTTGTATAGGGAGCTGGGGAAACTGAGAGATGACAACTATCACCATGTTTTCAAAAGAATTATTATGAAGAAACATCAAATAATTACTTTCATCCTCCAAAGAGCAGAGAAACAAAGAAAATACACTTAACTTGAAAAAAAAAAAAAGACTTCAAGTAGCCATAAAGCAAGCTTGTCAATAAGAGTGATTTAGCGTGTTCTTAAAAGCCAATGTGCCATTCATCCCTGCAGATCTCTGAGAAGGTACTTATTATTTTCAGTTGTAGTAAATACAGACCTGTCCAAGGCAAGAAGTTAGTTGAAGCAGGAACCACGTCTGCTCCTTTCCTGATGTCTGATTTTATTCAATTTTCTATTGCTTATCTTCTAAATGTGCTTGTAATAACCTGCCCTCTTGCTAGCACCTTCTTGTAAATGAGATGCCTATCTGGGTTTATCCCAGCTAAATAAACTGAATTCAATAAAACCCATCCTAGGTTATCCTCCAGGAGAGTTATTACTCCACTAACATGCTACTGTTGCTACTGTTACCTAATGCTTTAAATTCTCCTTTAGGCTTGAGTTATGCTACGTAGTTGTATATCTAAGATAAGAGGCTGTCTGGAGTCTGTTCAATGTTATCACGTAACACACAGTGACTTTTTTATTGAAGGCACTCCATGAGAACCTCTGCACGGATGCGGATTTTATTGAAACTAATTCAGAGACTGCGCGTGAGTGTGTGTATACTTACATATATGTGTACACACTCATAGATACACATATATTTAATAATATATACGTATTTTTTAGAAATAAATGCTGAACTGAAAACAAAGTTATGATGTTACTCTCTGCAATTAGCTGATGATCTGCCTTAATCTGTCAGACCATTATGCCCTGTGTTGTATTAATCTATCTTGAATCTTAAAGTGGGGAGACTGGTCTCTTAAATGTACACCAGCACTATGGGAACTTGCTGTTCATTTTATGCTGGCCAACCCAGACTTTGCCTAATTTCTGCTACTTCATATCCTTGAAGATGCAGCAGTTTCCTACTTTGAGTCTAAGACTGCTAGGACTTCACAAAGTTAAAAACAGTGTGTTCTGATACAGTGTTGATATTTCAAAAAGCCTAATGGAAATTGTACATTTTCTACAAAAACTGCAATGAGCAAACAGTCTGCCTTCTTTGGTTTTGAATGTTATGAATTCCTTGAATAATCCTAACTATTTCATACTTATTAGAAGCTCTGGTTGACATAATATATGATATTGATGAACCGTTATTAGAAGAAATTAAAACTGTAGTTTGATAGGAGAAAAATATTTCAAAACATAAAAACTCAAAAGAGAAAAAAAGTTCCCTGGTGATAAAAATGTTTACTATCTTTACCATGAAATAGCAGAAAGAAACAGAAGAATGCTGGTGGTTGCTTCTACCAAATCATCCATTCACTTAATTTAATTTATTAAATTAAAGCATGCCCAGACATCTTATGAAATGAAGTAATACTTAAAAAAAAAAAAAAAAGTGAAAATGCATGCCATACTTCTTCTGCTTCCTGCCTCGTTAGCCAGGGCCCAAATTTGGTAGGAACTGGGAAAATTCTACAACTATTTCTTTACTACATAAGCCCAGATTCCTGAGGCAGCCAGAAAAATATCCCAGGTATCTTTTGCCTGCTTATCTTCTTACATTCATTCAGAGAACACAACTTCCAGAGTAAAATTGTGCAATAAGTAGGTTGAAGATTAATGTTCACATTTTTCTGCTTCCAACCAGGGGCAAAGAGAGGAAAAAATTCTCTAGGTTTTTACTGTGTGGAAACTATAGGTTTTAGTGTACTCTGTCAGTTCTGAGTATGAGGAAACAAATAATGAGTAGGTAAAGATGCCACCTCAGGAAACCAATATTGTCATAGGAAAATGATAGCTAGAAACTGGAGAGTCGACCAGTAACCCTCTGAAAAACTGTCCTCTGAACTCTAAATAAGGGAATGTGTAAGTAAAGGAATGTAACCATCACATGATACAAAGAAGTTGAAAACAGGAAAATGTACACATTTTCTGTGGCATAGCCATAGAATGAAAATTTTTCGGCCATAAAAAAATAATGAAAGACTGACACATGACACAAAATGGATAAACACAGGAAACATGGGAAACATGCCAAGTGAAAGAAACCAGATGCAAAATGTCACATATTATATGATTACATCTACATAAAATATTCAAAAAAGGTAAATCTATGGAGACAGAAATTAGAATCATGGTTGCCCAGGGACAGGAATCAATGGAAATGAAGAGTGATGGAAAATGGGCACAAGAGATATTTCTTGGGTGATGTAAATGTTCTATCACTGGATTGTGGTAATGGTTGCAGAACTCTATAAATTTACTGCAAATTGTTGAGTTGTATATTTAAAGTGGGTGAATTTTATATGTAAGTCATACCTCAATAAAACTGTTAAAATATTTTAAAAATCATAAAATTATATAACATGTTCACTGATTCACCTTCAGCACCCAGCACAGTTCCTGCCACATACTATGTGCTTAATACATGCTTATAAATAAGTGGATGAATAAATGAATGAAGTGATTATCAAAGAGCACAAGGTTCTGGGCAAGATGGCTGAGTAGATAAATTCTGTGCTTGCCTTCTCCCATGACTACATTAAAATTACAACTAAATTATAGAACTATCAACCTGAAGAACTATCTGAAGATTAGCTGAACAGAACTCCTGTAACTAAGGATATAAAGGAGAAGTCATATAAAGACTGGCAGGAGGGGTGAAGATGTAAAACAGACTGGCCCTACACCCATGAGTGGTAGTTGAGCATAGATATCTCAGCTGCAGTAGTCCTCACAGAAGACAGAGGGGCCCCAGGAACACACATGGACTCCCCAACTAGAAAAATAATCCCACAAAATCTGGCTATGAAAATATGCAGAGATTCTGTCTGATGGGGTAAGATAGAAGGCTTCTGGAAACCCAGACATCCTTTTAAAGAACCCACCCACAGACTCACTAGCTTGCAAGCACTCACTCTGACAAGGATACGGTGATTTGGGAAGCTCCAGAGACCTACAGGGAAAGAACAAGTCATGTGGCTTCAGGACAAGTGTTGGAGAGACAGCTCCCATTATCCCTGTATTGAGCTCTCCTCCTGTGCAGCCTACAGGTGGATGCTATCTTTCCTGTGTTGAACCATACCCCCACAAGGCCAAAACTGAATCTGCACTGGTGTGGTGAGGACCACCCACTCCACCCTGAAAACGCCCTGAGGCCCCGCCCTATTCAACTTGTGTACCAATAGAGGCAATTTTGGCAGTTGGACAATTAGCCTTGACCTGCCCACTGCAGAAGACTCAGCAACAAGAAACTGGCCTTAGCTTGTGAGCCTCCAGAGGCACTTTTGGTGGTGGGCAACCATCCCCAGCCTGTGCTACAGTCTTTCTTGGACAACTCAGGGGTCTGCAGACTTGAGGCATGGGCAGGAGTATGACTGGCCTCAGAACACTCTGGGCATTTGCAGTCATTCTAGGCTCAGCACTGGTGCCAAACCTGAATCTGCATTAACCTGATTAACCACTTTGCCGCACCATGGTAATTCCCTGGGTCTCTATCCCATCCAATGCACCCACTGCTGGAGGCACTTTCAATGGTTAGGCAATCAGCACCACACCATGCATGGTAAGAGGCTCTTTCAGTAGCAATCAGCAGGCCTCAGCTCAAGTGGTGCCGGAGACACTTTTAGTGGCAGGCAACCAGCCCTGGCCCATGCTAAAGTTTTTCTCTGATAATTCTCAGAAGTCTGGGGCCCAAGGTAGGTGGTACTGGCCTTGATGTGCTCTGCAATTTTTGTGAGTGGCCCCAGGCTCAGCCGTGGTGCAAAACCTGAATCTGCATTAACCTGATGAACACCATTTGCTCACCCTGATGATTCCTTGGGACACCCACATCACCTAACTCTTTCAGTGGCTGAACCTTACAGGCAGCTAGAGTGATATCAGACCTTAGAGTGCCCCAGGCCTTTTGCTGAATTGTCCCAGGTCTGGTACTGGTGATAGCTGGCCCGGTTAGCAACATGACCTCTCCTACACAACTCCAGGTCCAGCACAAGCAGTGACCAAGCATGGATAATTTACTGGGTAGCCCCAGGCCAGTCACCAGCAGTGGCTAACTTTGGACTGAATAGTAACCACTCCCAAGGGGCACCAAAACCAATACACCTGGAGGCTGGCTTTAAACCACAACAGAGCACTACCTTATTAGCCCTACAGAGGGTGTTATCAATAGGCACATGAACCACTGGAATGAATCCCACTTCCTGGGGTCAGGCCCCACACAGCAGCTCACACACTGTAGGTGTGGCCAATACTCAAATTCGGTAAGCTTGAGAGTCAATCCTACCAACTGATGTGCCAATGACAATCAAGTCTCAGTAATAACAAGAAGGCACACACAACACACGCAAGGGATACTCCTGGAGCACCTAGCACAGGTGATTAGGGAGACTGTGGTACTGGGCCCCACAGGGCACCTACTATATTAGGCCACTTGATCAAAACTGAGAGATGAAGCTAATTTACCTAATTCATAGAAACAAACACAGAAAGGCAGCCAAAATGAGGAAACAAAAATATGACAAATAAAAGAACAGGATAAAACTCCAGAAATAGAACTACTGAAATGGACCAAACAATATATCAGATATAGAGTTCAAAACAATAGTTACATGGATGCTCAATGAACTTAGTGAAAACTTTAACAAAGAGATAATAAACATAAAAAGGACATAGAAACCATAAGAAAGAACCAGTCAGATATGAAGAACTATAACTGAAATGCAAAATATACAAGAATAAATCAACAAAAAGAAAAAAAAGAAAAAAATGAGGATACTTTTAGGGACCTCTGAAATAATATCAAGGGTAACAATATTCACATCGCATCATAGGGATACTGGAAGGAAAAGAGAAAGAATAAAAATTAGAGAAACTATTTGAAGAAATAAAGACTGAAAACTTCCCTACCCTGGAAAAAAATTAAAAAAAAAAATGGACATGCAAGTCCAGGAAGCACAGAGTCTCAAACAAAATAAACCCAAATAGGCCAACGCCAAGGCACATCATAATTAAAATAACAAAAGTTAAAAACACAGGGAGAATTATAAAAGCACAAGAGAAAAGAAGCTAGTTACTTACAAAGGTACTCCTATAACACTGTCAGCTGATTGAGCAACAGAAACTTTGCAGGCCAGAATAGATTAGCTTAATATATTAAAAGTAGTGAAAAGCAAGAACCTACAACTAAGACTATTCTACCCAGTAAGGCTATCAAAATCAATAGTGAAAATATGGTGAAGTGAGAGATGTCCTCAGATCTTTCTCTCTGAAACAACAATAAGCTGAATATCTAAAACTCAACAAAAAACATCCAAACTGCCTACCAGCATGTCTGAGAATGGGATCTGCATATAAGAGCCACCACAGGTCAGAATTCCAGATATTGAGTGGTGGACTGGGAGAAATAAAGAAGCTGCCTCTCACAGCTGCTGGAGCTCCCTGTAGGAGGAAGAGGAGGAGGGAAAGGTGCAGCGAGTTCTCTGAACATCCCTGCCTGGGAGAGTTGTGAGTTCCATGCAGCCAGCAGCTGGGTCCAGTCATCAGGGCAGAAAGCAGAGAAGTGGGATGGCAGAGAACAACAGTTGATTTTTAATGGCCCCAACTGCAAAACTGAGGCTGAGCCACAGCTCCCAACTCCCAATCCAGAGATCCCCCTCTCCCATACACTCGAACACCTCACAGTTCCAGGGGAATCTGAGCAAATGTGACCAAGACTGTGTCTGACACTGACAGAGACTGAAACTGAGGGTAGCAAGCATGATTAAATATCTACAAGAAAATAAAAAGGTATTATTAAGACTTTATATAAAGTAGAGATCCAAGAGGCTTAGATGCCACCTACTGGAAACTAAAATGAAAGAGCCTCATTTGCAACGGGCTAACGAGACAAAGAGCTGAAAGCCGACTGGAGAAATGGTCCATGAAACACTATGAACAACCAAGGTGGCAAGACATCTCAGAAAGAAAGATAAAAATCTTCAGAAAATAAGCTTACAGACATAAAAATGTGTGACTTAAATGACAGAGAATTCAAGATGCTACTTATGAAAAAACTCAGTGAGTTTTGAAATAAGTCATATCAATAATTTCAGAAATTGAAAACATGCAAGGAGATTGAAAAAGTGCAAGGAGATTGAACCCCTTAAAAAGAATAGAATAGATCTTCTGGAAATAAAGAAAACACACTGCAAGAGTTGAAAAATAAAATAGCAAGCTTGGGAAATAGAGTCATTCAAATGGAGAAAAGGATCAGTAATATGGAAAACAGAAATCTAGAAATAAATTAGAATGAAGAAGAGAGAATGAAAAATAATGAAAGAGAAATACAAGAACTAACTGATACCATCAGGAGAGAAAACATAAGAATAATGGGCATTATCGAAGCCAAGGAAAAGGAGCAGGGACTAGAAAGCATTTTCAGACAAATGGTGGATGAGAATTTTCCCAATCTAAGGAATGAGCTGGAGCTTGGAATTCAAGAAGCTGACAGAACACCCAATTATCTCAACCCAAAAAGGCCTTCACTAAGACACATTTTATTAAAATTATCAAAAATCAATGACAAAGACAGGATTCTCAGGGCAGCCAGGGAGAAGAAAATGGTAACTTATAAAGAAAAACCCATTAGGTTATTATCGGACTTCTCAGTGCAAACCTTACAAGCCAGAAAGTAATGGAATCAAATATTTAAACTATTAAGTTAAATAGGAACTACTAGCCTAGAATAATATATCCAGCTAAGCTCTCCTTTAGAAATGAAGAAGAAATTAAAACCTTTCCAGACATACAAAAATTGAGGGAATTCTCTACTATGAGGCCTGCACTACAGAAAATACTGAAAAGGGTCGGCTCACCTAAAACAAAACAAAACAAAACAAAACAAAACAACAACAACAACAACATAATTAGGAGTAAGGTGACTAGCAGGCCAATAGAAGCATAGGAGTGCAACCCTTACTGAGAACAGAGCATTGTAAGCTTAAATAATAAGAGAATTGCTATAGCAAGATAGTAATGAAAGTCCAGCATATATAGGGACAAACTGAGATAACAATGATTGAAAAGGGGAGGATTCAAAGATCCAAACTCGCAAAGGGGAATGGAGAAAAGGCACGTGCAGAAGAAAATGGACAACCATGTATATATAACTATCCTTCTCATATTCATAATGATAACCACACACAGAAGATTCAGAACTGAAGTATATAACATAAAACAAGAAGAACCAGAGGCAAAACCCACAAAAGCCAACCAAAATAAAGAAAACAGAAACACAAGGACAAGGAAGCAGTGGAAACACTGAGCTGCCACAAAGCAAAAGATAAAATGGCTATAAGATCTCATATTTCAATAATCACTCTAAATGTAAATGAACTGAACTCATCAATAAAAAGGCACAGAGGTGCAGAATAGATCAAAAAAACAAAACCCAACCATATGCTGCCTCCAGGAGACACATCTCAGCTCCAAAGACAAATATAGACTCAAAGTGAAAGGATAGAGAATTATATTTCAAGCAAATGGAATTTAGAGAAAAGCGAGAACAGCAGTACTAATAACAGACAAAAAAGACTTAAAAATAAAAAAGGTAAAGAAAGATACTGAGAGACACTTCATAATGATAAAGAAGACATAACACTTAATATCTATGCTCCCAATCAGGAAGCCCTGAAATACGTAAAGCAATTACTAAGAGAACTAAAGGGAGAAACAGACCAAAACACTATTGTAGTAGGAGGCCTAAATCCCCCACTGCCAGATATAGACACCATCCAAACAGAAAATCAATAAGGAAATAACATCCTTAAATGACATATTAGACCAACTGGACATAATTGACATATACAGAGCCTTTCATTTCAAAACAGCTGCTTATATATTCTTCTCTAGTTTACATGGAATATTCTCATACTGGGACACAGAGATAGTCTCAACAAATATAAGAGGGTTGAAATCATACCAACCATGTTCTCTGATCATAATGTTTTGAAACTAGAGATCAAATGCAAAAAAAAATCAGGAAGAACCAGAATACATGAAGATTAAACAACATGCTACTGAAGAATAACTGAATCAGTGAAGAAATAAAAAGAGAGATCAAGAGATACATAGAAATGAATGATAATGACAGCACAACATATTAAAATTTGGGGGACACAGCAAAAGCGGTCATAAGAGAAAAGTTCATAACAGGCCTATCTCCAAAAACAAGAACAAGCCCAAATAAACAACATAATGCTTCATCTTAAAAAACTAGAAAAGGAAGAACAAAGGAAGCAGAAGGAAAGAAATCATCAAAATTAGAGCAGAAATAAATAAAATTGAAAACAAAACAAAAAAAACTGTAGGAAAAATAAATACAATAAGGAGCTGGTTCTTTGAGAAGGTTAATAAAATTGACAGACCCCTGGCTAGACTCATTAAAGAAAAAAGAGAAAGGACACAAATAAACAAATCAGGCATGAAAAGGGGAAATTATGACTGACATTGCAGAAATACAAAAGATCATGCAAGAATACTATGAAAAAGTATATAATAACAAATTTAATAACCTAAAAGAAATAGACCACTACTTAAAAAAATGCAATATTCCTAAACTGAATTAAGATCTGGAAAATATAAACAAACTGATCAACAGTATGGAAATTAAAACAACCATCAAAAACCTACCAAAAAGTAAAAGCCCAGATGACTTCACCAGTGAATTCTACCAAACATTCAAAGATTTAATACCTATTCTTCTCAAACTCTGCCAAAGAAATGGAAGAAAAGACAATACTTACCAAGGCATTTTATGAGGCAAATATTACTCTGATACCAAAACCTGACAGAGATAACACAAAAAAGAAAACTACAGAGCAATATCTCTCATGAACACAGATGCGAAAATTCTAAATATGTTACTAGTGAACCGAATACAGAGACACATTAAAAAGATTATACACCATGATCAAGTAGGCTTCATCCCAGGGACACAGGGATGGTTCAACATACGCAAATCAATTAATGTGATATACCACATAAACAAATTATAACATAGAAATTGTATGATCATATCAATAGATGCAGAAAAGGCCTTCGATAAGATACAGCATCCACTTATGATCAAAACACTTAACAAATTCAGTATAGAAGGAAAGTATCTTAACATAATAAAAGCCATATATGACAAACCTTCAGCCAACATTATACTTAATGGTGAAAAACTAAACACCTTCCCTCTAAGATCAGAAACAAGGCAAGTCTGTCCACGATCACCACTGTTATTCAATATAATATTGGATGTCCTAGCAAGTGCATTCAGGCAAGAGAAAGATATAAAAGACATGCAAATAAAAAAGGAAGAAGTCAAACTGTCACTATTTGCAGATGGCTCGATTCTCTATATAGAAAACCCTAAAGACTCCACAAGAACACTACTAGAAAAAATAAGCAAACACAGTAAAGTCTCTGGATATGAAATCAACATTCAAAAATTCATAGCATTCCTATACTCTAATAATGAATTATCAGAAAAAGAAGTAGAAAAAATAATTCCTTTTGTAATTGCAAGAAAAAGAATAAAATACCTAGAAATAAATTTAACAAAACATATGAAAGACCTAAATAATGAAAATTACAAGACCTTATCAAAAGAAATCCAAGAAGATACAAAAAAAAATGGAAAGATATTCCATGTTCTTGGATTGGAAGAATCAACATAGTTAAAATGACCATATTACCTAAAGCATTATACAGATTTAATGCAATCCCCATCAAATCCTGTCAACATTTTTTAAAGAAATAGAACAAAAAATCATTAGATTTGTAGAAAAGCACAAAAGACCCCGAATTGCCAAACCCATCCTGAGAAAAAAGAATGAGGCTCAAGGCATCACTCTACCCAACTTCAAATTATACTACAAAGCGACAGTAATCAAAACGGCATGGTATTGGCAGAAGAACAGACACACAGACCAGTGGAACAGAATTGAGAGTCAAGAAGTAAACCCATATTTATATGATCAAATACTTTTCGACAAAAGAAAAAAAAACATACAGTGGAAAAAGGAAAGCCTCTTCAATAAATAGTGCTGGGAAAACTGGAAAGCCATCAACTAAAGAACGAAACTAGACTTTTGTCTATCACTACACATGAAAATTAACTCAAAATGAATTAAGGACCTGAATACAAGACCTGAAAAAATAAAATTCATTGAAAAAAAAAACAGGAACTAAATTCAAGGACGTTGGACTTAAAGAGGATTTTATGTGTTTGACCTCAAAGGTAAGGAAAGTAAAAGCAAAAATAAATGAATGGGATTACATCAAACTCAAAAGTTTCTGCTCAGCAAAAAAAATATATATATATGCTAACAAGGTATGGAGACAACCATCCGAATGGGAAAATATATTTGCAGGCAACACCTTTGATAGGTTCTAATATCCAAAATATACAGAGAACTCATAGAACTCAATAACAATAAAAAACAAATGATCCAATCAAAAAATGAGCAGAGGACCTGAACAGACACTTCTCCCTAGAGGACATACAAATGGTCAACAAATATATGAAAAGATGCTCAACATTACTAGCTATTAGGGAAATGCAAATCAAAACTACAATGAGATACCATCTCACAACTGTTAGAATAACTATAATCAACAAGACAAGTAATAACAAATGTTGGGGAGGATATGGAGAAAAAAGAACCCTCATACGTTGCTGGTGGGACTGCAAATTGGTACAGCCACTATGAAAAAACAGTATAGAGGTTCCTCAAAAAACAGAGAATTGATCTACCATATGATACAGCAATCTCTCCACTGAATATTTACCCCAAAGACTTGAAAACTCATAACTGAAAAGATATTTGCACACTGATGTTCATAGCAGCATTATTCACAGTGGCCAGGACATGGAAGCAACCAAAGTGTCCCACAATAGATGATTGGCTAAAGAAGCAGTGGTACATATATAAAGTGGAATATTACTCAGCCATTAAAAGAGATGAAATACTGCCATTTGCGACAACATGGATGGACCTCAAGATAATTCTGCTAAGCGAAATAAGCCAGACAGAAAAAGTTGAAAATCATATAATATCATTTATATGTGGAATATAAATCTAAAAACAACAAATGAACAGGACAAACAGAGACTCAGGGACATGGACAATGGACTAGTAGTTACCAGAGGGTAGGGAGTGGGGGAGGATGGAAGAGGAAAACAGGGTAAAAGGGGTCAAATGTAGGGGATTTGGGGGAGGGTGAAGTGGAAAAAGAGGATTAAATATATGTATTTGAAGGAAACTAGACTCTGAGTGGTAACACACAACAGAATATATAGATGTCAAATTATAATGTACACCTGAAAAGTATATAATTGTATTAACCGATGTTACTGCAATAAATTTAAAATAAAATTATTTTTAAAAAATTAAAGATGAGATAAAGAGCTTACCAGATTAAAAAAAAGAAAGAAAGAAAGAAAAAAAAGCTAAAAGAATTTACCAAACTAGTATTACAAGAAATGTTAAAGGGACTTCTTTAAAAACAAAGAGGGGGTAGAACATAAATATGAATAATAAAATGGTGATAACTATGTACCTATTAAATGCTCCAATCAAAAGACACAAAGTAATTGAATGGATAAGAAAAGAAGACCCATACATGTTGTCTACAAGAGACCCACTTCAGACTAAAGAACACACAGAGACTGAAAGTAAGGAGATGTAAAAAAATATTTCATGCAAATGAAAAGAAACAAAAAAGGCTAGGGTAGCAATACTTATGTCAGACAAAATAGACTTTAAAACAAAGGCTATAATAATACAAAGACTATAATAAAACATTACATAATGATAAAGGAATTAACCCAACAAGAGGATAAAACCTTAGTAAACATTTATGCACCCATATCATAGGAGCAGCTAAATATATAAAGCAAATAATTATTAACATAAAGGGAGAGATTGACAGTAGGGTCGTAGTAGAGAACTTTAACACCCCATTGGCATCAAAGGCTAGGTCTTCCAGACAGAAAATTAACACAAACACAGTGGCCTTAAATGACATATTATATAAGATGAATTTAATTAATGTTTTTAGAGCAACTCACCCCAAAGCAACAGAATATACGTTCTTTTCAAATGCACATGGAACATTTTTCAAGAGAGACTACACGTTAGGCCACAAAATGAGTATAAATAAATTTAAGAAGATTGAAATATCAAGCATCTCCTCTTACCTCAATGGTATGCAACTAGCAATCAATTACAAAAAAAAAAAGTGATAAACACAGAAATATTTGGAGGCTAAAGAATATGCTACTAAACAATAAGAAAGTTAACAAAGAGATCAAATGAGAAATTAAAGGATACCTTGAGATAAATGAAAAAAATAAAAAATAAAAAGACTCTAAAATCTATGGGACACAGCAAAAGCAGTCTTAAGAAAAAAAAATCCAAGCAGCACAGCCTTACTTCAGGAAATAAGAAAAATCTCAAATAAACAATCTAAATTCACACTTAATGGAACTAGAAAAAGAACAGCAAAGCCCAAAGTGAGTAGAAAGAACAGAAATGTGGATATATACAACAGACTATTCTCCTTGTGAATTTTATAAATCATAAATTTGAATGATATTAAATGAAAATTATAATACCAGATAACATTTGAGATTTATTTAAGTGAGTAAGGTAAAGGAACCTAAATGAAAATTAGATTTCCACACTTCACCAAAAGTCTTAACATTTCAATAATTATCTTAAATGTAAATGGTCTAAGTCAACAAATTAAAAGATAAGGAGTGAGTATACTAAATGTATAGTTACCATATGACCTAGCAACTGCACTCTTGGACATTTATCTGAGAGAAGTAAAAAATTCACAAAAAAATTTGTACACACCCCCATTGACACCAATGGACAGATCTTTCAGGCAAAGAATTAAGGAAACAATGGGCCTAAAAGACACACTAGACCAGATGGATTTAATAGATATTTTTAGAGCATTTTACCCCAAAGCAGTAAAATATGCATTCTTAAGTGCACAAGTCTCAATGAATTTAAGATTGAAATCATATCAACCATTTTCTCTGACCACAATTCATACCATTGAAAATAGAAATCAACCACAAGAAAAGAAATGGAAAATACACAAACACATAATGGCTAAATAATATGCTACTAAACAATGAATGGGTTATTAATGAGACCAAGAAAGAAATCAAAAGATACTTAGAGACAAATAACAATGAAAATACAACTCAAAATTTATAAAAAACAGCAAAAGCAGTCCTAAGAGGGAAATGCATAGCAATACAGGCATGCCTTAGAAAACAAGAAAAAGTTCAAACAATCTAACCTTACAATTAAAAGAACTAGAAAAAAGAAGAGCAAATAAAGCTTAAAGTGAATAGAAGAAAGGAAATAATAAAGATCAGAGGGGAAATAAATGAAATAGGGTCTAAGAAAATAATACAAAAGATTCATTAAGCCAAAAACTGGTTATTTGAAAAGATAAATAAAATTGACAGACCCTTAGCTAGACTCATGTGATAAAACTCTCAGCAAAGTGGAAATAGAAAGAACATACCGCAACATAATAAAGTCGATATATGAAAACCTAAGCTAACATTTTACTCAATGGGGAAAGGCTAAAAGCATTTTCCTTAAGATCAGGAACAAGACAAGGATGCCCGCTTTTATCACTCCTCTTCAACATTGTATTGGAAGTCTTAGCCACAGCAATAAGACAAGAAAAAGAAATAAAAGACATTTGAATTGGAAAGAAAGAAGTAAAATTCTTGTTATTTGCTGATTACATGATACTATGTATAGAGAACCCAAACGATTTCACCAAAAAACTGTGAGAACTGATCAGTGAATTCCGTAAAGTAGCAGGTTACAAAGTAAATATTCAGAAGTCAGTGGCATTTTTATACACCAGTGATGAACTTTTAGAAAGAGAAATTAAGAAAGCAACCCCTTTTCAATTGTCTTGAAAACTATAAAATACCGGGGAATCAAATTAACCAAGAAGGTAGAAGACCTGTTTTCAGAAAATTATCAGTCATTGAAAAAGGAAATTGAAGAAGATACAAATAAATGGAAGCATATATCCTGTTCGTGGGTAGAAAGAATCAACATTGTTAAAATGGCCATACTACCCAAAGCAATCTATAGATTCAGTGCAACCCCTATCTAAATACTAATGGCATTTTTCAGAGAGCTAAAACAGCCAATTCTAGAATTCATATGGAGCCATAAAAAAAAAAAAACATAATAGCCAGGGAAATCTTGAGAAAAAAAAACAAAGTTGTAGGTATCACACTACTTGATATCAAAGTATACTACAAGGCTACAGTAATTAAAGCAGCATGGTACTGGCATAAAGACAGATACATTGATCAATGGAACAAGATAGAGCCCAGAAATAAATCTACACCTATACGTTCACTTACTATATGACAAAATAAATAAGAATATACAATGGGGGTAAAGTCTCATCAATAAATGGTGTTGGAAAAATTGAACAGATACATGCAAAAAAAAAAATAAAAAAGAAGCTGGACCATCTTCTTACACCATATGCAAGAATAGACTCAAAATGGATTAAAGATTTAAATTTAAGACCCTAAATAATAAAACGTTTAGAAGAAAACATAGGCAGCAAACTCTCTAAATTACTAACAGAAATTTATTTTCAGATATATCTCCTTGGCAAAGAAACTAAAGAAAAAATAAACAAATAAGACTACATCAAACTAAAAAGTTTTTGTACAGAAAAGAAAACCATCAACAAAACCAAAAGACAATCAACTGTTTGAGAGAAGATACTCACTAATGATACATCTGATAAGAGGTTAATGTCCAAAATTTAAAAAGAACTTATACAACACAACAACAAAAAAACAAACAATCCCATTAAAAAATGGGCAGAAGACCTGAACAGATACTTCTCCAAAGAGGAAATACAGATGGCTATCAGACATATGAAAAGATGCTCAAGGTCACTAATCATCAGAGGAATGCAAATTAAAACCATAATTAGATATTACGTCACTCCTGTCAGAATAAATCAATAAATCAATAACCTATCACCAATAAATCAATAACCTACCATCAGTAAATAAAAAAACAGCAAGTGTTGGTGAGAATGCAGAGAAAAGAGGACCCTCATATATTATTGGTGGGATTGTAAATTCGTATAGCCATTATGGAAAACAGTATGAAGTTTCCTCAAAAAATTAAAAATGGATATACTTTTTGACCCAACAATTGCACTTGTGGTTATTTATCCAAAGAAAACCAAAAAAATAATTCATAAAGATCTATGCACTCCAATATTCATGGCAGCACAATTTACAATAGCCAAGATATGGAAGCAACCTAAATGCCCATCAACAGACAATTGGATAAAGAAATTATGTTTCATAAATGCAATGGAATATTACTCAGCCATTAAAAATAAATGAAATCCTAGTATTTGCAAAGACATGGATGGACCTACAGGTTATTTTGCTGAGTGAAATAAGTCAGATAGAGAAAGATAGATACCACATGATTTCACTTCTATGCTATATCTAAGGAACAAAAAGAATAAACTAATCAAAAACAGACTCACAAATACAGTGGACAATTTAGTGACAGACAGAGGGGAGGGAGGTTGGGAGACTGGGAGAATGGGGTGAAAAGTTAAAGAAGTACAAATTGGTAGTTGATATTTGGGCACAGAGAGCATGGAAGAGGGAATGCAGTTAGCATTAGTATGACGGCTAAGTGGAAGGCCAGGGGAAGGAGGGAGCAATTGGGAGGATCATTTTATGAACATTATAGATGTCTAACCAATGTACTGTATACTTGAACTAATTTAAATAAACAAATTTATTTTTAAAAAAGGACACCTGTACCCTGGGTGTGCCAGACCCCCGGTATGTGCAGCGAGCATGTGGGAAGAGACGCCCTGTCTTCAGAGACTCAGTTCTTAAGGAGAGATGACATCATCTGTAGGTCAGGGGTGAAAGTGGGAGGTGGGGAATTAAAGAGGGGGAAAAAAAACCTATATACAAATGTTCACAGAGGAGGGAGGTGGGGTTGGGCAAAATGGGCAAAGGAGGTCCAAAGGTACAAATTCTCATTTTAAAAATATACAGGTCATGGGGATATAATGTACAGCATGGTGACTATAGTTAATAACATTGTATTGAATATTTGAAACTTGTTAAGAGTGTAAGTCTTAAAAGTTCTCATCACCAGAAAATATATTGTGAGTCTGTATGGTACCCATATTAACTAAACTTAAAAATGTTATAAGGTGAAGAGATGAAGAAGTACAAATTAATAGTCACAAATCAGTCATGGGGACATAGAGTATAGCATAGGGAATACAGTCCATATTATTGTAATGGCTATGTGTGGTGCCAAATGAGTGCGAGTAACCAGGGGGATCTCCTCATAAATTTTATAAATGTCTAACCAATTTAGTATGTACCCAAAACTAATCCAAAATTTTTTTTAAATTACAGATAAGGGATAAACTGATAGTAAAACATTAAAATAGCACATGCATTAGTTTCCTGTTCCTTCTGTAATTAATTATCATTCAAACAATACAACTTTATTATCTTGTATTTCTGGAGGTCGGAAGTCTGAAATGGGTCTCTCTGGGATAAAATCAAGGTGTGAGCAGGGCTGCTCTCCTTCATTTCTAGAGGCTCTGGGGAGAATTCATTTTCTTACCTTTTCTGCCTTCTAGAGGTAATCACTTTCCTTGGCTTCTGGTCCCCTGCCCTTATCTTCAAAGCCAACGATATTGCATTTTCCTGACCATTTTTCTGTAGTCATATCTACCTCTCACTCTAAACACAGATGGAAAGTTTCTCTGATTTTTAAGGGCCCATGTGATTAGATTTTGTTCATCAGGATAATTTAAGAAAAACTCCCCCTCAAGGTTTTTATCTTTACTGTATTTGCAAAATTTCTTTTAGATGTAAGATAACATATTCAGAGGTACCAGGGGTTAGGATATAAACATCTTTGGGGAAGGACGGAATTATTCTGCCTACCAAGCATGATTCTAATTTACATGTACACAGAGAAGTAAAATACATTAGAAAATATTACAAAAAGTATTTTAGTAGTAGACTACAGTAGATATAAGAGATTGGTCTATCATAAATGCAATTTTGGATCAGTGGTGAAATAATTGCTTATTTGATATTTATTAATGAGATAACTGGATTACAATTGGAAATTAGTTAATTTGGACACCAACCTTACATACAATAAAATTAACCACAGATGAATCAAAGAATTTAATGTAAAAAAAGAAACCATAAAAACAAATATAAACTATTGATAAATCCAACTACATGAAATTTTTTAACTCTGTGGTAACACAATACCATAAACAAAATCAAAACCCAAAGCGTGAACTCTATTGTTTAAAGTTGCAACTCATTTCATTGCACAAGATTAATTTTCTTAATATATAGAACCTCTAAAAATCAATAAAAAAGAACTACCCATCCAAAAAATTAAGAAAAGTTATGTATAAATAATTCACAGAAAAGAAATTCAAATGTCTCTTAAACACATGAAAATATGTTCAACCTCACTCAGAGAAATGAAAAACTACCTTAAGATACTATTTTTCACCCAGCAGCAGTAACAATGATAAATGTGATAACATATTTTGTCAACAAGGGTATGAGTACACATACTGGAGTGAAAGCTAATTGATAAAATCTCCACAAAAAGTAATTTGCGGCATCTACTAAAACTAAAAATGCACATACACTTTAATAAATAATTGCTTATTTAATAAAGCAATTTTGTTTCTAAAAATTTTGCTCTAAAATACATATGGGCAAAATAGAATTTGTACAGGGATATTTAGTCAGAATTGTTTATTGTAGCAAAATGTGAGTTATAAAATTTCCACTAATAGGTTTCTGAATAATTATGATAATCCATATTTTTTAAATACTCTGAAATATAATTCAGTCATCAAAAAGAATGAGATAATATCTATGTACTGTTACTGATAAGTTATCCAGATAAATTTTAGCTTTAAAAAATGAAGACTAGCATATATGGTATGCTAACATTTGTGTTAATTTGTAGACCAATTTCCAAGACCAAGTAGGAAAATCTTTTAAATTGTATGTTTTTTTTTTGCCTTGAATCATCAAAAAATGATTAAAAATACATTCTGACACTAAATGTTATTGTTGTAAATCATCATTTAGGCATGGTAATAGAATATCAAGTGTAAGCCAGCAGAATTTGTGTGGGTAGCTCCCCCTTTTCTTTCCACCTTTCCCTAGCAAATATTCTGGGAAATGAGGCACTTTTTTTTCCTGAATTAAGAGTGCTTCACTGTGACATCATTCCTTCTTTTTTCACCCGATACTCCCAATTTGACCCATAACCCAAACTACATTCTTTTCCCATTGGTACTTAAAGTTTCAAGAAAATGATATTTTAACCACACAAAAAGAGCCTTCAATCTAAAGGTTAATTTTCATAAATTCCCTAAATGTTTTCACAAACTCACTTGGCAAAGTGTCTGAGAATAAATTGTCATCTTACCTGCCTTAGTTTTCAGAGATGCTGTGTTGTATGAAAAGCTGGAAAGAGACTTCCTGTAGTTTATGGGCACATTTATTTTCAAAACCTGTTTTCCAGAATGATTATTGACTCCATGGTATCTGGTTTTTTCCTTTGCTTATTAGATATCCTGTATTAGAATATGAGTCAGCAAAGTAATACAGCTACAGTTTCTCTTTCACCCTTGATCTGGTTCATCTTCGAATCTTTGTCTACCAGGAAATATGATCATTACATTGAAAATCCTGGAATATAGATGAGACTGACACTCTTCCCGCAGAAGTAGGTTTTATACCAGGCCAATCCATGCATTTGCTATTTGGCTTTATTTTCTATATCACTCGCGGTAGGCACCAGTCTTTGTGATTTTCAAGTGAGTGACACAATCCTGCTCACTGCATTTTGGTATGTGAGTTGCCAAGGAAAACCTAACGCAGTTAAACACTAGATGGAACACCACTTTACTCACATAGAGAAGGATACAGAGCAGAACCAGCTTCAGTGTTGGGTATTGGTCTGGCATGGCCAGTGGGTCCCTCCAAACTGCAATTGGCCTGCGCATACCCCTCTTGTGTCTCAGAATGGAAGACCCCAATGCCCTCCCTGCAGCAGACAGATAGTCAGCCAGGTGCCATTTGCCACACTTAAAACAGAATAAAGGAATACATATTGTGTCTGAAATAGGGAAAGGTAGTCTCAACACAAAGCTACAAGCTCAGCACAAGCTGTAAAGACCCTTTAACTTGGTAAGGAAGTGTTTTAGGCCAAAGACCCATCTTCATACGGCTGAGTGGGAGTTAAAAGATTGCATGCACAAAGCTGCCTTTCCCAACAGTGAACCTGTAGCTGGTAATCACTGCCTCTTTCTCTTGGAATGGACCCATACACAGACCATGTCTATATATAATATCCTGTTCCTCTAACCATGGGTGTGTGTTGATGGCTGATCTGATCTGAACTAATCAGTGCTTACTACAAATTTTTGTCCTAGATGTAAGGGAAGATTAGTAACCTGTTTCTGGGGTAGGAAACATATAATGTGAAACCCAGAAGCTGTTGGCTGCCATGTTTCCTGCTATGTGGAGAAAACTCATTTGCAGTAGAAAACAATTAAGGCAATAACAGAGACAAGAACAAATCAGACATGTGAGAAAGAGAGGCCAAGTGACTTGAAGTCTTGGTTCCAGTGGATCCGGGCCTCATTGCATCTTTGTCTTTCCGACAGTCATATGAAATAGTTCAATAATCTTCCTCTAAACTACCTACTTTTAGATTTTGATGAGTTCTAACCAAAACAACCCTGACTAACGCATATTGCACCATGAACACATCCACCTGTCCCAACCTACCTTCTACTATGAGCTCTGGGTATGAATCTTTGGCTCTATTATTTATAAGATGTTGAATCTTGGGATAGTTAATTTAACCTCTTTTGACTCAATTTATTCTTCTGTATTGTGGAGGTAAAGATAAAATCCACCTCAAACTATTCTTATGAAATTTCAGTGAGTAGATTAATGAAAATTTCTTATAATAGTGCCTGACACAATAAATGCTCAAAATGATAATTATTATTGCCATGTACCATATATTATAATATGGAAAATATTGATAATATAAGCTATTAATATGTTTAGAACAATAATAAAAACAAACTTTTTGTGTGTTTATTGTATGTCATAGTGCTAATTTAATCATCTCATTAAACACAAAACCTATGGTGTAGGAATTATTATTAACCCATATTACTAATAATGAAATTACATAATTTGCTCAAAGTTCTACAGCTAGAATTGGCAGGATTAGTAACTGGAGTCATGCTTTGTTTTACTTTGAAACATACTCCTTTTCACTAAACTTTTTTTGGAGAGTGTGTATGAGGGTGTATTATATGTAAGGAAAATGTATAAAACCTAGATATTCTGTTAAATGGATTTTCACAAAATGCATACCATGTGACCATCACCTAGGCAAAGAAATAAAACATTGTTAGTATGCCAGATGCCCCCTGAAGAATTCTCTCAATCGTCCTCTTGCCCTCTTCTCCAAAAGCAGGCCACTCTTATACTGTGTCATGTAAGCTAAGTTAGAAATGCATTTCTCAGAATTCTAGGTTAGAATTTGGTCATAAGAGAAATTTGTTCAAGATTTGGAAGACAAATAACATAGTAGCAATTCTCCTATGAAAGTCACTGTTACACTGACACTGACCTGCTGGACCCCCTTGTTGATATGAGGCAAAAGAAAGGCCTACAGCTCCTCAGCTCCCACCAACCTCATCCTTCAGCTTCTAGTCCTATGCCAGGTCTGTGTATAGCTCCATGATGAAGAGCAAGAGAAAAATACAGGTAGCACTTTATCTTTATGAAGCCCAGGTTGTCCTTGATGGTTTTAGTGTGTCTGCATAGGGTTCAGTCTGTCCTTATTCTCCCCCAACTGTCACTGAGTGTTCTCTCCTGGCTGCAGGTACTATAGACTTCCAGCCATTCAGGTCCATCCCCAAATTCAGTGAAAACATACAGTCTTGATTCTTTCATGTCTGGCTTTTTTAATTCAATAGTATGTGTGCAGAATTGATCCACGTTGTAGCATGTAGCTGTCATGTGTTCCTTTCACTGCCATTTTTTATACTGTATGAATACATCATAATTAATTTATCCATCTTAGTATTTATTGTCTGTGCAATGTTTCTAGTTTGGGTGATTTGTAAATAATGCTACATTGAACATTTTTGTACCTATTTCTTAGTGCACATGACAAGTATTTCTGTTGAGTATGTAACTAGGGGTAGAATTGCTGGTAGGATATTCATTCATTTAACTTTAGCAGGAAATATTGAATTGTTTCCTAAAGTGTTTGTGCCAATTTATGCTTCCACTTAAAAACTTCTATCGATTTCAGTTTGAAATTCTCTATTTGTACAATATGTGCATGTTCTTTCTTTTTGTCATCTTCTCCTTTAGCATATGTTTTAATGCATTTTCTCACTTTGTCTTTTTTTTTTTTTTTAGAAACCACTTCCTGGTATTTTGGATGTTATTTCTGTTGTTTCAACATGTATGTGGGGAATTGTTGCAATTTTCACTTTGTCAGTTACATTGGCCAAGAGATACTGTATTTCAACCTGATGCCTTCCACATTTGTATAGATCCCAAACCCCAGAGTTCAGCAATGATCCAAAAATATGCCACATCTGCATGATGCTAAAGGTCATTCCCTTGAAATGCATCATACTAAATGGAATTTTATATCTTGCCAAAAACTTTGTGAGCATCTGTCACATTTATCTTCCTTCCATCAACAGCAGCAGTGGCAGCAGCATCATAACACTTTATGTTCAACCTTGCATGATACCAGCATGTTTCTATGGGCTTTCGCTATACACCTGGAACTTCAGGTCCACTGTTCCCACATTTCTTATCTCCTCATCATCGCATATCAAGATTCACTTTCTTTACAAATGTTACCTGGTTAGTTAACTCTGCCCACTAGCAACATCACTGACAATTTTCAATAAAATAAAATTTTATATCTCTCTTGCATTTATTGGTTTTTATCTTCTCCTTTAGGTTATGAACTCTTTATGATCTGTAAGTCTTCAAAAAATGTCTCACAACCCCCATTCTTTGATAATATGTGAATTTTATAGGATTGTAAATGAATTTATTGTATTCTTCATAACTTTATTCTCTTTCTCCTGAACCCACCCATGCGTCACTTTCATGGGCTAATGTAATCAGAACACCTGGCATTCTGAAAATACTGACAATGCTGAGAAAAATGAATATTCTTTAAATATTTATCTTCTCTGTTGTTATGCTATAGTAGCTGAAGCAGCCTGAAAAAACTACAATGTTCTAACTCCTGATGGTGTCAATCATGAAAATGCCGGTGTCTATGCCAAGAGAACTTGTTAAGAGGAAGGAATACACCTTTCTCACTCCCTTTTTGCTCCAAGAAGGGCTTTTCCCTAAGCACTTCTGGCTTCTTGGCCCGCCTCTTACTTTTTTCCATCAAAATAGAGTGAGGTACCTGATATGAAGAGTCTGTGAGAGCAATTGGACATGTACCATTCAGCATCTTTTTATCATCCCTTTTCTCTTATGAGCCAGCCATGTTCCTCTATGCCAGAAGTTTTATAGGGCAAGCCCCATACAGGGCAACCTGCAGAAAAACAGTGTTGCTTAAGGGTCGGTGTCTTATGTCACAGAATTAGTCAGGAAAGACATGTGTTTACTGGGTCCCCCTCCAACCTCAACAGTGCTACCAATTTGTCTGAAATTTGCAGAAGTTAGTAAGATCCCAAGGCAGCGCTGCTCTCTGAATGTGGGCATGATGGATAGCTATTTCTTCCCTGAAAGCCTGTGCTAGAATTACCACTCACAATAGCCACTGTGGTCCCTTACCTTCTGTCCCTACCTAATAAATTGCCAAGTTCCTTTCATTCTATTGTCCCATGGCCTAAAGCCACAAACCAATCTCAAGAAACACATGACATCCCACGGTAATCAACCAATGCCTTCCTTCAACAGGGCAGAGCCATTTCCCAGCTCACCTGATTCTGTAAGCCCTATTAAATGACAACTCTGCACATTTTGTGATTCTACCACGATACTTATCGCTTACTTTGCAAAAGAACTAAGGAGATTCTAATTTATCCATTAAATTGCATTTTTTGTAGGTTCTTTCTTATAAGTAGTTCCCAGCAAGTGCGATTATCACAGTAGAATGCTTGTTATACCTCAAAGGAAAGGAGACTTCTAGTCTAGTCTATTAATGTACACTTTGGAGTTCCTCTAAATATTGGCAACAGCTATACAATCGAGACATCAGGAACCTAAAAACCCTTTTCTAACAAAACAATTTAATTCAAATCAAATGGATTGTGGCAAATGTACCATGGAACATTGTAGCCTTGTTGCTTACTACCGAATGACCCAGAGAGCCTAAAAAACAAGTGAGAAAAGTACACAAGTAAAATCACTTTTCACTAGTTCTTTCCTCCCACCTCTCACCTCTACCCACCTAGTTTCCAGGCATTTATTTCTTTTTCTATGCCCAGATCTGGCTGATGTTTATGGAAATAAAATCTCCCAACTTTCTCTGAGACCAACTGAGTATATTTTATAATCTCAGCTCTTGTTCCAAGAAAACCAAGATCAATCTCAAAAGCAGTCTTCTGAACTTGGCAGAAACTTGTGTGGGAAAGTCTTTAAACAAAAACAAATTTGTTGACGTACTGAGACAAGAAACTCAGAGAACAGATAAAATGTTCCATGAGCCAACCCGGCCCTCAGCTTCAGCATTCACAATTTTCTCAGCCAACAGTCCCTGTTCCACATTACAGATGAAGCCAACTCATCAGCCTGTCATGACTAGGTCAAACGCTTTTACCAAAGACAGAAAGAGCACCAAGACATTCACAGAGAGAATCCCTAAGTGCAGAAACCTTAGGCTCTGGTGCATAAAGAAAACACCTGATCGGCAACAGGAATGAAGAAAGGTATTAGCAACAAACAACACAGAGATGGCTTTTATATTTCCAGTCTCTGTCAAACAATTAATTTCCTCTGGCTACTACTTCTTTCCTCTTCAAAGCTGTAGAGAGGGGTCCCTCTGTCTTTGTGAGTGACAACATGACAAAATAGAAATACAAATAATGATTAGGGTTCCCCAAAGAAGGAAGTTGCTTTTCCTTTCCCAAGCAACAAATATAGGGGACAGGGAGAAGAGGGTTCTGGGGAATATCAAAACCGCTGCAGCTCCTCCAGCAAGGGAAAACTAAATTGTTTAGGGATAGTCTTATGTCAAAGAAAGAGTATTATTAAGAAACTAGTTTGTAAAGGACTGAGGCAACCAGAAAATAGAATGAATCCCTTTATATCCAACAGAAAACACTGGAGGCTATGGCAACCCAGTAGATTGATTTATTATTCAAAAAGTAACTTAGACCTTTAGGATTTGTGCCTGTGCCCACCTCTCCTTCCTCTGTGGTGTCTTGGAGAACAGGGGCTTAAAAATAACATACAAGAGCTAGAACAGAGGATACAAGAATGTCAAATAACTATCAAGCACAGTGCTGCACATTTTTGGTACTGTGGATTTTCGGGGTTGTTTTTCTCCAAAATCAGTAAAAGTGCAACGAACAAGAAAGCCACTGAGAGGTTCAGCCTTGCTTGCTTATCCACATTACTTTCTGAGCAAGGCAATCTTTTCCTTCCTCAGAAGCCCCTGTCTCCATTGATAGAAGTCAATGATAATAATTAAAAATTAATATCAAGTCTAGTGGCATACCATCCAAGCAGAAATCTTACTCTTCCAGGGACACAAAGTGCTTCCCAAACACCAGTTCTCTGATTCATAATTCTGATCAGTATATGGCTAATAAGTTAGATTTATCTTCTAAATATCAACATTTATATTTAAACCAAGAATGGGTCCAATTAACAATAGAGGTATCAGAACATACAAGTCAGTGTCCCATCAATGTAACTAAGAGCCATTATATTAATGCTACTAAAAATTGTATAAACTAATCAGGTCACCATTAATGCAAGTCATGGTGTATGTCATTGATAGTGTTGTCCTAATGATCCAGACTATTCCTCTGAGCCTGGAGCCTGAGCTATTGTTCACTCCTGTCCCATAAAATAAACAGGACCCTAAGACTGATATTATTTTCCCAGGTTCTCAAATAATAGTAATTCTCCTCATTTTCTGAGAATAAATTAGTCTCTCAAAAGAAAAATATTATCTACAATAATTAGTTTCCTGATATCTTTTTATAAAGTATAGGACTAATTATATCAGTAGAGCTTGCAGACTAGAACTAGTATTTTTCTTTTAAATGATACACTTCAGCTAATTGGCAATAACAAATTGTTAAGAGTGGAATAATTTCTCTGCTATCTTATAGAATGAAAAGCAAACAATTATATTTTTTTTCAGAAATTTACCTCAAGGTCAAGTTTATCAAAATTCCTCAACTATAATCTACTCCACAGAATTCTAATACTGTAAAGTCATCTAGTTCATTTTTAATTCTTTGGAAAAGACAAAAATAACTGGGAATGATGAAAAAGAAGAGAAAGAAAACCTGTGTTCTAATTCTAGCTCAGCCACTAGTCCATTTGACCTCGAACACATCATATCAACATCATATCATATATATATATATATATATATATATATATATATATATAGATAGATATATAGATATATAGATATATAGATATATTTGATGAAAACATTGGACCAGATTATTTCTGACGTTCTACCTAATGTGAACATCCATGATTCTATGAAATTAGACTACTTTCAAAATTTACTAGAGATAAAAAGTCTACATTCTGCCTTAGATATATATGCCAAAACTTTGTAGCTTTTAAACTAGTGGAATACTAATTATTTTTGCTGACATCTAGGGAAATGTTAATTTATGCCAGTTAAGCTTCTACATAATCATTAAAAATTAGCCTAAGAGAAGATTTCTCATTACAAACAATGGAGCAACATCTTTAAAACGGATTGAAAGAAAAAAATTGCTAACTTATAATTTTTCACCAGCAAAAATATCTTTCAAAAATACATATGAAAAGTGAAAAAAATCATCATCATCAGGCCTGGACAATTGGAAATGTTAAAGAAAGTCCTTCGAGCAAAAGAGAAATGGCACCAGATGCAAACCCTGTTCTAAACAAAAATGAAGAGCACCAGAAATGGTAAAAAACTAAATAAAAAAAAGCATTATTTAAATGTCTTTAAAAGATAATTGATTGTTTATAACAAAAATACCAGTAACAAGGTATTGTGGAATTTATAAGATATATAGAATTAAATAAAATGCATTACAATAGCATAAACACAAAGAAAGTAGTAATAGAAGTATAGAATTATTAGGTTCTTATACTATGTGTGAAGTTGTACAATATCCCTTGAAGGCAAACTGAAATCATCGAAATATGTATTTTATAAGCCCTAAACCAATCATATGGGGATTTAGATAACATTTGCTAACAGTTGGCTAATTAGGCTTAAAGGGTATAAAATGGAAGCAAAAAAATACTCTGTTCAAAAGAAAGGAGATTTAAGCTCTTTCATGGGCAGGTGCACTATTCACCTGCTCTCTAGTCATGTTATAAATTGCATTTGACAAGAGCAAATGATGACACATTTTTTTGTCTTCTATTTCTATTGCTCTCCTGGGTTGTCTCAAGAGGAAAAAAAATTATTCTCACTTTTTAATGATTAATTTTACCTTGCTGATTATTGTTGTATTCCTATAAACATTTTGTGTTTCATTGTGGAATGCAGTTAAGTTACTTGAAAACAGGTTAATTCTTTAAGATTGTGCTTTTAAACTTTGTGGAATAAGATCAAATAAGATTTATTCTAGGACTAATTTTACAGTACAACTGAAGCAAAATCCTTCTTTGTGTTCTACTTGATGTCCTATGAATTATGAGATTTTCTATTCTGGCTGGTGGGACAGTTATTATTTCCCTAGCTTTTGTAAACTCTGAGGATTATTCACTGTAATCGCTTTGTGCACCTTCCGGCTGGCCTTGAGTAATTTCTTCACAGGCATGCACTGATCAGTACTCAGCTGAATACTCTAGGAGACATACCTTATGCAGATCTCCAAAGCTCCCGCTCTCTATGCACCTCTCTTCTCTCCTGTACTCTAATCTGAAAACTTTAGCCTCTTTGGCCTCCCTGTTTTCATCACTGTTTTCTCAACTTAAGGCTATGCTTGAGCTACTTCTCCTTAGGACACAGACTGAAAACTTTCTCCAGGTAGTAGTCTGGGACAATTTTAAGGTTCACCTCACTTGTCTCCCTATTCTTGGGGATCCATTTCTTTCATGGGCTGATGTTCAATATCCATTGTTTTATATATTTTTGTTCAGATAGTCAACTATTTCAAGCAGGAAGATAAATCCAGTTCCATTACTTTATCTTGGCCAGAAGAGTTGGTTGTGAATTTTAAAAATTTCTCCTCCCTGAAGAGTTTTTATGTTCAAGTTTTCTATTGCTATATAGTAAATCACTTCAAAAATTATTAGATTATCACAACGGTAGTATTTATTCTGCTCATGAATCTGTAGTTGGACAGGACTCTGTAAGGACAACTCATCTTTCCTCCACCTGGAATTAGTTGGATGGCTCAAACCCTGGGAGATTGAATCATCTGAACACTCCTTCATTCACATATCTGGCCATTGATACTTGGCTATTGGCTAGGATCAGGTTGGGTTTATCAGAACACTTCATCCCATCTTTTCATGTGGAGAATTGGCTTCTTTACAGAATAGTGACTGGGTTCCCAAGGGCAGGTGTTTACAAATAGAAAGTCATGTGAGAGCTACATCATCTTTTCTAACTTGGCCTCAAAAGTCACGCAGCACAATTTTATCACATTATATTCTTCAGAAGCAAGTAACTAAAATCATCCCATATTCAAGGAGAGAGGACTTGCACTCCACCTTTTGATGTAAGAAGTGCCAGAGAACTAGTAAACATGTTTTTAAATCTCCAAACTTTGTTTTCTCTATGTTATTTTTTTTCTGCTGGTTTTGACATCTCTTTTTTTATATTACATATTTTCCTCTGTCATCTGCTCTTCATTGGTCAGATGTTTATATTTATGACAGGGGCACCAAAAATCTACAAGTGTATAAAAGAGTTTGTCTATTCTTACCTTTATTGTAGTCTGGTTGGATTGTTTAAAAGAAAAAACTTTAAAATATTTTTAGGTATTTCCTTTTAGGCCAATTATATTTTCTAGGAAAAAAATCTCCAGTCTTTTTCTTTTTGAAGGATGAAAGGCAACATTCTGAGACATGAATGAAGGAAGAGATCTGGAATGCCTCAAAATTCAGGATGCAAATACCATCTAATTCCCCCCTTATTCTGTCCAGTACCTTCATCCTCTACTGAACTTGAAGTTCCATCTGCTTATCTTCTCAAGAGAATATAACTTTATTCTTTTTCCAGGGTGAAAGAATAAACCATTCATCTGGTGGCTCATCAGAATGTGGGAGGCAATTTAAGATCTGGATAGTGCTCAAACAGACTTTCAAACAATCCTTCTTATTCAATTTGTACTTCCAAACCTACTTCCAGAGGAATCTAGCACCACAAATCCCTGAGTCTTTAAAGAATTCCTCTATGTAAATCAGGTGGATTTCTGCTTTTCTTATTGCTGGCTTAGGATTCCTTTTTCTTAGGTCTGCTAAGAATTTGTCACTCATCCTCACCTGCTTCACTGTTTCCGGAATTTTATTTTCATTGTCTTCTCTTTCAATCTTCTCTTTCTTGTAGGTTTAACTTAAAAAAAAAAAAATCCTTTATTGCCATCTGATGGGATTGAGAGAAAGTATGTGATTCATCCACTATCTTTTCTTAGAAGTCAAACTTACATTTTTAAGCTTTACCTTTAGGTTACTCAATGCCAAGATTTTCCAGGTTAAACTATCCTCTTTGTACAATCTAATTCCCTAATTAATCATTCTATTCTCCCTTGGAATCTCTCCAGCACTCATTTAGCAAATTTTTTTCAATTTCTTTGCTGTTTATAGAAATTCTCCTGAGTAACTGCTAATCATTTTCTTACCTTTCCTGGATGATTTGGTCCAGTGGTTGAAAAAAACCACTTATAGGTTAGGTTTTATCTACATTAAAACCTGCATCTTCATTGTTTTTGCTAGTAATTAATCTTTAGGGATTCTTCTTAAAGTTTTACTTCATATTTTTATTTCTATTCTTATCCCTGACTGGATCACACACATATACATGTTTCCCAGCATTCTTGTTTTCTAAAAACAAACATTAAGTATCTTATACAATGATTACATTTAGAAACATATGAAAATTTATTTTGTCTATAGATAAAGCAAGGTAAATAAAATTCAAATCTTATTGGTGAACATTTCTTTAGAACAGTACATTTTTTCTCTTAAGTCCTAAAGGCAATCAATTGTAGTTAATCATCATTTGCAATGAACATGGAGGCCTAGAATAGTTGAGTCTGTCAAATGTCATTTAGCTGGACTATGGCAGAACTAGGTTTTGTTCTTTTCAAATTAACTCATGTTTGCTTGGAACTTGCTTTAAAATAAATAAATAAATAAATAAATAAATAAATAAATAAATAAATAAATAAATGTTACTAAGCATTTACCTAGCTGAGCAGAGAAAATTAAAGGATGAACTCTCATGTACCCATCACCCAACTCAAACAATTTTAAATTCAAGGTCTGTTTTGTCTCATAGGTACACCACTTGTTTTTCTAACTAAAGTAAATCCCTGATATCATATCATTACATAAATGATGAACTTCTAAGTTGAAAAATCAATCAATAGTTTGTATTAATTAGTATCAATTACATGTACTCTATTTAAACTATAAATTAAATGAAGTGAGTTCTACCAAGCTGACCATATGTAGATATTATTCGATATTTCAAGCAAAAAGTACAGGCATACCTTGTTTTATTACACTTCACTTTATTGCACTTTGCAGATGTTGTATTTTTTACAAATTGAAGGAAAGACCATCTGCCAACAATAGGATTACCAAATTTATTACAATATTTGCTTTATTGTGGTGGTCTGGAACCAAACCTGCAACATCTCTGAGGTATGCCTGTATGTACTGATCTAAGCCAAGATAGGAAAACCTAAGAAACCTCAGCCTCAACCCTGACAATTGCCCAAGCTCTTGACTCCAGCCCTGCCTTCTGACCTTTGGACTTAAACTTTGTTTAAGTTTTACTGGCTCAACCACTCTCAGCAGATGTAGACCAACCTCTCTGTTCTTCTTGTTCTATTTCAGGCAGTGTTTAGCTCTGCATCTCCATGCCTAGCTTAATTCCCAACACAAAGTAGGAATTCAACTGATGCTCACTTAAGGAGTGATGAAAATGACAAGGAAATTTCAATGAAGGAAGAGTACTGGCCACCTGCTCCAGGGCTCATCTCACCAAAGTAGCAGTTTTCCTTTTAAGTCTTAGTGTATTTTAATACTCAGAAAAATACTGACACCAAAAAAATTCTCATCTTCAGGATCATTTGAATAATCGTGGGTATGCAAACAAGCCAGGGTGGCCCCTGCATTGGGCAGAACCAGGATATCCTTGCAGATTGCCTATTCATACTTTATTTCTAATGATCCTTGAGCAGCACTAGATGTCAAACAAAAGCTTTTGTGGAAACAACCTAATTGCTCTACAACAGATTAAAGGATAAAAAAAGATGTGATATATATACACAATGGAATATTACTCAGCCTTAAAAAAAAAAAAAGATAAATCCTGCCATTTGTGATAACATGGATAGAACTTGAGGGCATTATGCTAAGTGAAATAAGCCAGACAGAGAAAAAGAAACTCTGTATGGTATTATTTATATATGAAATATAAAAAAAAAGCCAAACTTATAGGAATAGAAAGTATAAAAGTGGTTGTCAGGGTCTGGGGATTGGGAAAATAGGAAGAGGTTAGTAAAAGGATACAAACTCTCAGCTATAAGATGAATAAGGTCTGAAGATCTAATGTATAACAGGGTGACAATAGGTGATAACACAATACTGTATAATTTAAATTTGCTAAAAGATAATTTAAATGTTCTCATCAAAAGATATATCTATACATTAATTAACTAGATGAGAGGAATCCTTTTATAATGTATATATATATATCAAATCATCACAATATATGCTTTAAATATCTTATAATATTACTTGTCAATTATGTCTCAGTAAAGCTGGGGGAAAAGAGGTTTCTATTACTGTGAAAGGAACAATAGGGATGAGGAAAGAATACTCTTTCCTAGGGTGTTTTCTTACAGAACATCCAAAGCACAAAAAGCAGGGGACACTTTGTAGATATACAAAAATATTTTTAACAGTGTTGTCTTCTAAATGAGAGAAAAACTCAGAGGCCAGACTCCTCCTGACACCAGAAGGCCTATGTTACCATCACTATTTGGACTGGTATATGGTAAAGCCCAGGAAAATGGCTTGAGTGGGTGTCGAGCACAGTCACTTTGAAGTGCACACTCCCAGCTCCTGAGAGGACTTGCCTCTGTGAACACAGGTCATAAACCTCCTCAGGACTCTCCTGGGTAAGCAGAAACAAGACTGAGCCAGCTATACAGATCATGCAAGCACAAGAGCAGTCCCATTGAGAAAGGGCTGGAGACTAAAACGCTTTATTTCTTTAGAAAAATAAACCTTCTCTATGCCCCCAAATTGTGATTCCAGGTCCTTGATTTGTACAAGAGAAACATTTTGGAGAACAAACTGTCTTGGCCGTAAGAATACTTTCTTGTGCAGTCGAGGATGGTTTATTATGGGTCTGTTTAGTGTCACAGTTAAGGGAGGGAAGGCATAAAATGCTGATCCAAGAAGCCATCTTGCTCTGAGGAGTGATGAAGTACATTTTTATGTGCTGAGGCACTCTTATGAGTTAGATTTCTTTGCAGAACAAACCCAAGTAGGCAGGTACAGGAATATAATGGTTCCCTGAGAGGTTATTAGTGAAACCAGAGGCTTATCTGGTCCTGTACCTCAGGGGAGATGCGCAGAGAGTTAGCACACTCCAAGAAATGGATGGCGCCTTATCCCTAATTTGATATATCACTCAGATGGTGAGTGGGAAAGTTCTTTTAAGTGCTCTTGGCCCAGGCAGTAAATTATTCCTCAAGTTTCTGTTTTGTGGTGGTCAGTGAGCTGTGAGTCATGCAATGACTCACAATGCCATCATCAATGTATATTTTGGGGTGCTCACTGGGTTCTTGAGTTCATGCCGATAAGGAAAGCTAGTTTTTGTTGTGACTGAGTCTTTTTCCATGCTACGTGTTTTCTGTGTTTTTTTAGCTGCTATAGCCATCCTGATGGTGTCACACCACTCCAAATGACAAAAATATAAAACATTTTTTGAAGCTAGGCAGACAAGAGCATTATGCATTTGGGGAAATTTTAAGTACACACCCACATGTTGGGACTACTAACAATGTATTTGTAAAGTCATTTTCATTTTATCTTTCTTTAACAAAAACAAAAGGAAGTACACTAATGCTCTGTTTAGGGAAAGTACATTAATTCTGCTGCTCAATAGCTATGTGACCTGGGACATGTCTCTTAACTTCCAAGGGCCTCGGTTTCCTCATTTACTGTCTACTCCTCTGGTTCTACAGTAACACATTGTTGGCTTCAAATGAAGTACCAAATCATACATTTCTCTTTCAAAAGGCCATCTTAGGCCACATCTTTCTCAACTCAGGTTACATCCACTGATGATTTCCCTATGAGCAGCTGACTGTTTGAGCTTAGTTTATAGGAGGTTCACAAAATATGCTGGCACTAGCAAGATATAGACTATTGAAAATAAATAGTTTTGCTCAAGTACATTCATCCATTCAACAAACATTTATCCACTTACTATATTCCGGGCAGTGCTCTAAGTCCAAGGATCCAGCAATGTCAAAATGAAAAAAGTTTCTCCTCTCATGGAACTTACATTATAGTGTGGGAAGATGAGCAATAAACATTAAAAATGAGTGAAATATATAGAAGGTATAAACTCCTACAAAAAATAGAGTAGGTTGTGAGACAAGGAGTGCTAGTATATTGGCAAGGATTAAAATTTTCAGTAGTGGGTTCAGGCTTTGCTTTATTGCAAAGTTGACATTTGAGCAAAGACTTGAAGAAGGTGAAAGAGTGAGCCATAATGATACGTTAGGATGAGTGATCCAGAAAAATCAGCTACTGCAGAGACCCAGGGGTGGAAGTGTGGCTGATGCATTAGGGAAAGTACAAAATGGACAGTGGCTGGAGTAGAGTAAATTCATCAAAGAGTGGGAGACGAGGCAGAGGTGCACAGGGAGCCAAAGCATGTAGGTAGGATCTTGTAGGAACTTTAGAAAACTTTTCACTTTTACTTTAAATAAAATGGAAAGCCACAGAAGGATTTTGAGTAGAGAAATAGCAATACTTGCCTTATATCTTACCATAAAGATCAATTTGTTTGTTGTATTAAAACATAAAATGAAGTGAGTGGTAGATATAGAGTCAATAAAAGCATTTAGGATATCATTTCAATAATCCAGAGAAGAATTTGTGTTTCTTTAGACCAGGGTAGTAACAGGAAGTTGTAAGTGGTGGTTGGATTCTAGATATAATTTAAACGTAGATCCATTACAATCTCCAGATGGATTGGAAGTGGGGTGTGAGAAAAAGAGTAATTATGAATGGCTCCAAAGTTGAGAGTCTCATTTGTAGTAGACATTCTTTGGGGGTTTTAATATGAGATATAAAGATACATCTGCTTTATGCCCACTCTCATGTCTGTCTACCTCCTCTTTCCTTATTTGCCCCCATCTTTTATTATTCCATCCAGGCCTCTAACAAATGAACCACTACCCACTACCCAGAAACCTTATTATATATCTCTACTACAGGCCACTTCATCCCATTGGATTGCACTCATATGAAGTCAGCTTGAGCCCACACTGTTTGATACTGTAACAATTGTTAAAGACAAGGAAATGACCAAGGGCACCTGAGACATTTAAATTGAGAAAGTGTGAAGTAACTCAGAAGATGTGTCTCAGACATTAGGAATGTAGGTTAAGCCCATATAGCACGGACTATTGAGACAGTATTGTGTCGGAACTGAAGGAAGAATGGACATCTGCCAAAGATTCTGCTCATGTAGATGAATGCGATAACTGATGAAACTCTGTGTTGCCTCACTATGAGAAAAAGGACAAGTATTTTCTTGCTTGCTTGAGAGGTAGTTAATATTATATTTATCAGAGACATGGTTTTGAGAAACAATGGAAGTTCAGGCTAGCATCTGAATTCCTTAATAAGTATTGTGTGATCTTAGTGGGAGGCAAGGCCTTGTTCACTTCAATGGAAACTGAAAGATAATTATTTTTCTCCCCGATTTCTCCATTGAGGGCATGAACACCTAGCTCAACTAATCAGACGCTCTTACCTAAGAATTTGAATCTGAAGAAATATCTACAAATAAGTAATTGATCCATTCCACTGATAAGATGGCATCATCCAGTGTCCAGTGTCACAACACCAATGACAAATATCTTTTCTCTGGGGTGACACCAGCAACACCATAATTGTGCTACTCCTCAAATGTGGCATGACCATAAATGTGGTTCCATTGCTCTAGATTTCTAAAGCTCCTGTTTATTTTCCAAACCTAGTTCTCCAGCCTTCCTATTTAGCATTCTTGAGAACTACTGATAGTCTTCCAACAAATTTCTTTTTCTTTCCTTTAAATTTAGGAAAATTGGTTACTTTTGTACATGACAAAAGTCCCTGCTTGACACACCTGCTGTTTCTTACACAATATCTATTCCCCCATCATCCTTGCCACTTGAATCCAGATTTTTGAAAGATCAGCCATTTGCTAAGCTCCAGGCAAGCTACTCATATTTCCACCTCCCATTTTTCTAAGCATGTGCATGGGACACAGATCTGGCTAATAACCTGTAAAGAGAAGCCTGCTAATATACTTTATTAGATATACCTTGTGTATCTCTTCATATTCTTACAGCATCATCTGTTTTCCAGACTCTCAGCCACTTGTTCCATTTCAACTTTTGCTGTGGTGATGAGCGTGATGCTGTGTGAAGTTCTGTTGTCTGAATTCAACATCCAGAGTTTCTAGAGGGCTCTGGCATCGTCTACCACTCTAGACTCTGAGGAAGGGCCATATTTCAGGATGTGAACATTGGTTTCCCTAGTAGTTGTTGAAAAAGCCAGGTAACAGCCCAGAAATGTGACCTAATTAACTCTCATAGGTTAAAACTTAAAACAATGAATGACAGGAAATGGGAGAAGACCAGAAGATAAATTCTCTTTTCATTCCTTTATCTATTAGACTATTCTAAGGCATGGTTTTTCTATATTGTCTGTCTGACGACATCTCACAGGACTGAAAGGATAGACTTGTTCAAACAACAGTTCTGTCTTTTAGTGCTTTGTGCAGAAGAGTGGTGACTGGCTTAGAAATATATTGTTTTACTTGTTTCCCTCCTCATTCCTTCTTTATTTTATTCTCACTACCTCCCAATAATGCATTAGCACTTTAATCTTGCCAAAAGTCTCAATTTTTCTAAGAAAACTTTAATAAAACAATCTCTTTTAAGACTTGTTATTTCTCTGAAAAACAGATCAGGCTGCTACAGTCCTTTCTTCCTTCCCACCTTAAACATGAACATGATGTCTGGAGATATTTTGTGATGATTAGGGAAAGACCAAGGCAATCAAGGAGACACAGGTCATGGCAGTATCAAGTTGCTGTACCACGGTCAATAGTTTACCTACCTGCAAACATCTTGCATATGAGAAAAATCAATTGCATTTTTTTAAACCACTAAAGTAGACTTTTCTGGTAGTTGTAGCTGAATAAAATCCTAACAGATATACCTATCTAAGAGCTGTATTTCCAAGTTTTTTAGAAGCAGTCATGTCACATAATTAAGGCATTATACTAAATAAAAGCTAAAGATATTATACAGCAGTAGTGCTGTTTGATTTTGCTATTTATGTGAAGCATAACCCTCAGTCCAGTTTCTAGTATATATACTGATTATTCCTACCTCACTTGTTTGGCCCACTCTATAATTCTATATACTCCTTTCCAGCTCTGGGAGTTCTTTAAAATCCTATTTTTTTCCCTCCAATCTTTATATTTTTGACTCCTGAATACCTTTCCTTAGGGCTTTACAGTACATATCACACTAATCTTCTCTAAACACTGGGTTCTCCACACTTAGTTCGCATCTGTTTCTATAATGTTTGTGTTCTTTATCATAACTCCTGTATTATGAAAAGGGAAAATACCACAACCAACACCTTTCTCTCTCTCTCTCTCTCTCTCTCTCTCTCTCTCTCTCTCTCTCTCTCTCTCTCTCTCTCTCCTAGAGACTACTAGAAACAGAGTAAAAAGAAGAAGGAAGAGACTTTGTCCTATCCCCCAGTCTTTCAGGTCTCCAGCAGAGAATAAAGATACACACTAGTCCATCAAGTGGGCCAGGGCTTAGAATTACTTGTAACCAATGGTAGCAATGCTGCGTTCTTCAAACCTAGAGATGCTAGAATAGATTTGTGAAAAAGAGACACCCATCTTCTGATTGTTTCATAGATTAACAGAGTTTATCCTTTGGGAAAGAAAATGGTAGGGAGGTAGAACACCAGATTTGTAGTAATATCCCTCCCCCCACACACACATAAAAATGTTCCATCCCTTTGTTCCACACAAATTTAATAATTATAATCGTCTTTAATGCTTAAGCTATCTTTTTATTTCTCAAAATTTTTGTTCCTTGTTGTATTTGTTCTTTGTTGCTTTTTTATCTTCTCCCCTTTTCTACCTTCTTAGATAGACTTTTCTGTGATTCTATCTTCTGTCCTCTTTTAGTATAAGCATTCATTATTCTCTTTTAATTTTTTAATGGTTGTTCTAGAATTTGCAATATACATTTAGAACTAATCTGAGTCCACTTTCAAATGACACAATAATACTTCAAGGGTAGTATAGATATTTTATAACAGAGTATTCCCAATTTCTCCATCTCTTATAACATTGTTGTCATTCGTTTCACTTGTTCATAAGCTATAATCACCCAATAGATATTATTATTTTAAACAGTTATCTATTAGATAAATTAAGAATAAAAATTTAAAAGTCTTATTTTACCTTAATTTATTCTTTCTCTAACATTTTTCCTTTCTTTATGTAAATCCAAGTTTCCAATATGTTTTATTCTTCTACTCTCTGAAGAACTTCTTTTAATAGTTTTTGCAAGGCAAGTTCACCAGTGACAAATTCTCTCAATTTTTATATGTCTGAGAAAGTCTTTATTTCTCCTTTATTTTTGAAGAATAATTTCACTGGATTCAGAAGTCCAGGTTAGTGGCTTCTTTCAAAACTTCAAATATTTCCCTCTACTCTCTTCTTGATTACTTGGTTTATGAAGAGAAGTCCTGTATATTCTTTTTCTTGTTTCTCTGTAGGTAAGGCATTTTTACCCTCTGGCTTAAAGATTTTTTCTTTGTCTTAGGTTTTCTACAATTTGAATGTGGACATTTAGGTATGTATTTTTCTGGCATTCTGAGTTTCTTGGATCTGTGGTTTAGTGTCTGTCACTAATTGTGGAAAATTCTCAGCCACTATCACTTCAAACATTTCTTCTCTTTTTTTCTTTGTTCTTCTTATGGTATTTTCATTACATGATTACTTTTTGTGATTGGCCCACATTTCTTAAATATTCTCTTCCTATTTTTTCATTCTTTTTTCTTTCTGCTTTTCAGTTTGATAAGTTTTCTTTCTTCTTTTTTATTTAAATTTATTAGGGTAACTTTGGTTAATAAGTTTCAGGTATAGAACTTTATAATACATCATCTGTATATTCCATTGTGTGGTCACCATCTAAAATCTGGTCTCCTTCTTTCATCATATACTTGACTCCCTTTATCCTTTTTATCCTCTCCCCACACTGCCATCCCCTAGGATAACCACCATACTGTTGTCTGTGTTTATAAGTTTGTTTGTTCTGTTTGTTTGTTGCTTTTCATTTGGAGAAGTTTCTATTGACATATCTTCAAGTTCGCTGATTCTTTTCTTGGCCTAGAGCAATATACTGATGAATCCATTGAGTCATTCTTTATTTTTGATAGTGTTTTTGATTTCCAGTATTTCCTTTTGGTTCTATCTTAGAATTTTCATCTCTTTGCTTATATCAACCACCTTTCTTTCATGTTGTACATGTTGTTCAATTTTTCCGTAAGAGCTCTCAGCATATTAATCAGTTATTTTCTTTTCCAGGTATGTCGTGCCAAATGTATGCTAGAGTAATTGGGAGCCTCACTTCATAAATTATGTAAATGTATAACCATTGTACTGTATACCTGAAATTAATATAAAGTAATAATATAAATAAGAAAATATAATAACACTTAAATTTTTTTTTCTTTTCTGATACTTCCAAAATGTCTGTCAAATGTGAGTCTGGTTCTGTTTCTTGCTTTGTCTTTTCAGAAATTTTGTTGTTGTTGTCTTTAGCATTACTTCTAAATGTTGTTGAAAAACAGATATTAATTATTGGATAATAGAAACAGAGATAAGTAGGCCTTAATGTGAAAATTTATCTGGCTAGGAGTTAGACTGTGTCTATTGTTTACTATAGCAATGGGTGTCTGAGGTTTTAGTCTCTTTTAATGTCCTTGTTTTTGTCTCCCCTATTGTATTTGGTTATCTTAAAAACTCTCTCTTAAATAGAGTGTGAATCTTGCAGTCCTTTCAGCTGTAATCCTCTGTTATTATGCACAAGGCCTGATGTCGTGATAAGGTGTATGATGGGGACAAGCATTCTATAATCCTATGATTAGGTCTCAGTCTTTTAGTGAGGCTGTGATCCTGGTCTGTGTCATTCACAAATGCTTCTCAGTTTTAACCCCCATTCAGTTTGGATAGGAAGTTTAGCAGGGGCCACAGTTAGGTATTTCCTTTCTCCTACTTCATTAGATTCTGGAAAACAAATTCCTTTGAGAATAGCCAGAGAACAGAATTTTCCAGGCTTATTTCAAAATGGCTACTTTTCTCTTGGGCATATTTCAAAATGGTTGCCTCTCCCATCTGCTTGCTGGAAGCATAGGGGATTGTTCTTTAATCTTCACCATGAGAGAGAATCTGCCGGGACGTCTAGAGGTATAACTCACGAAAGTTTAGGAGACTTGCTGCCCCACACTAACTTTTAGTCTACTCCCAGTCTCTAACAGTTCACCAATTAAAGTTTCAGTTTTCCTAACACTTCCTGGCTTCAGAGTCTACTGCTCCCAGCAAGCTGTGATCCTCTTCAGTTTTGAGACTGTTTGTGTGCCCTGTGACCTCAGTTCTCTGATGGATCTAAGAAGAACTACTGATTTTCAGCTAGTTCAGCTTTTTTTCTTGTTGTGAGTATGGGAATGACAACTTTCAGATCTTTTTATGTTGAAGAAAAAACTGGAAGTCTAAACCATTTTTTTTTAATTCATAAGAATAAATGCTTTGTTCTTAGGCAGATGTAACACACTAGATATCAATTCCCCTTTAATAATAATAATTTCCATTATAATACATTCCACTCAAATTCCAATTTGTTTTTTTTAGAATTTGAAAAAAATATTTTAAATTCATCAAAATGATTGAAAATGTGACAAAGAGCCTATAAAATATAGAGTGAAAAATAGCCTATTCTACTAAATACCAAAATGCATTACAAGCTATAGTAATAGCCAGGAGTTATGCCAAAATGTATATGCAAATAAATAACACAGAATAGGTGGTACGAGATTAGTATAAAGTTTATTTGAAAATTAACTCTGTAAGGTAAATGCAGAATGCACCGAGAGAAGTTTTAAAAGCAAGCATTTATGGGGCGAGGGCTCCCGGGCGAGGTTCTCTGGTCCTAAGAAAAGAAGGACCAGAGAAGTTGCAACCTGGGGTGAGAGGGCACAGCTTTTATGGGGTTATGTGAGGGTAGGGGTATAGGATGGGGAACATTAATCAAATGCTAATTGAGCCTCTGGATTAGGGTGGTGGCGCCTAGGGCTTTAAGGTAGGCCCTATTCAAAAGGTCTGGATTCTGGGTATCAAGCTGGGGAGTCTCCAGGCAGACATCTGGCTGGCCCTTCCCCTGCAGACCTAACAAACTCTAAGATTGAAATGAAATTTTACATCAGAAGGAAAAGTGTGAATTATGCAATAAGTGTTGAAACAACTGGTTAGACATTTGGAAGGAAAAGAAGTAAGATTCATTCTGATAACTTAAACCAAAATGAAGTCCAAATGGTTCAAAATTTTAAATAATAAAAATTAAGCAGTAAAAGTGCTAGAAGCAAGGAAGATGGTGACTTGAATGGATTCCTGCTTCCGTCTGTTCCCAACTCCAGTCCAACTGCCAACTGCTTTTACTATTTTCAGTGTTATTTCTTTAATAAGATACTTAATGCTGTAAAATTTCCTTTGATTTTTGGCTTTATCTGTATAACATAAGTTCTTGTATAAAATTTTTTCTTTTGTTATGTCTTAGTTAGTTTGAATTTTTCATTTTAATTACTTCTTTGATCTGAGGGTTAATTAGAAGAATATCTCTAAAATTCCAGGAAGTTAAGTTTTTTGTCATTTTTGTTATTTATTTTCAAAAGTTTTTTTAAAAATTTGAACCTAGATCTTATACCTAGCTAAACTATCAGCAAATTGGAGATGCAAAATTAAAAGTTCATTAGGAATACAATACTCAATAAACTCACATAAAAATTAAACTACTAAAAATTCTAGATAATCTCAACCTAAAAGGTTATGGGCAGACAATGGAGGAAAAGAGAACTGAAAGCATGCTAAATTTCTTTTCTTGATGTAAAAAGGGTAGGAATATATATCATATATATACATATCTACATATTATATATGTATATATAATATATATACACATTTATACTGATTAATCTGAGCTATCCAGATAATAAGATAAATTTCAATATGTGCTTCAAAATTTAAGTGAAACTATAAGAAGATTAAAAATGGAATATTGAATTTCCAAACAACTAGAGGGAAAAAAATGCAATAAAGAAAATGTGATCAATACATCAAAAAATAAAAATAAAAAAAGGAAAGGAATAAAAAATAGAAAGAGGAAGAAAGAAAGGGAAAGAAGAAAGGGAGAGGTATATGAGAAAAATAAGAAGAAAGGCATAGCAAATAAAACTATAAAGTAAGATGTCAGTAACATATTCAGACATGTCATTAATCACAAGAAATACAGCTGTGCTAAATTTCTCAATCAGCTTGTAGGAGAATAAAAATCTAATTGTACATCAGGTACACATGTTACACAAGAAATGAAGTAATTTTTAAAAAATTTTCAAAATTGAATTTTTAATTTCATGTCAAAAATCAGAAAAATTGAAAACAAAGATAAAGATGTAGCAAGATAATGTTAACAAAGAGAAACAAGAATTAATATATTACTGTTATACAATAGGAAATTTAAAAGCAAATAGCATTAAACATAAAAAGAGGACTATTTCAGAGAGATAAAAGGCCGACTTCAATGAGAAGATGCAAAAGTTTGAACTTTTTAATACCTAAAAATATAGCTTTAAAATATATAAAGGACATCAAGCTTCAGCTAGCATAAAAATTATCCTAGAAACTTGTTTAAAATGCTGATTCTCAGGTTCTATCTCTATCTCCATACCACCATTCATTGTCTCTTACCTGAATTATAGCAACATCCTCCTGTCAGGTCAAAATTGCAATGAAAACTTTTAAACTGAGGAATTAAGTGAGATTTATTTATTTATTTAACTATTCATTCATTCATTCATTTTTTATCGCCTACAGCACCTGGTATTCCTAGGTGGTCTCCCCTCCAACTACTAATCAAGCCTGACCTCGCTTGTCTTCCAAGATCAGATAAGATCTGGCATATTCAGGGTGGCATGGCTGTAGGCTAAAATGAACTTTAGAGAGAAAACAGTGACTGGTTCAAGGTCACACTGGTAGATAAAGGCAGATCTGCAAAATTGCAATTAAACTTTTAAAACTGAGGAATTAAGTGAGATTTAGAGAGAAAACAGTGACTGGTTCAAGACCACGCAGATAGATAATTGCAGATCTGGTACTTAGATTTAAGAATTGTGAGGCTTTATTTGCAAAAAAAAAACCCAAAGTCAATTCTAATATATTTCAAATCAAGACTGGTTTTTCTAAAGTTTAGATTTTTACTCACAACGTTAGTTTCTGCATAGAATCTCTGTCTGCACAAGACTGACCAAGTGTGAGATAGCCATGAGTCAGAGAACAGACAGACCTATTGGGGTGAGTCAGAAAATCATGGAAGGTCGCACTATGATCAAAAAAAAAAAAAAAAAAGAAAAGAAAAAAAATGAAGCAAAGGGTAAATGTATTGTGGCTGGTAAGTAACACAACCCAGATTCAAATCCATTTTACCATGCTAAAGGCAGAGGTTTTGACAGAATTTTTTGTAGTCACGGTCAAGAAAATGCAGCAAAAAAAGAACAGATAAAGTTACAGCAAAAAAATGGGTTATATATAGGGTCAGGTAAAAGTTGAGAAGTGTGGTGCTGTGGAAAACCATGGAGAGCAAAGAGCAAGGAATGGAATAAAAGGTAGGATAGAGTTCTAGCAGCCTGACAGCACCTGAATTCTTTAAGGACCATATTATCAGACAGGAAATCAAACCAGGAATTCAGCCATAAAAAGTGAAAACGGAAGCCATCTACACCCACACAACTCAAGGATTACATTAACATGGCTTTACTAATCCAATGTCTTCATCAGAATGACATTACTATTCCAGGAACATTTTGCCCAGGAAGATAAACATTCCAAGCAACTATATTATTTAACTGAAGATCATTTGTTCATCTCGCCAATAGATAGTATCAAATGATAATTTACTTCATAAGAGTCTTTGAATCCTCTCATCTCAAAATCCTTTTCTCCCTGTCTACCAGTCCTAAACTATTGTGTCAAAATTTTTATCTAATCCTAATCAAACCCTCCTATTATAAGACCCACCCCCCATAAACCACATTCCAAATACTCATAAATATTCCAACTTTTCCTTCCCATTTTCTGAGATACTACTAAAAGTCTGTGAAGGTAGTCATCTCCTTATTGGATCAGAAGAAAAACCTCACCTTTATCTTATTTGCAAGTTGTTTTCGTGATGTTTCCAGGAATCTGGCACTTGACAATATTGGAGGTCCATCAAAATCCAGTCAAGCCCTTCTCACTTTCATGACTCAAGATTTGTCTTAACACATTTTTTCTCTAAATTTGCACAAAACTTTCTTAAATGAAAAACTGAAGACTTATTATAGATTATAGAAAGTCTAATAAGAAAGGACTCATCATACATTATCCTGGTCTTTGTCCTCCCAAGTGAAAACCCCAACAGGCAAGGATATAGATATATTAGACCGTCAGGGCCATAAATAAAATAGTCATTCAGTGATTCCCTGTAGTACTAAACCTTAATACTATTTTGTTAGGTGTCTCCTAAGACCACATTTTATACAGTTGCAGACATGTGTTCTGCTTTCTTTAATGCCCTTTCAGGTCAAGATAGTCAACAGTTGTTTACCTTCTCTAAGGAAAATCAACAATAGATCTGGATTGTTATGCCCCAGGAGTTTACTGAGGCATCTGCCACTTTTCATACATCCTTAACCAGGACCTTCTGTGGTGTTCTAAAATGAGGTAAACTCTGAGACTATCTACTTACTATTTGAGCTCAACAAAGGCATATTTCCAAAAAAAAGGTACAATGTAATTTCACTATGTAGGACAGGAACTGGCTTATTACAGCCATTAAATCTGCCTAACTTTGTAAATAAAATTTCTTTAGAACACAATCACACCCATCATTTCTATATTATCTATTGTTACTTTAACACTACAACAACTGAGATGAATAGTTGTGACACAGAATATATTCCCCATAAAGTAAATTTACTATCTGGTTCTTTACAGAGAAAGTAAAAGTTATGCCCTGTTCCTGGATATGATTTACCCCAACAAAGTCAGCCCCTTCCTCCTAACCAACTATATAGGCCATCAAAACTTGACTAGACTAGAGACAACAAAGAGGACATGTCAGTCTCAATGACCCAGTGTAATGGGTTCTCAACTTTTCTAATTGCTACTCCACTGTGTGATTTAATTGAGTTCTCAGGAGCCAAACCTTTTCTCTGGAAATGTAAACACACCAGGTCTCCTTATCTGCTCTCCAACAGTCTTTCATTCTGGGCTTATCTAATTATCATAAACCTTTCTATCTTTTTTATTTATTATTATTATTATTATTATTATTATTAATTTATGCCTACAGCACCTGGTCTTCCTAGGTGGTCTCCCATCCATGTACTAACGAGGCCCAACCCTGATTAGCTCCCAAGATCAGACATCAGGCTTGTTCAGGGTGGCATGGCCATAGACCATGAACTATGGCTTCACTGGGGAATGAACCAAGGACCTTCTTCAATTAAAGCAGATGTGCTAACCCCTACACTATGGAACCACATCCACCTTTCTATCTTTTTGTGCATGAGAAGTCTGGACAGCTCATGGCATTCAAATTCAGCTTCTTGACCTGATGGCAAAAGCCTACCCATCTGCTGAATAATCATACCAGTTAAACCAGTAGAGATGTATGCCAATTTGGTTTTAGGGTCTTCTTTAAATTTGATGGTTATGCTGTATAGTCTTTGTTTCTTCTTAGCAAGTCGGCTTATCTAATACAAAATTCTATTTTCTCCCTCTCATTATGCCAGATGACAGCACTTACTAAGATCTTAGCCCTAATGATAACCTGAGAGATTAAAACTTGAGCAGCATTCAAAAGGCTTTTACAAAATGCCAGTCATTGAATCAAAAATCAGAAAAATGTACCTAAAGAAATCCAGATATAAACTGCATGAGGATAATTTAAGAAGCAACTCTAAGAATGGCTGCTTAAAAGTACTGGAAAACCTCACATGGAAACTTGCAAGAGCCTTATGTGAAATTACCCACCAATGCAAGGACAAATTGGCCACTACTCAATGAACATTGATAAGAAAATTTTACTAAAATGTCTGAGGGTAACTCTAGTGCATGTCTCATCTGTCATTAGCGTAATCCTGGTAAAACTGTAAAGGTAGAACATGCATAAAAGCTCTACCCTCAGGGTCCTTTTCAATATCTTCAAATGGATTTCAGACAGGTACTCCTACACTGGGTTTGGAATGTATCCAAATTATTGTTTGCTTCTTCTCAGGATGAATTGAACTCTTTCCCTGTTGGAAAGTTACAGCTCTAATAGTAGTGTATATCTATATATTATATATGTAACACATTATATATGATATGATATTAATTATATTTATTAATCATATTATATCTGTTATATTATATTATATATAGTCTTGTTGTATTATCAACCTAACTTTGTTTTGAACCGTCAGCCTCAAAATCTGCCTTACTGTGTTTTCCAGTTATAGACTTGTATTATGGCCCTTACTCAGCTGTAATCAAGCCCTGAGATTAAAAGACCTATATTAAATTGGACTGCAAAATGTCATAAATATCCTAATTTTGCCCTCTCCACTCTTAGACTCTACTAAGACTCTCTCAAGATAACGCTTTCCCATACTGCAACAAGAATAAACTCGCTTTGCGTGGGTGTTATTTTTGAGAAGTTCAGGATCAATTAGGGGACTGGAAATTGAGGAATAGGGGAGGGGCTTAGTTTTAATATTCAGAAATGACAGCAAATGCTGGAAAAACTGATGAAAAAGTGAACCTATTGATTGAAGGGCCCTATTATTTGCTTTTATTAAAATCCTGACTACTTCAAACATCTGGAATGGCACTGAACCTATACAAAGGCATTTTCAGTTATAGGGAATGGGAGAGCAGATCCTCAGAAACAGCAAGGTAGACTGGTCGTTAAAATCTACGCCTTTGGAAAGGCACAAGGACAACGAAAGTTAATTGAAATTTATGTCTTATTCTCAAATGCACATCTAGATTCTGGAAACGTGGCATCTTGTTTTGAAGCTATAGCTTTACAATAATTAAGGAGAAGCCCAAGTGAATTCTCACCTGTATTTCGTTCCTGGGATAAGTTCTCTCATCTCTATGTACTCAGGTTTTTCCCTTGTGCAAAAGAGAACACTTCCCAGATGTTGCATTTTTACAAATTGAAGGCAAGACTCTCCATCAACAAAAAGATTATAATTCCCTTTATTGTGATACTCACTTTATTGTAGTGGTCTGGAACTAAATCTGCAATGTCTCAGAGGAATGCCTGTATAAATGGAAATTACTTTCTCTAGTCTCTTCATTGTGGATTCACTTGCTTCTTTGCCTGTGTCCTGTTCTTCATTTCTCATTCTTATTTTTATTCTCCTTCTCTTTTCTAATTTGTTTTATTTCTTTCATCTTTTGTTATAAAAATATGTCTCCAGGGAAACCAATCATTAGGACCAAATAATTGAAAACTAAAAAAAATTTTTTTCAATATTCAAATAAGAATTTGTTGAAAGAGGTGACATGAATAAGTCATTTGCTCTCTGCCTTCAATATAGTCATGTACCCCAAAACAAGGTTTTGGTCAACTGTGGACCACAGATACAACAGTGGTTTCATAACATTTTAATAGAGCTGAAAAATAGCTTTCACCTAGTGACATTACAGCATAACTCACACATTTTTGATGATGCTGGTATAAACAAACCTATTGCACTACCATTCATATATAAATATAGCACATACAATTATGTTCAGTACATAATACTTGATAAGCAACTATTAATGATTTGTGTATTTACTATATAACACTTTTTATCATTATTTTAGAGTATATTTCTACTCATTAAAAAAAGTTTGCTATAAAACAGTATGCCATTAACAACAAAACAACTTCATATATCTTGAGTTTACTGTCTCTTGATCGCATTATTTTCTCTTGCGTTTAATTTAATCTCATGTTGTTATATAAATTTAGTGTAAGCTAAGTGAATAGTGTTTATAAAGTCTATGGTAGTGTACAGCAATGTCCTAGGCCTTCTCATTCACTCACCACTCGCACACTGACCTACCCAGAGCATCTTCCTTCAAGCTTAATTAGTGATAAGTGCTCTATATAGGTGCTCTATACCATTTTTTTAATCTTTCATACCATATTTTTACTGTTCCTTTATGTTTAGATACATAAACACTTATCATTGTGTTAAAAATACCTACAGTATTCAGTACAGTAACAAGCTATACAGGTTTGTAACCTAGGAGCAATAGGCTATACCATATGCCCTAGGTGTATAGTATACTATACCATCTAAAATTGTGTAAGTGTACTCTATGATGTTCACACAAGAAAATCACCTAACAATGCATGTCTCAGAACATAAGCGTCTCATGACAGTATGTGTTAAAGTGGGTAAAGAGATAAACATTTTCTCTAAGTGCTTCATATTTTCCAGCCAACTTTCCATTACCAAGCGGCTGATTATCCAGCTTTCTTGCTTTGACCCTTGAGGGGAAAACTGGTATAATGTAGGAGAAAGGATACTGGCCAAGCTTGATAAATCCTGGCTTTTTCAGTTATTAGCTTTATGCTCTTGGGCAAACCACTGATCCATTCTAAATCTCAATTTCCTCACTGATCAAAAAAAGCTGCCTACTTCACTGCATTTTTTGTGAAGGGCCAATGAGATAACACCTGTTAAAGTCCCTGATGCACACACAGTAGGGGTGGCTATACTGTAACCACAATGTAATCAACATTTATAGATTAGTATGGCTTTCTCATTATAAAAAAAATGAAGACTAAAAATTTATTAAAGTGGACTGGCAGAATCACCATGGAGTTTTAAAAAGTGCTTTGCAAACTAAAATAAATTACAAATTTAAAGTAGGTTTTGCATTTTTCCTATTCTACATATCTTAAGATTATTATTGTTTATTAGGAGCTTGAACTTCACATCAAACAGTATTTCTCATGAGAGGAAGTTGAAACTACAGCTTAAAATGAGATTGGAACATCTGTGAAATCGGCCTTTCTATGGCATGCATCACCTCACCATTTTCACTAAAAATGGGTGTTCCTTTCCATTTCCCTTTCCTCCCAGTAAGGTGTTTTGGAAACAGGGAGGCTTTAGATTCAGGCAAACCTAAATTTAATTCCTGACTCTACCTTAAAATAGATAAATTAATATCTACTCTATAGGAAAATTAAAAAAAATACTTTTAAAGTTCATGGTAGCCAAAAAGTGGACTTATTTTTATCCTGAGGATCCACAACTTAAAGCAACTTTAATGTGCACATTGTTTTATCATTCTTGATACACATATCTCAATTTTCAATCACATCTAACAGTCCTATCTTCAAATTCAGAGTCTTCCACTAAATAGTAAATTATTCAATCTCAGTTTCTTCTCCTATAAAATGGAGATAATAATAGAACCTAGTTGGTAGATAGGAAAAACAGTAGAGAAAATGCACATAAATGCCTAACCTGGTATTTGACACATAATAATTATTACTTCAGCTGACTATAATAATGGCAATAACAACATTTCAGATATATTTTAATTCTCACCTCAACAAATAGTTAGGTGGGTCAGTAGCAAAGTTATCGGGATAGTATGCCATTTCTTCCTTCTTAGGTTTCCTTGGCCATATTTCTCTCCCTCCCTTCCTAGGGCAGGTCTGTTTCAGTTCAGCTGCTGGCTTGAACATCTGGCAGGGTGCCCACACTTGACGTTTTCTGTTTGTGGAGCTAACAGGGTGGAGAGTTGGGGGGTTTGATCATCTTCATCACTAAGACATTGGAATCTGTTGAGTTAAACATTGCTCTACTGCTGCCATGCCCTCCCTTTCTTTCTCCCTCCCTGTGAATGAATCTGGAAAGAATGAACCTGAAGTCTATCTTGGACAGCTATAAAACCTTTATGGTACGTGGGCTGCTCCTCAAGGAGTGGAGCGTTAGCCTCCCTGTTCATTCCTGGAGTAAACACAATGTGTCAGCGTATTCCCTAACACAGGGTCAATGTCTGAGGGAGCAGTACTCTCCGTGCCTGGCACCTGCTTGTGTTGAGAGGTCTGTTGGCAGCAGTACACCACGATCAGCTTTGATGACTGCACTAAATACAGAGCTCACTGCTCCAATTCCTTATATTTATCCTGTAATAGCAACATTGCCAAGACTACACTAAATTTACAGAATTCTATAAGAATATATTTTGTATTATTCTCTAAAACTATATTATATAATATATACATATATATGAGAATATATTATATAGTATCTATGTATCCAACATTAAATTCACACTGATTTTTCTAGATTACTTTTGTTAGAAAAATCCAAAGTGGAACTTGTTTCTTTCTTGGGGGTCCATGTTGATTCTTGATCCAGGCTTTGGAGGTGCCCTGCTGTCCTGTTTGATGTCATCGATAAAATGCTACTGCCCTGATGTCAACAGTCAGTCTCTAGACCTTCAGTCTATGATTTATTTACAGGTGCTGTCTTTGAAGGATCTATGGCACCAACTGTTGACTGCTTACCTAGAACTTTATAATTTGTGATACCAGGTCTATAACCTTTTCTAATTCTATGGAAGGGACAGGGAAAACATAATTCATTTTATTGGAGGTCACATTATTCTTTCTTCTCTTTATTCTCTTTATTCTGGGCTAACCAAACAGTCATGTTTTATCCCCAAAAGTACTTGTTCTTCAGTCAGTTCTTCAAAGGCCTCTCTGTTTGTACAGTCCTCTAAGACTTTTCTTCTCCATGGCACATTCTTGTACTTCATTTGGGTTCTGTTGTAGAATTGATTAAATCATATACCAGACAGAAGAATTGTTCTTTGCTCACAGCATCAGGAAGACAGAAGGTGGTGACATTTGACAACCATACTTAATGATTACTACATCACAATAACATTAACTTCAGTGCTAGCTCTATTTTATGAAATTGAGAAGTTCAGTCCTCTATTTGTGGTCATCTCATTTAGTTCAGAGGCACAGCTATAATCTGTACTAAAATGAGGACAGGAGAGAGAACCTCATAAAGATCTCAAAACTGTAGAAGTAGAAGGACATAGAAACACACACTTGGTTGGCAAAGGTAACAAGTACACTGAGCATTCCATAACAACAAAATTTTTTAGAATTTCAATCCCCAATTATAATCCAGTAATAGTAATAGTAAATTTAATTACAGTTCCTTTCTGAGATGCAAATCACTAAGTTGGAACTAATTTAGTCATCAAATATTTTCCATAAATAAGCCAAATCAGAACCTGTGAGTGTATTTCCTCTGAGATATGAGTTCATTCTAAATCTTAATTCAATTTGTACAGTCAGATTCTATAATTTTATACCTCCATTGTGAACAATAATTCTGAAATGGTAAAAAGTAGTTCTATTTTTTGTATTTTTGTTTTGAATATATTCTACTTTATATAATTTGTGTTTTCTAAAAACATAATTAGTATGTAAAGTTAATAATATATTGAAAAGCACAAAGAAGAAAATAAAAGGTATCTACAGTCCCACCATCCAGAAGGAGCTGACAATATTTTGTAGTCTTTCTCTACATTTAACTACAATAAGTTTTGGGGTTATTTTTGTTTTTTGTTTTTTTGTTTTGTTTTGTTTTGTTTTGTTTTGTTTTAGAGCATACTATTTATACCTTTGGGGAAAATGCTTTTTCATTTAACAGTATACTAAAAACACTTCCCATTTATTAACTATTCCAAACATGATTTTAAATATCTACATAATAGTAAATCATATTAATATAGTGCCTTTTTACTTTCTATCTGTTTCTCTGACATATTATTTTTATGCCTCCCAAGGCTACAAGCAACCATATTCTCAAGACTTCATGTAATTTACTAATCTAGTGTGTTCCAAACCTCCAAGTACAAAAGTTTTAACACTGAGAATAAAATAAACTTCTACAAACTCTCACTACCAAATACACCAGTTTATCCACATATGTATACATGTGTTCCACCTTCTTTGCTGCTGCAAAGAATGAACCAATCTAAGGCCAACCCCTTTACTTATGCCCTGGATCCCATCCCCTCAGGATTTCTTAAGGCCTTTACTCTTAAAATTGTCACCTCTCTCTCCAGCATCATCAGTTTTTCTCCCTCTTACCACATTCAAACATGTTGAATTATCTCTTATCTTAAAAAACTCTCCCTTGAGGAGAGAAAAAAAATGGTGTAGATGATAGAGGTTCTGCTCATCTCCCTGGCAACCAAATCAAAGTTGTGACAGAAACAAGGAGCAAACAGCAAAGAAAATCATCTGGGATATAGATGAACAAGCCATACAAATAGGGAGAAATCCAAGAAATCACCCTGCAATGGCAGAAGGTAGGATGGGATGAGGATGCAAGGCTGCCCTGTCCCAAGAGGCTGAGTGAAATGGAGGCTGCGACAGTGGCAATGGCAGCCAGTGTACACTTCTTAACGGGCCATGTCCATGAGCAGACTTTCACAGTAACAGACCTGCTTACTCTGAGCACCAGTGGTGGTTTGGCTATGCAAGGGGCACAAGGGACTTACCTGGGGAGATTGAGGTGTTGGAGTGAGGGCCAAGCATGACTTGGTCTATACAGAAATGCTGGTGGTATCCATTGTTCCCTGTTGAGCCCTCCCCACTAACTGGGTGGACACAGCGCCACCATAGCTGTGATGTCATCAAACAGGATAACAGAGGTTGCTCCACCCTTAAGATTCTCTGAAACTCCACCTCCCCCAACTCGTGGCCTTACTCAAGCCAAATTCAGTTATGTTCCTTTTGCAGAGCAGTGCCTAGACTTACATCAGAAGCAGCTGGCCTCAGTTTCTGGTGTGGCCCTTTGACACAACTATAAGCACAGCATCTGGGGATTGCTTGCTGAATCTTAACAGGTAGCCCTGGAGGGGCATGGGCTTGGGCTAAATTTGGCCTGCAGCTGAACCCCTTTCATGACTGTGCCACTGGACACCTACTACACAAAGCCGTACTAATAAGACTGGGAGACTTAAGAGTTTTGCTTAGTACATAGAAACAGACATGGAAAAGCAGCCAAAATGAGAAGACAAAGAAGCAGAAACCATATCAGAAAACAGAACAGAGATCCAGGAATAGTGGAGTCAAGCAGTCTAACAGATGCAGAGTTCAAAATGCTGGTTATAAAGATACTCAGTTAACTTATGGAAAATACAGATGAATTCAGTGAGAACTTTAACAAAGAGATAAAATTAAAAACTTAAAAATGGAAATGCAAATAATACAAGAGAACCAGTCAGGAATGAAGAACACATTATCTGAGATGAGAAGTATATTAAATGGAATAAAGTGAATTAAGGAGATCAAATTACCTTCATAGAGGATGGGAAAGCCAAAGATACCCAATCAGAATGGCTATAAAACTTAATACTATAATAATAACTTATTATAGTATTATAATAACACTATAATAATAACTTAAGGAGCCTATGGGACATTATTAAAGGTAAAATATCCATGTCATAGGGGTACCAGAAGGAAAACAAGATGTTGAAGAGCTATTTGAAGAAATAATGATGGAAAACTTCCCTAACCTGGTGGAGATAATAGACATAAAACCCCAGGAAGCTCAGAGAGTCCCAAGAAAGAGGAACCCAAAGAGGCCCACACTAAGACACATCATAATTAAAATGCCAAAATTTAAGTACAGAGAGAGAATCTTAAAAGCAGCAAAAGAAAAGCAGTTAGCTACCAAGAAGGGAGCTCCCATAAGACTGGCAGCCAATTTCTCAAAAGAAACTATGCAGGACAGAAGGGCTTGGCACAAAATATTCAATATGATGAAAACCCAGGATCTACAAGCAAGAATACTTTATCCATCAAAGCTATCATTTAGAGCTGAAGGACAGATAAAGAGCTTCTCAGACAAAAATAAGCTAAAGGAATTTATCAATACCACGCCATTATTACAGGAAATGTTTGAGGGACTTCTTTAGAGAAAAAAAAAAAGTATAAAAAACAGGAATAAAGGATGGTAATAACTACATTCCTGTCAACAAGTACTTCAAATAGAAGTGCTCCAAACAAAGGATAGAGTGGCCGAATGGATAAGAAAACAAGACCCCTACGTATAGTGCCTACAAGAAACTCACTTTAGATTAAAGGACACACAGACTTAAAGGAAGGGGATGAAAAAAGATATTACCTTGATAGACCTAGAAGGTATTGTGCTGAATTAAATGGGTCGGATAGAGAAAGACAAATTTCACATGATTTCACATGATACGTGTGGAATCTAAAGTACAAAATGAACAACAACAATAACAAAAGCAGAAATAAACTCAGAGATACAGAGAATATTTAGAGAGATACTAGATGGGAGGGGGATGGGAGACCAAAAAACACAAAGGGATTAAGAGGTACAAATGGATAGCTGCAGAATAGAAATGGAGATATAGAATGTAACATGGGGAAGATGGTTAATAATGTAATAAATATGTAAAGGGAAGAAGGGTACTAGATTTAGTGGGGTGATCACTCTGTGAGTTATGCAGATCTCTGATCACTATGCTATACAACTGAAACTGGTATATTATTGTACGGCAACTATAATTGGAAAAAAACTCATTGAATTGTACAATGTAAATACAAGCAACTAATTGTCTATTATATTTCAATAAAGACGGGGAAAAAAAACTACATCTTAAAAAAAAAATCCACTCTCCCTTGACACCACTTTCCCTCAACAGCTTTCACCTAATTTCTTTGCACTCTTATTCACTATTTACAGTTTTACTCTCTCCATCATCTGTAAAACAATAGAATCAGACTTTAGTTCTATCACATAAAAATGCTCCTGTAAAGGTCACCAGTGGCCTCAATGTTATGGAATCCAGTGATCTCTTCCCATTCCTTAATCTTTACCAGTAACAAATCAGCTGTCAGTCTTTCAGTTGATCTCTAAATGACTCTAAGTCGGTTTTCTCAAACATGACATGATAAATGACTTCTAAAGTCCCTAAAAGATTCAATTCAATTGACATTATTCAAAAAGTGGAGCTATGGTAAACCAAGAGCAGGATTTTATACAGTTTATCACTCTCTCCTTCTTGAAACAGTTTTTTTATTTGATTTCTAGGACAAAACACTTTCTTTACCTCACTGCCAGCTCCTTCTCATTCTCTTTTGCTGATTCCTTCCAAATTCTTGATCTCTAAACTCTATAGAGGAGCAGGAAACAGGAATCTTCCTTTCTTGATCTGCATTCGCTCTGTAGATTAGTGATTTTCAACTCTGGTTTACATGAGAATGACTTGGGGAGCTTTTAAAAACTCCCAAGTGTCTGAAGCTGCTCTCTAGAGTTATGACCTAGTTGTTCTAGGATGGGCAGGGCCCAGTCACCTACACATATTTTAACATCTCACAGTAATTCTAATGTGGTCAAGATTAAGAACAGATAGCCTGGGCCCAGTGTATTCTCACCCCATCCGATAGCTTTAAATAATATCAATACAATGGATCTAGCCTGAATTTGCTCCTGAACTCCAGATTCAAATATCTAGTTGCCCAATCTTCCAGTTGCTTAACACAAGAATATTGGAGTCATTCCTAATACCTCTCTTTTTCTTATAATACATTTCAATGCATCAGTAAATTCTGTTGATCCTACTTTCAGAATCTAGCCAGGATCCAACTACTTCCCACCACCTCCATCTGTACCATCTTGACTCAAGTCACCATCATTTCTGATCTAAAATGTCAATGTAGCTTTCTAACTAATCTTGCTGCTTCTGTCCTTACTTTCCTACAGCCATTTTTTAACAGAGCGGTTGACTGATGCTTCAAAAAAGTAGATTAAATCATGTCACCCCTCTGCTCAAAACCTTCCAGTGGCTTCTCATCTCAGAGAAAAGCCAGAAGTCTTTCTGTGACTGCCATTGTCACAACCCACGTGCTTCTCCGAGCTCATCTTTCATCATTATTCTTCTTACTCACTCTGATCCAGCCAAGGGATCTTTGCTAAACCTTGAAAAAAATATAGCATATTCCCACTGTAGGGCTTTTGCATCTTCCCTCAGGTCACTGCAGGCCCTGCCACTTCACTCTCTTAAGGACCCTGTCCAAATGTGACCTTATAAAGGAGAACTTTTCTCACCACCTCATATAAGAGAGCTCCACTGCCCTACAACCACTACCAGTCTCTATTCACATATAGTGCTCTATTTTCCCTAACATCACTTACCACTGACATAAACATATATTTCTTTATATATTCATTGTCTGTCTACCCACACTAGACTGTAATCTCCATAAAGAGGAGTTTTGTCAGTTTGGGTCACTGCTGAATCTCTACCTACTATAATAAGCCTGGGACAAAGTAGACATTTAGTCAATATCTACTGAATAAATCAAAAAGTGAAGCTATAGTGAATCAAGAGCTAGAAGGCAGAATAATGTCAATTCAATCAAATCTTTCAGGGATCTTAGAGGTCATTTACTACAATTTTATTATGTCATGTTTGAGAAAACCAATTTAGACCCATTGAGGGACCTACTGAAAGACTCACAGATGGTTACTGGTAGAGAAAATAGGTGCCATATCATCTCCTGGTATCTCTCAATTCATCCTAGTTTTTAAATCATTCCTTTTATCTTAGAATTTTTCAACAGTAAAATAATATACACTTCTACTACTATCACAAATCTAAATTATTTAACTCAACTCAGATAAAAAAAACTGAGATCTGATTAAAAGAGGAATTTCAGATACTCAAACCAATAACAAACCTAGAATCAAGCAGAAAATGGGAATCACCTTCCCCACCACTTACATCACATCTCTACTTCCATGCTATACAAATGCCTTCTTCAGTTTGCCTTTTATTGTTCCTATTAACATATAGGAAAATTGAGACCAAGATGAGAAAACTGTCGAGAAAAACTGACATAAAAGTGCAATTCTGAGTGGTTTATGGTCATGATTAACTACACAAAGACACTCACTGAAGGGGAACAAAGGAGAAGACATTTTATTCTAATAATCTGACTTTTGCTTTAGGTATTTAGTATTTGTGAAGGAGAAGGATGTGAGAAAACAAATCAAGCTGAACTATGGGCACCAGGTATGAGGGTTGAAGAGGTTTTTTTCTTAATTATTCAAGTTCTGATCATTTGCTATAAGTAGCAAATCTTGCTTTGGGCCCAAAGCTGGGTAATCTTTATAACAGCATGATAACCAGTTGCAATATTTTGTCTCCCCAAAGACTCATCCTTAACCTTCTTTTTTTAAATCAAAAAGTATGTTTTTCATTTGCAATTAAAATGAGAGAGAGTTTCTTATAACCATTCCCCAATTTAAAAAAAAAAAAAACCCCGCAGTCTATGAAAGAAATTAAGCAATAGTCATTTTTAAGTTTGTCTATAAAAGTAGAATAATTTATTTTCCATTACAGGGAAAAGTTTTCATTACTTTAAACATCACTTGAAATAGTTTCAAAGTGTTGAGAAATCAGTGTATGAATCAAAGCCATCCAAAGAATCCTGTAAATTTGAGTGAAATCCTGTTTGCCACAGATTTGGAGCATTTTTCCTCTGCCCTTTTGAACTTGTTTCTGTTGTGCTACTCTTGCAAAATATCCTTACATATACTTTAAAACCCCTGACAGGGCAGTTCTCTTCATAGCTCACTTCAAAACCACTGGGTCATTATTGGGATGTGCAGGTGCTTAGGGAAGGGAGCTGGGCAATCTTTATATCAGCATTGTTTCTTTCTTCCCCAAGATCCTGAACAGAGCATTGCAGACTCAGAGAAAATGGCCTTATTTGTAGGAGTATCCAAATCTAACATAAGTTCCTGGAATCACTCATATTAAATATAGAATATGGATAGGCACAGGCCTTTGAATCTCACCATCCTTTAAGAAAAAATGTAAACGAGTATAGTGACCATGAGTGCAATGAAAACATGTAAGTAGGGGACAAGGGGAGGGAATGGGACTAGAGGAAATAGATCCTGTTTTGACTTTGATTTCTGTTTTTACATAAAAGTTATAGAGTTTTTATCACCCAGTCCCGACTTACAGCTGATGGCTAATATTCTGGCCACCCAAGAAGTCATCTTAAAAATATAACAAAATATATTTCTACCAAATGGTCTCATAAGATTTGATAGTATGCATGCACGCTTGTGGGGCTATAATGTTCAGTTCCTAATATCAAGATTATCCTTAACCCATCTGGAGACTTGTCAGTACTACTTAAGAAGGCCCTCAGGGTCTCATCCCAAATTCAAAATCCTTTTCTCACTTTGAAATCCAAAGGGGGAGCTAGCGTCATTTATCTAGAAAATATATGAGTAACAGTTAAACCTTGGCATGATATTAACTCAAGTATTCAGTTACTAGGCACAGAAAGTCATTTGGAGAGGAAAAGTCACCTGAAAGCTCTTCTATTCAGCCTCAGTTCAATCCATTAGGTGTTTATTGAATTGAACAATGAACAGTTCTGGGCTTATTGACTTTTCTCCTTAACACCATAACCTAATGTTGACAAAGGGCCTTACGAATAAATCACATGTAACCACCTCTGCTGCTGAAGTCAAACACAGGGAGCTACCTATGGCCCTCAGAGTTCTGAGCTAGTTCCATAGTCCAGGCACCCTAAAGACTTCTGGCCTCCTGCTAGCATCACATTCATTGAGTCATAGTTAGCAGGCTTTTACCAAGGAATGAGGATGCTTCATTTGGTGAAATTAACCTTGCCAGAGCTACCTACATACCACTGAATCTAGGCAAAGATGAAACCTAAGCAGCTCTCTCACAGAGGCTTCACTGAAGAATGTCTATAAGAGACCCCTTTCCCAGGACTATTTACAAAAGGTTTTGCTGAGTATTTAGTTTACATAAATTCCACACACAGACACTTTAGGCAAGTTGTAAGCATACTTGACACTTATCTTCCCCTGACTATCGTCTTTCCTTTTTCTTTATGTCTTTTCAGCACAGATACCAGGTTTTCCTGAATTCATATACAGGTTGCTGAGTGGGCTTGTAATGCCTTCCCACCCAGATGGGGACCATGCTGTTATTTCCTCCCAAAAATAAGGCCCTGGGGATATGCCTAACAAACAATAGGTATTCAAACATTTGTTCTGAGTAGGTGAATGAATGAGTGAATGAATGAATGATGTGAGTGTGTGAGGGAGTCAACAAATGACCACACCTACATTCTTTCCCTTTTAACAATGCTTCCATGTCCAGGCAGACTTGGGTGTCCCTAAAACCCCACTCTTTATACTCTCTCCTGCTTCCAAGCATTGACTGACTACTTTTAAACTAAATCCTAAGTCCCCACAAAACAAGAAAAAATAACATAACTTTTTCCATCATTTTTACATTTCAGTCTTTTATCATTTGATACACATTGGAATGCTGAGGTTATGAAAGGAAGATGTTCGCACTCATTTTATAGGAAGGAAGTTAAACTGCAGAAAGGGTAAAGTGCTCATCCACAGTCTTACAGGTCTCATGACTTTAGAACATCTGAATGTCCCCAGGTTTGCAATCTCAGGTATCTATCCACCTTCATGTGATTCCAGCTTGGTTGTTATGCTACCTCTCCCAGAAGTATCTGTATCTATTCAATTTCATTTAATTTAACAAAAATTTATTTAGAATAAAAAATTTATTGCAAATCAGTTTTGTACCAAGGATTTTGTAGGTGCTGAAAATTGAAAAAGACACAGTCTCTGCACCAAAAGAACTCCCACTCTAGAAAAGGGACCAGGCAATTGACCAAAGTATAGCAAATTAGAAGACTACTTTAAAACTTTCCTAATTATGAAATTTAAGGCTTTATACCAGCCAAAGGAGTTTTAGACATTAACTGACACCTGAACTGTTATTTGGTGATAGGGTGGTAGATACAAGCTACCCTGAGGGTAGCATGCCTGGATTGTGTAAGGGTGCCCAGCAGGTATCACAACAGATGAACCTTACTTTCCCCGTCTGGTTTCCCTATATTCTCTCTGGAATGAACAGTCTGGGACTCTTCCACACAATCTTCTTTCTTTCTCCTGCCCTTCTTTCACAGATATTAGACCTGTATCTTGATCTGAAGACTCTTTTTGCCTTCTCCTGTTCTCTTTTCTTTATGCTTCACAGGTTTTTCCACCAGTAAATCTCTAGCACATCAAATCCCACCTTGGTATCTGCCTCTTAGAGGACCAGAACTTACAGTGTTCGATGAAACTTAAGTTTACCTGAACTGTGACAATGCTACTTCATAGGCCACTCTGAGCTAAGAAATTAAAAGCAAAAAGTCATAAAAATATGACTTTGTAGGAGTATACAAGTAATAAAAATTATAGGAATCTATGTGAACTGCATACCATTTATGCCTAATTACCATGTGGTACAATGACAATTATGCAGGTTATTAAATGCAGATTAAATTAACTTTGCTGTGGATTTGATTACAGCACTGAATTGTGCCCTTTAAATTTACTAAAAATGACTTTAAATTTTTTTTTTGAAGATTAGAGGAAAACAGTGTAAACAAAAACCAATTGTCTTCAAAATCCACATACAAAAAGGAACAACAAACTTCAATGCATTTCCTAAAGATATTTAGCAGCAAAGATATATCCTTCTTGTGCCCCACCTTGGATTATGAGATTTTAAGAATGAAAAAAGAAACTACCTTTATTTCTTACTTGTGATCCTTTCAAATTGTTTTTTCTTCCAACCATGTTTGGTTTGCTGGGATCACTTCATATTCTCTAATGAAAATAGCTTCATAAAGCAGTTGAAGTTCTCCAGGGAACCTGAGCCCATGACTGGAAATGTGGGCTCTTCGTTTGCTAACACTGAGTGTGCCCAGAAGACTGGACTTGCAAGCAGGCAATGGCTTGTGTTGCCTAAGTCACAGAGACCAAAAGCCGGGATTTAATCTTAAAACTCATGCAGCTGCATATGAGTGTGGCCATGCCCCAGCTGTGAACATACAGGCTCTTTGCCCTCTTCGTGAATTGGCACAGTGCTACTGGGGTAAGAGAGTGCTGTCCCTGGGTTGCAGATAGACAGGGTGTAACAGGAAAGGTCAGAAGTTCACAGGGAATGCCAAACCCTCACCTCAGGGACCATATCTCAGCTCTTCCTGGCTTTCTGGTTTGGACACAATCTCTAAGCCGGCCTTTTTGCCTTGACACACACTGAGGAGCTAGGATAGGTATATTCTCATGGCTCTGGGGTCTCCTAACACAGGATAGAAATTGCCAAGTGGGCTATTTTGTGCAATAAAACTTCAGCAGTCTGGTGGAGAGTGAGGGTAACATTTTTTGGAGATCTATCTTGAAGGTAATCACCGATTACAACTCTTTTTCCTGATAAAAAATTTAGAGTCAAAGAAGTTAAAACATTTATTTAAGTGCACATAGACAGGAAGTGGCAAAATCAGGATTTGAACAACAACTCATTGAACTTCAACTTCTCTTTCTCCTTCTCCTCTCAAGAGTTTTCCCTGAAGAAAAGGGGAGTTTAGGGTCACATAGGTGTTAGTTTCCTCTTGATGTTGTAACAAACCACCATAAACTTAGCAGTTTAAAGCAGCACAAATTTATCATCCTACAGCTCTGAAAGTCAGAAAAGTCTGAAATGGGTCTCACTGGGGTAAAAGCAAGATGTTGACAGGGCTGTGTCCTGATGGAGAGTCATTTCCTGCCTTTTCCAGCTTCTAGGGACCACCCATATTCTTTTCCTCATGGCCCTCGTACATCTTCAAATACATCACTCTAATCTCTGCTTCCCAAGTTACACTTCCTTTTTCTGACTTTGATCCTTTTACCTCTCATTTATACAAACCCTTGTGATTACATGGGGCCCACCAAGATAATCTCTCCATCTCGAGATCCTTAAACATATTTGCAAAGTCCTTTTTTAACATAAGGTAACATATTCATAGATCTGGGGATTAAGACAAGGACATTTCTAGGGAACATTTTCTATCTATTGTACCTATGTAGTGTGTCCGGTCTATATCACCACACCCCGAACCCTGTGTCCTCTTACATGGCTTGCACAGGAGTCTTAACCATCAATCTAAATCATGTAAAGTCACTTGGGGATTTCTATTGGAACCTGAAACTTCCAAGCTGTTCCATTTTAAATCTGCAGTGCTGCTCCATCTGACTGATGGAGAGATGGACTTGATCCAGTGTCAGCCTTTTTTTGCAGCATTATAGATGCTAAGTGACATTCACATACATATTATATACCTCTATAGAAGACATACATGGTGATGAAATTCAAAATAACTTGGAGGGGAAGTCAAGCGGTGGAATAATGTATAGTCACTGTAGTTACTAACTTCACATTAGTGCCAGAGTTAACTACTTTTTGATGAAAATACTGCATACTACAGGTTATATGCAATTCCAGAGTGCCAACTGCAATCTCATTCCTTTATCTCTTTATTAAGAAATCACACTGGAATGAAAGTAAAGAAGGATGAAGAATTAAAAGAATAACCTTGAACCTTGAATTTTATTTCATTTACTTTTTAAAGCAGTCATAATGTACTTATATGATAATTAGTATAGTTTACAAATATTTGTATAAATATTTAATAATTATAACCATTGATACTTGATTATTAGAGACAAATTACTTAATATGATCAGGATAGTTGATATAAAGCAGAAATGGGAGTCCTGGGCTATCTGTCAAGATCTTTTGTTTTCTATATTGTCTTTTCTATGTCACATCTAAAAAAAATTGTAAAGCAGATAAAGCATAACTTGTTGTCTCCCACACCTCATATTTAGGGTTCCCCTTCAACATTTGGCACCCACAGTTCTGACTGCTGACTCCCATGGCCTCTGCAGTACAATCCTGCAATATTGTCTCACACTGCTCAGTTTCTCTTTCCCTCCAAAAATTTACCTGTTCAGTGTTCTATTTCCTAGACTATGTTCTCTGCACTAATGGGTCAATCTGCTATTTCTCCTCTGGTTACATATTTTATTTTAACAGGTACTTTCCAGAGCTTTTCTTAACCAAAGGAGTTCTTACGAAGCAGTAGATATCTTTGGATGGGTATAGCCTGAAATCCCACTTTATACTATTTTTTCTATCAGTAGAGATGACATTTTAGCATTTTGTCTCATCCCCTATTATGCCTTTAATAACAGAATAGCACTGTCTAGTTTCTGAGAAAAGTTTTACTTTTAACTGAATACTCACATATACAGAATATACACCTATGAGTTCTTTACTTTTGACTCAAGATACTCAGTGTAATCCATACAGAGTTTAACTAACACATGGAGTGGTTTCTCTACCTTATTCAGCTCATTCTGCCAGATTCTCAACTTTCTTTCTTAATTTTATAGCCAACCATTTGGTCACCATGTCCCCATCCTCCAGGGAGCTTCCCCCTCCTACAGGATCTCTCTCTCTTTTCATTCTCCATTACCTTGATCCTCTTGGTTTCTCAAAAACCTCTAATTCTTACTGTTCTTCCCCCCATTTTGGGATTTCTTTCTTTATGCTCATCTTCTGCATTAGGTTGCCAGTCATTTCCTTCCATTTGATTTTTTTTCCTAGGTGGGTCTAGGTAAGACTTCTACTCATGAAAACAAATGAGAAAATGAAAAACCAATCCCATTTGGATCAAATGTCTTTAAGACAATCACACTTTGCATTGCCAAGAAAGACTTAGTATAATTCCTCTGTGTTTTTAGACTAAAGGTATCTTTGTATTCTTCCTGTAGCTGTAGTTGCTCTAACTTGATATGAACATAATTTCAGAAGGAAGATGAACATAGCCAATGCTTCCTAGAAGGAGAGGGAGGAAAAAACCTATACCTCCACAGTTCATTCATTGATTTTGCAAACATTATTGGTCACTTATGCCAAGTACTAATGATAAGGAGTAAATAAGTCAGACATGGTTTTCTACCCTCATGAAGCTTCTTACCTAAATTCTAGAGCTGTAACAGGCTTTAAAATTTTCTTAATTTTTCAGTTGCTCTTTCTCTGGTGTCATGGAGGGAGGAATTGTGTTCAATGGTTAAAATAAGTTTGAAATGCCAGATTAAACAAAGCTAAGCCAGTTTTTTCACTCTAGGCCTTTAATACCTAACATACATGTGACTCTCTGAGGGGAAGGGGAAGCGGATGAGATACAATATAATTTGCTTTCCTCAAACTTATTTCAACACAAATCCTTTTTGAAGAGTACTTATTAACATCAACTGTTGACAAAACATATTTCTGCTAATGCTTTCAGGACCCAAGTCAAAATGCATCATTCTGTACATGAGGAAACCGAGATGTCCTAGAATGGTGAGAGGCATTGCTAAGACAAGAACAGACCTCCTTCCTATTATTCCCATAATCTTTTGACCATTCCATACTGCTTGTTTCTACTATCTTCTCTCACTCCTTGGAAAAACATAAAATCAGTGGGGTTTTTTTTCCTTACTTCCCTCCTTCTCAGACAATGGTCTTGTCTTTTCACTTGTTTGCTGGTTTTTTTCCTTGGTTGTTTATAACATTGAATCTTAAATTCTTAAAAAGGTAAGACCAGCTTTTAGACAATAAAATAATGAACAATTTGTGCTTGGTTGATGTTTACAGCCAAAAGATGATGACTAATTCCCTATGCATCTCTTCTCACTAGCCTCATATAGACCTTCCTTCTATGGAATCCCTCCCCATCCCAACTCAGAACTCCTGAGTCATCTCGTCTGCAATAACAATGTCACCCCAAAATGGGTTATTCTTGGTATATTCTCTTAAAAGTTTCATTAACGAGTTTTTAGATTGACTTTTCCTACTTATAGAATAAATTGCTAAATTGTTAATACATATGACTGGTACATGGTTAACTATGTGCCAGACAGAACACACAGCGGCATATCCATCCTTTCATATGGTACAGGTTGTATATGAGAAATTTCTGAGTATGTAGACTTATGTATGAATGTACTTAATTACAAAAGCTACCTAGATACAAATTAGGTCATATGGACATAATTTTAAAATTATGACCAATATTGAAAACTTGAGTGAAAAAAAAAAATCTCCTTTCACTATCTCTGTTTAAAAGATCCCCATGTCCCTAATAAGCAAGTAGGGGCTGCTGTACTGCCACCTTGTGGGAATCATGCACAGAGTTAATTAAATAAATACAACTCTTCTTGAGTGTATAATCACATATGCCCAAAAGAGGAAAATACTTTTATTAGAGTATTATTCAGGAATATGGGATATTTTACCACATAGATGATCAAGTGGCTACAGATACAACATTTAAGCTTTTACTTTAATATTCAGACCAGCAAAAGGTCACCACTGAATACTTACTGCACTTGTGACCCACCCACTCTGAGGAGGGATTTCCAGAGAGCAGCAACTTGATGGATAAATGTGAGAAACAGAGGTCAGAAAGCTATGAAGCAAGCTCTTGTGGGTTATATCAGGAGGTATGATTCCAGAAAGTGACTTTAGTTTTTGGCTTTCTGTTCTTTGCCTGTTGGGAAAATAATGATGATCTGGTCCATGAGGATTAGGTAGGTTGGAGTCAGCCATCAAACATTCCACCTGCATGTGGTCTGATTGGCCTCATGTGAGAGCAGAAAGCCAAGGGGATGAGATGCTCTAATAAAGAAGGACAACTAAGGTTATATCCTCACTTCTTGACAATCAGCTCCTTTCCCACAAGGAAAGGGAATCTCCCAGGACCAAATCAAGAAAATATTTCTTCACTTGTTCTTTTATTCAACCACTAATTATTAAGCATTTATTATGTGCCAGACACTTGCTAAATGGAGGAAATATAATGGTGATAAAGAGTCTAACGGTGAGACACGGTTTCTTGTCTTACAGATTTTATAGATCACTAATTAAATTTGGACAAAGTAAAATTCAAGGGAAAGTGATAATTTCACAGGTACTGCCACTCCTGTCTTCTAACCTGCCTTGGGAGAACTTGTGTCAAATTCTTAGGGAAGAGAACAAACCAAAAGAGCTAGGCAAATAAGACTTTTAAAATACTAAAGGGATTAAGACACAGAGAAGAGAAACCTCATGTAGAGGGCGACTGAAAGGTCATAGATATAGTTACAGGTATAGCCCTTTCAAACTGAGTTCGTAGTGTAAGTCTAGCACATGCTAGAAGATACAGACAATATAAAGTCCAGCCAATGAATTTACATAGCTGAATTATCATTGTAAAACAAGAGATATATGAAAAGCTAATTCACATGATAGATCATAAATCAGCTTAAAATAAAATATTCAATGAATGGTACAGAGGGTAAAAGACTGAACAGAGAAAGCTTTGTGAAGGAGACAGCAACTCTATCATGAGCTGGGCTCTAAAGCTGGGCAGGAATTGGATAGGTGGAGAGGAAGAGAGAGGGGTGAATGAAAATAACCCTACATAACAGAACAGCAGAGAGCAGTAGAGATGAGACGTGACTGGAAATGTACGTTGAAGACTGTAGTGGAAATTTGAGACCCCTTGTGTCTGATAGCAAGCTTATTTTTCTCAGTCAAAATAGAAATTTACAATGTTCAAAGAAGGAGTTTTTCTTTCTCCTATGTTCTCACCTAGTGGCAGAGCTAGTCAAGTTGGTGAACAGAAGAAGTGTCACCAAATAATAAGATCATCAAACTGGAGCCAAAAGTGGGTAAAAGACAGACAGCAAAGACTTGTTTCTATCTCCCAGCTCCACTTCACTGTCAAGTCTTCTGGTCACATCTTATGGAAGAGACTATATTTTCTCTCCAGGAAGCTAGTTCTAGAATATTTGTCATATCAGGAGGGAAATGACAGCTTCTGGGAGAAGTGCTCAGATTAGAAAATTCAAGGCTTACAACTCAGCTGAGGCATGACCAAGTCTCCAGTAAAGCAGAGAGCTAAGAAAAGATACATGGGGTTCCCAGGGCACTCACACTACAGATCCCCCTGGAAAATCAACTGGTTGGCATCACCCACTTCTCTTATCTGCTGTGGGTATCCTCTGAGTCACCTCACTATTAAGTTACATTCACACTGACTAACTTCCCTGTGACCTTTCCTTTTTACCTGACTCACATTAGGTTAGGCTGTTGTACCTTTACACGCTGTTATTTAGCATACAAGTTTTGAAAATTCAAATTTATAAAAGTATTTAGAAGCAAATGATTCCTTACTCTTGACAAAAGTTCAATTACAACTTTATGGCATAGGATAAAGGTCCACAAACTATGGTCTATATACCAAATCTGACCCACTGCTTATTTTTGTAAATAAGGTTTTTTTGGAGCACAGTCATGCCCATCTGTTTATGTATTATCAATTAATGCTTTTATACTCCAATGGCAGAGTTGAGTGGTTGTGACAGAGACCATGTGGCCAAAAAGCCTAATATAGTTATAGCTTGGAATTTTAAAAAAGAGACTGCTAACCCCTGGCATAAAATAGATATAATTGATGATTACAAGACTGGCATTCAGACTTACTGGCCAAGGTCTTATAATCACTCAAAATCCAAATTTATAACCTCAAAAATGGGGATAATAATGCCTGTTTTGCCTATATCATGACATTGCCATGAAGAGCAAATAAAATAGCACCTCAGTATTTTAAAACCACAAACACAGGGCTCCAGTGCTCTAGAGTCCCTAATCTTCCCATTGCAAATCTACAGCAGCTCCAAGACACCTAGTACCTTCCAGAGGTAGAGTGAGTTCGATCTTCTTGTTGACTGAATTCCTTACCTTGGTTGAATTCTCATCCCCTCTCACTGCTGCTACAAAGGGGCTCCCTATCCTTTGAAGGAAAGGGGCTTCCTTTCCTTTCCTAGTCTCTCCTTGCCTTTGGTATTTTTATCACCCACAACAAATTTAAAAGAAGGGAAGTCAGTCTTCCCCTCAATGGGTGACTAAACTTTAGAAAGGACACAGACAAATGCAGATGTCAAATCACTCTGGCTAAATCCAAGAATGAGTAGAAGATGTGTTCAGATGTTTAAAGTATAATGAGAAGACTGTGAAGATAGTAGCCAGAAGCTTATTTTTGATTCAATAAATGGTGGGAAGTCCCCAGAGGACAAAGTAATAAGGCTAAAAGCAACAGGTGCAGAGAAGGCTCTCAGCCATAGTGAGGAGGCTCCCAAGGGATGCCATTTTGTACAGGGCTTCCTCTCAGCCTCCACTTGACATTGGGACTGGGCCTAAAGTTACCTTTCATGGCCTCCGCACCCCTCACCCTCTGGTTTCCTTGATGATTAAGAGCCTGGCTCTGGGCCTGACAGTAAGCTGGAGCCTCCAACTCAAAGGAAGCTCAGCAAGAATGACCTTGGTAAACTCACTCTGCAGAGCACCATGGATGTCAGCGAGCATCTCTTGGAGATTTATGGCCCTGAACCTAGACTCCTGTTACTTAGCGATTCCGCTGAGTTTTCCATTGAGTAATACGAGCAGGATAACAGCAGAGCTGCCCAAGGTTAGCAGCTTTCTGAAGTCCACCCAGTTCCACACAACTTCTTCCTAATGGTATACAGAGGAGATTTATTGGGATGTTTTTGCAGGCCAGGAAATTGCTACATGGTTTGTCATTGACAAAGGCGCAAACGTCACTGCCCAGTTTCTGTTGGACTTTCTCCACCTCGTTAGCTCTCGAACTGGAAATGATGAAAATAAGCTGATTCCTGGTCAGTTATCAGGTGGGAGGGCAACCCAAACAATATTCTAATTTCATTGTTTTCACTTCAGGATTATTGATGGCAACTTAGGGTACAGCTTCCACTTGGTTTCCTGTTCTTGTGGGATTCATTTGAATTGTTACTTGGTTCAGCATTCAACATTTCTCTTATTACATTGATTCTAAGCTAGTGAGGGAAAAACTAAAATTTTAGAAGTAATTTTATTTCTATGTCTTTGCAGATGCGTCAAAGCTAGTAATCAAAAAAAAATTTTTTTTCTACACAGAAGATAGAGTGTCAATTCTAAATTCCATAATTCTATGTATCTGTCATCTACTCTTCCTCATAGTCAGGGAATTTCCAAGGCAGGCACATTTGTTTTAATACTCTATATGTCTGCTCTGGCATAAAAGTAGTCAAAAAAGCATGGAATAATTATACCATCATACAGGAAGCACCATATTGGTAATAATGAACCAAATGTCCATGACAGCATATTTGCCACATATATTCCATGGCACCAGCTAAGGCCAGGGATATAGGGAAAAACAAGGAAGAAGATGTAGTCAAAGAATGACTTTTTTGAACTAGAAGATTAGGAGAATAGTGGGACTGGTCCTAGTAGAAGTGTGAGAGATTGGAACAGTGCACCATTTTTAGTGCTCTCTGGGTTTTTTAAAAATATATTTTAGCCATCTCTCTTAAATACCATCTGAAAAATATTAACACTTTATTACAATTGCACTCAAAATGGACTTTTAGCAGTATTGAAGTCAAGAGTGCACAGAGGAGAGAAAATGCTCCCAAATTTGTGAATGTGCTCTGGGTCACCAGATGGGGGGATCTTGTCTACAGATTCTTATGTTCCAGAAGCTGTTATGAGTCACTTATTTTTTAAATCATATTTTCCATCTGCTAAAAAGAAAGAGGAAGAATAACAACTTAATATGTTGCCTTGTTTTAAGAATTAGAAAGGATATAGCCTTGGTAAGTCCTTGGGAATCTGTAAAGTATAAAGATCCCCTAATATTTCCATATTCCAAAAGAAGTAAAAAAAGAAAGTAAAACTAGTATAGTTTCTATAAAAAGGTGAAACAACTTCCTTTCTAACAGCTATCAGTTAGTAATGAAACCAAATTATCAATATTGGGCCCCGGACTCCAGCCTCGTCAGGAAAGCAGCTCTGTCTGGCGAAGACAGCTTTCCAGTGTCCTTCTTGCTTCCTCAGTTTCTGCACAGGCTCCAGCCTTCCTCCCTCACACACACATTCTCTGTGGCTGGGGGTTTCCTGCAAAGCTCCACTCCTTTTCTTTTCCCAAGTCACAGTTACAGGAATTATTGCAAGATTAACTCTCTCATATTATATTTCATCCAACAGAACAGCAACTCAAGGGTTTGGCTTCTGGAACAAGAATAAAAGATCTAAATATATTAAGTTCATTGGAAAGAATATTTTAAGACAATTTTGTGTTGGTGAAAAGTGTCAGATCAGCAGCCACAAAGTCTGAGTTTACGTTTATTCATGTAGCAGGTAAAGATTTTCAATACTATACAGATATTATACCAACCTACAAGACTAGGATAATGTAAATTCCATGTAAAAAGGTAATTCCTTACACATTCTCATATTGTAATCTTCACATAATAATGTGGTGTCTTCTAAGCACATTTACATGAACTATGTCATTTAACTATTCTTCCGAATAACTAAAAGAATAGTGATGATGATGATGTGTAAACACACCACTTAACTTGCTTTAGCTGAGTGTTTATCTTTTTTTAATTAATAGACTTTATTTTGATCAGTTTTAGGTTTACACAAAAGTCAAGTTATGTCTTTTTTTAGAGGAGTTTTTCTCCTTAAAAGCTAAAGTGTATGTTGCTGTGATGAAAGTAATTGATCTTCTAGAGCAAGAAGAAACGTACAGGAGGGTGAGTATGGATCCTGGAACCAGATCCTAAGTCCCTTATCAGCATTGTGATCTTTGATAGGTGAATTCCTTAGTCCCTCTGAGACTCAGTTTTCTCATCTCTAAAATGGGAATAACAACAGACAACATAATACAAAGGACTATAACAATTAAACAGAATAACAGAGATAAGTACCTAGCACAGTGCGAAGCACAAGTAGGTGCTCAAAAAAACGTTGTTTCATTTCAATGCATGTTTTACCTTAGGAGGCTGAGATATGGCTGTATCAAAGTACCCCACATGAACCTCATATGTGATTCTGATATTTTGCATGAGTTTACTCTGCCTGAGGGCTTTTGCATTAGACTAAAAATGGAGAAAAGCAGGGAACTGGAGACATCTGGTTTTCCACCCAGCCTTGTTAACTGAGCTTTTTGATCTGTTCCAAAGATATGGGATTAGAGGCAAATATATATATATCAGCCTCTAGACCAGGGCAGGGCTACCCTGCAGAGAGGAATAGTGAGGAAACAGCAGACCACGGGACAGAGCCGAGCTAAGTATAGCAAGTGCCCAAAAAGACCACCTAGAGGCCCAAAAGTAACTATTCCCAGTTACTTTTTCTAGTAAAATGCAAGACAGCCCTATAAACTTCCAGGAATGCATAGGGGAGATTCACAGGGGACTACATGATTCAGGGAGTAAACAATTATGGGCAGTAGAATCCAAGTGTTAATGCTAGGTGACCTCATTTTTACTCATAGATTGTGGAATCTGAAGACATTTAGGTTGTGTCCCCAGCTGTGTTATGAATGAATGATTACAAATCAGCCCATTCTAAAAGCTTTTCTCTGCCCTTGATAGAGGGAAAGAAACAGAAACTTTGGAGGCATGCATATGAGTGTGTGTTGAGGGAGGATGATGAGCTAAGCACACAGGAAAAAAAAATGAAAAGAACAAAGATTTATTTGCTAACCAAGAGGACGTTTGCAAATATTTCTCCCACATCCCATCCAGAAAGATTTCAAGGACAGGAAAATAAAAGCACCTGTCGGATATCAACTGATTAAAGCTCCAGGGATACCAGCAAATGTCTTCATTTTCTAATTCAAGGACTCCTTTTATAATCAAACACAAGAGGAGAAAGTTTTAAGTAGGTGCCTGAGTCATAAGATATATGAAATGTTTGACATGTTGCTTAGTTCTACAAAGAGAAACTTCCAAATAATTTATAACGCAACTTTTTTTTTTTTCAGATTTCCACTTTGGAGAAGTCTTGAAATCCTATAAACAGAAATATAAGGACAATAATTTCTTAATGTTAAGAAGTAAAGTCTTCCCCATACACTAATTAATACAATTATGTATCTATGACTTCAAACTTAAAAAGGCAGTGACTTCACTTCAAGGGTCAACTATTTTTGGATCTTCCAGTCTCCTTCCCTGTGAATAATACTTTTGTTGAACCAACAGAACTCTCTGAGAGTGATATGAGTCTTCCTGCTTAGACAAGCAGTTCAGCAGTCAACTTCCTTCTTCTTTCCTGAGAAGGCAGGTCCTTTAAAGGTGGTATCTCACCAGTACCCTAGAATTTCTCACTAATTATCACACTTCATTAGATAAAAGAGTGTGTACAGTTCCTCACAAAGAAGCCAAAAGAAAGAGAAAAGTGTGCTTATGAAGTTCCTTAAAAGAAAGATTTGTTGGTCTTTGGAACTGACTGTTTTCCTAGTTCCCTTCTTATATCAAGCATTAAAGCCAACTCACTCAAAAATATTTTAATCTATCTTCAAGTGACTTAATACAAGAGTTTATACCAAGTTACACACACACACACACACACACACACACACACACACACAAAGAGACATCTCTTTTGAGGAAAAGAAAAGAAATCGCCACACTTTAAATATAAATTTTCATTTTTACCCCATCTCTCATTTTGAAGGACTTTAATTCAAGGCTAGAAATGGTTTAGCAAGATCAATTCGTCAATGTGAACAGCTCCTTTGAACTCCTAAAGTGATTTTGTTGAACTTAAGCTTAGAGTTGAATCTTAAAAACTTATTAGATAGTTTATGGTTCATGTTATGCTTATTCCCACTTATAAATAAAGAAAAATCCCTTTGTAATTCTTCTATGTAAAGTGGCAAGATATTATCTGATTTTGAGAAATTCACTAAAAGGGCAAAATTAAAGATAAAAATATATAGACCAAGTAATTAAAATAATTGATAACACTCTAACTAAAGTCAAGTTTATATTTAAGTTTATATTTCTTTTTACCTATACCTGTTAAAATGAGTCCTTTGAAGCAAAAAAAAAAAGGACATATTATACTTCGCTAAACTATATTAATTTTTTGAGTGGATTTTAGAGAAAATTGTGAAAATTTCATTTGACTAAATCATAACTAGAGGTAATAAATTAGTCATGTTTCAAACGTTAATGTAAAAGTGTTGTAAAATATATTTAGTTTAGTAAGAGTATTTTTAAGAGCATGTAATATCAATCCTTGCAAAATCACTATTGCAAAATACATGTTGAACTGAAATAATAATCAGTATAAGACGATGGGGTAGAAATTATTTTTCTTTCCAGATCCTGTCAGGTGATCTACTGATACTTTGCAAGCAAAAAGAAGGCTTGCCCAAGAATATATCCATTCTCTTGGGTTCCCAAAAGACAGTTGAGTAGTAACTATCTTTATCATGTGACGATCAGTAGCCTTAGTAGCTGCCTCTCACCCCCCATGTTTGACCCACCATAAGGATATGTGTCCCCATGTGTTTGAAATAATTATGTATATGGGTAAAATACTACTAAGACTTCTGATTCTCACCAAGTAGTAATCACTCTCCCATCCCTCTGTTGTTCCCTCAAGCACTTCTCCTTCCAAGTTTAATCCTTCCACTCTGCCCTGGATCTATCTCATGCTCTCCTTCATACCTTCTTAACAATTTCATATCATCTATTGCTCATTATTTCTGAGATTTAAACTTTCTTCTCTTTGGTGAGACCTTCTTTTATCAATTTTTAAATCAGACTTGAGTCTTTTCTATCTTATATAATCTCTTCCTCCAACTGTTACCTTATCTTCTCCCCTTCACAGCCAAACTTAGAAATGAAGTGCTCACTTCATCAATTTTTTTATGTTCTTTTTCCATCATTTCTATCACCACTCAACTGAAGACTGCTTTTACCACAGTCATCAGTGGTCTCCACATCACTAATTCAATGGACCCTTTTCTATCTTTGTGTGCCCTCTTGGATTACTTTGGGCACTGTCACTCCATCCATCTCAGGGCTCTTCCCAGGGCTTTCTGACTCCACTGTCTGCTGCGTTCCCTAATGCCTTCTACCACCTCTGTCACAGATTCCCCTTCACCTTCCAAACCCCTCAAGGCACCATCCTAGGACCATTGTACCTTGCATTCTGTACACTCCCCTGAATGGTCTCATTGATTCCCATGGCTGCCATTATCAGCCAACCATTGATGACTCACACATGTGTCTCTCTGCAGACCTCCTGAGCTCTAGACTCATGTATTCGATTCTCTTTGAACAACCCATTGAGATGATCCAAACTCAGCATGTCCAAAGCTGAACTTGATATGATGACATTTTTTAAATGTCATCTTTATGCACAAAATTTTTCAAAGTTTACTCATCCTGCTCTAGGTAAAAGTCTAAGGCACTATAATAGCCTTCATGGCCTTACATGTATCTGTCTCTGTTCTTCTACTCCTCTGACCTTATTTCCTTCTACTCAGCCTTTATTCAGACCACTTCAGCCATACTGGCCCAACATGCTCCCATCCCAGGGCTTTTGGACTTTCTTTTCCTCTGTTTGCTTTTCCTCCAGATAGAAGCACTTGCTCTCTCATATCCTTGAAGTTTTAGTCAACTATCACCTCCTGGTAAGGCTTACAATAAAAATTTTACCCACAATTGAAACTCATCTTATGACCTAGCATTCCTTCCTTTTCTGACTTCTTTGTCTTTATAACATTTATAAATATCCGACATACTATATACTATTGTCTATTTCTTTCCACTAGGTTATAGACTACATCATTACTGGAATTTGGGTTTCTTTTGTGCATTATTGTATTCCCAATGCTTAGAACAGGTCCTGTATGTAGGATGCAGTGGAACAAATAAATAAATGAATGAATATCCAACCCCTAACTCCTCCAATCTGCTATTCATCATTTCTGTAAATGACACCCTTATCTTCCCAACTGCCCAATACAGAAACCCAGGACTAGCTTGCACTCAGTTCATTCTTTCTCTTACCCTACATTAAACCATCTCTCCATTCTCCAGCTCTCCCCTGAAAATCATCTTCCCCTACCTCCTATCACATAGTTATTTCCTATTTATCCTTCAGGTTTCAGCCTATATATTAATTTTACAGACTATGTCTATTATGTTTTTTTTATTTGATAGATTATACATGTTACATTTTGTAAATTTAAAGTCTACTAAGGGTACTACTTTGATACACTGATATATTGTATTATGATTGGCATTTGAGAACTGTTTATCACATTATGGTACAATATCACTGTCTACTATCTTTCCTTTTAAATACTCGACTGTGCTTAATACATGTCTGGCCAATACTAAGTGTTCATCAGATATTTGTTGAATGAATAAATGACAATTCTTAGAAATGCCAGATTAGGCTCCCTTGCTCTCTGTTGTTATGACACACTATAAATTTCATATAACACTCATAAAACCTTAAAATAATTACTTTGTTTAATGTCCTTCTTCTCCACTATATTAGAAGCATCTGTTTTCTGAAAACAGAAATCTAAAGAAAGGTGAAAATGTTTGAAGCAAGTTCCTAAAACCCAGAGAGTACTGACCTAACTATGGAAAGGTCATGCTGGATACAGAGAAAGGGACTTCATTCCACTTTTAGATACCCAAGAGAGAGAGGAAGTATAATAAAATAAGCTCAGCAGATTTGGTCTCATACTTCTATATTATAGCACTGGTTATGTTTTAGTCTGGTTTGATTATTAAATCATTGAAATTTAGTCAACACATTACTATTCATTTTTTTAACTTATCAATTTCATAGACTTCTAATTCCAAGCTGTATAGTACCTTAGATATCAAATTGCATTCTAATTACTCTAATAATAAACTTGATTAATTACATACAATTTAATAACTAATTTAGAAGACCATCTACCAGTATTTGTGTAGATAGATAGGTAGGTAGATAGGTGATAGATGGAAATTTATATGTTTGTATGCGTACAAACATTTTATAGATGAGAAAACTGACACAGCAGGATTTTTTATTTACCTCGATGTCAGATAATTCACAAGCGGTGGAGCCAAAATTTGAATTGATATCTGGATGACTTAAATATCCATGTGATTTGCCAGATAGGAAGGGGGTTGGAGGGCTAGGTGAAAAATGGTGAAGAGATTAAGAAGTACAAATTGGCATTATAAAATATTCATGAGGATATAAAGTACAGCATAGAAAATATAGTCAATAATATTGTAAGGTCCAGTCAAAATGGTGGAGTAGGTAAATGTTATGTTTGCCTTCTCTCACAACCACATCAAAATTATAGCTAAACTACAGAAATGTCATCATTTGTAGTCATATGAAGTCTACAAGTGAACAGAAGTTCTACAACTGGGGACATAAAGAAGAAGCCACCTTGAGAGTGGTAAAAGGGATCAGATGCATAATAGGTGGATAACACACCCATGTGTGGCAGTTAAAATTCAGGAGCGATGTCTCTCTGTGAAGGTCCCCTCTCCTCCTGGGAGTTGCTCCACACCAGACTCCCCATCCCAGGGTTCCAGTGCCAAGAAGAGAAGTCCCCACAACTTCTGGATGTGAAAATCAATGGAGATTATGGTTGAGTGAAACAGAGGGTAGCTAGAGTCACAGACATCTCTCTTTAGTGGCCCGCAGGCAGACTTACTTGGCAGACTCACTCACTCTGAGCTCCAGTGCTGGGGCAACAGCTTGAAAGGTACCAGAAATATATGTGGAGGAACTAAGTTGTCTGGCTTCAGGACAAGGGCTGGAGGGGCAGCTTTCTCACAAACAGCAACATTAACAGAATACACTGTTCTTTTGGTGAGCCCTCCCCACTTCTGGTGTGCACTCAGGCAGGCAGCCACTGTGTCTGAGTCTCCATCAACCTGGATAACACTGGTCACCCAGCCCCAGTGAATCTCTGAGATCCCACCCCTCCCAACTTGCAGGCACACCCAAACAATTTCAGTGGCTTTTCCATACAAGTGTTATATCTTGGCTCATGCAACAGACTTTCCAAAAATCTCTCAAAGGTTCACAAAACCCAAACAAGCAGCATCTGGCATTGGCATGCCCTTTACTTCTTGCTGAGCAGCTCTAAGCCTGGCACTAGCAGCAGCCAGCCTTGGCTTGCAGCTTGGCCTCTCGAGGCACCTCAGCTCCAGAGAAGGTGGTGGCCATCTGGGGATTGCTTGATGACTCTTGCCAGATGGTCCTGGGCAGGGCAGAGGCTGCAGCTAAACTAGACCTATAGTAAGGACCCTCCCCAGAAACCTCCGGGCCAGCAGGCACACCCAGTAGCCAGCTTTGAACCAAGACTTCATCCAAGGTTGACCCACCCAAAGGGCAGACTGGACAGGCACCAGAGCCCTGCTAAAGTGAATCCTGCCCCATAAGGTCAGCCTCTTACTGGCCAGTCCTCAAAACCAATCAGCATGAAGGTCAATTTCTCTCATGGAAATGCAAACAGCAACTAAGCCTCCACCACAACAGGAGGACACACACAGCCGATACAAGGGACACACCTGGAGCATCTAGCTCAGGTGACCAGGAAGACTGTGCTACTGGGCTCCACAGGACATCTACTTTATAAGGTCACTTCACTAAGACCAGGAGACATAGTAGCCCTACCTAATACATAGAAATGAACACAGGGAGGCAGCTCACACCAAGACATGTCATAACTAAAATGTCAAAAGTTAAAAACAAAGAGAGAACCTGAAAAGTAGCAAGGGAAAAGCAGTTAGTTGCCTACAAGGGAGCTCCCATAAGAATGTTAGCTGAATCCTCAACAGAAACTTTTCAGACCAGAAATGATTGGCACAAAACATTCGAAGTGATGAAAAGCAAGGACCTACAACCAAGATGACTCTACTCATTAAAGCTATCATTTATTATTCAAGATAAAGAGCTTCCCAGATAAGAAAAAGCTAAAGGAGTTCATCATTACAAAACTAGCGTTGCAAGAAATGTTAAAAAGACTTCTTTAAGCAGAAAAAAAATATTAAAAATATGAATTAAAAAAATGGCAATAACTACATTTCTATCAACAATTACTTTCAAAGTAAATAGATTAAATGTTCCAATTAAAAGACATAGGGTGACTGAATGGATAAGAAAACAAGACCCCTACGTTTGCTCCTTACAAGAGACTAACTTCAGGTTGAAAGACACAGAGGCTGAGAGTAAAGGGACGAAAGAAGATATTTCATAAAAATGGAAATAAAGCTGTGGTAGCAATACAAATACCAGACAAAATAGACTTAAAACAAAAATTATGACAAGAGACAAAGAAAGGCTCAGTAATCTCACTTCTGGGTGTTTATCCAAAGAAATCCAAACTACTACATCAAAGGAACATGGGCATCCACATATTAATTGCAGCATTATTTACAATAGTCAAGATATGAAGGCAACCTGGATGTCCATCAATGAATGAATCGATAGAGAAGAAGTGGTACATATATATGACGGAATATTACTCAGCCATGAAAACAAGTGAAATCTTGCCACCTGCAATAATACAAAGGACCTAGAGGGTTTTGTGCTGAGTGAAATACATCAGATGGAAAAGACAAATGCTGTATAGTTTCATTTACATGTGAAATCTTAAAATAAATAAACAAGCAAAACAGAAACAAACATAGATACAGAGAACATGTCAATGGCTGTCAGATGGAAGGAAGATTGAGACTTAAGTGACAAAAGGGAAGAGATTAAGAGGTACAAATTGGTAGTTACAAAATAGTCATGGGGATATAAAGTATAGCATAGGGAATATAGTCAATAATATTGTAATAACTATATGGTGTCAGATGGGCACTAGATTTATCAGGTGATCACTTTGTATGTTATATAAATGTCTAATCACTATGTTGTACATCTGAAACTAATATAATATTGTATGCCAAACATAATTTAAAAACTGAAAAATTATTTTAAAAAAAAGAAAGTTAGCCATTTCTAATATATATGGCAAAATTATTTTCTGTTTTATATAATTTAATTTTGTAGGAGTTTTTTTGCTGTAGAAACATTGAACATTTTAATTAGCTATAATCATCATTCTTTTTCATTTATTGACTTCTGATTATTGCATCCTTTCTTACTCTAAATTCATAAATAAATTCACCTGTCTTTTCTTAAAAAAATAATATTGTAATAACTATGTATGATTCCATGTGGGTACCACACTAATCATGGAGGTCACTTCATAAAGTATATAAATGTCTAACCCACTATGCTGTACACCTGAAAGTAGTATAATATTAAATTGTAATTATAACTTTTTTGAATAAAGATTAAAAAAGAAAACTATGGAATTTATCAGATCTTAAGGACATGAGTATCAGGACTGAAGATTCACCAGGTATTAAAGCATAATCAATTTAAAAAAAGAAAAAAGAAAAAAATCTATAGACAGTTCATTTGGAAATCTGAAATTGTCAAGGATAAAAAGAATGCCCTTTGGTTTTCTAAAGCAGAAGCTGGCAAACTACAGCTTATGTACCAAATCTGGCTCACCACTGGTTTTTGTAAATAACGTTTTATTAAAACATAAAAAAAAATCCATGCAGTTTTACTATTCCACAGTGGCTCTATAATCTGATATAATTTAGAATAAAGATATTTGTGTGAATAATTATAATAAAAATAAACATAAATTAAGATTATTTTAGCCCAATGCTAAGTAGTTATGGTAGTGCATGGATTTATTGGACATTAATTTGCTCACAGGTGATGATAGAAATGTCAATCATGAAGGTCAACCAAATATCCTTTGACCTTTTGATAGATATATAGAGTTAATATTTTCAGCTTAAATGTATATCCTATTCTTACCAACAATGAGAGTCACTCAAGGCCCGCTAGTTCAGCTAGTTTATTAATTTATCTCTACAACTGAAAAATAAGCATAAGAATAATACTGCACTGACTGCTCTTTGTTGTGCCCCATAACACTGTTTGGTTCCTGTTGAATGAATAAATGATTTAGGATAAAGAGAAAACAGAAACAAGTTCTTCTACCCACTTCCATTTCCAGCACAGGTTAATATCAATAACAAATAAAAACCTTGAATATTCCTAAATTTCAGAAATAATATCATCAAAGGTATATACATATGCATTGAGAATCCTGAATCTGCATTTTGTTATAATTTTGGTGATTAACTAAATTAATCAGTTTGATTCCACCCCCAAGTTGATTACAGTAAATAATTATGAAGCATACATAATCACATAAAACTGAAATCACCAATAGCTAGGATTTATTCCAACAAATGAAAAATAAATTTCTAGTATTCAAAGTTCTGATGCTACATTACCTGGTGACATGACAGTACTTCAACTATATGTGAGAAAAGCTTTGATGCCTAATCTATTTGATTTTATAAGACAAAAGCCAATAAATTATTCAAAAATAGCTAGTTTTACCTTTGAAATTAAATTACACTATTCTTTTATAGCTTCAAATGCACATACATATTGCCACTAGTGGCTATTATGGTCATTGTTTCATTAGCGACCCAGTCAACACTTGATTCTAACCTATTTAACTGCCTGTTCTATTTAATTGCCTCATTAGGTATTTTTACTCTATTAAAATATCTAAATCATCTTTAGCTTTGGAGTAGGAGCAAAATTAGAAGTATAATTTATTGTTTTGATAGAAACAAGAGTTTTGATGTTCTAATAGACTCAAATTAAGACAGCAGCCACCAGCTAAAGAAATAAACCTCTAGGATATAAACTGAAGAACGTGAATAATTATCTCTGTATCTACCATTCCCTCAGCCACTTGCTCTTCCCCTTCACTATCCAATCCTCTCTATCCATCGAGAATTAGGTTAAACAGTGTTTCTTCCAGAATTAGGTCCCTTTGTTATGTGTTCCCTCTAGTTTCCTTGTCATAACACTCATCACTCTTTGTTGTAATTATCTTTATAACATTCAGTTTCGCTCACAGTTTATCAGATCTCTGAGGACAGGGCTCATGCCTGTGTTGTTTACCAGTTTGCCACAACACACTTCACAGTGCCTCACCTGTAGGGTGGAGTGGAGGGTGCAGTACATGTTTGTTAGATTGAAATGAGACTGAAATTAATTTGATCACTACCAATGGTTAGTAGTTTGGACCTTAGTGAAGCCCAGTAGATTTACTTCCTATTACTTATAAGAAATTCATGTCTATGGGCAAAGGATCATATACAAAGATTTTAAGAACAGCATCATAAATGACAATAAGAAAATAGATAAATTATTAGAGGTATAGTCATAATAGAGGATATTTTAAAGTCTAGATAAGGTTATATTTCTGAAGTGTTTTTAAATGACATGAAGAAATTCTCATTATATTATGTTAAATAATAATAAAACTGATATTTATAATGTTATGAGCCAGTCATTCTTCTTACAGCTTTATATGTTAACTAATTTAATCCTCACAACAAATCTACAATTCTCCAAGTGATTCATATCTACATAAAAGCTTGAGAAACACTGACCATTCCTCTCATTTTATAAAGGAGAAAAATTAAGGCCAAAAGTATTAATATCCTTTGCCCAAGATTACACAGCTGGGAGGGTGAGGGGGGAGAGAATAGAAGAGTTGGATTCAAACCCAAAATTCTGGAAACTTAGACCAGTGTTTTTCTATTATACTGTGTTGTAAAGCTTTGAATTTGATGGATCTTTCTTTTTCTCCCCTTTTTCCCACCTCCAAATGTTTTCACCCCATAGAGTACCTAAAGCTTGGTAACGCAAAAATGCCATGTCATTCCCTGAGAAAGTTTAGAGTTGGCAGAAGGACGCTTAGAAATTAAGTGTCTGAAAGCCAGTAACTGGCCCCAGAGATCTCCAAGGACTGCTGTCCAGTCCAAGATTCCATGACATCTGCACCACAGCCTTGAATAGAAACCAGAATGTTGGTATCCGATGCAGTGAGAATTTATTTCGTAGTTATCAAAGCAAACCAAAGGTTATCAGTGGGTTGGACATTTAAAGATTAAGTACAGCTGATCGCACTCAACTCTTATGCAGGTAGCTTAACTTCAGTGGGTCTGGTCTCTCTCTGAAGGGAAAATGGAGGTGTTTATGATCCTGTATCATAATGGGTTCCAGGTGACTCAGGCTAGGCGGCTGAGTCAGACCCTCTCTTCTTTGATTTACATGGCAGGATCCAGGCCATCCCTAAATTGAAAAGATATAGTAATGAGCATATGCAGAAAAAGAAAAGAGAAAAAAAAAAAGAGCTGAGGGAAAACCTGGAGTGCTTTTCCAAGTCCAAAGTGAGCTATGGCTGCCCTCTCTGCCTCAGACGGTATGATCATAAATTACTAGCTAATGTTTAGCACTGGGACTCTGGTTCATGATATATTACAGAAGACAAGATGCCTCCAAGCAGAAAACACTGTAATTGGGGAGCAATAACATCTGTGTCAGTCATGGGACTGTTAAAGTGAGCTGAGAAGTTACAGGCTGGGCTGCACATGCAAAGTAATAATATGCACATTTTTTTAGCTGAAAAGATATGTCATCAAGATATGGACCTCTTTAAATTCTTTGGTGTCATAATAACTTGAAGAGTATCAGTAGGATCCCCAGATTTCTGTTTTAACATTAGCACTATGTTAGCCAAGACATCAAGGGAATTTCAGTTTATAAAGCAACTGGTTTGAGGGAACTGATTTTCTGAGGGCTTGGTTTTCTGGGGCATGGATTCTAGTTTGTTGCCATGCTTTGCTCTATCAGTCACCTAATCTCTCTGATCCTCTAATGTAGTCAAAGAATTCATGCATAATGGAACAGGACCTCAAACCCATAACTTCTGGGTATAAATCCTCTCATCTTGCCAGGCACCTCTGTTTGTTTTGAAGTTGACGTTGAAGTAATTATAAGACAATGAACAGATGTTTAGTTATTCGGGACTCAAATGTGTACAAGAGACTTTTACTCCTGGATTGATCAAAATAAGAGACTTCTTTCTTGCAACCTGCCATCTTAAAAATTCTCTGGTAGCATGATAATAGCTAAAAAGCCAAATCATTCAGAAATGTTCAGGAAGAGACTGCCAGCCACTTTGGGGTTGTCTAGAAAGATCTAAATTGAGTTAAATTTTTTGCCTACTCGGCCATCCTCTGCGCTCCCTTTTAACTCTGATAATTGATGATTCTTCACTGGTTAGATGTACTGAGCCCAAAGTCCACCATTGACTTCAAATACCCTCTTCCTTCATAAGGTGATCAGGACTGTCCCAGGTTTTCACTGAAAGTCCCATGTCCCAGGACAGAGTCTCATGCAAAGGAGAATTTCCCTACTTCTAATCACTACACTGTGCCTCTTTGGCCCTTGTCCAAACCAGTACTGTGTCTTAATTGCATCTTCTCATCAGGAAAAGCTAAATGCACAGTGTAAAAAGTTCTAGTCACTATTCTACAGATCTTAAGAAGACCCCTGGATACCAGGGCAAGTATCTGGGTTTGTTTCTCTGCCTAGTCCTCTTAGAGCAGGGGTCCCTAACACCTGGGCTGCAACCACTACTGGTCTATGGCCTGTTACAAACCAAGCTGCACTGCAGGAGGTGAGCAGCAGGTGAGCCAGTGAAGCTTCATCTGTATTTGCTGCTGCTCCCCAGCACAAGCATTAATACCTCGGCTCCACCTCAGATAATCAGGCTTTAGAGTCTCATAGGAGCACCAGTCTCTGGTGCCAAGGAGGTTGGGGACCACTGTTTAGAGTGATGCTTCAGATATACTAACTGCTTTGTTTCACCACCAGATACTCTTTTGGATCTCTCAGCCTTGCATTCCTCCTTTTTCTAGGCCAGGTATATATGTTTTTGTTATTGGGCCACCACTTATGGAGGAAGGGTGCTACTGTGTTATCCTTAGGCCACTGCTGCTGCCTAGTCCTAGCCTGTGTATGGTATCATCCAACATCAAAACTACTGCATGGATTATTCACCACCAAAATAATACATCACCTCTGAATCTCTTGCCAAAATTCTTTATAAAGCTTGTTGTTTGTTGACATGAGCTCTCCAAGGACTCAGATACACCATCTTCATGAGCTTCTTTTTGTGTTTGCTGACTAGTATTTCCTTTGACTATATTGAATATTCTCCTCCTGTGGTACAAAAAAAGTTCCTTTACATTTTAACAATAAATTAATTCTTATTATGAAAAAAATATTTTAAAATAAATTGATTTATCCCAAGAGCCAAGAAAATATAAAGTATGGTATATTGGAAAGCTAAATTTTTGTTTTTCATTGGATTAAATCCTATTGATTTATTTGAAACTATTGTAAGGTTGTTGTTTATTTGGGTGTCATGTTTATATCTCAGAAAATGCTGTGATGATTAAACTGTATGGAATAGATCAATATTTAGCAGAGAGCCCAAAAATATAGATCCAAAATACATTCTTTTCTCTTTCCAACGTTAAAGAGATTCTTAAAAATCCTTAAGGGTTTTTTATTACTATCAATTTCTATCTTACAAAAAGGATCTGAAGCACTTCTCTGGAAAGATGGACAATGTCCTCAGGCTCTTGGTTTGGAGCATCTAACACTGCTAGCTTGCTGAAAAGTAGAGAGGTTGTAGGGAAGATTCTTAGGTGTCCCCAGTTAAGAAAGTTAAAAATACTGTGAGATCCCTACAAATATCTACCTGAAAAAAGCATTGGAATAAATTTCCACCAGCAATAAAAACTTCTGGTTGTCTATCTAATATTCATCATCTCCTTCTTCTAATAACAGAATGTCAGTTTTCTTCTAGACATCCATTCATCCTTCCTTGCAGCTAACGGTGACCAGTGAGCTAGACATGAGTGGAAGTTTGTATAAGGAGCTTACTCAATTGGGAGGAATAACCTTGGATCCTCCTGCCCTCCCTTCTTCCAACTTCTTTCTGCCTAGAAAGTGTCAGATTGCCAGATTTAGCAAACAAAAACACAGGACATCTATTTAAATTTGAATTTCAGACAAACAACAAATAAATTTTTTTGTATAGGCATACCTTAGATATATTGCGAGTTTGATTCCAGACCACCACAATAAAGCAAGTATTGCAATAAAGCAAGTCGTGATATCTTTGCTGGTGGAGGGTCTTGCCTTTAATTTGTAAAAGGTGCAACATCTGTGAAACACAACAAAGCAACGCTCAGTGAAATGGGGTATGCCTGCATAAGTATGTCCTGTGCAGTTTGGGGTGTACAGTCCAAAAGTATTTGCTTATCTGAAATTAAAACTTAACTGGGTATCCTGTATTTTATATATTTTATCATGTTCCAAAGAATGTGGACATGAAGATTCAAGCAGCCATCATGGACCATAAAGAGAACTTACAGTCGCACACTAGCATGATAGAAAGAAAATATGAAGAGTCCAGTCAGAATACCAGGAAGTGCCATACTAATCATGGGCCTTTCCCAGAACTTTTTCTACATGACATAAATAAAATTTGGTCTTCTTTGAGCACCATGATTCAGTTCAAACTGGTAAGCTACCATGTTCGCATTCCTTTTCCTCTTTACCCTCTTTCATGTTTCTTTTTCCCTCCCCAGTGACCATCACATTCATTTTAGGTTGATTTTACTTTTTTACAAGGATGAATGGGAGAGAGCAAATCCCACACAATAACTTGTGCCCTTCTTAAATCCTCAGAAACAGCTTACTCTAAGGTGGATAATATAGAAATATGACTCGAGGTCTTCCAGCAAGAGTCTCCCAAAAGACCACCAAGAAATAAAGAGATTTCCTTCAAAGGGCCACTATGAACATATCTTTATCTGGAAAGGTTTGTTCTGGGGAAACTATGAAATTGGGCAGAGATAGGAAACACCAATGAAATTCTAAAGAGAATAATATACATTAAAAAATACCAATTCTGTTTTATTTCTGATTCTATGGAATATTATGAGGCATTAATAATTATAATTGTAGCTAATATTTATTGAACACCTAGTCATATATCAGAACTATACTAAGCATTTTATACATTTCTACATACATATACATTATTTAATCCTCAAGCTGACCCTATGATATTATTAGTAACTTTATTTTGCATGTAAAGAAATCAAGACCAAAAAAAAAAAAAAGTAACCTCTTCCAAATCAAAAAGCATGCAAGATGAACAGCAAGAGTTTGAGACCAGGTCTTTCTGGCTCTAAATCCCAGATTCTGTGCTCTTAATCACAATACTATACTGTTTCCACTTTATCTGATAATTTGACAAAGGCATTTCAGACTCAATTCAGTGCTTTCATTTACAAACATGTACAAACACACACACACACACACACACACACACACACACACTCACACATGAATATGACTTTACAGGTAAAACGATTGAGCACATGTTAAATAAATTGGAGTCCCACCTCCCAACATCCTGCACTTATGCTCTACAGATGAAAGGATGCTCTGCCTGGTTTCAGCTGCCTTCTAAAAATCGCTAAAAGCATAATACAAGCCCCAGATTTTTATCAAGTTGGCTGTTACTCTGAGCCCCAGTTATTGAATGGAGAAATTGATGTCCAGAAATCAGGGTATTCTAGAAAAATATTAAAACTGGGGGTGGGAGTGGGGTATAGGGGAGAAGGTACACCCAGTAAGGATTAAAGTTTAACCTAAAGTGACCTGCACATCACTTGTTTAACCATGAATCATCTTGCTCTTATCACAAGAACATTTCCATCTTTGGGTCTCTTCAAGCAAACCCACCATACAGATTCACTTTGCTGCAAACTTAGCTTTTTTTAAAATTAAATTTATTGGAGGTTACATTGAGTAATAAAATTATATAGGTTTCAAGTGTATGTCCACAAAATTTGGATTGGATTTAGCATCCTCGGATCCACAGACACAAGCCATGATGGTATAATATGATGAAGATCTCTCTCTCTCTCTGAAGATTGCTGAATCACAGGAAAGGCACAAACCAAGCAGGAAAAATGTGCCTTGCACTTTTCCATGGAAATCACCTACTGCAACTAGGTGGCTAGGTTTTCATGAATAGGGCACCCAAGGAGAATAGCTAATAACAGACTGATCCAGAATTGAGAAAGAATAGCATGGCATCTTGCCCCAGTCATGAATAGATGACTTAACAAAGAGAGAGGAAAAAGAAACAAGGAACCCAGGAGTAATGGGGAGACCAGAGCTCACCAGCCAGGCGTCTGGTAAGTACAGAGTGTGGGAACTTTTCCTTGCCTCTGAGACACATATTGTTGTCCAACAATGGTACAGCGGCTGACGTTGCAAAGTCTCCATTTCAGAGGAGAAACCAGCTGAGGTGTACTGCTCCTCCTCTCCCCTTTGGGAAATCCTGGGAAGTGCCAGCCGGCTTGCATTATTGTTAAAGATGTGAAATAGCACGCAGCAAGCTCTGTATTTACAACAGGCAGGAATGGAATTAATAGAATTCTCAGGGCCTTATGGAAATGTCATGTAGTAAAACTTGGACTAGGAAGCTAGAGGATAGCAGTGGAGCCCTGGCTCAGCAACCAACTTAAAAAGAGACTTTGGCAAGTCACCCCTCCTCTCTGATCCTCAGTGTCCTCACCTGTAAAGTTTAAGATGCCTATTTGCTATCCAGAAGAAGCACATACATAGCTAGTTTAACATATTGCTTGAAGAGTGGGTAAAGGTTGGGGATGAACTCATTAATTTTGGATATCACTGAAGATAGGTATGTATATACTGAAAAGAAGGAGATGAAGTATTTACCTAAAGTATTCCAAAAATTAGATTTCAAGAAGGGGAGGAGCAGCTAGTGATAGGAAAACAAGGTGAGCATACTGTCCAAGAAACTAAGTATAGTTTTCCAAAAGGAGGAAAACATTAGCTTTCTCAGCTGCTTGGGAGTTGAGTAAATATTGAAGAAGAACCATTAGATTTGACAATATGGAGGCTATTGGTGACCCTGAGTGGTTCCATTGAACTTACAAAAACAAAATCTTGGTCAAAGTGAGTAGAAAAGAAAATGAGACGTAAGCATTGAGAAACAGTAAGCTTAGACATCTCCTTTACAGAATTTTGTCATAAAGGGAGGTAGAAAAATGAGCAGCAATTACCAAAAGAGGAGAGTTTGTTTGTTGTTTTTGTTATTTGTTTGTTTGTTTGTTTGTTTTTGAGATGGGAGGTACAGTTTGAAAGACCAACAGCAAAAACAATTTTTTGACGCAAGTATAAAAATTTGAATGAAGATTGATATAAAGTGAAATTAAGGAACTGTTATTCATTTTGCTAAGAGTGATAATAGAATTGAGATTTTTTTAAAAAATTCCATACGAAGTATGTATTAACAAATAAAATAATATCTGGGGTTTGTTGTAAAATATATAAGCAAGAGGAAAAAAGTTTGGGGGAGACAGATGAAACTAGACTGTCAAAATACAATTGTTGAGCTTGGATAATGGGTATATGGAGTTCATTATACGTTTCTCTCTACATTTGTGTATACGTCAATTTTTTTTTAAATAAAAAAGAAAGAAAGAAAAGATGAGAGCTAGTTATATTATGGAATTCTGCTACAACCACATGGCCCAGCCACCTGCTAGGGTGGTGTCAGAGAAGGCTGCCTGGGAAGCCAGGAGTTTCACTACCTCCTGGAGATAGTGAGTCACTTCTCCCCTCAGTGTCAGTGGAAGGTAAAAGGATAGCAGTAAGGAGAACCCCTCTCCCTTTCAGCCAGGTTGATGTCAGCAGAAGCCTATGGGAAAGCCTGACCCCACCCACCCCCAGTAATAACAAAGAGTCTTCTTCCCTCTGGAGTGTCAATAGAGGAGAGTGGGGTACTGGACTTCCACCAACACTTAGCAGTAATAAGGCAGGACCTCCTTCCCCCACTAAGACAGAATAGTTAAATAAGATCCAGAGTCTCATAACACAATACCTAAAATGTACAGGATTCAAATGAAAATCATTTCTCATACCAAGAACCAGGAAAATCTCAACTTCAATGAGAAAAGATAATCAACAGAGGCCAACACCAAAAGGACACAGACGTTGGAATTATCTGATAAGAATTTTAAAGCATCCATTATAACAATGGTTCAATGAGCAATTATGAACACACTTGAAATAAAAGAAAAGAATAAAGTTTCAAATAGTATGTACGAATATAGTTAGTTAGAAAAATAAGCTTGGAGAAAACTACTATCTTCTAGGTTGTTCATATTGAGAAACTGAGTCTCTCAGAGCCAGACTTGAAAAAGTCTTGGTTCACAGCTGGTCTGGTCATCACCATCCCAGGAGTCCCAGCTATTTAATATATAACATATTTCCCAAAACTTGGGCTACATTTCAGCAAAAAAGCAACCTATTGCATCACAGAATGTTTTCCTAGCCTGCTCCCTGGAAAGAAGGTGTAGGATTTCAGTGTGTCACTTAAGTAAGAATGTTGTTTCCCAAGTAACTGTTTCTCCCAAAGACTAAAGTTTCATATACTTCAAGATATTATTTGACGTTTCATTCTGTTCTTCCTTTCCACAAGCTGTAAACTTGAAAACATTTATTAATGCTTTTAATGAAATCAGTTAAACACACTCCAGAGAGGTAGTCAGAAATGAATTGAGCTAGTGCTTTAACTGTTTCAGAAGATGTTTGTATGCTTCCTATCAGTGCAACAACATCCAAGGTAAAACAGAATGGTGAAACAAAGAATAGAAAGAACACAGAATATTTATCCTCAAAGTCTGACATAACCACCCTTAGTTATTTGGGGAAGGTCTCCAGAGAGATAACTGACTCATTGTTTATACACATATTGTAGGTGTTTATCCCTCCAGATAGAAGTCATCCAATTAGAAAAGGTGATAAGAAATGTGCCACCTGGCTTGAGCTAAAAAGATCAGTGACACCACTTTGAGTTTTGAAGGCATTCAGGTCAGCCTCAGCTCACTCACTAGAGTTGTTAATGATGAGATTTATTCTATACTTCCTACTCAGAGGCCAAGGCAGAGCCTGTCAATCCCAAATACATCCTATTATTCCTGCACTAATGTTGTGGGCCAAGTGGAAAAGTCAATATAGAGACTTCAGGAGAAAATCATCTATTTCAGGCTTTCTGAATTAGACCCTGATGGTTTGTAGAACTTGCCCAGTCAACTGAGTCGAGGACCCTGTGGAGCATTGTTAGAGTTTATGCTGCAGGTTGGTCTTATCCTGCTGCTTGAAGTCCTATAGACAGATAATAGTCTTAATTAAATTCTGTTTGAGGCTAATTGAAGAAATTTGGTCTCTGCCTCTGTTGGTCATGTTACTCATATCTTAGACCTGGCAGTTGCCTCTTGCCTCCTATCCTGTGGCTTTTCTGTTGCCATTGAGAGGTTGAGATAGCCAAGGACCTGCTCAATGCCACACACCCATAAGACCAAGGGCATCAACACCCCTGGGGGCAAACCTCAACCAATGACATGAGAATTGGCAGACAAATTCTTCTTACCTCCACCCTAAAAATATCTTAGCACTTCTATTCATTATTACATTTATTCTATGAAAGAGTAATTATATTTTACTCATATTGACTGTTCATATTAATGTCGGCCCCCACATGTGGTCTGACTGGTCATGTGTCACATACATACACCACAAGAGATATTCCAAGGGAAGAATGGGAACTCCATGAAGGAAAGATGCTTTCAAGACACCTTCATTTGTTTACTTGTTGTCCCTAAATGACCACATATTTCAGTTTATGTAGGCTTGGAGAAGTAAACTTACAAGTCACGTTACCTAGGGCTTTAACTAAACTAGCCCTCAAAAAATAGACAAGTGGCTTAAAAAGATTTCTGTAAAGAAAGAGGAAACTGACGATAATGTAAAAAGGCAAGCACAACAAAACATCTGGTTGGATTGGCACTGTTGCATGGTAGACAAGGAGTCAAGGTCTTTAGGCAGTAAGAATCCAGGCTCTGATGTGAAGGAAGGCTTCTCAGAGGTCTAAGGATTAGAATATCTTAGTGACAGTAAGTTGTGGAAAAGACGGTAATGATCTACCACAAGAACTAGGGGAAAGAAGTCTTGAAAAAAATTTATATTTATGGTAGGCTTTGGGCAGGTCAGATTCAGGTCATATTGAAACAGAGTATCATTGTGAACAGAAATGGGCTTTAGATAGACCTGAGTTCAAATCTCAGCTCTTTCATTTACTGGCTGTATGACTTCAGATAAGATATTTAAGTGAGCCCTGAGGCTCACTTTTCTAATTGATAAAAGGAGAATGGCATTGCCTACCTCAGAGAGTTGTTGTGAGGAATAAATAAGAGAATAATGTAAGACAGTTAATACAATATTTGACTGTATTAAGTCTTCAATAAAAGTGGCTGTTGGTGAAATAAGAAACAGCAGAGCATCTAAGAAAATAGACACAAGCAGTGTTAAATAAAAAATGACTGGTGCATGTTGCGTAGGCTCTCATAGGGAAGGTATACATAGAAGAACATACAGCAAATGAAATGTAGACCTCTGTAGTTTTTAATATTTTCTTTAGAAATTTTTCTCTGTTTTCAGTTTTGTCCATTGAGAATTCCCTGTATTGACCACCTGTGTTAGCCTGCCTCACACACAAAATTGGCAGGGACAAGAGGATATCTCCTTCAACTGACGAGAAACTCAATAAGTGACAAAGGTCTCCCTCTGGAAAATGCAATCTTACAGCTCCCTGGGTTCTCTAAGTAATGTAGCAGTCACCAAGGATGTCCTTGTGCAACCTGTGGGGGCAAATGTGTTATGTTGCCCACTTTGCTTATGCTACATTAATTTTACTCCACTGCAGGCTACAAAAAAAAAAAAAAATGATGACTTTTCCAAGGCAACACTACACAGATGCTCACAGGACTAATTTCAAGAGTCTAGAAAAGTTTTTAATCTTTCTCAGAATACTAATGGGCTCCCAACCAGTCTGAAATGGCAGCCTTTAAAGACTACTGATGAAATGAAATTTCACTGATGAGTGCATTCCTAAGGATAGACTGAGACCTGTTTTGTTTCTCCTGTTTGAAGTGATTTTTAAATGAATAAACACATCAATGACATATACATAATAAATTGGTGTCTGGACCTTTCTTGGAAGAGCTCTGGGTTAAAAATCCAAAGCATGTGTGCTCTGAGGGCAAAGATCTCAGAACGTTAATACACAGGCTTTGGCTACATTTAGCAGGGAGCAATGACTATGGGAAGAGAAGCAAGAGTTCATGTTCCAGGCTTCCTACAACACCATCTCCAACCTGCCCTACAAGTATTGTCTCAGTTATAGAAAAAGAGCCTGGGGAACCACCTCAAGGTCCAAGCAAGGAGCTCTCTCTGTCTGAATCACAGAATGACAGAGATAGAAGAAATTGTGAAAATGGTCTTTACTAACAACAAGTCCAATAGAGTATTCTCATCCTCAGCAACTCTGACAGGTGGCATCCAGCCTCTGTTTGATTACATCCAGGAAGTAGATATTCATTGCCACGTAGGGCAGATTGTTTCCATATCTGAACACGGAAAATTTTCTGGAAGTGCTTTTGAAACTTGAGCCAAAACTAGGCACTGAGCTATAATCCTAGCTTTCTAGAAAGCAAAGTTCTCCAGCTTGGGTGTGCAGGGAAACACTAAAAATTAAAATGATCAACCATCCCAGCTGGACTGTCCTTGTTTTAGCACTAAAAGTTGTGTATCCCAGGAAACTCTAGGTGAAATATGCCATAGGGCTAAAAGAATCACAAGCTTTATGGTCATAAGCAACCTGAGTTAAGCCCCAGCTTTATCTTTTAACCTGTTGTGTAGTTTTGGGCAAATCAGTTCTTCATTCTAAGCCTTAGTTTTCTCACCAATAAAATGAGGATAATAATACTCATCTGACAGAGTTGATGTAAAAATGAAAAAGTAATAAATAAAAAGAGTTATATATGAAGAGCTTAGCAGAGGGCCTTGCATATAGTGAGTTTATAAATGCAAGCAAGTGTAGCTATAATGAATATACTTTGACTTATATTAACCAAAATTTTCCTTTCTTCCAATTATATTTCTTCCATCCTTTGAAACACTGTGGAGAAAGCCTATTTCTTATCCAAATGAAAACCCTTCAAACATTTGAAGGCTGCAGCATGCTCCATGCCATCCACTTCCTCCTCTCAACCCTGCACCATTCCAGTCTCCTCTTTTCCAGACTAAACATCTTGCTTCCTTTAACCATTGTTCATATGACATGGTTTCCAGAATGTTGACCCTCTTGTTAACCTTCTTCTAGATCTATCTCTTTTAAAGCACAGGCCAAGAACTAAGTATATTGCCCTGATATCTTCCTAGTACAAGACACTTGGACAATTACCTTGTTTCTTCTGGATGTTCTATTTCCGCCACATGGACTTAGATCACATGAGCTTTTTGGCAGCCCTCACCTAGTTGGCTTATGTTAAGCTGACAATCAGCTAAAACCCTTGGGCTTTTGTCTTATAAACTATTGAGCAATGTCTTCCTTGTTCTTGTTTCAGATAATTCTTTAAACACAAAAGCAAGAATCTAAATTTGTCCCTATTAATTTTATCACGTTAGTTTTAGCCTATCCTTAGTTGTTGAGATATCTATGGCTTGTTAGCCTGTTTTTCTGTTTTGTACCGTCTTTAAACTTGATAAGAATGCTTTAAGCTCTTTGATTAAGAATACTGAACAATTTGGGACCAAGAACAAAACAATTTCGAAGTTCCATAAAAATTAAGTCTAGTTAATAACAACAACTACCATTTGTTTAGTAATTTTTCTGAGCCAGGGACTGAGTGGATCCATTATGAACATCCTCTCATTTCACTGTACATAATTCTTCAAGGTGAATATGATTGTCCTCTTAAAAATGAGGAAATTGAAGCTTAGAAATGTCAAATGTCTTTCTCAAAGTCAGACAGCTAGTAAGTATTATAGCTGATAGCAAAATCAAAATTCTTTCTACAGTGCCATTCTGCCTTTGGAGGACGAGTTGTTAAGAACATGAAAAAAAAAATCTTTAAGTCAAAGACTTATTCATAATCTCAAACTTACCTCCACCCTGCCTTCCTCCCACTTCTTTGTGGCCTTCATCACAGCAGCCCACAGTCAAACTTAGGGTATAAACCCTCTCTTTATACTACTCTTTTCATCAGTGCCCTGTCCGTCCTTGTTCATCCTCACTTCTGCTGCCTTCTCCCCACACTATCTTGTAAAATTGTCGTTTTCAAGAAACACTCTTACATTCTTACTCTTTTCCTAGAACATACTTCCCCTACCCCTGTCCATTGCAACCCCTGACATTAAACTAAAACCTAAGAAATCTCTCACAGAGATCCACCCATTCATCTGGTCATTCACTTAACCCATACTTGCTGAGCAAATAACCCTGCACTAGGCACTGTGCCAGGAATATGAACAAGATAATAAGAAAAAAAGATGTTGGGGATTACCTCATAAGTTATGTAAATGTCTAACCACTACGCTGTACACCTGAAACTAATATAATATTGAATGTCAACTGTAACTAAAAATTTTTTAAATATTAAAACAAACAAAAACAAAAAGGTGATCCCTGCAATCAAGTTTATAAGTAAGAAGAGGAGCAAACACCAATTACATATGTGAGTACTAGTTACAAATAAAAGTTCTGCAAAAGAGAAGTTCAGTGCTTTTTAAGAAAATATAGTACAAGCACTGATTCTAGTCTGGACAATAAGGAAGGCCCCCTACTCTAAAAAGAATCTTTACTATATTTGTTGAGCATTTATTATGTCTCAAATTGTAGAAGCACCTATTACATATGACATAATCGATAGGTACACATATTAATTAAAAAATGAAAAAAATTAACATTTGTAGTACATGGTAACACCTGATATGTAAAAAAATAAGCACAAGAGCATTTAAATAAGTACTAGAAATCACAGAAATCTTCCTAGAAAGCACTCAGCCTCATTTTGATGGGTAAGAATTATTGAGTCAGAGAAAGGGTACATTTCAGTCAAAGGGAAGAGCCTATACAAAGCTTTGGAGTAGGTTATATCATACTAACACATTTGGAGACAAGCAAGGAGTTCACTGTGGTTAAAGCAGAGAGTATTCAAGGGTAAGAATGACTTCAACCCATCTGTATATTATATTGATGAGCCAAGCCTTAAAAGTAGAAAATCTTAAGGATAGATGGTGCTTCAAAAATACAATATTCAGCCACGAATAAATTATAATTAAAATATTTGTGCTAGAAAAACCTATTCATGATTATGTGAGAGAGATAGATGATGATGATGATGATGATGATGATGATGATGATGACGATAGTATGTGGGGGGATGGGGCGCAGAGTGAAAGACAGACATGTAGCAGAGGAGGATTGGAAGTTAAAACAAACTAGACTGTAAAATTATTATATAAACAACCCACAGCAGTTTGACCAAGAATTTGTTTGCAGTCATATGTCATAACATCACAAAACATAGCCAAAAATGTAGCTATGACACTGCATAAACAAAAGGAAAATAAAGGACAGTGATCCCATTACTGATCATTCATACAGACATACATTTCATTAATTATACTAAGGTAAGATAGGTTTAAGTATCCAACTGATGAAAAGATTTTTTTTAGAAGTTGGAATGGAGTACAACAATTTGTCTGTCCTGGCAGTGTTGCCCACAGACAGTCATTAATCAGAAAGGGAATTATTACTTCCTCATGGAATTCAGCTCCAGTTGTTTTCTACTTGAACTTACCTGGAAATCTTTAACATGAATAGCCATGATGCATCTATTCCTAATTGGGAAATTCAACTCATCCTTCAAGTGTATTTCCTGAAGGATGAGTTGAAGCCCACTCCTTCTTTTTATTCAGTCTGAATGTACCAACTGAGATTGAGTTTCTTTCCATTTCTTACATGCATGTTTCTGTCATTGTTAAGAATTATGGAAATTAGTTTTAAGGGAAGGAGTTGAAAGCATACATATGGGGTTGTTTAAACAAAACCACATCCTTAGCCACCAATTAACTGAACCAGATGATCTAGAAACTCAACTTTGGAAAGTTTGCTGTATTCTGCACTAAGGTTTTTGTTTATTTTTGTTTTTTTAATACAATAACAGTTGAGGTTTGAGGAAGTGACTAGAGCTTCAAATGAAATAGTGGGCAATCTTTTTTTTTTTTTAATATAATGCACCATTGGATATTTTTTGCTTCTGCTTTAAAGGCTGCCATTAATTTCTTCTTTCTTAAATTAAGAAGTCATATGATAGGAATATAGATTATGGAGAAGCTATTGATCTTTCCCACCACACCAAACTCACTACACAAGGTCTTGTTTCACTTATTAGACCTAGAACTTATTATTATTTCAATGATTAATAAGGTTACTTCAATATTAGACTCTAACTTCCATTTTCACTTTCTCTCTGTTCTTAGCTCTGCCCTTTTAACACCAGTGAGTAAAACACAAATACAGATGGTATGTTCAACAAACATATAAATGGTAAATATCCAAGAAAGACAGCAAATATTCTTGATAACAGAATCAAGGTTCAGCAAGAGAATGAGAGGCTAGAACAATGAACCAAGTCTAACGTTCAAAAATTAACTGTGCAAGTTCAGTAATAGTAAGTATGTAAGAGACAGAAATTTTAATTAATAATAAACTCAACATGTGTCAAAAGTGTGTTATAATTAAATTAAAAACCTAATGACTCTTTGTGGTGCTTTCATAAATAAATAATATTGAGAATGAGAAAGTGGATAACTCAGTACTGAATTCAACTCTGGGTACACATATTAGAGTATGTCTGGGATATGCATGGTAAAAAATCTTGAATCAAAATTCCAAGAGAATGTGTTCAAGGGACTAGGTTATTAACTTAAAGACAAGATTTGGGGGGAAGGGAGGGAACAGTAGCTATCTTCAAATAGTTAAAAAGGGATTTGACTTTCAACTTACTGTGTACAGACTCATAGGGGAAGAAGTGAGATTAATGAGTGTGTTTTAGGGAGGCATATTTCAGCTCAACAGGAGAAAGAATTTTTTCTAGTCATTCAAATAGAAAATATGAAATCAGCTGCCTCCAATTTCTCTACCCTTCACTGGTGGTTATACAAGCCTAGGCGAGACACCCAGTCAGAGGAAAATCAGCCAACATCATAGTGAGGACTTGAGCATAACATGGATTATTGGACCAGATAGTTTATGATCCAGCCTATTTGGACAAACTTGCTATCACAAGGGGGCTCATCTGGGACCCCACAAAGTACAAGATCTCTTACAGCTGTCAGAAATTATAGCTTCAAGTGTGGTAAGGCTGACAGGAAGCTAATATTTCAGTTGTTCTACATAGGATCTCAGCCAAAAGGTCAAGAAGCAATATATTTTAGCAGTGTGCAGTGGCCTGAGAGAGAGAAGTACCATTATTCTATTATGAAACCCTTCTTCCGACTGAGTGAGATCATCCTGATGTTTCCAAGAACATTGCCCAGACCCTGTGGGGATTGTAGGGTGAAGTAATGCCATACTAGGCTTTTCAGAAAAATGATGTGCTGAGAACAAACCCAACTCAGAGTCCCTAAACAAAAATCCAAGGATCTTTTAGCCAGAGCAAAGAACACAAAGACCTGTAAGGACAGAAGCTTCAGAGATTAAACTAAATTGGTAATTTGTTTACCTAAAAAGTTTTCAGACCAGGTATCTCTAATAATTGGATTTTCATTATGATATATTCAGTAAGAGAAAAACCCATCATGATGTCTTGCTTTATTTCTAATATAGGATGAGATGGGGAATGCAGTGAAACCTAGAGTCTTTGTTTTTCCTGGTTTTGTTTGTGGATATTTTTCTAATTCTGTGAACATACTTTTTCTTTTTGTTCTGAGAAAATTGCTGTCTCTGATACTCAACATCACGACCACTCCTAAAACTGCAGAATTAACAGCCAGAAACATGGGAACAAACATACCTTCCTCAAACCATGAGAAGAATAACTAGAAGAAAAGACAAAGTCTACTATACTTGAAAAATCCAGGGCCTCTTCTGCCAAGAGGTGAGAGGTGGGGCTATTACTTGACTCAGTTAAGAGCTTTCTTATAGTTAAATGTACCCAGGGATAAAATGTGGAGCTTCAGAGCCCTCAAACCTAACTAGCAAAAAAAGGAGGTGGCTGAAGTCAAGGACAAAGAAACATAATGGGTATCTTGGTCCCAAACTCCCTAGAGATATCTTTAGAAGCTCAAAAAGCCATTATAACATCCCAATCAACTAGGATTGCTAAAGAAGCAGGGGATTTGTGTTTATTTTCAATGTATAATCATTGCCATCAATAATTTGCTTTTCAATGCTAAAGACATAAAACACATATAGGAAGAGCTGATTCATAATTGAATGGGTGGTAGTGAATTTATATAGGAAAAAAAAAAAGGCCTGCTTTTGCTTGCTTTGAATCTTCACTACTCTGAGTAAAATTTATTTTGAAGAAAGTTTCCTCAGATACTCTGGTGGTTTAAATTTGCATTATATTGCAAAAGGGGGACTCCAAAGAATGTGAAAAAGAGAACAACTTTATCACTTTCTCTCACTTCCCATTTAAATAAAAATGATTCTCTTCTTTTCTGCTCTATAGATGAATCTAGAGAAGTCTATTTACTTTTCTAGTTCCTCTCAGATAACATAAATAGAAAGAAAAAGTCTTACCTCGCTTTTATCCACAAAACCAACCCATTTTAATGACTTGAATACCCTGTGCTGGAACGGTGGAGAAACATGGCAGAGTGAGAGATGTCCCCAGTCTCTCCCCTTGAAACAACAATAAGCTGAATTTCTAAAACTCAACAAAAAAACACCCAAACTGCACATCAGCATGTCTGAGCATGGGATCTGCTCATAAGAGCTACCACAGGTCAGAATATTGGATGTCGGGTGGTGGAATGGGAGAAATAAAGAAGCTGCCTCTTGCCGCTGCTGGAGCTCCCTGTAGAAGGAAGGGAGGGGGGGAGTAGCAGCGAGTTCCCTGAACAGCCCTGTCTGAGAGAGTTGTGAGTTTCATGCAGCTGGCGGCATGGTCCAGTCATCAAGGCAGAAAGCAGAGACGTGGGCAACAGAAAACAACAGTTGATTTTTACTGGCCCCAATTGCAAAACCGAGGCTAAGCCGCAGCTCCCAATTCCCAATCCAGAAATGCCCCTCCCCCAAACCCTCCAAGACTGAACACCTCACAGCTTTAGGGGAATCTGAGCAAATGCAGCTGAGACTGTGGCTGACACTGACGGGGGCCAAAACTGAAGGTAGTGAACATGAATAAATATCAACAAGAAAATAAAAAGGTAGGCTTTACATAAAGCAGGGATCTAAGAGGCTTCGATGCCACCTACAGGAAACCAAAACAAAAGGGCCTTCTTTGCAACACGTTAACGAGAGATCTTTATATAACAAATCTTTCCAGAAAAAAAAGCTGAAAGCCAACTGGAGAAATGGTTCATTAAACATCACGAACAACCAAACTAACAAGGCATCTCAGAAAGAAAGATAAAAATCTTCAGAAAATAAGCTTATAGACATAGAAATATGTGACTTAAATGACAGAGAACTCAGGATGGTACTTATGAAAAAACTCAGTAGTTCCGAAATAAGTCATATCAACAATTTCAGAAACTGAAAAAACTAGATGAGCAGTGCAAGGAGACTGAAACCCTCAAAAAGACTAGACTAGGTCTTCTGGAGATAAAAACAAACAAACAAACAAACACTGTGAGAGTTGAAAAATAAAATAGCAAGCTTGGGAAATAGAGTCATCCAAATGGAGAAAAGGATCAGTAATGTGGAAAACAGAAATCTAGAAATAAATTAGAATGAAGAAGAGAGAATGAAAAATAATAAAAGAGAAATACAAGAACTAACTGATACCATCAGGAGAGAAAACATAAGAATAATGGGCATTGTCGAAGCCAAGGAAAAGGAGCAGGGACTAGAAAGCATTTTCAGACAAATGGTGAATGAGAATTTCCCCAATCTAAGGGATGAGCTGGAGCTTGGAATTCAAGAAGCTGACAGAATACCCAATTATCTCAACCCAAAAAGGCCTTTACTAAGACACATTTTATTAAAATTATCGAAAATCAATGACAAAGACAGGATTCTCAGGGCAGCCAGGGAGAAGAAAACGGTAACTTATAAAGGAAAATCCATTAGGTTATCATCAGACTTCTCAGCACAAACCTTACAAGCCAGAAAGCAATGGAATCAAATATTCAAACTATTAAGTTAAATAGGAACTACTAGCCTAGAATAATATATCCAGCTAAGCTCTCCTTTAGAAATGAAGAAGAAATTAAAACCTTTTCAGACATACAAAAATTGAGGGAATTCTCTACTACGAGGCCTGCACTACAGAAAATACTGAAAAGGGTCGGCTCACCTAAAACAAAACAACAACAAACATAATTAAGAGTAAGGTGACTAGCAGGCTGGTAGAAGCAGAAGAGTGCAACCCTTACTGAGAACAGGGCAGCTTAAATAATAAGAGAATTGCTATAGCAAGATAGTAATGAAAGTCCAGCATATATAGGGTCAAACTGAGATAACAATGATTGAAAAGGGGAGGATTCAAAGATCCAAACTCGCAAAGGGGAATGGAGATAAGGCACGTGCAGAAGAAAATGGACAACCATGTATATATAACTATTCTTTTCATATTTGTAATGGTAACCACACACAGAAGATTTGGAACTGAAGTATATAACATAAAACAAGAAGAACCAGAGGCAAAACCCACAAAAGCCAACCAAAATAAAGAAAACAGAAACACAAGGACAAGGAAGCAATAGAAACACTGAATTACCAGAAAGCAAAAGGTAAAATGGCCATAAGAAGACCTCATATTTCAATAATCACTCTAAATGTAAATGGATTAAACTCACCAAAAAAAAAGGCACAGAGGTGCAGAATGGATCAAAAAAACAAAACCCAACCATATGCTGCCTCCAGGTGACAAATATAGCTCCAAAGACAAATATAGACCCAAAGTGAAAGGATGGAGAATTATATTTCAAGCAAGTGGCATTCAGAGAAAAGCAGAAGTAGGGGTACTAATATTAGACAAAATAGACTTCCAAATAAAAAAAGTAAAGAAATACACTGAGGGACACTACATAATGATAAAAGGAAGCATGTGCCAAGGAGACAACACTTATCAATATTTCTGCTTCCAATTAGAGAGCCCTGAAATATGTAAAGCAATTACTAAGAGAACTAAAGGGAGAAACAGATAAAAACGCTATCATAGTAGGGCACCTAAATACCCCACTGTCAGATATGAACAGATCATCAAAAAATAAAAATCAATAAGAAAATAACATTCTTAAATGACACATTAGACCAACTGGACATCCCAAACCTCCGTCCCAAAACAGCTGTTTATACATTCTTCTCTAGCACACATGGAACATTCTCAAGATCAAGCACAAACTGGGACACAGATATAGTCTCAACAAATATAAGAGGTTTTAAATCATACCAACCACGTTCTCTGATCATAATGTTCTGAAACTAGAGATCAAGTGCAAAAGAAATCAGGAAGTACCACAAATACATGGAGATTGCCATGCTACTGAAGAATAACTGGATCAAGGAAGAAATAAAAAGAGATCAAGAGAAAGGTAGAAATGAATGATAATGATAGTACAGCACATCAACTTTTGGGACATGGCAAAAGCAGTCATAAGAGGAAAGTTAATATCATTACAGGCCTATCTCCAAAGACAAGAATGAGCCCAGACAAACAACCTAATGCTTAATCTTATAAAACTAGAAAATGAAGAACAAATGAAGCCTAAAATCAGCAGAAGGAAAGAAATAATCAAAACTAGAGCAGAAATAAATGAAATTGAAAAAAAAAAACAATAGAAAAAATAAATGCAACAAAGAGCTGGTTTTTTGTCTATAGCCATGCCATCGTGAACACACCTGATCTCATCTGATCTCGGAAGCTAAGCAGGGTCAGGCCTGGTTCTTACTTGGATGGGAGACCACCTAGGAAGACCAGGTGCTATATGCATAAAATATATATATATATAAAATAAAATAGTAAAAAAAAAAGAGCTGGTTCTTTGAGAAGGTTAATAAAATTGACAAATGAAACCTCTGACTAGACTCACTAAAAAAAGAAAAAAGAGAGATAGGACACAAATAAACAAAATCAGGGATGAAAGAGGAGAAATTATGACTGACATCACAGAAATACAAAGGATCATACAAGAATACTATGAAAATTTATATAACACCAATAACCTAGAAGAAATGGATCAGTACTTAGAACAATACAATCTTCCTAGACTAAATCAAGAAGAACTGGAAACTCTAAATAGACTGATCAGCCATATGGAAATTGAAACAATCATCAAAAACCTACCAAAAAGGAAAAGTCCAGGACCAGATGCCTTCACCAGTGAATTCTACCAAACATTCAAAGATTTAATACCTGTTCTCCTCAAACACTGCCAAAAAAAATTGAAGAGGAGGCAATACTTCCCAACTCATTTTATGAGGTCAATATTACTTTGATACCAAAATCTGGTAAAGATAACACACAAAAAAGAAAACTATAGACCAATATCTCTCATGAACACAGATGCAAAAATCTTAAATAAGACATTAGCAAACCGGATACAGCAACACATTAAAAAGGTTATACACCACCATCAAGTGGGCTTCATCCTAGAGGTACAGGATGGTTCAACATATGCAAATTGATTAATGTGATATACCACATAAATTAAAACATAAAAATCATATGATCATATCGATAGAAGCAGAAAATGCCTTCGACAAGATACAACAGCCATTTATGATCAAAACACTTAACAAATTCAGTACAGAAAGAAAGTACCTTAACATAAGAAAGGCCACATATGACAAACCCTCAGCCAACATTATACTTAATGGTGAAAAACTAAAACCTTCTCTCTAAGATTAGAAACAAGGCAAGGCTGTCCACTATCACCACTGTTATTCAATATAATATTGGAGGTCCTAGCAAGTGCATTCAGGCAAGAGAAAGATATAAAAAGCATGCAAATAAAAAATGAAGAAGTCAAACTGTCACTATTTGCAGATGGCTCGATTCTCTATATAGAAAACCCTAAAGACTCCACAAGAACACTACTAGAAAAAATAAGCAAACACAGTAAAGTCTCTGGATACAAAATCATCATTCAAAAATCCATAGTGTTCCTATATTCTAATAATGAATTATCAGAAAAAGAAGTAGAAAAAATAATTCCTTTTGTAATCGCAACAAAAAGAATAGAAAACCTAGGAATAAATTTAACAAAACATGTGAAGGACTCATATAATGAAAACTATAAGACTGAACAAAAAATCATCATATTTGTAAGAAAGCACAAAAGACTCCAAACTGCCAAAGCCATCCCAAGAGAAAAATAAATGAGGCTGGAGGCGTCACTCTGTCCAATTTTAAATTATACTACAGAGAGATAGTAATCAAAATGGCATGGTATTGGCAGCAAAACAGACACATGGACCAGTGGAACAGAATCGAGAGCCAAGAAGTAAACCCATATTTATATGGGCAAATAATTTTTAACAACAACAAAAAAAAACATTCAGTGGAAAAAGGAAAGCTTCTTCAATAAATGGTGCTGGGAAAACTGGAAAGCCACCAACAAAAGAACGAAACTAGACTGTTATCTATCACCACACACCGAAATTAACTCAGAATGGATTAAGGACCTGAATATAAGACCTGAAACAATAAAACGTATAGAAGAAAACATAGGAACTAAATTCAAGGACGTTGGACTTAAAGAGGATTTTATGAATTTGACCTCAAAATCAAGGGAAGTAAAAGCTAAAATAAATAAATGGGACTACATCAAACTAAAAAGCTTCTGCTCAGCAAAAGAAACCATCAACAAGGTAAAGAAACAACCAGGTGAATGGGAAATTTTCAAGCAACGCCTCCCATAAGGGCTTAATACCCAAAATATACAAAGGACTCATAGAACTCAATAACAACAACAACAACAAACAAACAAACAAACAAATGATGCAATCACAAAATGGGCAGAGGACCTGAACAGACTTCTCCCTCGAGGACATACAAATGGCCAACAAATATTTGAAAAGATGGTCAATATCACTAGCTATTAGGGAAATGCAAATCAAAACTACAGTGAGATACCATCTCACACCTGTTAGAATACCTATATAATCAACAGGACAAGTAATGACAAATGTTGGAGAGGATGCAGAGAAAAAATTAGCAGTGCCATCCAGGAGATATGGATAGGATTGGGAAGGACCCACAAGATCTGCCTGCTCTATTCCAGAATGTCACACCAGGCTGCCCTTACAGGGTTGCCACAATGCTGGAAATAATTCCAAGTTGACATCAGATAAAACCCATCAGCCATTCTGGAAGTTGCCACTACATACACTATTTTCAACTTGATAATCACTTTTATGTGGCTGCTTCACCTACATACTAAGGATCTAGAAACTGATAGACCACAGAACCCACCCATGAATCAATTACTGGACCCAAAAGATTGTATGACCTCGTATCATGTTTTCTTTTCTCACTCTTCTAAGTTGCATAGTTGTCATCCTAAGATTGAGAACAAGAAGCTCAATTATAATAATGAAAAATTTACAAATAATTACACCTATTTTCCAGAGGCCTTTATGTTCCTCTGACTCTGTTGAGGATCAAATATAGAGTAAGTGGTTTCTTGTTCCCTCATAGTCCTTCAAAAAGTATGTATTTTCCAGACAGTTATCCAATTCAGTCAATTAATTTAATTTTTTGCATTGGTTTGAAATAAAAAAGTTATTAGTACACAAAAATCAATGTGTAGCTGTGGGATTTATGGAGAGCCAGCAACTGTTTGTTTTTCCATCTGCAGTCTTGATTTTAGATGTTTTTCATTGGATGGGGGTTAAGAGCATGGAGTCTAAACACACACTGTCTGAGTTTGAATCCTCATTATCCCAGTAACTGTATACTTACCTCTCTGTGGCTCAGTTTCCTCATCTATAAAATGAAAATTAAAATGATGACATAGGACTGTTGAGGACTAAATGAATCAATATTTGCAAAGCATTTAGAATAGTGCCTGACACATAATAAATGCTATGAAATTATTTCTCACTACCCATTTTGTTCCAGTTGGTTTTCCCTTAATATTCCTCCTTATCTCCTTATAGCCACCTCACTCCTACTCTTAAGCTTAACTTGAAGCTTATATCAAAACAAAATGTTATTGTGGGATGCCTCTTTAGGTAGAGGTTCCATGACTCCATTAAACCTTGTGCTGTTATAACTTTCTAAAATATTGAGATGGCTGTTGTGATGACTATGTTCAGAAATAGCACGGAGATAAACAGTACCAGGATCTGAACCCAACCTACCTGCCAGGGAGCTAATGAGAGCTGCAAAACCCAGGCCATAACTATGTCTCAAGTAGTGAAAAAATTCTCTCCTTATTCCCCACTGGAGGAGCCCAGGGATTTCTCCCACTAACTAAGGTGCAGAATAATGGCATTTTGTAGCTGGCCCCAGAATTATTACTTCTGAAAATATAATTTGAGCCCCATGGCTAAAAAAATATAATTTATGCTACATTCTATACCATGTGTTCATTATGCAGGCAGTGTTTAAATCAAACTAACATAATCAGTAATTATTCCTGAAGGACATAATAATGACAGCTTGCTTTTATACATTTTATTCTTTGCCAAAACATTTCTTGACTATTATCTCATTTGTTCCATATGAAAATCTAATAGAATAAGTATTATCCCTATTTATAGAAAAGAAGTTGAAGCCCAAAGAGTCCAATTTGCCCAAAGTCACATAGCTCATAGTGGAGTTGCCTTTCAATACAGGCTATTGAATGTAGTATTCTTTTTACTATGGCTTGATGTTGTGCACTGTGAAGAAAGTAAAAACATGTAACAGAATCTCTGCATTTGAGAAACTCACAGTCTAATTGGAAAACAAAATTAAAAGTTAAATAATGATACAAGGAAACAAGACAGAATTTTATAATGTATGGTTTAAAAATGTATTTATGAGTGGTAATATAAAACTCATAGTAAATTTCTGGATTAACCATTACTGGTGGAGCATGGCACTGTTACTTGCACCTTCCCTTCTTTTTTCTGAAAGGGCCACATGGCCCATTTTCCTACTATATGAAAGCCTTGGAAAACCAGGGAAATCTGATCTGTCACCTTATGGAAATAGAAATTAATAAGTATTTACATAGTTTACTAAATATTTTAGTAGATATACTGAATATATTAATATACCAAATGTATTAGTAAGCATTTATATAGGTTACCAAATGTTATAAATAAATATTACATAATGTAACAATTGCTGTAAAGAAAATTGGATGACATCCATGCTTTCCTAGAGACTAACAATGGAGAATCGTAATTAGAAAGCATTCAGTTTTCTTCTGACCTTTACATAGTTGGCATCTGCCCATCTTATAGATGACAACTTAAATGTCACCTCCTCAGAAGAGCCTGTCTAAATTATGATCCCCACTGTTATTCTCCAACAAAGCATTGTATTTATCCTGAACAATCAGATTTAAAAAGGGGCTGTAGGTATAAATGACATAAGGGGGTTTAAAGCTTGTGTTAACAGAACACAGAGATGACCCTTGTGACTGAAGGATGGGAGAGAGTGACACAAGATGAGATTTGGAAAGGTTATCAGGGGCCAGATCCCATACAGGCCTGTGGGCTACGGTTAGGAGTTTGTATTTTATTTTATGAGTAATAAAAATCAATGAAGAGTTGACAGGTGAGCAAAATGATCCAATTTACATTTTTAAAAATTATTCTCATTTATATATGGAAAATTTTTCTACTCATAAAACATCTTCTATGATCACAAGTTACTGACAAACTATATTTACTACTTTATTCTGCCAACAAACTTTAAAAACTGAAGGAAACAGATGATGTTCTATCAAAATATAAATTCCCCAAATTGACTCAATGGTAAGTAGAATACCTAAACAATCCAACAGCAATAGAATTTGAAATATATATACTAAACTCTACCACTAAAAAATGGCACTAGATTCATGAGATCTGCAAGTAAATTATCTCTAAATTCAGTGACACTATTTCCCCATGTTATTCTATTTCAGAGTATGGAGAAAAAAAAAAACAGAAAGCTTCCTAACTCTTCTCACAATTCTGTTATAATACTTATGACAAAACTTGATAAAAATATTCCAATAAAGAAAACTAGAACACTTGCAATTAATAAAAATTAAAATTTGAAACCAGATATTAAGTCAAATCTAGTAATGTGTTGAAATACTTATATTCTATGACAAAGTTTATTCCAGAAAATTAAAATGTCTCAATTTAAAAAAAAAACATATCAGTTTAATGTATTACATTAAAAAATTTTAAAAATATATGTGATCACATGAATGCATGCCAAAAAAAAAAAAAAATTAGATACTGGGACAGAGATTCCTGAGCTTGAAAATAAAAACTCTAAAAAATAAGAATAGTTTTAAAACATGACAAGTATATTAAATAAATCAATAAATATTGAGGGAAAAGACAAAAATAATTGTTTTCAGAAGATTTGGCACATGCCTGGAAAATACAAAAGATTCATTTGAAAAGCTATTGACTATAAATGGAGAAGTTAGTAAGTTGGATAGATATAAGATAAATATATTAAAAATTAATTATTTCTAAATTAGCAGAGATCAGTTCAGAAAGAAAATGGTGTGTTGGGAGGCAGCATTAGAACCTATTTAAACTAATGACAAAACCTAGAAATACATTTAACATTAAAAATATGACCTATTTAAAATATATAATAAGTGAAGAAAAACATTATAATCCTGGGATGTGAAGGTAGAAAGAATTAATAGCATTAAGAAATTTGTCATTCTCAAATGCATAAATTTAATGTAGTAATAATTAGAGTCCCAAAATATGATTTTAGTTTTGAGGATGAGATAGAAGTTGGAACTAGATAAAATATGAGGATGAAGGAGAGGTTGGAACTAGATAAAATAATTCTCAAATTTATCAGAAAATAATAAGTACACAATTTTCTTTAAAATTTTTGAAAAAGAATAGTGATGAAGGGATTAACTTGCCAAATATTAAATCTACCATAATGCTGTGTAAACAAATAATTATGGTCCTAGCACAGCACAGGAAAGTACTGGCATATCTCATTTTATTGCACTTCACTTTATGCTCTTCTCAGATATTTTGTTTTTATAAATTGAAGGTTTGTGGCAACCCTGTGTTAAGCAAGTCTATCGGCTCCCTTTTGTCAACAGCATCTGTTCATTTCATGTCTCTGTGTCATATTTTGGTAATTCTCTCAGTATTTTAAACATTTTCATTATTATTATATTTGTTATGGTGATCTGTGACCAGTGATTTTTGAAGTTGCCATTTTAATTGTTTTGGGACACCATAAACCACAATCATATGACAGCAAATTTAATTAATTAATGTTGTGTGTGTCATGACTGTTTCACAAACTGGCAGTTTCCAATCTCTCTACCTCTTCTCAGGCCTCCCTATTCCCTAAGACATAATGATGTTGAAATTAGGCCAATTAATAACCTTATAATGGCCTCTAAGCAATCAAGTGAAAGGAAGAGTCAACTGATAGGTCAAACTTCATGTCTTATTTTAAGAAATTATCACACTACTTCATCCTAAGCAACCACCACCCTGATCAATCAGCAGCTATCAACATCAAAATAAGATTCTCCACCAGCAAAAAAATTATGACTCACCGAAGGCTCAGGTAAGGGGTAGCAAATCTTAGCAGTAGAGTTTTTTCTAATTAAGTTATATACACTTTTTAGACATAATGCTATTGCACGCTTAAAACAGTACTGTATAGTGTAAGTATAATTTTTATGTGTACTAAGAAACAAAAAAAAATTCATGTGACTCACTTTATTTTGATGTTTACTTTATTGTGGTCATCTAGAACCTAACTCAAAATATCTCTGAGATATGCCTGTACATCAGTGGAAGAGAAAACAGGACAAATTGGAGTATATTTAAAAATTTAGCATTTAACAAAAACAGCACTTTGATTCAGTGAGAAAAGATGGATTCATTTAAAAAGTTGGAGTAGGAACTAGTGGCTAGTCATGTAAAAGAAAATAATGTTAAATCCTCAAGTATATGTCACATTTAAGGAGGTAAATGAGAAAAAAAATCCTATTTTAAATAGTAAAATATTTTTATAACCTTGAAATTTAGATCTTCCTAAACAAGAAACTCAGATGCCATGAAGGGGGAAAAGAGAATACTGACCACATAGAAATTGAAAGTTTCCCTGTAGAAAATGAAACCATAAACAAAGTAAAAGCACTGTAAAAGAGTGCAACAAAGAGTTAATATTTCTAATATAATCCATCCATTTCTGGAATATTAGATGAATGGAGAGGGGAACAATTGTTTCATGTTTTACGTTTTCTAAGTGTTGAAATTATAGGTAACTTTTCCTTGTTGAGATTATTCAGTAGCTTACAAATAAAACTAAGAATAATTGCTTTGGAGGTAGAATTGTGTTGAATTAAGAAATCAAAGGGAATTGAGAAAGCAGAAAAAAGTGGTGGCAGGAAATAGTGAAAGTGAGGAGAGATATTTCTTAAGTTGTAGACATTTTTACATCTAGAGGAAAAAGAACCAGTAGAAGAAAGAAATGAAAGATACAAAAGAGGGAGGGAATGAGACCCAAAACAGAGGGTAATGAATTTTACCTCAAGATAATAAAGAGACCTCCTCTTATGAGACTGTGAGAACAGATACAATCTGCCATAGAAAAGTTGTAAGGCAGACAGAAAGAGGATGCCTTTCTGATGATGGTCTCTACTTTCTCTTTGAAGAGGGAAAGACTATGAACACACTGCTGGCTGAGAATGAGAAGAATGAAAGGAATAGAATTCCTAAAGAAAGTAGTACATTTTAAAATAGCTGCTGTGGGGAAAAAAGAAAACAAGCTTTCTAAGGCAAGTAAGAAATTTTCTGAACTATGTGGAAGGCCTGGCTGAAGTTTGTATTAATACCAATCTGGTTAGTCATATATTTTTCTCTATATAGTATTCTTAAGACATGGAGCAGAACACCAACACTGGAAGAAGGATGCACCTAGAGTGAAAGATTGATTGGATAAATGTGATGAACATGCAAAGAGTGAAAGGAATTGAATATGTTACTAGGATTATCAGTGAAATCCAGGCCTGGAGGGGAAAGAAGTGAAGACAGAAGGACCATATAAATCAAACAGTGGCTCCAGGAAGTGGAAAAAAAAATGGTGCTGATGATAGAGGCTCTGTTCATCCCTCTGGCAACCAAATCAAAGTTGTGACAGACACAAAGAGCAAACAGCAAGGAAGAAATTGCCTTAGATCTAGATTAACAAGCCATATAATTGGGGAGAATCTCAGAAATCACCCTGAAATGGCTGAAGGTAGGTTAGGGAGAGGACACGAGGCTACCTGCTCCTCAACAGCTGAGTGGGACAGAGCCTGTGACAGCTGCAGACGCCCCATAAAGGGGCCATGTCTGCAAGTGAATTTTTGCAGTGACAGACCTACTTGCTCTGAGCACCTGTGCTGGTTTGGATGTGCAGAAGGCACCAGAGACTTACAGGAGGACACTGAATTGTCAGAGTGAGGGCCAAGGCATGACTTGCTCTGTATGAAAGTGCCAACAGTATCCATTGTTCCTCTGTTGAGCTCTCACCTCTCCCAGTGCCTGGGCTCAGCACTGCCATAGCAGAGACATCATCAAACTTGATAACAGAGGTTGCTCCACCTAAAACTCCACTTCCCCCAACTCACAACCCACCCAAGCCAAATATCCTCCGCAGGTCAGGTGCTCATTGCTGAGACTCACACTGGAGGAGGCAGCTGGCCTCAGTTTCTGGTGTGGCCTTTTGAGGCAACTATAAGCACAGCATCTGTGGATTGCTTGCTCAGTCTTAACAGGTGGCCACAGAGAGGGCACAGGCTTGAGCTAAATTTGGCCTGCAGCTAAACTCCTCTCAGGTCTGTGCCACTGGACACCTATCACACAAAACCGCACTATTAAGACCAGGAGACTTAGGAGCTTTGCTTAGTACATGGAAACAGACACAGAAAGGCAGCCGAAATAGGAAGACAAAGAAGAAGAAATCATATGAGAGAACAGAACAGTGATACAGATATAATAGAGTCAAGCAATCTAACAAATGGAGAGTTCTAAACACTAGTTATAAAGATACTCAATGAACTTATGAAAAATGTAGATAAATTTAGTGAGAATTTCAATGAAGGGATAAAAAACATAAAAATGGAAGTGGAAATTATAAAATGGAACCAGTCAGAAATAAAGAACACATTATCTCAAATGAGAAGTATAGTAAATGGAATAAACAAAATGAATTAAGAAGGAAATCAAATTACCTTTATAGAGGATGGGAAAGCCAAGGATACCCAATCAGAATGGCAAGAACAAAAGCCAAGACTATAATAATAATTTAAGAAGCCATGGGACACTATTAAAGGTAAAATTATCCATATCAAAGGGGTACCTGAAGAGGGAGAACAGAAATTTGAATATATATTTGAAGAAATAATAATGGAAAACTTCCCTAACCTGGTGAAGGAAATAGATATAAAACCACATGAAGCTCAGAGAGTCCGAAGAAAGAGGAACCCAAAGAGACCCACACTAAGACACATCATAATCAAAATGCCAAAGGTTAAATTTAAAAAGAAAATCTTAAAAGTAACAAGAGAAAAGCAGATAGTTACCTACAAGGGAGCACCCTCAAGACTGGCAGCTGATTTCTCAAAAGAAACTATGCAGGACAGAAGGGCTGGGCACAAAATATTTGACATGATGAAGACCCAGGATCTACAACCAAGAATACTTTATCCAGCAAAGTTATCATTTAGAGTAGGACAGATAAAGAACTTCCTAGACAAAAATAAGCTAAAGGAATTTATCACCACCAAACCAGTATTACAGGAAATGTTGGAAGAACTTCTTTAAGAAGAAAAAACATGTAGTAATAGCTACATTCCTATCAAGGAGTAGCTCAAATGGAAAAGAATTAAGTGCTCTAACAAAAAAAAAAATAGAGAGGCTGAATGGATAAGAAAACAAGACCTAAAAGAGACTCACTTCAGACTAAAAGTCACACAGAATAAAAGGAAGGGGATGGAAAAAGATATTTTCTTGATGGACCTCGAAGGTACTGCACTGAATGTAATGAGTCAGATAAAGACAAATATCATATGATTTCAAATACATGTAGAATCTACAGAATAAAATCAACAACAACAACAAAAGAGGAAATCAACTCATAGATATTGAGAATATTTAGAGGGATACTAGATTGGAGGGGAGTTAGGGTCAAAAAAAGGCAAAGGGTTTAAGTACAAATGGATAGCTGCAGAAGAAATGTGATGTAGTAGAGTATAGCATGGGGAAGACGGTTAATAATGTTGTAATAAATGTGTAATGGGGATGAGGGGTACTAGATTTAGCTGGGTGACCACTTTGCAAGTTATGTGGATCTCTGATCACTATGCTATACTACTAAAACTGGTATATTATTGTATGCCGACTATAAGTGAAAAAAAAATCCTCATTGAATTATACAATGTAATACAAGCAACTACTTGTCTATTATATTTCAATAAAGACATAAAAATAAAACAGTGGCTTCCAAAATTTATTATGTATAGGAATCATCTTCAGAGGAATTTAAGGAATATTCTCTAAAAAATGCTAATGTAGAGAAACAGAGGTGCACAGAAGAAGAGACTTGAAGTTTCAAAGAGTCAAAAATGTGGAAGAAGTAAGAAAGTCTTAAAGGAAACTGGGCACAGATGTGGCTTAGACCTTGGCATATTTTCAGCAGAGGAAGAGAGTTGGAGTTTTCTCAATTGCTGCTGCCATATGCTAGATATCCCTCTCTGCCTTAATTTCTCCATTTAAAAAAATGAAGATGCTATTTTTCCTTCCTTGTATTTATTTAAGGGTTTAGTGCCACTACTGAAGAGTATGAGACTTTCTAAGCCTACAAAAGAATGTTACATCACTTGAACCTGAGAAATGATTAGACAATATACCCAGGAGGCTTTATAGCCTATCAATTTTTTCTCATTGAGGAGCAGGTAGAATTTTGTTTGTTTCTTGTGGTTTTGCTTTTTTGAAATATGGTTAATAGGGGCCTATCAACTTGTTGGATGCCCAGATAGCTAGGTAAAATATTATTCCTGGGTGTGTCTGAGGGTGTTTTTGGAAGAGATTAGCATTTGAAGGGGTAGACTAAGTAAAGAAGATGCTCTCACCAATGCAAGTGGGCATCACCCAATCAATTGGGGATATGAATAGCACAAAAGATGGAGGAAGGGCAAATTTGCTCTCTGCTTGAGCTAGAAAAGCTATTTTCTCCTGACTCCAACTAATTACCCATCAGCTTTCTTGTTCTCCAGTTTGCAGTGGGTAGATTGTAGGGCTACTGGGCCGTCATAATCCTGTGAGCCAATTTCTATAATAAATCCCCTTTTACATTGGTTGTGAAGTGTGATGTTCCTTTTCAGAAATTTCAGTGTCAGCATTGTTCCCTCAGGCCAGCAATTTTAGTTTAGTGGTGACCATTATATTTGTTTTCTTAGAGAGAAAAGCTAAGCGTTTTGGGTGCTGGTACAAGGTTACGTGATGAGGGCGTGGACCCCATTCCTGAACTCACTAACAAACTTGAACCATAATTCAGGAGTAGTAATTGAGCCAGAAGACAAGATAGGGCCAAATTTATGGCTTTACCATTCAGAGAACTTGCCAAACACATTTCAACCTTTTGACAATGACCCAATTTCCTTGTTTCTTAACTTGGAATTATATGCAGCTTTTTTTTTTCTTGCTTAAAGTATTATCCTACATGACCATAGGCACTGGGATTGTCAGTCACAATATCTTACTAGTTCATCTGCATTTTGTCTCTCAGTCCAAGACTTTACTTTTCATTTCTTTAACGCACTGAGGAAACATGAGTCAGTAAACATCACCATGGATCACCCCAAGAGCCATACTCTCGCTCCAGAATTTTGTTTGAGGCAATCTTAGCATCTCCAGTCTTTCTTTAGAGTTGTTTCCTAAAAGGATTGTCCTTTTCACCTTTTTTCTATGATCCCATCACTGTTTATGGGAGCAGTTTATCTTTACACTTAATTTTCATAGACTCTGCCTTTAGCTTTCCTGCCTCATCTAAGGGGGAAGTAGAGTTAGCTAAGACATATTTCTGAAGGTCACAGCCCAAGGACACAGATCACAAGACTGAGGTTAATAATATTATGAAATGCTTCCCCTCCCCCACATTTTACCCTCAGCACTGACACCAATGGGGCCTTGGTATCACAAGAGTGGTGTGTAGCTGAAAGACCTGCAAGACACAGAATCTCTCTAAGGAACAGTACTTAGAGAAGCCCAAAGTTCACAAGGGGAGACAAACAAGGATACAAGAACTTGGAGCCTCTGGTGCCTACAGTTACACAAACATTAAACACAGTCTAATTTATACCACAGGCTCCCCTAGTTCTCAGTCCTTTGTGTTTGGACTAACCAAGCTTTCCTGGGCCTCCAGCTTGCAGATGGTAAATAGTGGGACTTCTTGGCATCTGTAATTACATAAGCCAATCCCTCACACACTCATCATAAATCTCTTGAAAAAAAATTACATATATATCTGTCTTCTTTTTCTCTGGAGAACTCGGACTAGTATGGAACTTCTTATACTTTCAAGTAATAGCCATATTAAGGACAAATCTATGGTGCAGTATAGATCAGAACATGCCAGAGGCTCTATAAATTAGTAATATAGAATTGAAATTTTCATATTCTAAATGAATTGCAAGAACCCTTGGATGGTCTTCTAGTCTACTTCTTAATTTCTCTACCTCTTGATACACTTATATATCTATTATTGTTAAGCAAAAGGTGATTAATTATCAACCCCCTCCCCATTTTCTAGGCAGAAATTGAAATTATACCATTCTAAGGCATTGCAATTTGAAAAATGACAGCCCAGCTGTCTAGGATAAAGTACTTTTGGAAATTTAAAATTAATATATCCTCTCTTTTCTTGACCTGTCTCCTCTTCCCAGCCTGTTTGGAGGTGATTAAAGCAGTCTTCTCTTCCCAAGGATAGTTGACCTCAATAAAATTATTCTCTCTAATGTCCTGGGAATTAGAAAAGTTCTGACTTTCCTTAACCAGTGTCCCAGTACTCTGGAGAACTTTCTGGTTCTCCCCATACTCAGTATATTCCTAGAAAGATTTTTTCCTTCTCATGTTTTTAAACAATAATACATAGATATTCTAAAATTTTGTGGGAATATAAGATTTGATTATGCTTTTTTTATATATCCCATCAGATCTTATATACTCAACTGGCACAGTTGACAAAGTTTGACACATGTTCATTAGTGATTTTTAGAACATGAATATTTTGTCTCTTATGGATATTATAAGCCTCTCTCAGACCATAGAGTATTTCCCTCTGCAACCTGCGTCCATCCCCTACACCCTCACTCTTGCTCTAGACACCTGAGATTTTTATAGTTTAAGCATGTATTTCAAGAGGCTAGCCTAAGGCAATACTTCATGAAAAAAGTTTTCTATGGCCAAATAAGTTTGGGCAAAGCATATATTGTTTTCATCTTAGAGATCTGCAATTAGAGATCTAAAAGTTAGTTAATTTAAAGACTCAGAGAAGTCCTCCAGGGTTTCCCAAGTTAATTGAACACAAAACACTTTTGTTCTTATAATGCCTATTAATACACCATGAATACACTTTGATAAACACTGATTCAGATCATGTCACAACAATGTCAGTCTCAGCATCAGTAGCATTTATTGTTCAGGGCATTGTATGAGGTACTATTAGAGATACTGGATTGTAAGATACAATCTATTCCCACAGATGATTATAATAAAGTTGAGCCAGAACATATAAATAAAGAGATAAATAATAATTTAAGGCGCCATAGTGTAAGTACCAAATGGGTAGTCCAAAAGAAAAGAGCAGCAAGGATGCATAGAAGGCAGGATTGCTATGAGCAAAGTGGTTGGAGAAGGTTCCAGAAGAATATGTCTTGAATTAATCCTTTGCAGGACACACACACACACACACACACACACACACACACACACGCAAAAATGTGGATGGTAAATCTGGGAAAATTAAGAGGACTAGTTTAGAGTTATTCAGGTAGGGTCAGAGTGTAACATACCTCACTTCAGTTTCTATGATAAGGATCTGGATCATCAATAAGGAGCATTATTGTCCGGGCCCAGAGAGCTACCAGAGGTCTTTGAGTGAAGAGGGAATATCTCAGAGGTAAGTATGTTTATAGAAAGTTGTGCTTCCTTCTGTATTTAGAACAAGAGTATTCAAAAAGGCTTTCTGGTTTGTGCTTTGTCTTAGCCTAACTTTCCCCTCGCCCTGCCCCAAGAGCATACTCTAAAACAAGTCTGGTATACGAGTACTGTATTTTGGGATGTGATCCCAAGGACCCAGAGGATGAGACTAGGAAGAGTATAAGAGAGGAGAGAAGAAGCCAATCTTTCAAGCTTTTTACCTCTGTGAGCAACTGAGGCATGACCCCCTTGGGACCCTCTAAGAGAAACATGAAGAATGTATCTCAGAATTGTTAACCCAAGAGATGAAAGAGAGAAAAATTTATCTGCCAATTCCCATCCCTCATTAATTAAGAGCTGCCCTCACATCTGCTGATTTGTATATGCTCCAGAATGCTCAAATGAGTTTCTGTAGGCATCCCATTTTGTGCAAACAGTTAAGCCGTGGGGCAGAAAGTAAGAAATACACCGCAAGGCTGATACAGTGTTGTCAAGTTACACCTACGTGCAGCTGGTGTAATGGCTGGAGTAAAAAGTGGGGGGGTCCAAAAGAATGTCTGCATAAAAAGTGTTTGATAAAAACTTCAAAGGAAGATCAATCCAGCCCAACACCATATTTCCAGGTTTCTACATATTCCGTTTCTTAAACTCTTTGCACCTTGATTCTTGTACAAATAATCAGGTCCAGGGTTTTTAGCAATGTTCTTTTTCCCTCTTTCCATTTACCCTTATTATTTGAAAGAAAGAAAGAAAGAAAGAAAGAAAGAAAGAAAGAAAGAAAGAAAGAAAGAAAGAAAGAAAGAAAGAAAGAAAGAAAGAAAGAAAGAAAGAAAGAAAGAAAGAAAGAAAGAAAGAAAGAAAAGAAAAGAAAAATAGCTAAACTATAAGGAATATTTTTGTTTCAACTTATTTATACAAAAAAATCATTTTTTTCAGAACTGTTTAAATAGGTACACTTGAGGGCAAAAAGACCACCAGAAGTTCCCAGATAAGATGTGCATGCTCTGTAGGTAAGAATTAACTTGTATGAGAAATTTTTCAATAAATGTTTATACTTCTAGGACATTTCTGCATCTCCAATCAGAACAAACAAAAATACTAAGGTCATTGTCCGCTCATCACTCTAGACAAAGTCTTCTTGGACAGAAGCCATTTTGGGAGAAGTGGTTCTTTAGAACTGCCACAAACCAGCAATATTCATCATCTAGTCATTCAACAAATATTTGTTGAGGACCTACTATGATCCAGGTACTGTTCTAAGCTTTGGAAATAAAATTTTAAACAAACAGACAAAGTCTCTGCCTTGTGAAAGTTACAATCCAGTTTCAGGGAAAACATATACAAATAAATATATAATATGTTAGATAGTGACAGAATTATGGAAAAAAAAACAATATTAGGGAATAAGAGATTGCTAGGTTAGGAGTAAAAAGAAGGATATTATTTTGCATGTATTGGAAAGTATGGAATTTTTGGAGAGGCGTGAAGGAAATGAAGAATGAGCCATATGGAAATAAGGGGAAGAAATATGCCAGATGAGTAAAACAAGTGCCAAAATCCTGAGGCAAGTTATGCTCGGTTTGTCCACGGAAAAGCAAGGAGACTAGTGTAACAAGAATAGAATGGGTGAGATAGAAAATGAAATGAGAGGGGACAGAGAGGTATGACATAGGACCTTGTGGAGATGACAAAGGGCACTGAAGAGCATCATAGAATGATTGGCTTTTACTCTGACTGAAACAGAAAACCATTGAAGGATTTTGAGCAGAGAAGTCACATAAATTTTATCAATTGCATCAATTTTAAAGAATAATTCTGATTGCTATGAAGAATAAATGTAGTGGGGCTGAGGTAGAGATGAAGAGGCCAGTTAGGAGGCTGGGCAAGAGATGATGACGGCCCAGATGAGAATGACAGCAGTGGGGCTTCTAAGAAATAGTAGGATTCTAATTACATTTTGAACGTAGAGTTGATAACATTAGATGATGAATTGGTTGTGTAGTATAAGAGAAAGTGAGGAATCGAAAATGACTCCAAAGTTTTTGGCCTGAACAACTAAAAGAAGGGAGTTGTCATGTAATGATTCAAGGAGGATTGCAGGCTTGGTTTTGGAAAGAATTAAAAGCTCAGTTTAGGGCATGTGAAGTATGAGATATTTAATAAACAAGTGGGGATGTCAAGTAGACAGTTGAACGCAGACAGGCAATCCTCTCTGCACAATTCCGAAATTATGTACAAATTTCAGTTACCATGGTTTCATTAAATATCACCAGTCCTCTAACAAATTCCACTTACATTAACTGTGAGTGACAGCAAACAATATAACTTCACTGCTTCTTTAGACTGTAAATGACAGATGTACATCATAATCAGTGACAAATCACATCACTTCTTTCAGAGCCTGCTTGTGATTGGTCACTGTGCGTCACTTATTCAGTTCCCACAGACAGAAATGTGTGTCGCTGTGGTGCCTCCTGGTCTCCCAGTGATAAACCTACATGACATTCTACCAGAATGGGTACTCAAAAGAAGAAATTGACCAATAAAAAAGAAAAAAAGTGGTAGCAAAGAAAAAAGTGGTAACACTGAAAGTGCTATTTGAATCAAACATAAATGAAGTTATAGAAAGAATAGCTGATGTGGGAATGTTGTCTCTGTTACCATTCAAGAGATACTACCTGTGCATGCAGCCAGGTGAAGGCAAGTTTATTGTCACAAAGAGGGGGAATGGTTGTAACAAAAGATTAAGATGTCCCAGAGGAGGTAATACTGGCAAAAAAAAGTTCACATTAGAGAAATTCCTGGAGATATTTAACAACAATGAAAGCAAAAAGGCTAAAATGTTGGAAGTTATTTCAACCTTAGAAAAAACTATGACAATTCTCCAAGGCATAGAAAAGATGCTCACTCCCTACCTTGTCACACAACATGAAGATAAGCACAGTTCAACCTGCTATTGATAACTATTTTACAAAGTAATAAAACACTAATTCTCAATGTTTCTAATGTTTTAAATTAGTGTAAACTAAGTAAATGTTTTTAATACATTTTTATTTTTTAATTTTCCTATATATTTATAATTGACAGTCTTTAATTTTGACATTTTAAAGTTTCAAAAAAGATAAAGTTTCAAAAAAGCTTACATGATTATTACACACTACTGTGAATTTGGAGTTTAGGATAAGAGGTCCAGGCTAAAGACATAAATACTTGAACTTTTAGTGGATAGACAATATTCCAGGATGAGATCACAGGGAGAACATATGTAGATAAAGAAAAGGTCTAAGGACTGAGCCCCAGGGAACTGCAATAATTAGACATAAAGGGAAGGAGGAAGAATCAACAAAGAAGGCTGAGAGGGAATGGCTAATGTATTAGAAGGAGAACTGGGAGGTTTCCCAAAGTCAATGGGGGCGTTTCAAGGAAAATAATTAACTGAGCTACTGGTTAGACAAGTGAGACAAGACCTAGGAATCCACTGTGCATTTGGCAATATAAAGCTTGTGGGTACCTTGACAAGAGCTGTTTCAGTAAAGTGATCCCAGGAGAGCCTGATTTAAAATGAGTTCAGGAGAGAATGGGAGGAGAGGAAATGAAACAATAACTACAGGCAACCCCTCTGAGAACTTCTGTAGGGCGTGGCTGGAATAGATGTGAACCCAGAGAACTCTTTTGAAGACTGACACCATCACAGAACCTTTGTATGCTGACTAATATAATTAATGAAAGATTTAATGCCAGGAGATGTTGATGCCAGGAGAAGAAACAATTATTAAAACAGTGTCCTTGGGAGAGGGTAATACCTTGCACACAAGTTTACCCTGGACAGCAACAGGGCCTAATGAGAGGGCCAGACTCTTGACCTCTTTCAGGATTCAGTTGCCTCAACTATAAAATGAAACTGAACTAGACCAGAGTTTCTCTAAGTGTGGTCTGCAGACCAGCAGCATCAGCATCACCTGAGAACTTATTAAAATGCAAATCTCAGGCCTCATTTAAGACCTACCGAATCAGAAATTCTGAAGTGGGCCCAACAACCTGCGCTTTAAGGAGCCCCCCGGGGGATTCCAATGCCCCCTAAGATTTAGGACCAGTGGATTAGATAATCTTTAAAGTATCATCTGGCTCTAACATCTGTGAATCTAAGCATTAATAATCTGTTCCTGCCAATATCTACTTAATAAGTTTTCATAATACTTTAGTACTATTTTTGAGTAAAAAGTTTATAAAAACAAGCTGTTTTCTAATTTTTGTCCATCAGCAAAAGCCAAACATTGGGGTCAGCCTCCGCAAACGATGTTTAAAATACATAACAATGTTTAAGAATATAATGAGGTTTATGTATTTTAAAATCATGTTCTTAATCATTTCCAACACAATTTTTTCAGGAAATAGTGTACAATTTAGTTTTGAAGGCATCAATAAAGCTTATATGCTTTTCCTGTCACTTTCATTTAATTTTTAATGAAAAATCTTTGGGAATTAAAAGCCTCTGCTCTCTAGTTGTTTGGCACTGTTTTGTACTGCTTGAAGTGCATTATTATTCCCCAGAAGCAGAGTAGACAAGGAAAGACAGGTGACATTAATCCGCCCCACACTGTTGTTCTTTGTGAATTTGGGTCTCTCCAGCCACACACTTGGAGGAAATTCCATACAAACAGAGGAAGCCAAACTCTTTCTGGGAGAACTTAGTAGCTGACTTACTACATTCGACATTGATGCCTACAAAAGATAAAACCTGGGAAAAGACCACAGGTCCCATTCTCCATTGTTGCTGCCCCGGCCCAGTGTGTATGTCTGAAATTTCCCTGGGTGAGGGGGGGCGCCACCAGAGTGCAGCTGCCTGTGCAGGATTGCTGATGTTTACAGTAGCAAGTTAGTCCTGCTTTATGCCAAACCATGTTGTTTCTTGTTTTAAAGATGAGAACAATTCCTTCGCTCCCCAGTCCATTGTTCTTTGGTTTACTAGACTTTCAGGAGCAGGAAGCAGTAAATTACTAAAGAAAAATGTGTAAATCTCACTAGGGTGTGCTCCTTGACTTTGGATGAAATTTAGCATACCGGATCAGATGGGATGGTATAGAGACGGGTCCTCTCTGTTTTGTGGTAAGTTGGTTAGGGGAAGTGAAATAAAAGTCATTAGACAGTTTCCTGAGTCAGTGCCTGCACCTTTTTGGAAGTTCCAAGCGCTGCTTAGTTTGATGGCTCCAGAAAGCCAGCTGGTTAGCAAGCAGTAAGGACGCCGCTAGCCAAGGAGAACCCTGCCAGCAAGCCCTCTCTCTGTGCTTTCCCAAAGTCTTTTTCTTATTTAATTCAATTAGTTAACATTGAGTATTCTTATCTGTGTCTGTTAATAATGAGGGTGGAGAATAAGTATAAGTATATCCTCAGTCACTGAAAAAAAAGATTGACTTTAAAAGTTTAAGTTATTTTCTTTTTTTTGTTTTAGGTGGGGCAACCCTTGGTTGACCTCACAGATTGCAAAAACCTTGTCAGTTTACAATCCCTTATTTTTTAATTGTACAGCACTTGGTTTTCCTAGGTGGCCTCCCATCCAAGTACTAACCAGGCCCGACCCTGCTTAGTTTCTGAGATCAGACAGAGTCAAGCTTGTTCAGGATAGCTTGGCCATAGACATAAATTATTTTCAAAACACATCTATAGAAAGTCATTGTTAAAGAGAGGACAGCAGATGAATAAAGAAGTTACCTATAAAGTAAATAATCATCTACTTCCTCATCCTATTCAACAAACCTTTCCTGAACACTGTCAGTTCCTGGCTGGCTTAGTCACCTCCCTCTGCTGCAGTGTTTCTCATGCCTGGCTCAATACTAGGGTCACCTCGAGAGCTTCGGAAGTGACTGAGGCCTGGGTCCTACTCCTAAAGATTCTGAGGATTTGTAAAACCTCTCCTCGGACGGTTCTAACATGCAGCTGAAGTGGAAAAACTGCTCTACTGCTTCCCCCTCTTTTCCCCTCAACTCTCCATCTGCCCTTCAGAACCAGCAGCACCTCTGGTTTCCCCTCCCCAGCAGAAGCTGAGATAGTGAAAATGGACCTGGTAGTTCTTAGGACATGGATTCCCAAGTTACCTGATATAAGAATCATCCGGGCACTTACCAGATTAATGCAGACTCACCTCTCCATTGCAATAATAAATAATGACTAATTGTATTGAAACTGAAAAAAATACATTATCTAAATTATCATAAGTAAGCCAATTACTTTAAAACATTCTCTTGAATGACTGTTCCTAGCTTCTTTGATTCTGTTTTCGGTAATATATGAGGCTTAGAGGACATCAGCATCCACTCAAGAATCGAATGTTGCACTCAATTCAATAGTTAATAGATATTAACCTATTTAAAAGCATAATAAACACTAAATAGAAGTCCAGGGTTAGAAAAAACTTTAAAGATGACCTAGGCCTATTATTAATCTGAAGCATTACAAATCCCCAATCAAGCAGTCATCCAATTTAGACATGAATACTCCCCAGTGACACGGAAAGTTTTTTGTTTTGGAAAACTTTTGTAGAATTTTTAAGACGATGAGACAGTTTATAGCAGGGATGCAGTTTCTCTGCATATTCAGCTAATGCCTAATAGGTGGCAGGCAGCATGCTGGCACTGTGTGTACACACTGGTAAATAAAACACATTCCCTGCTCTTAATGTACTTGTAGTTTAATGATGTAAAGAATAAAACAGAAGTTAAATACTTTGTGATGTGTGATAAAATATGGCTAAATGCAGAAACACAAGAGCAGTCTAGAGGACGAACCTTCCTGAGAAGTGACATCGAAACTGAGGCTGAAGCACGAGTGGCTCTAAGTCAGTGTTGCCAGTTTTTGCATAGTATGAAATGGCTTTATTTTTTCCCCAGTGCTCTATTGACTCTTTCTTCACTGATGATAACTTTCTATTTACTTTTGCTTTTCAAAACTTAGAACAAGCCAACACAAAAAAAGCAATCTTCTCTCTGATTTAAAAGCTCTAGCACTTTCAATGTATTAGGACTAGGAGGAACATGACGGAAAGGGACAACCATCTCCTTACTTAACTGGATGCAATAATGGCTTGCTCAGTGCATCTCTGGTTAGTGTGAACTTTTCCTGAAGCAGGTTCTTTTACAGGGCACATGCATGAGTTCTTCAAAGGGCCTTGTGAGTCCTCCCCACTACCCAGTTCCCAGTCTCTTCCCCTCCACCACCTTCACCAATTGGTCCACCCCACAACCTCTAGAAACTAGTGCTCTTTGCCAACAAGTAGTCTTTGTGACTAAGGTATTGGCAAGATGTCTTAACTCACCTGCTTCTCATGGTGTCCATTAACTAGTTTGCAGAATACAAGGTCAACACACACAAGGAAAAAAATCATATTTCTAAATACTAGGAATGGACAAATGAAAACTAAATTTAAAAACAATATCACTTAGAATAGCTTCCAAAAAATTAAATCCTCAGGTGCAAATTTAACAAGAATGTGCCGGCTCTATGCACTGAAAAATACAAAAACGTTAATAAAATAATATCTAAAGAAATAAAGACATATTCTGTGTTCACAAATTAGCAGACTCAATACACTTAAAATGTCAATTCTCCTCAAATTGATCAATAGATTTAATACAATTCCAATGAAAATCTTAGCAAATTTTTTGTAGATAAATATGAGCTGCTTCCATAATTTATACGGAGAGGCAAAAGAATTACAATAGCCAAAATAATTTCAGAAAAAAACCCCAAAGTTGGAGAACTCACACTACTGATTTTTAAATTACTAATAAACATGGTAATTGAGGTTGTATGTTATCAGAGAAAGGATACAGCTATAAATTGATGAAATAAAATTGATGCATACAAAATATTGTTGATTACTTGGAAAATATATGAAATGATTCAAAGGAGAAAGAATGTTCTTTTTAATAATGGTGGTAGAATACTTATATGTTCATATACAGAAAATTAACCCCAAACTAAACCGTAGGCTTTATACAAAAATTAAATCAAAATGGATCATAGGTCTAAATGTAAAACAGAAAACTATAAAACAGAATAAAACATGGGAGAAAATCTTTGAGACCTCAGGTTAGTCAAAGAGTTCTTAAACATGACACTGAACACACAATTTACTTTAAAATATTAAATAATTGAACTTATCACAAATTAAACTTAATCAAAATTAAGAACCTTTACTCTGAGGTTCCTTGAAAAGCTAAACATAGAATGACCATATGAGCCAGCAATTCCACTCCTAAGTATGTGTCAAAAGGACTGAAAGCAGAAACTAAAACATACTTATACACCTATGTTTACTGCAGCATTATTCACAATAGCCAAAAGGTGGAAACAGCCCAAGGGGAGACCAAATGAATGAATAAACAAAATGAGATACATACAAACAATGGAATATTATTCGGCCTTAAAAAGAAATGAAATTCTGATGTATATTATAACACAAATGGATCTTGAAAACATCATGTTTAGTGAAATAAGCCAGTAACAAATATTGTTATGTACTTAAAGTCTCTGCTTATATGAGGCACCTAGAATGGGCAAATTATAATATAGAGACAGAAAGTAGAGTAAAAGTCAATGGGAGAAGAAGGAAATAGGTAGTTACAGTTAAATGGGTACAGAGTTTCTGTTTGGGGCGATGAAAAAGTTTTGGATATAGGCAGCGGTGATGTGGTAACATTGCACACCATTGTTATAATAAATTGTGCACTTAAAATAGTTAAGATGGATATAGATCCTCACAATTTTTTTTAAGGAGAGGAGGTAAACCTTTTCTCTGTGAAAAGCACTGTTAAGAGAATGAAAGACCAAAGTATAGACTGGAAGAAAATATTTTGCAAATCACATATCTATTAAGGAATTTGAATCCAGAATATATAAAGAGTTCTCAAAACTTAACAGTAATGAAAAAAAGAAAACTATTATAAAATGGGCCAAATATTTCAACAGATACTTTACCCAAGAAAATATAGAATGGCAAATAAATTCATGAAAAGATGCTCAATATCATTAGCCATTAGGCCAATGACATTAAAAGCACAATAAGATATCACTACACACCTATTAAGATACTAAAATAAAAGTCATGACAATAGTAAGTACTGAATGGAACAACTGAAACTCTCATGTTATTAGTGAGAATTTCAAATGGTACAGACACTGGGAAACAGGCAGTTTCTTAGCAAATTAAACATATGTTTGTTCTATGACCCATCAATGACACTCTTGCTTATTTATCCTAGAGAAATAAAAATTATGTTTACTCCAAAACCTGTACATAAATGTTAATAGCAGCTCTATTCATAATCACCAAATCTGGAAACAACTCAAATGTACTAGAATGGGTAAAAGGATATATATAAAAAAGTGTGCATCCATCCAATGGGACACTTCTTAGCAACAGAAAGGAATCAACCTTTGATACTATCTTAGTCAACTTAGGCTACTGTAACAAAGTACCATAGATCAGATGACTTAAATAACAAACATTTATTTTCACAGTTCTGGAGGCTGCTAAATCCAAGTTCAAGGTGCTGGCAGATTCAGTTCTTGGTGAAGAATTACCTCACAAGGCAGAGAGAGGGACCTCTGGTGTCTCTTTCTCTTCTTACAAGGTCACTAATCTCATCATGAGGGCTTCACCCTCATGACCTCATCTAAACCTAAGTAGTTCCCAAAATACCCACCTCCAAAGACAATCACAGTGCTGGTTATGGCTTCAGCATATGAATTTTAGGGGGACAAAAACATTCCGTCTATAGCATACATACAAAAATGTGAATGAATATCAAAGACATTGTGCTCAGTGACAGAAGCCAGTCTCAAAAGATTACATACTGTCTGCCTCCATTCATATGATATTGTGAAAGAGGCAAAACTGTAGGGTCTGAGAACAGTGGTTGCTAGGGAGCAGGGACAGGGGAGGATATGACAACAAAGAAAAAGCATCAAGTAGTATTTGGGCGGTTAAAAGTGATTTTTTATCCTGATTGTAATATTTATTACACAAATTTATTTGTTAAAACTTTTAGAGCTATACAGCCTCTTTCTTAAAAAAGTCCATTTCACAGCATGAAAATTTAAAAATTAAATTAAATTAAATTAAAAGATGGCATCAGATTCTAGTTCAGTAGCTAAACATTAGGAAGTGACATTTATTTAAACCTCACTATACTGCAGGTGAGATCATTATTATTTATAAGTAGACTAGAGAGATGGTGTGTTTAAGGGAAATAACATTTAAGGTAATGGAAATATAGTTAACCTTACAAATGTCAAAAGAGCAAAATATGTAGCGACAAATCAACACTACCTTGTCAATCCAACAGTGAGAATGAGGCTCCCTGGGAGGGAAATACAGTGTGCTGCTCCAACACCGACATCCAGACCATACCAGGTGGGGTCTGAACCTGAGGAAGAGAAGAGTAGGATGATACCAATAAACAGGAGCAATAGTCAGACCTGAAAAAGGCAGAGGTGGTTCCTCAGTGTCCACTTTTGAAGAGAGTGGTTCAGAAAAGTCTTCACAAAGCTTGGAGCTGCCTAGGGAATAGGGCCCCCAGACGAACGCACTGAAGTGAGTGCTCCCTGGAAGGTGTTCTGAGGAGAGCTTCCAGAATAAATGCTAAAGCCCAACTTAAACCCTCTCTGCACTAAGGGTAAAGGTGAGGGAGAATCTTCCAGGGGAATCCTGCCAGCAGGTCACCACAAATGACAAAATTTAAATTTTCCATGCTTAGTTCTTCTCTGTTGAATGGAAATAGCGATGGACAAAATAGTTTACTTCTTTCATCTACTGGTGAGGGTGTGGCGGGAGACTCTCTTTAGGGTGTTCAGTTATAAGGAACTATTCATTTAGACTTTCATCGTGAAAGTAAAACAAGATATTACAGAAGTGAGTATATTATTTAAGGTTTTAAATATTGTATGCAAATGATTATGCATAGACGATTATCTTAAAATATTTTTATGGTGTATACTGCATAGTCTTTGCATATTTGTTTCTGAAATCCATCCCTTAGTTTGGCAGAGTCGTATGTAGATGACTATAATTGTCCACCAGAGGGAGACACAAGACTGTGTTTTCCCCTTGGGGCTTCATCAGGCCCAAATCTCTACCATATGTTGGTAGACAGTGAGGCAATCTAAAACGAAGAAGAGATTTATGGTTCTAGAGTAAGATAAAAGGACAAAGAGGAGAGGTGTGATTCTGACCTCCATAAATGTCCTGCTTTTCTTCTAGGCCTTGGGTGACTCTCCTCCTGTCTTCTGTCTGCAAAGCCAAGCCATTTATCTACCCTGGAAAGCAAAGTCTTTAGGATTCCTGGCACTATACAAGCTAAACAAATTGTATAAGAATACTCCCATCCAACTCACCCGCTGCCAAAGGAATACATCGTTCAGCTCAAGGAGGCCTTTACTAAATTTCAAGCCATCCTTCCAGGGATGATTAATGCCCCAACACCACACAGTGGAATTTGACAGAGGATGGTTTTAGTCTACTCTGGAAGATTTCCTTTGTTAATTCACTCAACAAAGAAAAAAATTTATCGTGTGGCAAGTATCATTTCACATTTTAAAAGGGGGTCTTTAATAATAGGAGAGCTCTACCAATGAAATGAACCCATTATTTAGATGCATGCTCTAAAACAGATTTCTGAACAGAACAAGTTGTTAGTGTACTTTACATTGGAGAGTCTAGAAAATGTTTGTATAACACCCTTGTGTGCAATGAGAGATTCAAAACTAGAAAAGACTTCTTGACAAACATATTAAGGAATGCAGCAATACAACTATAAGGTACTGCTGGGATTTTTCTCTTCATCAGTCTTTTAAAATAAATCAAACATACGTGATTGCACAATTATTTTCTTTCATGATCACCTAATTTCCCACATTAAGCCCCCAAACCAGATCTTGAAAATGAAAATAAACCTAAGCTTACCACCCACTGGGGAAAAACAAATACCTCTGCATAGCTGGGCCACAGATTTTTTAAAAAATGACTTTGAATCTCACTTTACTTTAATATCCAGGACTTCGGGGTTGTGGGGATGGGGTAAAAGTAGGGTCATAACGGGGGAATGCTTTTCCCCTCAGCGGACTAATAGGGGAAGCAGTGACAACTTAAGAGTACAAACTCACAGCATTCTTTTCCTTGGGCTCTAATTAGCCGAGGGAACCAGCAAAAGATGACACAGAGGATGGGATTTTTTTTTAGTGATATTCTCTCCAGCCATGGTTTCTGATGCAAAATGCTCTCCCTGGCTCAGTACGGCAGCTGTTGCTGCAGCTGCAAACACTGGGTGAACTGGGGCAGCCATGGGATTGCCACTGGATGCCCATAGAGTTCTGTGGACAGGGGGCCCACAATATCTGCCAGCAACTATGTGAACAAGTGGAAAATTTTCATGTGTGGTTCCAGAGGACATAAAATGACCTGTTTAAGTGAAACAGAAACTTAAGAAGGGAAAACAAACCATTAAAAAGCATAAAGTGAGCCATGTCTGTTTTGGAACTCGAGGAGCAGAGGTGATCAAAATGACTGTAGAAACTCTGACACCTCACCCTTCCTTTTCTCCATGAACAGACACAGAATTGCAAGAACTTTTAGAGCCAAAGGTTAATCACTGAAGGGGATCAGCTTCCCTCTCCCAGGAACAAATTTGTGTAAGAAATCTGATGACATGTTCCTGGATTGGCCATAAAAACCATTTCCCAAATAACATCAGCTAACTCCAGATTCTAACGTTGGGACTATCCCCGATTCATTGGGGAAATCATTTTATTAAATCAGTTCAGTTTTACCAGGGTATGATACAATTTGAAGAGCTATGTCATGCAACCGCAGGGTTAAGCGTGAATGAAAATACTATTAATTAGAGATAAGCATTTGTCCAAGAACCTGCTATAATAGATCTTGTGGGGATTTAGCTCAGCACTTTGCTAGTCAGAAATTCAAAATGGATTTAAATGTGAAATGGAGTCCTCTGTCTTACAGGAATACGTTCTTGAGACCTTTTCTTTCTAAGAAAAATTTGCTCATTTTGTTACACTCACCTTCCTTTCCTGATTAAAAAATTCAATCTTGAAATGAGTCTTAATTTTTGGTATTATCTCTTTAAAATATTTTCTAAAAATTGCCTTTTAAATGTAGTTTAGGTTTGATATAAAGATAATTACAGTTACGTCATAAAAAATTTTCACATGTAATAAATACTTTTAGAAAGTCTTTTACAAGATAACAAAAACTTAAAGCTTACCGTGTATTTCTTATGAAGAATGGAAATTAGACATGATAAAATGATCTAATTTCTTCACCATCAACTGTTTAATGACTTTTTAAATGTCAAAATAGATTTATCTCAGAGCTAATATATTTGTGTTTCCTAATGGCAAAGTTTATAAGATAAAGTCCAACAAGAGTGAATTCTAGAAGGCTTAATAATTACACTTTTAATTTATATGTGCTAACTATACAGTTGTATGTTATAGTTTTAAAACTTATGTTACACTACACTCTAATGAAACCAGTCTGGTATAATACAGTGATTTCCTAATGTGCCCTGGATGAAGATCAGAGAAACACATGACCTAGCCGAAGGAACACAGCTACTAGTTCAAGGTAGATCCAAGCCTGGAACATGTCTCCTAATCCAGCACTCTTTCATGGCCATCATGATGTTTCCCTCTCCCCCAGTGTAGTTTTTCACCAATTTAGCCTGTGCCCCCAAACTCTTTTCTTGGTGCTGAGCCTCTGGACCTCCTGGGCCTGACCTCCCCAGTGCAGACCCTCACATTCTTCCCAGCCTTCCTCAGCTCATCCTTCTCTGATCATTCTTCCTTGCCCTCTGCTTAAAAGGCCATGTTTACCACATGTCCAACACATTGTGAGCACCCACCATGGGCCAGACACTATTACTGATTACTTAATTAGTTAATTAATTCAACATATAGTCAAGAGTAACCAACTACCTGCTAGATCTGAAGATAAGAGGGAGCGTGCTGTTTTCAAGAATGTTTAATAAGATCAAAAAATGAAGTTCCAGAAGGGACTGAAAAGAGATAAGCCTCAAGAGGCAAGCCAACAGGCAAATAATGAAGGAGCCTTGGTGCTATACAAAGGATTTTTAACATCGGTCTTCTAGATAGAAAAAGAACTTCAGTAAGGTATTAGGACTGAAGATGTAGATTTGGCAGTTTTTGATGCATCTATAATTCTTATTGAAGAATCTAGAAGTCAATTTTACTATTTCTTCTTAACAGATTAAAAATCCATAGTGAACATCCATTGGTTTTGCCTGCCAGAACCCCTTCCCTCTTCATCTAGTAACAGCTCCTTGCTTATTCTAGAAAACTGCTCCTGCCTCACCCCGGGCATGTAGTTTGAGGGGAGCCAAGGCAGTGTTCTGTGCCTTCCAAGGCCAGTGACCCAAGCTGGGCCATTATAGTAGCTTACACTTCTGACTACAGTCTTAGGGTGACAAGACCAGAAGGAGGAAACCCTATCTAGGTTTCTCTGAATTGTAACTGGGATGAAGGGCCCCTTCCTCTTATAGCAAAATTGTACACACATCAGGACAGAATTACTCTGCATATAGCACAGGGAGGCAGAACTGCTGTAGGAGGGACTCAAAGTGGGGCCCAAGAGAAGCAGAGAGAGGAGTCCCAATCACGATAAGACCTTGGTTCCTGTTGTGCTGTGTTACACCTCTACCTTTCCAGTTATACGAACAATGAATCTCTTCCAGGACCCAAGCTAGTTCAAGTTGAGTTTCTGTCACAAATAACCAGAAGTCCCAAGTAATATGGAAACTGACTTAGGTTCAATGACTTGATCAAGGCAGGTGGCAGACAGAACTTGGAATCAGACCCAGGGCCTTCTGACCACCATGATGCAGAGTATGGGATTCAAATGCAATGCCCACTCTCCGGCTAGAGGAGCATCTCAAACCATGAAATAAATAAAAGAGTTTAAACGAGTCAAGAGCCAACTTCAAATTTGGACAATTTCAACTAGTGCAATGTTAGGCAAATCAATTAAACTCTCTGAGTTCCATTTGTCAAGTGAAATAAATATCTTTCCTGATCACAGGTGTTTGGTTAAATAAGGAGGCTAATACACGTGAGAGCATTTTGAAAACAATGAAGAACCTATCCCAAGGTAAGTGTTGCCAATCTTGATCAGCAACAGAAATGTGTATTAAATCCATTCTCTCTCTCGGTGTGTAAACCTACAGTCCTAGGGGTGGGAAACAGAAATCCAGAATGTTATCTCATCCATGTTAATTTCCATCTGAATAAACAGTCACTTCTGTGTTATTGTTGTTACCGAACATTTATTGAAAGCCAGACAGGGTCTTGGTGCCCTGGAAAATACAAAATCTAGAGAAGTCTCTGGGAAAGGCAGGAAACCCAGAGCAATGGTTGGCATGGTACTTGGGAACAAGGAACCAAAGGTGTGGCTCCCAAGTCCCCTTCAGAATTAACATGACAGTATGTCCGCATTCCGGAGCCTGTTTTGCACTGCCTTTTCTACCTGCCCCCTCCTCTTTCGTGGGGCATTTGGAAGACCTGTAGGAGAATTCAGTGTGCATGTCTTGGGGGGACAGAGCATAACGTTCTGTAATTAGGCTCAGTTCTGTTTATTGCAGACACCACTTAATTTTGAAAACAGAATCCTATCTTTTCCTTTGGGGTATTTTTAATGACATAAGAATGTCAATGTTTTTTGTTTGTTTTATTTTGTTTTGTTTGCTGTACAGGTGTATCATGCTTAGATATTAGGACATTCTTTGTCCTGAAAATGTTCATGTAAATCACATTTTGTCAAAATCAAATTATACCCAAAATGCAATAGGATCCCTATAGAAACTCATATGGGAGGTGGTGTTGTGTATAGGAAAGAGTGGAAGATGGGAGTCAGAAAATCAAGATTCAAGCACTACTTTAATCTTCTGTGACTCTTGGCAAGTCATTTAGTCTCTTTGCTCCATAGTTTTCACATCTGTTAAATGAGGATAATATCAGTTTTTGACTTACCTTATGGGTTTTTGTGAGCGCCCAATGAAATGCTTTTGAGTTGGATAAAGACTAAATCTATGTCCTCTGGGATTTCAAGCCCTGTTCATAAAAACTCAATTACAAGAATTGAAAACAATAAGCAATGGATGTGAAAATGAAACCATTCAAGAGATAGGTGTATTGCGCACATAGCCAGTCCTCAGTAATTTGAGTGAATAATAAAAAAAATTGTATAACTGCTTCAGCCACTGTTTATTATCCTGCACACTAGGCAATCACAAGTAGTCCTATACCCAGGTGGCGCTCACTTATCCTTACAACAAAGGCCACAGGAACCTAATAAAAAAGCAATTCATTCTTATTTTCAGTGGCCACAGTTGCACAAATTATTTGTATCTTGCAAATCATTTATCCAGAGTCTTTTATGCTTCAAAAGCATTCTCAAAATGTGATTCTCAAGACACTGGCATCTGAATCTACCCCAAGTTACATTTGAAAATGAAGAATTCTGGATGTCAGCCCAGATTTGGTGAATTAAAATATTTGGGGATGAAACTGAATAATCTACATTTTAACAAACATATTCTGACACACAACTAACCCATTCCTACAAAGTTTGAGAGTGATTTTTAGATTCCCAGAAATAAGAACAACTATGATATCTTTGGGAAAACCTGGCTAAATAGAAATGAATTTAACTTCTCAGGATTTTTAATGCTAAACATAATAAATACTTCTAGTGAGTCTAGAAATTTATCATGCTATAAACATTAAAACTGTATTAAACCTATAAAAAAATTAGTTCCTGAAATTCCAGCGTTAGATGATTACACAAGTGAACTGCAAAGTGTAATTCAAATGTTATAGATCATGTGCCAAATCATCTATTGGTTTCAGTTTTTAATATTTAGATTTTTCTGAATATCTGGTTTTCTTAAAATGGGGCAAGACTCTAGTCAGGGCAAGGGCACAGTGAACTGGGATACCCTCCTCCTGGGGAATGGGGGCGATGAGTGTAGGAACCAGGCATTTAGAAATCGGGTGGTCACTTGGAGTGTTGACTGACAAGAATTGCAGAGTCTGAGATTTTACTTTACTTACAGACTAGCAAGTTAGCCAGCCACAGTTTCGTGGATGTTGTCAGAAGATACTAGATTCTTGAATCAGAGAAACGAACTTTATTACTCAAGCCACAGTAAGCAACATGAGTTTCATATTTGCATTGGTTTCCTTTGCCTCTGAGATCCCACAGGTGCAAAAGGGGGATGCCCAGATGGTTGCTGTGCACACTGTGGATTTGCATCACAGCTTAGAAACCCAGGCTTAGGAAATCCAAATCATATATTGGGCTATAAGCAATTCTGCCCAACCTTTTCTCCCAGGGGAGAATTTACCTTTTTTACTCTGGACAAAAGCAAACCCCTGTTCTGGAGGGAGAAATCGTGTCTGTTTTCCAAGACTGTTCACTATAAAATGTCCTTGTAAACATCGTCTTGAACCAAAGGCTGTCAGTACCTCTGTTCACTAGATGTGCAAGACTAATGTAGAATTGTCTCTCAACAGAGACTTAGCAGGTTTTGAAAGGACCTGAAGTCATATAACAACATCAGCCCACTGTATCATTCATTTTCCCCAAAGAAAATTTAGTGGGAGAAAACCCCAATTTTACTCCCTCCTTCAAGAAAACATAAGCAAAGTACAGAGTCTGGTACACAGTAGGTATTCAACAAATGCCGATTGCCTTCTCCAATGTCCCCACACATATCTTTCCACATAATCTTGGTGCTCCTTTACTGGTTTTTTTTTTTTCTTTTAAAGAAAGGCAGACTGCCACATGCAGCACCTCATTTGGATGTGTCTGGAGTCTTGGAAGCTTGACTACTCTATTTTCCTACAAATGGACCTTGAGAGCTTGTTTGGAGGTTCTAGCAAGGGAACGCAGCTACTCGTATACCCTTGACTGAAAAACGGACCTCTCCTTTATCAGAAAGGTCATCCTCTTCGATAGAGCATGCAGCTTTGGGAGGGACACACATGGAGTAATGAGGGAGGAAGGGGACACCCGTCTAGCCAGCCAGATCAGCCGAATCAACCCTGGCGATCAATGGGGTGACAGATGTCACAGCCAGATCACCCTCACATCCTCATTTATTCTTTTATTTGATATATTGTCTTCTGTTCCTTATTTTAAACTTTATAAAAAATATTGAAGCTGAGCGTATGAGTCACAAAGACCTTAGTCCCAGATGGCCTTACCTACAACTTCTCCAAAGATCTGAAAAACGTTTTAGATGCTTTTCCTGAAGTTTGACTTCGTATTTCTATGCCTGTGTGATCCACTAGGTGGTGCTAAAAGCCTGATCTTGAGCTTTTGGATACTCCAGGAAAGGTGAAATGCTAACTAAACCTCATTCTGATTAGATGTTTTTATACATATAAATCCAAATAAGTAAATCCCGATTATTAACAACTGTACTTCTTGAAAACATAAAAGATAAATACTATTTTAGGCTAAGAATGATCATGGGAATCTTTCTTCCCAAATTATTTATAATTAGCTACTTTGCCAAGGAGAGAATTCATCTATAATTCTATGGAAATTGTCATGTAATTTTCATCTTCAAGAAAGGCTGTAGCCTGAGTGAAATCTTCTAAACCAGAAAGTCATCAGTCCTGGAAGAGTGACAATATGGAGAAGTGCTTTGTAGAATAAGACAGAATTTTTCTGCCAGATCCAAGCATGTTCAGGCAAGAACATAAGACTATAGCTAGCTGCAGGGGGAAAAATTCCTCTGCTGGTCTAGATAAACAAACAACTAAATCACTAAACTAAAGGGCTCCTTTATCAACCTGTCTAATATGTTTAAAAAGGTAAAGAAAAAAGAAAGTCTGATCTGAGTTACTAGCAGCTCACCAACCAGCACGTAATCGTGTCATAAGAAATATTAAAGAAGATTTGTGCGAATCATACCTCCCCTGAATTAGATTATAAGAGAAAATAGTTCTAATTTGTAAATGTTAAAAGCATCTCTTACTCTTAAGTAACTCACTGATTTGTATGACTAAACACACATGCCAGTTTTTACTATCTTTGTCCTTTGTAGGTGCTGGAGCAGTCAGGCAGCATCCTTGTGATACCACACAGATATGCCCTGTAAAGTAAGGTCAAAATAATAATTGTTCCAACTCTTAGTCACACCTCTGCCTGGTGGAATTTCCACACCAGGTCTTTATTTTCCATTCTATAACTCATGAAGTTGTCTTTGTGAATGGCTGCACCCGGAAGTTTGGTGCCTGAAGGAACTTTTAAAAAAAATTTTTTTTAGACTAGATTATATTTAAGTAGATATATCCATTTTACCTCCTAGCTGTTAAAGGTCTCATTGTTATAAGGAGAAATTAAAAAATAAATAAACAGAAAAGAAATACACAGGTAGATTTTTTTTGTAATATATTAGTTCTTGAGCAGTAGTGAATTCATAGTTCATTATACTTTATTTAAAAGTATAAATAAACAATTACAATAAATAAAAGAGACATGTATGAAACAATGACAGTAGTATTTTATGAACCAAGGACTATGATTAATCCAAGTCTGGTCACTTAAATAAATAAAACAAATCAAAAGCAGTGTACCTTACTGTGCATCAGTGTGAATCTATGCCTTGCCCTTTGCCCTACCAGTTCTTCAACTCAGTCCTGGACGATAATTTGGGCAAAAATATTTTGCAATAAGGAGACCTAGTCTTCTACTTTGGTGGGAACATGAGTGAAGGAGTCATGTGATAATCTTAACACAGCTTCAGGTCAGAGCAGTGTAACAGGCACCTCTTTATGGAGGAATAAAAGTATGCATGTGTCAAACGAAACATCAGTATTGTCCTTGGAGAATGAGTTCAAAGTCAAGAGCTTCTAAAGCAGCACATGGAGTATGGAAACTAGGCAAACATCAGGGATTCCGGCATGGGATCAAGACAGATTTTTTTAAAAAGACACAGGATAGCTTCCTTGCTAGAGACCCTCTACAGCCAGAGCCAAGGAATGCAATGGCAAAAACCCAGGACCAAGCTACGGGGAGACAGCTCAGAACACACACACACAAAAAGCCTCCTGTTTTGCTTAAGATGCACAAGCAAACATTTTCTATATAAATCCTTGCTATTACAGGTCTTCTTGAAACTAAGGAGCATCATACCTTAGCTCTTTTAGTTAAGTGCAAAGTGCTAAATACAATTTAATGTCCTTGATTCATTATTCAGAGAATATATTTATTTATTCAGCAAATATATACCTACATTGTTCTTGGAATTCTTTTAAGCATCAGGGTCACCATAAGAAAAAGGAGATGGAGACCCCAAATGATAATCAGCAACAGACAGAATAAGCTCTGAATGTGACTTTTATACCCATGGTAAGAGCCTTTGCTATCGACATTTTCCTCATTCTCTTTAATTTTAAGTGTTTAACATCATGTACCTCAAAAAGTCTACTGAATTGGAAATCCTGGTTAATTTAGGATCTAGTTCATTTACATCTCTCTACTATACTTGTCCCAAATATGAAAGTCTAAAAACTTTTATCTTCATAACACAGTCCTCTTGCCAGTAGGGTACCTGAACTCCTTCTCAGAGTCTAAAATTCTACAAAGGCTAATGATAATACCTCAGAGTTCAAAACAAAGCCATTGGCAAGCCCTTGGAAGTGTTCGATGAATACCAGTAGACTTTACATCTTTCCAAGCAAATTCATCATAGACTTTAGCCTCATTGGTTATCAAGTTAAGTGTAATTCTTTGATGAGCTTTTTAAAGAGAAACAAATGAATTCAAAGTCAGGGACTATGTTCTCAACTTCTCTGTAATTTCCCATGCTAACATAGACCAATGTTGGGTTGACAGCTGTTCCTTGATTAACAATTAACTTTTCTTAATCTATCACTTTTATGTGCTTTTCAAACAAAAAATAGGGCAGTGTAATGAGGGTCACATAACCAAAAGAATATTCTTGACAAACTTCCTTGGACTATCAAATTCACTCAAAAATCTAAAGACATAACACATTATGTTGATACTTTTAAAAATAGAGTGCACCAATCAGTATGAATTTTGAAGATAAATATCAAAGACAACTCACACTTTCAACTAGGCATTTAAAGACTTACTCTCAGACCCTAGTAGATGCACACTTACTCTTTCTCTTTAGTGGAGAAGCCTACAATATACTGCTTGATCCCTGGTTACACACACACACACACACACACACACACACACACACACATGCACTTATTGAAATAGAATCACATTATACATGCTACATTTTTATAAAATGCATTAATCTATCACTGATTTTAAAAGAAAAGAAACTAAAGCACACTAAAATAATTGCTGAACTTCAGCTAAAGGTTTTTAGCACTATAAAATATATTGTTTCCTAAAGGATTGTTCCTATCTCTCTATGGTTATGGAAAAAAAAAAACTCAAAACTTCAGAAATCTTCCCTCCAGCTCCTCCTGTTTAAGATTAAACCTACCTCTATATTCTGGAACCCACTTCCTCCAGCCTTCTTAGTAACCTCAGCCTTTTACCTGTCTCCTGTCACACAAAAATTTTCAAACTTTTCTCCCTCTAACTCTTTCCCATCAAGGCCAAGCAATTCTTCGAATATAAATAACCTCCTGTAGTATCAGCTTCCTTTTTCCCCTTCAAAATCAAATTTCTTAAAGCTCTATCTAAACTCACAATGTCCATTTGCTCAGGTCTGACTCACTTCTTAAACACTTCAATTTATTTCTGACCCTATTATTCTAGCTAAAACTACTAACAGCAGGTCACTAATGCCTAGACTGTAAGCATTCAGAAAACATTTGATGAATGAGCTAATTAATGAAAATTTTATCATCAGTTGCCTATCTATCCAGACAAAATATTTATCTATAGAAAGCCTGACCAGTCACATTTGATATACCAAGATCTCCCAACATAGAGACTCCTAGGTAATTACAGAACTGAAAAAGCACTGTTGGCCCGAGTATTGATTTGTGTCCAAGACAGTGGTTTCCAAACTTTAGCATCTATCAGAATTGCCTGGAGATCTGTTTTAAATGCAGACTGTAGGGCCCCAGCCCTAGAGTTTCTGTTCAGTAGAGCTGAGTTGGGCCTGAGAATCTCTATTTCTAAGTGAAGCTGATGCTGCTGGTCAAGAGATCACATTTGGAGAATCATGAATTAAAAGAACAAGACTACTTGGTAAGACTCTTATTTTATTGACTGATATATTTCCTGCAAAAATCATGTTTCAAGTAGTAGATTTCTTGTACATGTATCATAAGTTTATCAGTTCTCTGAAATTCATATTGTCTTCATTATCCTGTATGATATCCAACAGTAAATCATTCTAGCCCAATTAGAATTTGTCTATTAGGTGGCAAGAATTCTACAAGCACACCATTCTTCTTGATACTACAAGATTGTCTAACATTCCCACTTTTAATTTGCTTTGCTAGGCATTACTTCTTAAACTAGCTTTAATTGTCCTCTGCATTAAAAGACACTATCTGGATACTCTTTGTCAGTAAACACATTAACAAACCGCAGTTGTTCTTTAACAAACTGAGGTGCATTAACAGTTAATACTTCCAAATAGTAACAAGCAATATGGACAAAATGTTGCCACATTGGTAAAAACTATGTTTATAAAAATATTGTTAAAATTTCTTGCTTCATCTTTGGATCCAGTGAGACATACTTATCTTTAATTAAGGATTTTGTAGATGCCTCAGAAAGGTGAAATAATACTTCTCTTTTAGCAAAAGCATAAGCTCTTGCAGGTTTTAGAAGTATGAACCTATTAATGCTTTTTAAACAAAATTGGTTTTAAATAGAGAGTAGGATCTTTAGCTGCTTTAGTGGAAAGTATAATTAGAATTAAAGAACAATTGCCTAGTAGATTTACTAATTTATAACTTCCTCTCAAAGGTATCACTTTCTTTAGAAGCTTTATATATCTCAATAGACAAGTAACACAAAGAATTGAACATTTAATCTGTTTTTTAACAGAACCTCCAACATTGTTCATAGTGGGAGTGGGGGAAAGAATGTTTAAAAGGAAGGAAATCATTCTGCTTTTCTCCTCAATTTATTACCTGGAAGGGCCACAGCTCTGCATTAGCCATACCAGTATCTGTTTGTGAGAGGCTTCCCGCTGACCCAGGGGCAGTTCTAAGCAAGAAATGTTTACTTCAAATACTGCCAAGGTTGAATATCTAAAGACTGGTTCAAGTTGCACATCTAGCAAGGAAGCAAGTTTGGGGCAAGTGCAAGCATCTGAGGACAGCACAGGAAGGCTATTTGACAACCTCTGGTCGGAGATTTTCTCAAAAGGCTTTCTAAGATGCCAAGTTAATCTTGAGGTTTCTTGCCTCACCTCCTTTTATGTCCCTCCCTGAGCATTCTTGTATAAACTTGTCCTCAGGATGTCTTTCTGCCTCTTATAAACCCCCACCTCTAGGTAGCCTTGGCACATTTTCCTTACCCTGAGGCCCTTGAATTACTTGTCCATTTCCACATTTCTATGTTTAAAAACCTTCCTCTAAGGCAGAAATACAAGATCTTCCTGAGTCAGGCAGAGAAAGTGGGCCAAATAGGCTTTCACTCAGGCTATATCCCTTTGTCCCAGAGGAACTTACTCCTCTCTGGAAATGAGAAAATGAACTATCTTGACAATTAATTACCTAGAAAGGGCCAAGTTGAGGCTCAATCTTTTGAAGAACCAGGGCCCAGACTATTTTGATTCAAAGCAAAACCCTGAACTGAGTCCTGAGGGGGAAAAGCATCTAGGAGACCGTGTGGTACAGTGCACTTCTCCAAGTGTTACTGGATACCAAAATCTGTTTTTGTCTGCTAGAAACACAATAACAAAATAGTATAGATTGGGTGGTTTAAACAACATAAGTTTATTTCTCACATTTTGCAAAGTGAATAGGCTGAAATTTTCCAAACCTTCAAGTTCTGGTTCTGGAATTGTTTAGCAATTCCTTCTTCAATTTATGCCTCTCTTCTCATATTTTACTATTAGCAGTCAAGAGGAACTCATACCACTCTTTCAATACTTTTCTTAGAAATCTCAGCTAAATATCCAATTTCACTGCTTGCAAGTTCTACCTTCCATAAAACACTAGAACATAAACACAATGCAGCCAAGTTCTTTGCCACTTTATAAAAATGATAGCTTTTCCTCTAGTTTCTATTAACATGTTATTCATTTCCATCTAACACTTCACCAGAATACCCTTGTTTCTTTAATGTCCTTGCTTCTACCAACATTATACTCATGATTATTTCTGTATTCTCTAAGAAGAAAGCTTTCTCTCCAGCTCTCCTCTTTTCTGAGTTCACACTAGAATATTCCATAATATGCATAGTTCTCACATGCATCTCAAAACTTTTTCAGCCTCTACCTATTGCCCAGTTCTGAAGCCACTTTCATATGTTTAGGTATTTGTTACATCAGTACCTCATTTCTCATCCCAAATACCACCTCTTACATCCAGCACCACTTCTCCCTCCAAGCAGAGTTCCATCGACTAGATTAAGATTTCACACTCTTCGTTATCTGCTTTTCCCAAACTCCAAAATAACAAAAATTTCTCACAAACCTATAAAATCACACTTGTCCTTTCCTTAAACAACTTAAATACTTTTCTGTCTTTATCTCAACTCTTTATCTTGAAATTTTGCTTATGTTGGCCTCATAGAGTCCCCCTTTCCCTGTATTAATTTTGACCTCCTTTCAGAAGATTTTTTCTTCCTTGACACTTAATTATATATATATTCCCCAGGTGTCTTTTCTTGGCTCATACCTTTTCATTCTAGAGACTAATGATTCCTACCTTTGAGAAGTTCAGAATAAGAAAAAAAAGCTAGGGAAGCCTCTTCAGAACATACATTTGTTAAATATTTTTAACAGTCTATTAAGTGCCAGGCATTGTTCTAGTTGCTGAGGGTAGAACAGAGAGGAAAACAGACATTCTCATGGGAAAGACAGACAATAAGTAAATAAGTTTAAATTATATATATATATATTTTCAAATAGTGATAATTGCCATGAAGAAAAACAAAGCAGAGTAAGAGAGTCATGGAGAAGAAAGAACTCTCTGAGATATATTTGACCAGATGTTATTTAAAGCCATGACTCTGGATGAGATCACCTAGGGAGGAGTGCAAATAGAGAAGAGAAAGCTGAGGACTCAGCTCTGAGGTATTTCATCTTTTCTTTTTCACTAAAAATAGAAAAACCCAGTGAAGGAGACTGGAAAGGAAGTAGCTAGTGAGATTAAAAAAAGAAAGAAAGAAAAAAGAAAATATGAGGTTCTGAAAGTCAAAAAGTACAAAAAGGTGTTTCAAGAAAGAAGGAATAATCAACTGTATCACATACTGCTGAGAGGATAAGATGAAAATTAAGAACAGTTTATTAAATTTTGCAAGAAAGAGATCTTTGCCAACCATAAAATTGGTTTTAGTGGGATCAAAGTACAAACGCCTCACTGGAGTGTGTTCCAATAGCAATGGGACAACACTTTTAAGAGACTTGCTGTAAAGGAGAGCAGAGAAATAGGGGGAGGAATAATGCAATGGGAATGTGTGGTCATGAGAGATCTTTTCATATGGAACACATTACAGCTTGGGGATGGGTATGATGTGTAAAAAGTAAAACTGATTATGCAAAAAGAACAGGGATGACTGCAGAAGCAAAGTCCTTAAGTAGAAGAGAGGGGACAAGATCCCCTGGACCTAACTGTAGTTATTAGGAATTAGAATAGTTTACCTGATGCAGCAGAAAAAAAAGCAGAGAGTGTGTACAGATGCAGAGTAACTGGAAGATTTGATGGTGAGGATATGAAGCATTCATAATTGTTTCTGGTTTCTCAATTAATTAGATGCAAAGTCATCAGCTGAGTGTGAGGAGAGAAGGATTGTTAGAGGTTTGAGAAATAAGATTGCTGTACAACCCTGAAAAGATCATTTAAAACATGTGGTCATAGATTTAATGTGGGACCAATCAGCACAGTTGGACATTTTCCTCCAGCTACATTCAGTTGAACTTCATATTAAGAATTTTTGCTCTACACCCTTTTTCTGAGTGAGTTCATCCAAATCTATGGCTTAGCCGACATTTGTGTCTCGTGATTTTCAAATCTATATCTCCAGCCCAAACCTTTTTTTTTTTTTTTGAAATTCTAAACTCATATCGTCTACTAGATTTCTAAACTTAAAATCTTCTAAATTCAGTGCACCAAAAATTTAAATATTTTTTAAACTGCTCTATTTTCTTTCAGCCATTCCAAATACTTGCCATACCTCATGTTATATTGTACTTATTTACCTTCAAATATACCCCTCATTTAGAAATATTATCCTCATTTGCTATACTATGAGCTCCTGGATTTTTCTCTAAACTCCATCCTAATACCTACTGCAGACCAACTTCTATGTACTCCCAAAGTACCCTGAGTAGACTATTTAAATCAACTTATCACACTAATTACACGTGACCCATCTCTTCCAGCTACCTCCCTATTTCTCTGTTCTTTGCAGAAAAACCCCATCAAAAAATTGTCAATACTCACAGTCATCTTTTTCTTTCCTCCATTTATCTCTAAAATACATTTAAATCGGTCTTTTCATCCTGACTATTCTTGCAAAATAACTCTTGACAAAGTCACAAATGTCTTCAATGTAGCTATAAAAAAATAGTCATCTCTCAGTCTTCATTTTACTGATCTATCACAGTTGTAACATTTGATACAATTTATCTCTTTTTTCCTTCTTGAAAGACTTTCTTCTCTTGACTTCTAGGCAGCACTTTTCTTGCTTCACCTCCTATCTCACTGTAGCTACTGTTCTATTCCCTTTGCTGCTTCTCCTGATTTGCCTGATCTCTAAAACCTGTAGTGCTCTTTTCTATGCTCTATATATTCACTTCCTAGGTGATATTATCAATTTCATAGCCCAAATATGCATCCTAGCCCAAAGCTCTGCCCTGAACTCTACACTAGAATACTCAACTGCCAACTTGACACATGCACTCGAATGTCTAATAGGCAGCTTACCAGATTCCTTCAGCAATCTTTCCCTTTTCAGTAAATGGTAATTTCATTCTTCCAGTAGTGCAAGCCAAAAACTTAGAGTCATTCTTAAATCTCTCTTTCTCTCATATCTCACATTCAATCCACCAGCAAATCTTAAAAGATCTGCCTTCAAAATCTGTCTTTCTACTCATCACCCTGGTCAGCACCATTCTCTCTCACCTGGATTATCGTAACAGCCTCCCACAACTGATCCCCTAGATTCCATCTTTATCTCCCTTCATGTAACAGCCTCAGTGATTCTTCGAAAACAGGTTGTCTCATGTCTCTTCTCTGCTCAGAATCCCCAAGTTATTTCCATAAAAGAGACATTGCAATCGTTAATGAGACCCTACATAATCTAGCCCCCCACTATTTCCTGAACTCATCTCTAGTAACTCTCCTCAACACTCTGCTCCAACTACAGTGCTCACAAAGCATGATCCTGCCTCAGGCCCTTCATAATTGATGTTTCCTCTGCCTAGTATGTTCTTCCCTGGGGATATCCACATGCTCAATGCCTCAATTCCTTCGCATCTCTGCCACCCTCTCAGAAAGGAGTTGTTTGACTATTTTCAATTGTACTTCTCACTATCTCCTATATTAGTTTCTTTATTATTTTATCTTCTGTCTTATTCACTTATAATGTAAAATCTATCAAGACAAAGTACTTTATTTTATTCACTGCTGTATTTCCAGCACTAGCATAGCGATAAGCATTTGACAGATGCTGAGTATAAAATCAAATAGATTTAAATACTGGTTTACTTACTTGTCCCACCCACTAGAATCTATGTTCTTTTAAAATAACAACTAAATTATATTCAACTTTAAAGCCTCTTTGCCTAGAACAATGCCTAGGAAGTGTTCAACTTATTCATGAATAAATGAGTGAATGAGTATAATACTCAACTATAAGCAATGTCAAGTAGACCTTAGGAAAGATGGTTAATAAAAATTGACATTATCAGCCAAGTGAATAGAGGAAAATCTACTCCTGAGAGAATCTGGGCTCCAAAAGTGGCAGGAGACTTGGGCCAGCTCCTTAGAGCTTTGTATCCCTTTGGCCATGGCAGTGGTTTCAGACAAGGATCTCCATCAGAACCATGGTTTCTAAGACAAAGACAAGTGCTCTGTCCACTAGGACACAAACTGAGAGAATGTAAAGTCTGGAGTTGCTGCCATTACCTTGCAACCATGTGAAATTTTATTTTATATTTACATCAGAAATGATGTTTATTATCAACTTATCATCCTGGTTGAGAACCACTGATCTAGAGTCAAAACCAACGTCCTCAATTTACAGATGAGGTATCCAATAGACTGAATCATCTGCCCAAGGTCAGAGTTAATGAGTAGGAGAGCGAAATCCAGCGTCCTGACCCTCAGGTCAATGACCTAACCTTCAAGTCATTTCCACATCAATTTCATTCTCCAGATACTTTGATACTTTGAGGAGGTTCTACCAATAGTCATCACACATGCTAAACTGTTATGGCACAATATGGAGGTAATCATTAGCACTCTCATCTCAAATGCTGGACCTCAGACAGCAGAAGACATCTTCACAACCCAGTCATATGCATGAAGGGGTTTGTGTTAAAGAACTATATAATGCTGGTACCCAAATTATATTATTGCTTTACTAAAATGTATGAAGTTTTAGTTGTTCTATATTGTTGTCAGTACTTGATATTGTCAACCATTTTTTACTCTGGCTATTGCACTATGCAATACTTCCTCATTTTGGTTTTATTTTGCATTTCCACGATGATTAATGATGTTGAACATTGCTTCATGTGTTTATTGACAATTCGTTATCTTCTTTGGTTAAGAGTTTGCTCATATCCTTGGTTCATTTTCTGAAATATCTTCAATTATAGTTAACATACAATATTTGTTTCAGGTGTGCAACACAGTGATTAGACATTTACATGTTATGAAGTGATCACCCTGACAAATCCAGTACCCACCTGACACCATACAGAGTTATTCCAAAACTACTAACTATATTCCACAGGTCATACTCTATACCCCCATGACTATTCTGTAACTACCAGTGTGTACCTCTTAATCCTTTCCCCATTTCATTAATCCCTTAATGTCATGTCTGAAAATTTAGCAACCATCAAAAAATGCTCTCTGTGTCTATGAGTTTGTTTCCATTTTGCTTATTTATTTTGCTCTTTAGATTCCACATGTAAATGAAATCATGTAGCGTTTGTCATTCTCTGTCTGATTTACTCCACTCAGTGTGATGACTTCTAGGTCCAACCATGTTGTTGCTGATGGCAAGACCCCATTCCCAGTTTTATAGCTGAGTAATAACAGTCCACTGTATATGCACCCCCTCTTCTTTATCCACTCATTCATTAATGGACAGCCTAGTTGCCTCCATAACTTGGCTATTGTAAATAATGCTGCAATAAAAATATGGATTCACATGTCTATATGTTTGGATAAATATTCAGAAGTGGGACTACTGGGTCCTTCTTTGGTTCTTGTTAGAGCCTTTGTTTTAAAGTCTATTTTGTCTGATATTAGTATTACTACTCCAGCTTTGTTTTCATTTTTATAAAATATTTTCTCCATCCCTTTACTTTCAGTCTCTGTGTGTCTTTCAATCCAAAGTGAGTCTCTTGTAATCCTGGTTGGTAGTGATGAACTCCTTTATCTTTCTCTTGTTCAGGAAGTTCTTTCTCTGTCCTTCAATTTTAAATGATAGCTTTGCTGGGTAGAATAATCTTGGTAATAGGTGATTGCTTTTAATCACTTTGAATATTTTGTGCTAATCCCTTCTGACCTGTAAAGTTTCTGCTGAGAAATCAGCTGACAGTCTTATGGGAGCTCCCTTGTAGGTAACTAACTGCAGTTCTCTTGCTGCTTTTGAGATTCTCCCTTTGTATTTAACCTTTGGCATTTTAATTATTATATATTTTGTGTGGGCCTCTTGGGTTCATCTTGTTTAGTACTCTCTGTGATTCCTGCACTTGTATATCTCCTTTCTTCAACAGGTTGGGAAAGTTTTCCATCATTATTTCTTCAAAAAGATGTTCAATACTTTGCCCTCTCTCTTCTCCTTCTGGTACCCCTATGATGCAAATATTACAATGATGTTGTCTCATTGGCCCCTTAACTTATTCTCATTTTTCTTGGATTATTTTTTCTTGTTTCTGTTCTGACTGGGTGTTTTCTCACACCTTACCTTCTAAATCACTGATTTGATCTTCTGCTTTATCTATTCTACTATTTATTCCCTCTAAAATATTCCTTATTCCAGTTATTGAATTCTTCATTTCTGACTGGTTCGTTTTTGATATTTTCTATCTCCACTTGTATGTTTTCTCTTTGTTAAAGTTCTCACTGAATTTATCTACTCCTCCTCTAAGTTTATTGATGAGTTTTGAACTCTGCATCCAGTGTTTAGAACTCTGCATCTGGTAGATTTGCTTGTCTCCATTTTGTTTAGCTAGCTCTTCTTCTGGAGCTTTGTTCTGTTCTCTAATTTGTGACACATTTGTCTCCCCAGTTTGACTGCCTCCCTGTGTTTGTTTCTATTAGTAGGGCTTTGTTTGTATTAGTAGGGCTGCTATGTCTCCTGGTCTTAGTAGAGTGGCCTTCTGTTGTAGGTGTCCTGTGGGGCCCAGCAGCACAGTCTTCCTGAGCTAGGTGCTCCAGGTGTGTTCTTTGTATGGGTTGTATGTGCCTTCCTGTTGTAGGTGAGACTTGGTTGTTGCATGCACATCAATGGGACTGATTGGTTGAGGACTGGCTGGTGAGGGGCTGACTCTAGGAAGCAAGGTTCAATTTAGCAGGTTCTAATGCCTGGTAATTCTGCCCTTTGGCTCTGGGTGGTGCTCAGACTCATTTTGAAGCTGGTCACTGGATGTGCTGGACCTGGGGCCTCTTGAAAGGGGTTCCGCTGTAGGGCAAGTTTAGCCATAGCTTGTGCTCTGCCCAGGGTCACCTGGAAAATGTCACTAAACAATCTGCAGATGGCCCACTGCCCACGCTGAGCTTGGCGGGGCCTTGAGAGGACAAGCTGTAAATGAGTATGGCTGAAGCTAGTGTCAGGTTTAGAGCTGTTCAGCAAGAGGTACAAGGTATGCGGAGGCCAGATGATACTAGTTTGGGTTTTGGTGAACCTTTGAGAGATTGTAGGAAATTCCACAACATGTGCCAAGACAGACTATTTGAATGGAAAAGCCTCCATAGGAGGCTTGGATGAGACTGCAAGATGAATGGGGCAAGGTCTCAGAGAATCATCAGGGTGAGGTTGATGGTGACTCAGATATAGCAGCCACTTGGATCAGCACATCAGGAAAGGCGAGGTCCCAACAAAGAAGCAATGGATTCTGCCAGCACCTTCTTCTTGAGAAAAGCTGTTCTCTGGTCCTCGTTCTGAAGCCAGACAACAAAGTTTATCCTAGTATGCCCCTGGCACTTTTTGAGTAGCTGACCTTGTGCTAGAGCTCAGAACAAGTGAGTCTGTCAGTAATTCCATGCATTACTGACATTTCCAGCTGCCCTCCATCTCACTTGGCCACAATCTCTGCTGGTTTTCATAACCAGACTTGTAGGGACTACTCTTTCCTATACTGGAAGCCTGGGCTGGGGAGTCAAGTATGAAGCTGGTACCCCTCACCTTTCCAGGGGGACCTCTGAAGCTAATATTCTCCTCCCAATTTTGAACTGCTACACGCAGATGTAGGACCAATCTTTTTCAAGTCTCCAACCTTCCTATCATTCTCAAGGTGGTTTCTTCTGTATGTCCTTAATTGTAGGACTTCTGTTCAGCTAGATTTCAGGTGATTCTCAATGATAACTGTTCAGTGGTTTAGTTGTAATTTTGAGATGATCATGAGAGGATGCAAGACACAGTGTTTACTTACTTTGCCATCTTGACTAAAAAATCTTATAAAATTTTAGACTAAAGAAAATACCAGAGAAAAGAGTACTAGTAAATAGAGAAACTAAATTCTGAAGTCATTGCTTGAACACTAAATTCAGTACTGCCTACATATCTACTTCCTAGAGTTTTAAATTATATGAGTGAATGCATTTCCTTGTTTGTTTAGATTGGCTTGAATTTAGTGTTCTGTCACTTGCTACAGAAAAAAAAAATTATCTTGATTGAACAGGGTGATTTAAAAAAATTGGATTCCTGGGACCCAATACCAGTTGTTCTGATTTGTAAGTCTAGGTCATAGAATCTGTATTTTAACAAGGTCTCCAGAAATATACATCAGGTTTTGAATTGCAAGCAGCAAACCAAACTCTAGCAAAACCTAAACAAAAAGAACCCATTAGAGGGGCATTAGGAAGCTTACAAAGTAAATAGAAGGGCTGGAAAGCCAGTCTTTGAACTATATAGTGAACAATGAAGCCCCAAATCATGCTGCCAAACTTATCCAGTGAGATTGCCAAAGAACACTAAACAGTATGACTTGCACATCTACTCCCAGGAACTCAATCTTGGGGCAACCACCATCACTTCCAGCATTGCTACCATTGCTACCTTGTAGATTTAGTCTTGCAACTACTACTGCAAACCAGTTCACTGCCACAGCCAAACCAGAAGCTTGATTTTGCTACTACTGCTAATGCTATTAGAAAGGCAGAAAGATTTTCTAATGATCCCCTCTACTTTGCATCACTAGATCCTCTGCATGGAATTTTCAATTCCAGGAAAGAAAATACTTTCTTCCTTACAATTATACTCATAAATTGGGGACGCCTCTAATCATGCATTCTACCCAACTCTAGTCTAAGAATGAAATATAGAAACAACAATCACAAAAGTAGAACCAACCAAAAGAAATCTGTTATTCTGTCAATAAGCAAGCCAGAGGAGGCCCATTCTTTGCTTGAGGGTCTCGAGTTTAATTTATATCACTGGCATTGTTTCCATCTTTCTCACATCAAAGGACATTTTAAACATCTCTGACAGGCATAGCAGTATACTATTTTGGTCAAACTGTTAGAACAATGCAGGCTTACAAATGATTTTACTAATTTTTTTCAAAAACTTCTTCAGTGAACTTATAGCTTAGACAACTTACTGATCCCAGTATCTGTATGCTAAAAATTAGAACCACTTGAAAGAAAATTATTTTAGTCATATGTTCCAGGAATTTGACACAGTATGTGGCATACCTACCAGAAAGTTTATAAGGAGAATTTTCTGTAATCTTACATTAGAAATAAACATCAAAAATATTTCTCTGTAACTCCTTCTCTCTTTATGATGAAAGTGAGAAGTTTTCCTATCCTTCTACATGGAAATTTGTCCTCAACAATGCTGTTCAAATTATTCTAGCTAAACAGTTGGTCTCAATTCTAATGATTCCAGTGCTCTGCTCTGCTCTCTGTGTTCCCTCATGGTTTCTGACAGAACTCTGGCAAAATGAATTTGACCACTTCACGAAACTCAGTATGAAGTGTGGCCGGCATGCTCCCTGCTTATTTCAACATGTAACCTATTGCCAAATATCAGCTTTAAGCTAGGGGCATGGTAAAAAATATCTCAGGTGATGGGTCAGATCAAGAATGAAGATTTTCCTGGCCCCCTTGCCACAGTAAACTCTGTTTCTCAGTGCGGTACCTGGACAGTGGACAAAGTCCCAGCAGAGAAGTTATCTTCCCCCACAACTTTTCAGTCAACCAGACCCACATGCTGATTAGTAATAATATAGAAAAGAGGCATGAGAACTATACAAATGGACTAAATATTAAATCAGGTTACATTCAGAGCCTGCTACATGCTGCTAGACATGGGAACCTGGTAATCAGCATGTAGACAGACCACTGGAAACCTATAGGAAGATTCCTGCTAAGACGGCTAGCAACTATTCCCTCTTGCCTTTAATACCACATACCCATACCATGAAAAATAAACAGATATAAACCCAATTTCTCAAACATTCAGGGTCTCGTCTTCTGACATTGAGAAGAGACCACATCTCTGTCTGTGGAGTATTATTTCTTCTCTAATAAATTTTCCTTTGTCTCTAACTCTGGGTTGCTCTTGAATTCTTTCTTGTGCAGAGCCAAGGACCCTCTATCAGAGGGCATAGGGCTTGAATCTCCACACCCTGTCCTGCAGGCACCTACTTGATCACTGACAATACTTTTTTGACTAAAACGTCTGCCTCCACCCTACACGTTATTTTATACTGCCTTGGTACCATTGGCGGAAGCTGTTGCAATCCACCTTTCCCCTTTGACAGTTTGTTTCAGTGGCTCCCACACACAGCTAAGTCTCTGAGTCATTGTCTGTCTGTTTTTCCATTGCATAACCTCAGGGAAGGACTTTGCAAGTGTTTGATGATGGGGTTTTTTCCTGCACCTTGGTTGATCCCCTTGGAAAACTGCTAGGAGGTATCCCTCCTGAGTAGTGAGCCTGTGCCAGCCTTTTGTCTCTTTTCTCATCCTTACTCTGATTCTTATGCCTTTCCCCATCACCTGTTTTGTTCTGCTTAAGTTGTATTACTTCATATATAATTAGATTGGTACATTTCTTTTCTGGTGGAAAAAGCAGAGTGTGGGTCTTTTATCTAAAGACCTGACCTTCCTTAAAAACCTACAGAAATCTTATGAATTTGTTACCTTACATTACAAAAGAGACTTTTATAGAAGTGATTAAGTTAAGGATCTTGAAATGGGGTGATTATTCTGGATTATCTGGGAAGAATCAATGTAATTACAAAAGTTCTTATAAGTGGAAGATGGAGGTAAAAGGATCAGAATCAGAGATGTGATGACAGAAGGAGGGTTAGAGTCATGTAATGTGAGGATTCAGCCTACAATTGCTGGTTTTGAACATTGAAGGCAAACAGGAGGCCAGAAACAATGGCTAGAAAAGGCCAGAGCCTTCAGAATGAATGCAATCCTGATGAAACCTTTATTTTAGCCCAGTGAAACATATTTTGGGCTCCTGACCTCCCGAAGTATAAGATTATAAATTTGTGTTGTTTTAACCCACTAAATTAGTTGTAATTTGTACAATACCATTTGTTATAATTTGTTACAATGGAAATTGACACAAGTTTTGGTACCAGAAGTAGGGTGCTGTTCTAACAAATAACTAAAAACATGGACGTGGCTTTGGAATTAGGTAATGGCTAGAGGCCAGAAGGATTTTGAGAATAGAAAAAGTCCAAATTGCCTTAAACAGACTGTTAGTAGAAATAGGTATGCGAAGGACTCTGCTAGTGAGAGCTCAGAAAAAAAAAATGAGAAACATGTTGCTAGAAACTAGAAGAAAGAGGATTCTTGCTATATAGCATCAGGAAGCTTAGGTGAATTTTGTCCTGCAGTTATGTGGAAAGCTAACTCCAAGTTATAAATTATAAGCTCAAATACTTAGCTAAAGAGATTTTGAAGCAAAGTTTTGAAGGGGCAGCCTGTTTTCTCTCTGCTACAACAATGTATGCCAAAAAACAAACAAACAAACAAACAAACAAACAAACGAAGAAGAAAAGAAGAGAGAGAGAAAGAAAGAAGAGAGAGAGGAGGAGGAGGAGGAAGAGGAGGAGGAGGAGGAGGAGGAGGAGGAGGAGGAGGAGGAGGAGGAGGAGGAAAGGAAGGAAGGAAGGAAGGAACGAAGGAAGGAAGGAAGGAAGGAACGAAGGAAGGAAAGAAGGAAGGAAGGAAGGAAGGAAGGAAGGAAGGAAGGAAGGAAGGAAGGAAGGAAGGAAGGAAGGAAGAAAAAGTGAGAAACAGTTAAGCAAAAAGGAACTAGGACTTGATGACTCAGGAAATTCTCAGTCTAGCAAGGCTACAAAGGATGCTAAAATTAGGAATCTGTGCTCTGGAAAGAAATTCAAGGGAATGGCTGGAAAAACTTTGACTAGTGTCTTGAATAGATAAAAATATCAGTACAATGTTGCTCAAAGGGATCTTTGAAGAGATTACGCATGTGATTTATGAATCCCTTGAGCTATCTCAGCAGGAGCCAGGAATAGAAATGAGCTGTCCAAAAATCATCTGTGGGGGAGCTTCTTGTATAATGGAATAAATCTCATGACATATATGGGAGGCCCACAAGTTACTTGAGAATGCTATACCAACAGAAATGCTGCCAGCTTAGACTAAAAGGAACAGAAAGAGTGTGAAAATTAAAGAAAACTGTCATGCTAAAAAAACTACTCAGCTGTAAATATGTGCTATCTTTCAAGAAAAGGGAAGGACAGTTCCCAAGGGTGGAGATGAAAGCCCAGAGGGTATAAACATGAGCCCAGTGGCAGAGCTGTGCTCTCAAGAGAATTATCCCTAGGCCTAAAAACCTGATGTTTGCCTGGCTGCATTTTGAAACTGTTTGGGACCTGTGACTCTTTTCCCCCCACTTTTTCATGCTTTAAAAAAGGAAATGTCTATATTCCTGTTTCTCTGTTACCCTATGCCTATCACAATTTTGAAAGCAGATAAATTATTTACTAGTTTCACAGAAACACCATTGGAGGGAATTTTTTCTTCAGGATAGATCATATCCAGAATGCTATCGGGTACAGACTAAGTAAATTTAGATAATTAGATTTGAGACTTCGGAGGTGATGAGATTTAGATAAGATATTAGACTTGAGTTAATGCTATAAAGAGTTAATACCTTTAGGGTCTTTGGGGTAGAGTTAATGTATTTTACAAATTGTGAAACTTTAAGGACCACTAAGAAGAATAATGGCTCCCAAACATGTTCACATCCTTCTCCTCAGAACCTAAAGTTTTTTACTGTACATGGAAAAAGAAACTTTGCAGATATAATTAAGTTAAGGATCTTGAGATGGGGAGATTATTCTCGATTATCTGATTGGGCCCTAGGTAATAGCAAGGGCCCTTATTCGTGAAAAAGGGAAGCAAGAGAGTCAGAGTCAGAGTCAGAGAAAACGTGACAACAGAAATAATATTGGGGTGTTGTGATAGCCCTCAAACTTCTATTGCTGGTTTTGAAGATAGAAGGTAAACACAAGCCAAGAAATGTGGGGAGCCTCCATAAACTGGAAAAGGCAAAGAAACCAATTATCCATTAAAGACTCCAGAAGAACACAATACTGACAATACCTTTATTTTTGTCCACTGAAACTCATTTTAGAGTTCTGAACTCTAGAACTGTAAGATGATAAATTTGTGTGGTTTTAAGTCACTAAAATAGTGGTAAGTTGTCCCAGCAGCAATAAAAAATTAATATAAATGGGTTTTTTTTATAAATTTAACATAAAACAATAATAATAATGTTAATGTTTTTGAGCATTTTACATGTGACAAGTATTGTGCTAAGCTCATGATATCTATTACCAAACTAAATCCTTGGAACAATTACATTAGTAGATAGTATTATGTTATAGTTGAGGAAGTGAGACTTAGAGTTGTCTCATTTGCTCAAAATTACTTGCCTAGTAAGTATTTGAACCAAGACTCTGACTGTTAGACTTCTAAGGGCATACTTTTAACCATCATGTTATATTTTCTCCTTGAAAGTAGTGTTTGATCTTAGAAAAGAGTATCTAAAAATCTAATAGTTGACTTTTACTTCAAAATATGATGAAGTAACTGAGACCAGATTTACCCTACCATAATCTAAACAAAATATATGAAGTGAATATTTTCAATCATTGGACGTCAGACAATACAAGACTGTGACCTGCAAGAAAAGGGAAACACATGAAGATGGCCCTATAATCATCCTGGATTTATTTTTAGAGATGATTTTGACTGGTATGGAGAGCAAGACCCCAAGCAAAACATAGCAGTCTTTCTGACTTGAGATAAAATCAGAATTCAAAGAAACTGAGAAACTCCAGAAAGGAGTCTGTATACAAGGTTTGTGTACAGAAAGACCTACAGAAATATACATAACGGTACCTTTAAGCCTGTTGCTGAATACCAAGTCATATACGGCTATAGTTAAATGCCATAAAGCAAGGCAAAAAAATTATGAGAAAAGAATAAAGTGAAAAAGTCTCAGAACTCAAAAAGAACTGAGAAAAGTTTGTCTTCTGACTATCAAAGTGGAAAATTCTTGTTAAACATCTGAAAATTTAGTAGAAATGCCAGAAAGGTCATTCATTATTAGCAGAACTAAATTAGGCTTAGAATAAAGCATTTTCTAAACTCACCTGAACAAAACTTATAAAGAATTCTCAAAAAAAAAATTCTGATAATATGTAAGTAACCTAAGTGGCTACCTGAACTATGCCCAAAATAGTCTTTAAAGAATATAATGAAGTACAGTATGTCACAATATAAAAATTACAACATTTGACATCCTGTCAAAGACATGCCAAGAGTCAAGAAAATGTGACCCATAACCAAAAAAAAAAAAAGATCAATCGCAATAGACCTAGAAATGACAGAATTAGCAGACAGGAAATTTTAAATAGCTATTATAAATATGTAAAAGTGTTTAAAGGAAAACAGGAATCTATGAGGTAAGAAAATGAATAAATAAAAACAAATTTAAAATAAACCTAATGGGTAAAGGAAAAGAATAAAATAAAAACAAATAAAGAAGAAAAATACACATGCTAAAATGAAAATTTCACGGGGTGGAATTAAGAGCAAAATAGACACTATAGAAAAAAAGATCAATAAACTTGAAGATATAGCAATAGAAACTATTTAAACTGAAGTACAGAAAACAGAAAGGCTTAAAAAAATGAACAGAGCTTTATTAAGCTCTGTGTCAATATTGAGTGGTCTAAAATATGTGTAATTAAACTTCCAGAAGGACAAGGGTTTGAGATTATAAAAAAAATATTTGAATTAATTATGGCCAAAATTTGATGAGAAGGCTGGGCTTATATATTCAAGAGGCTCAATGAATACTAAACAAAATTAACATAAATAAAACTACTCCAAGACACATTATAATCAAATAGCTAACAATAAATGATTAAGATAAAATAATAAAAGTCATCAGAGAAGAAAGGGCAAATTACATACAGAGGAATAAAGATAGCAGTAGAAGCAGATATCTTGACCAGAAGATAAAATAAAATGTCACCATGAAACTTTCTTTAAACTGATGAAAGAAGAAAACTGTCAAACACATCTTCTATTTCCAACAAATTATCTGGCATATAAATTCTATTTCCAGCATTTTTGTCTAGCAAAAATGAAGGTGAAATAAAGTTTTTCAAATAAAAGCTGAAATAATTCACATTCAGAAGATTTGCACTGTAAGAAACATTATTGCCAAAGCAAAATAATATCTGGTAAAAACTTGGATCTAAACAAAGAAATGAAGAATATAAAAAATGGTCAGTATAAAGGATGTTTTCTCTTTTATTAATTATTTTAAAAACAATTGAACTGAAACAAAAATAATAATCAAGTATTTTGGGTGTTGCAGCCGCCAGCCCCTGATAGACACATAGACCACCAGAAATCAGTGAATTATAGGAAATAAACTCTTTATTCAGCCAGCTAGGTCTGGGTGTACAGACCCCAAATTAAGCAGCCCCAAAATGTAGAGGTATAGGGCTTTCAAGCCCTAAACCTTATTCTTCATTCTGTTTGAACACAAAGGTCTATTTTTCTTCTATTCACTACCTGTCAATACACATGTCAGTTGTGCAAGTGGGGGTACAGAAGCAGAAAGCTCTTTAGAATGTTATATTCCTATGGGTGATAGCCTATGTTTCCATGGGCGATAGTTAAACAGTAATTTCCATTAAGTAATAAATTTCAAGCAGTCATTTTCCAGCCACCACAGGAGTATGTATCATGTGTAAAAGTAAATATGTATGACAACAGTAGCATAAAGGACAATAGAAAAAAATAGAACTATACCATTATAAGCATATTGCATTATATGTAAGGTAGTGAAATATATCTTGAAGATAGTCTGTCATAAAGATGCATTTTGGAAACATTAAAGCAAACACTAAAAATTAAAACAGAATACAGCAAAATGAATATAAAATGGAATTTTTCAAAATATGCAATGAATTCAAAATAAGGCAGGAAAAAAATGAAGAGCATATGCAACAAACAAAAAAACAGTAATACAGAGCAATATACAGCTTCAGAGACCTGTGGGACACCATTGAGCATGCCACCATATACATATTGTGAGTTCCAGAAGGAGAAGAGAGAGAAGAGAAAGCAGAAAAAAGTATTTAAAGATATAAATGGCTGAAAGCTTTCCAAATTTGATTTAAAAAAAATAAAAAAAGAATCTTCACATCGATGAGGCTCAACAAACTCCAAGTATGAAAAATTTTACATATAGGATGGATCCACACCTAGAAACATTGTAATCAAACAGTTGAAAGCCACAGGAATGGAAGCTTGAAAGCAGCAAGAGAGAAGTAACTTGTAACATACAAGAGATTCTTTTTTTAAATTATTTAATTTATTTTTTATGGTGATATTGGTTAACAAAATCTAATCAGTTTTAGCTGTACATTTCAACAGTAAGGCATATATATATAATTTTAACTTTGTGTGTTCACCTCCCATAGTTAGATTTCTTTCTATCACCACGTATTTGACTCCTTTTATCTCATCTACCTCTCCTTTCCCCCTGCCCCACTCTCTGGTAAAAACTAGTCTATTATCCATGTCCATGAGTCTCTATTTGTTTATCCTGTTCATTCATTGACAAGAGATTCTTAAAAAGATTTCACTAGAAACCATGGAGACCAGAAGGCATTGGGATGACTTTTTAAAGAGCTGAGGGGAAAATAATGGTCAACCAAGAATTCTATATCCAGAAAAGCTACCTTTCAGAAATGAAGGAGAAAATAAGTCATTCACAGATAAACAAAAGCTAAAGAAGTTTGTTGCTAGTAGACCTGCCTTACAAAAAATACTAAAAGGACCCTTTTAGATTAAAATAAAGGTACATTATACAGCAACTTAAAGTCATATGAAGAAATAAAAAACTCTAGTAAAGATAACTACATAGGTAAATGCAAAGGGAAATATTATTTTATTTTGGTTTGTAATTCCTCTTTTTGTTTCTTATATGATTTAAAAGCCAATACATAAAAAATAATTACAAATCTATGTTATTAGGTAAACAATTATAAACATATAATTTGTGACAATAACATAAAGGAAGTGGCACTATATAGGAGCAGTGTTTTGTATGGTATTGAAGCTAAGTTGTTATCAATTCAAACTAGACTGATATAAATGTATGGACTGCTCATTGTAATTCCCATAGTAACCAATATAAAAATAACTAAAAGTCTATACAGAAGGGGAAATGAAAAGAGAATCAAAACAATACACTAGAAAAAAAAATCAATCACACATAAATGATGGCAGTATAAGAGGAACTAAGGAACAAAAAAGATAGGATGTATAGAAAACAAAAGAAAAATGGCAGAAGTAGTTCTTCCCTATTAGTAGTCACTTTAAATATAAGTGGATTAAACTTGCCAATTAAAAGATAGAGACTGTCAAGATGAATTAAAAAAGAAAAAAGAAAAAATGACAACTATATGCTGCCCTCAGGAGACTCACTTATGATCCAAAGACAAAATTTTTTGTCCTGAATTATTAATTAAAATGAGAAAGACAATGGGTGTGTGGAGCATGGAAAGGTGAAGATCAGGAATTCAACACTGAACACATTAGGTCTGGATACTCAAACGAAGATAATAAAGAGGTTGGATATATGAGTCTACAGTTCAAGAAAAAGGTCCAAGCTGGAGATTAATATTTATACTCATCATTATAGATTTGTTATTTTTTAAGTTAAACTTATTGAGGATAACATTGTTTAATAATATTACATAAGTTTCAGGCGTACAACTTTATAATATAACATTTGTATATTCCACTATATGCTCACCACCCTAAGTCTAATCTCCTTTTGTCACTATATATGCATAGATTTGTTATTTAAAGCTCTGGGAATAAATGAAATAGAAAGAGAGACTGTGTATAGATAATAGAAGAGGTCCAAAAACGGTGTTCTGGATCATTTTAACATTAACAGTTTGGAAATAAGGGTAGGAATCAATATAATAGAAATGGTGACTGATGAGGCACAAAAATCAGGAAAGCCAAGTGATGAAGGTGTTTTAAAGAAAAAACATCAACTTTGTTAAAGATTATTTTGTCTTCCCTTCCCAAGTCTAGTTTGAGACATTCTCTCATCTCATAATTGGTATTTCCTCCTCAGATAGTAGCTTATTATTAAATCCAAAAGCTTGTCCATAAGAAACAATCATAATGGATCATGCATAGTTCTAATGAGGTGTGTGTGTGTGTGTGTGTGTGTGTGTGTGTGTGTGTGTGTGTGCACGCGCCACTATCTTTTAATACTGAGAAGTAGAGTGAGAAAATCATGGACATCGAAGCCCATCCTAGCCCCACCACTTCCATACTGGTTGTATGGCCTTGGACAAATTACTTAACTTCTCTAAGCCCAGTTTCATTGTGTGTACAATAGGCTAATAATATTTAATGCACTTATCTTATAATCTACTGTTAGGCTTGGATGACTTACTATGTGAAAATAAACTATAAGAGCTCAAGAAAGTTTCATTCCTATCCCCTTTGTGACATACAGGAATATGCCCATATCTGGATGTTCCTTCAGCTACTGAAATTGAATATCTTCTGCTGACTTGTTTTCCTCCCTCTGGTTTTGAATAATTTTATAAAGAAAAACTTATTCCAAATGTTGGTTTTTAAGAGTTAATGATTTGATTCGTTCTATTAGGCTTCCTTTAGGAAAAGGAAATGTTTCTTAAACAGGATTGCTTCGATAATAAATGAGTGGGAAGGAAGAGGAAAAAAGAGAAAACAAAAAAAAATGTAAGTGGATCCATTTAGAGTGATGGAGATCACAATAACTCTTTGCATATAAAAATAACATAGCTCCTAAATCAAAGCTTCATCCCCAACAGTATCACAGTTATCACCCTCTTTTCTTAACTGCTGACAGACCTCTTTCCACAACTGTTATCCTTATTAGCACTTTTTCCCCATAACGCAAAAATGTTACAATTGCTCTTCCCATTTCAAAAGCCTAAAGCCTCTACAGGAAATTTATTTTGCTTTTTATGTTTTTGTTATTTCGGAGGTGGGCATAGATTAAGTTGTATTTCTTTGGTGGGATGGGAGGAGGAGAAAGGAATCGTAGAACAGAGAGGCTCATGCAATGAAACCATCTGTGAGCCAAAACCTTCTTAGAAAGTTAAGTCGGTTAATTATTTAATGCAGTCTTCTCAACGTCTTTTGACTTGGCTTTTTTCAATATGCCTACTTGATTACACCATTTGGATTGAGTAATCAAAAAAAAAAATGAGTATGAAAGAAAGCACATTAGAGAGTTTTACAAATACACTGTCAAATCACAGAAAGGGTGGGAGAGTCTTGGTTATATCACAGAAGATAAATTCTCTTCAAAAACCACAGATAGTCTATAGTCCTATCTGTTATGGTTTGAAAACTCAAGCTTCATAGTACTTATCAGTTTACCTGCATATTCTAATGCTGTCTCTAGCACAAAATTTTCTGTTTTGACTCAAGTAAAAATTCCTACAGCCCTGAACAGGGGTCATTAAAGTTGTAATCTCTCCTTTCTCTGCTTTATCACGAATGTGTCTTTAGAGATGAATAGGAACCATGTTATCTGACTGAGCTTGGTCAAATAGGCATCTGGGGAATTTCTCCTGATAATACAATAAGAGTAAAGGAGTCTCAAAATAACAATGGATATATGTAAAACTGTGTGCTCCACCATTCTTATTTTTTCTAACCAACATGTATCACTACTCCCAAAATACCAAGAGAGGAAACAGAGATACTAACAAAGGAAATGAAGATATATGAGAAAAATAATGACTTATTAAGATAATAAAGTAAAAAGCACATACTCCAGCAATATAAGAAAGTTACCTAACAGAACATAGGCTAAAAATACTCAACATGAGCCAAAGAAACCTCCTGGATTGCCAAAAAACAAATAACATTCGTATTACCATTCTCATTCATAATTATTAAACTTTTTTGGATGCTGTCTAGACTCTAATAATACCACTTAGGTGAGTAAAGAGAGATAAAAAACATAGGCAAAAGAAAAAAAAAACAGAGCAAATAGCTAGTCAGAGGATAAAAACACTTGTATGATGCAGGAATCACTAAGTACTCTGCCTGAAGAATTGCACTGCATTGCAGACTAGAGGGCATAATTTGCCTCTGGTAGTCCCGTCAGTAGGTCCAAAATCCCATGGTGATATTGGATAATTGATAGCGAGACTGTCTGAATGAGCTGAAACATTCAGTTATATAACACATCTGGTCTGCAAAATGACACCCACATATGTCAAGCCCCAAAAGCTGCTATGAAATTAGAATTGAAGTTTTTGGTCTGGATTATCTAACTTGGGCTAGATATTCCATTTAACTATGATGTAAACTGTTTAGATGTATTTATTTCCTTTGCCTTCTTCTTTAAAACTAAAAACCTGAAAGTGTTCATCTGAATGATGCTAAAATAACTATCCCAGAAGTACCTACTGAGTCTTTCCTCTCAGCTGTTTTAAACTGTAAGACACAAATATGTCTTACCCAGTGAAGATGAGGAATCATTCACAGCTAGGGTGCAATGTATCACAGTCATGACAATGCTCTTCTCAGACCTCCTGCTGTGAGCGCTTAATTGACTGGCAGCCTCAAATTCTGTCTCTCTGAATCCACCACTGCATTTTCCCTAGGCCGTGCTTCCCATGAACTGCTCTTAGGCAATGATGGAGCACAGCAGAAGTACTAAGGCAGCCCTATTCTGGTAATATGTTGGACTCCTCAGTGACTGTGATTCCAAGACTTCTCATCAACCTGGCTATATCTTTCTAGGTACCACACTGAAGTCTGAGACCTCTCCTACCCAAACCTCCATTCTTCCATCTTCCCTTTTACAATGAAAGCCTGGACACTCTTCCTGCTTCCTTCTGCTCCCTCCCCAAATAAATGACTCTTTAATGTCTAATCTCACCTTGGCATTAGCCTTGAATGGATCCAAACTAACACAGCTGGTACAGAGAGTGGTCTGAGAAAACAGTCACGAGTATGAAGATTTGGGCTCTCTCCTTAAACAGTAGTTTAAAAGGGTGTAATCCTATGTGGTAGGTGAGGCACAGAGAGTCTCTGACAAAAGGTGAGGGCTCACTTGTTAAAGATTTCACCAGCAATGACCTGAGGAAATGTCTCAGTGGAAGGAACATTGGTACAGGTCCAATCATTCAGGCATTCAAAAGACAACAAAATGACTACAAAGATAACAGAGTTGGCAGGTCATTGCTCAGTTATATCAGTACCCTGCAGAGGGATAATGAGAAAATAAGAGCTGTTGACAAGGAGCTAAAGTGGCCTCTTTGGTTGCTTTCATAAAGAGGCTCTTATTTCTTGCAGTGAAAAAGAAGAAAGGGGAGCAGCAAGCTGCAGACTTGATAGTTGAAGTTGCAGAGTTTTAGTGATATTTGAATGCCAGCCAAGGCAGGTATGTTATGTTAAGCTGAGGGCACTCATTGCAGAAAATTTAGACCCAGAAAAATGGGATGGGAATATCTGGATGGATGTTCCCCAAAGATATTGGCTGTGCAGATTCCACTGAACCCTCAAAGCTTGAAGAAATGTCCTTCTCATCCCTAGTCAAAGGAAGCACCTTCACTGTACTGAAAAATATAGCAGAGACCTGTCCCTGACCAAAAAAATCAGCTGCCACTTCAGGAGATGCCCTCTCCTCTACTCTTGGCTACCCAGCTAAGGATCTGCTTGGCCTGCCTGATAAAAGAGATACTACACCAAAGAAACTATAAGAATTAGCTAGCATGTACTAACAGGAACCAGGGGAGTAACCTTGGGATTGGATTTTCAAGGTGCTTGATGAAGGGGCCAGAATATAAGACTGGCTGAGTAAGCAAGAATTCACTGACTTGAAGGTACTTTTCTTGGGACACATGATTTAAAACCCAGCAAGGACCTCAGAGTATGGGGGAAATTCACTGCTAGGATTGTTCTGAGAAGTCTGATAACAGTGATGACCAACATTCAACAAAGTGGAAATGCCTGAGTTGCTCAGACAGATGCTAGAGATAAAAATAAAGAAGCTGAGGGAAATGGATAAGGCCAAGATGAGGGTGAGGCAAGAGAAATGCACTTGGGCAAAATTTAAGGAGTCACTCACTTTCAAGGTCAGGCAAGAGAAGAGTCTTTCCCCACAGCCATCAGGAATGTACTAAGAGGGGCAGCAGCATCATTAAAAAATGTGGTGGTGGCTCCTCTACAGGTCAGGAAAAATGGTAGGAGAGACCATCATGGAGCTGGGCTCATTAATATTCATGATGTTAGAGTTGTAGAGTATAGAGGCCAGGTGACAGTACTTGACTGACAGAAGTCAGGAGGTTGCAATTACCTTATTGATCTGTGTGATCAGAGCCACCAAGAGGTTCTACCCACAGGGAGTTGAGGAGATGATTGATAGAGAATGATTTTCCTAGGAACAAAAATAGAAGGGTTCCCAGTAAGTGTTCTACTTAACATCTTTAAAAGGGGTGTGAGAGGGGGTAAGAATGGGAGAGCAAGAGGCTTGCAACAATGTCTATAAAAAATCAAGATCCTTTGCTCAGTTCCCAGACCTGAGCCAATTTTCAAATCCTGAACACCTCAGCTAAATACCATAGAAAGTATATTCTATAATGATTCCTATGAGACCCACAGCAGCAACTTGACAGTTGAAATATGACTACTCCCCTTGGGTCCTTGGCCTATGGAATAAGAGCTATCATAGCAGGGAAAGCCAAATAGATACCTTTGAAATTGTCCTACCTCACGGCCAAGATAGTACACTTAAAAAGATATATTTTGCATCCTGGGAGTGATGTGGAGATGAATTAGTACTGCTATTAAAGGTCTAGAGGAGGCAAAGATGATGGCTACCAGCACGTCTGCATTTAATTCACTAATCTGGCCCTTGCAGAAGCCATTTTAGAGAATTAATTATAGACCAAGTTCAACCAAGTAATATTGCTGAACATGGCTATTGTGCCAGACATAGTACTACTACCCCAATTTTTACTCTCCCCCAGAAAGAGGAACCCAAGGGGAGGTGTTCCCCAGACCTATGTGAAGAAGTAGATTTATGTGGTGTAAGAGATAGATGTAGCCTTAATAAAAATGCTCCTCTCAGACTTCTTGTCATAAGGTCATAATTGACTACCAGCCTCAGATCCTGTCTCTCTGGATCCATCACTGTATTTTCCCCAAGGCCACACTTCCCATGGACTGCTCTCGGCCAGTGAAAGAGCACAGCAGAGTACCAAGGCAAGCCCATTCTGGCAATGTGCTGGATTTCTCAGTGACTGTGATTCTGGGATTTCCCATCAACCTGGCCATATCTTTCTTGGCACTGCACTGAAATCTGAGATCTCTCCTACCCAATTTTCTGCCCTTCCTTCCCTTCATGTTCCAAAGACCCTCCCCCACCTTCTCCTGCTTTCTCGTCCAATATATCAATTTCTTAATGGATCTGAACTAATGCATCCTGAAAGCCTGAAGGACTATGTGAGAAAAAAAACTCTGCATTTCCACTGGCAATCAGAATGTTTTAAAAGTATACAAGGGGATTAGAGACATTTATTTTTTACTACAATGAAGGTAACCAGTTAAGGGATGCAGAATCTGACGATGACTAAGAAAATAAACCTGGAACAAAAATTGCTTTGTATCTTAAAATTTGCATAAAACATAGCCAGAGCACAAAGGGGAAGATGCAGCATCATTGCCAAAGTAAATTCTCACTAAATTCTTAATGTCAGTCACACGAATGGGATCTGCCCAGAGCTGGTCTTACTTGTGTTCCTAACTTGTCTGAAAATGTTTAGAGATTGTCATTCCTGGATCAGCACTTTTAGTTTGGGTTTTAGTGCCAACAACACCTTTAATTTTGTGGTTTCCATTCATCTGCTATTGACTTGGCTGTTGATGCATGCAACCTCACCCATGGAATAATAAATGGTTCCCCAGTTCTGGTGGAGTAAACCTAGGTTAGAAGGCATAGTTTGGTGGACTCTGCTCAGACAAGTCAGGTTCTGCCAGATTTGTGGTTGACATAACCTAAAATAAAGTGCAATGATCTATTCACTTTTCAGATATGTAAAGGATTCTAGGAGTGGTCAAAAGGTAATTTGGATCCATAAAATGTGTGATTTTCTGGGAATCACCCAGAACTAAGACATCTTTGAATTACTCTTATTCTTGGTGACTAATGAACAAACCACTTAATGTCTCTATACCTTCATTTCCTAATGGATATAATAATTCTTCCCTTTGAGAAGATTGTGATGCTTTATTTATTGGTATGGACCTTGGAATCATTAATTGGGATAAGAAAAAGAAGTTCTCATTTGCATCATTTATAATTTAAAAACAAAGAGTTTGATCAAACCTTGAGGCTTAGTTCATTAGGCTTTCTCGATTTAATTGATTGTATCTATGCTGAAATCTCTAAACATTTTATTGGCACATTTTATTTTATTTTTCAAGGGTGTGGACTATGCCTAGTATATCTTTGGCAGAAGTACCTAGCCCTGTGACAGACATTTAACAAGTGCACATCAACTTGTAGGAAGCAATTTGGCAAAGTGAAGAAGTCATTGACTGAGTATCCCAAAACCAGGGCTCAAATTCTAGCTCAAATACTAATGCACTATAGAATATTCTACAAATCTCTTGACTTTAATTTTCTCTTCTGAGAATGAGAACAATTGATGTTAATTATCTCTTAAATAACATTCAAGTTGAAAAAAATTATCACAATTTGTGATGTTGTTACTCAAATTATTATAATGATGAGCCACTTTTTAAAAAAAAGTTAACACATTTATAACTACTTTTCTATTTTATTTTTCTCAAAATCTGTACTGCTTTTTAAAAGACATTATAGGCAAAAGAAACCATCAAGGTAAAGAGACAACCATTCGAATGGGAAAATACATTTGTGAGTAATGACTATGATAAGAGCCTAATATAAAATATACAAAGAACTCATACAACTCAATAACCACAAAAAAACAAATGATCCAATCAAAAAATGGGAAGAGGACCTGAACAGACACTTATCCCTAGAGAACATACAAATAGCCAACAAATATATGAAAAGATGCTCAACATCACTAGCTATTAGGAAAATGCAAATCAAAACCACAATGAGATGCCATCTGACACCCATTGAATAGCTGTAATCAACAGGACAAGTAATAACAAATGATGGTGGAGATAAAGGAACACTCATACAGAGCTGGTGGGTCTGCAAATTGGTACAGCCACTATAAAAACAGTATGAAGGTTCCTCAAAAAGCTAAGAATTGATCTACCATGTGATCCAGCAATCCTTCTACTGGTAATTTACCCCAAAGACCTGAAAACTCATATCTGAAAATATATTTACACACTGATGTTCATAGCAGTGTTATTCACTGTGGCCAGGAAGCAACTGAAGTGTCCTACGAAAGATTATTGGCTAAAGAAGCTGTGGTACATATATACAATGGAATATTACTCAACCATAAGAAGAGATGAAATACTGCTATTTGTGACAACATGGATAGACCTCAAGATAATATGCTAAGAGAAATGAGCCAGACAGAAAAAGGTGAAAATCACATGATATTAATGTGATCACATGTGGGATATAAACCTAAAGTAACAAATGAACAGGACAAACAATCAGAGACTCATAGACATGGACAATAAACTAGTGGTTACCAGAGGATAGGGAGGAGGGGAAGGTAAATGGAGTAAAGGAGGTCAAATATGTGGTGACAGAAAAAAATCTAACTATGGGAGGTGAACACACAGGGTAAAAATAAATATATGCATTACTGTTAAAATGTATAGCTGAAACTTACTGGATTTTGTTATTCAATGTCACCATAAAAAATTAATGAATTAAAAAAAATAAATAAGAACAAATAAAAATAAAAGACATTGTGGTATAATTCGAAGAGTGCTAGACCTGTTTTCTAAATATGGATTTGCTGCTAGTTGTTTTAGAGAATTTTGGTAACTAATTTCACATGTGTAGGACTGCTTCTTTTTTTCCTGATTACAGTAGAAATACTTAAAGTTTTCAAAGACTACAGAAATATATTAAGCAAAATGTTGAGAATCCATCATAATGCTATTCCTTGGAGATTAGTGTTAACAACTTGGAATTTATCTTTCAAATTTTTCACTGATATACTTACACAGATGTATTATGATGCTTAATATTATTTTATAAAAATGAGAGCAAGTTATACATGCTTTTATGATATTTGTTTTTGTTGTTGACTTAATAATATATAATGAATGAACATCAACTGTATACATATATATATATACACACACACACATATATATACATATATAATTTTTTTCATGATTCTTTTCCATTGAATGGATGTATCCAATTTATCTCCTATTGAACATTTAAATTGTTTTAAAATTTTTATAATGGGAATCCTGGATCTCTATAGGCATCTTTGTTCATCTATTTTTGTACAACTTTGGAAGTATTTCTTTAGGGTAAATTCCTAAAACTGAAATTTCTGGATGAAATCATAGAATTTCATATGTAGAACAAAAAATGTACATTTCCACAAACAATGTATGAGATAAAGATACCATGTAGTGTAAAGCATGCTAATTTAGGCAGCCATATAATACTTAAGTGACTATAACATTAATTTCATAGACTGTCCATGTTCATTAAGAAATGAACATGTTCATTAAGAAAATCAGAAACATGTGACTAATATTTTTAAACCATTTTTCACTATTGATTTTGTTTCAATAGACATAAAGCAAAACAGACAGCAGAAATACCTGCATGAACATCTGAGGTAAAGGTAAGAGCCAAAGTAATTATCTAACCTAAAAGTAAAACCAATAAAAACACACATTTATTTTGGTCATCTAGGAAATTGTTTCTGTTTCCTATGGGTCTTCATGGTCCCAAATTCTAAGATTAGAAACCTCTGACTACTTTAAGAACATGATGGCTTCTCTGGCCACAAGCCTAATGTCCTATTTCCTCTGACAGAAAGGCTGCAGAAACAAGAGAAACAAGGAGAGAAAGACCCACAGGATCGCATGTGTTGAACTATATGTGTTCATGAAGAAAAATACCAACAGACCACGTGTGTCATGGTAGAAAACATCATGAAGAAACTTCACAAAGAGACCCCTGAGCCAAAACTCTTTCTTAGGTAAAAATACCATTATCTTATGGCACGTTCCTCTCCTGTCATGCATTCATGAGCAAAATGCTTTCTGATGAAAGCTCATTCTGAAAATTAAATGCAGTCCCGTGATAAGCCTAGCATTCCATGAAGACAGGACAGAGTAAACAAAATAATCCTCACTTTCAGTTACATTTCTTTGTTTTAAGTAGGATCTAGAATGGACAGGAAGCAAAATTTGAGAAATTCTGACCCTTTAAAATACAGACATATCTGTTAAATTTGGCCAAGGTTTTTTTTTTAATTTATTTATGTATTTTAATTAGTTTCAGGTATACAGTACGTTGGTTAGACATCCATATAGTTCATAAAATAATCCACCTAATTGCTCCCTCCCTTCCTTGACCCTCCTCCTAGCCAACATCTTAATGCTATTGCATTTCCCATATCATGCTCCCCATCCCCAACCATCCATCTGCTACTAATTTGTACTTTTTTAACCCTTTCCACCATTCTTCCAGCCCCCCTCAAATACCCCTCCTTACTGCCCATCACCAAATTGTCTACTATATTTGTCAATCTGTTTCTGATTAGTTTGTTCCTTTTATTACTTAGATTCTGCATATAAGTGAAATTGTATGGTATTTATCTTTCTCTGTCTGACTTAAATACTTTCTAGGTCTATCAAGGCTTGAGGGGGGGGCGTGACTTGGGGAAGGTGGGGTTTCGTGGAATCCTCTGGGTTGAGAGACCTCTATTATCCAGTTTGATGATCTCATGGGCTATGGGGGAGCTGAGTCCAAGCACTGGGAGAAGGGAGAGTTCAACAAAGGAACAATGAATACCGCGGGCACTTCTGTACAGAGCGAGTCTCGCCTGGGCCCTCACTCTGACAATATCTTCCTGCAAGTACCTTGTGCCCCCTGCACGCAGCCAAATCAGTGTTGGTGCTCAGAGTGAGCAGGTTCATCACCACAAAAGTCCGCTGGCGGACACGGCCCCTTTAAGAGGCATCTACAGCTACCTGCTGCCGCTGCCACTGCCACAGCCTCCATCCCACTCAGCCGCTGGGGACCTGGCAGCCTCTCTTCCTTGTCCTGCCCTACCTTCTGCCATTGCAGGGTGATTTCTTAGATTTCTCCCCAGTTGCATGGCTAGATCCCAGGTGATTTTGCTTGCTGTTTGCTCCTTGTTTCCTTCACAGCTTTGATTTGGTTCCCAAAGGGATGAACAAAGCCTCTGTTATCTGCATCATTTCCCCCCCTCTGGATCAAAGGTTTTTCAAGATTCTAAGGATCAAGGATACCCAGACATCTCATATTTTAAAATAAATTTTATTTTTCAATTACAACTGGCATACAATATTATATTAGTTTCAGATGTACAACATGGTGATTAAACATTTATATGACTTATGAAGTGATAGCCTGATAAATCTATTACCCATCATACATAGTTATTACATTATTGACTATATTTCTTATGCTATCTCTTACATCCCCATGACAATTTTGTAACTGCCAATTTGTATTTCTTAATCTCATCCCCTTTTACATCAACTCCCACAATACCCTTCTCATCTGGCAACCCTCAAAATGTTCTCTGTATCTATGAGTTTGTTTCTATTTTATTGGTTTGTTTATTTATTTTGTTCCTTAGATTCCACATGTAAGTGAAATCACATGGCATTTTTCTTTCTCTGTCTGATTTACTCCACTCAGCATAATTATCTCCAGGTTCATCCATTTTATTGCATATGACAAGATTTCATTTCTATTTTATAACTGAATAATAACAGTTTATTACATATGTATCCCCTCTTCTTTATCTACTCACCCATTGATGGACACCCAGGATGCCTCCATATCTTGGCTATTTTGATTGGAACATTTAATCCATTTACATTGAAGGTAATTGGTGGTAGATATGTAGTTATTGCCATTTTATTCACATTTTCAGTCTTTTTCTTCTACTTCTGCAACTTTCTGTTGAGAAATCAGCTGATAGTCTTATAGGTGCTCTCTCATAGGTAACTACTTTTCTCTTGCTGCTTTTAAGATTCTTTGTCTTTAGCTTTGGCATTTTAATTGTGATGTGTCTTGTGTGAGCTTCTTTGGATTTATCTTGTTTAGATCTCTCTGTGCTTCTGGAACTTGTATGCCTATTTCCTTCACCAGGTTAGGGATGTTTTCCACCATTATTTCTTCAAAAAGGTTTGTACACTTAGACTTTTTTTTAGGTAGCAATGAATGAAATTGCCAATTTTAGACAATTTTTGACCTATTAAAACAGCAATTTCACATGGTTCAACTCAAGCAAGTTCTCATCTTTCTAGATGTATCATCTATAACTTGAGAATGTTCAACAAGATGAGCTCAAAGATCCTAGTATAATATTCTATGGTTATAAGGGTTACAGGATCAAGTTCATACACAAATACACAAGGGAATACATGCATAGGTGCCATTTGCTGTTGTAATTTTGTTACAGAAGAAAAAATAATCCATTAAACAAGTATTTATTGAACACCTACTTTGGGTAAGGCCCTATTAAGTAGTTACTTTTATGATATCCAAATGTTAGGGCTTATTGGGCTATTAATGTAGATAACATTCTGAAATATGTTTTGGGCTAGAATAATTGAGCTTCAAATGAAATTTGATTTTGTGAATGTCAAATGCTTGGTCATGCTTAGGAATTCTGAGTGATGTTTAATAACTAGTCATAAATTTCTTCCAATGCCCGCTAGAGCCCTTGGCTGAGTCTATGAATGAGAAGGAACAAGCTGCACCAAAAGAGTTTCACAACTTTTTTCAGGCACATACACCATTATAAAGGGTAATTTATAAAATTATAAATGTGCCAGATTCTCTCTGAGTAGATGCTCATTCTTATGAATAAGCAATAAATCACTAAAAGTGCAGTGATTCTTTTAGGCAATCAATAATTCATTCCACAAACATTGGGTGTTTATTTTTTCAGGTACTGGGCTAAAATTTGAGATAGGGAAATAAAAAGTCCTTCTCTTTAGGGAGCTCAAATTCTACTGGACAAAACAGATAAGTAAACAAATACTGTTGCTACCTTTGACAAGTGTATATAAAGTACTATATGACATAGTATGGCAGGAGAGGGCCATTGGAGCACTTACTTTACAAAGAAGGTGGCATCTTAACTGAAATTTGAAGACCAAAAAAGTTCACCATGTGGTAGGGATTGAGGGTGGGATGGGGAATGGATACTATAAGGATGTGCAAAACATGAACACCTGAAGTATTCTATACTTAGAAAAAGGTGGGAGCACCTACGGAGTATAGAGTGTGAGGCAAAGATATTACAGGAAATAAGGCTAATTGATTGGGACTAGAATTTGTAGTCCTAAAGGCCAGCTAGAGAATATAAACTATTTGGATATAATAGCAAACTACTGAGAGGCCCTAAAGGAGGAAAGTAGCATGATCGAATTTTAAAAAGTTGAAAAATTATCAAATGACAGTATAGACGATAGTTTGAAATAGAGTAAGTTGGAGTCATCAAAATTATCTAAAAGACCTTTCTAAAAGTATAAAAAAAGAGATGAGGAAGGGTTAAATTTAATAGAGTAAAACACCTTTCCACTGACTAAAAAACACCCAAGAACTAAAAATCATTTATGTGCTTCATTCAAACCAGTTTCATCTATTCAAAAATTGATCATTCTGAATCTGTGTAATGCCAAAAACAACTGATTTAACTGATTTTTTTTTTCAACAAAATGGCCAGTTTTTGTGTCACAGAGTGGAGATTTACCATAAATCTCTTTACCGTAAATAATTTAGGCTGAAATACAAAAAGTAAGTTTTTAGTTTATGGAAGGGTTTTAATGATAAAGTAGATACCCAAAGCACATTTGTTCTAGGTGAGAAAAAATTCTGTCATATTTAAGTCCTCCTGCTTGAATATCACATTAACTCATACTACTTTTTAATTTCTTTGTAGAGAGGAAACTTTGCAGGGATAACTGAATAGTAGAGAAACAAAAATTTAGAGTTATTTGGAATCTTTCAGGTAAGGAATTCTCAACAGCAACAGTGACATGTTCCTATGCTTTTGCTTAGATTAATTTCAAGAGTTGTTTTTTTTTATTTGGAACATGCCTGCAAGAGGCAGGCCACAAGCAAGCTAGGGTATAGCAAACCTGAGAGTCAATATTTGCTACAGATAATTTATAAATACATTACACACATGACAAAAATAAAATTTTATGTTCAAATTCTAGATATCAGTTAAATGGTTGGTAGTGTTCTCATCCTAATTATTGGACAACTATTTAAGATGGAAGGACTGAGGTATTCAAATGAAAAGAGTAAATTAGCTGCACTCTCATGAACTATGAGTCAAAGGAAAATATTTCTCATGGCCCAAGGGAGGCCTGAGTGACAGAGAACTCTTGGGGGGTCTACCTATATACTGACAAGAAAAAACTAGAAATGGTTGCTCAAGAGGTGAGTTAAGATGTGTCCTGAGGACACAAGAAGTAAAAAGGAAAAAAGAAATGGGTACCTGTAAGTGGATCAGCAAATTTTGAATAATGTCAATATTTTATCTTTTCATTCTTTTAAGTCTTTCATAACAGTTTTGAATTTTGATGAAGTCCATTTTATCAGTTGTTTATTTTATAGATTATGCTTTCAATGTTATATCTGACAACTCTTTGCCTAACTTCAGGTTGTAAATATTCTTCTCTATATTTTTATCTAAAAGTTTTGTGGTTTTACATTTTATACTTAAAGCTATGATCCATTTTGATTTCATTTTTGTATAAGGTGTGAAGTTTAGGAAAAGGTTAAATTTTTTTTTTGCATGTCTATATCCAATTGTTCCGATACCAATTGTTGAACAGATGATCCTTTCTCCATTTAATTGTCTTAGCAGCTTTTCCACACTGTAGATCCCTTTACCCTCCCCACTCTATGTTGTAATTGTCTTGTATATTACACCTGTATACATTACCCCTCAGCCCAAAATTCTGTCTACTTTTATCTCTTCTTCACTCTGGATATTTCAGTGTTAAGAATCTCATTCATTTAAATGAATAAATTTCTTGCCTTCTAGAGTTCTCTTTAAAAATACAAGTTCTTCTCTACTTCCACTCTGGCAGGGGTGGGGCAAGGGTGGAGGGAGTGGTGTTATTTGGGTATCTTTGGTTATATATACACAGAAACTGATTTTAAAGGTCATGATATTGTTAGGAGACTGGTGAGTTTACTGAATTAAGGAGAAAGGTGGACAATCATTTCTCAGAAAAGGCAGGGAGCCAGGAAGACTTAGGTTGTCAATAGTGAGAACTTACGGAATTTCTCCCTGGTATCTACTACCACTAACATGACACCCATTGATTTTCTGCCCTTGGGAACTTCTGCTCTAGATTCATAAAACTTGCAAAGATAATCCAGTCAGTCTAGCACAGACCACTGGTCTACCCTAGTACCTAGGTAGGAAAGTGTCTTGAAATGGCAGCCCTAGCAGGAACATACAGAAAGGAAAAAGGGAAATTCTTTGAAGAAAGTAAAAATCTTTACTTGGAACAAGAGGGAGAAGTGGTGCATAGATTTACAACATCAAAAACCCTATCAGATAATATTATAGTCTTTGCTTTTAATTATCAAACATATGTCTATTATATGTACTTAGATGTTTGCCATTTATATTGCTCTACCTTCATTCTAGATGCTTCAGATTTCTTTCTGGTATTATTTTTTTCTGTCTCAAAAACTTGAATTAGTAATTTTTTTAAAACACGTCTATTGGTGATAAATTCTATTAGCTTTCCTTCAGCTGAGAATGTCTTTATTTCACTTTCATTCCTAAAAAAATGTTTTCACTGGATATAGAACTGTGGGTTGACAATTCTTTTCTTTCAGTGCTTTCAAAATGTTCCATTTTGTTCTTGCCTGTACAATTTCTAATGGGAAAATTGTAGTCATTTGAATAATACATCATTTTTCTCTTGCTGCTTTCGAAATATTTTATTTGTCTTTTGTTTTCAACAGTTTTAATTATGATGTGTCTCGGCATAGATTTCCACTTATATGAATTCATGGGAATTCACAGTCAAATTCAAAAAATCAAAGAGTAGAATGGCAGTTTCCAAGAGCTTGGCACAGGGGGAAATAGGGAGTTACTAATCAACAGCCATAAATCATCAGTTTAGCAGGATAAATAAGCTCTAGAGACCTGCTGTACAACCTTGTACCTATAGTCAACAATAAGGTATTGTGTACTTTCAAATTTTCTTAAGAGGGTATATCTCATGTTAAATATCTATAATACATTTTTTAAAAAAAGAAGTGCATGCTTTTACTTCTTTGAGCATATTTTGTCAGCTAATTTCAGCTGCTGTGACACATTAGCATCTCTCAATTCTTATGCAAGTTGAGATCTTCCTGATATTCAAATCTATTCTATGTGTGTGCCACTCAATGACAAGTCTAAGACTTGGTTTGTGGTCTATGGTTTAGTTCAGTTCTCATAGTCTTTGCTATTCTGTTTACGATCAGATCCATGCATTCATAGCTCAAGGAGGAGTCCAGGAGTTCATAGATAGCTTTTTGGGTTTTCTTCCCAGGTTCCCACTTTCTCCATGATCTCCCTGGTATTTCCTGGTATCCCCCTTTTCAATTTTCTGATAAAAAAAAAAGAAAAAGACTTCTCTTTACCTTTCCTGAGACTGGCCCCTCTCTGGGGCTGAGCAGCAGGATAAAAGAAAAAAAAAAGCGACCTCACCCTTTTGAAACTACAGCTGCTTCAATCAAAGAGAAATGTTCTACTCTCAGTTCTAGGTGCTAAGGGCCCCAACTGTTTCTGGTCTCGCTGCCACTGCTACTGCCACAGCATGATTGCCTAAGAACTGGAGCACAAGAGAATGGAAAAGAGATTCAAAAGAGGAAAGAGAGGAGAGTAGAATTTCCACCACTTTTCTATAAGTGTTAGCTGATCCCCTTCCTGTTCCTCCAGCCAGAACTAGAGATTTTTCTCCTGGATCTATATCCATGCCTATACCTGCTTCTTGATTTGGGCTACCTTAATTTCAAACTGGCAGTTACCAGAGGATAAAAAATGGTAATCTCCCCCTATTTGGTGATGTTTTAACTTCTTTTCTTCTGTCATCTGCTTACTACCATTTGCTGTTCAGAGTGCTGAAATATCTGCTCCATGTATTTTGTCCAGGTTTTATAGCTATATCAGTGGGAGAGGCAAGATGAAATGTGCTTCCTCCATCTTACTTGGACCGAGAAACTTAATACATTCATAAAATTATCCTTTTACTTTCAAAGGATTAAAATTGCAGTGTTGTCTCCATTAAACTGATATTTGGTTTCTCCATTTTCCTAACTATATTTAATCTAGTTCAACTACATGTGAAGTTTGTTATCCATTGACCCACGTGAGGTATTCTTTTTCAGACATCAGAGGCATTCTTTTTGATAATTTCCAAAAATATTTCACCAATGTTGTCTCTAGTTTCCTCTGCTATTTTCTATGTTAGTAAAATAGAAATACTACAATACATTCAATTATATAAAAACAAAATTTATTTTTAGGATTAGAAAATAATAGATTATTACATTGCTTATTTGACAGCAATCTATATTTCTGCCTTATGCCATTTAAAGACACTAACAACAACATATAAAGTCCCAACATACCAAAGATAGCCAATTAAATGGTCAGTAACACAAATAGAGAACTATCTTTAAAGTTTGTGCCACCATCTAGTGTTGTGAATTGCTCCACAATGCTAAATCCTTTTTTTAAAGAGTTTTTTTATGTGCCTAGTTTTTCAATGCTATTTATACGTATTTAATCTTAAGACCTCCATGATTTTTCATAAAATAAAAATTTCATAAAGGAATACATATAGGCAAGAGCTATTTCTCCTGAAAGACATATGTCTTATATACCTAAATAGAGTGCTAACTCTTTGAAAGCAGAAATTACATCTTTGCTGATATATGCTATAGGACTAAATATAATGCCTGGAAAAAATGGAAGGAATTTGGATTTAAATTCTGGACATTAAAGATGACAAGGTAGACCATGAAGAAACAGCTGAGAGGAATAGATTTTGTATATCTCAAAGCATAATAGAATTGGCTAAAAGCGAGGAGGAAGAGTTGAATGAAATTTACCTACTGTCTTGAGGATTATAGTAGGAAAAAAAGAGTAGCTGCAAATGAATATAATTTGCTTTTAAGGTAGCAAAGAACAAATTTATGATTTTGTCTTAGCATATTAACCTGACAATAGTTTAATGAACTCTGCTGATAGATTTTTAAATGCTAGAAATATAGCACACTTTTATTATGTAAAGTATTTCTTATCTAACAAAACTTTGATGTATAGCATAGATTTAAAAAAAAAATTATACAAAGTTTTCCCAAGGCTCCCTCTCACTCCATGTGTAAAAGATAAATATAGTTTGAATGGAGACTCCAAATATACACTGTTTATCCCAATAGATACTTACAGAACTGCAATCAAAAAATCCTGAAAGGGGCAAGATAAGCTTCCACCAGTTCCTCAAATTGAAGGCAAGAAAGTGAACATAGTAAGAATGTATATATAAAACCCACAAATTACTATGAAAATTATTACAACTTACCAATTTAGGGTTTTTAGAATGAGCTAGCTACCTGATACATAGGTAGGAAGCTAAGACTTAGTAAAGAGGCTACCTGTTTATAAGCAGAGTGTTTTCCAGAAAAAAAAATACACAGATTTCTCCTTGCACATCTGTTGAAGACATATGCTCTCCTGCCAACTTAGTTATTAGTGTCCAAAATTTTATTTTTAGGATTTCCTAAGTACCTAGAATGGTATACTACACATAAATTCTCAATATGAAAGAATCAAGTTTATTACTCTGTAGTCATAATACGTATATCTGTTGTTTTGATTCCTTATAAAGTATCCCAATGAATTTTCTCCAAAATACACAAAGACTAGGATATGAAGTTTATAATTTACTGCCAGACATAAATACACTATTTTACTTTCTTTAATCACAAACATATACAAAGTGAGCATTCAATAAATGTCTGAAGGATAAAGGTATAAATAAATGAATTAGCAGGACTATAACCCCTGATGAAGGAAAAAAATCGGCCTATTCTTTCTTGTGGCTTCCTGCACCAAACTTTCAGAGCCAGCACACCCACAATGAAAGAATACCATCTGAAGAAAGCTTCACAACTGCTCTCTCATTAACACTGGGCTTTTGGCATCCAGCCCTTCTTAGAGTCCTAGTGTTAAGGAATGCATTCTGAGCCTCTGCCGGCACAGGCATGTCACAGTGATGCTTCTGAAACAAACCGGAGCTCAGATGTGCTTCAAGTCTTCACTTGTTTTTGATGGAAGTTGCGCTGGCAGCTGTTGTCATCATTAGCCTTGTGGCAATACTTTTTCCCTTAAGTATCTTATGTCTCCTATGAAAGCTTAAAGCTAGTTAAATAGGGAGGGACTTTGGAATACGTGCCAATGTCAAACAGTAAAGTTTTTATTTTCTCCTGTTCTAACAGCTTTAAAGGTCTGAATTTCCAAATCTCAGTATCTAACACCACTCAGGATTTTAAGTTGGTTAATGGGGTGAGAACAGGAGAATCCTAATTCCTTCTCCTCCTTTTATGATCTTCACCAGAGAACTAGTAAATTAAAGATTTAGAACTTGCTAGGCACTTGGGTGTGGAATTTTTCTATAATCTTGATGTTAATGGGATGAGTGAGCTGTCCATCCATGGTTCTGTAACTTACAGAGTCGAGATATCTGAATCTATATGAACAACCCAATATGGTCTTCAGTGGCATTAGAATTTCCATAGCAGTTGACCCAAGTGATACATTTAAAAATCCACAATAACTAATGTCCATTAAGCTCTTACAATATGCCAAGCAATATATTCAGTACTTCACATCATAAAATTTTCACAAAACACTCTGAGGTAGATATTTATTTCCATTTTACAAGTGAGAAAAACTTAGATTAAAGATGTATGAAATTTACTGAACTTTTTATTCACTATAAGAAAGATTTTTTTAAAAGGGTAATTAGCACTGCCTAATATGAACATCCACTCTACTAGACTGTATATTCTTTTAAGCCAAGAACAATTATTTACTTCATTCTGTATCCCCACAATACGTAGATCAACATCTCACATACAAACTTCTTAATAAAAGTTTTCTGAGCAAATGAAAGGCCACATAGCTCTGGAATGGCTGTATGTTTCTCTCTCTGTCCCTAAATTTTTCACATCAGAGGATAAGTTTAAGTTCTAGAACCCTCAAGTCATTCATACTCACATATACACATACTCATTTACCAAGTTTACTAGATCCCTTTTTTAAATTCCAAAAGGTATAAGCCTCTAGGGCCAAAAGCAACAGCTGCTTAATAGGTGAACTTCAGCACTAAGCAACAGGTTGGGACAGGTAATTAAGGATATGAAATCCATTTGAAATTGCAGGGGAAATTTTGGGAAGTAGAATGTATTTATCGGAGTTGGAATTTGGCCAGGATTCTAAGGAAAACATCAATTACTCTTTGATAATATAAAGTAGCATATAAACACCATTGAACTGAATTCTGCCTAAGGCAGAAATTTCAGAGACCCATAGAAGGAATACATCATTGCTGGACAAATTTTTCTATTAAGAAGAGTTCTTTGTCACTTTATAGTAACCTCTCATAACTAACAAAGAAAACCTCTTGTAAGCTTATTTGCAAAAGTGAGTTCTAGTTAATAGAGTTGAAGGCAGTTAAGAGGTCTTTCTAGTAGTTTAGTCTATCGTGCACATTAAATTCATTTAGATAACTCTTTTCAACAAAGTAACTCTGTGATCTTAGATATTTTGATGTAAAGAGACCCCAAGAAAGCTGATTTCGTCGATATCTGACACTTCTCTGTCCGAGATAGCTTAGGTGTGGTCTTGTTTGCAGTAAAAGTGGGAGAATGATTTGGGTAACTTTGCAAGGTTTCTAACCACCTTTAAGATAGAAATTCTATTAAAGAATCTAAACTAAAACATAACAAATAAAAAAGAGAGAGGGATCAATTGATTTAGGAGCCATACCAGCTAAGTACAATGTGTGGACCTCATTTGAAATCTAACTCAAACAAAGCAATTTTTTTACATGAACTAATTGAGAAGTTGAACACCGATTAAATATTTGATGATATTAAGGAATTTCTATTAACTTTTATGTGCAATGATGATAAGTCAATTTAGAGATGCATACTGAAGTATTTGTAAATGAAATGATATAATGATATGATTTAAGGTGGAGAGAAGTTGGTAGGGCTGTAGATGAAACAAGATTGTTTATGTGTTTATAATACCTAAAGCTCAATGATGGGTATAAATGAGGGTTCATTATACTATTTTCCTTCACTTTTGCATATTTGAAAATTTCCATAATAAAAACTTTTAAAAGTAAATTAATATAAGTGTTCACCATAAGTTTGAGCACAGATGAAACGAGCCATGACTCAGCTGCAATTTCTAGTAACAATTTAAAAAAATTACAAGAATGTAAATTATAGTCTCATTTTATAGTAATAATTTTAAACTTTCTATAACTCATAAATTTTCAAAAACTTAAAATTTTTTGAAAATATAAACCCTTGTACTATCATTTACTTTGTATATATTTGAATTTTTTCCAATAAAGTTTTTAAAAATTCATTCTAAACTAAGCAAACCACATTATTTTTCTAAACTCCCACTAAGTTGAACCCAATTGATTAATGTTCCATTGACTAATAAATGAAGCCAACGCACTTTGTTGGTTTTTTTAGCATTTTGCTTTAATAAAATAAATAAATTATTCAGTGTGTTTTGTAAATATTTATAAAGAATTTACTGAATTCCTAATACTCTCATTAACATGCTAAAAGAAAGGTAGGAAATGGTATCTACCTTTGAGAACTTACAGACAAATTTAAACATAAAATTATGTAAGATATAATTAGAGCATAATATTACTCAATAAGTTAATTTGCACTACTAATCAAGCCTATGGTTTTTTAATGATCTCTAAATAAAACTGAACCTAGTCAATTAATTGTTCAGTCCAGTGAGCTGGGAAGCAGATTCTTCCCCACTCAAGCCTCCAAATAAGATTGCAGCCAGCCAACACCTTGATTATAGCTTCTTGAGACCTTAAGCAGAGGATTCAGCTAAGCCATGCCCAGACTCTTGATCACAGAAACTGTGAAATAATAAATGTGTGATATTTTAGCCAATAAATTGGTGGTAATTTTTTATAAAGCAACAGAAAACTATTATAGCAGAAATTTAAAAATTGTAATATATGAGTTCAATGAAATCTTGCAATGCCTTGTCTAAAATAATGCAAAGCCAAAGATTTGCCTTACCAAAGTCAGACTTCTACGTCACCCTGAGAAAAACAGTTTTTCAGATTTAGTCAGACTTTTAAGAGAACACAATAATTTCTGGGGCAATAACCTAGGAAAATTGGCGTGTGCTATATCTGAGTTAGAAAGGAAAATGGATGTCCAGTAATCTTCACATTTTAAACCAACTTTGTATTCTTGGGAAACTTCGTCATTAATTATTATCCTTTTATATATTCTGTTGGACTCAATTTGCTAAAATTTTAAGACATTTTTAATCAATGTCTATGAAGGATACTGGTTGTAGTTTTCTAATGTCTTCGTATGGTTTTGGTATTTGAATAATGCTGTCCTAATAGAATAAATTAGAAAATATCCCCTCTGTTTCAACTTTCAAGTCTTCTATATCCTTATTGATTTTTTTTTCCACTCATTCTATCAATATGGAGACAGTGCTGAAATCTCTGGCTCACGCTGCGAACTTCTCTATTATTCCTTTTGGTTCTATCAGTTTTTGCTTCACGTGTTCTGAAGTCTGTTATTAGGCATATAAACATTTAGGATTGTTATGTTCACTTGGTAATTGATCTCTTTATCATTATGAAGTGTCCTCTTTATTTTTGATAATTTTTTTGCTCTGAGATCTCCTTTTTTTGATGCCACTATAGCCATTATATCTTACTTTCGATTAAAGTTAGCATGGTATATCTTTTTCCATTCATTTACATTTAATTTACATTTAATGTGACTTTTAATATTGAGTTTAAATTTATCATCTTGTTTTGTTTCTATTAAGCTCACCTGCTCTTGGTATTCTTTATCTTCAATTTCCACCGTTTCTAATTTGGGGGTTGAATTTTGTGGTTCCATTTTATCTCCTTGCTGTCATATTAGTTATAATTCTTTGTTCCAGTTTGTGTATATGTATATTTATGCGTGTATGTGGTTATTTTATAATTTACTTATCACAGCCTACTATCAAGTAATATTATAACATTTCACATGTAGTAGTCTACCCCTTTATCTATGAGTTTGCTTCCACAGTTTCAGTTACTCACAGTCAACCATGGTCTGAAAATATTAAATGGAAAATTCCAGAAATAAACAATTCATAAAATTTAAATTGCATGTCATTCTGAGTAGCATGATAAAATCTCATACGGTCCCACTATATCCTGCCTAGTTCGTGAATCATCCCTTTGCCCAATGTATCCATGCTGTGTACACTACAAACCCTTTAGTCACTTAGTAGCCATCTCAGTTATTGAATTGGTTATCAGAGAGAAAAAGAAAAACACATTTGCAAAACATTTATTATAGTATGTTGTTATAATTGTCTACTTTATTATTAGTTATGTTAATCTCTTACTGTGCCTACTTTATATATTAAACTTTATCATAGGTATGTACATGTAGGAAAAAACATAGTAGGCATAGGGTTCGATACTCTTCATGGTTTTAGGCATCCACTGGGGGTCTTGGAATGTATCTCCCATGGATAAGTACGGACTACTGTATAGTACAAAATGGTTATAACAGTATATTTCTATTTCTTTCCTCCTGGTATTTGCACTATTATTTTCATATATTTTATAGGTATATGTTATAAACCCCATAATTTATTATTAACATGTTTGCTTTTAGCAGTTACCTTTTAAAGAGATGTTTAAAATTAGAAAAAAAAAAGTCTTTTATATTTACACACATATTTACCATTTCTAGTATTCTCCATTTCTTTGCATAGATCCAGATTTTCCTCTGGTATCATTTTTCTTTTTATCATTACCTATAATGTAGGTCTGTCAATGATGAATTATTTCAGCTCTTATGTGTCTAAAATACACTTTTTCTTCATTTCTAAACAATATGTTTACTTGGTATAGAATTATAAGTTGACATATTTTTATTTTCAGTGCTGAAAATGCTGCTCCCCTATGTTCTGGCTTGCAATGTTTCCAACAAGATGTCCTGTGTCATTTTCACAAGGAGATAAAATGTCACTGGTATTCTTTATGTTAATAAAGAATACTTTTATTCTTCTGAATGTAATGTGTCTTTTTTTTACTGAATGCTTTTAATATGTTTTCTTTATCACTGGTTTAATCTTTCTCCGTTATAACGGTTTTTAATATTTTATTTTTATCACTGTTTTTTAATGGTGTTTATTCTTCATACATCATGCTTAAAGTTTATTGGATATCTAGGTTTACAGTTTTCAGGTGTTATTTCTTCAAATAATGTTTTTATTTCTCCCTCTCACTCCCTCCTTCTCACTCCTCTCCTTTGACAGTTCCAAGTACATACATCTTAGGCTGCCTGAAGTTTCCCACAATTCACTGATGCACTATTAATTGTTTCTAAAACCAGTGTGTATTAGTTTCCTGGGGCTGCCATAACAAATTATAATAAACTGAGGCTTAAAACAACAAAGAGTTATTCTATCACAATTCAGGAAGCCAAAAATCCAAAATCGATGTATTAGCATGACTGGTTCCTTCTGGACACTCTGAGGGAGAAACTGTCCTATGCATCTTTTCCAGCTTCTGGTCGTTGCCAGAAATCTTTGGCTTTACTTGGCTTGTTGGTGCATCACCCTAGTCTCTGCCTTCATCTTCACATGGATTACTGTTTTCACTGTCTGATTCCATTGTCTGAAAACTGTCCTTTCATATTTTTTGTTGTTGTTTTAGTTGTTTCAGTAGAAGAGGAAATATAGTCTCCATTCTCTGTCTTGTCCAGAGGCAGAAGTCTCCCACTAAACTTAAGGAAGACACAATTAGCGCAAATACCTTCTCCATGATATTTAGTATTTTCTTTCATGAAAATTACATGTATGTTTCACACAGTACAATATCTCACATAGAATTCAATTACAAAAAAAGAAGCCAGGATTGATTATTATGATAAACAATTTGGACAATTCCAGAAATTCTTCTTTTAAAGAACTTAATTGAAATCATTGAGTTATACGTGTAAGAGATGTTGAAATGCACACCAACAGCATCATTCTAGGGAGAGATATCTTTACCCTGTAGAATTCAATATTTGTAATTTTCAGGGCCCTTTACAATAGGAGAGAAATTGAGTTAAAACTGTTAAGTGTATTTTATTTTTAAACTCTTCCATTTGGGAAATTTTTCATTAGTGGTTTTGCTTAGTTTCTCAAAAACCCTTGGGCCAGAACATGAAATTTGGATACTAATAGACTCTATAAAGTTGATAAAAATTTCTGTGAAGGCATATTGGTAACTACCTACCATCAGACTTTTTAAAGTCTAGTAAATGACAAGAAATCTTCAGTTTATGGAATGCCCAAATCCCATTTCATTTCAGTTTCTGTGCTCACAATTGGTCCACTTGAATTATTTATGAGGAAGGAATAGTATACCATTCACTCATTTTTTTTTCTTCAAAACACTTGCTGGGTGGTTTTCCCAATAACTGAATGGATACTAAGTTTGAATATTATAAATTTCCTGTAGTAGAGTTCTGTATAAGAGTACAAGGGGAAAAAATGAGGAATAAGAAAGCTGAAAGGCAAATTCTTCAGCATTAAATTCTAGATGATGTAGCTGAGCACCAGCAAAAGAGGCCTCACAACGCTACCTACACACTGTAAGCCTGAAATATCTGTCTCTACAAGCCCAGACATTACTTTAGCCTACAGCTGCTTTGGGTAGTGAGATTGCTTGACTTGCCATGGCAAGGCTCCATGTGTTATGAATATACAGTGGGGAAAATTATTTGAATAGACTCAATTGTATAATATGCCATGTCCCACTAGGACTGGTCAGAGTAAAGAGAATGACAGAGCCTATAGTGCAAACCATAATTGAATAGACTGTTTTTTCACCATGTTGGGAAAGACTATTTGGCGCATGTAGCCTTTTCTAAGATTTGTACATTGCATGCCAAAAATGGAAATAGTGACATTCTGAGTCACCTTTCTGTCAGGTATTAGACATTAATTCCTTCAGGAAATAAGTTTTTAACCACAAATTAGTCTGATATGATAGTCTTAACCCTGTAGAAAAAGTTTCTCCTCAAAACCAAAATATTTCTATTTCAAGTAACAATTTTAGGTTATTCAGAAAAGATAATTTCTGCTTTTTGTTATTGTTTATATTATATTTACCTGTTGCTGAGATACAAAGGACATCTCCTATTTCTTATTTTTTTCTAAAAAAAAAAATTTTTTTTTTTAATGTCTATGGCTTTGAGTCAATCTTCAACACTTGGTTACCTGATGAAATAGAGCAGCAATTAAAGCCTGAATTTAGTCTCTCAGTGTTTTCAACATTATTTAGAAACCTTTGTGTACTGGATCTCATTTGCTTCCTTATTTGTTACATCTGATTACAAATAGTGATACAGGTAAGACTATTTTTCTCTCTTTGATAGGGACATTTTTTTACTATTGTGAGATCTGGGGTTTAGCACCTTTGATTTAAAAACCAATATGAATAAAACAATTGTTAAAAAAAATAATAATACTAACAATCAGACCCTATTTTTGGTAGTGCTCATATTTACTTGGTCATCTTGAACAAATGTGAATATGGTAGAGCAAGAACCAGCTTCATAATTTATCGAATACAGTGCAAAATGAAAATATGGTCTCTTGCTCAAAAATTCTTTAAAATTTCACAGCAGAGCATTAAACCAAGCACAAAGCCCTTTTAAGTATAGAGCTCTGTGACTGCATAGGTCAGACATATTCACACAAAAGTTACTGTTAAAATCCACTCATTAAAATATCCACTCACACTGTTTTGCTAAATTTCTTACTTATTTGAATGATTGATTGCACGCATTATTTTATGATGTCTTAATACCAATGCAGAGAAGTTTACAGGCGTGCTATTAAAAAAGAGGACAATAGCTGCTCATGATGAGGAAATTAAAACATTTCTATTTAAAAAATTTGATAATAATTCTAATTATTGAGTTTAATGGTACTTTAAGACAGAAAATTTTAAATGGGTTTTGATTTTACCCTATCAGTGATCCCCAAACTATTAAAACTCCTTTATGGTTCTGAAAATGTCTCCCTCTGAAATCAGTTAGTCAGTGTTGAATCCAATATCAATACTGAGAAGCCAAGGGGTAGAGATAGAACACATGAGAGAAGGCAGTGAAGCTGAGGACATTAACATTTTGTTATCTCATAACTGCATACAGCAAATATGCTACATATTGTAACACCTCTTGTCTTAGTCCACTCATGCTGCTGTAACTAAATACCATAGACTGGATGGCTTGCTGGAGTATGCAATTGGAGAACATCTAACACAGGAACAATGGAAGCTAATTTGAAGAAAACAGACTTGTTTATTATCAAGAAAACAGCTGCCTCTGATAGTTTCTTTTTTTCCTTTTTATTTCCTCCCTCCCTAAATGCAAAAAAAACCATTATTTTTTGATGCCTTGATGTAAACAAAAAGAAGCTTGAAGTATTTTCAACACACGTCCCAAATAGCTACTTTAAAATCTCAAAATTCAGAAAATATCTAGTCTAGACTGCCTCTTACCAATCACAATTGGTGCCTGCAAGAAGGATGTCGATAGGCAAAGCAGTAAAGAGCCTTGGTTTTTTCTTATATCTCTGTGTTAAAGAGCTTAGGATGCTCTTTGGAAAGGAAAATCTAAAAAATAGGCAACTTCAATACTAAATCTATAACAGACGCTTATAATTTCATAACATTAAGAAACCATTATTAAGTTTTTGGTGAATCAGGATTTGTAATAATTGAAATGAGACGATGAGGTGGGTGGTCTATCAGTTATAATAGTTTAGCTATTACTATGTTTTCATTAGAAGCCAACAATAAGATTATGCTAAAGACAATTGGATACTTCCTAGCAAAACAAAAATAGAATGTAAAACTAAATGATAAAATGTTACCCTGTATTATGTAAAGAAAGTAAAGAATGTCAGATTAATGAATGACTTATTTATAAAAAAATTGTGGACAAGGATTTAATCTGTGTTTGATGGTAGAAAGCTTGTTTCTATTTGCAACAGAGAACTCAGAACCCTCATTTATATAAAAAATGAAAAAGCTCACAAAACAACATACCAAGCCTTATTATCTTATTTATCCCCTAACATACTTAAAATTAGCATTTAGTAGTTTACTTAATATGCATGGTATTTTTATTTTTTGTCCCAAGGAGAAATGACCCCAAAACATTACAGCAAGTATATACAGGAATGATTCTCCTGTTCTATTCCAAAGACTAGAAACAACATAAATATTCATCAATATGGAACTGGTACATCCAAACTTGAAATACTATGCAGCTACAAAAAAGAATGAGGCATCTCTTTCCATACTTATAAGTAGGAATCTCCAGAAGATATTCAGAAGATATTTAATATGAAAAAGAAATCTGCAGATCAAAGTACACAGTATGTTAACTTATGTGTAAAAGGAGAAATACTAAAATATACATTTGCTTTTATTTCCAAAGTGAATTAATGAAAAGCTAAACCAAAAACATAAATGATATTCTGGAGCAGGGAGAATACAGAGTGGAAAGGAAAGGCATGAATGAGAATAAAATTTCTCTGAATGAACCTTAATTTACGGCATTAAAAGGAATAGGAGTCACCTTGAAGAGTTTTCACTAGCCAAAGGAGAACAATTTGAGCATGAAAAATAACACTAATTCCACCTGATTAAAACAAAACAAATACACATAAATTTTTGAATTCATAATTAAACTAATAAAAACACTTTATTCATTACCATTTGGGGTTTGCTAAGGTACACACATTTATTATTCTGCAAAATGAATGAATGAAAGGAAAGAATCAAACATTTATCCTGCTTTTGTATACAAACTATATTCCAGAGTAACCAAATAGTTGATAAGGAAAATTTCTTTTTTATAGAATTCTAACTAATGCATTACCATTTTGGACCCTCTAGTGAAATAATGAATGAAACAACAGTTGTCAGTGAAAGCCAAAACCCTAGGTAAAAAGTTAATGGAAGCTTTCCAGCGAGTAGATCAGGCTAGCAGCACTAACAGTGGGACAATTTTAGTTATCTACTGATTTGATGTAATAGGAAATATAAGACTCCATTTATAAAATACCCCTGCCCTCCCCTAATGAAACCTGATTTAAAATATGAGCCCTAATAACTTAATATCAATTTTAAAAAAAAATACAGGACATAGGAGAACAAGTTAAATGACATCATAAGGTAATATCCTCAACAAATCAGAAAAGAAAAAGAGGTAGGGCTATTACAGATGAAAAGAAACTTGAGAAATATAACAACCCAATGCAACGTATAGATTTTGTTTGAATCCTACTACTGCTGTAGTAAATTATTACAAATTTAGTAGTTTAAAACAACACAAATATCTTATAAATTTTTTATCTTCTAGAGGTCATAAGTCTAAAAATGTGCCTTATAGTGTTAAAATCAAGGTGTTAAGACTGCATTACTTGTGGAGGCTTTGCAGGGAATCAGTGCCTTAGCTTTTTAAACTTCTGGAGGCTGTCCACACTCCTTAGCTAGTGGTCCTATTCCATCAATGGCATCTACTTTCACCATTAGTTTTTTTCTCTGACTCTGACCCTCACTCTCTCCTTGAAGGACCCTTGTGATTACATTGAACATACCCAGATAATCCAAGATAAATTTCCCAGCTCAAGACCCTTAAGTTAATCGTACCTGCAAAGTCCCTGTTGCCATGTAAGGTAATTTATTCATAGGTTCCAGGGATAAGGATGTAAATATTTGATGGGGAGCAAGGGTATATGGAGTGTTATTATCTACATTTTCATAGAATTGGAAAATTTTTACCATAGATCATATATAGGAACTGTTTTCATTTTCTAAGGCATATTATAGCATTATAGTTTTATTTCTAGTGTAGCCCATCTATTGGAGATGCTTACTGAATTATTTTTAGGTGAAAGGATATGATATCTTGTAATTGCATTAAATTCTGTTTTAAAAAAGAATAAGAAAAATAAATGAAACAAGATAGGCAAAATACTAAAAATTGTTAAAAGTTGAATTATGGTCACATAGGATTCAGAGTACTTTTTCCTCTACTATTGTGTATATTTAAAAATGTCTACAATAAAAGGGTTTTTTTTTTTAAATCAAAGATAATTGATATTGTTTAAAAGAAATGGGAAGGAAAGGGGAGGGTCTAGGGCTTCAATGAACAATTCTTATCTATACATCTTTGCATACCAGTGTGAATGTCTTGTAGGAAAAATTCTTAGACACAAAATTGCATTTAAAATGTTGATGGTAATTGCTTTACATACATACTAAGTTTGAACAGTGAAGTGAACAAATGGGGGATGAGCCAGGTTTCTCACTGTCAGAGATGCAAAGTGGCCAATAAGTAAGAAGAGAAGGATGGAATGAACACTGTGGTGCTAGATTTGAGTCAGAGAATTCAGTTTGAATTCATGTTTAGTTTTATTTATATACGGATAGATAGATACAGACCAATTTTAAATGTATGTGCATACATGGGTTAGTATACATACCTATATTAAGATCTGTCCACTGAGATGACCTAAAAGCAATTACACCCCAGCAGCAAAGAACAAACCCAGCACTCACATCTTGGTTTCTAAATACCATTTTTCAATAAAAAACAAAAAAACTGGGGATTCTTGGGAAAATGGCTGATTCTAGGGTTGGAGCAGGGAAAGAAAATAAAAGATAAGGCTGGAGTATCTTGTGATAGCAGAAAGTGAGGACACTTAGAAAAAAAGGGAAAAAAAAGAGCATGCCAATGGGACAGAGGAGCTGACCTAAAATAGCTCCCAATGGCCAAACCTGGAACAATTTGACCAAACTAAATAACCTAGTACTGTATTATAATCCCAAATTATAACATAAACATACATGAATCCATACTGACATACGTAAATGGTCAAATAAATAAATAAATAAGAGAGAAGAAACAAATTCTCTTTATTATTTATTAATGATTCCTCAATAAACTTGAGAAGAAAAATATATTTGAGTCAATTTACCATTGGTATTTACAGCTTAAGTAAAACACTTTTGCAAAATTTTATTCCCAGGGTGCTAGAAATATAGTTGTTTTTTTTTTTTCTTTATCCATCTCAAGAAGTTTCAGAGTGCTATTTTCTATATATCTAATGGGTAGGACCTTTTTCTAGCTGTCCCTAGGGGATATGAAATAGGAGTTTTGAAATCACCTGTCTCAAGCATAAATAAGGTACCTATGCTCAAGCCTGACTATAAAAGTAGAGATTATCTTGAGTGCAGTTTTCATAGTATAATTATGTTCTTCAAATTCACTTCAGCCATTAATATCAAAATCTCAAAACACTGGAAAGTCTTGGTTAACACTTTATTAAGGCTGGAGGCATGGCACCTCCTTGATAGTAAAATCTCTTAATATCTTCACATAATGCTGATTTCCATTATATGATCCATATGAACTGTAGCCCACAGTATTACAGAGAATTTCCAGTGGGTAATAGGAATACCAAACTCTGGGCTAAAGTCTTCTATAGAATACTAAAATATAAAGTAAAATTGATTTTGAAACTGGTTGCTAATTCCTACAAAACAGCTTTTTAAAACTGAAATGTGCACCTGTTCTTAAATGGAGTTGCAACACTATACGACAACTCTACAAACACCCAGAACGGAATAATGTGTTTCTCAAATAAATTCAGATTAGACACATTTGCTAAATTAGACAAATGTAGTGTGTGACATTCTTGTTTTTAATCAACAAAGCATTTAGCATATTGTGATAAGCAAAACACTGCATTTAGAAAAAGTAAAGATTACTGATTGTTTACTATTTTTCTATAAACTTTTTGTTTAAAATGAAAGATGAAATTTTAAAAACTCAGCTATGAAAGCAATAGGAATAATAAAATCCTAAAATATGCTCTGTGTTTTCAGGAATAGTAAATGACAGAAATAAGGATTATGCAAAAAATTTAGAGGTTTGAATGGCAATAATAAATTGCTCAAAACATTAAGTTACACAGTTAGAAAATAGAAACTTTGATAAACAATATCAATTTCTACCTTTTGCATTGAAAAGATGAACTCTTTAAGTAATTCTGGCCCCCTTTTTTCCTTCTCAGCTATAGCTTGCCCAGTGACCTGAGATTTGTACTATCCTCCTTCTCTAGGGAATAACATGAAAGTGATTGTTTGAAAATAAAATGAGGGATTGAAACACTGTACTTCAGAAGACAGAATCAGTTACCTGACATTCAATACCAGTCCTCACTGTGTTAAGAATGTCAGTGTCCCACATGCCCCACTCAGGAAAAGAGTTGTTTCAATACACGCTTCTGTGGCTTTATACTGTTTGGTTACACCTCAAGGAGTTTAATTTCATGCAAAGCTTTCACATAGTGCTTTCCAGTGACAGGAGCAAGTCCAGGTAACATAAGGCAGCACTTAGAAGTTCAGGGAAAATGAAAGCAATCTGGGCTGCTAATACTTGATAGAACTTTGGTCTTGCCCTAGAGTCAGCCTTCAAGAATGGAGACAGAAGTAGAGTGCTGGCAACTTCTGAGATAATAAAAAATGTAAACATAATGAAATTAAAGATGATATGGTTGTATTTGGGGCTTATATTATGGCCATAAAGGGAAATGGCAATGAGAAGTGAATGTCAGAGATTTAACTAAACTGAATTGATTTCACGAAAAGGCTTAAGAATTAGCCTGGCTGGGAAAAGAGAGGTAAAACACCTGCACTACTAGTCCACACATGAACAATGCATTTATTTTCAAACAAAGAGCAGATAATGCTCAAGCTTTGGAAAGGGAGATCTATTTTTCAGAGAAAATATGGACACCTGAAAGAAACACAAGGGGCATTGTGTTTAGGAATGAAACATGTGATCTAGGGAAATGCCAGTTTATCCAAGTTTTGGCTGGGTTACCGCTTTGTTAAGAGAAGGGACATATTTTTGAAACAACTGTGATTAACTGAGGTTTAATGTACCTTCTTGTAATTATCTATAATTTTAAAAGATTATATTATAGCTTGTGTGCCTGGTTAAAAAACAAACCAGGTGATGTTTTTTAAAAAATACAATATCACCTGTGTTTTATTATTTAGAATTTATCCCAAAATACAGAAGAATTGTATGTTTTTCTGTTTACTAAGAGTAATTTTGCTGATTCAATTTGGCTTCTCTCTTTACCTTTAGTTTCTTAACATGTTTATGTCAGCATCAGTTATTTAATATTTCTCAAAGTTTATGTAACCATGTTAATTAACTAAAAAATTTTTCTACTCAAATGGAATTTCCAGTGATAAACTTTTATAATTTATCTTTAGTGTTTCATGTTCTCCTTAATTTAAAGGGTAATGCCTGAATGAATTTTTCTTATATCATTCTAGAACTCATAGACACAAGAACTCTCTGAGTCACAAGTTAGAACGTAGATTGCTAGTATTGCTTTTTGAGTCTCATACCATTTTGAAAATGAGGGCATTTTCCTAGATCTGGTCTTCTTTAGCTGTGTGACCACACGTATTTGATAACTTAGCTTCTTTACCATTCTTTCCTATATCTATAAAAATTTAGTGCTTATAAACTGTTACCAATACATTCAGTAATCTCTTCAATCAATATTATTTCTTAGACCCAACTCCTTTCTTCTGCATTCAGATTTTTTCTGACTGAAGTACATCCCTTAGCATTCTCTCTGAAGAGATCTGTGAGTTTTGCTCTTGAATTTTGGGTAGTGACTTTTAAGTAACAGATAATTTACCTTAGCTCATAAAGATGCTCATATTATTTCATTTGTATTATATTAATGCTGATGAACAAATTTTCAGACTGTCATTCATTTGTAAGCAATTTCTCTAAGACTGGAGAAGGATAATTGGAATTGAAGAGTAATTTAAGGTTTCTACCTTACTTACCTGAAAGATGGATGTTAATTAACTTTTAATTTGTTAAGAAATTTATACAATTTAAGAAAACCACTGAAATTACAGAATTTATAGCTAACAAACCAATAAAGGAGAGAAAAAAGAAACAAAATTGATCAAATCATGAAAGGAAAGAAAAGGGAAAAGCTGGAAAAAAAAAGTAAATGAAAGCACAAAATAAGATAATAAAAATAATTCTAAATATGTCAGTAATCACTCAGTAGCATAAACTGACCAGATATGAGACAGACTTCAAAACTGTTACTTTCTTAAATCCAGCTATATATGATGTTAACAAAATACATTTAAAGCCCAAGAACACAGAGAGTTTGGAAGACATATTATACAAAAGGATATACCAGTAGATTCTGGAAAGATCACAGAGTAGAAAACATAGGGAATCAGTCTCCCCGTCTTGACAAAAATTGTTAAGCAGAATCTGCCTGCTTTAATTATTTTAGAAGTCTGGAATCTATTGAAGGCTTATAACTTCCAGGGAAAGATTTGGATGATAACCACAAACAAAATAGTTACAGAATATACACAAAAGGAAATGAGATAAGAACATTTAACTACAGAAAAGTCAACAAGAGAGAAAATAAAACAGTAATGCAGAAAATGAGGAACAAAAAAAAAACTGGAAGGCATATGAAAACAAATAGAAAAATGACAGAATGAGCCATTCTTTATCAGTAATTACTTTAAATGTAAATAAATTAAACTCTCAAATCAAAAGATGACATTGGAATAATGAATAAAAGCACATTATCCAACTATATGCTGACTACAAGAGACTCACTTATTTTTGTTTTTTAAAAATTGTTTTTCCAATTACATTTAACATGTAATATTGTATTAGTTTGGGGTGTACAGCACAGTGGTTAGACATTTATATAACTTGCAAAATGATCCCACCAATAAGTCTAGTATCTACCTGGAACCACACATAGGTATTACAATATTATTGACTATATTCTCTGTGCTGTACTTTACATGACTATTTTGTAACTGCCAACTTGTACTTCTTAATTCCTTCACCTTTTTCATCCAGGCTCCTTAACCCCTTTCCCATCTGAAAATATCAGTTTGTTTTCTATATCTATGAGTCTGTTTCTGTTTTGTTTGTTGACTTTGTTCTTTAGATTCCACATATAAGATATTATGTGGAATTCATCTTTGACTTATTTCTCTTAGCATAATACTCACTAGATCTGTTGATGTTATCATAAATGGTAAGACTTCATTCTTTCTGTGACTGAGTAATATTTCATTGTGTTTGTGTGTGTGTGTGTATGTATGTATGTGTGTGTATATATATGTATATATACCCACACACTTCTTTTTTATCCAATAGTCTATCAATAGGCACTTAGATTTCTTCCATATCTTGGCCTTTGTAAATAGTGCTGCAAAGAACATAGGGATGTATATATCTCTTCAAATTATTGTTTTGGTTTTATTGGGATAAATACCCAGAAGTGGAATTTTGGGGCCATATCCTACTTATATTTTTAATTTTCTGAGGAACCTTCATACTGTTTTCCATAGTGGCTGTGCCAACCAAAATCTCACCAACAGCGTATAAGGGTTCTCTTTCCTCCACAACCTTGGCAACATTTGTTGTTTTCTGATTTATGGATGATAGCTATTTTGACAAATATGAGAGCATATCTCATTCTGGTCTTACTTTGCATTCCTCCAGTAATTAGTGAAATTGAGCATCTTTCCAAATGTCTATTGGCCATCTGTATGTACTCTTTGGAGAAATGTATATTCAGGTCCTCTGCTCATTTTTTAATCAGATTGGTTTTTTTTCATGTTAAATTGTATGAATTCTTTACATATTTTGGATATTAAACCCATATCAGATATATCATTGGCAAATATCTTCTCTCATTCAGTACACTGTCTTTTCATTTTGTTGATGGTTTCCTTAGCTGTGAAAAAACTTTTTAGTTTGATGTGGAACTAAAAATAGAAGAACAAACAAAATCCAAAGTTATCAGAATGAAGAAAATGAAGAGTAGAGCTTAGAGAAGAGATGTGAGGAAATGGTGTCTGATAGAGGTTCTGCTCATCCCTCTGGCGACCAAATCAAAAGCTGTGACAGAAACAAGAAGCAACAGCAAGGAAAAATCACCTGGGATCTAGATGAACAAGCCATACAACTAGGGAGAAATCCAAGAAATCATCCTGAAATGGCAGAAGGTAGGATGGGGTGAGGATGTGGGGCTGCCTTTTCTCAAGCAGCAGCAGCAGCCTCTTTAAAGGGCCACATCCGCAAGCAGGTTTTTGTTTGATGGACCTGCTCACTCTGAGCATTAGTGCTGATTCAGCTGCATACAGGGGGCACCAGGGACTTACAGGGAGATATTGTCAGAGTGAGGGCTGAGGTGAGAGCCAAAGTGGAATTCACTCTATACAGAAGTGCCAGAGTTATCCATTCTCCTTGTTGAGCCCTCCTCTCTCCCAGTGCATGGACATAGCCACCGCCATAGCCATGACATCATCAAATTCGTTAACAGCGGATGCTACACCCAGAGGAATCCCAGAAACCCCACCTACCACAACTCATGGCCTTGCCCAAGCCAATCTATGTATATCCTCAGAAAGTTAGGTGCTCCTTGCTGGGCAGTGCCTAGACTCACACTGGAGGCTACAGGCCTTGGTTTCTGGTGTGGCCTTTTGAAGCAACTATAAGCACAGCATCTGTGGATTGCTTGCTTAATCTTAAAAGGTGGTCCTGGAGCAGCACAGGCTTGGGCTAAATTTGGCCTGCAGCTGAACCTCTCTCAGAACTATGCCACTGGACACCTACTTCAAAAATCTACAGTAATAAGACTGGCAGACTTAAGAGCTTTGCTTAGTATATAGAAACAGACATGGAAAGGCAGCCAAAATGGGAAGACAGAGAAACAGAAGCCATATGAGAGAACAGAACAGAGATCCAGAAATAATGGATCAAATAAACTTACAGATGCAGAGTTTAAAACACTGGTTATAAAGATGCTCAATGAACTTTTGGGAAGTGTAGAGAACTCTAACAAAGAGATAAAAAACCTAAAAATGAAAAAGCAAATTATAAAAGAGAACTAGTTTGAAATGAACAACACACTATCTGAGATGAGAAGTATGTTAAATGAAAAAAGCAAGCACCAAACAAAGTGAATAAAGAAGAGGATCAAATGCCTTATCTAGAGGACAAGAAAGCCAAAGGACACACAATCAGGACAGCAAGAGATAAGATCTTTAAAAAGATCTTTAAAAATAATTTAAGGAGATAATGGGGCTACTATTAAGGTTTCAAGTATCCATCTGATCAGTGTGACTGAAGAAAATCAAGATGTTGAAGAGCTGTTAGAAGAAATAGTGATGGAAAACTTCTCTAACCTGGTGAAGGAAATGTACATACAACCCCAGGAAGCTCAGAGAATCCCCAAAAATCAGAAATCCAAAGAGGCTCACACCAAGATACATCATAATTAAAATGCTAAATGTTAAATAGAAAGAAAGAATATTAAAAGCAGCAAGAGAAAAATAGGTAGTTACCTACAAGGGAGTATCCACAAGACTGGCAGCTGATTTCTCAGAAGGATTGACAAAAAAATATATTCGATAGATGAAGAGCCAGGATATACCACCAAGAATACTTTACCCAGCAAAACTCATTTAGAGTTGAAGGACAGATAAAGAGCTTCCTAGACAAAAATAAGATAAAGGAATTTATCACCACCAAGCCAGTATCACAGGAAATGTTAGAGGGACTTCTTTAAGAAGAAAAAACATGTATCAAAACAGCAATAAAGAATGGTAACAACTACTTTCCTAACAATAAGTACCTTAAATGGAAAAGAATTAAGTGCTCCAACCAAAAGATAGAGTGGCTGAAAGGATAAAAAAAAAAAACCAAGAGGCCAAGATATGAAATGGAAGGGGATGGAAAAAGATATTGCTTTGGTGGACCTAGAAAGCATTTAAGTCAGACAGAGAAAGATAAACACTATATGATTTTACTTAGATGCAGAATCTAAGGGATAAAAAGAACAAACTAATCAAAAACAGACTCACATATATAGTGGACAGTTTGGTGATGGACAGAGGGGTGGGGGTGTTGGGAGACTGGGAAAATGGGGTGAAGGGTTAAAGAAGTATAAATCAGTAGCTGATGGTTGGTCATGGGGATGGGGAGCACGGCATAGGGAATACAACTAACATTAATATGTTGGCTTGGTAGAGGATCAGGGGAAAAGGGGAGCAATTGGAGGGATTGTTTTACAAACTTCAAGTTTGTATACTTGAAACTAATTGAAATAAATAATTTTTTTAGAAAAGATCCTTTACACATCTCTTTTTCTCAAAACTCACGCTCTCTGGCAATTAATTGCCCATATCTTTTTAACCTCTATTCTTTCTCCTCGTCTCTGCAAGCCCTAGATGTCAATCTGTCTCTCTTATTCTTTATTATAAGAAGGAAATTTTTTTCTTCTTTAACTTCTCCCAATCTCTTCCAAAATCAATTCAGAAAAAAAAAATGCTATTATATAGTAACTGTTCATCCTTTGAATGTTAAGGAAGAGCATAAGTTCCATATGATATGCGAGGTAACCTGAGGGAGGAGCAGGAGCTTTACAAATCAAAAGAGACGAAAAGGGTACTCTAATTTTTCACTGGATTCAGTATATACTAATGTTTTTCTGTCTATGTGTGCCCAATCAAGTGCCTTTATAGATTATTAACCTAACCCTTGCACAGTGGCTTAAAAGGCAAGATAACAACACAAACAAAGCAAGCACAACACCAAGCAACAAGTAAGCAACACAATTTCTTCTTCACTGGCGCATCTTCATTTACAAACAATAACAGTATAATGAAATCTGGCAAGAAACCAGCCAAAATAATTTAAAATTACTTCTTAAATTATTTTTAAATAATTTCAATTATCATTAACAATGAACTTTACATTTAGATGTTATTGGTAGTAGAGCTACATGTATATAATTTAAAAGTAAGTAAATAAATAAATGTCAACAGTCAGAATGTTTAGAGGCCAATGGGTTAAAGCATTGGTAGCATTCTTCTCTTCACCTCTCTCACCCTGCCCTACCCTTGTTAGGCTCCCCTTGTGAACGTGAGGATGCTTCTCTGAGCTCTTACCCAGATTTCTTAAGTTTCTAATTTTCTCTTTTCTCTCTACCCTCAATATAAAGATGCTTGGAGAAAGTCTGGCCTTAGGCACCAACTGAATAACTTGAGCCTGTTTCCCTTTGGTTCAATTCTGGATAGTTTTCCTAAGTTTGCATGCCACATTCTGGACCTTCCCCTCAATATCCAAAACCAGGACAAGAGCCAGTCTTCCAAGTTGTATATGCTCCATCTTTGGAGCTTGATGCCTACCTGGCTGTCCTCCACCTGATACTTAAGGAAAGAGCCTGGCAGCCTGCTTGGCTCAGAAAGAAGTAAGAACAAGCTAACACCTACAGTTCTAATAAGATTTATAATAACTTGCTCTGAGGATAAAATTCCTCATGCATCTTTGTTTACCCAGGCCTAGGACTAAAAAGAATGTTAGGATTATTTTTAAATACATATTGCTACTGCTTTTTAAACATTTTCTATAGGCCCTTTGCTAAGCACATCGCCAATATTATCCCACTTAATCCTGGGATAATTTTATTATCACTCTTTATAGATGAAGAATCTAAGCCCAGAAGCCCAATAATTTACCAAAGAACTTACACCTAGTATATGGTTGAATTGGGATTTGAACACAGGACTTTAAATTTTGAAACTCTAACTTCTAATTACTATAATGTCAAGGAGGAAAGATTTGGAGGGGCAGAAAGAGAGATATAAAAAGCTTGCCGCTGCTTTCAATTTCAAAAGCAAGGGCATGTTGCTACTTAGAAAATGTGACTTCCAGCCATATTTCCAGCTAATTACAACATCCCTGACATTAAAGACACAGGTCATGACACCTCAAACATAAGAGATCTCTTTCTAACATATGTCACAAAATAAATAAAATAAATAAAATAAAATAATAAGTTGAAGAGAGACAGATATGAAGTGAAAAAAAGAGAGAGAAAGAAATAGGAAATAGGAAATAGGTGGTTGAGATTACTTTTTCTTGGTAAGTCTAGTTATTATTGCCAGCACGTAAAATGAAACCATTTGCAAATTCATATCTCTTAATTTGGCACGTGGTAGCACTTTAAAGGAAAAAAACTATTGATGGAAAAAAATCACTGCTTACAACAGCACTCAAATAAGAGTGATGCAATTTTCATTGCATGTCTCCTCAAGTTAGAGAATTCGTTAGCACCTATATAGTACTTAGGTAATTTCAGACAAAGCAATTTGTAACATTTAACCATAAGTTCATTTTGCTTTGTAGTTCCATAACTTCATTTTTAGACATTCAAGTACATCAATTACTTCAACATTATATAAAGATATAAAATATTCATTTCAAGTTCTTTCTCTTTTAAGCCTTGATCAATCATAAAATTTTCTAAGTCATAAATTCTCAAAGGTTTATCCTACTATTGAAGTTAATTTTAACCATAAGAATTAAAAAATATGCCAGATTGCAGTTTTACATTCAATTCTAAATAAATTTTCATTTACACTGATCTTTTAATGGTAAATAATGCTTAAGGTAACTGACCAATAGGAAACTCTCTTTGATCAACAAGAATGGACCCCATCAGCCTGCTATTTACTAAATAACCCAACCCTGGCCAAAGCTGAGTGATTAGAGGTGTACAATCTAACCTCTATCGATCTGATTCTTCCCCCTGGGGATTTGGAATTTAAACTCAATTCTAATTAGCTAAGGTGGTTTGCTTAAGTTCCTGCAGAAAGGATTTTTTTCTGCTTCATAAACACTAATAAGCAAAGATAAAAATTTATTATCTTTGTGACAAATACCAGTGTTGTGGGCTGAATTATGCCCCTTCTCCAAATTCATATGTTGAAATCTTAACCCTCACTCAGTACCTCAGAATATAATTGTATCTAGAGATATGGTCTTTAAAAGAATAATAAAATAAATTATTAATGTGGGTCCTGATCCAATATGACTGTTGTCCTTATAAAACCAAGAAATTTGGATATGGATATAAACAGAGATGGCACAGGGCAAAGATAGTGATCTACAAACCAAGGAGAGAGGCCTGGAACAAATTCTTCATTCATGGCTTTCAGAAGAAACCAACCTTGCTGATACCTTGATTTCAGACTTCTATGCAGACTGTTAGAAGATAAACGTCTGTTTTTTAAGTTATTTAATCTGTGGTACTTTGTTACATTAGCCCTAGCAAATAAATACAACTATTAAAAGATGTGTCCTTGTTTCAGTTGTTTATTTAGGATAAAATGTAAAATTCTGAAACATAAGTATCAGAATCAATAAAATGAAAAAGATGGTAAAACTTCTTCTTTCCTTTTTTCCTTCCTCCCTCCCTCCCTCCCACCCTCCCTTCCTTCCTTCCTTTCTTCCTTCCTTCCTTCCTTCCTTCCTTCCTTCCTTCCTTCCTTCCTCCCTCCCTCCCTCCCTTCCTTCCTTCCTTGTTTATTTTAGGTAGTATACTGCCCTCCAGGTACACACAGACACACACATACTCCTCACATTTTTTTACCCATTTGTCCATTGATGAACACTTAGGTGTTACCATACCTCCGCTAGCGTGAATATGCTGCAATAAACATGGAAGTACAGATACCTCTTTGAGATATGATTTATTTTCCTTTGGATATACACCCAGAAGTGGGATTGCTGGATCATACAGCAGTTCAAATTCTAATTTCTTGAGGAACCTCTGTACTGTTTTCCATAGTGGAAAACAGTTTATCTGCCCACCAACAGTGTACAGGGTTTTTTTTTTCTTTCTCCACAACCTTGCCAGTTTTTATCTCTTGTCTTTTTGACAATAGCCATTCTAACAGGTACGAGATGATGTCTCATTGTGATTTTGATTTACATTTCTGTGATAATTGGTGATGTGGAGCCCCTTTTCATGTGCCTGTTGGTCATTTGTATGTTTTCTTTGAGAAAGTGTCTATTGAGTTTCCTTTGCCCATTTTTTCATTTGGTTTGTTTTTTGTTTGTTTCTTTTTTGCTATGAGTTGTATAAGTTCTTTGGATCATTTGTATATTAAATATTTATCAGATATGTAGTTTGCAAATATTTTCTCCCATATAGGTTGCATTTTCAGTTTGTTGATGGTTTCCTTTGCTGTGCAGTGGCTTTTTGGTTCTATGTAGTGCCACTTCTTTATTTTTTGCTTTATATTTTGTTAAAGATTTTTGCCTCTACATTCATCAAGGATATTGGACTATAATTTTCTTATCCGGTAGTGTGTTTTCTGGTTTTTGTATCAGGGCAATGCTGGCCTCATAAAATGAATTGGGAAACATTCTTTCCTCTCCAAATTTTTAGAAGAGTTGAAGAAGGGTTGGTATTAATTTCTTTTAATGTTTGGTAGAATTCAGTAGTGAAGTCACATGGTCAAAAGCCAGGGCTTTTCTTTGTTGGAAGGTTTTTGACAACTGATTCAATTTCCTTACTAGTAATTGGTCTGTTCAGATTTTCTATCTATTTATGATTCGGTCTTACTAGGTTGTATGTTTCTAAGAATTTATCCATTTCTTCTAGGTTATCTGCTTTGTTAGCATATAATTGTTCATAGCAGTTTCTTATGATCCTTAGTATATCTATGTTAAATGTCTCCTCTTTCATTTCTGATTTTATTTGTCTTCTCTTTTTCCTACTCTAGCTAAAGGTTTGTCAATTTTTTTTTAAATAGTATAGTTGCATTGATTTTGTTAACTGTCTTGTTAGTTTCTATTTCATTTATTTCTGCTTAGATGTTTGTTGTTTCCTTTCTACTGTTTGGATTTAGTTTGTTCTTTTTCTAGTTACTTGAAATGTAAAGTTAGGTTGTTCAAGATTTTTTTTTTTCTTAATACCTACATTTATCACTATACACTTCCATCTTACAACTGCTTTTGCTGCATCCCATAAGTTTGGATATGTTGTGTTTCCATTTTCATTTGTTTCATGATCTTTAAAATTTCCCTTTTGATTTCTTCTTTGACCTACTGGTTGTTTAGGAGTATGTTATGAAATTTCCCACATTTGTGAATTTTCTAGTCTTTTTCCTGTTACTGATATTTATGTCATACCATTGTGGTAAGAAAAGATACTTAGTGTGATTTCAATCTTTTTACCATTTGTTAAGGCTTGTTTTGTGAACTACATATCTTCTATTCTAGAGAATATTCAATGTGTACTTGAGAAGAATGTGTATTCTGCTGCTGGATGGAATATCTTGTGTATGTTTTTTAGGTATATCCAGTCTAATATGAATGGAATGTTCTATATATATCTGTTGAGTTCATTGGGCAAATGTGTATGGCCCAAATGTTTTCTTATTGATTTTCTGTCTGAATGATCTATTCATATTCATTATTAAAAGTGGTATATTGAAGTACCTTACTATTTTTTTCATCACTGAGGAATGTTACTGAAATTGGGACTAAAATTTAAGAAAAATAAACCATATAATGCCGAACTTAGAAGAACCCTGGAGAGTATCTAGCCCATAGCCCTCATTTTATAGACAGAGAGACTGATGCTTAAAGGAAAGAATAAATTTGCTCAGGTAACCAAGTCAAATAGAGTTTAGTTCAATTCATGCAATATATATTTATTGAATGTTGACTCTATGCCAAGCAGACCTTGTGCTAGGTGTTAGAGGTACAGTGGAGAAAAAAGCAGAGATAGGCTCTAATCTCACTGAGTTTGTTTCTAATTGAGATATAATTGACATGTAATGTTTTATGAGTTTCAGATGTACAACATACTGATTCAATATGTGGATATATTGTGAAATGACCACCACAATAAGTCCAGTTAACACCTATCATCATACACAGTTACACATTTGGTGTGTGTGTGTGATGAGAAATTTTAAAATCCACTCTCTTAGCAACTTTCAAATATATAGCACAGTATACAGCTTTTTAGTTTGATGTAGTCTCACTCATCTATTCTTGTTTCATTGCCTTTGCTTTTGATATCAAATTCAAAAATTCATCACAAAGACCAATGTCAAGCAGCTTACCACCTCCTGGCCAATATGCACTAGGAGTTATATGGTTTCGGGTCTTACTTTCAAATCTTTAATTCATTTTGAGTTGATTTTTACATGCAGTGTAAAACAGTGGTCCAATTTCATTCTTTTGCATAAATGGTAAATTGGCTGTCTAGTTTTCCCAAAACCATTTTTTGAAGAGATTATCCTTTCCCCGTTGTATATTCTTGTTTTTTGTCATAATTTCTTTGCCATACATGGATGAAGTCCCTTGCTATTATTGTATTGCACTCTCTCCCTTCATATTTGTTAATATTTGCTTTATATATTTAGGTGCTCTAATGTTGAGAGATAAATATTTATAGAAAGTTCTTGTACCCTCTTGATGAATTGACCCCTTTATCATTACATACTGACCTTCTTTGTCTCTTGTTGTAGCTTTCAGCTTAAAGTCTATTTTGTCTGACATATGTATATCAGCCCCTGCTTTCTTTTGACTTCTATTTGCATGAAATATCTTTTTTTCATCCCTTCATTTTCAACTCTATGTATGCCTTTAAAGCTAAGGTGAGTCTCTTATAGGCAGCATAAAGTCAGGTCTTGATTTTTTATCCATTCAGTCACTCAATATTTTTTTTTTTTTAAGTCCATTCGAAGTAATATTCGGTAGATGTGACTATTGTCATTTGTTAATTGTTTTTTGGCTATTGTGTAATTCCTTTGTTATTTTTTTTCATCTCTTACTCTCTTCCTTTATGATTTGGTGATGTTGGTAGTGGTATGCTGAGATTCCTTTCCCTTTGCCTTTTGCATATCTACTATAGGTTTTTCCCTTTGTGGTTACTTTGAGGCTTACATTAAACATCTTATAGTTATAATAGTCTATTTTAAGCTGTCAATAACTTTAAACACAAACTAAGGCTCTACATTTTTACTCTTTCTAACCAACATTTTGTTTTTGATTTCACTATTTATATCTTTTTACCTTGTATATTCATTAACAAATTGTGGTAATGTTTAATATTTTTGTCTTTTAACCATTACTAGTTTTACAAGTGATTTATCCACCAACAATATAATCTTAGCACATTCTAAACTTAACTATATATTTACCTCATAAACTTTAATATGTTAGGCTTTCATTATTATTTATAACAAAATACATCCTAATTTCCCATTTCATTTCATCATTGACCAATGAGTTATTTAGAGTGTGTTAGTTTTCAAATGCTTGGAAATTTTCCACACCGTATTTGTTTATTGTCTTTTAATTTAATTCCATTGTGGCCAGAAAACATATTTTGTATGAATTGAATCTGCTTAAATTTGAACGCTTGGACTCAATGCTGAAGTCATATTTTTGCATTTCTTATTCTCCTTTCTGGTCCTGCCTCCATGACTCCATTTCTAGCTTTATATTGGAGTACATTTCTAATAAACCACTTGCACCTGAATCCGTATCTCAACGTCAGCTTTTGGAAAGCACGAATTAAAATTAGCTTGCATTTTTAAATTGCTCTCTTATAAAAAAATATCTCCTTAATTAGCCTATTTTGCTTTTGTTCCCACATTTTCATTTGCCCAAAATAACTTTAGAGTAAAAGAGTTGAGCTAAATATTTAGAATATACCCAACCAAACCTCTTCATTTAACAAATAAAGCAACTAAGGCTCAGGATATTAAATAAATAACTAATCCATGTTTATATACCCTAAGAATAACTGAGGCAAGCTCAAAATCAGGCTTCCTGATTTGGCTTATTCAGGTAAAACATGCTCTTAATTTAATAGTGATCAAGTTTTACTAGATTTTGAATAATATGTTGCAAACCCTTACTTATGAATATTGGCAGGTATAAATGTGCACACTTTTTTTGACAAGTGCAAGTTTGTTCTTATAACAATTTGATTGCCTTTCTCATTTTATGATCTTTGAACATTAATCCCTGGTGAAGAGTGAATTCAGCACTTGCATTTTAAAAAAATGTTTAAATTAAATCTAATACCAAAAACTACTAATGATATTCACATTGTCCCCTCTTTCTCTCCCCCTCTCTCTCCCTCTCCCACTCCTTCTCACACACTCTCTCTCCCTTTTCTCACTCCTTCCTTCTCTCCCTCTCTCCTCCTCTCTCTTTCCTTCCCTCAGTCATAGGCAATGTGATTTTGAAATGAAAATCACAGAGTTTTCATAACTAACTTGTATACAATGACCCTATATAGTGCTGTGGTCTTAGGACTGGTGGCCATGTTGAAATTTAAGGAAAAAGAAGTGGAGATACTTCTGGATTCTATATTTTCATCTTTTTAAATTTACTCATATTCTGTAGCACATCCTTCAGTACTTTCTTAATTTTACTTTCTGATAGATCACCTCTAACTCCTGTTGATTTTCTTTCTGCTATCATATTTTCACTTCCCAGTAACTTTTATCCTCCAAAATTTCACTTTTAGATAGCCTGACGTTTATGTTTTATGTAACTGATATCTTCTATTTCTTTGAAGATATTAATATAAATGGGGTTTATTAGTATTAGTCAGCTCCCTATATTGACTATTTTATATAAATTCTTTTTATCTATTGGTTTCTTTTTTGTCTCTTTCATGTTAGTTGATCTATTAGAATTAAGCATAAAAATGTTGATTTGAAACTATATGCCTCGGTGAGATTTATTTATGTTAGGGTAATGTTGCCTGCTAGGCTTCATATTAGACAGGGATTCTCATCTTTGGCACTATTGACATTTTGAATTAGATACTTATTTTGGGTGTCAGGGAGAGGGGAGGATGTGCTGTTCTATTCATTTTAAGATGTTTAGTAGCATCCCTGGCTTCTGTGAAGCCAGTGGCACACCTCTCCCCACTACCAAGTAATTTACAATTAAGAATTCCTCCAGACATTGCCAAATGGCCTCTAGGTACAAAATCATCCTTAGTTAATAACTACTACATTAAGGCGATAAGAATTCTGAGACTTTCTTGGAGAAAATTTCTTCCTGACTTCTGAGTGAGGAGTATAAACCTGGCTATAAACCTGGTTATTCAGAAGTCAAGCAGAGGAATGGACCTGGTCATCTCACCATTCAATATAGAAACTTTGACTTAATCTCTGTGATAGGCAGAATAAGAGTCTCAAAGATGTCCACATTCTAATCTTAGGAGCCTGTGATATGTTGTGTTACATGGCAGAGGGGAATTAAGGTTGAAGATGGAATGAAGGTTGATCATCAGCTGATCTTAAAATGGGGAGATTATCCTCTATTATACGGTTGGATTTAAATGTGGAAGAGGAAGGCAGCAGAGTCAGTGTCAGAATGCAGTGTAAGAAAGACTTTACTTGTCATTGCTGACATTGAAGATGAAAGGGGGCCATGAGCCAAGAAATGCAGGAAGACTCTAGAAACTGGAGAAGACAAGAAAACAAGTTCTCTCCTAGAGCCTCCAGAAAGGAACTCAATCCTGCTGATGCCCTGATCATAGACAGTGAGACTCATCTTGGACTTCTAACCATCAGCACTGTAAGATAATAAATGTGTTCTTTTAAACCACTAAGCTTGTGGCAATTTGTTATAGCAGCCATAGGAAACTAATACAATCTCTTTGCTTTCAATGTGGTACTTCACTGTTCATCCTCATCTCTGCTTGGTATTTTCATGTTCAAAACCAATCTGGGAAATTTTTCCCATTGTGAAGCAACAAATCCTACCTATCTTCTGCCAACCAATCCTCCCATTTGAAGCCCCATCCCAATTCCTCAAAACCATCTGTGGTAACTTGTGACTCCAGTTCCTGAAGTTTTCCAGGATTCTGCAGCAAAGATAGACTTGCTTTTATTATTGAAAGTAGACTTTCTCTTTCTCTATTCTGCTAAATCAGTCATCATTTATCTATATTTCTTCTTCCAAAATTTATGGACACATCTTGTCTGCTACTTCTCTCATTCTTTTTGATCCTTAAAAGTTCATGTCGTTTTGGTTCTTTACTGACATTTTAGTGGGACTTCAAGAAATAATGGAAATAAACATCCATGTTCAACTGCCATGCTTAACTAGTTTTATTTCTAGCTGAATTTTATTGGACCCTTACTGTGTACTAGATTTTTGAATAAAGCCTCAGGTGAATTATATTATTTTATCATAAATAACTCTAAGGGGTAACAACTGTTACTTTCATCCACATTTAATAAAACAAATAAGTTAAATAAATTAAATAAAGTAAAATGAATGCTCAACTCAGGTGACAAAGCTAATATGAAACAGAACTAGGATGGATGCCAAGTCTTTCTGATACCCAAGCTTATTTTGTTAACTCATTATGCAATCTTGTTAATTTTTACAATTTTCACTCTAGAGCAGGGGTCAGTAAACTATGGCCCATTGGTCACATCTGATCTGTCACCTGTTTTATTAAGTTTTATTGGAACAAAGCCACACCTATTCACTGACTATTGTTTATCTATTTTTCTGCTATAATGTTAGAATTCAATATTTGAAACAGGGACAATCTGGCCTACAAACCCTAAAATATTTACTCTCTCATCCTTGTGGAAAAATTTGCTGGGCCCTGCTCTAGGAAATAATCGTATTACTACGTTTTCAGGTCATGGTGTCCTCAAGTACTTAAAACTTTTATTACCGAATCAAATCAAAGGCATTTCTTTTTATTGTTCCCTCAACCTTTTGTTATCCTGCAGATAGCAATCTTTGGTCTTGGTTAAGAAAGGAAAGTCTCTAAACCCATCTTCTTTGTGAAATCTATCCCATACTCAGTCATATTTGCTCCTTTTTCTGTGTCCCTACCTCAATTATTATAATTATAGTACTTAACCCATTTGATTCAGATAATAGTTATTAGTTATAATTCCCCTTGGATCTAGAAAGAGCTGGTGCTGAGAATATCTTTACATAACACACATTTATTAAATATTTTCTAAGGGTTGGTGTTCTGGACCCTGGAGATACAAAAAAATAAAGGCAACTTTTGATTAATATGTATCCTATTTAATTAAGAACAAAAAAAAAAAAATAGACAAAAAGCAGGCATCTGGGCCTATGGTCCCTGCAACAACAGCAGCATAATCATTTAAGAGCTTGGGTAACATCCCAGGCCTACTGAATCGAAATCTCTGGAGGTGTGGCTCAGTAATTTGTGTTCTCAATCAGTATTTTAGATGATACATAAACAGGAAAGTTTGAGAATCACTGCATCAGTATATAGAAAACATTGTTTCTAAATATGCAAGTGTTATGAGAAAATAAGACTAAATCTCACATGATAGCCCTTAAGAGAAACCAATTTCTGTCAGAATGTGATCTTGTGTTGCTTACTTCTTCTTCCCAAAGATTACTAAACACGTTTAACTGGAACTTGGACATTCCTCCCATCTCTTACTAAACTTGTCTTTTTCACTACTGTAACCCTGTACCTGGCAAAGTTCCTGGCACCTGGTAGATATCAATATTTATGTTCAACTGTTGATATCCAAGTAAAACTTTTTCAAGTTGTCCTAGTATGCAGAAATAGGAATTTTTCCAATTTTAGATTACAGTTGTATAAAGATCATTTGAGTACAAGGAAGATAACATACTCAGGCAAATGTTTAGTCAGCCTCTACTTTGTTTTCCTCCCTCCAGAAATGCTTCCTTCTAGCTCTCAAGGCCTCTACTCTTGTGGGAATATCAACCTTCCCCTTAAGGCTAAGCTAGACTGAACAGATTCAAGAAGACTAATAGAAAAGGTCAGGCATTATGGATTCTTCTTCATTATAGATAATCTCTTTCTAGAGGCTTTAGTCTGCAGGGAGCCCTGGAGTACATTTTAAAAAAGAAAGCCTACCTCTGAGGTTGATAGATACTCAAGTATCTACAATGAGATGTTTATGACATAGGACTCTTGCTATACCTAACACACATCTCCACCTCCCACTAGAACTCTGAATTATTTCGCTGTAGGCTACAACATTCTAAGCAGTTTGTTGGGAGTTGACAGTAGGTGGGGATAACTCACCCAGTACAAGCTTAGCAGAGCTGAGCCGCTGCAGCTTGTTGGGCTAACCTTTGATGCAGACTGGTTGGACAGGTTCTGGATCTACAGAAGAACCGGTTTGACTGGCCAGTTATGCCAACATATTCTGGTTTGATTCCATGTTCCACAGACGGTAGAAACCTGCCCAGCCAGTTAAATGAAAGGCATATTAGGTTATCCATTGCACACTGTATATAGCTTAGATGCAGCAGAACTCTTCCACATAGCAGTAGTGTCTGCAGACTCTAGCGTAGTCCAGAGAGGTGGCTTCCACAGCTTTACTGTTTAAGCTCATAGCTTCAGGGAAAGTCAGCAGTAAAATATCTGCTTTTGACCAAGAGCAAGGGTTTTCTAAATAAATTAAAGGGTAAGTTAATACATTTTTATATATTTCTCAATTTTCTATGCACTTTAGAAAGGTTAAATTAAAAGGTGTTTTAAGATTTCTATTTTTAACATAATAATACCTACATTATACCTTTTATGTAAAAATAGTTAGATATAATTTTATAACATATATGTTCATTGATTTGTTTGGCTAAATGTTACTTGGTATATAGTACAATTTTTCTGTACTTTTTTTGTAAGCTGGGCATGGCTATAGTAATTTAAAAAGCTGAGTTGAATAATTTTATTAAATATATTTCACCTATTAATGATTCATCTTAACCCATTTACTTCTTTGAAAATATACTATTATGTTTTATAGGCTATTGCTATATGGTAACAATTTTATATGGTAAGTCTAATTGTGGATGAAATAATAATTGTTTTTTTTAGGTGTAAAAAATTGGTGGCCTCCTGGGTAATTCTAAGTACATTAGAGGAACAATTCACAGCAGGAGTTGAGGAGTGTGAAAAACAAAGATTGTGGAATCTGGTAACTGATTAACTATTGGAGCGCAAAAACACTTGCTGAGCTGAATAGAAAGGAATGAAGACAGGTTTTGTCATGCCTTATTACATCTGAAAAACATTGGGTTAAAAAAATTTGGATCTTCCTTTCCTTTATATTATACTTTAAAATAATTATTTCATGTCTCTCATTGATCCAATTAATTTATGTTAGTAGTTTGTGTCATTTAAAATGAAAGTTCCCAGTCCCTTTAGATTTATTTTGGCATACCAAACTACTCCCTTAATATTTGATTGTGTTGAATGCATGCATCTTCTAGGTATTTAACATAAGAATTGGCATATGAATTTATCTGAAAATTAAAATAAAATTTTTAACAGATTTATACTGAATAGTCTGTCATTAGCTATCTGTAGGCCATCTTAATATGACACTACCTTGAACTGAGTAAGCTGATGCATACTTTTCATTGTCCCTAGAGTCCTCACTTTGTCATATGTTCAAACTCAAAGGCTATAGTTTCTTTAGGATGTTAAAAAAGAATTTTTTAAGTGAGAATAAATATCCAGATGGGATTTTATTTTTACCCAGTGAAACCCTTTGGATGTTTTTCAGTCCTACTCCAAGGTAATTCTGCATAAAACTTCTAAAAGGCCATGCAATGTTGCAAAAGGAATGTGCTGATTCAACAAAGCAAAATTAATTTTATTCAGTATAAGCTGTGTTCTCTGACAATTTGAGAGGTATGTGGATAAGTTTTTAGTTGGTTGAATTTTTCTCTGTTCAATTAGTTTTCAGGCAAGATATAAATATATATCAATAGAACATACTTTAGTGTTTCTGGTGAATAGATTACATGTAGTAATTAAAATTTTTAACCATATTGTGTTTAAAATACAGGATTTATTGTTTGAAAATAAACATAATTTGGTATTCCAATTTATTGAGCATTTTTACATTTATGGTTTTAAAGAAAGCTATTTTGGAACTAGATATATATTTTATAAAAATCTATGGGTAAAAAATAAATAAATAAAACTAAAAATTGAAAAATAATCTCTGAGTAAAATTTTTAAGCCTAAAATTTTGGAGTGGGATTCTATAGTTTTAACAAAATTTTCAGTTTCAGATATATGAAAGTCTTTTAAATATGATTTTTATGTATTTCCATAAATTGATTCCTTTGAAATATCGATACATTGTGATGTCTTGGTTAAAATTAAGCATGTGTGAATTTATTAGTCAAATTAGGAATCTGTGTGTGTGTTGTGTGTGTGTGTTTGTGTGTACTCACATGCTTTATCTTACATTATCTTAGAGCTCAGGTCAAGATGTAGTCTACTCATTTAAAAATCTTTTAATCCTTTGAGTATAGTTGGGGATGCATTCCTTTGTCTTTATTCCTAGCCACACAATTTCACCCAATGAATGTTTTTATCAAAAATACTAGCTTTCTTAACAACAGTAACTTTCCTGAATATCTTTATGTGTTTACTACCAAAAGTACTTAGAATCATAACATTTCTGAGCCAGAAAGACTCATACAGATAACTAATGAATCCAACTCCTAACATATGAGTTGAATAAAAAGACCAAAAATGTAGCTAAATCTCTATTGTATAATCTAAGGGTAGATCTGGGACCAGAACATCCCAGTTTCCTGAATACTAGTCCAGCCTGACAGTTTTTTTTTTTCACTACCCTACACTGACTCTTCTGAATGCTACATGAAATCTAATTTATTTCCTAAAGGATTTATAAAAACAAAATTATAGAGTTATATTGAGTGTTTGCTAAACTAAGAAATTTATTTGCTTTTATTTTAATCTACATCATTATTTCCCTCAAACTTTTTTATCATAAGTGGCTGAATTTGTGGAGTTGCTATTGATAATAAAAGTGATTACCACTTCAAACCCTAATCTCTTAATGCCATCATAAAATTTTGTAACAAACTGATGAGTGCCTCACATTCTTTCATATTTGCCTCACATTCTTCTTCATACTTGTGGATTTTGCTGTCATTTTCTGACTTAACATTGTTTTAGACTATCTCAACTGTTTATTTTTTTAAGTATGCATTTTTGTATTGTTTCACTCACTCTTACATGGATATAGTTTAAGATTTGCCTAAAAAGTTAATACATCTAAAATTTGGTTAGAACCTGACAGGAAAATTTCAATAAGGTTATGAAGACCAGAATTGTAGGATTCAAAGCCCATGTTAGAGGTGATAGAACATGTTATTTAAGAGGTGAGCTCTTAAAGCAGTGCTTTGCACACAAGTGTTCAAAAATTCTATAAGTGTTTTTAACTTGAGAAATTCCAAGGAAATGGGATCACAGAAAGCCTGAGAACTAAGGTCTCAAAAATTTCAATTCTGATTCCTGGAATTAAATGTTAATTCTCCTAATCCCCTTATCTTTTAACAGGGAAAATCCTACCTGCAGGATGCTTCTAAATTTGGTAAATTTAGTTCAGTCTCACCAGACTCTGGAAAATATTTGTTTCTTCCATTTGTTTCTTATCTTTACAAGCAAGAGAACAAGTAATATATTGAAAAATATAAGGATGTTTTTAGCCAAACTGGGATGGGTTTGAATATTGACTCTGCTACAAACTAGTTTACCCTTGGAAATTATTGAACCCTCTGAATTCTTTTCTTAATCTGTAAGTTAAAGAAATTAATATTATTCTTTAAGAGTTGTTGAAAGGATTACATGATACATTGTGTGTAAAACATCTAGTATAGTTCCTAAAACATAGTAGGTGCAGCAAATGTCACTATCTTTTCTACCCCATTAATAGAATATTTAATAAATTTCAACAAATAGCTTGAGTAAGAGAATATCTATTACTCATATGACATCAAAGTAGTTGTCCAAGGATTTCTATATGCTCTAAGGATCATGCTCTTTCTACTATCAATTGAATTATTTCTTCAGGGCTCTAGAACATGTCTTTTCCTCCAGAAGATTCTTCTCTAAATTAAATTTATTGTAAGTCAATATTAAATTATATTTATTTCCTTGATAGTAAATGATATGGAGAATGAGTCCAAAAAGTTTCGGGTGTAGTAAGACAGAATTAGATTTAACATTTTCTAAAAATAATATTAAATTAGCCTCAGACTCATTAATTGATTAGGAGATGGAGCCAATGAGCAAAGTTTACATGCAAGATATTTATGAAATGTATGTCATTGATCAGAGGGAGTTCAGAATAGTGTGAAAAAAACATTCTAAAAGCAAAGAGCAGAAAATAGGTTATGACTTGATATTAAAATCAACAAAAAGGTCCACTTATAACAAGTTGATTTTGAGCTAATGCAATCAACTTTAATTTCCTGAAATATGTTTAATTGCTATACAAGTAAGCTTTGTGCTTATAATTTCAATTTATATCTATAGTAAATGAATTTTGTTTCTCTCTTGTAAAGTTTGTATGTAGAGGGTATACCTCTGTAGAAACACTTACCAACTAAGCCCACTAATTAAACATTCTTATTTAAATTATTTTATTAGACATGTAAACAATTTAATCTTATGTGACTATTCATAAAATTAGTATTTAATTTGCATTTGTTTTCACACATTCGGAGTTGATATGACTATGAACAATTGAAGGCAAGGAATAACATAAATTTTAAAATACATTTTTAAATGTTTCTATGTAAATACAGATGCTTCTCAACTTATGATAGGGTTATATTCGTATAACCCCATCAAAAGTTGAAAATATCAAAAGTCAAAAATGCATTCACTACCACACTGTAGAGTATCAGTTGCTTGCCCTTGTGATCACGTAGCTGACTGGAAGCTGACTGGAAGCTAGGGCTCACTACTGCTGCCCTGATAAGGAGGCAGTAGAGTACTGTATATCACTATCCCAAGGAAAGTTCAAAATTCAAATTTCAAAATATAGTTTCTACTAAATGCAAATTACTTTCACACCATCATGAAGCTGAAAAATTGAGTCAAACCAGTGCAAGTCGGGGACCAGCTGTATCTAATTTAGAAAATTCAGGACTACCAACCAAACTTGCTATGCATCAAAAATGAACTGGAAAATAGAGAATGATATAGCTCATCACGTTAAAAACCTACAGCTTTAAAACTAATCATAAAACTATTATCTTCGAAACTATTATTACTGACAAAGAAAAAATATTACTTGTGGGCAAATTATTAGTTTCAAAGTTCTATCTTATGTCTAGTCCCTTGAAAGTTCTTTGCAGTTTCTATAATGATTAGATTAGGAATGAGAAAAACTTCCTTCCAATGTGAAAACATTTTAAAAGTAATAAATGTCTGAGTGAATCTTGAACACTGAGAAATGCAAGATCAATAACTTTATATGGTTTGCAGTTCGTTTTTAGAGCAAATTAGAGGATTCTGTGATAAAGTCTTCTATAAAAAAATTTATATTTAACATATACAGGTCAAAATTTGGAGGGCAGAGGTGTCCTAACTGAAGGTAGATGACATTCAGTTTGAAATGGTAGGATCATTTCATTCACTTTTCTAGAAATATTAATATTGTAATTAATTTTCAATAATATAATTAGAACTGAATGGTAAATACTATCTGTATAACATTTAGTGAGCTTTTAAATTCTGCTCTAGTCACTTTCCAAGCAATTGTCTGACAAAATTAAAAACAAATATATATTGCTTGGGAACAAGTATACTTTTTTAAAAACTATAATATAGAACTACCCACTGGAACCTGGCTACAGGCTGTAAGCTTATACACTGGACCTGGAACTTGGCTATACCAAAAACTGGCTACAGGCCATTCGGTAAGTTGCTCAGTCCATCCAGTATGACAGTACCAGTTTTACTTTGTGAGTTTACCTGTTTGAGATGAATGACCTAGTTCCACCAGTAAGCATATATTAAACATATCTAGTATAATTCTCAGCAGTTTCTTTATACCATAATAAACCACATATTAATACTATGTTAAAATCAAGTAATATGAAATCAAATTTCTATAAAGGAAGAGTACAGTGACTTAGAAATAAAAACTAGATTATCTTTTTAACCTGACTTCTTAGTCTGTGGTTTGTTAGCTCAATTTATTAGAACATGCAATTAATGGTACCATGATACTAATTCAGTCCCTGTGGAGTGGATTAGTTTTAATTTACTTTATAGTTATAGATTATTTCCAGCCATATTACTACAATAGTAATGTAGCAATCTTTCTCAAAGTGTAGTCTCTGGATCATCTGACTCACCTGGGGGGATGCCTATTAAAAGTGCCGATTGCTAAACTCCATTCTAGACATATCACATTAGACACTCTGGTGGGTAGATCTTATGACTGCATATTTACGTACTCTCTAGATTATGCTAATGTCCAATAAAGTTTGAGAAGCAGCGAGAAAAGTCTATCTTGCCTTTAAGAGACTGAGTGAAAGTGTATGAGTTTCTTCAATTCAACCATTACCACTATGAAAAAAAAAATAGCCTCAAATGCACATGTTCAACCACCATTGGGTCAGTTTTACCATTCTTAAAGTTTTAACCTGTTTTCTAAATAGTTTTAACATTCTGAAGCACTGCATACAATTAATCTGGTTTCCATCCATGCATGCAAACTTTCAAAAGTTAAAATTTCCATTAATAACTTTAAAATAGTGAAATGGAAATCTTATGTTTAACCTTTATCTTTTAGTTTGGTTTCTCCCTGGAAAGTAGAGCCTAAGTCCTCCAGATAATGTGCAAGTTCTAAATTTGGGAAGTCATCCCAGGGAACAAAAGTAGGAGATCAGGAGAAGGAAATGAGAAGAGAGGGAAAGTCAATACAAGAGTGTGTTCTGGAGTTCATCTCCCAAAAAGGGCTCAATCCCAGTACTTTCTTAGGAGCCACTAAGCTGAAAACATGAAAGAGGAGCTTTTATCCACCAAATACGACCTCATCAGTTAAAGGTTGCCTCTTGAGTTGTTAATTTCCTCACTTTCAGGTTGTACTTCCATTTCCAAAGCCTTCAGGAATCCCCCAGGATACAGTGTCATGTGAGGGGCTATCAGCTTTCACCTGCATGAAACTGATTGTCACTGCAATGGCTGGAGTAAGCAGAGCCTCAAAGGTCCAGTACATCACTATTGTAGGACAAATATAGTCAAAGTGCTTTTTACTTAGTTTACTAATATAATTTTAATACACTATACAACTAAAATTAATTTTCTGAGAAATGAGTACAGCAGTTTCAAATGGAAAGTGAAGAACTCTAGCCTATTTTTGTCTCACATTTTTGATCCATTCCCACAGAACCTGAGATGCATGGAAACTTGATCTTCTGTGAGAAAGGTATTTTCTAATAAACTACATTTCATTTCCCGAATTTGGTTGCCAGTTTTTAAAGGGCCAAACAGCAGCAAAACGAATGACTAGTGTGTACTCTGAAAATACTTTTATGTCCAAGATTGATCCAAAGACTGCTTAAGTTTACATTGGTAAAATCAGTAAAAACAGATTGACTCACTGGGCCCTCAAGTAACACTTATTATAGTGAAACACAGAATTTTGAATAGTATGAGTTTGTCTTGGACTGTGTCAGAGGGGGCTGATTACAAGAACTAATTCATTACAGCCCATAATGTGATCCTAGGGCATGACTCTGAAGAATACATTAGGCAAAGTTTCTAGTCAAATAGGTTAAAAATAGAAACTAAACAGCCAGTTATGTGCTTTAATTAAGTAAATATTTGTTTGCATGATGATAGAAATAGTTTAGAGAAAATAAGGAAGAAATTAGGTACAAATAAAAAATTTGACTAAAATTCTCTTTAATTTGTTAAAATAAAATAATTATCTGTTTAAAAAAATAACTTTTTTAGGAGGTGGTTAAATTAGCTAGTAAATTGATAAGGATGAAATAAGGAAGTAGGACTAAAGAGGCATAGAAATAAGAAATGGTGGAGATACATACTGATGAACAAAGCCCAATAATAACAGATTATTATTCTAAAAAGGAAGAATCAAATATACTCAAATCTTCACTAAATTAGCTCAGATAACAATCTACTTGATACCAATACCCCTTTTCTTGGACTTGAAGCTAAGATCATAAATCTCTGTTAAATAAATGGTTTCTTACAACCACCAATTTCTAAAATAAAAAATAAATAAGTTAATTTTTCCTTTCTAGACAATTCTGCAGCTGGAATAAAATGGAAATAACAATGTAATAATAATACTAACTGAGTTATTTAAACTTGATTATGTGACTCAAATAAGATATGTAAAAATGCTTAAAAATTATAATTTAATCCTTTCTATAATTATAAATCTCTCACAATTTACATAGCAATTCAACAATTTCACTATAATTATATAACTAGCAATTGCAGAGATCTGTCTAATTAGCTGTAGCTCTTAAATCCATCTACTATTAATGAGTTTCTTACACTGTTTGGATACATATATATGACCATTCAATCCTATCAACAATCCTGTGAAATACTCAATTTATGATTATATGATTATCTTTATATCATTAATAAACAACTAAGGCATAGAGAAATTAAATTACTTGCTAAAAGATTACAATTAAAAATTAGAATTCTTTTAATAAATTAAGTGAAACTGCTGCTGATTTTCTAATATAAAACTATACAAATACATTATTATATATTCAAAGTTTCAGAGTCACAATGATACCCCACAGGAGAACCTTTCTTTGCACATGTCTACGCTCTCAATAGGCAAGCTGCTTCAAACTTCTATGAAGTCCCCTTTAAGAAATTTCACATATTATTTCATTCTTTAACAACCCTTTTGGATACAGTAAGTATGAGTATTCTCATCTTTCAGTTGGGGAAATAAAACTTATCTAGAAAACATGCAGATAATCAGAGATAGGGCCAGAATCTAAACTCTGGTCCTATCTCCCAGCTCAGAACTTGCCTGGGACCGTCACTGAGAATATGGCTATGAGCCATTGTTGACTGTGGAAAACAGTCACAATTTTTTGGAGCACTTCCTGCTCTGGTTCTTTCTGAGATTGCAACATAATTCAAGTCCCTTTAATCTATTTAGTTTTAAATTTACTACATGGAAGAATCCACTACTTGAGGCTGGGAAAGCTAGTATAAACACGTTTGCTGATTCCATTAGAAGTCAATTTATAGTCATCTCTCAAATGTCCACACCTATTGTAAAGGAAGTAAAAGAGTATGTGTGCCATAATTAATAAGAAATAATTATTAATGCAAGAAACAGACTTTAAAGTGAACTGAGATTGGTCCATATGATAGGTGCTTCACTTCAACCCTGACTGAGAGAGCCCAGTTTATTTTCCATTTCCCAATTATGACTTAATTGCTATCAAATTTAAAATTCTTTTTAGTAACCATGTAAAACGTAAAGCTTTCTGAAGTAAACAGAAAAATGTACTGGAAATGCAAATAGCCGGTAGGGAAGAAGAATTTTTGATTGAAATTAAAAAACTAGATTTGATTATTTTCTCAAAAATGTTTTCTAAATTAAAAAATAGAAAAGCACAGGATAAGTTTTATATAAACTCTACTACTCCAAAATAGCATAGTGTACTGCAAAGAGCATAGATATAGGATTTACAGCCAGAAGACAAGGTTTGAAGTGTTGAATCAAGTTATCTATTAGTTTGTACATTTAATACTACTCAAACAACCTTATTTCTCAACTTCTGTAAAAGATGAAAACTGTTCCTGTTCTACTTTTATGATAGTTTTTTTTTAGATTCGAAAGAGATTTGTAGAAAAAGTACTTTGTATTTTTACCATCAATTGTTCTTGAATCCATTTCCTATCAATTTTAAATAAATGACTTCTCAACTCATAGAAATTTAAAAGTACCATCAATAAGTCAAGTAATATCATGACTTATATTATCTATACCATAATATTCTTTAAAAAGAGTTTAGGCACATATTTGAGAAGGAGATACTCTGACTAAAAAAGTTCATTTAACTCTTACCCTTTTTATTAGTTTATATTTCAAATTCCTTAAAGTTTCTGACCACATGATTTATCACCAAAACCAGGACACTTTTTAGAGTAAATGGGAGCCCTTTAATAATTAGCCAGAACAACAGACATTAATCAAAACTGTTGCTGGTAAGCCAGGGCATATGATCACTTTACATAAGAAGTATACTGCATTTGGGAAGAGGAAGTCATCTATTTCAGTCTTAATATCTACAAAAACATAGTTTGCAAAAACTAGTTTAAAAAAAAAAAAGCACTCCACAAATGAATTGTCACCAAGGGTGTGAAGTGAATTAAAACTTAATTTAATTTCACTGTACATTTCTAATGCTTTTGGTTAATACTTAAGTAAAATTGAAAAAGTATTGGCTAAAACTAAAGGTCTCCTCTAAGAATTTTTATATAAAACGTTTTTAGAAAGGTAACTATCAAAGCTTTCTTAACCTTAAACCAATATGTAGATTGGGAAAAGCCCAAATCCAATGTATAAACAAAATGTTTTTCCCAAGCATTGTTAGAATAGAGAAAAATTGGGGAAGAAAAGTCAACAAGTGTTTTTAAAGACATATCTGTAATTTGTGAAGTGTGACTACTTTAAAGATCACAACTACTTGCCAGCTATCAATAAATTTATCAGTTTATTTTTTACATTGTTCCTACAGTTAATCCTTCATAATATTTAGAATTTACATTACTGTAAACAAATAATTGTTCCCACAGCTACCATCACAGCATTATACATATGTACATAGAACAATGCAGTATAGTACCATATTCACTAGATAAAAAGGTAAAGATTAGTTTTTCAAGATTCCCAAAATAAAATCCTCTTTTCTAGTTTTAGTGCTTGTTCTTAATTTTTTTCTATTATCATTGCAGCAGTTAAGCTCTGAGTTTCTTGTGCCAGTGTTAACTGGCAGTGTTACATGTTAATGCCAATCTTATAAATGCCAGAGTTAACTAACAAAATTCCTGGGTTTCATAAACCTATATGCATAGGTACAAAATATTGACTAAGCAGCCACTGTATTATAAATGAATAACCTAAAAGAAAAAAATGCCCCTTTCCATTAATAACACAACATTTTGCAATAACAGACATTCTTGATTAGCCCATCATCATTTAAATTTAGGCAACTAGACAACTAAACAGCATAGTGTATAGGCATCTTCACCAAATATAAAAAGATAATTTCTAAATATAGCAAAGTACATATCTAATAAAATTTTGCCCATTACTGATGTGAAATGAAGTAGCTAAGTGAATGATATTTAAAAATACAAACACAAAACTACTTTAAATAGTTTATAAAAGGAAATGAAAAAGGTATATGTATCCATAGTGAAAATCAAAGTATATAAACCTTCTTTATCCAAGTTGGAAGTTAGCCAGACTACTTGAGTCTGATTTTTCTAATCGGAAAGCAATGTATAATCTTTAATGTGTATTATAGGCACTTTAACAACCTTCTGAGACTGTCAAAATAAAAACTGTGATACTGACGCCCTCCATGAATGTTAAGTACATCTTTTAAAACAATTAGAAAACTGCTCAACCTTACTGGATCTTGACACCATAAATCGAATCACAGACAAAACATTTTGGCACTTGGGGCAAGATCCCTAATTAATGTCTATGCCTACCCCCAAATGACACTTAAAAATTACTGTAAACAGCTTTTTAAAAATTAAGTGTTCAAGTTGATGCAAATGTTGACAGTTAACATAATTTTCTTTTGTCTTAAAGTCTTATCTCTCAAACAGTCTTTTGTCTTATTCTTAAAATTGTTCTGACTGTAGATACAATGCTCATCCCTGTTTTTTAGTATTGTGTGTTCATATTAGATGTGAACAGTATTACGTAAATATTCATAATGAGTTAAACCGTTTATTTTTAATTTTTTGCCTGAAGATACATGCCCTCAATGCTGGGGGAATGGAATGATTTTGGGAGTAGGAGAGAGATGCCAAATACTTAGCAGAAATAGCCTTAGACTAGGAATCAGATATTCTTGTCCCGGTCCCAGCTCCATCATGGTGTTTCAGGTAGGTTACATAACTTAATTTGACATTCATTTGTTCATTAAATATGTTAGGCCTGTGCTATCCAATATAGTAGCCAGTAGCTACATGTGACTTTTAGCACTTTAAATGTGGCTAATCTAAATTGAGATGTACTGTAAAGATAATATATAATTGGATTTTGAAGACTCAGTAAGAATAAAAATATAGAAAGTCTAATAAATTTTTATACTTATTACATGTTTAAATAATATTTTAGGTAAATTTGATCAAATAAAATATATTAAGTTAATTTCACTTGTTTCTTTTTACTTTTTTAAATGCGGATTCTAGAAAATTTTAAATTACATATGGAGGTCTATTGGACTGTGCTGTGCTAAAACTGGTAAGAAATAGGAATACTGAGAAAAATAAAGAAAGCACAGTCTCTGCTATCAAGGGACTCCCCACAGCCTAATCCAGAAAGATAAAAGATACAAAATAATTACAATATAATGGCATTCAATGTAGTGATAAAGATATACATGCAGAGATAGGGGAGAATGAAGAGGGCTATTTCAGGAAAGGGATAGGATAGAGGGATGAAGAAAGATGTTAGGTTAGCTTCCTGGAAGCAGCACCATTTAAACTGAGTCTTAAAGGATAAGTAGAAAGGTAAAATACGAAGGATCTGGGTGGAGGTAATCCCAAGAGAATGAGCTGCAACAAAGAAATATCAAGGGGCTGGGGGAGAAATAAAAGCAGTTTTCTATCAATAAAAGGAGAGAGTGAGGTGGGGGATAGAGAGTGTACAACGCTAGAAAGGGCTTCTGTGATTTTTTTATTTTTATCTTTTATTTTTTACTGCCTACAGCACCTGGTCTTCCTAGGTGGTCTCCCATTCAAGTACTAACTAGGCTCGACGCTGCTTAGCTTCTGAGACCAGGCATCACACTTGTTCATGGAGCTTGTTAATGGTGACACAACCATAGACCATGGACCATGGTTCCACTGGGGTGCGAACCCAGGACCTGTGTGTAAAGCTGACATGCTAACCACTACACAATGGAACCATGTCCATTCTGTGACATTTTAAAAATACTGAACTTTAACCTTTTGGCAATGGAGAGCCACTGAAGGGTTTTAAGCAAGGGAGTGACAGGATCAGAAATAATAATTTAAATCTCTAGCAGCTGTGTGGAGACTGGATTAAGGTGAAAAACACTTGAATCAGGAAGGCTGTAGTTCAGTAAAATATCAGAGCCTACTCTAGAGCAACAAGATTAAGGATGGAAAGGAAAGCACTAATTCAAAATTATATTTAGGTGGTAACATCAATAGAATATAGCAGCTGATTTGTCCTTACTCCATGAAAAGGGGTTTCATTTTATTCTAAGGTGATGGGAAGATACTGGAAATGTTTTGAGCAGGGGAGCATCATGTACTGACTTAGGTTTTAAAGGACTGCTCTGACTGATGTTGGAGAATATACACTGCAAGAGAAAAACTGTGGAAGTGGAAAGATAGTTGATTTTTTTTTTTAAAGGAGGCTATTGCTGCAGAAGATTTATTGCTGCAGAAGATGTTTGATGATGATGGCTTGGCTCAGGGTGGGTGCAAAAAAGGGGGTGAGAGGCAATGGGATTCAGGTTGTACTTTTACCTGCAAAATAGTATTGCCTAAATCACAGGGTTGAGAAAGAAAAAGAAAAGTTCATGAATATCACACCTGTTGAGCCCAATTGTCTTCTATAATCAGGAGGCTAAGGTGTCTGCTGAGAGTGAGAATACTGCACAGAGGCTTGAGGAAAATAGTGAAGATTTGGAAGACAGCAAAGAAACAAGCTGTTGGACAAAGGTTATTTTAGTAATTAATTGATACTCTACATGAGGTTTGAAACCATGTAATGTTAGTGATATCACACTAACCTGTTATATGATTTTCTGTTCACAACCCTCAGCTACCCAGCTGTAGGAATTAAGCAGATTTAGAATTAACAAATAGTTTCAGTTGTAAAATGGCTTAAATTAGATGATTAAAATCTACATAGTTCTAAAATTCTACAGTTATAAAAATTCTAGAATTTTTACTGCTACCATACAATTTTTCTTATTGTGGTTAAATGTACGTAATATAAAATTTACCATTTTAACCATTTCACCACACAATTTTTAAACAAGCATCCTAACCAGGGGACTCCAAAGGGTTTTAGGTATGCTGGGACAGTAAAATCCCAGCCCTCAAGGTGGCAGCACTGGGCCTGGTGAGGCTGTAGTCCCAATGCTATAAGGGGTTGATGAGAGAGAAAGCATATGGTCCTATTAAATATTAGGTGATTCAGAAAGACAAAATTCAAAGCTATGGCAGAATTCTCTGCAGAACTAATTAGTTGATGATGAGGCAAAAGAATTTCAAAGTTAAGCTAGGAAATAGTAACAAAAGTCTGAGCTCCATGTACGAATAGGGACTTATGGCTCACTATCACTGACCTTCCTTCCTCCCAAAGTAAAGAGTGAAAAAAGTTCAAGAAGTCTTCTTTATCTGGCAATTACTACAGAGAATTATTTTATGAGGGTCTAGAATTCACATGCAGTATGGACTGTGAACTTCATTCATTAATTGACTCATTTATTCAACAAATACATTTAAGAAGATGCCATGTGCCAGGCCTATTAGTCAACAAGACAGACACAGTCCCTGACCTAAAGGGATATATATGTCTAGTAGGAGACAAAGGTATTATATATCTATTTATTGGTTAATTATAAATTATAAGGGCCTTAAAGGAATGGAAAAGGGTGCTATAATAGAAACACTGGAGGGAGGTGGGGCCCTTAATTAAGAATAGAGATTGTAAGAGTCAGGCAGTCAACAGTTAAGCCTCATCTGTTTTTGCAGCCCCTCCCCAGTGCTAACATCACTGCCTCAGCTCCACCTCAGATCATCAGACATTAGATTCTCATAGGAGCACTGGTCCCTGGTGCCAAAAAGTTGGGGACCACTCTGTTAGAGGAAGGTGTTATTTACTAAGATGAAGAAAATAAAGGGAGCAGGATTTGGAACAAGCAAAGATCACGAATTCAATATGGAGTGACTGTAAGATATCCATTGGGCATATCAGATAGCTGGTTATAGAAACCTAGAAGAGAGGTGAGGATCAGAGGTGAAAGGCTGTGTCATTAACATATAGATGGCATTTAGCACCATAGGCATAGATGGGTTATTGAGGGAGTGGGAGGTTATGGATGAGAAGAGTAGGGGAGAGAAAAGAGAAACCCTGAGGAAATTCACATTTTAAAGGCTGGGAAGAAGAAGAATCTCCAGAGGAGACTGAGGGAGTAGCTAGTAAGTTGTTAAAACTAGATGTCTACAGTACCAAAGAATGAGGGTTCAAAAAGGAGGAAGTAGTCAATTGTAATCGCAAAGACAGGAAAATATCCCTTGATTTCAACACCATAGAGGTCATTGATTGCTATGATGAGATTATCAAGTGGATTGATATATCAAATATCAATTTGAAATATCAAAGAATCAATTTATAGATTAACTCTTGTACCATCAGAATCCATTGGATCCAATTTTAGATTTTGAGTTGCTTTTCTAAGAGGTTCTAACTATAAGGATAAATATTTCATGACTTAATCTTTCTTGGACTTTTTCCCCAAAGAACAAAAAGTGTAATAAAACTCATTCTATCATGCAATTATCATGTGGGGCCATTGGGCTCTTTCATAACTTATGAGAGCTTAGTGATCTTAATTTCCACTAGCTTTAAGCATTTTGCTATATCATCATCTCAGAAATTATTTCAACATTACCCATCAGTTATTCCCAACTATGCTACATGAGGGAAAGACAAAAAATAATAAGAAAACAGAAAAATTCTGAATCCCCTAAAATGTTGATTCAACAGTAAATCATTATTACATCATCCTTCTGTTATCTTATTGCATTGTCCAAAGTACTGCATCATCTTTTAAGAAGGCATAAAAAAATCTTGAGACATTATCTCTAGTTTTATTAAAACTGTCATTTAATCACTAATGAGAACGCAGAATTCAGAAATTTCATTTTCTTCTCGTAATGGCAAAGAAAAAAATTAAGAGGAAAACACTTCAAAAGTATTAGAAAAATCAGAAGATAAATGCAAAAATACAGTACTCTAGGTATTAATGACAATGAAATTTATAAAAGTGGAAAAACTCTAGATATTAATGACGGTGAAATTTATCATAACAGTGAAATTGCAGATAATGAGTCTTTAGATAATGATATCCTACATAAATTTTCCCAAACTCAAGAACCAATGATTTAACTATATCTAAAAATAAAAAGGAAATATGGCATTAAATATGCCATTTAACAGGAATGACTTAGTTATCAAATATTTTGCAACAAGAACCTGAGCTGTCCTAAAAAAGTGTGATGTTCTGTCATCTTTTAGGATGTTTTGCATAAAAATATACTTGATGTAGTTTGTAAGTCAACAAATACTAAAGGCAGTAAGTATGCAAAGATGACTGGAAGGAAATTCACGAGGAAGAGATGAAAACATTCACTAACTTGCTAATTCTACCACCTGCCTTCCCCGCCCCCCGCGCGCACACAGCTTTTTGAGATATAATTGACCTATGGCATTGCGTAAGGTGTACAACGTGTCTGAGTTGCTAATTCTAACTGGTGTTTATAGATCTCAAATGACAGTGTTTCAGTTTAGAAGATGGCTATCCTCTCTCCAACGAAATTACAAGCCATCACCCCTTTCTAAAGTATTGCTGCTGATTCAAGTGCAAGAAGACACGAAATGAGCTAGAACCATCAGAGATGTATTTGCGATCTGGAATCGATATCTCCAAGACGACTGTGTTCCCGGTTTATATATGTGGGTTGATCAATAGCTGTAGTCTAAGGACATGACCTATTAGGGTAATACAGGAAAATTCAGAATAAAAGAAAAAATTGAGTTTGCTACGTATAAATTCTTATTAAAATTTATTTTTAAATTTTTTTTAAAACATGTTGCCCACAGCGTGCTGTTCCAACAACTAATGCTGGTCACTTCTGATTCCTTCTCCTTTCAGGTTCCCCAGAAACTTTCCAGTTAACCAAAGAAAGATACGCATCGTTTTGTCCTATGGCCTCGCTGCCCAGCCTTGTCGAGCCGCATCACTGACCTGCAGGTAACAGCTACAGGGCAGAGAACCACCTCAGGTGGACCCGAGTCCCTCCCCTCGGTCGTTGATTTTAACTCCCCCTTTGGTGCGCGCCGCTCACAAGCTTCCCCTGAAATGTGCTTACGTCAGACCCATCAATAACGCTCCCCCAACGCCAAGGAACCGGCACTGCCGAAGACATAACGGCTTCGGCTTCCTCCGCGGCATCTCTAAACGCTGCCAACGCTTGGAGCCACTGGCGGCCGCTCAGAGGCGGCGCTGCACGACCCCTCCTCGGCCCCGCGCGCTCCGACGCGCCGCCCAGCTCGCTCCTCCGCGGGGGGCGCGGGGTGGGGGCGCCGCCTCGCTCTGAGGCCGGAGGAAGGGGCGTGACGTCCCGGAACCTCCCGCGTGACGTCACCCGGGCCCTGGGCGGGGCCGGTCCGGCCGCCTCCGACCGTGGCGGTCGGCTTTCGGGGCCTCCCCCAGCTTAGGAAAACGCGGGCTGCCCTGAGGGGCCGGCGTTCCCGCTAGGCAGATTTGTGAGGGAAAGAGCAGGAAAGCACGCCGTCTCTTCACGGCCGCCCGCGTCCCTGCCGGAGTTTTCGAGACTCTCGAGGCAATCTTGGAAGCCGTAAGTGAGAGGAACCTCTTTCCCCCCACCCGGGCCGCTGGGTCACGGGACCACTTCCGGTCTGCAGCTGCGCGCGGGCCGAAGGCGTTTGGCCCCCGGGGTGGGGGTGGTTGTAAGGCTCCGGTGCTGAGTCTGAGGGAGTAGGCTTGGGGCCCCCCTACACGTGTGGCTGGCCAGGACGGAAGACTGGCGCCCGGCCGCTGCAGTGTTTGGGACTCCCGCGCAGGATGAGGACTTGCTTCCCGACGCCCAGCCGCCCCGCGCATGCGCCCACCGCCGCCCTGCGGGGAGGAGGCGGGCGGAGGGGGGGCGGCTCGCCCTGCTCTTCCCGCTCCGGTCCAAAAGTGAGCTTGAGGAGCGTTTGCGGGAGGAGAGGCTGATCGATGGCCTAGGGCCCTGGCATGGGAGTCTCGGACTTCGGCTTTGTTAGTAAGAGAACCGCCCAGAGCCCCTATATTCCGCCTGTTTAGGGCTCCTTTTGCTGGAGGCGCGGCTCTCGCCTTCACCTTTGTGAGGGAAGACGTGTGAGGTGACAGGAAGGAAATAGCTTATTGAGCACCTTCGGTGTGACGGTTTACGCTGTTACGGGATGCACAGACAGCTATTACATTACTATAGACTTTTGAGCCCAGAATGCAACTTTAGATGCAAGCTGCACATTCCTGAGGTATTCAAAGCGCAGCAGCGTGCAGCGAATAACGGTTCCTTGCCAAAAGAGATGCCAAGAACAAGTGCTAGGCCTGCAGGATACTTGGGAGATGGTTTTGTGAGCCAGAAGTTGTAAGTTTCGTATTGATATTTTGTGTCTATGTCAGGAGAATTTATTTTGCTGCTTCTACAGATATATTTCTTAAGGGACACTTTTTACACCATTGGTTTTAAATCTCCACTTTTTAATTCATTAAAGTAACTAAAACTCTGTTTTACACTGTTTACTTAACAGAAAGTTATTTGACCTCTTTTTTTGTCTACTTAGTGGTTATTTTGTAGTTAATTGGCAACACAACTTGAGTTCTAACCGTGACGAAGCCACGTTGTAGCACCGTGACCTTGGCAAGTCAATCTGATTCTCCATCTCTAAAATTAAATTAATAATAGTAGCTGTTTTATGGAGGTGTTCTGAAGATGAGATTAAAAATGAATTAAAAACACGATCCTTTGCTAGGTGTAGAGCCAGAAGAGAGGGAGTCATCAGGGGAATCATTTAACAAACTACATAAATATCTAAACAATGTACTATATAGTTGAAACTAATAATAAAATTTTAAAAGACACGATCCTTGGTATATACTGAACACTTAAAAATGATGAGGGAGACACTAGAATTATGAACCCCCTCATATACCCATCCATTGCCCAGGTAATAATTATCAAAGTTCAGCCCTTGTTTCATGTTTCCACCCAACATCCATTTTTTTGATTGTTTCAGTTGGTGTATTTTAAAGCAGATCTCAAAGAACGTGTCAGTTTACCTGTAAACACCTCAGTATTTTTATATATCTCTTTAAGAGATAAAGGACCTTTTATTTTTTTTAACATAATCACATCATTATACCCAAGGAAATTAGATATAATTCCCTAATATCTAAAATCCTGTACATGTTTGGTTTTCAGTAATTGTCTCAAAAAAGTATAATCACAAATTTTGAAAGGTTAATAAGTTTTTAATTTTGTAGGGCTTTACAGTTTACCAAGTGACTTCACACATCTTTTTCATAAATGTCACTGCTTATTTTAGTCTCTTTATCAAAAACCTCAAGAAATAGTAAGAGACATTTAAATCAGTTTGGGCACTTGTTAACCTATAGTAAGGCATTGGCTGAGGAGCCAGGTGTGAGGTTTAGTAGACTTGTTAATCATTTTACTTTTTTGAAGGTAGCCAGTTAATGGATTCAGTTTAAGAACACATGAAAGTATTTATTAATTCACCTGAACTTAATAGCCTGTTGCTTCCTTCAGGGTTCTGCATATAATAAACTTAATTATTTACCTTAACTCTGAAAGAGGCACAAAATACCTTTACCCTAGTTGCCCTGTTATTAGATGTTTCTGTATTCATAGATCTTTGCTGTGTCTGTATATTGCTCAGTGATTGCTCTTATTGTGAGAAAGATATTCAGCTATTCATGTGTTAATACATCAGTCATCTTTCTCTTTATAATGTGTGTCTGTCTGTATGTATGTGTATACATTAAATCAAGAATATTTCAGAATGTTTTTCAGTTTTTGCTTCATTGTATTGTTGTACTCTATCAACTCAAAAGTTTAAAAAGCAGTAAATTCTTTTTGAATGGTGAATTAATACTGACCATGAATGATTACAAACTTCTCTATATCAAAATCCTCTCAATTTAAATTTATTTTAGGTAATTACTTTCTTCTAAGAGGAATAAGAAAATTTGCCTGAAAATTTAGGTTAACAAAAGTCCAGATTACTGAAGTCAGGGCTTATCTCAGCATTATTACCTTTCCTCACTTCTCACCACCCAAATTATCAATATCATTGATGGTACCTGGGACGTCACACCCCTTCTTCCAGTCTCAGGTAGATAAGGAAAACTTGAGAACAAAGGTAAATGCAGAATTTATTTATGTTGCAGTCTGTCATTTCAGATATTTCAACTGTCTCAAGACAACTTTATACATATATAATGTAACAGAAAAGATCAGAAGACAGTAGGCACATAGAAGTGTGGAACATATTAAGCAAAATGAACATCTCTGGAAGCAGTTGTGGAAGCCCTAGTTCTGCAGATATATCTAATGATTTCAAGGATCTCTGGACAAAACTGAAGGAGCATCATGATAAAGAAGTACAAGGTATAATCTTTTCTTCAATACTTATAGCAATATTCTGTTGAGACAGTAATAATAATTTGGTATGGTAGTTAAAGATCTCATTTTTAAGGGACCTTTACTATTGTAATTTTTGGTACTTCATTTTTATGATTTGTTGCTTTTTAACTATAGGCAACTACTATAGTATGTAGCTCTTGCACAATTTGTAGTTACTTGAGGTGATATTTGTGGTATGATATAAAGGGCATAAGAAGTTTTAACTGAAGATTTGAATTCTTATTTCGTTTATATACTTGCTCTGTAATCTCAGCCAAGTTACATAACTTCTAAACTTAATTTTCTTCTGTAAAATTGTTCACAGGATTATTTACGAACACAAAAATACTACATAAGTCATTTGACAAATGTTTGAGAATCTATTTACTACCAGTACTGATACAAAAGTAAATGACAGTTTGCCTTCAGAGAGACTACAGTCTAATAAAGTCATATAAAAAGATCATTACACTATAATGAAATAAGCACTTAAAAAGTTTATATGAAGTATAATGAGTGAACACAGGATTGAACTGTTGTGGTTGGGATGAGTATATATTATTTGTGATTGTGTTAAAATGGAGTTCATGTAAAGGAATTTTCTATTAAAACTAAACTCAGGGTTTGATTACTAAGTTTTAATATACATATCTAATTCTGTCACTTTAATATGTTTTTTACTATTTGTGGGAAATGCTTTCTATTATATTTGTTTCTTGCAACAATAGATTTCATTCTATAGTGCTTTATAATTTTAACATTACACCAGGGTACCATTAAAACTGATCTACCTAAATCTAAAGTAAAATTTGTGGGTGTTGTTGGAACTTACCCTTGGTACATTGAGTTTCCGGAAAAACCTCATAACGGATTCATTGATTAATGGATTCTGAAACATGAACCCCAGAAATATTCTTGCAAGCCCCAGTGTATTTGGAGATACTTGTTCAAGAAGTGTTTTTTTGCACTTAACTATGTGCCAAACCTTGCGAATTAAAATGAATCATATACAGTCCTTGTTTTAAGGGATTTTGTAGTGTACCATGTTACCTGGGAATATAAAGGAAATAACAGGAGTATACTCAGGGGAGAGGAGTAGTGTTAGACCAGGCTTTACAATTGAATTAAGTTTAATTAATCAGTATGTATTATGCTGAAGGCATGGTTGTCATCATGCCTTGTCTTTAGGATTAAATCTAAAACTTTCATCTTGTGACTATTCCATTCATTATAAATGGATGGAAGTAGTGCAGTGTTAAGGAAGAGGCCATGTAATGGAGTTGGTAAATCTGAATTCTGAATCTACACTGCCAGTCTTCAAAAGGCATATATGTAAAGCATCTGTAAGAGTGTCTGGCACATAGTAAGCAACATACATGTTAACTGTTGCTATTATTCTGAAGCAGGAACTACTATGTACTATCAATTCCTGCTGTGTACTGTCCCAGCTAGAGACAATGGGATACTACAATAAAGCTGTAACAGGTTTCACATACCGATTACTTATTATCCTCTTTATGGTTTTTAAACTGCTGGTGTTTGGTGGAAACAAAAAGAGATGACCAAAATAACATGACAAAATTTAAATAATTAAGAAACCTTATAAAATTCTTTATTTTCCATCTCTTTTTGGCAAGGGGGAGGAGTGAAGATACTTTTTAAAAAAAAAAGTCATGAGGGTGGCCCCATAGTGTAGTGGTTAGCACGTCTGTTTTACACGCAGAAGGTCCCGGGTTCGTACCCCAGGACAAGCCACAGACCATACCGCAGGGGCCCCTGGTACAGGGTGCACACTTGCTGGGAGCCTGTGGGAAGAGATGCTCTGCCTTAGGAGATCCAGTTTTTAAGGGGAAGTGGCACCATCAATAGGTCAGGGGTGGAAGTAGGGAGGAGAAATTAAAGAGGAAGGGGAAAATGTCATGAAATATACGTAACACAAAATTTATCATCTTAACCATTTTTAAGTGTACAGTTCAATGGTATTAAATACATTCCTAATATTGTACAGCTATCACCACCATCCATCTTTATAACTCTTTTCTGAAACTCTATACCAGTTAAACATCCACCCCTTCCTGCAGCCCATGGCAACCACTATTCTACTTTCTGTCTCTATGATTTTGACTACTCTAAATATCTCATATAAGTGGAATCAAACAGTATATGTCGTTTTGTAATTGGCTCATTTTACTTAGCATAATGCCCTCAGGGTTCATCTGTGTTGTAGCATATTACAGAATTCCCTTCCTTTTTAAGTCTAGATACTATTCTATGGTATGTATGTACCATATTTTGCTTTTCCATTTGTCTGTGGATGGGAATTTGGGTTGTTTCCATCTTTTGGCTATTGGGAATAATGTTGCTATGAACATGGGTGTACAAAATACCTCTTCAAGACTCTGCCTTTAATTATTTATATACCCAGAAATGGTTTTGCTGAATCACATAGTAATTCTACTTTTAATTTTTTGAGGAACTGCCATACTATTTTTATAGTGGCTACACTATTTTATATTCCCACCAACAATGCACAAAGGTTTTAATTTCTCTGCCTCTTACCAGTCTTTGTTGTTTTCTGTTTTCTTTCTTAGCCATCCTAATGGATTTGAAGTGGTATCTCGTTTTGGTTTTGACTTGCATTTCCCTAGTGATTAGTGATTTTGAGCATCTTTTTATGTGCTTATTGGCCATTCGTGTATCTTTGGAGAAATATCTATTCAAGTTCTTTGCCTATTTTTTAATCAAGGTTTGTTGTTGAGTTATTGGAGTTCGTTGTAACTTCTTGCTGGAAATGATTTGCAAATATTTTCTCCCATTCTGTGGATTGCTTTTTTTTACTGTTAATTGTGTCCTTTGATGCACAGAAGTTTTTAATTTTGACATAGTCTAATTTATAGTCTGTTTTTTTCTTTTGTTCTCTGGACTTTTGGTATTATATCTAAGAAATTGTTGCCAAATCCAATGTCATTTAGTTACTGCCTTATGTTTTCTTCTAAGAGTTTTATAGTTTTAGCTCTTATGTTTAGGCCTTTGACCCATTTTGAGTTAAATTTTGTATATAGTGTAAGATCAGGGTTTAACTTCATTCTTTTGCATATGAATATCTAGTTTTCCTAATACCAGTTGCTGAAAAGACTGTTCTTTCTCAGTGAATGGTCTTGGCACCCTTGTGGATAACCATTTGATCATACGTGAGAGTTTTTTCCTGGGCCTTATTTTGTTCCATTGGTCTGTATGTCTGACTTTTGGCCAGTACCACACTGTTTTGATTACTGTAGCTTTTTATTAAATTTTGAAATCAGGAAGTATGTGACCTTCATCTTTGTCTTTCAGGATTGCTTTGGTACTTAGGGTTCCTTGAGTTTCCATATGAATTTTAGGATTTTTCTATTTCAACAGAAAGCATTGTTGGGATTTTGATTGAAATAGTGTTGAATCTGTAGCTCACTTTAAGTAGTACTGACATCTTAATATTCTGCTCTATGAACAATAAGGTGTCTTTTTTTTATTATGTTTTTAATTTCTTTAAGCAACACTTTCTTTGTAGTCTTTATTGTATGTCTTTTTCTTGGTTAAGCTTATTCCTATTTTATTCCATTGAATGCTATTATAAATGCAATTGCTTTCTTAATTTTCTTTCAGATTGTTCATTGTTAATATATAGAAACACTACTGCTTTTTGTATGTTGACTTTGTATCCTACAACTTTACCAAACATCTCCATTTCTTAATTGTAGTTTTTTTAAATTATTTTTTAATTTAGTTTCAAGTATACAGTACATTGGTTAGACATTTATATAGTTCATAAAACGATCCCCCTAATTGCTCCCTCCCTCCCCTGACCTTCCACCTAGCCAACATATTAATGCTAACTGCATTCCCAATGCCATGCTCCCCATCCCTGTGACCATCCATCAGCTACTAACTTGTACTTCTTTAACCCTTCGCCCCATTCTCCCAACCCCACAACAACCCTCCCCTCTGTCTGTTACCATTCTCCACTATATTTGTGAGTCTGTTTTTGATTAGCCTGTTCTTTTTATTCCTTAGATTCTGCATATAAGTGAAATTATATAGTGTTTATCTTTCTCTCTCTGACTTAAGTACCTTCTAGGTCCATCAAGGCAATATCTTTTTCCATCCCCTTCTTTTTCATATGTAGGAGACTTGTTTTCTTATCCTTTCAGCCACTCCATCCATTGGTTGGAGCACTTAACTCTTTTCCATTTAAGGTACTTATTGATAGAAATGTAGTTGTTACCATTCTTTATTCCTGTTTTTGATGTTTTTTCTTCTTAAAGAAGTCCCTCCAACACTTCATGTAATACTGGCTTGGTGTTGATAAATTCCTTTAGCGTGTTTTTGTCTGGGAAGATCTTTATCTGCCCTTCAACGCTAAATGACATCTTTGTTGGATAAATTATTGTTGGTTGTATATTTTAGGTCTTCATCCTGTTGGATATTTTTGCCAAGCCTTCTGTCCTGCTTAGCTTTTTTTGAGAAATCAGCTACCATTCTTATGGATTTTCTCTTATATATAATTATTTGTTTTTCTCTAGTTGCTTTTAATATTCGTTCTTTGTATTTAATCTTTGGCATTTTAATTATGATTTGTCTTAATGGTGATTTGTCTTAATTATGATTTGTCTGTGGGCCTATTTGGATCTCCAAATTTTGGAATTCTCTGAGCTTCTTGGGGTTATATGTCCATTTCCTTCACCAGATTAGGGAAGTTTTCCATTATTATTTCTTCAAACAACTATTCAACATCTTGATTTCTTCAGTTACACCTACCAGACAAGTATTTAGAACCTTAATAGTGTCCCATATCCTCAAATTATTTTTATAGTCTTGGTGTCTTTTTTCTTGCCATTCTGATTGAATGTCCTAATTAGCTTTCCTGTCCTCTAGATAGGGCATTTGATCCTCTTATTTATTCACTTTATTTGTTCCTTGTTTATTCCATTTACTATACTTCTCATCTTGGATAATATGTTCTTCATTTCAGACTGGTTCCCTTTTATAATTTCCATTTTTAAGCTTTTTAAAAATCTCTTTGTTGAAGTTCTCACTGAATTTATCTGCACTTCCTGAAAGTTCATTGAGCATCTTTATAACCAGTGTTTTGAACTCTGCATCTATTAGACTCCATTATATCAGGATCTCTGTACTTTTCTCTCATATAGTTTCTGCTTTGTCTTCCTATTTTGGTTGCCTTTCTGTGTCTGTTTCTATGTACTAAGGATAGCTTCTAAGTCTCCTGGTCTTATTTGTGTGGATTTGTGTAGTGGGTGTCCAGTGGCACAGTCCTGAGAGAGGTTCAGCTGCAGGCCAAATTTAGCCCAAGCCTGTACCCCTCCAGGGCCACCTGTTAAGATTTCAGCAAGCAATCCACAGATGCTGTGCTGATAGTTGCCTCAAAAGGCGACACCAGAAACCAGGGCTGTCTCCATGATGAGTCTCAGCAAGGAGCACCTGACTCAAGGAAGATATACCTGGATGTGGCTTGGATGGATCCACGAGTTGGGGTAGGCAGGGATTCATGGAATCCTCTGGGTGGAGTGACCTCTGTTATTTATTTTGCTGACTTCTCTGCTATGGTGGAGCGTGTCCCCACACTAGGGTTGGGATGGGAGCGGTGCTCAACAGGGAATATTGGTTACTGGGAACACTTCGGTACCAAGCAAGTCTCTCCATGGCCCTCACTGACAATGTGTCCTTGTAAGTCCCTAGTGCCCCCTGCACACAGCCAAATCGGCACTGGTGCTCAGAAGGGAGCAGGCCTGTCACTGCGAAAATTTGCTCGCTGACACGGCCCCTGTAAGAGGCATCTGCCGTTGCCTTTGTCCCACTTAGTCACTTGGAACCGGCAGCCTAAAGTTCTTGCCCTGCCCTACCTTTTGCCATTGCAGAGTGTTTTCTTAGTCTTCTCCCTAGCTGTATGGTTTGTTCCGCTAGATGCCCGGTGATTTTTTCCATGCTATTGTTTTTTGTTTCAGTCACAACTTTGATTTGGTCACCAGAGGGATGAACTGAGTCTCTATCATCTACGCCATTTTCTTTCTCTCACTTCTTAACTGTATTTTTTGAATTCCTAGCTGAGATAAATATTAGAAACTCTTAAATTTTTTAATGAAAGGTTGGAGTTTGATTACTTCTGTTGCTTCACCTGCATCCTTTACTGCTCTATATGCTCATTCTTTGATTGACTATTCTGATCCACGTTTCCATGAAAGCTCTCTTTCAACATATAACATTGCTGATGCAATCAGGGTTTATTAGTATTCATTTAGAAATGAATTGTATCAATGGAGTTATTATTTTCCTTTTTTAAAATTTAAGCTTTTTTTAAAAAGTGTGAAAACAGCGAGCAGTGAAAAGTTATTCCTCTCACCCACCCACATATGCATGTAACCACTGGTATTACTATTTTTTTGTATGTCTGTGTTCTTGTTTAAACTTTAAGGGTTTTTTTTTGTTGTTGTTGTTTTTAGGAAATATTGCATGTATACAGAAGTAAAGAAAATAGTGTAATTAATTCCTATATACCTATCACTCAGCTTCAGCCATTGTCAGTACACAGCTAGTCTTGTTTTACCTATATTCCAAGTACCTCTCTATCCCTCTTCCACTCAGTTATTTTGAAGTCTCTAACATAATTTTATCTATAAATACTTAAATGTAGTACAGTAGTCTTTTTTAACAAAAAATTCCATTATCACACTAACAGAACAAATTCTCTAATATCATCTAGTAGATGTAATGTTCAAATTTCCCTACTTACCTAAAATGGTTTTTTAGTTGGTTTATTCAAATCTGTACTTAAGACATCTCCATGTTGTATTTGATTAATATATCTATTAATTTTTTTAGTGTAGTTTCAAATTTGATAATGATGAAGATCTAATTTTAAAATGAACTGTTCTTTGGGTCATATGCCTGGAGACAAATATGAATATTTTATATTAATTCTGCTCTTCAGTTGACTACACTATTTCCTCCTAGAACATCTAGTTTGCAACACTGAAGGATTCTGAGTTTTAGTGCTAATTTGCCATTTATCTAGTGAGTAGTTATTTAATTATATGCGAAGGATGGTAGCAGTTGCTGAAAATACAACAGTGAAGACATAGTAAATTTTATGGGCATTGTTTTCATTTTCTTTAGGAAAATATTTACACAGTATAATTGTATAATGAAATGATAGCAAAAATAAGCCAGATACAAGACAGTCTGTCTTGGTAACACTAATACTAATAATGTAATCAGTTAAATAACCCCCTTTTTTTTTTAATTGGAAAGGAATAAACAACGTCTACCAATTTCTGTTGAAGAGCAGCAATTTCTTCTTTTTGGTTTATAATACTGTGACCCCAGTTCATAGGTTACCCATAAGAAAGGCTTCCAGTTTAAACTATTATGGGAGCTACATATTAGAAAGCTTATTCTTATGACCTGGAAGTGAAGCAAATAATGTTTTGAAATAATTTAAATATAACCAGATATACTTGAGTTTTTATTAAAACACTTGTTAGAGGAGAATTAGCATTCTGCTGTCTTTAAGCATAAGGTTAATTTCTTTATCCTTCAAATAATTACTTACTGTTGTTTTGTAACTGGTTATAAAATCATTACATTTTATTATGCAGAGTCCCTATCTAACTCATCTTTACATCGCTGTAGGTAAAAGTCCTTTGCACATAGTATAAAATCAGTAATTAGTAATGATACCTGAATGAATTGCATAGTTTAGAGCTAGATTAATGAAACATTTTCTTGAACAGTTTTTAAAATCCCATAATATATAAATATATCAAAATTATATATCTGTCTAAAACCCTGAAATACTTTACTACCATTTACTTTAATATTCTGTTTTTAGATAATACTATAGAAACTTGGGAAAGGAAAAAAAACAAGTCACCACTCTACAGAAATGACATTTCTCTCTTCTCTCCTAGTTTTAAATGATATGCGTGTACCTTTTCATATTGTGACCAGTGTACATAGCTACTTTATATCTGGCTTATTTTTACCATTTTATTTAAAACATGCTTGTTTTTCATGTTGCACATCATCGTCATTTTAGAATTTTTTAGACATACTTGAAACTTGGCCAATTTTATTTTTAGACCTTAAATTTAACAATGATAAAATATTTAGCAGATTTCTTCATGTTGGTGTTTCATGGTCTTCAGGAGATCTCTTTTATGATGAGGACGGATCAAGAAAATAAATAATACTCTGATAAGAACAATATGCCATATTCATCAGATTATAGAACATATAAAACTCACAAAGATTATATAGTATATAACTTTTTTAAATTGTGTGTTTCTTGTGACTATACTTTGATAGTCATCATACTCCCTAAAGAGTGTTTATATTCACTGAAAAACTTTAAGGGAGGAATATAGGAGTTGTTGGTATATTTGGTAAATATTTATGTTGTTTGTAAGGATATATGTTTGAGAGACGATAACCTCTGGTATATTATAATATATTGATCAGACAGTACATTATAACATATTGATCGGACTACATTTTTACATTTTAAAATCACTAACCGGGGTCTTAAAGGCATTGAATGAGCACTGTCTTTAAAAATTAATTAATATTTTATTTTAAGACATTTTGGTTGAGGGCTAGGTAAATTTGCTGAAAGCAGAATTTTTTAAGAGTCCTTTGTCAATGTTTTTCGCTTAGTTCCACCTAAAATTAGATCATCTGACTGTGAGATAACATCAAAGTCATGCCTGAAGGGTACTTAATTTTTTTTAAGATGGGGGATACATTTGGAGAAACCAGTATAAGAGGCTATTTGAAAGATCAAACATGGACTTGTCCAGACTTTGCAGGTTTTGAAGTATACATAGGAATAAAAATTGACTCATTACTTGTAAACCTTCACATCAGTTTCAAGAAAAAAAAAAAGAAAGAAATATTATGTATGTTAATACTTGAAATATGTAATTTTTACTTAGGTATCCAAGAAAGTCTACCCATAGGAACTTAGATCCATCTGAATACCCTGCTATATGAATCTAGAGCTTTTTTTTTCTTCTTTTGACCAAAACATAATAAAATGATAGCAGAAACATACCACATACAAAACAGTATGTACATGTTGTTTTTTTTTTAATTTCATTTAAAATTAGGAGATAATAAAGTCTCCCAGCTTCTGTCAAAGAAGAGCACTATGTTAACCAGACCATTTTTGTTGGAAAATTTTAGAGGTAAATACGAATTGTTATTGATAATATATAATCTTTATACTTTGATTTCAGAATTAAGTTTTAATAGAATTTAATAGAAATTTCAAAATTTAAATTTTAAAAGTTTAATGAAGTTCATTTAGGTACAATTTTTTTTTTGCCAATTTAATCTCAGTATCACGTTTGTTATTTAAAAGCACAGTAACAAAATGGAGTTATGTTTCAGAATGCCACCTTTTTAATAAATGGTCTCTTGTTTGTGGCAGGTTCTGCCATCAGTGTCTCATCTAATAATATTTTCTATATTTGATAAATATGGTTATCAGTTTTATAGAAAACCAGGCTGATTTGGGGGGACAGAATTGGAATTCCTTTGAAGAAATGAGAAAGTATGGAGGCTCTAATGTAACAGGATAAATACTTCTTGATTCAGTTTTGTATTGCTCCATTTATTTTTTCAAATGCTTTATTAAAGTTCCAAAAAGATTTTTGGATAACATTTATATTTAGACTACACAAATTAACAATAAGAGGAATTACATCCATAACATCAGATAGATTCTTTCATTATTAAGAATACTATCAGTAATTTACATCTGTTATTTTTCCATTTGCATCTCCATATATTCAATAAAACCCACAAAAATTAATTTACTCATTTTGAGATAATTAAATATTAAAGAGCAAACTAAGCACACCTTAAAGTGAAAAGACAAGACTTTTCACTTTGGAGTTGAAATAATTTATTAGGCAATTACAGAAATACTAGTAGTATTTTTAGTACAAATTAAACTGTTTGGGCTATATATTAAGCCACTATTTGTCAAGAAAGGTGTTATTAGGCTCATAATTTATAATTCAGAACCATAAATCCTTTGAAAGTGACAGTACATACATTATATATGATTTGTCCTGGGTAGAGAACTAAAAATAGTAAAAATAAACAATTGTTTTTATTTAGTTTATAACAAATAGAATTCGTGTACATTTCTGAGTTCATACTTAAATTTGTTTCCTGTGTTATAACTACATATGGGCCCTTAATTGTTTGTTTCCTCTAAAATTCATATACGAGTGGGTGTAGGGTTAATTGTAATATAGTGCTTGGTCTTTTGAGCACTGTTTCCTCAATAGGTGTCTCAGGTTGCCAGTGTTACAATCCCAAATACTTTGTTGAACAGACTACCTGTTCATACAAGAGCTGCATTGTTGTATAGCCTCATTCCTTCCGATGGGTGTGGAGCAGGATTAAAGCACACTTTATAGGGGTTCTAATTGTAGATGCCTAATTGACTTGATGAATAGCAAATGCTAAAATTTAAACACATACACATGCACACATAAACCTGTTTCAGGGCTGATCTGCGTGACAGAACAAATGCCTCACAGGTGTTGAATGCTTACAAGATAAAAGAGTAGTCTTTTTATATTTCCCAAGAATTTTCTTTTGAAGTTTATATGGATTTTCTATTTCATTGTTTCTTTTTTTAAAAATTGTTCATGGCAAGACTCCATTTCATCTTTGGGTATATTTTCACTTCTTGAAGGCAGACCCAAGATTTAGAAGTAGGCCAAAATTAAAACAAAATCTGTCAACAAGTAAATTTTCATGCACTTTGGGAAGGGAAGAAGAGTTAAAAACTGCTGACTCTAGTCTTTGACCTAGTAGGGTCACAAGTTCTTTTCTTAATTAAGAATGATTCCTTGCTTCAGTAAGTACTTTCATGGTCTTGTGAGTTTGTCGTCATTACCTGAAAAAGAAGAAAACTTCTCAAGCGATGAACTTGACAAATTGATGCAAAAGACTTTTTAAAAATCAAAAGATGATCCCAGTTTTAATTTGTAACATTCTTAAAAACTACATTCCCTTTATTGTTTTATATTTTAACAGTTTTCCAACTCTCTTAGGGCAAATGTTTTTCCATAAACTTGTTTAGCTTTTTATTTTGAGCTTATTGTAGATCCACATTTAGTTTAAGAAACACTACAAGGAGATCTCTTGTACCCTTTACCCAGTTTCATCAAATGAAAGTATCTTGTACAACTGTAGCATACTATCACAACTGAGAAGTTGACATTGGTACAGTCTACCAACCTTTTGAGAGTTCTCCAGTTTTACGTGTGTGTGTGTGTATGTGTAGTTCTATGCAGTTTGATCACGTATATAGATTCCTGTGACTACTACCAAAGATCTCTCATGCCACCCTTTTAAGTCTCCATGCCACCTTTTTAAGCTACCTTCCTACCTCCCCCATAGCTACCCATAATCTGTTCTCCATCACTATAATTTTGTCATTTCAAAAATGTTATAGAAGTAGAATCATATGGGATGTACCCGTTGACATCAGCTTTCTTTTTACTCAGTGTAGTTCTCTTGTGATCCATCCAAGTTGTTGCATGTATAGACTTTATTTATTTTACTTATTTATTTTGCTGAGTAGTACAAGGCCATACCACAGGTTTGCTTTTTTGTTTTTTTTTTTGTTTTTTTTTTTTAACAATTCACACATTGAAGGACATTTTTTTTTCTATTTTGGGTTATTATGAATAAAGTTGCTGTGATTTTTGATTACAGGTTTATAATATTGTCATTATTCATAACATTTTATTTATTCAAACTGTAGGTCATAAAAATGAGGCTAAAATGAAATGTAGCAGTTGGATATTTCCTAGAGGTGAAATTTGAGATATAGGGCAAACATATAACACATAAAAATTCTCCAGGGCCTTTATTTTTCCTTAATATCTACGTTTTCTTGGCATTAAATTATTACAACTTGGGGCAATAGGAAAGGGTGACTTCCCTACTTCCCTATCAGCATCTTTGTGACTTTTAACTTTGTCACCAATCAACATCGTGAAAGGGGTGATTGTGGGGAAAGGTATAGGTTTCTTTTTTTTTAAAAAAAAACTTTTACTTGTCTTAAATTATGTTCAAAAGATTGTCTTAAATTAAACAGATAATGAAAAATTCTGTTCTTAGACATGACAGATTTATTAATGTTTTTATACACATTATATGGAAAATTTTTCTAAATGTATAGCTTACTAGGGTCCATACTAGAGTCCATAGACCAAAGACAAATAGTAAATCTTTGATTTTTTTCAGAAATCAGTCAACCTGTAACTATTTATTGGAGACTAATTCTGCCTTAAATAAAATGAATTCTTGAATAGACATACAATTTTTAAACTTCCTAAACATTATTTTTAAAATAAATAAAATATCCACAACTTTGATAATTATAGAATAGTGAAAGGATTAAGTTAGATATTAGAGAAAATACATACAGAAGCTTTCCCCCCCTTTTTGATAATTACATTGCAGGAAATAGAGAACATAGAGAAAACCAAATGGTTCAGTATTACTAAATAGACTTAATTTTTTTTTATTTAATGATTTTAATAGCTGTATATTCCATCAAGTAATTATATATTTTACTTAAACATGTCCTTATTTTAAGCATTTTATATTGCTATAAATTGTTCACTATTCTTTGTGACTATGAGTTTCTCTATAGTTTGGAATATAGTGTTGGGTTAGAAGCCAAAAAGTCAGATATTGGTGAAAAAGTGTCCTGTTACTGCTAAATTGCTTTCCAAAAATATTGTGCCAATTTATAATATCAAGCAAAATATGAAAGTATAATTTTACAACACTTATTAACATTTGGTATTATATTTCTGCTAAGTAATTTCTTTTGGTTCGGATTTATATTTAGTTGCTAATAATGTTCTATACACGTTCATTTAATAGTTTTCTCCTTTTAATTATCATTTCTGAAAATTAGAAATGTCACTGTATTTTATCTACATCTTCCTTACAGTTTCAGTGCCCTTCAGCCTGGTTTCTTCACAATAACTACCTAACTCTCAGAGGCAGTGTGGTCTTGTTATGTTTTGTGTCAGAATCAATTAAAATTAAAAATAATTATTATAAATATCTTAAGGTAAAAACACTAGTGCCCATTGTTAAGTAGTTTTTGTAAGCAATTTTGTTCCTACTCCAGGACTTCCTGCCACAATCTATTTTAATCCCAGAAGACTTGAGCCTACATGAGCACTATTGCTGTTAGCAAGTACATTGGCTGTGTCAGAACGTAGAACTTCACTTATAGTGAACTAATTACATGCTTGCCCCTGCTATTAGAAAGGAGGTAATTCACTTTAGGTAGAGAAAAATTTCATTCTACTTGGCTGTCATATAATAGACTAAAACCAATAATGTTACAGATATATTTGTATGACCTCAGGGTACAAATAAGGGAAATATTTGGGACCAAACTAATGGGACCTACCCCATTTTTCAGAGGCCAGACTCAAGTGACTTAATAATGTAGCATTAGATTCAAAGAAACTTAGATTAACTGCTTAAGAAATGGGGAAATGTATAAATAAAATACTGTGTGTTTTTTTTCCTTTTTATTTTTCAGGTTTACAAGTAAAAGTAACTAAACTGAAAAAGGAACGAATTTTGTAAGTATCAGTCTATAACACTTATGTCTTATTTATAAATTAGTTGATACCAATGTTCTATTTGACCTCAATGTCTTATTTATAAGGAAATTAGTGTGAACCTTGGATAGCTGACATCAAATTTTTCAGACTTTTAAAGTAAAAAGAATAACTTAATCATTCTGAGTATCATCTTAGTTAATAGTTGATTATATTTATATTTTAATATATAATTTTCATAAAGTATTTAAGACCAGAACTAACTTGTAAATTCATTTTGATCTGTCAACAAAATCCTTTTCTCAAATATGATTAACACCTGGAACATCCTTACCCATAGAATAATTTATATCTCTGTTTCTACAGTAAAGCCATTCAGTTCGCACAATGAAGAGATATTTCTTTACTTATAGAGAAAATTAAATCATTTCTGGATAGTAAGTTTAGGATGTATACCCTTATTAGGATAACTTCTTACTGTGAGCAAAGTAAGCCATTAGAAGTGACTTTTACAGCAAGGAAAATGTGTTCTTTCACATAAAAGGTCCAAAGTAGGGAGATTCTAGGACTAAAAAATCATCAAAGATTCAGGTTATTTCTGTCTTCTCTGCCATCTTTAGTGTTTTGGCTTGCCTTATTAGTTGCCACTCACTACAAAATGTCAAGATGACCATTGTCATTCCAGTTATCACTTGCAGAACCTCCTTATGTTCCTTTTTACTAATTATAAAAGTTTTCCAGAAGCAGCTTTCATCAGACTTCCTCTGACCTACTAATGATTATTGTGTGTGCGTTCCTAAACAATAACTAGCAAAGGGAATTAAGTTAACATTCGCTTAAACTAATAAAAATTCTGACTCTATATGTATTCTAGTACTGAGCAAATAAGTAAATATATTATTGATAATGAGAGCCAGGTTTTACCCTCTCAGGAGAAAGGAGTTAAAAGGAGAAGTCTGGAATGAACCGTCTGCTGCTGGGTAGGAATTAGAGTTACTAATATGAATATATAAGTGAATACATATAGAAATAGATACAGATATGTGTTAATAGGTGTGAAGACACACATACATTCCCTAGGCTTGGTCCACTGAGAGGGCCTAGAAACAAACAGTGATTCCCAGTAGAAATGAGTACACCTGAAACCCAGATCTTGATTTCTAAAAAGAATTCTCAAGTAAAATGAATCAAGGCTCTTTGGAGAATTGTCTGATTTGGGGGCTTCACACATGCTCATTGGAGGTATGCAAAATACAAGATGAGCTAAGACAGAAAATAAGAAAACATTAAAAAAATGGGAACATGTTGAAAAAATACAAAAATACAAAAACAAACTTTTAAAAAACCCTCTAATGGATAAATCTAGGAAAACCTGAACAATGAAATAATGATAATAATGAATTATTCTACCTGTGGAATAAATGGACAGTTCTTTTTTAGTGTAAGTTTTGCAAATTACTCTAAGTATTTCCCACAGGATACTTAATAATTGCAAAGAGAAAATTATTACAATGGAAAGACCAGGCAGACTTCATCTCCATCAAATAATCGGTTAACAAACATCACTGGTAATCAGATGTGTCAGCCTCATGTACCTCCTGATGTGATACACCAAGAATGTAGCATTACTTCTGTTATATCCTTACCAAAAATGCACAGCCCAAATTTTATCATGGGAAAGACCAGACGAACCTTACTGGAAGGACAGTCAACAAAAGAACTGGCCAATACTTTTCAAAAGCATCAAAGTCAGAGACTAAAGACAAAGATGAAGAGATTGTTTTAGATTCGAGGAAACATGACATTAAATGCAATGTAGGATCCTGGACTGGACCGGAAAAATATTAGAGGGATAGAGAAATTTGAATAAGGTCTGTAGATTAGGTAATGGTATTCTATCAGTGTCACTTTTTTTATTTTAATAATTGTATTATTGTTTTGCAAGGTACTAACATTTTCAGAAGCCAGATAGTAGGTATATATATACTCTTTGTTCTATGTTTATAAATTATTTGTAAGTCTGAAGTTATTTTAAGATGAAACATTAAAAAAACTTTTTAAAGCTTTTATCCCTTGAGCCTGGACAGATAACTTCTCTCCAAGCAGCTACTGGAAATTGAGAAAAATCGCTATTCTTTTAGCAAAGAATAAGGAGATGACCATTGGATAGGCAATGAAAAATTTAGACTAGTACTATTCCTGCGGCTCAGAGAACAGTAGCCAATGCAGCTCTTAAGGCATGGTTTCCTTTTATGACACAAATTTTGCTTTGTTTCTATGTGCAATAGGGATATCAAAAACCATCCAGCTTTTTAATGCACTATAATTAGTATGATGGTGTTAGCTTATTTTATTTGTATGTTAGAATTATCTGAATAGTTGCAGAAAACTGTGTATAAATTTTCCCTATAATAAAAAGTATTCCAAAAATTAATGAAATTGCATCAGCTGAATGAGGAAAATAGATTATTTTCTTAATTAATAAGTGAAATTTCATTTTTCTGTCCACCTGAAATTAAAAAGGGAAAATATCTTTGTTTCATTTAGGAATAAATAGGCTTTTCTTCACTGGTGAAAATATTTGAGTGATTTGAGATTAAAAATTGTTATGAAATACACTTATTCTCTTGTTTTTATATTCACTTTTGTTTATAGCTCAGGTAGCGATGGCTGCCACACGCATTGTTAATCAGATATTGAGTACTATCAGTAACTTGGTATGGTGATTTAACACATATCAAACTAGCTAATTACTGTTTGTTTGAGTTATTATACAAGTCTCCTCTTTTATGCACATAATAACACTATATAAGAATTCTCGTTTGACCTTTTCTGATACTAAAAGTATAATGTTTCAAAGTTGATTAGGAGTTAGACAACGAGCTCTTTATATTGTGCCTTGGTTTAGTGTTGAAATTAGTTATCTTGTAAATGCTAGATTAACAACCATTGATTAGAATGACATTTTTTAGGGTAAAAATGTTGGGCACTTTTAAGAAGCAATACTAAAACCAAGAAAATGTGTTTGCTATCTGATTAGACATTTTAAGCTATGTTCATTAAAATTTTTTGAAGGAATTTATTAAAATGGATCCTTTATATAGGCCTGGTAATTTTATTTTCTAAAATATTACTATTTTAAATAATAGATTTATAGCTATAAAATTGTATTTCTTTTTAGCTAGAATCAGAATCATTTCCCTGCAGATTGAATAACTAGACATAATCAGAAAATATCCAGATTTGCTTATGACAAACCTGAGTTTTATAACAGACTTTATGTACAAAATGTATTTCTGTACACCTCTAACCAAACAGCTACATGAAAAACCTTTTTAAATTTGTAAATGACTATTAAGTATTACTTTCTCAAAAACCACCTATAACATTTCTGGATTTTAAAGAGTGGAAATGCAGCTGGTTCAGTAGCTGATGATACTGTCTTTACTGTATAGTTTAGTCATATGATCCTTGTAGCAGCCTTTTAATATATATTATAATTACTCTGTTCCTCTGGTAGCTTGGGGTTATGCATTTTGGAAGCATAGGTAAGTAACTAAATGCCCTGAGTAGACAAGGTATAGCAACATTTAGGATGTCCTATCTTCATATTATTACAGTAGCTGTATTGGTAAGATATCACATTCCTTAGGGATTCCCACCCAGAAGAAGCAATTAGAAAAGTAATAACTATATTATATTTACCTATTACTGAATTGTTTCAGACCTGTGTTTTGATGACACTTGTCTCTGCACATGGCTAAAGCTTCTTTTTTACATAAATTCATTTACAAAATTTAACATGTAGAAATGTTGACTGTTGAATATTCATTTATTGAATACTCTCAAAATAGGGTCAGTGAAAACCTGGTGGCTGCTTCTGAATTAAATATATTTTCTAGAAGTATTATAAAAAATTTTATTATTAAATGAGAAACAGCCAAATTAACAAGTTTCAGTTGTCTGTTATTATCTATTCTAAATTTTCAGATACCTCCATATGCTACCAGAAGTATATTGTAGAACAGGAGGCTGTCACTCTTAGATGTATTGGTTTTTTCATTCAGTATCAACTATTCAGCCAATATTTAAGAAATATCTTGTTTATTGGATATCTGACATGTTGACTTTGAGTTGTTTTACTCTCTTGAGTTTTTTTTTGTACCAATAATATTACATTGTACATTTTAGCCATTTTGACACAATCATTTGGACATCTACTTTTTGTGGCAGACTGGTCTGTCATATTTATTTAGATGTTTCAGACCCTCGGAGGGGCTGAAGGAATTTGAACCAACGTATTGTCCTATATTTTCAGCTGTAAGACCATGCAGAAGATCTCAATTAAATTTCTAATGTTTTCTTAGAATTAAAATATATGTGTGCTTTATATAGTAATGTGATTTAAAAATATATAATGATGGAAGAGTAAAATATTATCCAACCTTGGAAAGTAACCAGGTAATATACCAGAAGAGAATTTTAGAAGTCTTCGTTCATTTCTTCCTGACTATAAAATCATTATAAATACCTTAAATAGAACTTACTGTGTTCCAGACTGTTCTGCATGTTATATGTACCTTAGTAATTAGTCTTTGCAAATGTCTTATGAGGTAGATACTAATGTATCCACTTTTTTTGAGGCACAGAGTGTAGGTTACTTGTACTAGGTCACACAGCTGGTAAATGACAGAGATTCAAACCTAGGCATCAGGATCTAGGGTTCATGTACTTCATGGTAAGCCCTGGTTTAAAAGTAATACCAGATAGAAATTTAAACAACCCGGAAATTAATTAAATAGAAAGTACAAATCCCCCCTAATGGGAACAGAGATGATATGAGTAGAGATATCTGTTATTTACATTAGCAAATGTAGACAAAACAATAATAAGTGTACATTTTAATGGCAATTTTGACAATATCGAATCAATGGTGGCATCACAATCCACTCCTTCTTCTGTGTTCCAGCATTGAATAATGAATGCCTGGTACTTAGGATAATTCTTCTCTAGTATATAAAAATACCGCAGAGCAAAATCTAGTATAATCTGAATTCCAATTAACAAGATACTCAAACCTTACTTTTTAAGTTGTTTGTTTTGATACAGCAAATTCATGATATGTGTAAGTGGTGATACCGTACTTTGGAGTTTTTATGACAAAATTATCCAGTTAGAATATTTTTTTTCCTAAAAGAAAACAAAAGACTTATTTATTGACTTTTAGAGATGCACAAAGACTTGAAGAATTCTTCACCAAAAATCAACAGCTGAGAGAGCAACAGAAAGTTCTTCATGAAACCATTAAAGTTTTAGAAGATCGGTGAGTTTGATTCTTGAGTCTTCTTAAGTGAGAGATGATTTTCCCCTTAGTGGAAAGTACATTGGTTTTAGTTTGTAATCAGCTCTGAGACCGAAAGTGATCTTTTTCCCAACATTATGTCAGCTTTGGAAAAATACTTTCTGATATTAAGAATATAATCTCACAACTTGTTTTTTCACTAGTTAACAGCAGTTGCATCAATTAACCCTTTAAATGGTGTTTCTTTATCTGATATTTGATGTAGAATGAGTTTAAGAATAGCAATGTTCTAATTTATTTGATGCTTTAATTCCATTTTTACTTCTAAGTAGGTGGAACTGCTTCACAATTCTATTCCTGTTTTTTTATTCCTGTGATTCTTATTTCTTTTCCTGCATATTCTTCTCTAGCAGTCTAGGGATTCTTTCTGAATATTCCCGAGATAATGCCTATTACTTACTTCACCTCCACGTACAGACTTTCTTTCCCACTTTTTTGAGGTTAATACCCTACAACAGAAAAGGCTTCCCGATTTTGTTGTATTCCCTTATCCGAACTGTAAGTGCTGTTTAGGACCTTGAACTACCTGTAATAAACAATGTTGCTTGCTTTCTTTGTAGTTAATATTTTTTCTTTTATTACTATTTTTGTTTGTGTTACAGAAGGGCTGATGGTTTGAATTTCCTACTGTGCCTTTAGTGGCAGAATAATCTATATTCTGCACATATGCAAACTGAAGTTGAGTACACTTCTATAAACGTTATCTCAGTGGATGCACATTTACTGGACTAGGCAGCCTATTGTGGAATAAAGCACCATGTGTTTCAGAATCATAGATGTGAATTTGAATTTCAATTTCACACTGTATCCTTAATTCAGATTCAACAATAATTAATTCCTTACTATGTTCTAGGTGTTGCTGTAAGGGGTAGGGATAACACTATCCCTAGTATGTCATGGAACTGATATTTAATTTTTAAAGGTTGGGAGTGAGTCATACAAATAATATAATTTCAGATTTTAAGTGCTATGAAAAAAATAAAATTCAATAATGTAATCGAGTGACCATAATCATTGAGAAAGGAAGGGATACTGATGGATGTCAGGGATGGCCTTTCTGAGAAGTTACCAACTAAGACCTGAATTATAAAAAAAAAAATAAAGAAAAGAAAAAGCCAGTCATTTAAAGATACTGGATATAAAAAGAGAACAAATGCAAAATCTTAAGGTGGAAATAAGTTTTGAAATATTTGAGGAATAGAAAGTCCATTGTGATTCTAACTTAATGAATAAGAGGATGAATGAAAGGAGATAAGATTGGGAAAGTGGGATATAACTAGGTTATTTAGGGACATAGACAAAAAGCTTGGATTTTAATTGCAATGGAAAGTTATTGGAGGGTTTAAGCAGGGGAATGTTGAAGGAATATGAGTGGGTACTAATAGCATCTATTATATCTAAATAGAGAAAGTCAAGTACATAGTCGAAAAAATGAGTCTGTACTAACTGGAGTAATTAGAGCTAGAGAAATAAATTTGAAAGTCATCATCTGTATAAATCCTATTTAAAACCTTAAGACTGGATAAGATCTCTTAAGGGCATCTTAAAGAATATAGGGAGAGAATAAAAGAGGACTCAGGGCTGAATTCTTGGGCATACTAATTAAGGTTTAATGAAGATAAGGATCCAGTCAGCAAAAAAAAAGATTAAGAGAAATTATCAGAGTAGGAAAAAAGTCAGGAACAAATGGCATAACACTTACATACCTTCTTCACAGGGCTGTTTTGCAGATTAGAGATAATGCAAGTAAAGTTACATAAAAAATATAAAAAGACTTATAATATTCTTCCTAAGCATTAAAAATAATTCCAACTTTTAGTACTGTATCTACTGTATACCACAGCCAGATCTAGTCTCTCCCAGCTAAGGCATCAGGAAGCTAGAAAGCCAACCATCCTTCTCACCCTCGGTCCAAGATCAAAAAGGAAATCATCTGTTACTCTTCTGTTAGTGTGGTGAGGCATTTCCTTCTCTTTTGTCTGTATATGTAATAGAGGATTTGGAAAGAAGGATGAAAAGCATATCTTTCTTAGCCTTTAACTCTCCAGCAATTGAAGCACTTACTTATCTTATTTCACCATATATTTTCTCTCATTTTTACCAGTCCACCACTTCCCACGAGTAATGAGATAGTAATAATGGTAGTAATGGCAAGAGACCAGGAATTGTTTCTGTTCAGTGTTTCCTACATCAAGAAAATTTTAAGGTTAGCTTCTACTAAATGTTTTAGTCTGAGTTCCCCAAGAAGCAAACATCAAGATGACAATAGACAGTCAAGAGATCTATTGGGGGAAACTAGGGTAAAATGAGGAAGCTGGAGGAGGCTGAGAAAACTATGAGATCTCTATGGATCTTAGACTGAATTGAAGTTTTAAGAACCCTACGCAAGCCCACTGAGGAGTTCTGGAACCATAATATCCCTTCTCCACTCACTCAGAGGGTGGCTTCTGACTGTGGAATGCCTGATGTGTTCACTTGTATAAAGAGATGAAGGATTTCAGAGCAAAACAGCTAGGGCCAGTGATTTTACTTCTTATAACAGGAGATGCATTTTTGTGGCTGCCACACTCAAAGGACTGATTGTATTTGTTTCTAACACACTTCCTGTTTAGTTGGTCATTAGCAAGTTGTTTAGGTCCCACAGTCAGCATGCTGAAAAAAGTGACAAAATAGTTTTCATTATGTGTTGCTTGAATTGCCTTAATAAACCTAGTTTCCTTTTCTTCCCTCAGATACAGTGTTCCTCATGTTAGCCCTTGAAGACACTCCTTTCAAGTGTCTTCTGATCATTTCTTCACTTTATGATTTAAAGTTTGGGCTTCTAGTTGTTATTCTTTGTATTTTGTGTTTGCCTTCTTAAGTGAATTTTGTTTTCCAGGCCCATTCTGAGAAAAAATGTCAATGGATGAATTTCCCAACCCTTCCTACTGAAGTATTTTCTAAATTACTCTCTTTTATTTAGTTAATTGTTAAAATTACCTTTTTGTGAAGTTTTCAGATTGGTGAACATGTGGAGATATGGGGGAAGTGGCATGCTGGGGGAGGGGGAAAAATTTATTATTTTTATTCTGTACTTTCTTAAAACTAAATTGTTTTCTTTTTTGATCTGTGATCACTAATTTCATATGGATATCATGCTTCTTTGCTGTTTCTTATCCTAAATGTTCTCTTGCTTTTCCTTCAGTTCACCTTGATGTCCTTAGGTAGGTGGGCCTATAATTCATTATGTGGTATTAATTTGGTGGGAGGAGTCAGGTGGGGCAAGGAGTGTAGCTCATTTCTTTATACACATGCTTTTTCTCTCCTTTTTTAAATACAAATCTGAAATTTTCTTTCAGGACCACTTTAAGATTTATTCTTGGTTTCATGAAGCCTTATGTAATTAAACTAAGAATGATCTAGATATGACCATTTCTTTTTTTTTATGTAAGAACTGATATGTATTGAAGGCTCACTTTGGATCCAGGCAGCTATCACTTAATCTTCACATTGACATTATGTGGTAGATGGTAAATTCATTTTATATGTAAGGAAACTGAGCTGGGAGTTAAGAAACACCAAAATCACATAGTTAGTGTATAATTGGGTTAAATTTGAACCTCCAAACCACCCAGTTTCTACTTTCATGATGCCTTGTCTGCGTGTTGTCTTAATTTTATAAATGTTGTGTAAATGAATTATACCTTAACTGATCATCTCAAAATATTTGCACTTGACCTAGTTACCTAAACATATAACTCTTCACCAATGCCTATTATCTAGTCTGTTTTCTTTGAATATCTAAGTAGGTAACATTCGGTAAAGTTATGCCTTATTTAAATTTTTGTTTTAGTTTTATATCATAGGTAAGAATAATATCTAGAGCAAATCTATAAAAGTTAATATTTTGTTGAGACCCTTAAAAAGCAACATGCATTTTTATTAATGTTTCTAGTAGGAATTCTGAAACTTGTTATCTACTCCAGTAAATAAGTGATTCTTATTTCTTATGTGGTAAAAATATTGTGAAATGTTTAGATGAAAAGGAATTACCCAGTAAAGGTAAATTAGATAATAAAAATTTCTAATTTTTGTGGCTCGTTTATATTTTACTACTACTATTATTATATTTACAAACTTTCCTTCAAGAAATCAAATATTTCACTAAATCTGAGAAACAGTCACTGCTGGAGAAGTAGATAGAATACATTAAAAAAAAAAAAACCTAGACAAAGCATTTAACTCATAATTGTGCAGTAGATTTTAATATTTTTAAAAGCATCTTTGGCCGTCAGGAAACTACATTTTACCAGTCATTAAAAGGGAAAAATTGGTACTCATCATCAGAGGATTTGTGATTCTGCAACTTTTTACCAAATACTGGACCAAATACCCTCTTTTGTCTTGCTAATAACTTCTTACTCATAGACTTGAATTTAAACATCACATTCTTCAAGAGACCTTTTCTGACTTTCTAACTTGGTTAAGTTCTGCTGTATGCTTTTGTATTTCATAGCACCCTACATTTCCACTGTCATGATATGAAATCATACTTTGTTGTAAAGTTACTTTTTATTGTCTTTCTCCAGTAAGCTCTAAACTTTTTTTAAAAAGTGACATTGTGTTGGCCACTGTTGTATTCTTAGTACCTACAGTACTCATTGAAGGTATTCAGTAAAATTCTTTTGAATTAACATTAATTTGAAGAAATCTTTTTGGGGTACAGAAAGCAATTGTGTATATTAATCAGGTGAGTTTTAATTGCAAAATGAACGCTTTTATTTCTTCAGGTCTATGAACAAACTGGAATAAAACTAAGAACACATGTTGCTATCTGCTCATTCCGGTGGAATTACTCTTCTTTCCCTTTTACCTGTTTATGGCTACCGAAATTGTATTCTGTGAAAATGAGGGTGTTTTTTCTTTCCCTTACAGTGCAGTGTAAGATAGTCAAAAGGAAAGCAGTGGAACCCTGCTGATGGAAATAGGAGCTAGCATATTTGCTCACATCAATTTAAATTCAAACTAAGATCAGTGAGCAGTTAGGAGTTGACTTAACAGATATTATTATCAAGAGTGACAGTTGATTGGAGAAATCTGGAAGTAATAAACAAGCTAGAGAATATTGCTTCATTTTATAACTGTCTATGGCAGTGGCATTTTTAAACTTGGAAGCTAGGGGTTCCAAGGTTTGATTTTCAACATATTTATTACATTTTACTATGTAAAATATGATTTCTTAGAAACAATAAGGTGTTTAGTTTCTAATGACAAACTAATAGAATGATATTTAAATCATTCATTAAAATTGTTTAATGCCATTTAGCTTCTTCGATGTTTTTCAAAGATCTTTCAGTATCATGTGCTCTTTGGCCTCTATAGCTTAATAGCTCTGTGTAAATTATTTACCACAATCAGGTCAGCTATTTGAATGTTTATTGCATGGACTCCCAAGCTATTAATTTGAATGAATCCTAAAAGAGAAATGTAAATGTGAAATATGAAATATTTTAAGCAAATAGTTAAAATTGAGCTTTTTCTTATAACAGTTTAACAGTGTCATGGTTTTGGAACAGTTTAGAGAGACTTTATTCTGATTTCATCTGGAATTTTAAATAGACTATACTATTAGTTTTAGAAATGCTTGGAAGTCTGAAAACGTTAAGTATCATAGCAGAAAGATGAGGTGTATGTACCTTAATTCTCAAAAAGATTTCATTCAAAGTTTACTAGAATATAATATTAAATTAAAATGCTATACTGAAAAGGGGTATAATATTACTATTTGGTTTATTTTATGTTTTCCCCTTTTGAATTTTTATTCAAGTTATACATGTATATTGTAAAGTCCTATAGTTATAATGGAAACAGTGGTCTGCTGTTCCACTCTTCCTACCTCTCCTTGTTCTCTATAATGTTACTTCATATACTAGTTAGTAATCTTTGGTTGTCTATGTTTAAGAATGTGATTCTGGTTTGAATTTTCTGCATGCTTTGCATGATATACTCTGCTTTTAACTATATCCGTTTTACCTCAGCCCTTCCACTTTCCCCCTTCCCCAGGAATTTTCCTATGAATAGGAACATGGGCTGGAGGCTCTGTGTATGCCATGAGAACATTACTTTTCATTAAGAAAATGGGGAGCTATCCTTTGGCTTGGAGGGCTCCCAATAGGTAGGATTTTGTACTGGGCACCGGCACTCAACTGTAGCCCTATTTTATTTTATTTTAATTTTTTTTATAATTTCCCTTGTGATTTCTTTTTTAATGCATTTTTTAATTGATTTAAGATTCATGAAGTTGTGGATTTTCCAAATTTTCTTTTGTTGTTAATTTCTAATTCGATTTCATTCTGGTAAAAGAACATACTTTGTACGATTTCAGTGCTTTTAAGCTTGAGACTTTTTTCATGATCTAGAAAATGGTCTATCCTAGACATGTTCCAAATGTGCTTGAAAAGAATGTATTCTGCAGTGGTGGCTAGAGTTTTCGTAGATGTCAGATCTGGATTGTTTTTAGTGTATTGAAGTTGGCTATATCTCTGGTGATTTTCTGTATTTCTTTTTTTATCCATTATTAAAGGCAAAAGTCTACAATTATTGCATTTCTTCCTTCAGTTTTGTCAGTTTTTGCTCTGTATTTTGGAGCTCTAGTATTAAATACATATGTGTTTGTGGTTGTTATGTCTTTTTAATGAATTTACACTATTATAAAATTCACTGTCTCTAGTAACACTTTTTATATCTTAAAGTCTGTCTGTTTTGTCTGATATTACTTAATGGAGATATTCCAGTTCTCTTTTGATTTTCATTTGTATGGTATATCTTTTTCTATGCTTTTGCTTTTGACCTATTTGTGTCTTTAAATCTAAAGTGTGTTGACTGGACAGCATATAGTTGGATCTTAATCTTTTGTCCTATTTGATAATCTTTGCCTTTTGATTGGAATGTCTAATCAATTCATGTTTAATGTTGTTATTGATCTAGTTGGATTTGTGCCAGTCACTTTGCTTTCCATATGTCTCATGTCTTTTGTTCTTCTATTTCTCCCTTTCTGCCTCCCCACACCACTGCCCTACTTGATCTTTCAGGTATGCCTATTGCTAATGTTATGAATTTTCTTATCTTTACTGTTTTTGCACTTTTACACTACTTTTTCAGATTTTCACAACTTTATTTTCTCATGCTCTCTTAAGTTTTTTTCCTGCTGTTTGTTTTTAATTTCTAAGATTTGTTTTTCTTCTCAGTACTTCCTATTATGGCAATCCTGTTTTCATTTCATAGTTTGGTGCCTTTTTATTTTCCTGTATTAATAGTTTGGTGGTAAGTGATGGTATTTTTCTTTCTTTTCTCCCTACATAGCTTATATTTCTTTTTTTTTCCTTAATGTCTTATTTTCTGTAGTTTCTTTCATTTTATAAGCTTTTCTAAGATGTCTGTTGATACTTGATTACCTATGTTTAAGAAAGGGAATGAAAGTGGTTAGAAGCTCTGAGTGTAGCCATGGACTGTGAGCTGCACTGTGTGATGATCTGCCCTCAGGTCTGTTTCATTGATGGTCCTCTAATGTTACTATCTTTAGGTCTTTCCTGTTAGGCTGGTCAGGTTTCTTAGAGAAGGTTTATTAAATCTTCTTGCTGGATTGGATTTATGCCAGCATAATAGGGCTGGCTACCAATGTTCTAGAAGCCGAGTGGATGATGAAGCCTAAACTAGGATCTGAGAATTTTGTGTGTATCTGCATTTACTTCACTATTGTACTCCTACCTTTAACCATACCTGGTGTCCCCTAGACCAGACACTATCTTAGATTCTCTAGAGGTGAAACCACTAATTTTATGCTGGGAATTAAAAGGGTAATCACTTGACTGCTCAGAATATATGAGAGAATGTTAAAATGGTAGTTTCTTAAATCATGCTTCAAATTAGTCATCGCTGGTACCAATTTTTGAATTCTGGGAATTCTACAGCCTACATTAGGTTGGTTCTATGTCAGTACTGTCCAATAGAGTTTTCTGTGATGATCGAAAAGTTCTATATCTGCAGTGTCCAGTATGGTAGCTACTAGGCACAAGTAGCTATTGGGTACTTGAGGGTGGCTGAGGAACTCAGTTTTTATTTTAATTTAATTTTTTTTAGATAGAAATAACCACATGTGGCTATGGCTACCATATTGGACAATACAGTTCTAGGCTTTTCCTACTATTGGTTTAGGATTCAGCATCTCAGGTCAGTTTCTGTTTGTTTGCCAGCTACCTAGTTTTCTGTTATTTTTGTTTTCTCTCCCATTCTTCCTGTCTTTGTGGGTTTTTGTTTTTAAATATATATGGATATCTTTACTGTAGCTTTATGAGATTTGGGGAGTGAGCAAAAAATAGCTGCAAATTTTCACTTTGTCATCTTTACTTAATTGTTGTTCATCATACAGTATGGTTTCAAAGATTTGGACCATCCTATCCTGCCATCAGAATGTACTCCAATTAAACCATGATGCCCAATTCATTATTCCTTCACTCTAGACATTCTAATTTTATTAATGCAAACTATGACCCCCAATATTTATATTTTTACATCCTTATCAATGCTGTCAATATGATTTTTACTTTCATATAAAAAATCTCTAGGTTCTTTTTGTTTTAGTTATACAGTTTTCATGTTCTGTCTCCTTAACTTTTTTTTTAATCCATTGCATGTACTACCATGTTCTAACTTCCATAGACACTTAAATACTTAGTATCTTATTCTCTTAGGTTATTGAGTTGAAATTATTATCTTAGAATATATATTTTCTAAATTCCTAATGTGGGGTATGTGTCTTTTTCTTTTTAACCATATTTTTTTTCCTGATTCTATAAATAATTAAATTGTAGAAACTTTGAAACATATATAAAAACACTAAGAAGAAAATCTTCATAATACTGATACCTGCAAGATAACTATTACCAACATTTTGGAATATACCTCTCACTCTATGCCCCACTTCCCCGATACAATATATGCATTTTCCTCTTCCTTTTAGTGTTCACAAATAATTAGTAAAAGCTATTTGTAATTTTTTTTATAATAATACATTGTGAATTTTTACTAACAGGAGTTTTTTAAAAGCTGAAAAGAGCAAAGTATAAGGTAATTTTTTAAAAAACTTGGAGTTCCTTGAGTTTTCGTATTAATTCAACTAAAAATATTGCACACTCATTATGTGTTATATACTATGCTGAGCAAAGCAAAAGCAAGCTTGCTTAAGATATAATTCTGCCCCTTAGTACTGGGGTTAATATTTGGGCTATAACAAATTAAAACAAATTTGTTCAATAAATAAGTTCCCTTGGGTAGAGTTTAAAATTGGCAGATTTTTACAGAATTTGACTCATAATTGCCATATGTAGAAAGTAATATTGTAGCATCATTTCAGCCTACTTAAGAATTGTTAAAGGTACAATACATCATTAAAATAGTTAATTTTCTTTCTGTCAAGTCAATTCTTCAGCTATTCATAAAGTACAAAAATCTTGGAGTTTAGATATAAAGAAATATCTTGTAGCAGTTTAGGTTTTTTTCTTTTATATTTCAGCTTCCACTCTAAAAATATTTTCTTTTTGTTTTATAGTTTAAGAGCAGGATTATGTGATCGCTGTGCAGTAACTGAAGAACATATGCGGAAAAAACAGCAAGAATTTGAAAATATTCGGCAGCAGAATCTTAAACTTATCACAGAGCTTAGTGAGTTTCTTTTTTTCATTTATTATTTCAAGCATAATGTACTGTTGTTAAAACCTATTAGTAAATTTGTTGCAATCAGATGGGTTGTTTACATATATTTTTCCTTCTTTAGGCAAAAGTTCAAATGTATTTTTTTTCCCTTTGTGTAGATATAATCTCATGCTTATTTTAGTAAGAAATAGGGTACAAAAAAGTTGAGTAAATACTATTCATATTGTCTCACCAGTTATCAGACAAAGCAAATGTCCTTTGAATATATCCATATTTGCTGCTTTGGTTTTATCTTTGGTTTATGTAATCTGACTATTTAGGAAAGTTAAAGCAGATAATTTAGTGTTTGAAAAAGGTGTATACTTTTTTTAATTTTCATGATATACTGTTATGAGTATGCCATTTTCAGTTAGCAGCTCCTTACCCATTTAATGTAGGATTTTCCCACATTCTTAGTCTTTTTCTCCTCTAATACCTCTCTTAACCTTCTTCTCTTTTAACTAAATACTCTCTTGCTGACGCTTATCTGGGTTCCCAACTCAAAATCAACAGGTCCAAAATCTGATTAATTTATCTTCCTTTCCAAGCTAATTCCATCTTCTGATTATACGTTTTTATATTAATTATATTATCCTCTGGTTACTCAAGAATTTATGAATATGTGCTCATTTTTTAAAAAAGAAATAGAGAATAGTTTTATTCTGCTCCCAGAGGTAACTACTGTTAACAATCTGATAAATATCTTTTTAGGTCTAGGTTTCTCTCTTTTTCTGTCCTTTGTTTTTCCCCCCCCCTCTTTCTCTCTCTTAAAATTTCTGTGGAATTATACCATACTTCTTTTTCTGACATTTGTTATTTCACTTTATACTACGTCTTAGAAGTCTTAACATGTTAATATATTTAGCTCTTTAGATTCTATAGTGTGTATGTGTGAATACATGCATGTCTTTATTTAGAAATGTTAGAATATTACCAGTGATAGAAATTACATTTATTATATCTCAGTAAACATAATTGAGATTCACTATCTCTAGTAATGTCTGCATATCTAATAGTCAGACTTCCAGCAATTTTAACTGAGAATAACCAAAAACTTCCAAACAAACAAAAAATTTAGGTGTTAAAGAATTGGACAGTGTTCTTTTTCATGGCTACATTGTATTCTGTAGTGTAGATATCACTTTTTTAGCCATTCTCATATTGATGGACAGCTCAGTTTTTTTTTGTTTGGGTGTTTGAGAATGTCCATTTTCCTACATCTTCAGCTTTTGGCAAATGTAGTAATTGATAATATCCTATCTGATGGGTAAAGAATGATACCTTTTTAAAATTAGCATTCTTCTATTACTATCCAGGTCAAGTATCTTTTCTCATCATCTTCAGTTTGTATATCTTCTTGGATGAATGGCTTAAATAACCTTTCTAATTTTCAGATATATAAAATACTTTGTGATTTTGTGTTGAAAATTCAAAATCAAGATTATGGATCTTTTATTAACCTCTTCTAATAACATCTATATCTCCTTTTTTTTCACACTGAGTATCCTGGTTCTCAAAGACACAGGGATGACAAAATTAAAATATCCCCTAACTATACATTTTTAATCTATTGCAAGCTAGTAGTCTCAGGATTGTACCATTAATAATGCCACCAATGCAATTACTGAAAAATTCAGGAAAACTAATTTTACCTGAAACTGAGCAACAGAAAAATCATCAAAGTCAAATCCAAAACAAATTTATTTTAAGGATAAAAACATTAAGGACTTTATGAATTTTTGGTTTTTCATCTCATTGCTACTTTTTTTTTCCTGTCCTGCATTTTTGTTTTTACTCTTCCTAGTTACTGAATTTTGAGTATATTTGTTTTTCTTATTTTTATTTGATTTTTTACTGTTTTCTTTAATTCTTTATTTCTGTTCTTTTTGATCAAACTTGAAATTTACCATGCATTCCTAAAATGTAAAATTAACATCTTAACCCTCTTATGAATCCCTTTAGTTCTCATCTGCTGGTGGGATGCACCATTCTGGCTTTTCTGTATTACGATTGACCTTTAGAGTTGTTATGTCAGGAGGGAGAGTCAAGTAAACCATCTTAGTCAGAAAGCTAAGGTCATCTTTGACTTTTCTTACCCTATAAAGGATGAGTTGCTGAATAACTACTGATTCTGCCTCTGTAATAACTCTCCTGCCTGTTCTTACTTCCTATTTCTGCACCTTGCACATTAGTCCAGATAATTCATTTCTTTTAACAATAGCCTGACTTGTCATTGCTTTCTTCTCACTTTGGTGTAATACATACTAACAAGTTTTCCCATCATTCATCATTGAAAAACAACAGATAATTTTTAAGATAAATTTCCCATTTATTAGCTTGCTTCGAAGGTTTTCTACCGTTTATTATACCCAGTCTTACCTTCTAAGTTTGTTTCATTAAATCTCTGCATAGAATAGTCACCTTTTCAGCTCCATTGTCCTCTCTGTGATCAATTCTTTACTGATTTTCTCAAGGGCTCGATGCAACCTTTTTCTCCTTGAAAATTTTTTTTAATACTTTATCTGTAACTCTCTTAATTCCTTGTTACTTTCAATTATAAAACATGTTTATGTAATAGCTTGCCTTTCATTTAGACTCCACTTTCCTTTAGGTCTCATTGTTCATATCTTAAGTTTCTTTTTAGATTCTCCACAGGAGGTAGTTTAGCAACCTTACATGTTGTAGGTAGTCAAAAAAAATTTATTTACTCAATGTAAGAAAATATGTTTAGATTTATAAAACACTAAATTATTAACAAATTTTTACAATATAATTAACTTTATTTGATAGAAGTTAATTGTATTTTGTGACTTGCTCTCTTATATATATTCCTCCTAGTAAAACACATGCTTAACCAGTGACATCATACTAAAGACCGATAAGAATTTTGTGCTGGCTACAGTGGAAATTATAGACCAAAATTGAGTTTCTGCTTTATAAATTAAATAAGGATGGATAGGAGAATTTAGTTGAGGAAGATTCAAACAAACAGATACTACTTCAATGGATATGTTTAGATTACTGATACCATAATTATTCAAAACATAGTGCATGACCAAGGAAGAAAATTTGACTTAAGTGTGTTTATGTTATAAAAATTACACTGATATTCAGTATTATATTACTTTTATGATTAGATTTATTTCAAGATAAATGACTCTCACTAAAATGGTATTTGAAATTAGTAGGGCTGAGTAACCAGATGGAATGCTTTCTTGTCCTCAGTATGAATAATTAGACTCCACTCCCCAGTACATGAGGTACTCTTTCTTTCTGCCCACAACATTACATAAAATTATCAGTTAATCATTTACATGGACCTGGCACAATATAAGATGGACTAATCACTACCTAGTAACAAATTAGTTTTGCGTGGTAACATTAACCCTGACTAACATTATGACTTAGAATTAGAAATTCTTATGTCTCCATAATTGTTGAAATTTTTTAAAAGCCTAACATACATGTTAATAGAGTTATAATATGTGCCTTCTTTTTCACATTATATTTAAGTGAATGAAAAGAATACTCTACAGGAAGAAAATAAAAAGCTTTCTGAACAGCTACAGCAGAAAATTGAGTAAGTATTTTTTCTGAATTGCAGCAGAAAATTGAATATTTTTCTCCCAACTTTCATTTCTTCATTTTACTTAGCTATACAAACTGTAAAGATATAAGAGCTGCAGATTTTATTTTTAAAAATTATAATTTGTTCTACAATAAAAGACGTAAAGAAAATCACTGTTTTTGGTCATGTTTTTTGGAATATATATGAAGAGTATGTGTATGCATCTTTTAGATTAGTGTACAGTATATAAAGAAACTACCTGAACATTTTAATTTAAAGCATTTTAATTTTTATAATGTAATATTATAGATATTACATCATTAAAATGAAATGTTTTAATATTTGAAGTATGTCTTTCAATCCTAATATTTTGAAGTATGTCCTTCAGCTTCATAAAAGCACAATGAATAAGTATTTCCTCTTACACACTTCTCAGGCCTCAAGAGCTTCCTCTCACTGATCCTCTCCCCTCTCCCATCATTTCTCTTAAAGAATAAAAATGTCTTGTGTACCAGTTACTCTTCTTTGTATTTTGTGTTTATTATTTATAATCTTCACTTTGATTCTTAAAGGTAGTTTTGTTATCTCTACTTTATGGATGAGGAAACCAAAGCTCACAAAAGTCAAATAACTTGCCATGTTCTCACATTTAGTGGGTTATAAAACTGTCGCTCAGGCCAGTATCTTCTGACTTAGAGGCCTCTGTTCTTTTCGTTATGCAAGAGTATCTCAAAAATAATCTCTTTTTCTGGTATGGTTTGACTGATGCAGAGCAGAGATATAACTTGCTCTTCTCATTTATATAAAACTTATATAATATTTTTTAAGAATTAGGATTCAGGATAGTCTTAATGGTTTTAGATGAGTCTTTACTGCTTTTGAAGTGTGGCTAGAACACAGATCCACAATCTTTTAAATATGATTTCCAAACTCAAAAGGTTTTTGTTGAAATGTTGTTCATAACCTAACCTCACTTCAACTGACAGGATGCTATTTATACTCCTTATTTATCCCACCACATTTCTATTTTGCTGTGAAAATATCTGTGTGCTTGACTACAGGATGCTTCAGACTGCACTGGGGGTGTTATGTAATAATCTATGTTCTGTATTGCCCTTTATGTAAAAAAAAAAAGAAAATCTGAACTCTGGATTACATTTGTTTCCAAATATTTCAGATAAGTGATTGTCGACCTGTATTAATTTGTTATTTAAAGTTATTTAGCATAAGTAACTTATGGTATTTTGAACACATCAGCCTTGATATTTATGAATACCAAATATAATGAGTATGTAGAGTTTAATACATAATTAGGTGATTACCTTAAAAACCAAAGTGAATAAAGTATTGAAAGCAGATAATATTATTTGCTTGGTAGAAATACTAATTCCAATTAATCAGAATTAGTTTAATGTTCTCAAATACACATTTTTTTGTTGTTGAAGCCTGTTGATATTTTAGGAAAGATGAAAACCTGAACTTTGAAATTACAGTAAATATTAATTATGTAAATGAGTTTAGGGCAAGTATGTTTAGGGCATGCCTTAGAACAGTATATTAGGTAATCTATTGTGTCTTTCAGTTCTCCTGAAATTTAAGATAGTTATTCTCATAAGCCAACTTCTTTTGTAGTTTGCTCAAACAATTTTCTTTTGCTTGACAGGTTATAAAAATAGCAAGTATTATCTTGTACAGGCAACCTAGTTTCCTCTGACTACCTAAAAAACTGTAACCTACTATTAGTGCTTGAAATTCCCCTGAATTTTTTTTTTAAATGTTGTTTGGGTCATACTTGTGCTTTTGAAATGCAGTAATGCTAACCAACCTAAGCAAATTTTAATATTATAGATACCTTATGTGGTAGGACAGTTATCTAGCGACACTATAATATGAAATTATTCAGTAACAATTTGCCATTATAAAATTTAAATATATATGTATATTCAACTCTACCAGTCACAGAAAGCAAACAAATAAGTTAGGCAATGAGGTCATGACTCTTTGGGAAAATGGATGTGCTGGGTTAGTGAAAGTCAAACAAGTTTATACTTAAGTCTATACACTTAATAACTGTAGCATTCATTTCATTCAGTGCTCTCTTCTAAGCTGAATTTCTTTTATGACTTCTTTAGCAAATAGCATTGTTTGAATACCTTTAGTACAAGTTCACTGTCTTCTAAGCCTATTTAATTTTAGTGAGATGAAATTAATAGAAAATTCTAAGTTTGTGTAGAAATCACTCTACTCACAAGTTATATTTATTGATTCTGATTTTGCCTTCTGGTACCATCTGGAACAACAAATTTACCCCTTCTTATACTTGGTGGCCCTTCGTATACGGAAAGATAGCTGTCATGGCCCTCCTGAGTCTTATGTTCTTTCGAGTAAATATCCTTGTTCATTAACTGTTTCTCATGTGATATTACTTCAAGACTCTTCAAAGTACCATTTCTCTTAATGTTTTCATTTGTCAATATGTTAATTAAGAACTCGATATTCTAGATGTAGTCTCCCTAATAGAGTAATACTACCTCCTCTATTTTTCTGTATCTTTTTTACTTACATTAATGTAGTCAAAACATACAAATATTACTGGTGGTTCTTTGTTGGGTTTACTACTCCCTGTCCTCTGCTTGTATATTTGTTTTAGATATAAACACAGGAATTCAGAGTCATGTCTTTCTTCATCTCAGATTTTTTTTTTTAAGAAACTATATCATTTAGCCTGCTCCTTCTTTTTACGGTAATAGCACTGTTGATAAATACCTATTTTCTGAGCATTGAATTACACCTTTACATTTATTTTTTCTTTTCACAATGTCCCTACAAAAAGGAAGTAGGAAAGATATAGTACCATATCTACTTTATAGGTAACCAAGGTAAATGAGGCTCAGGTTAAATAACGTACCCAAGGTAACTAGTTAAAGTGTCAGACCCAGGATATGAACCCAGGTCTATCTCACTTGAAAGTTTGTATACTCTTTCTATAGTTTTCAGCTGAAACAGTCCCAGAAGTTTACCTACATGGAGTCACTGTATAACTGGCAGAGCCTGGATTCTTTCTCTTCTGACTCAATTCAGTGATTTTTTAACATATTTATCCTGTTCTATTTTGTTTTCTTAGATTTGGCCCATTATTCCAACTTCTGGATGTCTTTTCATATACTAATTTTATTTCCTGCTAAGTAATTAGATTAGCCTTTATTCTCAGCTGTGTGTTATTCACAAATTTGAGAAACATTCCATCAGTGCCCTGCATCAGAAATCATTAATAAAACGTTGAACAGTACTTGCCTGAGGATGGAGCCTTGTGGCATGCTACTGCAGATTACTTTCATTAATGATAATTCTTTGTGTGATATTGTTTAGTCAGGAGTCTGTCTTTATTAACACTGAGTTTATATTTCTTCTTTTTATATACAATGATTGCAAGAGATCATTGTCAGATGCCTTCCTGAGAACCAGATATATAATAAACCATTTCTTAGAACAATTGATTTCATAGTGCTGTTTTTTAAAATCAGTCTTTTAATGACTCTTATAGTAAGCTTATACTGGTTTTAAGAGATCAGGGTATCAGAGTTACTGGTTTGTATTTTAGGGAATCCTCTCCTTTCATTTTCTGAAAATCATAATATTTAAGTGAATTTGATGGCTGTAACTGCTTCATTAAGTTTAAATTACATTTTAACCAGAAGTATATAAGTTCTTTAGAGGAGGAGAGAAGTTCAATGTTAAAAATTTTTTACAGACTTTATGAAAGGAGACTGTATACTTATAGATCTTTGGAAAAAAGAGCATCTAAAACTTTTGACAGGAATTTAAGGGGAGGCCTACAGGTAAAGTATACAACAAAAAAAAATTTATTCAAGTTGTTAGAAGGAAAAGTTAAAAGAGAAGATTACCAGGGTGCTTAATTAATTCAAACCAAAAGCTGTGGCGTGAATTTAACTTTTCTCAGAAAAACAGTGAGTCCTAATGCTTTAAAGAAGAAACTTGCTTAACACATGGAAATTATTTTATCCACCTCCCCCCTTTTTATTACTGACTAAGGAAGGACAAAGCCAGCACTTACTAGTTTTGACACCTCTAGTTAGATCTAATTTTCTATTTTTTTCTTTCTTTTGTGATCCCAGCTAGTTCTAGATGAACTCTGCCAGGAAATCAGTTTCTTCTTGTCACTCATTCGTGTTTCAGGTTGAATTTTTATGACTAATAGGCAGGTAGACTGTGATGTGTTTAGTTAAAGGAGGTCAGATAGATTTCACACTCCATTAACTTATAAGGCTTTCTCACATGACTGACTTACTGTTTTTCCAGAATAAGACAGTGGAATTTGTAGGGAGAGATTAAAAATAAGATATTAGCTCTAAAGATTTTCAATGTAGAATAAAAGAGTATAGACCATAGTAATATTGATATTATTCAGGAAATTAAGATATAAATTGGTGTTGGGAAAAATTAATTTTATCTTCTAATTTTTTAAAAAAACCTCTGTTGGTCATAGTTTATAAAATTATCATTGTTTGGAAGTAATATTACAAATAGAAGTATAATAGGACAGACTGGTTTTGTTATGCAAGGCCTGACAGACTGGCAAGAATTGATTGGCAGATAAAGTCAGTAATGGTTTAACATGGGAAAGTCAGTTGAGTTAAAGTTAATTAACTTTACTCACTAACCACAACTGAACTCAAACCCAGTCTTTAGGTGCCATTGGTTCTGAATTGAGTTGGACATATGCCTAGATCAGCACAATTTTATTTTTCTAGTGGAATCCGGGAATCTCTCAATCATTAATTCATTCAGCAAATATTTATCGAGAACCTACTATGTACCTGTTCTTGTGGACACGTATTATATATTGGTGAACCAAATATTCTTATACTCTTATTAAAGTTTACATTCTGGCAGGTGAACAATAGATAAGTCACTTATATACTATATTAGAAAGCAGTAAATGCTATGGATAAAGTAAGTGGAGCACAATAATGAGGAAATGAATGCTAGGGTATATAGGAAGGGAGTTGTTACTTTAAATAGTGTGTTCAAGGTAGTTCTTGTTGAGGAAATAAAACTCCAGCAGACGTGAAGGAGATGAGATAATTAGCCATGTGACATATGTAGATGAGCAATCCAAGCACATGGAAACAGAGCAAAGAACCTAAAGTGTGTTTGAGGAACCTCAACGAAGTAAGGGTGGCTGGAATAGAGTATGATATGAAAAGAGGTCAGAGAAGATGTAGGGGAGGGAGACAGATCATGTAGGACCTCGTACATTATTAAAAGGACTTTGGCTTGTGTTTTCTGTGAAATGGGGAGAAGTAGCAGGTTTTAATCATAGCAGTGACATAATCTGACTTAATTTTTAATAGGACTGTTGTGACTAATGTGTTGAGAGTAGACTTTGAGGGGGCCCAGATAGAAGCAGAAGCTAAAAGGTTGAATCCTGCTTGTAGTTAGTCATTAGTCTCATGGTCTACACTAAGAATAACAGTGGTTAACAGTATTCTCCTGGGAGTCTGACTGCCAGGATTTAGATCCTAGTTCTGTTAGTTATTATTTTAGTAAGTGACTTGACTTCTGTAGCTTCATTTTTTCATTTGTAAAATGAGAGTATTAGTAATACTTCATACAGTTATGATAATTAAACTGATACATATAATACTATGAATAGTGACTGACATATAAACCTGCAAGAATGTCAGTAGTTATCATTGTTAGTATTATTTATCATCCTATTTTTGTCATTTGCCGAGTCATGTTGGTTCTCCTGCCACAGTATTTAACATTGGTCCCTTTGTTCCCTAGCTATTTTCAACCTCCTGGTTCAGATTTACAGAAGCTCTTGCTTATAATATTTTATTTATTGTCTGATTGATTTCCTTGCCTCCTTTCTGTCCCAGTCAATCTTCCACACTGCTGCCAGATTGTCACATTACTTCCGTGCTCTAAAACGTTAACTCTTTTCTTCTTTCTTTCCAAATTGTGCATACTTAATCAAGGCTCTTCACATAGTTCCAGCTTGCCTTTCTCTAACACAAGTACACAATACTGCATGCTTTTACTTAAAATGTGTAGATCCTCTGCTCATTTTCTCTGCCCTTTGAAATTCTTTTAATTTCACTTCAAGTACCAGCAACTACACTTTGTACTTCACTTCTCACAATAATATTCTCCACTCTAATCATTTGAGTACTTCTCTAGTCCTTATATTTAGATTATGAACATTAGATGCAAGGTATTACATTTCTTACAATTTTGTACCTATGTTTTGCACTAGCTCCATAAGGTAGATGTTTTAGTAAATATTGAATTAATTTTCTTTCAATTGTTATTATTTTCCTCTAGGAATGATCAACAGCATCAAGCAGCCGAGCTTGAATCTGAGGAAAATATTATTCCAGATTCACCAATAACTGCTTTTTCATTTTCTGGCATTAACCGGCTACGAAGAAAGGAGAATTTCCATGTCCGATATATAGAACAAACACATACTGAACTGGAGAACTCTGTTTCTACAAATGGTAGGGATTAGAGTTGTTCTTTAGTTATTTAGTTTTGTAAAAATAGTATTCATCTGTTGTTTTTGTGTTACCCAGTCTCGTGGAAGGTAGATAGTCATTGTACAGGTAAGTTATGTTATAACTGTAAATTTAACATCCCTTAGTGAAATGACTGGGAAGGCATTTTCTGCTTCTATTGCATAAAGACATGTGTTGCTCTTCTGAACATGTAAACACTCAGCATTTTATAAGGTAAATGGTTTCTTTTTATTCAAAAAATATTTTTATGTGTATATATCTGAGTAGGATAAAAGGAAAAAGTAACTTAACATTAAATTCTACCTACTGTGTGCCAGAGATGCTGAGTGATTTGAGTACATTATTATATTTTAATTCTCCTGACAGGCTTGCAAGGTAGCTTTTAGCACCTATTCTTTAGATCAGTGGTCCCCAACTTTTTTGGCGCCAGGAACCAGTGCCCATATGAGACTCCAATGAATGATGAACTGAGGTGGTGATGCTAGCGCTGAGCAGCAGCTGCAAATACAGATAAAATTTCACTTGCTTGCCTGTCACTCACCTCCTGCTGTGCGGCCCAGTTCCTATCAGGCCATGGACTGGGTCCTGTTTGCAGCCTAGGTTTTGGCAACCTTTGTTATAGAAGACAAAAGGTGCTTTTTAGAAGGGTAAAATAACTCACTCAGGGTTACCTGTCAAGTAAGTAGATGAGTCAGAATTCAATGTAGATCTTCCTGGCTCTGGACTTTTGTATTTTTCAGGCTTTGCCCACACCTGTTCCACTATTAGAGCTGCCTTTAATGGCTTTTTTTTTTTAATTTGTTATGATTTGTAGCAATTGGTGATAATTAAGAAATGGCTGTATACTATATCTATTTTGTGTTTTATCAGTAGCATGTTTCTGTTTCCAAGCCAATTTATCATTTCTGTTATAGTACCTTTTCATATAGTCCAGAAATTTATCATGTGATATGATACAGTGATCATTCTTTTAAATATTGATCTAAAGTAACTGGTAAAGACTTTAATTTTTAACCTTAACTGTTTATAACAGGGAAAGCATTTGAGAGGGTGGAGGGAAGAGTATACACAGTCCTAGAGACATTTTTATTATGCGAATAAATTGTTAACAGTAGCTATGCCTTTGAAAAAATAAGTACATCTTATTTTTTTTTTGATATTGGCAAATTGGCATGATTTTCTTCATTTTATATGAGCTTGTATCACCATCTAGTGGAAAACAAAGAAACTGTTAAAATATTACATGTAATTTGGAGCTAAAGTAAAATATAAGGTCAAAGATCCAGAAAGAACATTCTTTGGCCTTTTTGCTATCAGATAAGACATAAATCACTACAGATAAGCATCTGCATAATTTAGGTTATCTTTAAATCCATGTATAAGAATATTCAGAAAAACAAATCACAGCAATTTTATTTATTAGGAAGGTCTTTTGAATGTTTTAAATGCCTCTGGTTTACTTCTTCATTGTATGGGAATAATGTATAACTATTTAAAAACGTAAATCTTCTGTTTTAATCTTATTTTGATAATTTTTACTTGGAATCTCAAATTTTGGTTTAAAATATGAGATAACTTTTGAGCCACGCAAATTACTTTAAAACTACTTAGCCCTTTGTCCCTTTCTCATTCTTATTTTTTTTTGTCTTTATTGAAATATATTAGACAACTACTTGCCTGCATTTACATTGTACAATTCAATGAGCTTTTATTTTTCTATTATAGTTGGCATACAACACACCAGGCTCAACTGTATATAGAATATTGATCAGAGATCCATACAACTTGCGAGGCGCTCACCTCACCAAATCTAGTACCCCTCCCCACTACATATTCATCCCAATATTATTAACCATCTTCCCCATGCTGTACTCTACATCCCTATGTCTACTCTGCAACCATACACCTGCACTTCTCAACCCCTTTTCCTCTTCCCCCCAACCCTCTTTCATCTAGTATACCTCAATTTATTCTCTGTATCTGAGTCTATTTCTGCTTTTGTTGTTGTTGATTTTGTTTTTTAGATTCCACATGTACATGAAATCATGTGATATTTGTCTTTCTTTATCCAATCCATTTTATTCAACGTGTACCCATCAAAGCAGTATCTCTTTCCACCTAATAACTTTTAGTCTGTGTGTGTCTTTTAATCTGAAGTGAGTCTCTTGTAGGCAGCATATGTAGGGATCTTGTTTTCTTATCCATTCAGCCATTCTATCTTTTGGTTGGAACATTTAATTCTCCATTTGAGGTACTTGTTGATAGGAATGTAGTTGTTACCATTCTTTATGCCTGTTTTCAATAGACGTTTTTTCTTTTTCAAGAAGTCCCTCCTGTAATACTGGCTTGGTAGTGATACATTCCTTTAGCTTATTTTTGTCTGGGAAGCTCTATAGCTTTGCTGAGTAAAGTATTCTTGGTTGTAGATCCTGGATTTTCATCACATTGAATATTTTTGCCAAGCCCTCTGTCCTCCATAGTTTCTTTTGAGAAATCAGCTGCCAGTCTTATTCGTGCTCCCTTGTAGGTAACTAACTGCTTTTCTCTTGCTGCTTTTAAGATTCTCTCTTTGGATTTAACCTTTGACGTTTTAACTATGTCTTGATGTGGGCCTCTTTGCGTTTCTGGTTTTTGGCACTCTCTAAGCATCCTGAGGTTTTTATTTTCTTCACTGGGTTAGGGAAGTTTTTTTTTTTTATCATTATTTCTTCAAATAGCTGTTCAACTTCTTGTTTTCCCTCGGGTACCCCGATGAGATGGATATTTTGACCTTTAATAGTGTCCCATAGGCTTCTTAAATTACTATTATAGTCTGGGCTTCTTTTTTCTTGCCATTCTGATTGAATGTCCTTGGCTTTCCCATCGTTTATATAGGGCATTTGATCCACTTCTTTTTCACTTTGTTTTTTCCATTTCACATACTTCTCATCTCAAATAATGTACTCTTCATTTCTGACTGGTCTCTTATAATTCTATTTCCATTTTTATGGTTTTTTTTTTAATCTCTTTGATGAAGTTCTTACTGAATTCATCTACCCTTCCTGTAAGGTCATTGAACATCTTTATAGCCAGTGATTTGAAGTCTGCATCTATTAGATTACTTCACTCCATTATGTCTGGATCTCTGTTTTGTTCTCTCATATGGCTTCTGCTGCTTTGTCTTCCCATTTTGGCTGCCTTTCTGTGTCTGTTTCTATGTACTAAGCAAAGTTCCCAAGTCTCCTGGTCTTATTAGTGTGGACCTGTGTAGTAGGTGTTTAGTGGCACAGTCCTGAGAGGGGATCACCTGCAGGTCAAATTTAGCCCAAACCTGTGCCCCTATGGGGCTATCTGTTAAGATTCATCAAGCAGTCCACAGATGCTGTGCTTATAGTTGCCTCAAAAGGCCACACCAGAAACCAAGGTCAGCTGCCATCAGTGTGAGTCTTGGTACTACTCAGCAAGGAGCACCTGACTCACTGAGGCTATACCTGGATGTGGCTTGTGTGTGGGGGCGGGGCTGAATTGGGGGAGGCAGGCCTTCAGGGAATCCTCTGGGCAGAGAAACCTCTTTTATTCAGTTTCCTGGTGTCTCTGCTGTGGCAGCACTGAGTCCAGCACTGGGAAGGGGAAGGACTCAACAGAGGAACGATGGATCCTGCTGCCACTTCTGTGGGTGGGGCAGAGCCTCACTGCAGCCCTCACTCAGACAACTCAGTGTAAGTTCCTGAACAGCCAAACCAGCACTGGTTCTGATAGTGGACAGGTTCGTCACTGCAGAAGTCTGCTTTTGACCCGGCCCTTTTAAGAGGTGTCTATAGCTCTGGGCAGCCTTGCATTCTCCCCCGTCCTACCATCTGCCATTGCAAAGAGATTTCCTGGACTTCTCCCTAGTTGTATGGCTTGGTCATCCCAGACGATTTTTTTCTTCCTGCTGCTCCTTGTTTCTGTCACAACTTTGATTTGATTGCCAGAGGGATAAACAGAGCCTCTATCATCTACACCATTTTTTCCCCTCCACCCTGTACTTTTCTCTTTCTAACCACCTTTGCTTGTTAATTTTAAAGTGCTTTATGGTGCTTTTTAATATTATTTTTAGGTTATAATGAGTAAAAGTCCATTTCTTTTTGCTTAGTTCTTTTTTTGTTTGTTTTCTTTTCTTTGAATTATTTCTGATAAAGCATATTTCAGTTTTTCCTTCCAGAAAAATAAAAACTCTAAAACAAATGTTGTGGAAAGATATGATGCAGTATTCATTTTAAATTAACTTACGTATCTGTATCAGATACACAAGGAAAAGAAACATTAAAATATTACAACTCCAGGAGGCTTAGATCTGAAGAAGCTGGTCTATTCCAGTTCTTTTTTCCACTGTCCTCACTTCTAGTATTCTATCTTCCAGCTTTGTTTCTTAGTGAAAATGTAGGAATAAATTTTTTATTAGAATATGAAAATTGTAAAATAGCATTTCTAATGCATTTAAAAACATTTTATTGGCCTATCAAAATAATATTTTGGTATTTTTCCATGATTGTTTATAGATAATCTCTCCATTTTTCCCCTTAGAATTGAAAAAAGTTCCAAAATCTTCAACTCATCTACAACATAAGCCTAATGAAAAGGAAATTCTTGTAGCTGACACTTGTGATCAAAGTCAATCTTCAATGGCTAGTAAGCAATAAATTGAGATTATTTATAAATTTAAAATTAGTGGTTATTGGTGAGTAAGAGTGGCCAACAGTCTGAATTAGATGATATTTTAAAATATTTTTCATTAATTTTGTTTGTATTACTAGTTGCTTAGCAGCCTTTTTTATATTAGAAAGTATTGTTATTCTGTTATTCATATTATATCCCTATCCATATGAATATAAATTAATAATAATTTGTATTAATCTGGTTTACTCATTGACTCAACAAATATTTTATTATTTGCTATATACCAGGCCCTGAGCAAAACAAAGCCCTTAACCTCATAGAGCTCATTTGGGGGAGAAAATAAATAAATATATGTTAGGTAGAGGAAGCAAGTTCTCTAAAGGAAAATAAAGCAGGGTAGAAAGAGATACTTGAAAGTGATATATGAGCAGAAACTGAGGGAAACAAGTGTGTCACGTGGCTATCTGGGGGAAGGGCATCCCAGGTAGAGAAGTCAGTGAGCACTAGGGCCATGAGGTGAAAGTGCTGTTTGATTGGTCAAGGAACCTTGAGGAGGCCTCTGGCTGGGGCAAGGTGAGTAAAGGGAAAATTGGTTTGGGCTACTCTATTCTTTAGAGTGGTTATTTACTGAGAGGGAATAAACTGTGAGCAACAGATTCACAGGATGGGGTTGAGGGTGGTTAGAAATCAGGAGCTTGGTTTTGAGTGTATTCTGTTTGAGATGCTGGATAGATAGACATTCAGGTAAAGGTTTTGGATAGGTAGGTAGATATGAGTTTAGAGAAATCTAGGGTAGATGAATGGAATCTTTAGTGTGTAGGTAATATCTAAGCCATGAGATTGGATGAGATTACCAAACAAGCAAAGTGTAGGAGGAGAAGTCCAAGTACTTAGACCTGGGGCACTCCATTGTGTAAAATTGTAAGTCTCACTTTTTTTTTTTCATTATCACCCCACCCTGCCTTTTTAGATATTTTTTTCCTCTAATTACTTCCCCCATGGAATTTTAACACTACAGCTATATTTTATGTATCTGTGTGTATATAAATATATATGTATTTGTGTGTGCATATATGTGTGTGTGTGTGTATACATATATATAATATATATGTATACACACACACACACACACACACACATCTGTGCCTAACACATAAAAAATAAATTTTTTTTTAATCATCCAAGAAGCATTTTTTACCCCCTTGGAGGCAGTATCGCAACTGTAGAAGTGGTGATTTAGAGGTTCTTAAAATGAGGAGGAACCAACAAAGTAGCCAGTGAAAAAGCTGCCTGTGAGATTTTTGTATAAATATATGTTCGCTTAAAACTTAAAAATTATGCAGTGTTGCAAATCTTTCCCACAAAGTATGTTCTCTTGAAAAGTATTATAAATGTGGTTTGATATTTATACTACATCTTAGGTCACAGTAAATCCATTATAAATACATGTGATTTTTTTCAGTGGCAGTAAGAAAAATCTACCTGTTTCATTCAACTCATTTAGAATAAGTAGAAAGCGTAGCTGAAAAAGTTCGAGTGTAGACTCTAGATATCTACAATTTATTGCCATGTGTAGTAGATATGTTGGCCTTTTTATACAAATTTTAAAAATTGTACAGTGCCATCTTGTCAAGTGGTTCTTTGAGCTTTTTATTCCTTTTTTGTATTCTTTTTATACATTTAGTGTCTACAATGTTATAATTGTTTGTTTTTTCTTTTTTATTTAGAAACAGGTGGAACAAGCAGTTATCCCACTGATAAGTCATCTTTTAATATAGCTACAGTTGTTGCTGAGACACTGGGACTTAGTGTTCCAGAAGAATCTGTAAGTAGTTGTTTGGTGATAATATGAATTAATTGGTCGGGTTTTAGAGAATTGAGCAAGAGAAAAACTAATTTTCTTCCAGACATTATTGATTAAAGATCTAGAACAAAATTGATGTGGCTAGAAAGCCCATCTACCCCAAGCAGTCCCAGACATCTAGATAGTCTTTAGTATTCTTGGGATATAAATTGTGAGTTGAGTCAAAATTTAGAGAAGTGATAATGGCTTAGAGAACTTAGCCAGTGCTATTTCTCTCCCTGTCCCTTCTCCCAATTCCTACCTTGTTTCATCTAAGAGAGGACTTAATAAACTTTTAAGTTGATTTCAGAATTTACTGGCTCTTTTCAGTATCTTTTAAACCAGGGCTTGATTCGAAAAACAGGCTGCATTTTTGGGACTACTATATAAACTTTTGTTCTTTGTCTTAACAAGTGCCAATCCAAATAGACCTCATTCTTAGGGTTTGGATCAGTAATTGACCCCTTGATTTTTTCATTATTTTAGTACTTCCTTGCATCAGTCACACTTTTCTCAATTGATTCCTAAAAATACAAAACTTGAATTCTTCAATCTTAAGGAAGTTTCACTTTGATACAACCAAAATAGTATTTCTTTGCTTTAGTTAGTAAATGTATATATGCTCTTATAAAATTGTCTTCCTATTCAATTTATAAAAATTGATTGTTTTTTTCATTATATTTGGATTTCTTTTGTTGTAGTTTTAAATCCATATTCAAGTGATGGTAGCTTTTGAACTTTAAATGTGTCTTCATGGTTTTTATTCTATCCTATCCATAAGCTTGACAAGATAGTAGTTTAGACACATAATGAATTTAAGGGAGCTGATCTCCTAGGACTTGCTGCTCAAATCCACAGGCCAACAACATCTACATCTGTATCTCTAACATCTGTATCTCTTGCAAACTACAAAGTTTGTTAGAGGTACAAAATCTCAAACACTACCCCACACCTACTGAAAGAGAACTTGGCATTTTAACAAGATCTCCAGTTGATTTGTATGCATGTTAAAGTTTGAAGACCACTGCTCTCTAAAGGATTCTTTTAAATTCATCTTCTGTCAGTATAATCATTTCTTTCCCCTTCTTCATTTTAATAATTTTTTTTTTGGAATTGGAATTTTATATACCAGTAATAGAATGTACTTACCTAAAATAGTAAAATATTAATGTTTTTCTCTCTTTAAACTTAAAATTCTCTTCATTTTTTTTATTGTGATGAAATGAACATAATATAAAATTAACCATTTTAAGATGTACAATTGGGCATTTAGTTTATTTACAACATTATGCAACTACCACTTCTGTCTAGTTCCAAAGCATTATCATCCTCCCGGAGAAAAGCCCTGTACCTGTTACACATTCAGCCTTTATTCATCCTTCATTACCCACAACTTCTAGCAACCACCAATCTGCTTTCTGTCCTTATGGATTTACCTGTTCTGGATAATTCATATAAACTGAATCATACACTGTTTGGCTTTGAGCCTGCCTTCCATTTACCCTGTTTTTTTATGTTTATCCACATCAGCATGTATCAATATTTCATTCATTTCTAAGGAAGAGTAATCTTCTATTGTATTTATGAATTTTATATTTGGCTCTTGAAGGAATCTCAGGGTCCAATGAGCCCTCTTGGTGATGAGCTCTACCACTGTCTGGAAGACGATCACAAGAAACAACCTTTTGAGGAATCTACAAGAATTAATGAAGATAGTTTAAGGTAATTTGTGGCACTTTGGCAAAATTTGTAAACTGGTGAAATCCCATTACAATGAGTTCCATATAATTAAACCACCTCTCTTCCTCAGCATATAGTTTGTTATTCTGGTTATATTAATTTTTATTTTTTAAAAACATCTTCAGTTTCTGATCACTTGAGGGCTTTTTGCAGTACTGTAGAGGAATGGATATTTTTAGATTCTTTCTGTACTTTTATCAAGCAGTACTTAAGAGTTCCCAGCCTTGTTGCTCTGCCCCTTTAAAGACCTAGTCATCCCTCTGGGTTTGTATTTCCAAAAACAAGGATGTTGTATAAAATGCATCTGTGAGCTTGGATGAGCTTCCAAGACTGTTGCAGAACATCCATTAACTAATAATACCTATATTATTTCAGAACATCCATTAACTAATAATACCTATATATTAATGTAGCATTTTGCTTTTTAAAAGAGCTTTTGGATTTAGATACATATATGATATTTAATTTGTCATAGTAACTCATGGAAGTAGGTTTTATTGCCCATATTTTACAGTCAACAAAAATATAGCCCCAGAGAGGTTAAATGTCCTGTTAGGCTGCATGGCTGTTAAATACTAGTAGCAGAACTCTTACCCATTCATGTCTACAAACTTAAACTTAATGCTGTTTCTATTACTACAGCTCTCTCCTCTGTTGGGACAGGCTGGGTCTTAATTTATATTCAGTTCTATAGTGTAAGAATTTTGTTCCTTAAAGTTACTCATGACCAGATTTCCTAACAACAAAAGAAGTTGGGTCTCCAGTGGTATTTATTAAAATATGACCTTTTAATATAGTGAAGTTATTTAAATTATTTAGGAAAAATATAAGATGTAATATCATGGTATTGAGATAGGTTTACTGTACTGTTTTTCTCTGCTTTTTGTTAGCCTAATGAAAAAAAGCCAGCAGCTATATCTAATATATGGATAAGACCTTATTATTAATAATTCTGTATTACCAAACATTTTCTCATTATAATTGTCTTTTAATTTCTACCTGATTTATATAGTCAGAAAAAAGTTTACCACTCTTTATTTTTTTAGATTTTCAGGTCCTAACTCAAAGACTCCTCCACAAGAAGAATTGACTACTCGGGTATCATCTCCTGTATTTGGAGCTAGTTCTAATGTGAAAAGTAGTTTTAGTTTGAATACAAGTGTGTCCCCTTCTCTTTTAGAGACTGGGAAAAAAAACCATCAGAAAACAGTACCTTTCAGCCTCACTTCTACATCTAATTCTAGAACAGAGAAAACTAGATCAAAATTGGAAGATAGTGCCATTTTCGCACAACATAATCTTGGGTCTGAAGTGAACAAGATTATTAGCCAGTCACCTTCTAATAAGCCAATGCTTATAAATAAAAATATAAGTGAATCTGTAAGTGAACAGGATAGTACTGATCTCATTAAAGATGGTTTTACTGATAAACATGTGGTGGTACCCTTGAAATCACTGGGATGCAGAACATCCAAAAGGAAGAAAATTGAGGAAGAAGGTGAAGATGAAGTAAGCTGCCCCCAAGCCTCTTTTGATAAAGAAAATGCTTTTCCTTTTCCACTGGATAGTCATTCTTCCGTGAATGGAGACTATGTGATGGATAAACCTCTGGATTTATCTGATCGATTTTCAGCTATTCAGCGTCAAGAGAAAAGCCAAGGAAGTGAGACCTCTAAAATCAGATTTCGGAAAGTGACTCTCTATGAGGCTTTGAAGCCGAGTCCGAAGGGCTGTCCCTCAAGCCAAAAGACCTTGAATGGGAGGTCTGTGCTATCCAAAGATTCTCCAGAGGATCCCTGTTTACAGGAGTGCATCCTTCAGCCCTTGAGTAAATCCTCTCCAGATAATAAAACACCATTACAAATAAAAGAAGAAAATCCTATCTTTAAAATCCCTCTCTGTCAACACGAATGTTTAGAGACAGAGAATCTTCTTGATGACGTAAAGGTTTGTGTTAAATGTTCAAAGATTTTGGTTTAAATGGTTGTTTGTGATTTCATCTAGATACTAATAATTCTTTCTGTTTTAGGATGCTGATTCTCAGGAGCCAGTAAGAATAAAAACCAAGTCAGTCCATGGAGCATGTAAAGTTGCATCAGTTCTTCAGTTAAATCCATGTAGAATTGCTAAAACAAAGTCTTTACAAAACAACCAAGGTATGTACACTATAAACAGTACTTCCACTCTTTATATTATCTTGATATATTATTTAAGATATTAAATCTGTATTACTTTAATATATATTATAATATAGCAATATCAAATATATTATCTATATTCTTTGTTGGATTGAATTGCTTTGGGAAGAAGTCTTCTTACTCCATATTTCAGTGTTTCTGGAATAATTCTCAATGGGTTCATTTCACATGTGATTTTCCTCCTTGTGGTTTTTGAAAAAGATTGAGTTCTTTAATACCTACTTTTATAGATGATTTTGTGGATTTACGTATTTTATGTATTCTTATTTTTATCACAAAAGCTTTAAAAATTTTATACAGAATTTTAAAATTTATAAAATAGAATTTTCATTTTCCATACTGTGTTCTTTACTCCTTTGATATTTTGTCTTTTCTTTGTATTTACCCGTATATTTATAAACATTTATAAATATTTATATGGGTTTTTTAACTTGCTTTGAAAACTATTTGCTCTAATATGTATATTCATCTTTTCATAATTTTATTGTGTTTAAAAGGAGTCTTGGTGTTTTTAGCCACTAAATATTTCTGTACTTCATATGCAGTATTTTTTCTTTTATTCTTCATTGGAAATTTATTTCTTCATCTGGTTTATATATTCTTTTTTCTGAAGCACATTTTTTAGTTATTCTTCCAACAAGATTTTCAGTCTCTGTATAAAAACATTTTTTCCACTTCTATTCTTTTTTGTTAATTGTTCTAGGGATTATAATGTATAACTGCTTAACCTTTCTTAATCTACTCAGAGTTAAAATTATACCACTTTATGTTTTGTAGCTATATACTTTATGTGGTTGTCATGTATATCTACATATATTGAAAACCCCTCCAAACGATGTTACAATTTTAACTTTTTAAAAAAAATTTATGGGCATAAATATCACATATTAAAGTATACAACTCATTGATCTTGGTATACTTAGAGTTGTGCGGCCATCACTACATTAGAATATTTTCATCATCACAAAATGACATAACCCATTAGTAATTTTTTATTCCCTATCACTCCTTAATCCTAGGCAACCACTAATCTGCTTTTTATGTCTAGATTTTCATTTTCTGGAGTTTTTATTTAAAGAAATTATACAATATATGATCTTTTGTGACTGTTTTGCGATTGTACTTTTTTTGCTATTATAAATAATGCTGTTATGAACATTGCAGTACAGTTTTATGTGGATATATGTTTTCATTGTGTGTGTGTGTGTGTGTGTGTGTGTAAGAGAGAGAGATACACATAGTTGTAGACTTGCTAGGCCATATGTTAATTCTGTGTTTAACCTTTTGAGGAACTAGTTATCTGTTTTTCAAAACAACTACATCATTTCACATTCCCACCAACAGGATATACAGGTTTTGATTTCTCCACATCCTCACCAACATTTGTTATTATCTGTCTTCTTGATTCAAGCCATCCTATTGGGTGTGAAGTGGTATCTCATTGTGGTTTTGATTTGTCTTTCCTTGATGGCTAATGATATTGAATATCTTTTTATGTGTTTATTGACCTTCTGTGTATCTTCTTTAAAGGACTATTAAGATCCTTTGCTTATTTTTAATTGAGGGTATTTGTCTTTTTATTGAGTTGTGAGAGTTCTTTATGTATGCTAGATACAAGTCCTTTATCAGACATGATTTACAAAACATTTCTTTCTCACAATCCGTGGAGCCCATATATTTTAAAGTGATGTGGACTTTTTAATCTATGTTTAATTGTGTATTTTTTCCCTCCTTTTCTAAGACATATCCTTTGAAAATATCCAGTGGAGTATAGATCCAGCGGCAGACCTCTCTCAGTATAAAATGGATAGTACTATAGTAGATACAAAGGTAAGTTAGAAAGTAAAACCAAAGCCCATGTGGTTATTCTAGTAAGCTCTTAGTTACTCTCCTGACTCACTCTGTGACCTTGAGTGACCTCTTAAAATCTGTTTTTATTCAGAAAAGTAAAAATGCTTATTCCTCCAATTTTATAGTATCTTAGAAAAAGTATTAATACTTTCTGATTTTTAAAGGCCTTTGCTAAAAATATGAGCGCTTTTAAATAATGCAAAATATGAGTTTTATATTTTAAATAATTATCAAAATAATTTATCATGTGCCTCAATTAGCTTTTAAAATAATGTATCATCAAGAAAAAATTTTATTTTCTCAGTTGGCTAGATTTTAAAATACTGAGTTTTTTTCTAAAAACCTAAAATTCATAGTGGAAATAACTTTTGGGGCTTGTATTTATGTTCTGTATAGTTTGAGGAGTTCTCTTTTACTTGGTAGTATATTAATAATAATATGTAACAGTTGTTAGAATAATATATATCAAGAAATCTGATTTATGAAATTGTTCTTTATTTACATTAATGTTCATTACTGAGACACATGATGAAGACATGAAAGAGATCCTCAAGGGAGTTCAGTGGTATATAACTCTCCCTTCTTTGGCAGCAGTCCTTTTCCTAGGCTTGAGAGAAGATGCTTTTATATTGAAGCTAAAATGTTTTACTTGCAATAAACCTGAATCTACTATATTCCTAAAGGATAAAGTAAATATAAATTAATGCTACTAAAGTGTACACTTAAAATATAGTTAAAATGGTAAAATTTATGTTATGTATATTTTTCCAAAATTTGTTTAAAAAGTAAATATGAGGCTATAAAGGGATAACCGTTAAAATTTTGAATTTTTAAATATTCAGGATGACAGTCAGTCAAGATTAGCAGGAGGAGAGACAGTGGACACGGACTGTACATTGGTTAGTGAAACTGTGCTTTTAAAAATGAAGAAGCAAGAGCAGAAGGGAGAAAAAAGTCCAAGTAAGATTTGATTTTTTTTTTATTTTAATAAAAGTATGGAGGGAAGTTTATAGTCATACTATAACACTGAGAAGCACAAATGACCTCTTCACCATAAACCAGGTGGGTTTTTTTTCCCCCTGTCTGATAGCATTAGATTTCTCTTAGTAAAGCTTAGTTTCAATATTTCAGGGAAAAAATCTTTAGCCGAAATAATTTTTATTTCAGTAAGAATTGTTTCCAGGGGTCAGCAAACCACAGCCAGCTACTATGTTTATAAATAAAGTTTTATGGGATCACAGCCTTACTTATTCATTTATGTATTGCCTATGGTTGCTTGTATAATACAGCAGCAAGTTGATAGAGCAGAGTTGAGTAGTTGCTACAGAGACTTTATTGACCCCAAGGCCTAAAAATATTTACTGTCTGACCATTAAAAAAAGTTTACTGATTCAGGGTTTAGATAATTTTTTAATAAAAGATATGAAAGGGAATCTTGAAAGTCCTGTTTTAGAAATATGATTCTCCAAAGTAATTTGATAAGGCAAAAAGAGAAGATTCTACTATTAGTATAGATTTGCACATTAGCAGTAAACTAAGAATGATAGTGTATATGCTGAGTTACTTTGCCATATTCTGCTTCCACAGAAAAGGGAATTTGGCCATATAAGGGTGTACAGCCCTTTGTGGTGAGAAATTCTTTATCTAAAGCCTTGATTTTCTAAACGAGATAGGAACCATAGAAGGATTTTTGTTGGTACCACCTTAGCAACATTCCTAAATAAAGAAGCATATGACATGAGATCAACTAGATTGGGACTAGTTATCATTTATCACCCTTACATGTTGAAGGTTTAGGACCAGTCCCATGGGGTTGCAGTGCTAAAAGTAGAGGCATTTTCCATCCATCATCTGTTAGAAACTGAAGCCATTCATACTAACTGCATTCCCTGTCTTCTGCTGAACATTCTGTAATCTACCTGCTCAGGGCCAAATACTAAAACAGTCTTGTCTTCACGTCTTTTGAAACACCTTATATCTTGCTGCCCTAAATACAGCAAGTGAGAAAAATTTTAATACTTTGCCTTAATTCTTTGTTCTTTAGTAATGAATAACTAACTATCCATATGAACAAGTAGCTGGCTGCCTAGGTTGTGAGAAGACAGTACCCATTAAAAGAAAAACCTTAACAGTGATTTATTGTCTTTTTATAATGAATGACAATTTTTGTCTTAAGGTGATACTTTCTCTTAAGATTATTTTTTTACAATACCCCTCTTAATAAATGCTTTCCTCCTTTTTCTAGTAAAGGGGAAAACTGAAGTATGACTACTTTGACTTCAAATTTATCTAGTTGATTCAAAGAACATGACAGTTTCACAAATATATTGGAAGTAAGTCTCATGTAGAAGTGAGATTAGAACTCAAATTAATGAGTGGAGATAATTATGGCTAAATAAGGTGTTGTGAATACTAGTGATACATAATAAGTTACTCCAGTAACTTAGAGGATTAAAACAACAATAATCATTTCTTTTGTAGTTTTTATGTTTCAGGAATTCAGGAAGGGCTTGACTGTGCAGTTCTGTCTCAAGGTCTCCCATGCAGTTGTAGGCAGATAATGGCTGGAGATGCAAGAGCAGAGGGCTAGACATATAGGGGTGACTTGGCATCTCTCCCCTTATTCAGTCTCAGAGTTCTCCATATGTTCTTTCCATGTGGACTAGTTTGAGCTTTCTCATCACATAGAGACTAGTTTCCCAGGATGAGCATGCCAAAAGAGCAAGATAGAAATGCATGGCATTTTATGATTTGGCCTCAGAAATTGCATTGCATCACAAATAATTGCCTAGGTTTAAAGCAAGATAACATGGCCCTCACTACTCAGCAGGAGGAATGCCGAGATCACATTGTAAGAACAACACATGAGAATAGATATTGTTGAGGCCATATTTGGAAAAAGATAATCTTCCCATTTTACTCATAAGGTAAACCTTTTTAATACTTAAATTGGATAAAAAGGAAATATACCAATAAAAACCCCCATTTGCTGCTAATATTTTAACTCAAAAATATTTTTACATCTCTACTTTGTATTAGACTTACTAGATGCTGTGATAGATCAATAAGGGTAGTTTTTGTCGTCAAGTATTTCACAATCAGAAGTCAGACCAACAAAAAAAATCATCAGCAACTTACTGTGATCTACTAACAGCATATAAAGAATGCTTTGGGAATGCCTGGCACACTGCCTGGCACATAGAAGTTCTATTTTATCTAGAAATTTGACCATCAAAGTAAAAAATCAATAAATGTTTAATCACTTAATAAATATCGAGCTGCAATTCTATACCAAAAAGGGTTTCAGGAACTAGAGATAATATGTAAACAGAATAAAAGTACCTGCTTCTTGGAATTTACATTGTAATAGGGAAGAAACAAACAAATCTGCAGTGTGCTGGATGATGGTAAGTGCTAGAGAAGGATAAAACAGGGTTCAGACACTAGCGCACTATGGATTGGGGGTGAGGGGTAGTAATTATTTTGTAATCAGCAGGCTTCTGTTCTGTAATATTTGTTAGTCAACTGAATCTACTTCTGGTTTTCAGTAAATTCTGGTATTTTTTTCATACAATTATATATAATAGGAAATGTAGTTAATACTCTACATCTCAAATATAGAATTGAAATAATTATATCTATCAACACTAAACTACCAGGCGTAAATGTGAATGCAAAAAAGTACTTTTTTTTTTTTACTGCATTAGAAAAGTAAGCAAGCCAAATTCTATATTTCAATGTCAGTTATATATACACATTTTATTTAAACTTAGTACTTTTTATCATTCATTATGATATATTTTTAATTCTTCACAGTTTTTGGGTGAAATTCCTTTTGATTTAGTATAAATTATACATGAGCTGATAGGAAAAATTTTTAGTGTTTATAGTGAAAATAATAAAAACTAGCATTCTCTTCACATGAGTAAAGGACATTTCAAGTCTTAACATAAAACTTTTGTAAAGGTACAGTTTTGTGGCAGTTACTACAGGTTTCACATTGGTCTACATAGAAAGCAAAAAGTTTGCATGTTGCTCTGAGCCAATGTTCTTTTACATAGATGGAGAAAGAAAAATGAATGATAGCTTGGAAGATTTGTTTGATCGTACAACACATGAAGAATATGAATCCTATTTGGCAGATAGCTACCCCCACGTAGCAGATGAAGAGAAGAAATTGTCAACTACCACAAAGAAAGCAAACAGTAAGGCTATTTTCTTTCTAATTATGGCTTCTCAGTTACACTGAGTTCAGTAAAGTCATCAAGTGAATTAACATTGGCTTGATGAATATTTTAACAATTTCACATTTAGAAATTTTTCAATACTTTTTAAATAATTTTAGACTAATAGAAGAGTCATGTAAATAATTCAGAGGGTTCCCCTGTACCTTTCACTCAGCTTCCCCTTACGTTAACATCTTATATAACCATAAAATACTCATCAAAATTTAGAAATTAATCTTGATACAATACTATAAATTTCTTTACAACATGCACATAAAGTTTATAAAAGTCTTGAGAAACCATTTTGTCTAATAGAGTGAAAAGAAAGTTTTGCAGAAAATTCAGACCCATTTTCTGTTTGAATACTTTACCTTGCCAGACAAAATACTTATTGTAACTATATATATCAGACTTACTAAGATCCATTTTATGAAAAGCAGGAGTTTATAAAGTAGGGTAACATCTAAAAAAATAAGCGCTGAATTGAAAATTCGTTAAAATTCTTGCTAAATATCTCATTTCTTACTGTCCATTTATCTCATTTTCTTACTGTGTGTAAAATGGGCAGAATTTTTAATCTTGTGTGAAGGTTATTTTTTACTGGTTTAAATGAACATACCTTCTGCTATGGTGCAGTCTATCTTGATTATGTTTTCCTTGTGCTTCCATCAGGTTTTTAAAATGACAGGCCTCCTCTCAGTGAATGAGACCCTAACCAAAGATATAGGAGAGCATGCTTTGCTTGCTCAATCTATGGCAAAAACATGATCAAGCAAATTTCATTAATAAAAATCTACAACTGTTCAATTCACTTCCCCTAAGAAGATTCTTTTTTAAATTGATTTTAATTCACATACACACACACACACACAATATTTTGACAAGACATAACATTTACTAATTTTTGTCTTATTTTTTGGGTTACATTTCATATTATTCCAGAATTTCTTCTCACTTTGCTTTTGTGGTGATGCCGCAATGTTCTTTTGAACTCTGACTTGTTTTTTTTTTTTAGCATATTCCCGAGACTCTGTTTTTACCTCATTTACTCATTTTCTCTCATGCTCTTATTAACCACCTCTGAAAATGTGATTCCAAATCTGTATCTCTCCTTTGACTTCTGATGATTCAGTCCCGCATTTCTTAGTATTGCTACATTTGTGTCTCTTCAGCAGCTTAAATGTAACATATCTAATCCATGTTGCATTTCTTTCCTACCAAGTGACTTTCAGATATTTTTATTTTCCCCAGTCACCCAGGCATATGATTTAGGACTTATTGTCCATTAATTTCATCATCTTGACACTCATATCACAAAGTTCTACCAAGTCTTTCATCATAGGAAGGGACATTTCTTGGGGATTATATCAGAAGCTCAATTCTGAACATGTTAATATTACAAGACAATCAAATGGAGGAATTTCATAGGCAATTTGATGTGTTGATTTTGGACAAGAAATCTATAATAAAAAAATGATTTGGGGGACAAGAGGGCAACAGCAAGTAGATGGTACTTAAAGTCGTGAAACTGAATGAGATCACCAAAAGTATGGAATATAATTAGAAAAGAGAAGCATTTCAGGTTCTGACCTCTGGGGTATGGAAACATTAAAAGGTCAGAGAAACAAAGAACCAGCAAAGGAAATTGAGGAGCTACAGCTTTTGAAGTAGGTGGGAAATCAGAGTCTATGCTGTTCTGGAAGCCAAGTAAAGAAGTTATTTCTGTATATGTATTACTCCCAGCCTCATCCTCTTTTTTCTGAACCCCAGATTTGAATCCTACTACCTACTTGACATCTTACAAGTCTCTTGAACTTAATATATTCAAAATAGAAATTTTTATTTTTCTATCCAAACTTGATCTTCCCTGCTTTTCACTAAATCTCAGTAACTATCCTCCCAGTTACTAAAGATCAAATTGTGAGAGGCATATTTGACTTTTTCTTCCACCTTACCCTCATGCCCAATGTAATAATCTGGCAGCCCTATCTCCAAAATACATTGAATGACACTTCACTTCTCTCCATCTCTGTAGCCGTTGCTCTAATCAAACCACTCCAGTCTCAACCTATTCCATCATGCCTCCTAACAGGTCTTTTTATGTCAGTTATTTTTTCTTTCTAGTTCAGTCTCTACAGAGAATCAAAAGTGATTTATTTTAAATGTGAATTGGATTACGTTCTTGCTTAAAAACACTTAAACGTAAAGAAGATATGTGAATGGCCGGTAATTGTATAAAAAGATGCCCAACATTGGACATCAGGGGTAGAGATACCACTTCATGCATGCTGAAATGTTTATAAAGACTGAAAATATCTAGCATGGAATTGCAGCTGGAATGCTCATACATTGCTGGTGGCAATATAAAATTGCACTTTGGAAAACAGTTTAGCGGGTTTTTTTTAGCAGCTTTACTAAGGTGGGTCAGTTTTTTATAAAGTTAAGCATATACCTATCCTGTGGCCCAACAATTTTTCTCCTAGGTATACACCTAAGAAAGATATGTTCAAGAATGCAGTGCTGTTTATAATAGCTCAAAACTAGGAACAACCCAAATGTCCATCAACAAGTTAAAATATAAATTGTGGTATATAATGAATACTGCTTCTCAACCAAAGGAGGGAATTGCTAGGCTCAGTAGCATGGATGAATCTCCAGAATTTAGCTAGAAAAATGCAAAAGATGAAAAGGAATATATACTATATAATACCTTTAATATGAAGTTCTAAAACAGGCAGGACTAAGCTATGGTGATAAAAATCAAATCAGTGTTGGTGGGGGACGGGAGAGACATGAGAGAACATTCTTGTGAATGAGAAACAGTAGAATAAAAGGAAACTTTCAGGGGTGATAGAAATATTCTCTGTCTTGATTCGGGTAGCAATTATAATGGAATATACATTTGTCAAAATTCATAGTACACTTAAAATCAGTGTATTTTGTATATAAGTTATGCCTTAATGAAGTAGTTTTTTAAAAAGTCTTCAGTGGCTTCCTTTTGCATTTACAATAAAATTCAAGCTCCTTTTGGCCTCCAGGGCCCATCCTGTCTGGTACCTACTCACCTTTCCAACCACATCTCCCCCAACACCTCCCTTTTTCACTAAATCTCAACCACCCTGCCCTTCTCTTAGGTTTTATAACATACCAAACTTCTTCTTACCTCAGGACCTTTACCTAGAAACATTCCCCACTCCTACCTCTTCTTATGGCTGATTTCTTGTTATTCATAAGTTATCACCTTACATGTTCTTCCTCAGGTAAGCCTTAACTGTCTGCTTGTTTAATGTTTACCTGTCAGCTTGCTTAATGTCTGTATCTCTCACTGCATGTAAACTCTATGAAGACAGGAGACCAGGTCTCTCTTGTTCTACATTTTATGTCCAGAACTTATTACAATGCTTAGTAAATTTTGATTATTTGAATAGGTAGTAACAACAGTTGGCTCTTTGAGTCTAGACAACTTGGGATTCAGATTCATGAATTCTAGTTGCTATTTCGTTACCAGTTTTCTAATAAAATTATTTAATCTCTTTATTTCCTAGTTATAACCTATCTTAAAGACACATTGTAAAAAAAAATCAACAGAACTAATAAGTAAAACATAATTAAAACTGTCTTATTATTTGGTGCCAAATGATAATGAGCACCTGAATAGTTCTTTTAAATTCTAAAATACTTTTATTAAAGTCTATACAGAGACTTTCATATATAGCTTTTTAATCTAAAATACTTTTATATATAATGAGTTTTCTGTTAGTAACTTTGAGGTGAGATAATCAGCACTCTTCTTGTTATACAGATGAAAAAAAGGGGGAAATTAGTTATAGAAAATGTAAACAAGTTGCCCAGGGACCTAAAGTATGAAACTCAATATAAATGGAACTTTTGGCACATGTCCTTTTTTTTCCCCAAGAAAAGCTAATTATTTCTCAATAAGTTTTGCATTCAGTTTGTGATGTGCTTGTTTTGTTAACAGCCCATGGTGATAAGCAAGATAAAGTCAAACGGAAAGCATTTGTGGAGCCATACTTTAAAGATGATGAAAGGTAAGTTGGTGTCAATACTAGCAATGCGATTAGAAATATAACAGAGCTATCCTTGTCAGAGTATCTCTGAATTGTTAAAACTGTTACTGTGGTTAAAATAGAATACATATCACTTACTTTATGACAATAGTACAAGTGGAGGTCAAGCTTCATAAAAATGATAAATTTTATAAATAAGGAAATTTTTACCACTATCCTTTTTTTAGCAATGGCAATAGCTGTTTTCTCTGCTTAAGATAACAGATATTTTATTCTTATTTTACCTTATTGTGAACTTTATTTGAACTTTGGAAAAATTTTTAATTGTATACTGTAACTTTTATATAGTATAAAACTTTAGATAACAAGCCTTAGGTTGTGCTTCAAATTATTTTATGAGGATTTTTAAACCTTTAAAAAAGCCCCAGATCTTTAAGCATCTTGATTTTAAAACATAATGCCACATTCTCCCTTTTATAAAATGATTGCAAATTCTGTAACTTTGAGTCAACTTCTGTTTATTCCAGAAGTGAATTAAGGCATAATAATTCATTCCAAAATTTTTTATGCTTTTTTTTTCAGGTTATGATGTTAGCAAATTGAGTAACTCAGTAAGCTAAGTTAAACTTTTATTTCTGTTGAAAATTTTGGAGATCTTACAGGTGAAGATATTTTGTTGATAACTGTAAGACTCATAGATAAAAGATGTCATTTTTTGTTAACTATTTAGTTGCCAGATTTCAAAGAAATAGTATCTTAACATTATCTCAAATGTGACTAGGTAGTTTTTTGTTTAAGTATCATTATGAATTCATGGATTTAAATATATTTGATGTGTTTCAGTGTTTTACCATTATTAACCCCTATTGATAACCCAAATTGTCCTATCTTTGTCCAATGGAAGCCTCCTTGAAAGGATGCTGCCTTATTCTTTCACAACTTTGTTTTGCTATGATAAGATGTCCTAGGCTCTCATGTACACTTTCTACCATAGGCCTGGAAGCTGCCGTTTCTCCAGGAGCCGTAGTTTCTTTTAGTGATAAATGCCTTTAGGCCACAGTCTTACTGCTAGGGTTCCTCATTGCAGCAGCTAGTCATTGTTTCTAGACCTTTGAAGTGGACAGAGTTAAAAATAAAGTTTTTGTTTCATTTTTTTTCCAGGTAAACTACACTTATGTATACTGATAGCTTCAATTCAAGCTCAGGACTAAAGGATTTTTATGTAATCTTCTTTGTCACATCTGTATCTGCTTTCTCAACTACTGAAAATTCCACTTCTCAGTACCACTACTATCATTCTTCATTTAACTTTATTACACAATACACACAAAAAACAATCTTGGAATAATACAGACTATTACCAATAATATGATTTATGAAAATTAAGCCTTTTTTGTGTGTCTTTTTGTCTTTAAGATATATCAGAAATATACAGCCATATCACTGTGTTTTAAAGTCACTTAGGATAATTATTTTCTGTGTAGTTATGCCACCAATTTAGTATCCAATAAATTTGTTTTATTTTGATTTTAATATTTTTAGGATTTTTTTTCTTTTTACTTTTAATTCATCTTAAAAATTAGGTAAATTATGTACATGGTACCAGAGGCTACAAAACAAGGTAGATTCAGATAAGTCTAACTTCTTATCTGTGAGCTTACTATCTATCCCTAAAGTAATCATTTATTAAAAGTTTTGATTTTCCAACAATTTAAAAAAGTTAGAACAAAATTTTTTTTAATTAAATTTTTTTATGGTGACATTATTTAACAAAATCCAGTGTTACAGCTGAACATTTTAACAGTAATATAGATATAGATATAGGTAGTCACATTCTCTTCCCTTAAATATGGAATGCAATATATGCTTTTCTCAGCTTTTTTCATTATACTGTATGTCCTGTAAATCACTCATAATAATATATAGTGCTTTCCTCATTTTTTTTTTTTTTTTAGTTTCATAGTGCTTCATTGTTTGACTGTACCATAGTTTATTCCCTAGTGATGGGCATTTGGGTTGTTTACAGGTACACTCTCTTGCATAGTGCTGCAGTGAATAGCCTTGTTCATTCTCTTTTCAAATTTTTGCTTGTGTATGTTTGGAATAGATTTCTGGAAGTAAGATTGAAGAGTAAAGACTATAATTTCAAATGTTTCATATTAGAGGTTCACTAACTTTTAAAAAAAAAATAAATAGTTGTATTTATTCTCAAACTGTTAGCTAGCTGGAAATGTAGGAAGTGGATGAAGGCATAGAGATGGAAAAAATCTCTTAACATGGTTCCACTCCTCACTGAGAACAGTAGCAAACCCTGGGAAGATTGGGTATGTTGTGTCAGGGAGAAGCCTAGTGACCTTTCAGGTGATGCTTTGAGGTCTACTACAGCTGCCAGTCTACCAGTTGATTTCCTGCTGCATCATAGTACACAGAGAAACAGTATTCAGAGGAAAGGATATGGCCAAATTGCATTCTCCATAAGCTTAAGATTTTATAACTGTTTGAAAGAAAATAGTTATGGCAATATTGTTTTATGTCTTTTCTTGTTCTCCCTTTTTTTAATTCATAGATTATTCTCAAGTTGAGAGTTCTTGGGGTTAGTTTAGGCCCAAAAGAGCCTGTACCCTCATATACTTTAAAATAGAGCAGTCAAAGTTTTCTTCTGAAGGAAAGTGCCAACTAGAGGGGCAAATGGTCAAAATACCTCAAAGGAGTATGTAGGTTACCAGCAAGTCATTTTAAAAATCAGTTTTTATGAGTCAGACTGTTTAAACTCACTGGGGATGTTTCTATTATTAAAACAGTATGTGCCTGTGCCATCATATAACTCTTTACCCATCCTGTAAGTTTAGCTTTTTCTATATATTTTTTTAAGCAGGATACCAGTTTATTAATTTTAAAAAATACTCTGTGCTTCCTAATGGTTTTTTTCCTCCCCAAAGTACCCTACACCCCTTTAATCCACACCTCAGTGGCTTTGACCCTTCCTAGGTTTCCAGTGGTTTATAGTAGGATCTGATCCATTTGAGAACAAGGTAAATGATAATTTTGCTTAATATTTTGAAGATTTTAGGGTGGATGGAAGCACCATAACAAATTTTTTAGAGAAAATAGTAAATGACATACAAACAAATGAGTCTTTTCTTTGGCAGGAGTAGGTTAGCCCTGAAATATGGGTTTTTTTGTACTAGAAAATCGAGTTAACAGAAGCAGTATTCTCTTTCTTGGATACATTATAGAATACCAATTCATGAATTTATACAGTATTTTAATACTGTGTAATACACTATTCCTGTTTATTGGCTATCTTATATTTTACCTCCTAACCTAATTGTTATTCAGCCAGTCAGAGGTGAAAATAAGAGATTATATTTAACTTTTTAAGAGAAAAATATCCATAAAAAATACCTCACATAGAGTAGGCACTTAATAAATATTTATTGAAGAATAAATGAAGAAGTATTTATTTTTCTAAGATACTGAATAAGCATTCAAATAAAATGAATGAATGTTTTGGGATTATTTCTCTCCTATGTTAATTTAAAACCTAAACTAAAGATCTTTATAGTAACAAATGGAGTAATTTTAAATTTAATTTATTTTTTCCCCAGAGAGACTGGCTTACAAAACTTTCCTCATATTGAGGTGATTCGGAAAAAAGAAGAGAGAAGAAAATTGCCCGGATACACATGTAAGGAATGTGAAATTGTAAGTACTACATAAATACTCTTCAGTTGTTTTTTTTTTTTTTAAGTATGGCTTTATAGATGATAAATGCATGATTTAAAAAAGCATAGTTAACAAACCATGTTTGTATCTAGGAACCTAGTTTGAGCCAGGAATAACAGAATGAATAAAGAGTATACTGGCCTGAAACTGAGAGACCCAAATAGATGAAAATGAAAACCCTCAATTTCTCTTTAGATTTTTATTAGGTGAATCTGAAGCCTAAGTACAAATTCTTATTACCACCTTAAGATATTTCTGCCATTTTCTCTATATTTATTTGTATTTTAATTTTTTTCTCCTTGAGTTATGTTACAGAAATGGCTGTTATATCCTGTTTGGGGAAATTTTAATATTTCAATAGTAAACTTTACTATATTGTTTATTATACCAGAAGTTTCAGGAAATAAGATATTATTCATAATTGTTTTTCTAAATAATTGGTACAACCATAAGCTTTTATGTTTTTCCCCAGACACCTTCCTTTCTAAACAAATGTAATGAGTAAACTCTGTTTCATCCTTAGAACACAATTATATTTTCCTTTTCTATGTCAGCTGTCTTGATAGTACAATTGTGATATGGAGATAATACTAATCATCGTAATACTCAATAGTTCCAGGCAGGTTCTGTGTTCTTGAAACATGCTGTTTTTATTTCTTCCTGGTTATCTATTAGCTATCAGATGCCTGTTTCCAGCAGTTTATTTCTCTTTTTAAATTTCTTTTTTAACTATGAGCTAGAAAATTTGGTAACCAAGCACATTAAAGTTATATGACTAGATTATAGGACAGATAAGCGTTTGGTGAGAAATATGCTCCAATACACCAATAGTGGCCATGTAAATTGGCATCACTGTTTTGGAAAGCAGTTTGGCAATACAAGTAAAACCTGCTGTATTATGAGTTTTCATAACACAAATTGAATGTATTGTGATTTCTTAACTAAGGAACATGGTCTACACTAAGTAAACCTCCAGCTTTTAGTTATAACCATTACTCTTTACAATCTGGAACTAATATTACCAGTTAGAAGAAAGCTCCTTTTGCTAGAAACACTGTTAATTTGCTTTGCTTCTCTTAGAAATCATTTCCTGTGCTATTATCCAATTTCCAAAAAACATTGTTTCATGGATTTTATTGTTTGGTTGTTTAAGGTAAGAGGGTAAGTCTGTTCTCTGTTACTCCTTCATGACCAGGAGTAAAAGTGCCAGTCCCATGTGTTTAAATATAATCTATATGCTTATAGTTACTAAATTTATTCCTTTGCCTTCTCCACATGGAATATGTAATAACATGTATATGTATAAGAATCATCTCAAATTTCACATGTCCAAAAGCAGGTATACAATTAGTACCTCCGATTCCCAAACCTCACCTTTCAGGCTCCTGCATGTTCCTTCCTCTGATTGTTTAAAACAAAAATTTTGTAGTTCTCCTCTACTCTTTTTGCAATATCAATAACTGATCCATCAGCAAATCCCATTGATTGTGCCTTCAAAAGATATCCCATTTCCAGCCACTTCTTATTTCTACCATTAACTCCCTGGACCAAAACATCATTTCATCTTGTCTAGACAAGATTTAAATAGCTTCTAAGTGACCTCCTCGTGTTATTATTAATAAATGATTTTTTAAATTTTTTTAAATTTTAATTAGTTTCAGGTATACAGTATTTTGGTTAGGCATCTATATAGTTAGTAAATGATCCCCCCAATTGCTCCCTCCCTCCTCTGACCCTCCACCTAGCCAACATATTAATGCTAACTGCATTCCTTATGCCATGCTCCCCATCCCTGTGACCATCCATCAGCTACTAACTTGTACTTCTTTAACCCTTCGCCCCATTCTCCCAACCCCCCAACAACCCTCCCCTCTGTCTGTTACCATTTTCCACTATATTTGTGAGTCTGTTTTTGATTAGCTTGTTCTTTTTATTCCTTAGATTCTGCATATAAGTGAAATTATATAGTGTTTATCTTTCTCTGACTTAAGTACCTTCTAGGTCCATCAAGGCAATATCTTTTTCCATCCCCTTCTTTTTCATATGTAGGAGGCTTGTTTTCTTATCCTTTCAGCCACTCTATCCATTGGTTGGAGCACTTAACTCTTTTCCATTTAAGGTACTTATTGATAGAAATGTAGTTGTTACCATTCTTTATTCCTGTTTTTGATGTTTTTTCTTCTTAAAGAAGTCCCTCCAACACTTCATGTAATACTGGCTTGGTGTTGATAAATTCCTTTAGCGTGTTTTTGTCTGGGAAGATCTTTATCTGCCCTTCAATGCTAAATGATAGCTTTGCTGGATAAATTATTTTTGGTTGTAGATCCTGGGTCTTCATCCTGTCGAATATTTTTTGCCAAACCCTTCTGTCCTGCATAGATTCTTTTAAGAAATCAGCTTGCCAATCTTATCATTATTCCCTTATAAGTAATTATTTCTTTTACTCGCTGCTTTTAATATTCTTTTTTTGCATTTAAACTTTAGCATTTTAATTATGATGTGTCTTGGTGTGGGCCTCTTTGGATGCCTGATTTTGGGAATTCTTTAAGCTTCTTGGGGCTGTATGTCCATTTCTTTCACTGGGTTAGGGAAGTTTTCCATCATTATTTCTTCAAACAACTGTTCATCACCTTGATTTTCTTCTGTTACGCCGATCAGACAAATACTTGGAGCCTTAATAGTGTCCCATATCCTCCTGAAATTATTTTTATAGTGTTGACATCTTTTTTCTTGCCATTCTGATTGAGTGTCCTGATTGGCTTTTCTGTCCTCTAGATAGGGCATTTGATCCTCTTCTTTATTCACTTTGTTTATTCCTTCATTTATTCCATTTAATATACTTCTCATCTCAGATAATGTGTTCTCCATTTCAGACTGGTTCCCTTTTATAATTGCCATTTACATTTTTATCTCTTTGTTGGAGTTCCCTACTCTTCCCAAAAGTTCTTTGAGCATCTTAATAACTAGTGTTTTGAACTCTGCATCTGTTAGATTACTTGACTTCATTATATCTGGATTCTGTTTTGTTCTGTCATATGGTTTCTGCTTCTTGTCTTCCCATTATGCCTGCCTTTCCATGTCTGTTTCTATGTACTAAGCAAAGCTCCTAAGTCTCCTGGTCTTATTAGTGTGGATTTTTTAAGTAGGTGTCCAATAGCATGATCCTGAGGAGTTCAGCTGCAGGCCAAATTTAGCCCAAGCTTCTACTCCTCCTGGGCCACCTGTTAAGATTCAGCTAGCAATCCACAGATGCTGTGCTTATAGTTTCCTCAAAAGGCCACACCAGAAACTGATGCCAGCTGCCTCCACCAGTGTGAGTATCAGCAAGGAGCACCGGACTTGCTGAGGATATACCTGAATGTGTCTTGGGTGGAGCCTGAGCTGGGGTAGACAGGATTTCAAGGAATCCTCTGGGTGGTACGACTTCTGCTATCCAGTTTGATGATGTCACAGCTATGGTGGAGCTGTGTCCAGGCGCACTGGTAGAGGGGAGGGCTCAACAGGGAACAGTGGATACCACTGACACTTTGCATCAAGTCAGTCTCTCCTCGGCCCTCACTCCAACAGTGTCTCTCTCTAAGTCCTAGTGGACCCTGTGCGCAGCTGAATGGGCACTGGTGCTCAGAGCAAGCAGGTCTATCACCGCAAAAATCCACTTGTGGACACAGCCCCTTGAAGAGGCATCTGCCGCTGCCATAGCCTCTGTCTCACTCAGCCTCTTGGGACCGGGTCAACCTGCGTCCTCACCCATCAGACCTTCTGCTGTTGCAGGGTGATTTCCTGAACTTCTCCTTGGTTTTATGGCTTGTTCATCTAGATCCCAGGCGATTTTTTTCTTGCTGCTGCTCCTTGTTTCTGTCACAACTTTGATTTGGTCGCCAGAGGGATGAACAGAGCTTTTATCGCCTATGCCATTTTTTTCTTCTTCCCTCAATAAACAATTTTTTCGAGCAGTTGTAGATTCACAGCAAAATTGAGCAGAAAATACAGAGTTCTCATATAGTCCTATCCCCATTCTCCTGTTCTTTTTATTCTATCCACTGTATAGTTTCAACACAGCAATGATTGGACATTTTTTCCTAATAATCTTTTTAGAATTAAAGTTAAATCGTGTCACTCCTCTACCTAAAACCCTTAAATGTCTTCTCATCTCACTAGGAAATAGAATCTAAAGCCTTTGTCAAGGACAGCGAACTCTGGCACCCCAATTTTTCTCTTCATTTTCTATCAATTTCCCACTTGCTATGTTACAGCCACGCTAGCCCAGGTTGTTTTTTAATACGTTGTAATTTAGTGGCAGTGGTTTTCTAATAGTAAGTGATAATCATGATTCTCTAAGAGCATCTTCTCTCACTTCCCAGGCTAAGGTAGCAAAGGCTTATACTCATGACAATAAGAATGATGAAAAAGATACCCCCCAAAAAAGTTATTTCAGAGATACTCCAAAGCCTTTAATTAAACTATATAAAAGAAAAATATATGAAAGCCCTTTACTTCAAACTTAAGTTCTAGTCCTCAGTCTGCCACTTTCAGTACCTCTGGTAAATTCACTTTGATTTTCAGTTTCTCAACTGTAAAATGGAATTAACTGGATTATGTGATCCTATATCTGTGTTCTATTAAATGTTATACTATTGCTTTCTTTTCTTTAGATCTAGAACTTGGAGACCTATACAGTTTTTACATACAAATTTTATCTTTGTTTGCAAGAAGTTCGTGATTGCATTTGCAAAAAATAATATGCCTTTGATCCTGATTGATAAGTACAGTTTAAGGGAGAAGTCATGAACCCTGCAACATTCAAAGCTAAAATTTATTTTTAAAATATTATTTCAAAACACATTATGTCCAAATAACAATTGAAAAAAGTTCTATTCAAAGTTTATTTTTGTTACTGGTCTGACAAAGATGAAGAGTACCAGTATGTAAATCAGCTGTGTCACTAAATACATTGTAAGTTCAGCTGGCGCTTTTTTCCATTGTAAGACTTTATTGACAGTATGTTGATTTCATTGTGATACAAGCTCTTTTTTTCATTTGTGAAGCAAACATTTCACAGAGCAGCAGTAATTATTATTGGTAAGTAATTAATACTATTATAGGGAGTACTAAGTTTCCTTGGCAGGCCTAATACTTCAATAAATAGCTTTCTTAGCTTCAAGTTTATAATCAATAAACATAACACTCCATAAGTGAAAAACTTACAAGTTTTTACTTTTAGTATTATGCAGATATTCCAGCAGAAGAAAGAGAAAAGAAATTGGCTTCCTGTTCAAGACACCGATTCCGCTACATTCCACCCAACACACCAGAGAATTTCTGGGAAGTTGGTTTTCCCTCCACTCAGACTTGTATGGAAAGAGGTAAGAGTAAAGATTATAATATTTTAGAATTAAATTTTTTTTTTTTGATACTGTATATACCCAAGTCTCACTTTTCCCCAATGGTTCTCTTTACCTTCTGCTGCAAGCTGGGTGCTAATTTTGTGACATAAAAACAAATTCCTAAAAATAAAAGGCTTACTTTCAACTCTTCAGTTAGAATCAGAGGTTTTTTATAATCACTTTAGTGTGATCTGTGTACATTATCCTGGTTTATCAATCATATTTCAGAAAGTAATTTCATGATATCATCAAAATGACTTTTAATAACAAATAACCTTACAAAAGTTGCCAGCAAAGTTATATTATTTAAAAAATATATATTTTTAAAGTGACTACTCTGAACTATAGATTTTAAAACCTCACTTATCCAGAATGCTAGGTATTTACAAGCCATATAAGTAAAAAGGACCTTTGTTTGGAAGATTGTTGACATGCAGACTAGCTCCTTCAAATATGACACTTATATTTAATATAATTTAAAAATGTATGCAACTTTAAAGCTCCAGATGTTTAGTAGTAAGGTAGTTTTTCCAAAAGATGAAAAGTTTTTGACAGCCATTACTGTATTTCCACTTTCTCAATTCATAAACTAGATTAAATCCTGTTTGACATCATGTCTCTGCCTGGTCATCAAACAAAATCAGACAATCTGGATAAAGCCTGTGTTTGCACCCCTAATACAACCTAGGAGTATGATAGAACATAGTCCTTCCCTGCAAACTACATGATTAGACACATCTTAGGAGAATGGAAGAGTCTGAAGAATATAGGGGCATGTCGTCTAATGAAATAATTATTACAAAAAGTCCCTTTTTATTTTTGCAACTTTTCTATAAATCTAAAATTACTTCAAAATGAAAAGGTTTTTTAAAAAGTTTTTTTGATAAGCATCTGAAATTTATCATAATGAAGAGTTTGTGTTTAGCTCTTGTCTCCCTTGCAACCTACGGGAGGCAGATTAGGAAAGTGCTTAAGAGCTCTGGTTCTGAGTTAGATCTTGGGCAGGGTTCCAGCTTCCTCACTTCCTAGCTTTGGGAACTAGAGTTAACATCCCTGGGTCTTCATAACCTCATCTGTGAAATAGGTGTAATGGAAGCTACTTCAAAGGAATGTGAGGGTTATCTGAGATAATGTATATAGCATACTTTACAGATGTTTGCTGCTATTATTGCTAGAATCAATGAGGAAACTGATGCTAAATAGTCAAATCATTCATCAGCATCACTCAGCTAATAATCAGAAGAATCATGTAAATTCAGAATGCATTAAATAAAACAAATGTTTACTGGATATGTACTTAAAGAAATGTATGTTACAAAGATAGTCTTCTAAATTTTTAATTTGTTTTTAAGGTTACATTAAGGAAGATCATGATCCTTGTTCTCGTCCAAAAAGACGGCAGCCTTACAATGCAATCTTTTCTCCGAAAGGAAAGGAGCAGAAGACATAGATGTCGAAGCAAAAACGAGATAGAAAACAACTTTTTTCTTTTTTTTCTTTTAGTTATTTATAGCTAAAGTTGCTATTAAACATGTTTTTTTAATCTTCTATAAACTGATTTATAAATCATTTTTCTATTGAAAATATTTTTAAAATGGCATTTACCCAGCACACAAACAACTATTTAAAATGTGGATAGGTTTAAGTCATATTTTCTTGCTTTTGCACCTTTAAAACAATGAAGTGCTTTCATTTTGCATTTTAACTTGAGTTGTTTATTTACTTTTTTTATATCACCTAATTACAATTTTGAAATACGATAGTTGTAATCTTTGGTTTGTTGTCTTTCAAATCTTTTTACTCCATCTTCCTTTGGTATTTACTCAGCAGTGACTTCATGTTAATCATTACAAATTTTCATTTTCTTAAGCAGTTGCTCTCTTCTGTAGGTCATTCCAGTGTCTGGCATTTAAGTCTTTTTTGAAAAAGGCTAACTTTTGATAGTCCTTTTAACTTTCCAGCTTTTTTCTTTTGTTGACATGATATGAGATACTACTCTGTAGAGTATTCCCTTTTGGGATGATCACAAATACCAACTTTTTTCCTTTTGCATATTCTATAAATTAACAGTTCTCTGATTTAATCCTTATATTCCAACTTCTCACATGTTTTCTTTACATTATAATTTTGTTTTGCTAGGACAGTTTTAAAGCTGATTTTTTTTTAATTCTCTGCTCATGTGTTTAAGTTCAGTTGTATTGTTTTTCTGGATTGACTGTTATGAACTTGTAATTTAGCAACAAAATAGGTTTCTGTCTTTAGTGACTTTCTCTTCCTCTAGGACCTAATCTCTGAATCATTAAGATAACTGACCACATCTCTGTCACCTTTTTTGGTGGCATTTTGTTTACCAGTGTATTGTATTCCTGTCATCCATATCTTGATAGCATAACATAAGCAGGAGGACATGAGATGCTGAATGGAATTCCTCACTAAAATCTAAATTATCTTATAGATAACCTTTACTTCTCAGGGTTTCCCAAAATCTTTTTGCTTAGTCTTTTCTTCTTCATTGATCAAGGTTCTCATATGAATAAATGACATCAGTTTGTGGTCTCACAAAGAGGATTGGAAAAGAAATCACGTGTATTGAGTATATATGTCAGATCCCTGTATACATTGGTTCTGAATGTGATTCTGAATTTTTTTACAATCCTATTATAGCTTCTAGTGAGCATTTTTCTTCCCTTGCCAAATTGTTTTTCTAATCTCCCCAAAATAATAGCAACCATTCATTCATTGGCCACTTAATTCTTTGCCAGGAACTGGTTTGTTCTTCACATAGATTTTTTTCTCTTTTAACCCCAAATAATCTTATGAATGTATGTATCAGCTTAGCATTAAGCTATCAAAAGTGGATCCAAAAAAAAACATTAACAAATGACTGATTTTATTTTTCTCACATTAAAAAGTCTGGAGGTCAGCAGTCCAAGACTGGTAATACACCTGGATTTCTTCTAGCTTTATGCTATTTCATACTCTTTATGTGCCCTTCACTCTTTTAACTATAAAATAGTTAGAACACCTTTAACATCATTTATATTCATGTTCCAGGCAGGAAGAAGGGAAAATTAAAAAAGCATATATCATTTGTTTTTGTCTGTCTTTAAATCCAGAAGACCTCTCACCCAGTTGCTTCCTCTGTTTCTCAATGGTCAGAATTGTCCCTTGCCTACTTCTAACAACTAAGAGATTAAATTAGAGCCTAGGATTGCCTAATTTCAGAATCAGAACTTGTATCTAGTTTAGTGTTTCTAAAGGCCAGGAGATTGACAGACACCTGGATTTGAACAGGGCACCATAGAATTTTGCTTTTTAAAAGGCAGGTTAAGCAGAGACAGCAAGAAATTGTCTACCTGATAGTAGCTTGACGATAATCTAACTCTTTATAACTAGCATTTTTCATTTTATCCTTAGTCACCTTGTGCGAGTTTGGGTAAACTGAGTTCTTTTTGTATCTATTTATTAACTATTAACTATTGCTATTAACTAGCTCTACCTTTAAATGAAGTTATGAAAATAGACAATTTTTAAAAACACTTGAGAGAAAAGAATATATTTAAATGCAAAATTGCAGTGTATGATGCATGATGAACTCTCAAACTTTAAGAAGGTAATATAAAAGGGCTTTATTCATTTGTAAAGAGGTATATATGTTAGACAAGATTTTCAAACAAATGTATGTCAGTCACTATTTATATATAATTATATATAGTTTCAGAGTGCCTATGAGCTTTTTTAAAGTCGCGATCTCTAATTTAAACTGAAAGTATTAAGACTCTTATGTCTGCACTTAACATTTGAGTAACATCTTCCTGCCTTTAAATAATCAGGTATTTTGATTAAACCATTTGAAATCTAAGATTGTCAAAGGCAGCAGCTTGAATGAATTTCAATCACTGGTACCCAAATATGTGTAGAAGACATAATAGACTACTGAGAGAGAGCAAAGTGAAGCAGAAGAATATTTCTGAACACCTTTCATGTAGTAAAAATTTTTCCTGAAGTCCAACTGGAAAGGCTGCTGTTGGTAGGCTCAATGTATTAGTGATTCAATTTAAATTGCAACTGGCATATGTTTTTAAAAATGCATAGAGAATATTCTTAGGCCTGCTAAGAGAAATAACTCTGAAAGGCTGTAAAGATTCTTCCCCAGATAGTCTTTAATTCATAATTCATTTCCAAAAAAAGTAATAGTATTACATAAACCAAACACTAATACATTTGTTTAACAAATGTTTATTAAGCACTTTACTAGGCATGATACCAAGGACAAATCAGGTTCAGGTAAAAGCTGACAAATTTTCTCCAAAGGAGCAAGCTTTTAAATAAACATCTAAGAATCTTAATTCTGTTATCCTTGACATCTTAACATAACAAACATGAATTTAATTTTGAAAAATACCTCTTTAGAAATAAGCATTTGAAATATATCTGAAAGTTTACCATCCAGCTCACCTCAACAATTCTAGCAGTTTAAGAGATATCTCAAAATCTTTCTTTGTTGAGTTGATGCTATTAGAATGGTTCCTTAGAAACTGAAGTGTCCTTACTCTTTGAGTTCTGTAGATGCACTTAAGCAAAGAATTAGTGGAACAGTTGTCTGCTATCATGCCAGCAGAGGCCAGAAGAGAGCTATTTTTGGAGAAGAATCAGTGGGAACTAGGGGCTGAATGGGACTATAAAAATTTTTTTCTGCGATAAATAGGATATGAGTTGAAACCTTTGGTACAGTAGTGAAAGCTCGTTGGGAAAAAATAAGCTTTCAACAAAGCTATTGTTGGAATAAAATAGCAGAGGCATTTCATGGTCCTAAAAATAATATATCAGCAAACATTGTGTACTTTTTATGTGCTAGTCATTTAGGGATACAAAGAGATACATGAGATCCTGTTACTACCCAGTGGGAAACCAGACATAAACATTTAAAAGAAAACTGCCAAAGAGGCTAAAGAAGCATAGATTCAGTGCCAAAGAAATATTAAGAATAATTAGAACCTGAACTGTGCCTTATGATGAGTTAACTTGGAGAAACAGGAAAAGACAATGCAGCTGAAGTGGGGAAACCAATCTGAATATGGAGATGTTAAAATACCAAGAGTCAGAAGGAGCCTTAGAGATTATTTAGTTCTAGGCTCTCACTTTATAATGAAACAGAAGCCCAAAGAGAACTAGTGATTTACAAGGTCCCAATGGGCTGGAACATTCTTAGCCTGGAACCTTAGTCTGGTGCTTTTTCCCCTTCCTAGGTGCTAGAGAGCATATGTAGGTGTGTGTCAGAGCTACAGAGTAGAGCTATGGGGTATTAGTAAGAAGTAATAAACTTGTATCTTAAAAGGGGAGACTAAGGAATTTAGACTAGAGTCTTTAGGCCTTGGTTTTTAAAACATTAATAGCAGACTCCTTTATTCGAATTAAACTTTACGCAGAACCCTATTAAGCAATGATACTTTAAAGGTATAAGTTAATTTCAAGCATTCAAATTTATCACAATCTATTTAGTAAGACTAGATAAATACAAAATGGTGAAATGAGTTATGGATGGCAGATTACGTCGACCTCAACATTCATGATATACCAATACTTGCTGTACCCAAATCAATAACTCAAATTTTGAGGTTAAGTTGCCAGGTGCGTGCGTGCGTGTGTGTGTGTGTGTGTGTTTTACACCTACAGCACCCGGTCTTCCATCCAAGTACTAACTGAGCCCAACCCAACATCAGTATATTTTTTAAAAACTCCTTTGATGTTCTAGTGTGCAGCTGAGTTTGAGAACCACTGCCCTAAATCATTGTTACAGGCTAATTCAATGGTATTCATACGTTAATGTACATCAAGATCACCTAGAAGGCTTATTAATCTACAGATTGCTGGGTTTTACCCCAAAGTGGGTAGGGGCCCAAATTTTACATTTTTCACGTATTTCCAGGGGATGCTAATGATGCTGGTGCAATGACCAGAAATTCCTAATCATAAAAGTTTCCCAGATACTTGATAGAGAGTCTTAGGCTCTTCCTGTAGGGATTTTGATTCCAGTATACTCTGAACATTTATATTTTTAAAAGTTATCAGGTCATTAGTATGAGGCAACTCTTAAGAGAAAAACTTAAGACAGGGTAAAATAAATAGCAAAACATTAAGTTTTCAAGCATCCCCTATTTTGAGTCGTGTAGTAATGCATTAATTTATATATAATCATCGGGCATCAATCAATATACAATTAACTGTTAATATGTTTAACCTGTGTGGGTCCACTTATACTTAGATTTTTTTCCATCATTATGCAACTGGCCTTCCATATTCCTCAGTTTCACATCCACGGATTTAACTAACCTCAGATGGAAAATAATATTTTCCATCCATTGTTGGGCATCTATGGATGCAGGGGGCCTCATCTATGCATTGTTCTATGATATCACTTTGTATAAGGGACTTGAGCTATCCATGGACTTCGATATCCATGGGGTGTCCCAGAACCAATCCCTCATGATACCAAGAGACAACTGAAATTTGGGAGAGTTACAAGTTACATGCAGATTTTTGATTGTACAGCAGACCACTTTCCCTACTCCCTACATTGTACTAGAGTCAATATATGTATATTTTTTTTGGTGGGGTGGGGGTGGGCAAAGGGCAGATAGGCATAGAGTTAGGTATGCAAGAAAAAATATTTAGTAATCTATTGTAATATTCTAAGCATGAAGAACACCTGGTCCAAGATGGTGGCAGTAGGAAGGGGAAGAGAAGAAATTTGACCATTTAATGGCTGTTTCATCCCAGAACTTGACAGCTGAAGATACAAAGATGAGTATGGCACAATTTCTCCTTGGTGAGCCTATAACCAACTTAGTGGGAACAAGGAACATTAAAAGGAAGAATCAGTTGGACAAGGTCCCACTGGAAATTGGGAGAGACCCTTATTCTACATGCCATTTATAATTGTAAAACTTTAAAAAATAGGAATCAACTCATCTGCAATTCTAAAGTGAACTTCTTTTTAGCATACTAAAGAATTCAGCAACAATTAGTGGACATTTGCCTAGAGCAGTTTATTTGATTATAGGCAAGGTTATTTTACAGAGCCATAGCTGGTGGCCTAGCATGTTCTTTCTAATGCATTTCCCTGATATGTGTTACTCCCCACTCAAATTCAAAGGTGCCTGTTACTCATTTGGAGATTTTCCCAAGAGACTTGCTTTTTTTTCCTGTTTATCCTTCTCTTTATTCATTTTTTCACTCAGATATTCATTCATTCATGCTTACTGACTTTGGGCCTCTTCAGTGTTTCCACCAAAGGCCAGTGGAATCAATAAAAGATGAAACTCAGACCAACCTTAGACCATCAATTTATTTTGATAAGATATTTGGGAGAAAAAGTAGACTCAAAGTTTGAAAGATGATATGGATTTCTAGGGATCCAGGCATTGGCCTAACAACCTAAGTCAATAATTCTTGGGAAAACAGATACAGGCAAACTAGAGAAAGCCTCTCAATTTAAATTAGAGAACAGTATTCAAGTTTCCCCTTTAGGATTGATTAGATAAAAAGTCATCTCAATGCACTAGAGGGCTGCTGAAACAATGGCTAGAGACACTAAGAGGGAGGAGAAGCCAAGAGGTGAGCTGAATCCTGCTAATGGTCCCCTGCAGCAGGAGGCTGAGAAACCCGGGCTTTCCCAGCCAGATGGGTGCTAGAGAGAAGAGAGAACCCCAGGAACCCCAGGTGGTCTCACAAGGCTGGAGTGACAATGTTGGAGGACAAGCTTGGTGACTTGTTTATACATACAGACATGCATGACTGCAAAAGAGGTACAAAGTCTTTTGGAATTGGATTAGGCTTAGTTGGCATGCTTCCTATTTTCTAATGCTGGTTCTTTAGTAATTTGAGCAGCACTGAATCACCATAAACAGGGCCTTTCTATGCTCTCCACTTTACCCTATAATCAAACATCCGCCACAGTCTCCAGCACACCCTATGGAACTGCAGCTGCTCTGAGTGTCCAGTCAGGCCAAGGACCAGGGTCCCACGCTGAGGCCATCAGTGTGCATGGCACTTCTGCACAGAGCCACACTTAGGGGAAGCAGGGGTTTACTCAATCTCCATTTTGAGGCAGCTTTGTGGCTGGATTCATCAAACTCGACAGGAGCACCCAGAGAAGATACAGCAGGAATGATACTCAGGTCCCAATATAGTGCCTTAAAACAGAAGGCTTTAATATGTGATTGCTGAATGACTAAATGATGAACGAGTATGAGAACCAGGAAAACATACTTTTCTAGGCTCTGCCAACATTTCAGTATTACCTTGATCAAGACTGCTGTTTTGGGCTTTAGGTTCTTCATCTATAAACTGAGAGAACTGGATGATATGGCCTTTGAGATTCCACCTAGTTTCATTAGCTTTTCCACTTAGATGATTAGCATATTTCAGGAAGGTGGTCTGGAGAGTGGTTAGAAAAGCATGGCCTTCAGAGCCAAACAAACCAAGGCAGGAATTCCAGCTTTGTCACTTAGTGTATGACATGGCCAGTGCACTCAAATTCCCCTTCCAGTAACAAGGTTATTATAAAGATTGAATGAGATGCTACAGGAGCTTGTTACAGGGACTGATACTTAGTAACTATTCAGTCATTGATAGCCGTCATCATTATTGTCAGTATTTGCAGAGATGGTGGTGATAAATCAGAAAGCCCTTTAGAGAAGTCAGAATTTGAGCTGGGCCTTAAAGACTAGGAAAGATTTAGAGATGGGAGAGCAAGGTGGAGGGGCGTTTCCTAAAGGGAAAGGGTCATATGAACAAGGGCCTAAAGATTAGAACAGGGGGGATGTTACAGGCTGGGGTGGCGGCTGCAAGAAGAAGATAAAACTAGGTAGGGGAGTCACAGATGATAGTGAGTGACACATAGGTGCTTAAGCCAGGATCTCAAAAATTCTATAAAGGGGGCTCCATGAGACCAATATTCTAAGCCCCTGGATCCTCTCTGCTTTCTAAATGTTCAGGCTCAAGGAGGGATGCAAACCAGATGTCATACCTAGGCCATAGAGTCATTTCAAATGCTGTCATTTTTGAAGAGTTAATTTAATTCCATAAACTTTATTCCATAGATATTAATTGACTGCTGCTTATTTGCTCATTAAAAAGTCAGCAGAGACTAGAGATAGAAGTGAAAACGGCTTCCCAGGCCTCAGCGAAAACCAAAAGACCAAATTTGTACTTTTGGAAGAACACCCACAAAGGGATTTTCCTGAAGGTGCACAACCTTGTTTCATAATTCAAGGCTTGTAAGAGAAGTCAGTGTGACTGCAGATTCAGCATACAGAACGCTGATAGCTCAGCTGCTGGGTGTGCATTTCAGGGACAAGATGTCTGTTCAGCAGCACTTCCTGTCCTCCAAACTTACCTTCCTGGGCACCCCACTTGTTCCTCACAAGAGGAGTAGCCAGGTTAACCTAACACAGTTACTGAATTATCCAAAGATGTCCCTGGCACACCCCTCCCTCTCTATATTTAAAAAAAAAAAAAAAAAAAAAAGATGAAAGCCTCCTTACTCAGAAAAACAATACAGTGGGGAGACATGGGGAGGAGACTTGCCCCCAAAATGTTAAAGCATAACCTACTTAAGTAACATCCAAACATCAAGGGGGAACAGTGTGGAAATACTAGAAATACGATCGTCTATGAAATCAGCTGTGTAAACTGAGACATATGTCATGGTGTTATTTGTCCTTTGACAATGTAAACATTACATATTTTCACTCATTAGAAACTGAAATAAAAAACTATAGCCTTCATCTCACAAGGAGATAAACTACTGCCAGGTGGATCTGTCTCCCTCCTCCAATCATTTAATCATCCAACTCCCCTGACTTCGTCTCGGCTGAGAACCATCCCCATTTGCCTGTGACCCTAACCTGCAAGGCTCCCCATCACAGAAGTATTTCTTTAGGTTTAGGCATTCTACCAAACTCCAGAAGTCTCCTATTAAAATATGAACACACCTACCTACCACATTGAACACTTCGATGGTCATTCATTTTCACCTGGCAGCGATTAATTTCTCAGGTAACATGCTGCCACTTGGGAAAAGAACAGGGTGTTAGGGTAGGGTTTTCTGGAAGTGAGATGTTGAAGAAAGGAGGTAAGAGTCCAAGGCACAAAGTACTCCCCATGGAGTGGGGAGAACAGGCATTGCCCAAGAAAGGCAGCAAAGTGGAATCCATAGGACACCTCAGGGTTAGTTCTTTTGGGGCTTTAGAGCTGTATGTTTCTGTGAGCGCAGCAATGATGGCAGCAGGCCTGCTCTTCTGTACCTGCGCTGACAACAGAACCCTCTTGAGTGGCATTATTCAGCCGGAAGTCCAGAGCACCGGGAATGCTGGGATGAAGACATTGAAGAGAAGTTTCCTAGGAAGAGGCAGGAGGGTACCATGGTGGTTCCTGTCAGTTCCTGGTTTTGGCATTTCATCTGAGGGAGTCGTGCTCACCTGTGGGGAACCTTGAATAGATCCCCCCAGCCATCATTGCTGCTGTACCACCCTTGGCCAATTTGATGCTGAAGAACAAAATCTTAGTATCTCCACCTCTACTATGAATTTGCATGGTTCTTTGCATGGACTCGAGGGGGTTCATTGACATTTTCATAATACTAAGATGTCATTTGCCTTTTTCTCTGTGTTGACATTTTCACCGATAGCATAAAACAACTATGAGTAAAACTAGTACCTTAATCAAGGCAGTAGTCATTGTGTTCTTCACTGCCATGCACTGGCGGGGGAACAAAAGCCATTTCCACTTAAGAATGTCCTTGCTAAAGAAGAAAAAATAATAATTTTATTAAATTTTACCATCTTTTTAGTATTCTGCATAGGGCTGGTTGGTTGTACTGAGGAAAAGCACTTGTACAATTGGCTTGCAAGCTGAACTAGCCACACTTTGCATGGGATGACAGTTTGAAAAGACTAACAGAAATATTATGATCATTCAGACTTGATCATTTGGCAGACATTTTCTGGAAAATGAATGGAGTAAGCCTGTCACTTCAGGGAAAACAACTGTCCATCATTGTTGCCAATAATAAAATTTAAGCTTTCGAGTAAAAATTAGAATTGGAGGAGAAACTTGTATCTTTCATTTAATGATTTTTCTGATGAGATCAGTGATGATATTAACGAATGTGCTTTTTATCATATAGTGAAATGTGTCACCATATAGGAGATCCACATTCCTCAGTTGAATCGATATTTTTCAAATGATCAATGATTTGTTATAGGTCATGCATAAGTGAAAGATCTAAATTGCAAGATAGACGTATGGATTTTAATGCAGCAGAGTACAAAATAATTCATATGGTTTCAGATTCTACATTGCAACTGACTTTTTTTGTCTTTATTGAAATATAATAGACAATTAGTTGCTTGTATTTACATTGTACAATTCAATGAGGTTTCTCTTTTTTCAATTATACTTGGCATACATTAATATACCAGTTTTATTTATATAGCGTATTGATCAGGTATCCACGTAACTCACAACAGATTAGGGAAGTTTTTCATCATTATTTCTTCAAACAACTGTTCATCATCTTGATTTTCTTCAGTTACGCCAAATAGACAAATACTTGGAGCCTTAATAGTGTTCCATATCCTCCTTAAATTGGTCTTGGAGTCTTTTTTCTTGACATTCTGATTGAGTGTCCTGATTGGCTTTTCTGTCCTCTAGATAGGACATTTGATCCCCTTCTTTATTCACTTTGTTTATTCCATTTAATATACTTCTCATCTTGGATAATGTGTTCTTCATTTCAGACTGGCTTCCTTTTATAATTTCCATTTTTATGTTTTTTTATCTCTTTGTTGAAGTTCTCGCTGAATTTATCTACACTTTCCAAAGTTCATTGAGCTTCTGTATAACCAGTGTTTTGAGCTCTGCATCTGTTAGATTACTTGACTCTATTATATCAAGATCCCTGTTCTCTTCTCTCTTATGGTTTCTGCTTCTTTATCTTCCTATTTTGGCTGCCTTTCTCTGTCTGTGTCTATGTACTAAGCAAAGCTCCAGGTCTTATTAGTGTAGATTTTTGAAGTAGATGTCCAGTGGCACAGTCCTGAGAGAGGTTCAGCTGCAGGCCAAATTTAGCCAAGCCTCTACCCCTTTGAAGCCACATATTATGATTCAGCAAGCAATCCACAGATGCTGTGCTTAGTTTCCTCAAAAGGCCACACCAGAAACCAAGGCCAGCTGTGAGTCTAGGCACTGCTCAGCAAGGAGCATCTGACTCGCTGAGGATATACCTGGATGTGGCTTAGGTGGGGCCTCAAGTCAGGGGAGGCAGGGTTTCAGGGAAGCCCTGGGTGGAGTGACCTCTGTTATACAGTTTGCTGACCTGTCTGCTATGGTGGTGCTGAGTCCGGGCACTGGGAGGGAAGGAGAAAGGTTCAACAGAGGAACAATAGATACTGCCAGCACTTCTGCCAGGGAGAGGGCCTTGTCAATGAATAGGAAGACCATCTGTATTCTTGTATTCTTGCAAATTTTATTTTAAATAGAAGTCAGCTTTACCCTATAGCAATTTCAGAGGTGCTAGAGATTGTTTGTGGCCACCATAAGAACTGTGAATACCAGTTTGTAAGCTAGGGTCAGAAAAAGATAAAGCAAGTTGACTCCCTAGATCCTTAGGATGTCCCTTGCTCTTGGGGCTAGGGCTTCACACACCCTGCATCCCCAGTCCTGCTGATTCACACCATTTTATTGAGCAAGAGTGTCTCAAGCCTAGTAGGAACTGCCTCAGGTGAAGATATGGGCTAAAATGGCTTGTTTCAGTCCAGTGCATCTGCTCTGTTGCACAGTAGTAGTCTTGAGGATCTCCTGGGCACAGCTGAAAGAGTTACCCAGAGTTAATTACTAGCTCACTCTAGAAATAGCCCAGAACGTACTCAGCTCCCAGAGTCGCATGATGAGGGGGTGTGGGCAAGAGTTAAAGAGGAGACTGCAAAAGCCTCTGAAAAGGAGTCTTAAAGGGTGGAAATGAGAGGGCGGGCCGGGCAGAGGTGGCTGCTGAGTAAGTACTATTTGACTTTAGTCAGCATTCCCAACATTTCAACCCTCTGCCTGTACCGACCTCACCAAGGCTCTTAATGTATCAGCACAGGCCAGACTTCGCAAAATACGTGAAGCTTTTTCTAAGCCTGACAAAAATTTTACAAATATATCTGAAAGTTCTCTTCATTTCAAGCTTTGATTCCACTGTCTGCACATCCTTTGATGTCACATAAAAACATTCATCTTGCTGACCTTGCCCTGCTGAACATGGCTTTAGCATTTGCTCAGAGGAACTGAGGATGTCTGTTTTCTCCTTCAGGAAAAAAGGAAACATTTCTCATTTTATTTTCAGTTCTTTATAGAAGATAAGCTGCAACTGAAAAACACTGATAGGTCATGTTATTTTTAAGTCCGTTTTGAATGGCAAATAATTTGTTCCATCTGGGAAAAGGCTGATAGCATTTTCAGCAACCAGACACAAATTAGAATGAATTATTTCCAGTATTAAAAAAAAAGTTTGTTTAGGTTCACTGCACACTGGCCACTCCTGGTCAGTGGCATTTCCTGACCCTGAAGAGAGGCTAAGCCTTCGGCTATGTCTTTCATTCCTGGAACCCACTTGCCTCTCACAATATCACAGATCTTTTCCTCACTGCACCCCACCCCTCCATGGTTTCTGTCAAACGCTTTTGGGGAGGGGACTATTATGGTTCACATTGTAGTAGCAGCTCACACTGAACTTAACCCCAGCCATTGGCAAAAGCCTCAGGTGCTGTCATGCATCAGCAGCTGAACTTTGCTCCTCTGGGTGCTTGTTCCCATAGTACACAACCTCATCTGAGAAGAGAGAGCAAAAAGAACATCGAACATTTAGGGAGAACAAAGGATGAGATGGTCCTGGCGCCCCATTTCGCTCTATCCAGCTCTCATCTGCCTTCCAGGAATGCCAGAATTAAAGGTATTTATAAAAAGAAAGGACAAGTATTTGTACACCAAGGTTCATATCAGCATTACTCACCATAACCAAAAGGTAGAAAAAAACTAAATGTCCATGGATGGAAATGTGGTTTACACATACAATGAAATATTAACTCAACTTTTAAAAAAAAATTTTTGACATGTGCTACAAAATGGATGAACTTTGAAAACGTGGTGCTAAGTGAAATAAGCCCAAAAGGATAAATATTGTGTGATTCCACCTTTATGAAGTGCCTAGAATACCCAAATTAACAGAGATAGAAAGTAAAATAGAGGTTACCAGGCACTGGGGGTGAGGAGGTATTAGGGAATTATTTCATGGGTACAGAGTTTCAGTTTGGGACGATGAAAAGTTTTGGAGGTGATGGCTGCACAAAGATGTGAATGTATTTAATATCGCTGAACTATACACTTAAAAATTGTTAAACAGTAAACTTTATGCATATTTTGTCACAATTTTTAAAAGGGAAGGAAAGCATGTTTGTGCTTTTCACTGCCCCAGGTCCTTTTCTAAAGGAAGGCTTCTGGGTGTTATTATTGCTATGTGAGGCAGGGGTTAGTGACCAGACGACTCAGAGGCATGCTGCTAAATGATCAACAACTGGTTCTCCAACAAATGCAAAAAAAAAAAACCTGCATGGAAATATTGAACAAATTCAGTATAAATTTTACTGATATAAAGGATGAGTCACACAATTTTCAAATAACAATAAAATACACAACACTATTTTAAATTCCACATAAACCATTGATTTTCACAGAATGATTTCACTGACTTATGAAACTCATTTCCATATCCAACATCAGTTGCAACTGATGGACAAGGATAGTTCTGACATGAATGTTGGTTGATATTTTCAATTTTTTTAGTGAGTAAGACAGGAGAAAAAGCAAAGACATATATCGGAAAGTCAGTTGTCAATGACGTAAGCAATTTTTTTGATGAATTGGATAATGGTTTTTGAATAGTGAAAAAATATTTCCTCAAGTTTTTTGTGTTATTCACAATGTAACGGCTAAAGACACAACACACTTTTAAGTTTAATCTGAATTATATTTTCTCCACCATGTTGTTATATATAGACAATCAATAAAACAATATTTTAAGCCTCGATTTGTAGCATTTGCTGACTTGTATGGTGTAAAGACTTCCACAGTGGTTGATTTCAACCTACCAATATGAAGTCACTTGAAGGCCCAGTTAGGAAGAGGTATGCAGTAACATGGCACTACATAGTATTTCCACGTGATGTAGACACTTTGATTTATACTAGATAGGGAAGTACACTAAATAATTAGAATGCTGTGAGCTTGTAGTATTTATTATGTTTTTAACATCATGTATTTAATTGTAAGTTTCTATTATTTATTTATTTTTCTAATAACTGTTTAACATGTAGTTCACAAAATGCCTAAAAATGTAACAGTTGGCTCTCAGAGGCCTGTACACACCAGGTTTGGCCCATCATGAAACACTGTTTCTCCTGACCTCTAGTGAAATCTCCGGAAGCACAGAAATTGGAGGTTCCTGCCACAGTGGCCTCATGACATCACTCTAGATTTTTCTTCTTTCTCTGTTTCCTTTGTGCTTTCTTGGATCTTGTTCTTTTTGAGGGCAGACTTCTCTGTACAGTATTTCTCACATATTCCATTTTCTTCTCAATATGTCTTTTGTGACTTTCTTAGGTATTGTCATTTGTTGCTATTTCTCTCTTTTTAGTCTCAGTGTGGTCTTGACTCTCTCCCCACTTGTTCTCCTTTCCCCCTTTCCACTGATCAGCATACAATTTTTCAGTTGCCATTGTGCATGGTGTTCACCAATAGTCCCTCTTTTCTTTTTCTAGCATAGCATAGCCGGGGGCCACAGGAATCCATGTTTATCAGAGAATTATGAAGAAATCTACAGCTGGCTCAGCCTTCTGGGGCATTTTCTTACTAGTTTTCTTATGTTTAGTGTAGCATTTTTGTGAATTCAACAATCAAAAGAGAGGGACTACTCTGCAGATGTATCTTAAGTAGGGTCCTTGGAATGGCTGGCCATTAAATGGAATTTTATTTGTGAGAAAAGCATAGCACAGAAAGAACTGGTAGAAAAAGTTAATAAGCCCTATAATAAATGAGGCAATAAAAATAGTGAAAATTCCTAGAGGACTTATTAAGAAAATATCTTTTTTAAAAAACCCAATGACATCTGGTCATCAAATATGTAATTTATGGACCCTTTTAAAGAAAAAAAAAATTGTTATAGACCTGTTTTAAAGAAAACATAATTTTTATGAATCCTCAAAATTGTCCTAAATAATTTTATTTAGAGTATACATATAAAATAGGCATAAAGCTATATCCTTATAACCCTCATGTAATTGTAAAAACATATGTACAAAAAATACAAATGAAACCACAAAAATCAATAAGATTTTAATGAACAACGTTAATTTAATGTGATGAATAATGTTCTTGAAAGTAACTTGGGTTTTAATATTTGGCTTGTTGAAAAAAATTATTAAGTGAATAAATCTTGGCTTTTTCATTGGTGGCAGCAGGCATCACTGTTCTTCCAAATCCCCACCAACCATTCACTGCCACATAAACACTGCACTAGCTATTCTATAAGGAAGGATGTCTTTTCTCTTGTATTCTCTTACATTTGTCACTATTCAAAGACAAGCAAAAGAAGAAAAAACAAGGAAAGCATATTCACTAGACAGCTCATAATGTGTTTGATATTTAATCTTACAGCCTTAAAAGTGGGCTGGAGAAAAAAAAATACCTTTCTTTATTCTTTCTTCTCCTGTCATCGATTTTATCTCTCGAGCCTTCATTTCTGCCCAGCAACGGGAAATGTCATCAACCCAGTTCCTCCTATGGAAAACAGTCAATTCTTGATCCTTCCTCATGCTCCTCCTGGAAAGTGACCTAATTTGCAGGGTCCTGTGTCTTGGAGGAGAAGTATCCCACGTGCTCACTGGCATCCATCATGTTTTTGGTTGCTGGGATATGCCATCCTCATCAGTCTTGACAGCAGCCCCTGTGCAGTCAGGGGAAGATGAGAGACCTTTTTGGCCCCCACACTTTTGAGTCTCTGATCTGATCTCTGCCCCATCCTGGTGGCAATCGCTTATGAAATAAAGCAGTGATATGTTTAAATGTTCAACAACTGATTCTCCAGTGGGAGAAAAGCCCTGGTTTGTAGTATTTGCCAATTTGGATATAAATGCTTCCACCATGGCTGATTTCAGCTCCTGGATGTGGGTTGGGAGGAGACGTCCACACCAGCTCTCAGGAGCCTTTGGACATTAAAACCACTGGTTATTAATGGCCAAAGCCAAGCTTTTCAGAATTTAACATCTCCCCTCTTGAGAAACCCGCTTCTTTCAACAGAAAGCCTTGGCTTTCAAGACTTTTCTTCTTACTGTGCATCTTAGAACTCGGAGCCAAGAATTTGTCTCTGTCTGCCCTCTTTTGAGGAAAGTGCATTTAGCATTTCATCCTTGTGTCTCCAGTGAGGAGAGAAGGTAGTGGGTATAAGAAAGCCTAGAGAAGAAAACCCTTGAATGATATCTCAAAATATTATCTACCACCCACTTAAACAGCTTTTTTTTTTCTTTTATTCTTTTTTTCTTTCCTTTCTTTTTTCTTTTTTTCTTTTTTCTTTCTTTTTTCTTTTTTTGGGGAGCATTTTGAAATAGCATATGAACTGCCAATAGAGGCTTCACTAAGAAACTTCTATCAAATTGGCACAAACTTGCTATGAAATTAAAGGAAATGCAAGCTACTAGGGCCTTCAGTACTGGAAAGAGAGAGAGGGGAGGGGGAGACAAATGGAGGAGAGAGGGGAGGCAGGAGAATCCTTAAAGCAGAGTTACCAAAATGTGGTATGTTCTATACATTTTAGAAATCAATGTTTTCTGCACATGTATTTGCTAAATACTACTATATACTCAAACCTTATCTGAAGCTGTCATAAAACTAAATAAGCAGGCTTGAGGAAGGGGAGCCAGGGGCTGACTCTGCAGCTACTAGCGCTGGAGGGATGGGAGCCAGGGGAGGAGCCGGTGTTCAGTCAAAGGTCAGGCCTGGTCCTCAGCCCTCCACTCCCTCCTGCCCCTCCTAAGTATAGTGGTATCCCCCAGTCCTCAAATTCCAATCTGGTGGGAGACCCTTCCAGTGGGATTGTTGGAGTGCCTGGATCTGAGATGCCTAAGACCTAAACCGAAAAATAAAAGGTAAGAGAATCTTAAATATCAGGACTATCTTTTGATCACTTGTAAACTGTCTCCTTTCCCCTCTCTCTCACTCTGACAGACAGTAGACTGTTCGAGGTACCTCAAAGTGTCTTTAACTTTAAACTGCGAGGAATAATTAAAAGTGAGAAGTAATAAAGACATGAGATTCCAATTAACCAAACCACAGATTGCTTTTGGAGCCTGGGGAAACCTGGCGGCAAGCCCAGGGACTTCTCTATTTGCTAGTTGTGTGCCTTGCTTAGCATCTCGTAGCTGTAGTTCCCTCATCTGAAAATGAAAATAATACTTAATCTACAAAGTCAAAGTAAGGAGTAAGTGAAATTCTATGTAAAAGAGTGATTTGCAAACTAGCGTTCTATACAGATATTTGCTATTGTTTTTTGTTTTTGTTTTTGTTTTTCAGGTGAGGCAACCCTTAGTTGACTTCACAGATTGCAAGGACCTTGTCAGTTTACAATCCCTTAATTTTTTATTTTTTACGCCTACAGAACCTGGTCTTACTAAGTGGTCTCCCATCTAAGTACTAACCAGGCCCAACCCTGCTTAGGTTCGAGATCAGACTATCAGACGGAATCCGGCATGTTCAGGGCAGCATGGCCAGACTTGCTATTGTTATTTGACATTGATTTCCTCAAAAGTAGAGACACATGTTAATCTTTGGAACTGCAGCATCCAGCACAGAGCCTAGGCCCGATCTGCTCTTCAGGACTGTTATTCGATCGAATTATTGAAAGAACCATCTGTGTCAGTCACAAATCATGCTAATTTCTTTCTTTCTTTCTTCTTCTTTTTTTTTTTAACAGAGATCATCTAAAATCAGAATTAGTTCAACAATTTTTGGAGCGCGGAAAGGCCGGGTGGGAACATGCGCTAAGAGAGAGAGATGATAGTCACTGTAGGAAGCAGCTACCACCCCAGGCCTGCTGGAGAGAAAGCTGGGTTGGGGGTGGTGTCTCTGATGGGGTGCCAAGGTGGGACACCTGGAAACTGGAACTTCTGGCTTCTGAGATCAACTGTGGCTGCCAAAATGAAGAGTCATTGCTGTGGTGACAATAAGGGGATAAGCAAGCAGTATAAGAAAGGACAAGTGTCCTGACCCTTGTCCCCGACTCTGGCCCCCCCAACCCCACCCCTCAACCCTCCAGTCGCCCTCCAGTGCTCCCTATTGGCGGAACTGGCAAGGATCCAGCTGACAAAGCAGAAACGCAGCCTAGGCCAAGTGGAGGGGATTGAAATGAGCAATAGCTTAACAGCCACGCATCTCTATTAAATGCAGGGGACTTTTGTCTATAGCTGAAGATGCCAAGGGCGATGCTCTGATGACTTCCTTCCTCTTTTTTCTGTCCCCTGAGAATGATCCGAGGAAATGGGAGTGTGACACGTGGTAGGCTCAAGGGTCTCAGGCACTGGGAGGCCTGCTGGGCAAGGCCACCCCAGCCCAGCACAGCCTGGCCTTTCTGCACTCCTGGTGCAGCCAGCAGGGTCACACACACACACACACACACACACACACACACACACACACACACTACACACCCAGAAACCTGCTCTTACTCCACAGGCCAGTGCAGGAAGGATTGGGACAGAATGCTGGCTGTGGCTCAGGCAACATCACCATTATGCTGGGGAGGAGAGGCAGAGAGGTCCTCTACAGCTGCAGGAGGCAGGAGAACTGGGGACATTCCAGGTAGTGGTTTGACATGGCTCGCTGTGGCATACACCTGACTGGCCTTGGCTGATTTAATGACAAAAGGAGAAATAGAGCACTTTTGGTGATTTTTTACATCCCTTACCACCCCTCTTCCAAAGGAACACTGATTATGCCGAGCCTCTGAGAAGACTGATAATACGACTAACTCCTTGGCTCAAACCTAAAAGTGTTTGTTTGTGTTTCCCTTTTAAGTCAGAATCTAAATAAAATTCTTATTTCTCACATTTCACCTGAGCTGATGTGGAAGAGTTAAGGCTCATCCTCCACGTTGCTGCAGACAGCCAGAGGACAGATGGCCTGTGGCCCAGGAGAGAAGGACAGATGTCTTTTTCTCCGTGAAGGGTAGCCATTTGCAGACAACTAGCTCTGCTTCCCCCATGAAGAAGGCAAGATGAGATGGAGTAACAGGTAGGTATACTAATTTCTCCTCTTAGCTGGCCGCTCTTCAGGTGCTTTGCATCTCTCATTCCAGGACAGGTAGCACCATTCAGCATCCTTATTGACAGAATCCACCCTGGGGGGCTATAGTAAAGAACAACAGTGCTGACTTCAACTCCCACTCCACCTCCTACCTCTTTTCAGCTGGCTTACTTCTCCCAGGCTACCTGGGGGTATGATGTGCTGAGGTGGAGCGCTTCTTCAGATGACGGGCATAACTTTGTGTTGTGTTAGAACTACAGCGATTTCCAGAGAATTCCGTGGACCCCCAACAGAACCAGCACCATGACCACCTCCTAAAGACAAATGGCGAGTGGTTCGTTGCTGGACACTGTGCTTCTGCCACCACAGCTGGCAGGTGGAGCACGCAGGAAGCTCATATCTACAGGCCCTGTCAATCCCAGTCAGGCTAACGAGACTCAAACAAGAATGGGTGTGATCAGTCATCTGCAGAAGCGAAGCACTTCTAACAGAGTGGTGAACATGGACCGGCAGCTCTGCCAAATATAATCTGAAGACAAGAGCACCTCTTGAGCTGATCAAGAGACCAGAGAGCCTGCAGAGTGCGGGCACTTTACATCCTGAGGACTGGAACTCTTTTTTTAAGTGGCCTGTTTTATCATGTCATGACTGACTACCTACCTGATAGAAGAATGGTGCTCTGTACGGATTCTAGAGCCTAGGATAGGGAACCAAAGAATAAATACTTCTCAGTGTTTGTCCTATGCTGTCACATAACATTTAACAGGTCACGGGATAAAATAAGAGCCCATTTATAGGACGCTTCTTAAATGTTCCAGGCCCAGACATAAGTAAGCTTTATGTCCACTCTCTCGTGTAACTCTTATAAGTACATTCTGAGGAGGTGTATCCATCGGCCTTTTGTGAGTTCGATTGCTGGGAATAAAAAATCTGATTTGCTCTGGCGACTGAGTATCTAGACTTGCAAAGCTGAGAGTTGAGAACATGGTGACTCCGCCATCATATAGCATCATCAGGGGGCCAGGCGGAAACGGATGGCCAGAGTTTCTTAAATTGTCTTTCTTCCAAAAGAGATTATCTGTTCCAGCCCTTGGTTGACCCAGGCTGCTTATCAAAGTCATTTGTTACAAGATGCGAGACTCCAAATATGCAAAACCCAGATTAGAACAGTGTCATGACATGGAATTCAAACGGGCCAGTCTCTGTGACAACTTGAACTGTTTCCATCATACATGCTTTCTTTTCAAGAGCTTGTAAATAGAAACAAGGGTAACATGCTTTGAACAGCTTGTAAGGGACAAAAGAGAGTATGGGTTCGGGGATGCATTGGTAAGGATTCCGACTGCCTAGGAAAGAAGACGAACCCCCACTCACCAAAAAAGCATCTTGATGGAAGATTCGAAACGTGGAGTTATTGACATTATAATCTTACTACAACTTATAAATATCTAAACGGAGAGAATTATCATTCTCTTGACATGATACAGCTTTCAGCCCAATTTCAGTCTGAGCTGATGACTCCAAGACAACTGATTGTCCTGTGGTATATGGGACACCCATCAGCTGCCCTCACGTAGTCTAAACCAGCTGGGGCTGGGAAAGGCTGGCGTGCTATTATTGCACCAAGATGAAAATGGGTGGCTACGTGGCTCTGGTTTGATAAACAGACCCTTCACTGTAGCTCTCAAAAGTAAAGCCAGGCCCAGCAGCTTTCTTTGATAGCGAAATAGTCCTACCTTCTTCCAGACATGGATATTGATCTAAGAGGTATATGTTTATCATAACAAAAGTATAAAAAATGGATATTGAAGATCAGAGAAAAGTTGTAAAGCACTACATACCTATGATCTAAAAGACTGTGAAGCAGCTTCCAAACATATACAGATGGTGAATGAACGGGGACCCCAGGATACCGCATCAACCTGGACTTGAAGAAGACGTGGGTAGGAAGATCCAAGTCATCTGAAATCCAGGTTAATGCAGTATTCTGGGGTTCCCACTCACTCATCCTTTTTCTCCTATCCTTCCACAATCAAATAGAGGAAATAAACTTGTAAAAAATGAGCAGAGTCTTTATGGTATTATAGTTTCAAAATGTGGGAAGTGGTACAAAAGGACAACTATTTATAAGGCTGTGTGTGCACACACAGGGTCAGAATAGTCCCAACAACAGTTCCAACTGTCTCTTTCAATTAAACCAAGCATGGTGATCTGTCCACACCTCAGTGTGATCGGAACATCTAATCCTACCAGCTCTCCATGGCGGAATAGACAAAAAAAACACCCATCAGTCTGGCCAAAAGCTACAGCTCGAGTAATTCTCAGAATTGTCCTACTGCAATTATTTTAAGCAGCAGTTTCAGAAGGGTGGCTAATGAAAATAATTGTAGGCAGAAAACTTTTTTTTAATTTTACAGTTTTGTAGATTTTATTTTTTACTGATTATTAAAGTAATGCAGCTCACTGTGGAAAATACAGCAAAGCATAAAGAAAAAAAGAATCACTAATAACCTTCCACCCACCCAGCTGTGAAGAACTTTTTCAACCTAAGTGGTGGAGCTAAATTAATCTTTTATGGTCAACAAATCTCCTAAAGTGCTCTGGTGTTGGCCCTTCATTCACAGAGTTTCCCTTTCACAGTCTCAAAGCCAATGTTGACACTTCCTAGGCTAGCCTTAGTCTCAGGCAGAAGGGCGAGCCTCTACTAAGTAAATATTCAGGGTCCCCAAGGAGGCTTCTGCCCAGAAATACTCTTTTCCAATCCGCTCCCCAGAATCAGAATTCAAGAGATACCTCTTGTCATTTCCATTAAAATTAGCTAAACGTAAATGCCCATTGCCTTAAACTTATTCGCACTGAAATGTAAATAAGGATTTTTTGTGTGTCTACAAGAAGGGGTCACTGCGGAAAACTAGGCACCCGGGTTAGGAAGCAGGGTGCTACGGAGGATGGTCGTTCAGGAGTGCACCAGTCTAATGTCAGGCAGCCCTTCTCGTTAGTGACTCCTAAAGCCCAAATGGACCCTATGGTAACTATAAACATAGCTATTATTTGAACAGGTGCCACCTGAGAGGTGTTTGTCCTCCAGCGAAATGGCACTGTGGCATATCTATCACCTGGAAAGTTGGTCTGACACAAAAGTCAAATCCCAGATACCATTTCTTTTCTACCATCTTTTCCTTTGAAAATGCTTCTCATGCTTCCCAGCTGTAAAAATTAATTTAAAATAGCAGCGAGCCTAATCAGGCCAAGTTGTCCAGTTTCACGTGAGAATTTCTCATCTTTCCATAACACACAAATCTTCTCACAGTTTGTTTTTGTGTCTAATTAGACATGGCTTTCGTGTCACTGAACCCTAAATTAGTTGAATCCCTTAAACTGTCTTTGGGAAAGAGTCATCTTGTGTGTTTATTAAAAAAAATGATCTAGTGTCTTTCATATTCTTTTACAATAAACTATTTCCTTTTTTTTTTTTTTTCTGTTTTCTGTTTTTTGTTTTGGAATTCTTTGATGTTCCAAAATCTTCTGGCACATTTTACATGAGATTTTTTTCGGTTCTTCTTCCTTAGAAACAGGAAGTGGACAAAAAGCCCCATGCATTTATTTTAGTTCCCAAAATTGGGATAGGGATGTCCAGTCTAAAGCCCTTTAACATTGAACTTTGTCCTTACCAAAAGATTCAATGGATTTAAATTTAGTCTGAAATGTGTCCAAAACTCTCCTGGTTAGGTTTGGAGGCATCTTTACATTCATTAATATTCTTGGCTCTGAAAATATTGCACCTGGAAAATTGCTTTATGTCTGTTCCTTGACAGGATAAATAATTATAATAACAATGAATATTCCTGACAATAAATACTCACTGTTTATCGAACAATTACATTCTCTCTTTTATAACAGGAATTGACATACTACACTTTATGGGTCATATCTATCTGCCTTGCTGCCTTTAAAATATAATTTATAGAGGTGCAATTCACATAACATAAAATTAACTGTTTTAAAGTGAACAATTCAGAGGAATTTAGTACACTTGCAGTGTTGTGCAATCACCACCTCTATCTAGTTCCAAAATATTTTCATCATTCCACAGTAAAACCCTGTACTCATTAAGCAATTCCTCCCCATTCCCTCCTCCCCCAGCCCCTGTGCTCTGTCTCTGTGGATTTATCTATCCTGAAATTTCATAGAAATGAAATCATACAATTTGTAGCCTTTTGCCTCTGGCTTCTTTCACTTAGCATAATGGGTTGGAGGTTCATCCACGTTATGGCATGTGTCAGTACGTCATTCTTTTTTATGGCTTAATATTCTATTGTGCAATAATTGTACAATAATTTGTTTATCTATTGGTGGACATTTGGGCTATATCCACTTCTAACTATAATGAATACGGGGGTACATGGACTTGTTTGAGTTCCTGTTTTCATTCTCTTGGATATACACCTAAAAGTAAAATCGCTGGGTCATACGGTAATTCCATTTAACTTTTTAAGTGTGTGCCAAAGTGTTTTCCACGTTCTTACCAGCAATGTGTGAGGGTTCCAACTTCTTCACATCCTTGCCAACACTTATTGTTTGCCTTTTCTGTTGTTGTTATGGTCATCCCAGTGTCATTGCCTGCTTTTGTAAATAAAGTTTTATTGGAACATAGCCATGTCCATTCATTTGCACGTCTATGACTGCCTTTGCTACAGTGGCAGAGACTATATGGCCATAAACCTAAAATGTTTACCATCTGGCGCTTAAAGAAAAAGTTTGCTGAATTCTGTATTAGATAGAAGATTGGCTCTTCTTTTTCCTTTGTTACTTTATTCCACAGTTTCCCAAAATAAGACCAAATATCTTTGTGACCTTGGGTGAGTTAGCTATTTTTAGTCTTAAATTTTCCTTGTCTATCAAAAGAGAGGGTAGGACTAACTTATTTCCAAGTTTTCTTTTAGAACTTTAAAATAATCTGAAAATTATAATATTTCTAAAATGAATAATTAATTTTCAGTTTATGCTTTCTGATGCCGTCTATAACCTGTGCAGCTTTCTTCTGTCTTAAACTTAAGGTGACCTCCATAATTCTCCATGATCTGTTCATACGAGCAGGGAATAGTAGCTGCTTCCTAGTTTACATTGTTCTTTCTCTGTACCAGGCAGCACTTGGTGGAATTGCTGCACCCCTGTCCCTGCTCTGCTGTGCAGCTATCACCAAGCAGGAGCCCTGTCTCACTCTGGCAGGACATATTAGCGTCCCCTTCCTGGCCAACACTTCAGAAGCATTATGCTATACTGGAAGAGGCTTGGAGGCCTGGGTTCTAATCCCAGCTCAGCTATTGTTAGCTGTGTGATGTCAAGCAAATTACTTACCCTCTCTGATCATCAGACTCCTAAAAACTAGAAATTAAAAATAAAATACTTATTTCAGAGCATTATTCATTCCTACAGAAAATATTTTTTTGAGTCGTTATATGTATCATCTCTGATCAATGGTAATACAGTAGCTTCAAACGTAAGTACTTAGATATTTGTTTCTTTCCCCTTTGCTGTTTATTCCCTAGTCAAAGCACAGAATCATTAGAGAAACGCCCTGCGTTCTTTCTCACCTCCAGTTCACATGATTATGTTCTCTAAGTAAAGGTCATCTAACAATAGTAACAACTAACACTTCAGGAACTTACTACGTGTGAGGTGCCATTTCAAGTACTTATATAGTTGCTAATTTATTTTCCACGACACAACGAGATGAAATTTTACAAATAAGGAAAAGGAGGCACAGAGAGCTAAGGAATTTGTCAAGGTCACACAACTAGCATATTGTGGAGCTGGGATTTGAGCCTGGGCACCCCAGTTTGAGTCTGCAGTCTGAGCCAGTCCATTAGAGGGCATACAGTTCAACCCCTCTGAAGGGATACCATGTCTTCATAGCTGTCTCTCTCACCCCACCCCTTCTTCGCTTTCCATTCTTCTCTCTTTTCTTCTTCTCTCAGGTGAAGAAACTGAGACAGGGTTGGATGACATGCTCAAAGTTACACAACTCTTTGTGTCATTTGTCCTGACTCCCATTCTTGTTCCCTTCTATAACACTATGCAATACTAGATCAACAGTATGGAAGCACATGGCTGAAGTTAATTACTATTTTGAGTAAATCGTTTATGTGGCTTTATCCTTCTAGTTGAGACAATCATTCTTAGGTATTGGATCTGATAATAATAAAAAAAATCCCTTAGATACTGTAATGTGTCCTTTAGTTTAATTAATAATGACCTGAAATTCATTTTTTGTTTTTACGACTATTGTTTGAATTTCTGCTCCCACAAATAATGCAAATGTTGTCTCAGTTAACTTCTGGCATTTTCCTTGGACTGGTTTCAGTGCTGGTTTTGGGGTGGAGTATTGACAGTCTTACCTGTCATCGGTGAAGCTTTGTGTCCCAAAACCACAGAAGACACAGCCTAGAGATGACCTCGATGTACAGTCAAAACAAGCCCAGGGTGCTTCATGAGTTTGGCAGTGCTGTGTCTCAGCTGCAGAGTGATCCTGAAGCTTAAGACACCATCACATGGAGCCTTCTGGAGCCTTCTGACCAAAACAAGCCCTCCACATGAATCATCCAGAACTTTGCCTTTGAACTGCCTGATTGAGATCACTACAATTTAGAACCTAATTCCAGGAAGAATACTTTCTTGTGTAAAGCTACTCATCCCAGAAGAGGTAAGAGAGTCAATAGGTGCCAATGAGAAACTGGGACCTAAGTTTACAGAGGGTGGTGTAGGCAATAAGTGAGACCTTGTAGGAAGAATACTATTTACAGATGGAAGAGTTATTAGTTAATGCACTCCTCTGAGTTTTGATTTTTTTTATCTGTAAAATGGGAATAATGATCATTGATTACCCAGGGATTAAATGAGGAAATTAGGTAAATGAGCTCAGGATGAAAACTATAAAGTGCTCTAGAAATTTGATGGATTTTATTATTGCTACTTTGTACTGTATATATAAAGAAAGCAAAGTTTCACGGGAATAAAAGTTTCACTGGAATACATAACAGTGATTTCAACTAACATGTACCTGAAAGAATGATGCAGTTCATTATGAAACCGCTACTGCATTTTCAAACCTGAGAAAAGAGAGACAGTTTTGCAAACATCACAAAATAACAAAAACACAGCAAGGTAGAGTTAGACAGGGGCACATCAAAGAGGGGGAGGCAGGTGAAATGTGCAGCTTGTGTGTGCACAAGGGGCCAGGCACAGTCACTGGGCTGCCACCCAGACAAGAGGAGCTCAATGCCAAGGCAAATGTTAGAGACAACTATGGACTCAATTGTGTCCCCCAAATGAACATGTGAAGCTCTAACCCTCAATGTGACGATAACTGGAAACAGGGCCTTTAGGAGGTAATTAAGGTTAAATGAGGAAATAGGGGCAGGGCCCTAATCTAGTAGGATTGGTGGCTTTATAAAGAGATCCTTTTCTCTCCCTCTCCTCTCCTCTCCTCTCCTCCCCTCTCCTCTCCTCCCCTCTCCTCTCCTCTCCTCTCCTCTCCTCTCCTGTCCTCTCCTCTCCCTCTCCCTCTCCCTCTCCCTCTCCCTCTCCCTCTCCCTCTCTTTCTCCCCACCTTTACCTCAGAGGAAAGGCCATGTGAGGACAAAATGGCCATATGCAAACCAGGAAGAGAGCTTTCACCAGAAACGGAAACCTGCTGGAACCTCAAACTTGGATTTTCTAGCCTCCAAAACCGTAAGAAAGTAATTTCTGTCGTTTAAGCCAGCCAACCTGCGATATTTTGTTATGGCAGCTGAGAAGACTAAGACAGTGACAAGTTGTCATTTTTTACAGCTAAAAAGAAAATCGAGTTTTCTCTGAAATATATTAATCTCTGCAGGTTCTACCCATATACCCAAGGAAAATGAGAAAAACACAGTTCCAATGGGAAAATCTTATTGGGTGCTCTTTTATCTCAAGAAGATACTGCAATAGTCTATTCATCAATTCTCATCAGAATCAGTCTGCTCTTCGAAGACTGAATCAAAATTATCGGATGTCAGGATTACGAAAGATCTTAAGGGTTTGGTCTAGTCATCCACCAGAGTTTCAATTTAATTCCTACAGTGGAGCAGCTAAAAACACACATATTGAATTTTGACCACCTAAGAGTATATCCTGGCTCTTGTATCTCTTGGTTGTGAAAATCTGAGAAACTTTACTAATATCTCCAAATCCCAGTTTTCTCATCTATAAAATGGGAATAATAATAATAATAATAATAATAATAATAATAGCATCTACCTTGAGCTTGTTGTAAAGAAGAAATGAAATAATGTAGCTTAGTGTGGTGTCTGGCACACAGTAAGTGCTCAGTTAATATTAACTATTACTATTGATATTTGAAATGTCTAATATAAAATGCAAAATACTCTGCAATCAAGTTAAAGTGAGACCATCCATCGGGGAGTCAACCTTTAGCACTCTGTCCCCACAAATTAGCTATCTATTGATCTATAAAGCCAATTAACTAAATATTTATCAATTAGAGTGAGAGGAAGGGATTGACAATAAAATTAATGTACATAACTCCAATACAGTAAATCCTTTCACTCACGACAAGCGAAGCCATTGTCTAGATGACACAGAAAGGTATTTTTTTGGCAAATGTGCTTACTGATCCACAAAATGAGTCTGGTATCCTTGCTCATGTAGTGTATGCAGGGAGTGTCAACAAAGAGGCTTGCACGGGACAGGCCCCTTCCCAAATGGAATATGAGTGACCCTGGGGGATGCAGAGGGCACATGAAGCCACAGGAAAAACTATGACCCAGCTTCCCAGAGCAGCAATTTTATGACACAGAATGCATATAGTTGCATGATATTTTTCTGAAAGACAAAATATGGTACTTCAAAGAACTTTCTGGTGTGCCAATTTCTGTTTCCAGTTGTGCTTCCAGTTTGGCAGGGGCTGTGAACTCTGCTCTGCCAGGGAGGGGCCTGGGGGAAGAGCTGGGGACTCTGTGGGGTTGGGGGGAAGACCCCAGAGCAGGAGGCAGCTCCCCCACCTGCCACTGCTGTCCGGGATTATGGGATTATCCTCGTAGCCTCCCAGCCACTTTCTCCTGGCCTGCACGGGCTCTTTGTAAACCGTAGTAATAAGACCCATCCTCCCTGAGGACACACTTAATATCATCTTCTAACCTGTGGGGTGAAGTCAGATTTCTTTAACTTGAGAGAAGGCTCCTCACAGCCTGTCTCCTGACAGTCTTTTAAGCCTTGGATATCACGTGGCTTCCTCACACCACACTCGGTCCCACCTCAGCCACTGCTCTCCATCAGCTTCACCTGTGCTGTCCCTCGCTGCCTCGTCACCCCTCCCCCCTTCCCTGGCTCACCTCTGAGATCTCATTCAAAGTCCAGACCTGTGCGATGTTCTCCCTACCTCCTGTCCCCAGGGTGCTCCGCACAGCGAGAATTTCCACGCTAAACACTGTCAGTGTTTAACTACGAGCATTAGCTGGCTACTTAAATTAGTATTTAACTGGAGTCAGGACATGCTGACTACAATTTTGTTCTCATTCACTTTTCTAGTTTGCAGAGAAAGTTCCTTCACGAAGTTAAACTGCTCTCTGGAAACGAAATCTCAGCAGATTTTCTTATTTCCAAACAGAATTAGAACAGGAAGTGAGAATCTAAAGTGTGTTCTACTGTGACAAAAGTCACATTGTGAAACCAAAGTGTCCTCATCTCTTAGGCAACTCCAGTCTCCTCAGGGACAGAACCATGTCCCAGGGATCCCAGTTGAGATTCCCTTGAAACTCACTTCGAGTTTATTTCACTCCCCAAACGTCATCGGGTTTTGAAAGCCAAATAAAGCCCCTTAGACTCCAGGTCAGATTGTGGGAAGACAGGGGCTGCAGAGGACCAGGCTGGGGGCCAGATGCAGCTTAGAAGACACAAAAGTGTTTCCTCCACAAAAAGAAAAAAAGAAAATCCTTCTGTGCAGGAAGTCCAGTGTCCCCAAGCAAGTTCTAACTTCACTAAACAGCTGAGCTCAGCTCAGCCAGCCTCTTCCAGAAAGAAGGAGAAGAGAGGTGCCTATTTTCTCTCCACACTAGGGCAGGGAGAATTAACAATGAAGTCTGTTCACCTTCTACATAATAAACCAATCTCTGCACACTTTGACCTCAATTTATCCGTCAAAACCAAAATTTCAATCAGGACATCACCAATTCGCAAATGCTGCTGCCGCTTCTGGTTTTGTCTGTTCCTGTTCATTTATTTTGTTGTTGTTTTGTTCTTCCCACAGTTGGCAGGGGACGACGATCAATAAAGGAATTGACACAGAAAAAGAAATTAATGATCTATCCTGGGAACACAGGAGTGTGCCAACGCCAGCAGAGAGAAAGGCTGTGAGAAGCAGAGTTGTTTTCTCGCATTCTTATAAATATGCTAATACTTTGTCCTGTTCCGAACTCTAGGACAGCGAGTTCGTTTTGCTGCTTTTGTTTCATCATTCACCCACTTGTCTAACAGTTACTGAGCTGTCATTGAATTGAAAGTCATACTTTGACACAACTTCAGTGGTTCTTAAACTTTTGTTCAACACAGTCATCCCAAGACTTGCTAAAATGCAGATGGTTGGGCCAGGACCCCTACTTTCCAATCGTGTAACAATGAGGCGAGGCCCTGGAATTTGCATTTCTTAAAAATTTCCCAGGTGGTGCAACTGTTACCAGTCCTAGGTGCACACTCTGGGATGCACTTCATGAATATACCCACCACGAAATCCCTAAAATGCCCAGAACTGAGAAGATACTCAGTAAATAGTCATTAAACTGAAGTGAAGCTCCTTTGAGAAAATCCTGGATTGAGATAATAAGTAACAGGTTAGCGCAAATATTTACACGTTTTTCCAGCTGAGAAAAAGACACAAATGTGCAAGAACAACTTTATAGAGCAGGGGGCTCTCATTTATAGATCAAATATTCAAAGTATCTCACAGCTGACTTATTAATGAGCTGACATAGGTGCGGACATTTGGAGATTATTACAAAAAACAGGAAAATTATTTTATCATCTTTACCACCTGGCCCTGCAGTGACCTCCTTTCTTCCTCTCTCCTCTCCCTACCCCTTCTCCCTACCCCCTTCGCCTCCATCTCTACAAGGCTATCCGTTAAGATGTGTACAAATACTCTGAGTTCTTTGGAAGAGAAGAAACTGTATCGCTGCCAAGTGAAATAAATAATTTCTCTCTGTTCTTTAAGAAGGTAGACAGGGCAATATTATCATTCCAAAGAAATTTTGTTTTCTTTATAACATCTTGTTTATCAAACTTTAGAGTAAATATTTTTGTTCCCTGATATATCCCAAATGTCTGGAACAATGTCTGGTACATAGCATGTGCTCATTAAATATACGTTGACTGATTTAATTCTGTATTTGTGACATGCCAGGTTCTATTTATATTCCTGTTAGGTCAAATTTTAAAATCTCTTTGTTCAAAAGTTCCATATATTTTTGATGTTTTATCTCCCTGATCCATTAGTTTCTGAAAGAGTGTTTTTAAATTTCCCACTCTGATCATGGCATTTGTCAATTTTCCCATTTGATTCTGATTCTTTTTATTTTATCGATTTCAAGGCTCCGTTGTTAGGCCTATCCATCAGGATTTTAAATCGCAAGTAACGGAAATTGACCTTGGCCTGCTTCAGCGGAAAAAGTACCTCCAGAATTATTGGGAGACTTGAAACACTGGGATCAGCACTCCCCTGCCAAGAGCTGCACATCACGCACAGAAGTCACGTGAGGAAGCCACTACTTTCACTGCAAAGCTGTAGGTGTTGCTCCCCAAAGCTTTGAGTATCGCACAGCAACTGCTGCTGGTAGCAGCACAGCCAAAATGCTGCCCTTGGAGCTCAGCCTTTCAGGACCCCCCAGCTCCTGTGGTGTCTGCTTTTCCGTGTCACTAGTTCTCAAACCAAGCGAGGCAAAGTTGTGTCCGTTGGCAGAGCCTAGGTCATGTGACTGGCCTTCAGGGCCAAGGAGGTGGAGAAAATAACAGAGGGGCACTTGGAGCTTCTATAGTGGAAAATAGGGAATCCTTTAAAATAGGAAGGGAGTTAGAATGCTGGGCATGATGAATATCTGCTCCAGATACATATAAATTCATGATTATTATATCTTCTTGATATGTTGGTCCTGGACTTTGATATTTTTGCTGTGAGAGATTACCTTCCTGAGCTGTGTTTTTCCATGAGCCCTACAGGGCTAACATTAGCCAAGGGAAGGGTTAGAGCTGGCCTTCACAGCATTTGATGCCCTGTTCTGGCCTGGATTCCACTCTGTCTCGCTCTACTTCAGGCCCATCGGGCTGGGAAAAGGGCTTTCTTTCAGGGAAGAGCTTTTGTTCTCTTGTTCTAGACTTCCCACACCTGTGAGCAAGTCCAGTCCACCTCCTAGCAGCAGTCCCCAACCTTTTTGGCACCAGGGACTGGTGCTCCTATGAGAATCTAATGCCTGATGGTCTGAGATGGAGCTGAGGTGGTGATGCTAGCGCTGGGGAGCAACTGCAAATACATAACAGATGAAGCTTCGCTTACTCCCCTGCCGCTAGCCTCCCGCTGTGCAGCCCAGTTCCAAACAGGCCATGGGCCAGTATCGGACCGTGGCCCGGGACTGGGGACCACTGTCCTAGAGGACAGGTGCTCCAGACAAAGAAAACACTGGCTCTTTCAAGGACCAGGGTCCCTTAAAGGGTAGAAATCTACCTATTGCCCACTTCTTGATTTCTCTAAGAAGCAAAGTTTGGCCTGAGGGGAGAGGGAAGTCCAATTTTGAGAAAAATAAACAGAAAAGGGGAAAGCGGTCTTTGATTCAACTCCAAGGCTAGAATCTACTTATACCAACTATAATCCAGGTGCCTAGACTTTAAAAATGATCACCTACTTAAAACATTTAAAAAAAACATTAGAGAAAAATAGAGCAAACACTATCTTCAGCCTCTCAGCCTAAAAATGAAGCATCGCTGTCTCAGCTGTGCCCTGTGTGGTCCTCCCTGACCACCCCTCCTTCCTCCCCAGAACTCACCACCACCCTAGAAATATTTTTTATTATTTTCATGTGCATTTTAAGATTTGATGTTAATGATAGCATACATATGCATTGCTCTGCAATTTGATTTTTCACCTAGCATTATATTTGGAGCTTAACCAATGTTGATAAATGTAGCTTTGATTCATTCATTTTAACGAAGCACCCCTTGGTACAAATACATTACAATTTTTCTCATTCCCCTCTTGATGGTCATTTGAGTGGTTTCTAATAATTTGCTTTTATAGGCAGTGCTGTAAAAATAGTCTTGCTTCTATTTCTTTGTGCATATGTAGAAAAAATCTCAGAAAATGAATTACTTGGTTTGAGGACCTACACATCTTTAATTTTACCAGCAATAACTGAGTTAGAGGCTATGTCAGTTTACACTCTCACCAGTGGTTTGTTTCCATAGCTCCATTAGTCCACGACATTTGTAATTGCCGGCCTGCTTTAGTTTTCTCCAATCTAACAAATGTAAAGTATTATATCAGTATGGTTTTAATTTGCATTTCTCTGATTATCTTTGGGATGCTTTGGGATACATATCTCTGGTGAGGTTGAGCATCTTTGCATACATTCTTTTGTCATTCTGAGTTTCTCTTTCCTGAATTGCCTGTTAATATCATTTGTCTGTTTTCCACTGGCTATTTTATATATTTTTTAATTGGTTTATAGGGATACTTTATATATGTCAGATCATCCTTTGTTAACCATAGGCATTACAAAGAGATTCGCCTAGTCTGTTTCTTATTATTTTGCTTTATTTACAATATCTTTTGATGGAAAAAGACTTTTTTCTTAATGTGGTAAAATATGTAAGAAATTTGGAAGGAACATAAAAGATTACTGAATGTTCTCAGTGGAAAGTCATGTACCGTTTAGGGCACATCCTTTCAGATTATTGGATATTAGCTGCTCATTGTCACAAACTATTTTACACTTTAAGATATTGAAGGCAATGCAAAATAATTGTCTCTAGACATGAAAATAAATTCTGTCTGCTGGCAGTTTGATTGACTCCTTCTGCCCACACCCCTTCATCCTCCTTCCCCCATCCTACCTGTGGAAAAAGCCAGCTTCGTGTCCATTTATAAATTTATTTCAATATTTCTTTATTCCATGTAAATTTGTGGTTCTTTGCTTTCTCCTTTTAATGGTTGTAACATCCACCTGATTCCCTCATTAATAATAAAGAAACAAAATCTTTAACACATATTCATTTTATATCTGTACGAGAATCATGATTTTAATTTTTCTGAAAATTTTCTTTAACAAATGTATGGATCTTTTCCTTAGTTTTTGAGTCTTAAGAAATTATTCCATCCCCTAAACTCATAGTGTCCTATATATCTTTCAGCCCTATTAAAGTTTTACTTTTATTATTTAAGCTGTCTGCAATAGATTTTTGCTTATGGTGTGAGATGGTTACGTAATTTAATTTTTTCCCGCTATGAAGAGCCAGTTTTTCCAGAACCACTTACAAAACCGTCCAACTTTTCCCCTCTCAATGGTAATTCTCTGCTGTGCATCAGCCTATTTCAGAGTCCCCAATCTGTTTCAGTGGTCTCCTTTTCCCACTTTTGTGCCATTGTCACGTTGTCATGATTCTTATAGCAATATATGAACTCCTAACATATGGTAAGATGAATCTCCTTTGTGTTCTTTGTATTTAAAATTACCATGGCTGTTCTTGGCCCTTTGTCTGTATCAATTTTAGAATCAGCTTACGAAAATATGCAAAATACTCATTGGGATTTTCATCTAAATTCTATTAGTTTCACAGATTACTTTGGGGGAGAATTGACTTCTTTTTTTGACAAACATGGCAGATTTTCCATTTATTTAGATTTCTTAAAATATTTTTTCCATAGAGTTTTATAACTTCCTCCACACAAGTCTTGTACATCATTTGTTAATTTAATGCCTAGGTGCCTGGGGGTTTTGTTGATATTGTGAACAGTATTTTTCAGATGTTTATTTTTAGCATATAGGCATATAATAGATTTTTGATATATTGATATTATATCCGGCAATCCACATATGTTCTTAAAGTTAGAATTTTAACGTGTGACCCCTTGGCCATTTCTTAGTCTTTCTTGGACACAAGAGACTCATTTCTGTTTTTAAAACTTCCTGTGGAAGATTTTTCAACTTAATTCTCTGTGGCGTGTCAGGCACATTGCAAACACATTTAATAAATTAATAATGGCCAAAAGAAGCCATCTTCATTTGAAGAATTGTACATTGCTCTATGATCCACAAATCCCATATTCAGTTATGTAAGCATGAGAATATCATATATGCATCTCCTACCTTTCAATTTTAATATGTAAAATCCAGTTAAAATAAACACTGAGAGAAGTCCTAAAAGCAAGGAGGAAGAAATGAAATATCACAAATTGATGTCTAGGGGAGGTGAAGAGAGGACACTATTGCTAGGTAACTGACTTCCTTCCCAACAGTGGCTGACCCCTGTTCTATAAAGTCCTCCATCCCTTCCTCCCCTCCCTCATTCCCCTCTTCTCACCTGATAGACTCAAGAGTGAGGAGTGAGAGGTTTACTGACCAAATCTCATGTCTGGGACAAAGCTACAATGGTTTCTAAAATGCACATTATGTATCAAGATTTATTTTCCCCTTTGGAGAAGACATGCTGGCATTCGTTTGGTGTGTGATATAATTTCAGTTTCTGTGATCATAGGCTTGGATCCTTGAGATCTGAAAGAGACCTCAGAGATGTAGGGGCCATGGTTTTCAACATGGTTCTCTAATGAGGTAATCTAATGGGGGCTTCAGGGTATGAAAGATGGGTTCTGCTTTGATATTTGAAATGATGTGGAATATGCTCATACATATTGAGAAGTATGGGCTGGAGGTAACTGAACTGTCTAAAGTGGAGACCGATATCTAGAGGTCATCAGCTCTATGTGAGTGGAGATTAAAGTCAGGGCAGTAGGTGAATCACCGCAGAAACTTCATAGATGAGAAGAAAAGAGGCTGGCCATGAAGCTCTGGGAAATAACACCTCTTAGAGGAAGAAATGCCTGCCAAAGATGCCTACAAGGAGCAGCTGGAGAGGTAGGAAGTGAAGGAGGAGAGGTAGAGATGAGGATTGGAACCAAGCAGTGTTTTTTTAGGAGGAAACAGGAAAGGTGCAAATGCCAAGGACAGGTAAGGAAGATCAGTAGAGAGTGGACTTATCACAAGTTGGCCACAGGCAACCCAAGTGAATCAATGAGTTCTGTACTGGTGCATTGAGTACCTGGAATGAAGAGACCCTGAACTGGCTAATCTGGTCAAGCCACTTAACTTCTTTGAGTCTCTGTTTGCTCATCTTATAAATTGGGTGTGATAATAACTTTCTTCAGGACTGTTCTAAGGATTACTAAACAGATGCTCAGTGCGTTGATGATGTCTCTGTCCTTCGCTCCATCTTTGCCCTTCCTCACCCATATCTCACCGCCAGAGCTCCTTTGACAATCTCCTGCCTCCCATGTTATCTGACCTCTCTCTACAAATTCCTTTGTATTTAAGTTTTCCGTGAAGATCTTCTGATAGGAGCATGGCAGGAGAGCACTGAACTGCTTCTCTCATCCTGTGCTTCCCAACCCTTCTGAAGAAGCACAGTCCCATCCTCACCTCAAACCTCAGTCACGCCTTCTGACCATGACATGCATTCCCTAGAAGATATCGGAACAAATGAGGTAAATGTCTCCTTTGCAACATACTGTCCTTTGAGTGATTCTAAGTGGAGATGTTCAAGTGACCCTTCTGATATCTCCACCAAAAGGATGTATGGTTGCTAGGAAACGAACAATAGACATTAACCATATCTAGTTCGAAAATACTCTCAACCTAAAGCACTGTATTCAGAAGAATTTTTAGCTGCTATTTCATTGTCATCTTTCAAAAATTTAATTCGACAATTATTAAACTCATGTGTGCAAAAATGTGCAAAGCACAAACCCTGTCACGTTACTGTTCAACTCAAAAAACTTCTGTGCCCTCTCATCCGCAAAAGGAAGTCAGAACTGCTTAGACTGACTGACTAAGCCAGCCTTCTTACAATTCCTTACTCCCACCTTACCTGGTTGCTACTCTCTCTCTTCTCTCAACCTCTTGGGTCTTCCAAAATCACATCCTGCTCTTGCCTATACAAGGTCTTGCCACTCTTTAAATTCTATTTTAAAGGATACTGTTAAGTCCAGACAGAATGAATTGCTCCTTCCTAGTCACTGATGATTTCAGGTATGCATGCACTCATTTAACAAAGATTTTGTTAGCACAGAGCACAGCTGGTTTGCCTTCTTTCTATATAGGCTACAGTCGATGTGTTCTATGCCTGCCTCTATCAAAAGGATTTCCCGGGGGTGACAAAACTGTAGCAACTGGTAATTCTTTTATTTCACAAATTATGGTCCTGACAGTAAATACAGAGTGGAAAAATTTTGAATTCAAAAAGCAGCTAGTAATTATCCTAGAGTGGTTTTTTAAAAATTATATATACTCTGTTACCCAATCATGCTTAACAAAGCAATGGGAGGCATCTTCCTATATTCAGGCTTTTTTCAAATTTTATTAAATTTGGGTGTTCCCAGAAGGCTTCTACTCAAGAGAGAACTAGCTCTTGGAATCAAAAAGTTCATTCCTAAAGAAAAAAATGGCTTCTCCACATAAACAACCTGCCAGCCATCAGCCATCAGACCTGGATTATTAAGATAGCCAGCCAATTTTTATTTTTCTTTTGACACATGCTTAGAATTCTCTCTAAACCTCTGTGCATAATTAAGCCCCAGTTTATATAGCCCCTGCATTGTACCTGCTGCCATCACAACAAATGTATCTAATGATGCAGTAGCTCTTTGAAATGTCTTCACTTTGCCTTCCTTATCTATGTTCCCTTGAGCTGGGATGCAATTCCCAGCATGATCCTAAATTGTAACCTATTGTGTTTCCAGAGTCTAGTGAGAAAAACAAAAACCAATTTGAGTATTATGGAAGGAATTTATTATGTAAGTGATGAAAGAGTGAAGAAGCCAGAGATTAGTCACAGCTGGAAACTACTAAGGCTGGAAGGGCAAAGAGGGAAGAGGGTGTTAATGGAATCCAGAATTTGGCATCACCTGCTAGATGCTGACAACAGATGAGAAAATGTTACCATCCAAGGTAGAGGGAGAGAGAGAAAAGTACCACGGCTTCTACCTATCTTCTTATTCCAATCTTTTAGTAGCTTCCATTTGGCCAATCAAGCTTCCATCAAGCCAGAGGGCAAAGAACCTGATAAAGCGTAGTTCCTTGAAATAGCAGATAGCAGCAGGGGAGAGGCAGAGATTGGGTCTGACAGCAAAAGAAACACAATCCGCACCTTTGAGCCCCAGAGATGAAGCTCTGTCATACCAAGTGTTGCCCACTTCTAACCTGGATCTACACATAGACCTCCTCAGAGTCCTATGAGGACAAGCCCTAGCTAATTGGGTACCACGAAATATGCCTCTCTTTTCTCCATGAGGCTGGCCAACTTTTGGGTAACACCAATTTAATTAAGTTTTATTTTATTTTTTTCTAATTAAGTTTTAAAAATAATTTTCTAAGGAAGAAATTAATATTGCTGCATTATAGTCATGTCTCATATTTACATTGCAAGTGGTTATCCATTTTCTCCAATTAATATCATTTTTTCAACATTTAATATTCAAATACCTGCACATAAAAATGTATCTCAGTCCTATTTTTGTCACATTTATTCCCTAGGGTTTTTTCTTGGTTTTTGGTTCTGTTTAGCACAACTTTCAAGTAGCACATTGGGAGCTCCAGGCAGATTTAAATGATCTCCTTTAAATTAGAAGGAAACTCTCAGTGCACTCAGGGTTCCTCTGCTAAAGTGAGCCAAGTCATCTGAAAGTCATTTGACCAAAACATTTAACATGTTCTCCTGGGAAATTCTATACATGCTGGAAAGATCTGAACCATGCAGTGCAATAGGAATCTGCTAAAAAGCGCCTACAATAAGAGGAAGCAACATTTTTTTAAAAATTATATTTCTATTCACAATTAAATAGGACTATTAAAACCACATATTGACTTTTAGAAACTATCTTCAGAAACTCTTATCTATGTTTAAACCACAATATATAGCCCTTTTACTATTTTTTTACTATCCATCTTAAAAAAAATAATAAATGGTCATTATAGACTATTTGGAAAATAAGGAAAAGTATAATAAGTAAAATTTGTGAAAAACTCATAGCTCCAATATCCAAAGATAACCTTTGTTAACATTTCAATTCATGTCATGTGTGTTTGTCTGTGTGTATGGGTAAAACAAACTTGTGGACATACCACACAGTTTTATGTCCTGATTTTCATCATTTACCATTTTATTTTGAGGATTTCCTGATACTATAATTTTCCACGTTAAAAAATCATTTTAATTGGATTGTAATATTCTATTTTATGACTGTATTGTAATTTATTAAATAATTTCCTTTTCGTTAGACATTTAGGAACCACATTGCTACTTATACCTTGGCAACCCAATATGAAAAGACTGGTTTTTAGTCTATAAAAAGGAAGTAACATTATCCTGAAAGTAGCTGGCATTTCCTCTTCCCAGCCTCTGGTTATCTCCGTTAGCTGTCTTTGGTTTCACATTAACCAAATGTGAAGCATAACCATGTGTTATGCTGAAGAGTGAAAAGTGAAAAGAACTCAACCAAGGGAGTGGCAATGGATAATTATTAAAGTGAATACTTTGGAAGAAGATAAGTCTTGTTCTTGTTTATAAACTGCAGGTCACTGCTGACATAATTTTTAAGGGTACATATATTTTTAGATGCTTAGAAGTCCCTCATAAGTGAGTCATCAATTTTGAATATCAGAGAAGGGTATGGTTAAGTGCCTGATTTGATTCATTTGCTATGCCTATGAGTTTTCTTCTTCCTGTTGTATTTTTCTAGCAGGCATCAATGATTTGCAGTAGGATCGGCCCAGAGTGGTCCTTACATCACTAAAAGCTGTCTTATTAAACGTTTATATGTTGCTACATTTACACCATACTACATATACTTACATACATATGAAAATAATAATTATAACAAAAACATTATAAGATTGTTGAAGACTAACTGAGATGATACATGAATAATTCAGCTCAATGACTGACTAACTCCAGGGGCATAATATGCTATTAATATCTTCATTATTATCTTTATTTGAATAGGACTTATATAGCTTACAAAGACTTCCATATACATTTGCATTTTCATTGCCACGACAACTCAGAGAGGTAGGCAAGGATGGGGATTCTTATTGTCTCAAGGTGCTTGCATACCACAACTCACGATGGTTACCTGGCAGTTTTCTGATGGCTATTTATATGGTCCTGCTGTACTGAATTATTATAAACTATGACTTTGGCAAAAGTTAATAAATGAGTGGACAAGACATGGCATACTCCTTCTTATTCTATCAGAGACATAAAAATTTATTTAAATCACTATCAGTGTTTAGCCATTGCCAATATAATAATAATAATAATAATAATAATAATAATAATACCACTACCCACTAATCTGGGGTTAATATCATGAACACAGAGAAGATAAAGCAGTCAAAATTATGTGTCTTTTTAGGCGTGGAACTTAGATTGAAAAGTATTCTGACAAGACTTTTCTAAACAGGGCCCTTACTGATTGAATATAGCAATCTAAGCATCATTCCTTTGGAGCACTTAACATGAGCATTTAATAACCCCTGTCTTGCATTGGAGCTGCTTAGAGCCAAGAAATCATTCAAACTGTTCCTAAAACAGGTCACTCTTTTTGAATACCCATCTGGAGGCCAGAAGTAGGAGGAGGGGAGTTACATTTGGGGAAAGAAATCCAAGGGGATAACCATGATTCAGTAAGGGATTGGCTCAAAAGTTGCATTCCAGATCAAGGTCATGGCTCCCCACATACACTGAAGAGCTCAGGGGGCTCAGGGTCAATGGCTTGGCACTTATGAATACTCCAGGTCAAGCTTAGTGTTTATACGGTTCATCAGTTTGTTTTCAAAGGGCTGCCCAAAGTCAGCAGGGTTAATCAATTCCAATCACTAAGCAATCAAATAGCCAGCAAAGGCATCCCAGGAGGGGGATGAAGGCAGAAAGCAGGACACACCATTTGACTGTCCTAATCATTGAAGAACCAGTTATGAGAGAACCAACCATTTCAGTCTTCTGACTCAACATGTGTACCTCTGTTAAGATATTTCCAAATATCTTAATAGACTCAACTGAGAAGAAATCTCTTTAAATTCATTAAGTACTGGGATAGGTATTGTACATCAGCAGGACATACTTTTTCCAAATTAGCAGTATTGGCAAGGAATTACATAGGAAGTTTGGTTGATCAGTGACTCAGATTTTCCAGCCTGGTGGAGAGCTTGTCAGGTAACACAGGGAGTCAGAAATAGAAGTGATATTTGGATGGTATTAAATTATGTTTTGCTTTACCTGAGGGACTATGTGGATGTCAATTGCCTACTACGGATCGCCAAGCAAGCACAGATATAACATAAAGCAAAAACTAGGTTTGTATAATTCAAACAGCTGCTTGAAGTCTCCTTCTGCTAAAAACAGAGCATTTGATAAATTCTTGACTTGTCTTGAAATTTTTGTCTCAGAATATAGAGGAAGCAAGGAAGGCAGCTAACGCACTAGATTCAATTCTGATGAGCCAGAAGGGATGTGTAGGTGATATGAAAGGGCGGGGTCCTGGACAATTAAGTAGTGGTTCACCTTAACTCTGACTTAAAAAAATAAGATATCAAAAAGTTTATCAAAAAGGTATATACAATGAATGATGTCTGTGATTTGCTTCAAAATTATCTAGTGGCACAGAAAATGGGTGGAGGATGATAGGTGAGAGTATAGAAAGATCAGGATGAGTTGGTAATTGTTGAAACTAAGTGATAAAACTAGGTGATAATTGTTGAAAATAGGGTTCATTATCCTATTGTGTGTGTTTGATATTTGCCATACTAATAAGTGAACAAAATAAAACAAGAGAAAATAATATATGACTCATTCCAAGGTCAAACAAACAACCCCTAAAAGGAAGAATGACTTAAAGATATGACAAGCTTTAAAAAATGAAGCAGTTTATTCATAGAGGCACAAGCAATCCCATGTAGGGGTAAAGTGTGTGTGAATTTGGAGTATGGGGTGGAGAGGCAGCATCTAAAGCAGTGTGACTCAACCGGGGGCCACTTGGAAATTTGTGGGGGCATTTTTGCTTGTCATGAACCCTGGCAGCAATGGTGGTTCTCAGTGGTAGAAGGCCAGGGATACTAAAACTCCTTTCATCTAAGGACTGTAGAATTGCCCTCTCCCAAGCCAGTAGTGCCCCCACTAAACAGCATTAATGTGAGGAAACCAAAGTGCCAAAGTGGCCACTGAGGGACCTCTTCCATTAATCTGGTCTTAAAAGCACATGGCCCATGAATTGCAAGGATAAATAGTAAAGGATGAATAATGATAAAAACACACATGCAATTGTAAGAAGTGGGTCAAGAAAGCCACAGACTGAATGATTAGAGGCTTGCCAGGATTCAAAAGTCAGCACAATATTGAGATACAATGAGAATAAAGCATTTGTAAGTTTCAGAAAGAAGGGAGAATTTTCTATAATCTAAAAAAGGTAAAACAACTGTGGCTAAAGAGAAATTGCTAAATGGTAAGAGGGTAAATAATGAGAAAGGACCACCAAGAATTTATGCTCAGACCACAATGAGATTGTGCTAAAAACACTTGCTCTGGAAAATTCAACCCTTACCTTAGGCTCTTGGGCAGAAACAATCTTGCCCATGCTTCCCCTTGCCCCCAGGAAAATCTAACAAACCTCAAGGCCATGGTTCTATCCGTGGGTGAGCAAGCCTCACCTCTGAAAATAGTATTCCTGCACTCACTATTGATCAGCTACTAATTTCAAGGAGCTCATCATCTACTTTGGAAAAGCAAAACACACTGAAACAAGTTCAAAAATGTCAAAAGACACCCGTAAGATTTAGTCCTGAATGTGCTGCACAGATGGTTAACAGCATAAGTCAACAAAAGGAAGAATAGCTGTGGCTTTGAGTCAGCAGGAAATGTTTTGTGAGACAAAGGGGATGTGACCCTGATCTTAAAAGAGGAGCAAGTTTTGAATAACTATAGAGAAAAGAAGAGGGCACAGTCGGTGTAAAGTGAAGAATTGGAGGGGGAGAAAAGAAAATGAACAAAGGCTCATTCTTTGACCCTGTCTTGACTGAGGACTTCAACTCTAATGACTTCCCTAGCTGGCATGCGCTTGGACTCTGGCCTTCTTATCTCAGCCCTTGAATATTCTGGGCTCTTGACTTTGTGGTACACCTTCCTCTGACTCATGGCTGCTCAGGCTTTGTGTTTCCCCGCACTCTGGCTTCAGAATCCTCTGATCTCTTTTGGCTAAATGCCACCACTGTCTTGGCCTAATGCAAAGAAGTATCTCTGGCCACCCCGGGGCAAACGACCCACACACATTCCTAAGAAAAGAATGAAGACAATCGTTCTACATGGAGGGGGAACCAAATTCACAGTCTTTGGGTGCTTTCATGTAATCAAATCCAAGGGAAATTTTGTCCAAAACCCTTCTTTTTTTTTCTCCCTAAACGCTTTGACAGATTCCTTTTTATTTGTTCATTTTTTATTTTCTAAAAATTGATAGCAAACTTGACAGAGAAATTCACTTAGATGCACCATGAATGATAGACTGGAATGTTTTTGAATACTATTTACTAAAACGTTGATAACTGAATCAGTAGCAGTTTGGTATCTGGAATCAGCTTGAAAAGAATTGATCCATCAGCTCCACCAAAGTCAATAAACCTATGATTCATGATACAAACTGTGACCAAAACAAACCTGTTGAGTAATTCATTTATCTGTTGGGGCTGTAATACTCATGATAGCCTGAAATAAAATTATTATGTTCCTTGTACAAGTGACTTTAAAAAACTACATATTGTATATCTTTGTTAATCTTAATTAAGTTATTACCATTCACAGTCCTGTAATTATGGTAAGAATTTTTCTTCTAAAAATTACAAACTGCATTTCTTAGTAAAATACCAGGTAAACGCCAATTAGGACAATGGTTGGCTGTAATAATAAAAATGCATTAAGATGTAGTACCCATGGAGTCAGATGAGGTGAGGGCAAGCAGAACACTGTGTTTTCTTTCCTTACGGGCTCTGTCAACACCATATTTGGGTTCTTGGGTTGGTCCTTATCAGAAATCATGTTGACACAGACATGAATGTTGTGAATTTTTGCAGGGTGTGTGCGCGTGCATGTGTGGCTTTTATTGCTATGCTTGCTGGAGGACATTTCTTTTAATGAAGAGCTTTTGAGAAGCTGTAAAAATTTCACAACATATAGCTGCTTTATAACAGCATCTTTTCCTCTGGAAAAAGTGGAGACGGGACAGCCAATGCTATTCGTGTATGTGTTCAGTATAAAACACTTGGAGCGGGGGGCGGGGGGCAATACTTGAGAGTTTCTATAGAGACAGAATTTGCTAGATGATTTCTAGGAAGTCCATAGCTATGACATACTACTTTAGTATAATTATCATTGTGTTTTTAGAAAGACTATACTTGGCTCTTTATTCTGAAGTTTCAATCTTAATTTAGTTCACATTTCAATTGACTCCAAATTGGTAATACCAACATAACTTGATGAGGAATTGTTTCGGAACACTAAAGTAGAGAGTATGTTTTTCTTTTCCACAGAATCCAAATAGGACATGGGATGATAAATCTAGCACAGTGTCTCCTATAGCCAAGGTTCTTCACGCGCTCATTCAAATGTCTGTTCATTGATCATTATGCAGAAAGAATTATGAAGTTCAGACTTATTCAAATCCCAAGCATATGGAGTTTCACTCATTGAAAGCAAGTGGCTTCTGAAAATCTTATGTCAGCTTCTTAAAATTCTTCAGCTATGTTTAGAGAATATGTTGTCAACTTATGGCTGCATAATGAACACACTTTGATTATAAAAAATAAAATATAAATATAATGTTAATTTTATGTAGCATAAAGCATGTGAAGAGTTTTGAATATTATGAATATATCAACTGGTTTGTGACATCAGCTCCTGCTGGACCTGTCTCCTACACCAGCTGTGGAAAGCAGGTCAACAAGCCAAGACGGATGCACAGCCCCCAGGGCCAGGCTGGGAAAATATCCTTTAAGTGTGTTGTCTACAGCCCAGCTGTTTGTCCAGCAGCCTGATACAGCCAGCAGGTCACTCCTGGATCCCAGCCTGCTGAGTCTTTCCCACTGTTGAAAGAGCCAGGCATCACATTGCAAATAGCTCCCTGAAACACATAATGTCAATTAACTTTCATTTTGCTTAAAAACAATGAAACAAAACAAAACCCTCCAAAACTCTCTAATAAACAGTTATATCAATGAGGCTGTTTAAAACCATTTTCCTTTATCAGCTTGTCTGAGAATGAAATAAAGACAGAGACAGCCAGAAGTCTATTAAATGTGCCCTCCTCTTCCCCAATCCTCACCCTCCCCCGTGCTAATCTTTTCAGAATCCTCAGTCCTCAAAAAAAAAAAAAAAAAAAAAAAAAAAAAACACCAAAACCTCTAGTAACAAGGTATATACTATTTTCACTCAAATCATTTCTGAAACTAAATGAGGGTTTTTTCCTCCACATCAACCACTTCTCCAACTCTCTAGACACCGACTGGATGTCCTAAAATTGGATTTGATTCTGACACTAACTACCCAGAGTTAGTGCAAACCCCACAGGTTTAAGAGCTCAGTCCCATAAGATTGCCCACTTCAGATGCCAGCCGCAAGTCCCAGGTTGTCACTGGTATTTCTGATCAACTGGCTACAAATTCAGGGATTCTTACAACCCCTCCTCAGGTTTGATAATTCACTAGAACAGCTCAAAGAACTCAGGAAAGCACTTTACTTATGATTTCCAGTTTATTATAAAAGATTCAGCTCAGCAACAGCTGAATGGAAGAGATGCAAAGTGCAAGATGTGGGGGAGGGGTGCGGAGCTTCCATGACCTCTTGGGGGCACCACCCTCCCAGCACCATGATGTGTGCACCAACCCAGCAGCTCTTTGAAACCCATCATTGAGGAGTGTTTATAGCAGTTCGTTACATAGGCATAATTGGTTAAATCAGTGGCCACTGGTGATTGAATTCAAAATCCAGCCCCTCCCCCTCTCAGGAGGTCCAAAACTAATAATGGCTTAGTCATTCTGGACCCCAACACCCATTCTGCAGCTACGTCCACAGGTGTCTGCCAAGAATCACCTAATTAGAACAAAAGAGGCTTTTATCACCAAGGAAATTCCAAGATTTAGGAGCTCTGTGACAGGAACTAGTGACAAAGACCAAATATATATTTGTTAAGGTAATCACACAAGGTTTGTTACTTTTATTGATTCAGTATAGAGGAGACAACACCTATAACTTTGTTCATTTTGCTTCAGTATCCCTAATCCCAGCTGAGAAGCTCGCTGGCGGAGGAGAGCCTTCGCAGTCACTAAAAACGGTTTTGTTTTAGGTGCCATTGCTTTCTAGAAGCTCCTTCTGTTTAACCTTCCATTCTGGCTCTTGTGAGCCAATTATCTATGGGTTGGTCACTATGCTAAAAGTAGATCAAAGATGGCTACTAAAAATGAATTAGGAGGTTCAGGCTTATTTAAACCCCAGGCACAGAGCATCTTACTCCTTTAAACCTACCCTTGGTCCACACAGCAAGATTGCTTTCTCACTATATTTGTTCTTCCCGTTAGTCACCACCGCCCCAGGAAGTCAAACTAAGGAAATCGCTGTGGACCTTCGGCCATGGGAAAGTGAAGTTCCAACTCTGATAGGCCCAGCAAAATTAGGGAGACCTACCTAAGAGGGAGGAAAGGGGAGAAGACACCCCTACACTTGAATTGTTCCTATAGAAACCCTAGTCTCCTCCCTTCCTGTTTTTGCCCTTCCCAACCCCTGCTCTCACCAAATGCCTCATCAATTCTCACTTAAAGTTGATTGTTTTTGAATTTTATATAACAGTAACTTCTAGAGAATGTGGTTATATATTTACATATACATTTTTAGAATACCTTTTTCCTGGTGCCTTTGAAAGACTTTCTATTACCAGAGGAGTTGACTCTTCTAGGTTCATAGCACAACCTGAGTTCTAAGCCTAGGTTATCGGTCCCCACCTGAAGTGTCAGCAATTACTGGTGAAAGGAACCAGAAGCTAAAGACCCCAAAACAGATGTGGGCTTTGAATCTCAGCAGGGCTGGGAAACATTCCAAGAGCAGATGTCGCAGTTTTTCCCTCAAGAGCTCAAAAAACAACCCCCCCAAAACAAACAAACAAAAACAAAACAACAACAACAACAACAACACAAACCCAGCACCATAAGAAATAAAGGAAATATGCTGCTATGCAGCAGGGGCCGAGGCCTCACACAACTCTAGGGGGCACCATTCCCAGGAAAACAGTGTGAATCTCTGCCCCCATTTCCAGTGTTGTGCAGATACTGGCCTCTAAGAACTAGAATGCTTTTTTCCATCATATGTTGATGATTCTCCTGAGACACACCCCACAGGGCTGTTTTCTGTCCTGGGCATGAAAGCAGATCCAACACCCATGAACTTGAGAGGATGTGGCTGTCGGTAAACATGACTTAATTCTGTTCCTCATCCACCCAGAGCCCTCCCTGAGGACCTCCTCTGTACTTTGAAAACAATCCAAGCTTTGGAATGAGGAAGTTTAAGGACTGGTTCTGTTACTTAAGGGCTGTGTGGCTTTGGGTAAGTAACATACCCTCTCTAAGTCTTGATTCTCTCACCTGTCAAGTGAATGATTTGTATCTAATATTCAGAGTTATCACATCCAATAAAAAGAATTCTGCCTGTCCTTGTAGTTTCTGGATCTTTTTGTATGGGGAAAGGGAGAAAAATGAGAACGGCCAAGGTAGCCTGATTTAATTCACCTGGGAAAGAACAGAGAGTTGCTACAGAAAGAAGAAAAAAGTATCTGGAAAAACCGAGGGAAAGGAGATGGAGAGAAGTGCTAGAATAAGGCAGGCTGTAGGGAAATTTGGGAGGAGAGATTCATGAGACAGCTGTAGGACATATGAGCTATATTTAGAGAGAGAGTTGGGGGCGGTTATGTGGTTATTAAATTGCCCTTTAGCATTTTTAGAGATAATTTAGTTAAATAAGAAATAATCTTATCAAATAGGTTGATGAACACCATTTCCTTTACCAGCTTGTCCAAGAGTGAAATAAGAACACAAACACCCGGAAGCCTATTAAATAAATGTCCCCTCCTTGGTTCTATTCTCACCCCCAGCTATAAATTCCAGCAGCTCACAGACTAACACACCACCTTAGCCGGCCCCTAGTGGGAGAGGCTGCTGTGCTGGCACAGGCAGGACACCAATCAGATGTGTCATTGATTTATTGTTTTCCGTGGCACTTTCAGATTTCAAGCCTGAAGAAGGCTGAGAGAGAATTATAGCCTCTTTGGCTTCATTGTCAGGGTCATGGGTCCCAGGAAGTGTGATGGAGCCGACTACTCTCTGGGAACCCCTGAGATGAGCCCTAAACTTTATAGAAGCGTCCATACGGAGCTCATTTGTGTTGTTCAAAGCTTCCTGAATCAAATCAAAACAAAACAAAACAAAATAAAACAAAAACAAAAACCTCATAAAAAGTCAGAAACCATTCATGCACTTTAAAACATTTCCTAATCTTTTGATACTGACAAACAACCAAATGAAAAAAAAAATACCTGGAGTCAAAGGAAATGTGTTTGTTTATACTTATAGGCAGGTGGTATTTTACATCGTGAACTGATGGGTTTTAATATTTGATGCAAGCATCTGAACACACATAATTTTACAACTTCTGCCTTTTTTCTGTCCTATAATATTCACTTATTTTAGTGGTCCCCAAAGTGAAATAGGAATAGTTTTATGTAGGAATTATATTTGGAAATAGAGTCTGAGGAATTCATGATGGCTGAACCATTGGTTTATGTTATTTTTTTTTTCATTTTAGAGACTATTCCCATCAGATTTCTTTGTATGATTTTTGTGTATTCTCATAAAACTGAGAGCTAAATAAAGGAGAATATAAGTAAACTTTGTTTTTCTCTTACAAGCTTCTCACAACCATCTTATTTTCACTTTGCTGCAGAATGTTATAATTCACCTAACCTCCATCCTCATGTTCGGTGTACAAGGCTAATTGTATCGTCCCTTTATTTCTGTTGGGAGGAAATGAAGCAAATTAACTGCTGCAATTGCCCATGAAACTGAAATGCTCCGGATGGGGTTGGAGTGGCATTTAGATTAACGAAGGCTTCCACTCACAGCCCTTTTCACCTGATATACACAGACCAGGAAACCTGATGTACATTCACCAGTTCCACGGAACACAAAACACCTACCTATTCCCACAGTCTTGAAGATTTACTGCAGGAAGAGCTGCTAGTATGAACAGCCACCAAAATTTCTCCCAGCCGCACTCTATCCTCAGAAGAAAATGGGCTGTTGTAAGTGTGTGCCCATGGGGCCTAGAGATATTTTCAAAGGAAACAGCCAGAAGTGGCCTTCTCACGTATATTTCAGGGATAACTTCCACACTACTTAAAAGAAATGATGGTATATTTTTTTTCCCAGAATAGAAACGATTATAAATTAGTGTACAAAGTTTAAAAACATAAAAAAGGAATGAGAAAAACAAAATCACAGGATCTTAAAACTTTGGGCATAAATCTTTCTAGTCTTCTATGAACATTTATGTTTATTAAACATATATACACACATACATAATAAAAAATTAAATGACACTACATTGGCTTGATATACTAATTTAAAATAATGAACTATATAACATAAATATGTTTCCACTTCATTAAATGTGATTTCATATCAGCATTCAAAATGGTTAATGTTGCATTAAGGGTTGTGCTGTGATTTATTCAACCAAGTCCCAGTCGCCGGACATTAACCCAATGCTCTGCTAGTCAGACGAGAACTCCAGGGGCATCTTTGTGGACAGACCTTGGCAAACCTCAGCAATACATTCTTTGGCATAAATTTGGGGATGTTGAAATGCTGGGTCACAGAGTGTGCCCGTTTTAAAGGTTTGGACATGCAACTTTAAACATCAATTTTCAGTCTCTCGAGTCTTGCCAGCAGGGAATATTATCTGAACAAAAATACTTTGCCAATTTGATAAAAAAAAAAAATAAATTGTTATCTCAGTGTGGTTTTACTAAGAATTTCTATGATTGTTAACGAGGTTGAAGGTTTTCTTCATCTATTTAACAACTATTTATATATTTTTTGACTATTTATAGCCTTTCCCTAATTTTCTTTTGAATATTTGTCATCTTCTTAGTGATAAAGAAGACCTCTTCAAATACCAAAGATAGTAACCCTTTGTTAATATACTGGCAAATTCTTCCCAACTTGCAAGTTGCTTTAATCGTATTTATGATGTGTTTTGTTGTAGAAGAGTGTTTCATTTGTGTGCAGTCAAAACAATCAATCTGTTTTATGTTTTCTGACTTTGGCTTCATAGGCTGAGCAAAGCTTTCTCTAAGTCCCACAGACTTTTATCAATAAATCATAGTTATGTACTGCCTTGTGACAGCTCTTCTGTCGTTGCGCAAGGTATAAACAAAAACTAAGAGCCAGGATCAACTCTTAAATTTACTTCCCCTCTAAGTGTCCTGTATTTAGTAAATCACAATCCATTCATTAAAAACATGTTTTAATCGAACACCTACTGTGTTCTGGGATTATTAAATATAGATGAGATAGGCACAGATACACAACTGCTTCTTTGTGAATTCCACCAGCATGTATTGGACAATCAACACATGGCAAAAAGGGAAGAATGACAAATTTAAAAAAAGTTCCTGCCCCTTGAGAAATTTATAGTTAAATTCATTCTGAGGAATTAAAGAGAAGTAATATTTAAATGAAACAGGTGAATAACTGTAATGTAGGGGAGAAAGTTTAAGTACCTTGTGAGAAGCGTAAAAGCTCTCAGTGCTCATGCAGTGGGGATCAGGGAAAATCTTTAGAAAGGCAACTAAAATGGGCCTTACAGGTGACAATGAAGGAGAGAGCATTCTTTTCTTCCTGCTCTCAAAGAGAAGGGAAAGTTACATTCAACCCTGTTTCTCCCTGTAGTACTATAAGAAAAGATGTTACCAGCCAAATATGCTTATACTCAACCCACAATGCCCAGAAGATGGGCTCAGTGAGGGGCTTAGGGGAAGGAGTTAGAATTCTTTATGTCTTTTACATTCACATTATGCTTGTGGTATTTTTGTGTACAATTTTCTTTCTTATGTAGTTAAATCTTCTTGAATGGTATAGCAGATTGTATCTCATCTCCTATGCTCTTCATAGAATGTGACATTAACAGACTTCATTGAGAAGTGAAGTCTGTATCCCCTGAGTGGATCTTGTAACTGCCTAAACCAATAAAATGTGGCAGAAGAGTTACTGAATGACATCCAAAGCTAAGTCCTAAAAGGCACTCCTAACTCAACCTCTTTCCCTTGGGATGCTTGCTCTCTAAACTGAGCCACCATATTGGGAGGAAGTTTAGACCACAGGGAGAGGCTGGATGTGAATGTTCTCATCAATACCCCGAGGCAGATTCCTGGCCAACAGCCTGACGAGTGAACAAGGAGGAGTTGAGTCTCATTGTATGAGTTACTGATGATGTCTAGATATTTAGCCTGAGCAATTGGGTGTTAAGTGATGATGTCATTTATTGAGATGAGGACTCCTGAGGGAAGAGCCACTTTGCAGGGCAGTGTACATCAATAGTTTGATCTGGGGCACATCCTATGAAAAGTTTGTTAGACATTCAATAGGCTAGAGCTCAGAGAGAGGCCTAAGCTGGAGATATAAGCTTGGGGGTCACTGGCATATAGATCATGTTTCAGATACTACTGTTGTGTAAGAAATGATTCTAAAAGTTAGCTTAACAGTTATTTCATTTGCCCATCAATCTGTGAGTTAGGAATTCAGGGCAGGAAAAAGCAGGAATATTTAGTCTCTACTCCACAATTTGTGGGGCCTCAGCTTGGAAGACTTAAGGACCGAAGGCAACATGATAAATGGGGCTGCAATCATCTGGGAGCATATTTATTCACAAATCTGGCAGGTGAAGCTGGTTATTCTCTGGGACCTTAGCAGATGGTCAACTGGAATACTATAGTGGCTTTTCCAGGTGACTTGGGCTTCCTTACAGCGTGGCAGCCTTGGAGTAGTTGGACTACTTACATGGCAGCTCAGGGCTCTCAAAGTGAGAGTGCCAGTAAATGAGGCCGAAGCTGCATTGTCTTCCTTAACTTAGCCTTAGAAGTCATGCAACATTATTTCTAGCTCCTTCTATGGGCTACAGGAGAGTCACAGCCAGCCTAGACTCAAGGACTGAGTGGGGGTGGGGAAGTGGTGGTGATGGACCCAGACCTCTTCTCTTGATAAGAGTGTGGAGATCACATTGTAGAAGAGCATGTAGAATGGAAATACTGTTGTACTCAACTCTGGAAAATATAATCTGCTACAGGTGATGTTATTTAGAGCTGTGTAATTGAATGAGATCACTTAGGAAGTGAGTGCAGAGAGAGAAGAGGTCTTGGACTGAGCCCTGGGCACCCAATTTAGAGACAGGGAGGAGGAAAAGCAGAAGGAATCGTAGAGCAAACGCCATTTCTTGCGGTGGCTGCCACTTCCTGCTGCTAGCAGAGGCCAGAACCAGCTCTGCCCAGGTGGGGACTGTCTGGCTGCTCCACTGGGCATGTCTCCTCAGGCCCACCAAGATGATAAAATAGCCAGTACCCTGGGTCCCGCAGGTGCTCAGTTTTCCATAACACAAGGAGTGAGGAGGGGTTGGATATAGACCCCTGCTGTGTTGGGGGGTTGCTCTAGTTCATGCTCTTAGAAAACTATTTTGCCTCTTCCTCAAGAGATAAAGAATTCTCCAATTTACTCAACTCAAAAACAAATAAACAAAGGAAACTTCACATCCAAATATTAGCATCTGGATTTAGATTTAACTCACTTCAGTCTCCTCTGAGAATAGTTGGTGAATGTTGCCTTACCGTCTTGTAGAATGTCCTAAACTAAGAGAGTCCAAAGGTAACTGTTTTAACTTCCAGGAAAAACAGGAAAAAATCCAAAAAAATTAAGTCTCTCCCCACAAAGACTCTACTACAATAGTTAAACACACCTGTGTATTAGAGTTGAAAATTCTCTAATTATGTAACTGTTTTGCTGAAACGGGTTCTGACCTCCACACGAAGAAGGAGGCACTTGCTGTTCCTTTAATGTTGTTTTTGCTCATGCAAATGATACCCTATTACATTCAGTAATACATAACTACTACGTTAAAAACAACTACATAGCAATTTGGACCACTCCAGGATCCCCTCACTGTTCTGTGGTTTTATGCAATTCATATAATGTATGCAAGAAGACTTAACCTGGAGCAGGCAGCAAGAAATGTGTAATTAGAAACACTTCCCAAGAAAATTACAGTGACAAGTGAAGGCCTGAGGATTTCTGCAGGAGTCTGGAACTGCAGACATTCATTATAGGTAGTTGGGAGCCACAGCTCCCCTGCTGAAAACTGTGTCTAATTGTCATGGGGCTGGATGCAGCTATGGAGGACAGCCCAGAGCGACCCAGAGCCAGAAATAGTGTCCATGGCAACATAATGCTCCATTTGTAAACTATTTTTTTAATGCATACAAATAAATTGCTTAGATTTTTCCTCCTTCTTTTTCTTCCTACTAATTTCAGAGTTTTTACCAGCAGTGAATACCCTCTAGGTCTAACATTACCTGGTAGCTAATGACTGGCTGGCTGGGTTAAGTGCCTTTGGCTTTTCCTCTAGTGTTAGCAACTCTAGCCAGTCATTAATTACTGCTCCAGGAAGCATTTTCCAATCAAATTATTGTTGAATCAAAATAAAAGAAAATGAACTTTTATTGCTGTCAACAATTATTAACTCTCTCTATGAATCTAAATGGAACAGTGGAGGTTTTACATTTAAGAAGTGTCCCTCTGGGGGTATTGCTCTAGATACAGCTAAGTTGCTTGGACAGCCCTCGAGGACTGTTCACTGTAAGTGGGGAGGAGGCGGACCCACAGGCAGGGAGACCAGGAGGCTTATACATGTACCCCCGTGGGTCCACAATCATTTTTGTCAATGTCCTTCTAAACTTGCTCTTAAGCTAAATGCTCCAAATGCTTCTGTGGGAGAAAAGATTGCTTCCATGAGCTGAGAATATGTGAAACCTGCATGCATGACACTTATTACACTTACTGAGTACTGACTACCTGCCAGGCTGGCACTGTGCCCCATGGTTTACATGATCTCCAGAGAACCCAGTAATTCTCACGCAGGAAGAGTACAATCATTATCCCTGTTTCACAGATGGGAAAACTGAGACTCAGAGAGTTTAACTTAGCCAAGACCCACCACTTCCTGGTACATGGCTGAGCCAGAACTTGATTACTAGTCTTTCTGTAACCACAGAACCAGCTCCAATTGGCCCAAACCTATTTTTAACGAGACCCGGAAACAAAGTTTAAAACTTGGATACACCAGTTATGAGTTACACTGGTGAACCCTCAACTGCTCCCCCTGCATTGGAACCAAAAGCCTGGGCATCTGAGGAACCTGAACACCAGAATTCTTTCAGATACAAAGTGTTCATTGTTCAGTAAGATCTGGTGCTGAAACCCCTTAAATCTTGTCCCGAACCCTGGATGGGGAAGATAGATGTGAGCTTTGGCCTCCTGTCTCCTTGTAGGTTGACCTTGCAATAAAAACTTTTTGGTTTTCTAAAAAAAAAACCATGCCATAGTATTAGCTTCTATGTATGTCAGGCAGTGAGCCTTTGCTCAGTAACTTTTCCACCAGAGCCTTAGCTTTTAATTTATTTTCTAACTTTTATCTATGGTGAAATACACATAACATAAAATTTACTATTCTAACAATTTAAAATGTACAGTTCAGTGTACATTTAAGTTCATTCACAGCATTGTACAGCATCACCATCATCCATCTCTAGAACTCTTTTCATCTTGCAAACATGAAATTCTGTTCCCATTAGAAAAAAGTTCCCCACTCCTTCTTTTCCCCCACCAACCCCTGGAAGCCACCATTCCACTTTACATTTAACTCTTAACCACTGAGATACATTGAGACTTGGAAGAGTGACTCAAAGGAGAGCACACAGCCCACAGGCTGTCTGACACACCCCAAACTTCTGATCAGCAGTATATCACGTGGTCCATCAGCCCATTCAAGAAGGCACCACCTTGCTGGCAGGGAAGACAGGTGCCTGAGGCCAAAACCTTCAGCAGGTTAGCCAATAGGAGTGCTACAGCTCCAAGCTGGCACACCTGAGGGGGATCTTAGGTGTCCAATCCAGTTTCCCTGAAGTTTAGGTTCCAGGAAAAACAAGGTCCTTGATATCCGAACTGCTCAGTCAAACTTGACTGGGATTCTCCAGAGGGATTGGAGCCTGACCTTGGACTCCACAGGCTCATTGGCCAGCCCTTGTCAGCTTCTTCCACTAAGTGGTTCCCCGTGGGGCTGGGAATGAGCAGTGCTCCGCTCCTGATGTTACCACCTAAGGGGCTTTGTGGAAATGTGAGGGGTATTTCTGGTTGTCATAATGGTTTGGTTGGGGGCACAGCTGATATTTAATGTATGGGGTCAGGGGTATGAGGCACTCTGCCATATGCGAGGCAGTTAGTTGCCCACAACAAAGAATTTTCCTGCATCCCAAATCACTTTCAAGTATCTCATTAAAATGTATCTTGTAAGTGAAAAGCCTCTTTATAATTATTTGAGCCTAAAACCTAAATCATGTTTTATAAATGTACACAAGTAATTTTGCATGATTTTTATATGTACTAGATTTTTTAGGAATGCAAATATTGACGACATTGAGGGACACTGGTTTTTTTAATATTTGGAACTTTACCCAGAGTTGTTGATCAGTCTGGAAAATCCTGGCAATGTCACTCAAAATATTTGAGTTGCAAAAAAAGTATACACAACTTTATCAGCTGCATTTGAATTGCCACATTCAGGAGTACCCGAGATTAGGGGCAAGCACCTAACTCATTTCTTAGGTCTTCCAGTGTACTCTTGCCCCAGCCTTTAGATGCTGAAATATATATTAGATTATTATACATGTCTATTCTTTTATATCTTATTTATTTTACACTTAGGGCGTTGCATTATGAAACATCACATGTGTTGGTCAATTATATTAAACCACAACTCTCTATCCAAACTCTTAGGAGCCAGCTATGTTTCAGAATTAAGAATTTTATAGATTTTAGAAAAGTGGTATGTTGCACATACAATATATTATATAATGCATCAGTGGTGTCTGGAACAGTATCCTATAATCAAGGACACTGATATTTCTACAGCAAAACATAAATAGACACAGAGAGTCGGATAGGATAGTCTCTCTAGCTTCAGGTCTGCTTAGGGCAGGTTTTGCTGACAAATAGATGTTGCTGGTAAACTTTAAAAAAAACAAACTTTGGATTGTTAAAGACTTTTGGGTTCTGTATAGGGATTGTGGCTCTCACTTGGTGATAACATGGGGGACGTTATAAAAAAGGAGCATTGGATCTGACAGGCTGAGAGCACAGCTCTGCCCACCAGCTCAACGTTGGTCTTTCCTGGACTCACCCCCACCCCGCAGCCCTGACTCCATTCCTAAGGTTCTCTTTTCTCAAAGCCTCTTCTCAAGTGAATGTGACCTGGTTGGTCCCTTTACTGCCTTGCCTGTCAGCTTCTGGACCTTTACAAATTAACTTCGTCAGGTAACCACCATCACAAGCGATGCCCCCTAACGTAACTGGCTGCTCTTTATTGCTGCTCCAAGCAAGGCAGATAGGAGCTCTGTGAGCTGACACCAGTGGCCCTCCCAGGCTCCTTTCTCTTCACTCTCATGGCCAAAGATAAACCATTCTCTCTGATGAAATGCCCACTCTATCCCCCTTGTCTTCTGGATGAGTTCTTTCTTTAAGCCCCAGGTTAAATGCCACCTATATATGGAACTTCCCCAAAGCTTCTGAAGAGTATTTATCACTCTCTCAGGTGAAATCCCTCAACTCTTGTATGTTCATTCATTTCAGAAACATATTTTTGTGAGTGCCTACTTTGTGCCAGGCACTGGTCCAGGTTAAACAACATGGATTTCCTGGAATGATGAAACCTTGGATTTCATGGGATAATACCCCTCAAAGCTCTGCTTTGGGCATAATACATTCACCAGCCTCCTGACCTTGCCAACAGAGCAGGGTCTTCCCCTTACCGCCGTCCCCCCACCCCCAATTCCCAGGAACAGTTTCTTTCCCTCAGAGACAGGGACTCACATTTGTGGGGCAGCTATTTTGATGTGCCAAACACTGCAACATTCTATTCTCTTCAGAAACGGGATACTTGCTGGTGTGGCCAAAAGATAAAGTCCCAGGATAAATGTGTCACATCTTTCTAGAATGTTAATTTCACTCTAGATTTGGGAGAGAAAGTCAATTACTGTAAGGTAAGTAATTTAAAATATTATTTTTACATCGAAATGTAGATATATTGACTACACATTTTTTTCCTAGTTGAATTTATTTGAAGAGGTAATACATGTTTTGAAACAAAACTCAAAAGGTCTAAAAGAGTTTAGAATGAAAATTTACATCTGTTTCCAGTCACCTAGCTTCACTCCCAGGAGGCAACTGCTATTCTCAGATTCTTGGGAACTGTCCAAGAGATCATCTATACATAGTATAAATAAATACCTATTAATGTGAGTTGTGTGTGTTTGGTTTTTGTTTTAGTACAAATCATAGCATAAACTACACACTACTGTGCAGCTTGCTTTTCTCGGATAAACATTACACTATGGAGCTCTTTTCATCACACATTCATAAAGAGTTCTTTCATTCTTTTAACAACTGAACAATAAATATTTCATTGCATGGATGTGCTAGCTTGCTAACCAGCCCCTATGATGGTTATTTCCAATATTTTCCTATTACGAACAACACTACAACAAATATAACTTGAAATTTTCTTCGTTTGTACACATGGTGGTATAATAGGTAGGACAAATTCCTAGAAGTGGGCCACAGATACACTGGATGGTCCAACTGCACTCTGTAGAGATCTTCCAGTCTCTCAACTCCTACACTAGAGTATTTGTTTCCTCGTCCCTTAGCCAATACACAATAGATAATGCATTCTCAAACTTTCTGACTTTGGCCAATCTGATAGGTGAAAACTTGTATATCATTAGGGTTTTATTTGCTCTTCTTACCTAGGAAGGAAGTTAAGTATCTTTTTTTGTTGTTGTCGTTAATGTTCAAGATTCAGTTGTATTTCTTATTCTGGGAACTGTTTCTTCATATCATTTGCCTGTTATTCTACTGGATTGTTGGCTTTTTCCTTAATATTTTGAATTTCTTTAAACATTAAAGAAAGGTACCTTTTGTGATATGAATTATTATCCTCCAGTATGTTGTCTTTTGATTTAGTTTGGTCCCCTTACCTCCATCTAGTCATTTGTAATGTTTTTCAATAGGTGAATTTACCTTTGCTTTTAATGTTTCTGGGTCTTGTGCCACACTTAGAAAAGCTCCTCCCCTATCTGAGGTGATTTAAAAATATTCTTCTATGAATTCGTTTCACCAAAAATTTACTACGCTCTGACTCTGCCAAGCACTGCTGTAGGTGCTAGAGTTGCAGCTCTGAACAAAACAAACCATGGGTACGTGTTTGAGTCCTTTTGCTAAGTTACCACACATTTCCTAAGTACTTCCACAGTTTCATTTTTTGCATTTAATATTTTCTTCCATCAGGAATTTAATTTGGTGTAAACTGTGAGGGATCTGCTTTCTAACTGGTAACCCCGTTGTCTCAATATCATTGACTGAAAAATGTATCTCTCCTTTACTGATTTGAAATGTCAGTTTTACCAAATGCTGAATTCCCATAGCTCATAAATTTTTAAGCGAAAAAGAAGGTCTCAAAGAAATGTGTGCCTCAAGTTTCATCAACAGATCCTTCATGCTGTTAAGTCTATTCTCTTTTGTCTTTGGGAGCATTTGGTGCAAAGTCTGTGTATCACCATCTTTTTATTATTCTCTTTAATCTTCACAATAACTTCCAAGGTAGGTCATATACCTCCATTTTCCCAGTGAGAAAAATAGGCCTAGAGAAGTTAAGAAGGTGTCCCACCAGGGTAGATCCCCTATTGTTTTATTTGCCATGCATTTCTCTTCTTCTGAGAAGTGCCCACCCCACACACCCCATCATCTGCTTCCAGGAGTGAACACCTGTTAGCTGAGACCTGGCCAAGCTGACTGTTCCAGGGCCTGCTCCGAACAAGGTTGGCCAATCACAGTCTTTTCTTGTAACTTTAAAATGGAGACCTAGAGGGGCCTGTCTCTGTGGGTTATAAAGGTGGGGATGTGTCAGAGACCCATTTCCCGCCCCATGGACCAGAGAAACAGAGGAACCTAATCTGTAGGGGCAGAGGATATAGAACGTGACTCCTGTACGCTTAGAATAAATTCTCCTTAAGCTGCTTTGACTTGAGTTTCCATCACCAGCAGTCAAAGGGGTCCTTCATTGGTTGAAATGGGTCTGACCCTGGAATTTATTTTTCCCAAAGCCTGCTCTGGGTGTATCACAAAAGGCGGGCAGAATGCTGTTTTGCCTCTGCATTGTCTCAACGGGCAAATGGAATGTGTGATTACGGCCCATGTCCTCAGCCATCCACTGTGTGAGGCCATCTGTAACCAAATTGCAGGATTGTGCCAGTATAAACTCAAAGCCTACTCCTCTTTTAATCTGATAAAGATGAGTGAAGCTGTGATTTAGAAAAATGAGATCTTTTTAGCCTTTTCACATTGGGTCTCTGTGTGATGGTGTAGAACAGGAACTCATGCCAAAATTCAACCAGCATTTTATCCTCTTATTTGTTCTCTTCTTCCTAGGGTAGTGTTGGTTTTTTCAGAAATTACAGCTCCCCCAGCCCCAGCCCCCAGGTTGGAAATCTGGACTCCAGTTTCTCTTCAGTGCCTCTGGTACTTGACCTTTCTTTTCCATTCTCACTGCCAATTCCAAGTTTTATTGCCTCAGGCCTGAATTGTTGTAATAGAGTCCTAAGGTTATTGTCCCTGTGCCTTTGCATTGGCCTGAAATACCCTATTTCAACGTGAACTAAAGTCCAAGTTCAAATATCACCTCTAGGGAGCCTCTCTGACCCCTAGGATTAGGCCATTCCCTGCTGACTTAAACACCACCGTAAAATATTACAGAGGGAACTATCCAGGGATCAGGTGTGTGAGCAGAGGCAGTCATCATGCTTAACTTGTTAAGGCTTTGTCTCTTTCTCTGTCAGACAAGATAAAATAGCAGGACTGTGGTAAGAATTCAAACTGTGTAGGTAGAAATGACCATTTCAGGGCTCCCACATAAAAGGGAACCCATCCTTATTCCCTTTGCTCTCTTTCCCCAATTTTCTCAGCCGGCTGCTAACTCTGCAGCCTGAATCTTTGTCTTCCTGTAAGTGCCTAGCGGAAAGCATAGCACAGAGCAGGCTTAATGCATATTGAATGAATACAGAAATGGAAGAATGAATAAAAATCCTCTCACTCCTTTAGACTCTCTCTTCAACCTCTTGTGCATATTCCTGTTTACCAAATTAACACTCTTTCAGTTTGGCTTCCAACACACCTCGCTTTTTGTTTAAAAATGATCTATGGCTCTCCAGTACCTATAGGTTTGAATTCCTTGTTTTAGATTCAAGGCCTTCATGATTTGGCATTCATACTGTTTTTCGACTTTATCTCCCATTGTTCACTACTATAATCCTTTTTTAATCCAGCTGTTCTGGCAGGTTTATTCATAGCCAGCCACTTCCCAAAAGTCAGTTCCTTTCTTATCCCTGTCTTTGCACTTTCATTCACACTCGATCCCCTTACCAACAGGCATTTTCTTTTCTGTCTAACCACGTCCGACCCATCTGTGGCAGAGAAAGCTAGTTGCCTCCTAATATATCTAAAGACATTGAAGAGAAGCCCCTTAATATTTCCACCATTTAATGTTTGTGCATACTTTCTTCTAAGATTTATTTTCATGCATTCAAAAATATTTTTTAAATTGTTATTTGGGAAGCAGTTTCTATAATGACCACACACTTATTTCTACTTAGGTGAGCAAAAAGAAGCAATTAGAGATCACCATAATCCTACCAGCCAGTGATTTTAACCTTCAAACAATTCCATTCATTTTTTTTTACAATGTTGAGATATTTTGATCAATCTAGTTTCTGTTCTGCATTATTTGGTTAGCATTGTTTCAAAAAAACATTTTTCATGTCATTAAGAAAGCTTGGTAAAGAAAAATTAAAAAAAAAATAGAAGCACAATATCCATTTGTTTGAGTAAAACATAATTTATTTACTTTTCCATTGTTCCACATTTAGGATTTTTTTTTCAAGTTTTGTTTATTTTAAACAATGCAGCAATGAATATTTTTGTGCATTAATCTTTGACCTTGTTTCTTAATAGTCCTTTAAGATTATTATAGTAACTATATTCTTGAGTGCTTATCACATGCCAAGCATTTACTGCACTGTGTACTGCACTGAAGGCTCATAACAATTCTATAAAGTAGATTATCACTCCCATTTCACAAATGACAAAACTGAAGCACATATAGAGTAACACGCTCAGCACACTCAAAGCCAAAATTTAAACTGGCCAGTCTAATGCCAAAGCTCATGCTCTCAATCATGAACTCTTGATACTTGTTGCCAAAGGATTTGCCAGAAACGTTTCAATCTCTACTCCATCAGCAGTCTAAGAGTGCCCACCACTCCTATTTCTCTTTCTTTCAAACAATTGCTGAGCATTTGCATTTTACTTTCTGTGAGCTACGGCTTCATGTAATTTGCCCATATATCAGTGAAGGTTATCATGGTTCACCAGTTAGTCCAGCTGAAGCTCCCAGCGGCAGGCAAAGTGGGGATATTTCCCCAGGATCTGGTCACATCCACCCCACTCTAATGTGAGAATGACCTGAACAAACACAAACACTATAAAATAATGTTTTTATACTGGGAGACACAGAGCCTGTGCCTGCCTATTTGTGCAGAGCCTAGTGGAGCCTTCATCTGGAAGCCTGTGCATGCAACGAGGGCCAATTTGGAGTCTCCAAAGCTTGTAAGAGCCTAAGCTGGCATCAGAACCTCTTGTTTTCCACTATACCAGATGTTTTCTGTTATAAGTGATAGCCACTGTCATCCCTGAGCTAATTTTCAGACTTTATGGTCTAGTAATTTCTTTTAAGGGCCAATCATTACTTGCAGATTCTTTTTCTTTCTTTTTTTAAAATTGCTCCCCATATATGTCAATTAAAATAGTTCACACATACAAAAAAGTTTTCAGAATGGGTGCTTGGAAGGGGCAATATGCAAGTAAATGGGGGACAGGAATCTTGGCCAATTAAGAATTACAGTTTAAGATCTAGTCCTCTATGCCTGCAATCTACCAGTAATTTAGAGAACTTCCTCTTCTGGAAGTGTTCCCCTCATTTCTGTCTTTATCTCCCAGATCAGCTTAAATACTGGCTCTTGCCTGAGGCTCCCGCTCAGGCCTCACCTCAAGTAAAGAGTTCCTTTTTCATGTTTTGATAACATTGACAGTCCCACCAGATTGCTCTCTTTACCAGGAGTCTGCCTAGCATTTTTATTTAAATGTGACCTGAGCTTTTGTTCTCTATTTTCACTATCAAGGGCCCAGGGCTAAAGGCCACACTTCTTTTTATACCTTTTGTAGCAAGGTGGCGCTGTGCTCATAGAAGTACCTCAAAATAACCCACAGAGAAAATTGGCTTTGAGAAGTTAAAAGACTTGCTTTTGACACCCAGATCCTCTTCCTCCAAAGCTTGTTTCCATTAGAGTTGACTCTCAAGTACAAACATAAAATTAAATATGGAATTGGGCCCCTTCATAAAACATCCTCACCAGCAGAGGGAGCAAGAACACGCAGTGTCTGAAATAAGGTTTGTAATCTGGCCCTTTAAGAATTAGGTTAACTTGGGCAAATTCTTTAATTTTTCTGAGCCTCGTCTGCAAAATATTGATAACACCCTTCCTCCCTTTTCAGGATGGTTATATAAATATTCGGTGGCTGGCACACGGTAGGTGGACAGTAACGTATCTCTAATCTTCGTAAAAGAGGATCACAGGAACAGTTTGGAGGCTAAATAGACATTGATTCTTGTTTGATACTTTAATTAATATTTTAAATTAGTTTGCATATTTTGCATTTAACAATAGGCAAAAAGTTATAGCAACTGTGCAAATAAATGAATACCGATGAAAAAATTTTAACACTCAGTGCTTGCAAGAGGGTAAGGAAGCAGATTGAAACACTTTTTTTAGATGGAAAGCCTTAGAAACATTATACGCTGCTTGCCCTAGTATCTATTTGACCTAAGAAAATAATGTTGAATGGTAGCAAGATTTACAGAAACAAGGGATGTCATCACTACGTTCATAACAGTGACCTAAATGTTCAACTTGGGGCATAAAGTTAATAATTATAGTCTCTCCATCAATTGAACACTGCTGTCATTCAAATGGTCTTATAGAAGACTATTCTAAAGGAAAAAGGGATCACAACACAAGCAAAAAGAAGTCACAAGACACAGGCTGCTTTTACTTTTGTTTAAAAAATACTCCGAGAAAAATCAAAATTTAAACAGTTACAAGAGATGAAATTGTTAGTGATGCTTTATCTACTTGTTTTTGCTTAGCTTATTTTTAAATGTTCTTCAATTAACATATATTACTCTTGTAATTTAAAAACTGGTGTTTTCTTTTACATGTGCAGAGTTGGTGTCTTTCATTCGACACTGACTGCCAGCACAACCAGGCCCATGGTAATGGAAAATAAGTTAATTGCAATAAGGTGGCTTGGAAGTTTCTAGGTAGTTAGTCAAATAAAGTTAATTAAAATCCTAATGAAATTTCACAGAGCTGGTCACCAAGCTTTCACTTAGCTGCTGAAAGGCTGCTATAAATAGACAATGGGCTACACTTTCTCAAAAGGCCTAAACATGGCATAAAATAAATTATGAAAGATTGTTCATGTAAAGGGCCATGTGCCATATTTGTCCTAAGCAAAGGTAACCTGAAACTCCCCCATATCTCATTCTCTAGGTTGGCTGCACATCTCTGGACAGGGTGTATTTGCTCTCCATTACTCAATTTACTCTCCTGAACTTGAAATGGAGTGGAATTTCAATGGAGAGTTACCCATTAGCTTCAGGGCTAAATTTAAACCTTTAATTAAATTAATCCGTTGATGTTAAACACACTGCTTCTCTCTCAAGACACCTCTACCGAGGTTGCTTAGATGTCGCTGAACTTAACCTAGTGTGACGATGGTTCCTGGTTGCATTTCTCTATGCACGCAAACTGCATAGGGAAAGCAGCGCACGTTGTCAGGTGGCTCCTGCCCCGCAACCCCGCGCAGGTCCCCGCTCCTACCTTCCCTGGGGGTGGGGCTAGGGCACAGCATTCAGCGATTCTTCCCAGATCCAGAGGGGCAGCTCTGGGCAGGAGCCCATCTCTACAGAAGACATGGTAGGTTGTCAAACGAATGACAGAAATCAACTTGTCTCAGTTTATATATGGGAGGAAAAGGGATCATAACCTACAAAAATTTGCAAGGTAACAAGGGGAAAAGAGGTGTGAGGCCATCTCAGCCCACCTCAGTCTTCAGAGAAAACAGTACATTTCAGGACCAAAGTAAAAATGTAGGTTGGTCTTTGCTAAGAACTTGATGAAAAACCGACAGCACCATCACATGGGGATGTGTAAGTGAGTCTGGCCACACGGGAGATGCTCACACACCTGGGCTCCTGAGAACCCCGGGGAGTGTGCATTCACCCCCGCGGCTGCACCCTCAGCCTGAGAATAAGGGAGACGGGACCTCAGCGCTCAGCGACAGCTTTCACGCGCGGCAGTGCATACCAGGGGCTTTGGACCTCGCCTCGGAACTATCAAGGCGGACTTATTGCTCGGGCCCGACCGCAGGGCGAAGGTCCAGTGAACAAACGCGGGGGCCAAACCGACGCGTTCGCTGCTCCGGATAGCTGGCCTGCAGACCCACGACTGCTCCGGGACCCCCTCGCCTCGCCCTGCCTGGAGGGGTCCTGCTCGCACCCTCAGTTTCCAGCCTGAGCGCGCGGGGGGGTGGGGAGGTGGGGGGGGAGCAGGCCGCCCTCGCGCCCACGGCCCCGGGAGCCGCCGCCGACCCCGCCCGGGGATGCTCGGACTGCGGGACCCGCTCGGCTTCGCCTTGCTGCCCCGCTCCTCCCGCGCCTCTGGCCCCGCGCCGCCGCGGCTTGGTCGTGCTCCGGGGAGCGCTCCCCACACGTGACGCCAGGGCCCTGCTCCGGGCGCTCCGCGGCGCGGGGCGCGCGCACCGACCGGTCCGGACGCGGGGCCGGCGCAGCAGCCGGCAGACCGGACAGACAGGCGGACGGGCGGACGGGCGGGCGGACAGCCAGCGGCGGGGGGGGGGGGGGGGCGGCCGAGCGCGCGGGCGGCGGCGGCGGGGCGAGCATGGCCCGCCCGCGGGGGGGCCGGGCCGCCGCACACGCCGCCCGCGCCCCGCGCCCTGCCCAGCCCGGGCCGCCGGCGCTCGCGCCCGCCGCTTAGCTCTGCCTCGGGCGCCGCTCGCCAGTCGCGGCGTCGCGGGGACAGCGCCGCGGACGGACACAATGGCGGCGGCCGCCACCCCCGGCACGGCCGCCTGCAGCGGCGGCGGCGGCGCCGACCCCGTGGGCTCCGGCGGGCCGCAGCCGGCCGCCCCGCCGCCCCGGAAGCCGCGCGTGGACCCGCGGCGCCGCCAGGCTGCCCTCTCCTTCCTCACCAACATCTCGCTGGACGGACGGCCGCCGCCGCCGCCGGAGGAGGAGGAGGAGGAGCGCGCGGCCGCCAAGCCCGGCGCGGGCAGCGCCTGCGGCTGGCGGACGCGGCTCGGCGGCTGCGGCGCGCCCGGCCCGGGGCCCTGCCCGCCGCCGCCCGCCCCGCTGCCGCCCCCGGCCCCCGGCGGCCACGCGCCCGCCCCCCGCCTCCTGCTGCAGCGCCAGCTCCCCGACGGGCGGCCGCCGCAGGAGCAGGAGGAGGAGGAGGACGACGACGCCTTCGCCAGCGTGCAGGTGCCGGCCGCCGCCTTCCTGGGCGCCGGGGCCCCCGGGGCTGGCAGCGGCAGTCGGGGCCGCCTCAACTCGCTCACCCAGGGGATCCTGCCCATCGCCTTCTCCAGGCAGACCCCGCAGACCTACGGCCCCCTGGAGCCGCCGGGCCCCGGGGGCGGCGCCGGCGCCCTGGAGCAGCTGCAGAGGTCCCGGTGAGTGCCCGGGCGCGGCGCGCGGGTCGCCTCCCCCTCCCCGCACCCCGGGGGCCGTCTCCAGACTACGAGGGCGCGCCCTCGGGGGGCGTCTGTGCACGCGCTTGGGCACAGCCCGGCGCCCGCGGAGCAGAAGCACCACGGTGGTGCGGTGGGCCCGGGGTGGGGAGTTGCGGGAGCCCCTCCCCCGCCCCCAGCAAGGAGGGGACCTCGAACCTCCCGCAATCCTGCAGCCCGGACCCGGAGACGCGCACCCCCCGCGGGGCGCCGGGTCCAGCTGTGGGTCCTGCCCGCGCGCGGCTCAGGCGCGCCCGCGAACCCGAGCTTGTCGCAGACGCGCGGGGAGTCCCCCGTCGGAAATTCCTTCCGGCGCCTAAGGATCCCTGTGTCTCAGGAAGACCTGGCGTGTTCCTTTTCCTTTCCTAAAAGCCTATAAGGTCCTTCTTGCATTCCCTGGAATCAGGCTTTGGGGGCGGGGAGGCGGGAGAATAAGGGCTTGGGGATTCTTTTTTCCATTGTAAGATGTTTGCTAGAGTTAGTTAAAAGCTGTTACACTTGGTAGCTTAGGTTATCAGCAGGTGTTAGGCATCTTAGCAGAAATATGAAGTATTGGACATTTGCTTATTGTTCAGGAAATAGCTGGAGTTTGTCACCATATGTTCAAGGTACAGTTGGAAGTTAGGTCTGTGTCAGGCGGTGACTGGAGGTTGGCAGAGGACCAGAGTAGGAGGGTGGAGAATGCAGACCTGTTCCCTGAGAGCTCAGGAGGATCCACCTTCCCTTAAGCGTTAAGAAGTCCTCCTATGCAGTTACAGCATTGACTCAACCTCCATTCGGTCAGTTTAACCTCTTGGAGCCTCAGTTTCCCCTTCTGGAATGGGACCTTGCTAACATTCTGCAGGCCTCAAGATGAGAAGGGAGAATGTTTTCTGTTCCACTCTCTCTCCTGTCATGCTCATCTGAAAGCTCAGTCTTGTTCTGTCCTAAGCAAGAACGTGGCCTTTTGGAAAACTTAACTTCCTCCCCCAAGGAACAATTAGGGAAGAACAAGCTGGGCTTATCCAGAAGTTTTCTGAGTCTCCTTCCCAAGTGGGTGAAATCATGACGCTGCTTAGTATGTAGCAAAGCGATGTGCAGGGAGGGGTGTGGAATGGGGGAAGTAGCCTTGTGAGTATATGGATCAGTTAGCGACGCTGGACACAGGTGATGGTCTGGCTCTGGCATTTCTTGTCAGAGCACACATCTCCTAAGCGGTGAGTGCATGGGAGGGAAATCCCTTCCTTTCTGGGTGAGTGGTGCGCCCTCAGCAGTTTCTGGGCAGCTTAGTATTACCACTTGACACCACTCACTGGCTCGCATCTATAGCTTGAACATAAGCACAGCTAATCCAGAGGGTCATGCCAGAAATTGTAATAAACATACACATTAAGTGTGCAAGGCTGACCTGAGCCTAGGTAGATAGATGTGTTCCTGGGCTAAGAGGAGCTGGCGGTCAGATTACCTCACACTTTGTGTCCAAGAATCTCATTTAAAGGATATGGAGAATCTTTAATATTTCTGATCCAAAGAGTAGCCAGGATTTAATCTCTGATCCTCTCAATATGAAGCCCTTAGATGCTTTATTGATCTCTCCCCACAACATACACATTAAGATGAGTTAGTCAATATAAGGTGCTTTCTTACCTGACAATCACATTCATCTTACTGCTTCAGAATTTTCCATAATGGGCAACTTGATGATAGGCATTAAAAAAAAAAATTACAGCTGTCCACAGAAACAGCATTAAATTTGATGTACAGAGAGGAGGTAAATGGGCAAACCTTGATTTAAGAAAGGCCTTGAAGAGTTAGCTTGGCCACCAGCTGTTGGAGTGGCAATGAACTTGAAATGTCTTAAGTTGTTTTGTTCCCTGCACTGCTTTCCAGACTTTTGTCAGAGGCATGCCACTTTTATGATCACTAAAGAGTGCTTTCACTTGCCTAGACAAAGCATGATATGTACAGTACAGACTCATTTGAAGAAAGCCCAGGGCCAGCTCAAAGAATATCATTTGCTTTCCTGGTGTGCCCCCCTTGAAGAAACCTTGCTAGCCTGGGTGGTTCGTTCCATGTACCTCTTCAGGATGTTCTGCTGGCGTGATGTTTTTAAATCAAATTATGCTTTCCTTAGATTTGTTTCTTGTTATTTAAGGAATTCCACAGAACCTTGCTTCCTCAAAAGCTTGGGCTCTAGGCTCTTCAGCTTCCCTGGAGCTCTTAGAAATGCAAACTCTCAGGGTCTATTCTAGATTACTTGAGTCCCAATCCGCTTTTTAACAGGATCCACAGATAATTCATATATGAATGGAAGTTTGTAAAGCATTACCATAGTGTATCTGAAATCTGTCTTTTTTTTTTTTAAGAACTTGAGATTTCATATATCAGGCTTGTCATAGGTGTATAAAAATCAATTACCCTGTTTCAATTTTTGAAACCTTTATTTTTTGTTATTTCCATCTGGACACTTATAAAACCAATCATAATTATTGTTTTGACTTCCAAACTTTGAAATGACAAAGAGGAATATTTCTGTGTCCTGGTATGACACAGATATGTCGATGGAATGATGACATAGTCTACAGAGACTATGATATTTAATGTCATGTTTAATCCTCACAGCCACCTCTCATGTGATTCTTTCACAAACCCAGTTTAGCCTCTTTGTTTGGGGCTCCTAGCTCTGTTGCTTGTCAGTGTCTATTGTAGCCTCTTGGAACTGGGACCAAAGGGCCTCACAGCAGGACCCCGGCCCTGGGAAGCCAGAATGCTGGGATTTGCTCTCAGGCTAGGCAGCAGACCTGGGAAGTCAAAAACGTTGCCTTCTAGCTTGACACCCTGTCCTGTTTCTCTGCTTGGACTGGAGCACTGTGTGAGGAAGGTGTTAATGGGTGAAAGGGAGTGTAAATTTATTAGGCGTGTTTTAAGGTTTCTTTTCACTTTAAAAATTACATCTCAGGCAGCAGCTGGCAGCATTCCTGGGTTACCCCACTTTCTAGAGCTTCAGAATGGCAGACAGCCACCCAGAAGGACTAGTGTAGGCTAATGACCAGATAGGTGCATGATAACTAGGGTATTATTTTAAAATTTCATAAGGGTTTTGCTTCTTAGAACACCTGAGTCAGTATTGTACTTGTGGAGACTTAGACCTTAAATTGAAGGAGGTGATGTGGTACAGAAGAACCCCAAGTCTTGGGTTCGAATCCTGTGCAACCCAGGGCAAGTTAATCAGCTTTTCTAGGTCTCTTTCCTCATGAGAGCCTTGGCCTATGTTTTGGGATCTTTCAAGTGCTAATTGCACTTAGCATTTATTATTGAGGGCTATGTAGGGGTGTAATAATACATGCTTAATACTTATCTGCACTTCTCAAATGGAAAGGTGTTTAAAATCACCTGGGGATCTCCATAAAAAGCAGATTCTGATCCTGCAGGTCTGAAAGGGGCCTCAGTTTTGCCTTTCTAACTAGTTCCCCAGAATGTGAATAGACTGCATTTTGAGGAAGCAGACTTTGGTGTGACTTTAATTGTTTCTTTTGAAAGGTCAAAGAAACTGAGGCTCAGAGATGTTAGGTAACCTGCTCAAGGTCACTCAGCATGGGACAGAGCTCAGATTCGCTTCACACTCCCATTGCTTTGCAGACTTGGAACTTCTAACTACCCTTCCCTCTGTATTTCTCCTCTTGGGGTAAAACCTGGACTCACTGCAACTGTAGTCTTGGTCTTTACTGAAAAGAAAAATATGAGCCAATTAGAGTATTGACAACCAGAGTAAGAAGGGGGAATTAGACATTTTTTCCTAACTCTGTCACCGCCTTGCTTTGGGACTTCAAGCAAGTCACCACCCTGTGTGCTCCAGCTATAAGCCACCTAACCCACCTGGATTTCAGAAGTCCATAAAGGACTTTGAACTCCTTAGCAGTAAGCAAACTCAAGTTACTGTAGAGCCATCTTTACAGCAACATGAATTGTGGAAGCCAAAGCTGCAGTTCTAGGCAGGGCGGGGTTCTGGTCGGGACAGGTGCGCCCCAAGGCTATGCGGAGGCTGCCCTGCCAGGGGCTCAGGCCAGTAGCCCTCCTCCTTGCAGTCACAAAGCCCAAAACAGTGTGGGTGAACTCAGAAGGGGAAGTCAGTCGGAAGCCTGCTCACTGCTGTAGGTGCCCAGAGAGGGCAATCAATTCAAGTGTGACATTTACCCTCCAGGAAAGGCAGGGGAAGCTACAGCATGGCTCCTCACAACGCTGTCCTGGGAAGGTCTGCTCACCTGGACATTTTCATCAGGAGAGTTGTTAGGTAGGGAGGAGGCCAAGAGCAGGTGGCTTTGGAATACACTGGGAAGGAAAGGTCCGTGAGGCCAGGTGAAGTGATGTGATGTGGATCAGAAATGCCAAACCAGTACTTGGCAACTGGATTCTGGGTCTCCCCATGCCATGGCTGGTAACCCTGGATAGGTTACCTCACCCCTGCCTCGGTTTCCTTATGGAATAAAATGGTTGAGATAGAAGAACGCTGTTATTTTTCTAGGTTGAGTGTTCTGAGCCTATTAGTTCTGCTGCCTGCTGCGGAGGCTGGGGCATGTTCAGCTTGGGGATGTTTGGGTAACCTAACCTTAGAATCAGATGCAGATGCATTGTTAAGTTTGTTCCATGTGGCTTCAGTTGGCAGGATATGCACTAATGAATGAATGAATGGGTTTCCCTCTGTGGTAAGGGCTAATAAAAAACACCTGCTGTGCTCCGTATGGCAGTGGAGGCGTCATTGGGACTGACAACTTTAGGAGGCCATCCAAGCTGGAAGTGACTGTCCTGTGAGGATGTTTGTCCCCAGCCACCACCACCCACATCTCAGAAGTGCTCTGTAGTAACTTCTGCTGCTAAAGGGCCTTCAGGTTTACAGAATACTTTTGTAGACATTGATCTTCGCCCCTAGTAACGAGGAGGGCAGGAATCCAAGGTCCCAGAGTGGGCAGAGGGTGACCTAGGTGATTGTTTTCTGTCAGGTATGTTGTGGAGGAAATTCTAGTATTGGGACCTAATGCCTTGTATCATTTATTCAACAAATATTAAACTCAGTGGATATCAATTATGAGGGCACTATTGTTCTAGTCATGGGCGATATAGATACGGTCCCTGACTGTGTTGGGAAATGTACATGAACAGGCCAATTATTCTAGTGATAAGTGCTTGGTCAGAGGTGAGCTGCTTCTTTGAGCCCACACCAGGGCAGGGACATGCCCTCCCCTTTGGGACCTGGCTTAATGCCTCAAGACAGTATTTTTATCTAATAAACATGTCCCAAGCATTATTCTAAGTACTTTGTGGTCATTAAGGGGGTTCATATTTATAATAATCCTCAGATGGCACTACTTCATCACCCCAATTCTGAAGCATAGATTGGTTAAGTGACTTGCTCAGGACCCCTCAGCCTGTGTGTGGGAGCTAGGTTCAAACCCAGCCATTCTGGCACCAGAGTCTGTGCCCTTACCCACTTCACTCTCTGTGCTGTGGTTTGTGAGTCAGGCTCATAAATGCTCATGAAACTGGCTTCAGCTGAACTGGGCAGAAGGTAGCTTAAATGACCTCTAAGGGCACTGCTCACCACCCTATGGTTTCTGTATTTTGGTTTCTGCTTTTCTGTCATTCAGGAAGGACCTCTGTTTGTGAAGGCCCAAAGCACAATCCAGGGCAGATGGCCTCTGTGACTGCAGTACCCAGTCCTGCCTAGCCCCTGGCCTGCTTCCCCTCTTTTCAGCTGTACCTTATTTCTTGTTCACCTTTGATACCTCGCATGCATCTGGTGCTTATGTGCCTTTTGTTTTTTATATTGTAGTGGAATGGAAACATGAGCCTGAACCTCAGGAACTGTGTTGTGGTTCTGGCTCTGTAATTACTTCGGGACCAGGTTCTCATCCATGAAATGGGAATAATAATAACACCTCCTTCCTGGGCGAGTTTCCTTGGTTTGGACTCTTTGTATCTTTTCAGAATCACCCTTTCTCCTAGCCCAGAGGGTCTGCAGACTGTGGTGATGGGGAAATTTGCCCACTGGCTGTTTATAAATAACATTTTCTGGGAAAACAGCCCCGCCCATTTATTTCTGTGTTGTCTTTGGCTGCCCTTGTGCTTCACACAGAACTGAATAGTTGCGGCAGAGACCGCATGGCCTAAAACGCCTTAACTATTCATTCTCTAGCTTCTTACAGAAAAAGTATTTGACCCTTGCCCCAGAGGTGAGCACTGGTCCCCTGGTCCCATCTGGCTCACTCTCGCTATCCTTGCCTTCTGGAAGTTCTTGGCTTCTGTTTGAATCTGCCAATACCTTCTCCCACAGCTGAAACCTAAGTCTAGTCTTCTCGGTTTTAAATTCCTTGTATTTCATGTGAAGCAGCCATGGCCATCCATCGTCCATTACTGCAGCACTCCCTGCTCCCCTGGGGATTATACCCATTTTAGAGCTATGGAAATCAAGGCACAGAGGGGTTAAGGAGACTTGCCCATGCCCAAGGCCTCATAACTGTAATCTAGAGCGAGAATTCAAACCCGGATTCTCTGCCTTCTAAGCTGAGTTTCTGCTAAACCCAGTAGGAGTCTGTGAGTTTGTTGGTGACCTGAAATCAGTCATGGTGGAAGTATTTATACCACGGGAATCAGCCAACTTTACAAGTTGAGGCTTCCTCCACCCCTCCTCGCCCCCGCCCCAGAGAGCTGGTTTACCAGCATGTGTACCAAAGGCTACATCACACATCTTTCTGTTCCATTCTTACCTTTGGGGGCTGTGTGAAATGTCACCATCAGAGCAAGAGTGTTGAAGAACAGATGTTTTTATAAGAATCTGTTACTTAACATAATTTTGTGAATTTCCCCAGGAGTCACCATCACTGATTTTTCCACTTGAAAAAAATTCGACCACCTGAGTTTCATTTTATGTGCAATTTAAAGATCATACTTTTCACAGACACTGTGGGGCTCAAACAGACCTTACATGTAGGAATCATTAACTCATTAGCCCTTACTCATCTTCACAAACTGTGTAATGCATATTTATTTTTGTTTGGTTTTTAAAAGCCTCCATGAACATTCAGTAGATCAGAGTTTCTTCATTTTTTCCCCCTTTTTGTTTGTGGTAACATTTTGGATGATTGCATACTAGTTTATATTTAACAGGCTTATCACTAATTGGGTTTATTGCCACACATTCAGTCACAAGGACAAAAGCATGTAAAACAGAACATGCAAATGCTAGAAGTTTAGGACTTGGAATATTGTAATAATGCGTGCATGGAAGGGCTCACCCTTGTCCTTGATTTAAATGCAGGTGTGCTTAAATCTAAGTTAAATTCCATGGTAAATAGATAATAAACCATTCAAGAAGAGACTAATGAAATATTCAAGAATGCCAGATTTCTATGTGCCTAGCACATTGATTTTTATTTTAAAGCACTTTTCTCATTGACCTAGTGATTTATAAAGCAAAATCTCTACTTTGATTATCTTAAGAAAGAAGGGAGGGGGAAAATGTGAGGGACTGGAGGAGAGGCAAAGTCTAGTTTTTTGTTTTACAACAAGAATTGCATGTTAGGAGTAAATGGTTGGTCTGATGTTGAAAGATACTTCTTGATGAAATACTATGTTTTGTTGAGTTAAGTTTGCTTTTGGAGAAAGAATAGTGAAGAAGGAAGATGAGATTATAAATGTTCAAGGTAGTTGTGTGCGTAATTGAAGCATTTAATTTATCCACCACAAAACAGACATCTGATAATAAAAGTTCTACTTGTTTGGGGCTTTACAATTTACAAAGTGCTTTTGTATATATTATTTTATCAAGTCATTTCAAAAAGGCAACGTGATAGCTATTTTATAGATTAGAAAGTCAAGATCATGAAGAACTAAGTGACTCCTCCATGGTTAAGTACTCCATATATGGCAAAAATGGAATTTTGAAACATGTCTTATAATTCTAAGTCAAGAGGGTTTTTTAAATTAATTTTTTAATTGAAGTAGTATTAGTTAATAACATTATATAAATTTAGGTGTATGTTATAATTTGACCTTTGTATACTTACTCTCAAAGTCTAGTGTTTATCCATTACAGTATGTTTGACCCCCTTTACCCATTTCTCCCTTCCTCCACCTCCTTACATTTTATTGTCTGTATTTATGAGTTTTTGTTTTGTTTTATTAGTTCATTTGTTACTTTAAGTTGAAAGTTTTAAAACAAACAAAATACTTAAGGAAAACAAAGAACTCTATTAGTACTGTAAAATTTTATTCTCCTTCCTGCCCCAAATCTTCCACTTGTATATTAGTTAACCTCAAGAGAACAAAAATGCTAGGGCCCCATCCACTTCAGACCTATGGGCTAGAGTCAGTCAAGATCATAATGTTAAAGTACAAAGAAATATTGTGCTGCAGTTTTGGCTATCAGCACCTTCTCATCAAGCCAGGATGCTGATCTTCATGTGATAACCTCTGGTGCAGGCCAACAGAACCCTGGTTTGGGCCCCGAGTTGTGGAAAATTTTCCTAATAATGACAGCTCTCTCCAAATCATAGGTTGGTGTCAGTTCCTCTTTTCAGGCTCTCCTGCCGCTCCACTTCCTCAGCACATTGGTCGAACATTCAAGAGTAGAAAGACCAGCTTTGGAGCTGGCTTCTGACACTTTTGCAAAACTCATTTAACCTCTCTGAGCCTCAGCATCCTCGTCTGTAGAATGGGAAAAACAATTCCTGCCCTTTTGGAGTGTTGCAGCATTAAAGAATGGAATAGGAAGCCGGTTGCAGAGGTTTGGGCCTTGGTGGTGGATCAGTAAAATTGTAGCTGTTAATTCTGTTCACGATTGTCCTGCATCTTATACTGTCTTTGAAGAAGCAATCGAGAGACTTGACAAGGTCTGCTGAGATTACTGGGAGTGGAGCTGTTTGCTTTGGTGGAGCTAATGCTATAGTACGCTACACAGATAATTTGCTTTATTGTTTTAATTTTAAATAGTAAAGTAAAATTAGAGCAGCAAAGGAAAACAATACTCCTTCCAGCAGGTGATGCATTTCTTTCTATTTACACTGGAGTCTTGACAGTTTTTATTGCCAAAATAAAAGTCTTGGGGGCTGGGCAGCAAGAAGGGATGAATTGACACGTTCGTCATTGTGCACTTAGAGCAGCAGAGTGGGGAGGTTAAGAGCGGCAGTGGATCTGGCCCACACTTAGGCACACGGAGGACGCTGCCCTGTTTGGCAGATCTGTGTAGCCCAGTTGGGACACATGTGAGGGGAGGGAAATGTATCTCCAAGGACAATTATGGAAAATGTGCCTTGGCTCACTTTCTTTGCAGAAGCCATGATCCTCATTCCATGATCTTTGTGCTGCCCACTTGTTCTCCTTTTTAAGGCAGGATACCCCCAGAGTAAGAAGGCTCCTGCGGGACCCCTGTAGTTTCTCATTCCCTCTTCCCAGCCCCTGTTTCCCCTCCTTTTTCACAAATTCCTCTGCATCTGGCCCCCATTTCCTTTCTTTAAACCCCTGGTTTGACAGAGTTGGTCTTTGTCCAAGGCTCCCAGTGGAGTTCACTTGTCATTGGGTGAGCAGCAATCCACACCCTATGTGCCAGGTTGTTCACATATCTTGGTGTGACAATCAAGTGGCTTGGTTGTTCAGAGATCAATGGGGCCAGCCCCCAACTTTCAGAAGAGAATGTAGCCCAAAGCAATTGGGCTTTCAGGCAGCAGCAGTGTTCAGGGCTCCCATTCCTGCAGTGGGAACAGGCAGCCATCCTACAGATAGCCCTTGACCTGGGCCTGTAGGTTAGCATGATGGCATGGTACATTGAGTAATCTACTATGGAGGTGAGTTTCATTTCAAAGAGTGGCTTTTGAGGAGAGACAGATGTGAGCAGAGTTGGGTTTTTGAAAGCTGGAGGCAGGGTCAGTCGAGGAGGAAGTGTGTGCTATTGAGTGTCCCAGTTGTCATTTCAGAAAGATGAGCTTGTGCACATTCAAAATTGTCTGTTCTAGGGGGTTCAGTCTATTTTTATATACATAGAATTTTAGAAACAGTTTCATGGGGTTCACGGATGCCTGTAAATATCTCCCCAAGGGAGGAAGATCAGCAAAGAAGCTGATGCGAGAATCCCAGAGAAGGGTGGGGGCCTGAATGCAAAGGCAGCACAGGGGCCTCTGATCTCTTGTGGTGCTTGGTAACTGCACAGATTTGGGGCACATCCTTAGTGGCACCACTACTTTAGTCTTCAAAGTCCTTTGGGTCATCTGCTTCTGCACTCTTGTGTGTACTGGATTGAATAGTGTCCTCCAAAATTCACGTCGACCTGGAACCTCAAAATGTGACCTTATTTCGAAATTGGCTCTGTGCAGATGTAATTGGTTAAGACAAAGTCATACTGGAGTAGGGTAGGCCCTAAATCTAAGGACATTTGTCCTCATAAGAAGGCCACATGAACCTACAGAGACAGAGAGAACACCATGTGAAGATGAAGATTGGAGTGAAGCGTCGGTAAGCCAAGGAATGCCAAGGATTGCTGGCAAGCACCAGCATCGGGAAGAAGCAAGGAAGGACCCTCCCCTAGAAGGAATCAACCCTACTCTCACCTTGACTTTGGACTTCTAGCCTCCTGAACTCTGAGAGAGTAAATTGCTGTTTTGCAAAGCCCCCTAGTTTGTGGAGATTTGTTACGGCAGCCCTAGGAAATGCGCCTCAGAGCTAGAGTCAGGATCGAGGTCTCTGCCCAGATGAACTAGTCTTCCTTCCCATGGCCAGTAGGATTGGACAAAAGTCCCAATAGACAGAAGAGCCTGAATGGGGACATCTGGAGGTGGCTGAGGCACTGTGGAATTCGGGGGGAAAAAAATCTAAACTCTGCTGAACAATTCTTTTTTTGTTCAGTTTTTTGGCATAGCCATAGACCAGTTGTTCTCAGAATGTGGTCCCTGGACCAGCAGCACCTAGGAGCCTGTTCAAAGAGTTATTTCCCAGGCCCCACCCCAGGCCTCCTGAATCAGATCTTCTGGGGGCCCCACAGCCTGAATCTTCAGGCCCTCGAGGTATGTCTGGCTGGGCCCATTCCAGTCTGGGAATGACTGCTATAGACAAAGCCTCATGTGTTTCAAGCTTTGTTGTACCTCCTAGAAGATGTAAACAGTGCTGATAGTACATGAAATATTTTAACTTTGCTTCAAGTCATTCATTCTAGGACAAGTCAGTGAAAATCCTCTGATGCAGGGCTCTGCTGAGAGGCCAGGTGCTTTAGGTGTGAAGCTCCACACAACCCCAGGTTCATCATTCCTTTTCTGTCCCCACTATGACCAGCCACACTGTTGACCTGGTGAACTTCTAGATGCAAGCCTAATGAATTCCTTTCACATTAGCTTTTCCTGCCTCCTTCCCTCTGGTGTGTCTCTGCTCTCATTTGTGTCCTGAAGCACTTTGTATTTACCTCTGTTTTACAATCTTAATAGTTTTCTTCAAGTATTCAAATTGAAATTTTGAAAGCCCTTTGTCACATGCCAATGTCTAGGGATACAGTGGGACACCAGAGAGATGGGTTTCCTGCCATCACAGGTCTTCATGTGAGAGATAGGGGAAAAAATGGAACTGAATAAAAAAAACACATAAAATAAGTTCCAAAGAATGCTGTGGAAGGAGTTGGAGAGGTCTGTGAACGTCTATTAGATGAATGGCCTTTCTGAGAAGGATGAGAAAGCAGTGACCCACCTAAGACAGGACATGAGTTTCAGGCATTGGGAACTGTAGGTTTTAGGGCCCTGGGGTGGGAACAAACTTGATTGGTTAAGGAAGAAAAGGGTAGTGGGAGTATGGTGAACTCAGGGCTAGGGGGGCTGAGCCCCAGAATTGGGCAGGGGCCACAGCACAGCAAGCCTTGTAGGACACGGTGGAGAGTTCTTACTGTGTGGTTAACTGTGGTCGGAAGCCGTTGGAGAGTATTGCAGTGGAGAGTGCTGTGCTCTGGCTTACCTTTTAAAGTCCTGCAGAAGGCTGTGTGGCCAACAGATTAAAGGAGGACAGGTGGCATGGATGTGGGGAGACATTGGGGAGCCTCTTGCTTTGACAACTTGGCCTCTTGCTGAGAGACACGGTGGCCTGGACTAGGGTGAAGATGGCAAGGGGGTGATGGACTCAGGATGCAAGTTTTTGAGATAAAACTGACAGAACTGGTAGGTAACTTGGGTAGTTCCTGCCATCATGGAGCTTGTTAACACCCAGCAGGTGTTAAGAATGCAGCTGCATTGCATGTTACAGAGGGTAGGTCCTTGGTTCTATGCAAGCCTGTAGTAAGCATGATGGTGGGTTTGACCCATTTGTGGTGAGGAAGGCTGGTTTCTGGGACGACTACTGAAATGAGGTCTAAAGCAGCAGTGCTCCTATGAGAATCTAAGGCCTGATGGTCTGAGGTGGAGCTGAGGTCATGATGCTAGCTTTGGGGAGTGACTGCAAATATAGATCAAGCTTCACTGGCTTGCTCACCATTTACCTCCTGATGTGCAGCCCAGTTTCTAACAGGCCACAGACCACTGCCAGTCTGTAGTCAGGGGTTGGGAACCCTGGTCTAAAGAATGAACAAGGGCTGGGAGGACTGGACAAACCACAGGACCAGCCTAGGCAGACTTTCTAGTGGGAAAGAGAAGGGAGCCCTGGAGGAAGCAGTCCAGAGAGAGAGACGAGCACGTAACATAACGGCTGCATGGAGGATTTTGATCTGCATCATGAGAGTGGTGGGAAGCCATTAAAGGGTTTTCAGACATGTGGAATCAGTGTCTGATGCAGTATGGAAGAACAGATAGGGGAAGCTGCAAATGAGAGAAAACCAGAGAATACTGTAATGGTCCAGGCAGGAGATGGTGGCCACTTGCCAGACTAGAGCAATAGTGATGGGGGTGGGGGGAAATGGGCAGATTCTAAAAGACTTAGGGGGCAATGGAATGGACTTAGAGATGGATTGGCTATAGAGGGTGGGGGAGACAAAAGCATGAAGGGAGACCCTTTTAGGCCCCTTTTAGTGTGTCAGCTGATTGGATGGCAGTGCCATCCCTGCAACATGGAGGAGGGTGTGGCACAATGCAATGCTATGAGTTTAAAGAATACTACTTAAAAGAAAAATTGTAGAACTGAAGATGACCCTATTTGTTTTCATTGTCTTTATTTTTATTTTTATTTTCCTAACCCTTGTACCTTTACTCTCCAAGTAGCTTGAGGAGATATATCTGTAGGGTCATAAATAACTTTCTGGGTGAGGATGCGCATATGGATATTTTCTTTTTTCTTGTAAAGTAGAGAATGATATTTATGGTTAAAGAAGATCATCTAAAGTTTTGTGTTCATTTCCAACTTTGGGGGCCTAAAAATCCCAACATTACTTTTTAAGATAAGTGTTGATCAATTTCAAATAAATACCTCAAATCCAATTTTATTCATTTAATTTCAGTTAGAGACATAAAATTTCTTTTTATTAAATAAAAAAATAATATCCTTGAATGAGATCATGAGATATTTTAAAACAATCCCAAGTTCAGCTTGCACATATTTGCAACTGATTACTAAGTGCTGAAGTCTGAGTGATTTTGAATGTGGAGAATAAAGATATGTTCTTCAAAAGAGAAAAAAATGGCTTTGCAAAACTGCGTGATGGTCTACTGCAGTGTCCACATGATTTCATACTTCAAAGCAAGGCCATGATATAGTCTTAAAATTCTAGCAGCAATTGCATCTTTTGTTTTGTTTTGTTTTATTGGTGATTTTTCATAATAGAGTATTCCCCTATTATCCATGGGGGATACGTTCCAAGACCCTCAGTAGATGCCTGAAACCCAATTTAATATTCACTATGTTTTTTCCTATGCATACATGTATATGGTAAAATTTAATATATAAATTAGGCACAGTGCAAGATTAACAACAATAACTAATAACAAAAGAGCAATTTTAATATACTGTAATAAAAATTATATGACTGTGGTCACTAGTTTCAGGGGATCCCTTGTTGAAGTCTTCGTAAAGGCTCAGTCTTCTCTGGCACAACACGTTGGCATCAGTCAGAACACATTTTCTGTTCATGCGTCTTCCGTGCACAAATTTAATGCCTTTTCCATCTTAATGAAGCACTTATCTCATACCGGGGATGTAACTTTTGCAGTTAGAGGTGTGGCAGCAAAACTAGCATGAATTTCTTTTTCTTCTTCAAAGTTTCTGAATGGAAGATTCATTCTCACCATATATCTTAGTAACCTCAGCATATGATTTTTATTTTCCTTTCCTAAGTTGAGAACGTTTACCTTTTCACTTAAAGGAAGCACTTTATGGCTTCTTTTTGGCACATCCAAATTGCCAGTATCCATACTCTTGTGATTTGGGGCCATTATTAAGTAAAATAGGGTTACTTGAACACAAATACTGTGATTCTGCAAAAGTCGATCTGATAACCCAGACAGCTAGCTGCTAAATGACTAACTGACGGGAAGTGTCTACAGCATGGAGATGCAGGACAAAGTGATGATTTATATCCTGGATGGGACAGAGTGGGATGATGAGAGATTTCGTCACACTATTCAGAGTGGCATGCAGTTTAAACCTTAGGAATTGTTTCTGGAATTTACCATTTAACATTTTAGGACCGCGAGTAACTGAAACCATGGAAAGCGAAACCTCTGGTAAGGGGCGCTGCTGCAATGGAACACTTATTGACACATGAGATAGAAATCACTTCACATCCCAGATCTGCCATTTCCTGCGTGTGACCTTGGGTAGATTCCGTAATCTCCATGAGAGCCTCACTTCTCATCTGTACAGGGGATACCAATTGGGTAACAATTGGATACCTCCGAGTATGACTGCCAGGATTATATCTGATTTTTGTAAAGTACTTAGCACAGTGCCTGGCACATAGGTAGTTCTCAATAAATATTTGATATGATGATTATATCCCAGATGCTGTGTTGGTGCTCTGCATATTTTGTAGGGGTGACATCACAGTGTAAATGAGGAATTGAATTCTAGGGAGTTAACTTTTCCCGCCCGGTCATGTAGAGCTCAGTAGAGCTGGGATCCTGTCTAACCCTGGAGACCACTCCTGCCACTATGCTTTATACAGCCTTTGACACATGTAAGGTTTTATCCAAACAAGTTTTGTGACCTTCCTGAGCAAAAACAGTTTCTGTTTTAGGATCTGGGTGGCGTTTGGTGTTTCTTGATACTTGGCACTTTTTGACACTTTCAGCTGTCTAAGAATATATGCTGATGTGTGTGTCATTTACCTATCCAGCCCATGTTTGACTATATATATGTCAGTGGGGAGCTGCTATGTGTATACAGAGTGACTAAACCTGATTTTTTATCAGACCCTGTTTGCTCCAAACACTGGTGAATAATTGAGGCCCCAGAGATGAGAAGAAATGAGAATGATATATTTCAGTCCACTCATTCATCTGGATATACCCTCCCTGCAAGCTGTATTTTACAGAACTGGAAATAATTTAACCTGTAGAGTTTATTAAGAGGTGCAACATTTGTTATGTGTAACTTGAATTCTTTTGGAGCCAGGAAAATAAAAGTCAGGACTGGAATATAAGAAATGTGCAGGCTGGTGAAATCTGGAATTAAAAAAAAAATTTACACGAGAGTTCAGCTTTGATTTTATATTGTCACAAATTAATACCAGATGCCTGCATTTCAGACAGAATCAGAAGCTGATCTGAGAGAGTTGGAAAACAAATCACTTTGCCATTTGGATTACTGATTGATATTTTAGAAGTTTCTTTTTGTTTTCAAAGGGAAAATAATGCACATTACAGGCCTAGCAAACAGAACTTTAATAAATATCAATTAACAGAAGATGCCCAAGGGAGGAAGTCTCCAGTTTCTTTTTATAACCTTGGCAAAAAGTAATTGAGGTGACATTTTATTAGCATTGGCATCTCCCACTTGCACTGGGAGCTGGTTCAGCCTTGTGTAGCTATGTCCAGATCTGGTAGCTTCATTTCCACTTTCCTTCAACCTCAGGTCAGGGGAGAAACACAAGAACACTTCTGTCTGGGGCAGCTGGACTCATGTGGTCTCCATGTGGCAGGACCCCAGGCTCATGGGGAGGCTTACTCATTTTCCCCTATGGTTTAAAAAAGTGGCTTTTAGTTTTGAGCCTTAGGTTTGGTTTCAACAGTGTTCCCTTATTCTACAGGCCCCTTTTCTTGCTGGCATTTGAATGACTCATAAAAATAAGTTTCAAATAGCCTGACACCTCTGCTGTGTTCCTTGACTGCCTTCTGAAAGGTACTGCTGTGGAAGAATATATGCTGATTTTTCCGTTTGAGCTTGTCAGAGCATTGCTCGGATGACCGGGCGAGTTGAGTCTGAGTTCTGGCTCCGCATCTTGGAATTGAGAAGTGACAGTCACACTGTCAGACTTTGATGAGAACCACTCTCTGAGGCTTAGCCTGGAGAAAGGAATATCAGAGCTGGGTGGTTGGAAGATCACAGGAGAGGAATGGAGTGAGGTTGCTCCATGGCCCCCAGGTGGCCCTTGGTATTTCCCACAGTGTCTGGGCCATAGACTTTAAGATGGATGAGAAGGGACCTCATAGAGTCCTGGAGGGGTGAGGCTGCCATGTACTCCTGAGCTCCAGGTATATTGGAACGAAAAGATGAGAGCCCTCACACCTGCACACTGCGGATAATATTGGCCCAAAGCTTCTCAACTCTGAATGGAGACCCAGACTGTGTGTTCCAAGTACTTCTCCATTTCCTCTGTAGGCCTTGGCATCTGAACTTTGTCCTTCTATGTTAGCTGCCTTTGCTGTAAGGAGTGAATTTATATTATAAAATTTTTAGCTTATATAGCTGATTCTCATTGCTCACAGTGGTTATGTATTCTATAGAGTCACTGTGATTGCTGAATTAGCTACAGATACTGACTACTGAACCACTGTTCCCAGGGGAAATTCGGGGTTGGGTTCCCGTGAGCCTCTAGTCACATTTTCATCATCTGATCGATTAATAAACTTGTTTTGTGTGTGTTTAAAGGTACATTCTTTAATAAATATCACTAATTCGATAACATTGAACTTATAGCCAGCAGTAACTCATGCCTGAAGGAAGCTTTGCTCACATATGTATTTTCTCTGTTGGCCACATCACAGTCTTCTTGTGCTTGGCAACATTAAACAGAACTTTGGTACTTTGCCTAGAAACCATTTTAAACAGCGAAATCACCAACAAAAAGCACAAAAATGCAAAAAAACGTGGCACTAAAATTACCACAAAAAGGGCACTTGTTTGCAGTATAAGAGCTGAAACAAGGCAGAGCCTTGTCTTGTCACCTCAGCTGTTTAAATTTTTCTCCCTTTTGCATGTACACATGTCCGTGAATGAATTTAAAAGCACCGATTTGGAGTTGAAAGTAAGTTTTAACAAGCAGGCAATTTGCAGTCATGAAATCTGCAAATAATAAGAATTAACTGTATAGTTGTCTCACCTTATTCATGGTTTTGCTTTCCTTGGTTTTGGTTACATACGGTCAACTGTGATCTTAAAATATTAAATTAAAAATTCCAGAAATAATTTATAAATTTTAAATTGCACACTGATCTGCAAAGCATGATGAAATTTCGTGCTGTCCCGTGTCATCCCACTGTACACTACCTACCATTAGTCACGTAGTAGCCACCGTCTTGGTTATCAGATTGATTGTCTCGGTATCACAGTGTTTATGTGCAAGCAACCTTTATTTTCCTTAATTATGGCTCTCAAGTGTGAGAGTAGTGATGCTGGCAATTTGGATATGCCAAAGAGAAGCTGTAAAGTGCTTTGTTTAAGTGGAAAAATATGTACATATAGGGGAAAAAACCATAATATGTGTAGGCTTTGGTACTATGTAGTTTTAGGCACCCACTGGCAGTCTTGGAACATATCCCTGCAGACAGTGGGGACTACTGTACTTTACTCAGGTGTTTCTTAAGTGTGTGCTGTGAGCTGGAAACTTTCCAAGACTGGGATGTCTCAGAAGGAGTCTGTTTTTTTTGTCTTAGGAAGGCCTGCCCCATTCATTCTCATATTTATTCCTGATAACACCCTTGAGGGCTGAAGGGCTGGCTTTACTGTCTTCCCATTATTGATGAGGAAAACAAGAACCCGAGAGCCAATGGGACTCACGGTCCCAGTAGGAAGTGGAGTATGATGGAAAAGCATAAATTTTGGAGCCAGACTTAGGTAGGAATCCTGACTTTGCTACTCCCATACCTGTGTGACTTTAGGCAGTTTTTAACTAAAATACAACCTTTCTGACTCTTTGCTTCCTTATTTGTAAAATAAAGATAATGTTAACACCCAGTGTGAGGTTAATGTGAGAATTATGTGAATTAATCCATATTTAGTGCTTGGATCTGTGCCCAGCACACTGTAGGCCCTCTGTATGTGCCAGCCACAGTTGTCATTGAGCATGATAGGTACTCAGGAAGTGCTTGTTGAGTTGATCAATGATGACTGTAAAGATTAGGGAAATGGTAAACTGTGGTTGCAATTGTGCAGCTCAGGCCAAGAGGAGATTTTGCAAATTCCAGTCCTTTCGATCCCCTTGGGTTGCAGGGTTCAGACCTAGTAAATCTGTTTTAAAGCTTTATTCATCGAGTTTGACTGTCAGCAGTCAGCAGATTAAACAGACTTTTGTCAAGACTGTGTCATTTTTGATGACTGGACAGCTAATCAGATGAGCAAATATTAGTGGGCACCTGCTGAATGCCAGGCATCCTGCTTAGTTTTAATATTAATCTGTGAATATTCAAGTAATAAAAGATAAGAATATGAGCTGTCATAAGGCAGGGCATAATTAAGGCATGTAAAGAGCAAATCCCTGTGTCACCCCAAAACCTCTGTCTTTACAGCCACTAAAATGTACTTGAAACTGCCAGAATTTTCCTTCCCCTCTTTTCGCTCAGCATCTGGTACAGATGGTAGTAAAAAGCAGTTGCATCCCCCACAGGCCTGGGGAGACCACATCATGTGGAGGGTCTCCAGACTGAAATCATCCCCAGACCCATCAGACATGTACCTTTCTAAACAGACCTCAGGCAGCCAGTCCATCTCCTTGGAAATGCCTTTCATGTCACTAGCAGGAGATAATTACAAAGGATGTGGAGTTATCTCCACATTTATCTAATTACAATATGGTAGTAATTTGGAAAATTGATTCTTTATCTTCATTCTGGAAGCCCCATTCTTGGGCAGTAAAGTTACTTTCTGCGTTTCTTCTTCCCTCTGTGGACCCCAGTCTCACAGTTGAGTGGCACAAAAGTAATCTTTTCATGGGATGCTTCAGTTAGGAACAAGGAATAGGACAGCAGATTATGAGAGCAATGGAGGAAATTTGTTTGCTTTCTAGAAACAGAGTTTGGAATTCTCCAGCCCTGGGGTGAGGAGGAAGGCACGGGGTCTGTTATTTGCTTACAAAAAAATTGCAGACCTAAATTCACATTCATCTTATCTAATATTAAGCTTTGCCTAACTTGGTTACATTCATAAATATAAGCTTGATACTGTTCTCTTGTTAGAAAACCCCTATTTTCTTGAGGAAAAAAATTACCTTTCCTATAAGCAAGTATTTTGTGACACAGTTTAAGTAGACTATTTACTCTCGATAGTTTTTTTCTACTGTATACACTTTTTATTAGTGAACAAGTGATTCTCTGTGTCTGTGTTTGTTCCGCCTGAGGTGATGGTGTGAGATACACTGCTAAATAGATTCCAGTCAGATGGTCCTGGCTGTGTGAGCTTATAAAAGACATCTGTTTAAGTTTAAAAATAAATAATTAAAACACATGCACAGACAAAAGATTGTTGCTCCTGGCCTGATTAAAATTAGTCTGCTGTTACACAGGCTCTTATATTTTTCTCAAAAGGATTTATTTATTTATTTTTTCCATTTCATCAAAAGATAAAAGTCTAAGTAGAAAAAAATGGTAAAGCTTTGGATCTTTTAAAACTCATTGTCAAGTTACACAGTTAAAATACCCTCTTGTGGCACTAAGACCCTTTTGTGTCTCTAGGGAATTGAAGGTAATTCTTTTCTATGGCTACTCTGAAATTACCTAAATAAGATAAAATTCTTCTAAGCAAGAACTTTCAAAAAGGTGTGTTAATTTTCAAGAAACGTTTGGTAGAGGGTAGATTGCTAGAATCTTGAATTCATAAATGGGAAAAGACATGGGCAAAGTCATCTTCCAGTTTTATTTTGTGAGGCCCTCCGCCCCGTGCAGTGCCAAACACTTACTTTTTGGAGTGGTAGGTGCCATGTGTCGCCTTGCACTGCTAGGTGTGATGCTTTGTGGCTTGCCTGTCTGTCCAGCGAGCCCTTCCTGGAGAGACCTTGGCAGGTCCATTGTCTGAATCATTACAGCAAAAATCTGGTGTTGAGGGGCAGATGGTCATGGATATTCCTGTCAAACAGTTCCCAGATGTACTTTGTATGGGCTGTGTGTTCTGTCTGGTCTTCATCCCAAGATTCCTTTGTCAGTGGAGGTCTCTCCCTTCTAAATATGAACTGGCCTGTGGACTGAGGTCAAAATCTTGTTTTAAAAAAAAACCATAATGCTGCTTCTTTATCAGTCACGTCACACCTTCATACTTTCTTGTAAAACACTTTACTCTGGTGCTTTTTAGGAATCTGTGTTTCAAAAGTTGTCTTTAAATTCCAGTTGTGTTAAAAATGAGTGACAGTTTAAAACTAGCAAGTAAAATCATCTGTAATCCCATCACTGCCAACATGTTGGTGCACTTACTCCAAGGGTGGGATCCTGTCTTCTGTCCCTCATCCCTTCATACCATGTTTCTTGTGCCTGTCCTCTGTACCAGGCACTGGGCTAGGTACATGAGATGAATACCAACTCTGCTGTCATGGAGTTTGAGGACCAATGTGTGTGTGTGTCTGCTTGTATGTAGGTACCATGCTTTAAATATGGTTTTGAATTGCTTTTTTCTTTTTCACTTAAGACAAAAAAAAAACCCACATTTGTAAAGTACTAAGAAAACTTTAAAAAATACTTGTGATAAAGCCTTTGTAAGAAAGTTTTTATAATCTAGATAATCACCTCTAATGATTGTTGTGGGTATATTACATTCTTTTCAAGCAAGATATTGTTAGCTTAGATGGTCAGCTGCCTAATGGCTTTCCAAAATTTAGGCAGCTAAAGGAGGCCTGGACCTGGCATGGTTTTTCATTAGGCTTGTTTTTTCAGGAGGTGTTTATAGAACATACACCATTTGCATAGAGAGTTGAATAAAATGTCGTTTATTCTCACCCTCAGGGAACTTATAGTCCTAGGCAGGGAGACAGATAGTTAGACAAGTAAATAAGTGAATGTAAATATGAATCTAAGTTGTGCTAAGTACCCTGGAAGAAAATAATGTGAGCTGTGAAAAGAATAGTAGAGGAGGGGAGAGCTGCTTCTGCTGGGTAGAATCGGGGAAGGCTTCTTGTAGGAGGTGTCTTCAGCTGCTAGAGGAGAAGCCACCAGCATGTGAGGAGTGTGTGGCAGAGTTCTAGGCGGAGGTAATGAGGACATGTTCAAAGGCCACATGGCACAAAATAGCCCATTTGGGGGAAGAAATGAAAGAAGGCCACTGTGGCTGAAGAGTATGTATGTAGGTGGGGGTGGGGGGAGGTCAAGAGGTAGGCGGAGCTGTTTGCATCTTATAGGCTTCCTTAAAGGGTTTGTATGTTCTTAGTACAATGGGAGACAGCCGTGGGTTTGAAAGTGAGAGCAACAAGATCCAGAACTGAGTCAGAATCAGCTAGGGTGGGCAGGCATGTGTACGGTTCAAGGTTTATTTCAGAAATAAGCTAGATAGTTCTTGGTGCTGGACTGAAATGTCGATGTGTCATGGAGGAGGGCCAAAGATGACGTGGCCTCTTGTATCACTGACTGAGATGGGGCAGTCCGTAGGGGACTGGTTTAATGGGAGAGGGTCCGAAGAGGAGGACGAGTTTGGCTTGTGAAGTCTGAACTGCCCATGAGAATGCCATATGAAGATTTAGGGAAGGTGCGTTGGTGTATAGGACTCTGAAGCTCCAAAGCAAGGCAGGTTGATGAAACATCCGCGCATCATCAGCATGTGGATGGCGTTTAAGGCCAAGGGAGGGTGGAATCACTCAAGGATGGGGTACAGAGAGATGACAGAAGCCCATACCTTGACGGTCTTCTACACTGAGAGGTTGAGCAGAGGAAGACCTAGCAGCAAACACATAGCACAGCTAGGACGTGGAAGCGAAACGGACTGGGCCCTGCCAGGGAAGCCTGCGTGGCTGAGAGAAGAGGGTGCAAGGGGCCTGCAGGAAGAGTTGGAGGAGTGAGGAGAAAGCACAGGATAGCAATTTGGGAGCATGGGAGGGGAGCAGATACAGAAATGGAGCAAGACTGTGGAGTGCCTATTTGAGGCTGAGGCTAGTGAGCATGGATTTATAGTGACGTCAAACTACTTGACTGTGGTTATTTAATATAAGGACACAGGGATGGTTATTTGTAGGAGGAGATCACTCCAGACAGGAAGGACCATGTCTCCCAACTGCTTTTTACCATACAAACATTTATGTTTGTTAGTATTAATTTTCTTAAGCAAAATTAAAAAGCAAGAGCTTAAAAATATTAACATATCTAATCAAGAAAACAATTCTATAAGGTAGGTCTTTTTATCCTCCAATTTACAGATATGGAAACTGAGGCAGGGAGTTTTAGCGCATCTATGATCCCAGGACTGAGAACCCATGGAGTGGCATTTGAACGCAGACAGTCAGGTTCGAGAGTCGGGTTCTTGCCTGCTATGCCCTGCTGCCTTGGGGCTCTGTGGCCACCCTGGTGGTCTTCCATTACACTCTTTTAGAGGGGCAGCATTGTCAGGAGGTGGAATTGTTTCTGAACTTTCTATAATATGAAACACCCCTTTCAAGTTTTAAAGACATTTTCATCTTTAATCACTTGGATATAGAGCGAATGGTTAATTTCACCTTATAAGTTAGGATGTGGCTGTCTCCCTTTAGCCTGTGGGTGTTTTTCTTGGCTGGTCCACCCTGTCCCCAGAAACTCCCCACACATCCACTAGGTTGATGCAGGCCCAGTGTCCATCATCACAACAGCAGCAAGTGCACAGCCTAACCACCCAAGGCCCCCACGCCAGCCAGCAGCTCGGGCCAGTGCGTGGCCCACTCTGTGTGGGCCGTGCATTTTCTGTTGTATTTTTTAAAGCATCTGGGCCTGAATGGCCAGTCATAGAAGTGGGAATGAGATTATATTCCCGTTAGGTTTACCTACAGGCTAACCTCCACTGAAAGACAGGCATGATGTTGGGGAAAAAGGGGTTTTGGGGGTGCCAGAAATTGTTCCGTGCATCTGTAAACTAAACTGAGTAGATAGAATACAAACAGCCACGTGAGCTTTTATATAACATAAAAAAAAAAGTTTGCCATCTTGGCCATTTTTATGCGTACAGTTTAGTGGTGTTTAATACATTAATACTGTTTTTCAGTTACCCTCTAGAACTGTTTATTTTGCAAAACTGAAATTCTATACCCATCCTCATTCCCCACTCTCTCCAGCCTCCAAAAACCACCATTCTACTTTCTGTCTCTTTAAATTTGACTATTCTAGGTGCCTCATATAAGTGGAATCATACAGTATTTGTCTTTTTATAACTGGCTCATCTCACTTAGCATAAAGTTCTTAAGGTCTATCCATGTTACAGCATGTGTCAGAATTTCCTTTCTTTTAGAGGCTGAATAATACTCCATTGTATGTATACACCACATTTTGTTTTTCCATTCATCTGTCAATGGACATTTGGATTGTTTCCACCTTTTTGCCTACTGTGAATAATGCTGCAGTGAACATGGGTGAACATCACACAAGATCTTGCTGTGTTTCCTCACTTATCTAGAAGCAACCTCAGGCAGGGGTGATTCATAAAGGGAAAGGGAAAGTTGGTATGAATGCAAGCTTGATGAGGAATTTTCAGGAGAAAATTCACATTTCAGGGAAATGAATTAACTTCCTGTCTTCTGGAAAGAAGCAATTCTAGAGATATTTTGAAGTGTATGCTAACAACTGGATAAATTAATCATAATGGGTTTTCTTATCAACCTGTTATTCTGTTGTTGTTTTTTTGCCTTTATACATATTTTCTTCAATGATGGCACCAATGGATTCTTAAATACCACCCAGAATACCATAACAGTACACATAGACATATTTATGTCTCTATGGATAATATGAATACATTGGTTTTTAAAAAAAATTATTTTTAATAACAAAGAGGAATACCTGTGTAAAATATTTATAAAAAACAAATTCAGGTTACCCATAAACCTTCCTTCAGATGACCAGGTAACATTTGGTGTAGGCGTGCATACATGGGTGGGGTAGGTTCTGTCAGTTTTCATTTGCTACGTATATATTCTCTCTTTTTCTTAATACTAGAGATCAGATTGCATGCACCATTTTGTAAGTTTCCCCTTTTCACTAAACAATACATTTGGTCATTAAATCATATTCTGCATCTGACTGTTGGTGTCTGGGTCTGTATTGCATTCATAGGAACATATTCTCTTGGTGATGCCACCTGTCCTAAGTCAAGTGTCCTGCAGGTTCTGTGTTGGGTGTGATTGAACGTCTTACAAAGAAGGAAGGTTGGCAGGTCCCTCATCATATAGCAGAAAACACAAAAAGTTAGCTCTAAATGACTTAACCAGGATGGGGGAAGCTGGAAATAGAAACCAGATCACTCACTCACTGCCTGGTTCTCGATTCACTTGATAAAATGAATCTCAAGATCACTATCAGCAGAAATTATTTTCCCTAATCTCCTGGGACTGTGCCGCAGTAATTTTATGTTTGCTTAATAGTAATTTCAATTCCATGTCTATTTTTTTTTTCACTTAAAAAAAATGAAAAATTTCCAGGCTTTTTTGGGAGACTTTCTGGATCTTTCTTCTCCCAGGGCTGGAAACCTGTGTGGCCACAAAACTAGCAGAGCCTAGGTCCGACACCCTTGGGCCACCTTCACTGCTCCCCTGCAGAGAATCATCAGGCTCTGGATGGTCCAACTAGAGGCCAAGTATTTCATAGACTGTTTGGAAATTCAGGTTCTGTTTTGTTTATCAGATGTTGCTTTTTTTTTTTTTTCAGTTTTATTAGCTCTTTCAAAATATGCTTTAAAAGTCTAATGAGGTGCCATCTTGATAGAAATCATATCGGTTAGATTCTGTCCATTATAATTTGTATGCTGTTAATTGTTTTGGGGTCTGGGGGTGCTGATTATTTTGGTTTGGTCAGTCATTCAATGGGTATTTCTTGTGTATTTCATGTTCAACAGGTATTTCTGGATGTAGGGAGCCCTGAGTTACATAGAGGAGCCAGACAACATCTACCATGATGGTACAGGGCTGTGGAAACAGCCTTGCCCAGGAAGCCATGGGAGCTAGGAGGGGCCCTGCATGCAGGGAGGAGCTAGAAGGAGGAGGGAAGGGGCCATCTCACATCTGGGCCGCTGAAACCCAAGGTGTGCCCTGAGGGAGCTCAGCAGGTAGCTTGCCTCTTTGGAAAGAAGAGTGCGTAGGGGTGTGGAAGGAGACTGAGCATGCAGGGGCTTGTGCCCTTCTGTCCATTCCCATGCTTAAAAGCAAGAGGCAGGTTTTCATAAACACTGTAGAGCTGAGCTGGCAGCTCTTTGGGTGACACCTGTGGCTGTGTGAGCAGGACCCGGGGTGGGGGCGGTGACAGCTCCTGGGACTGCCTCCTTTCACACACGAAGCCCCTCAGGGCCACCCAAGGGCAGTCACTGGGGTGTCTGACAAAACTAATGCCAGTTTGCCCTTTTAGAGTAAAAGAAAATAAGAGAAAACAGGACTCTCAAACAGATATTTGTCCCTCCCCACCCAATGTTTATTACAGTATTGTTCACAACAGTCAGAAGGTAGAAGCAATCCAAGTGTCCAGTGATCAATGAATGTCTAAACAAAATGTGTGTGCTACTATGCAGCCTGAAAGAGGGAAGAAATTCTGACTTGTGTACAGCGATGAACCTTGAGGACATTATGCTAAGTGAAGTAAGCCGGCCACAAAAAGACAAATACGCTATGATTCCACTTCTATGAGGCATCTAAGTCGTCAAATTCATAGAAATGGAGAAGAATGGTGGTTGCGATGGGAGATGGGGATAATAGGGAGTTAGCGTTTAATAAGAGTACAGTTTCAGTTTGGGATGATGAAGAATTTCTAGAGATGGATGGTGAATGTACTCAATGCCACTATATTATGCACTCCAAGTGGGTAAACTGCTAATTTTGTGTTATATGTATACTTTATCACAATAAAAAACAAACAAACAAACAAACAAAAACAGTGTTTTCAAAGGAAGAAACCAAACCAGGGCTTAAAGCAAAACTATGCCCCAGGCAAGAGCCGACTATAGAGCCTGGAATAGAGCCCACAGCCACTCTGCTTCCTTCCACCAGGTGAAGCATCTCTCTCCAGGTCCCCTCTGATGTGGCCCGCCCTCATTGTGAGAAAAGCAGTGGAATCAGTGCATCTGGACCGAGGGCCAGTTCCCCCCACAGGTACCCATGATACACAGTCTCCAGTAGGTTCCAGTTACCTGAGACCCAATCTAATGATTAAACACATTAAACTTATTAGGTCAGCTATTTTACAAAGAAACTGCCTTGTCTGTCAGGAAAATATAGTTATTTCTTCACTCCTTAGAGTTCCAGGAATGAAGCTTCCCCTGGCCCAATCCAAGATTCCAAAGTTAATTTTATTTTTAAACCCATAATTCCTCCCTAGTTGGGTAAATTTTCCTTCTTTCTTTGGCAAAATAACTTCCATTTGAAAATAAACTTTGAAGTTCTTTAAAGCTAAAACAGCTTTATTTCAAATGTAGCAGAAACAGAAAGAGCTGCACTTCTTTTGAAACAAACTTCTGGAGAACTCATCAGAATCCGAAAGGACCGTGGAACAGATATCCTATTGCTTTGATAAGTACGTGAGGGGGTTTGAAGTGTCCTGTTACCTGTAGAGGCTCTCCTGAGATGCTTTTGAAATCCTGTTGGTTTCCCTTAATTGAAGCCAGCCGCCCGTGTGGGGTCACAGGAGACCATGGGGCAGGTGGCTCCTGCCTGGGCTTGGCATGGCCCACTTGGGGCAGCCAGCCCTGTGGAATGGAGGGATCACTTAGCAGCCCTCCTTCCTCTATAAGAGCGACATGTGGTGAGCTGCTAGTTCTGTAAGAGGTGAGATACAAGCATGGGGAAAGAAAAATAATTTTTCTTCTTCCGTTTAAGTTCTGGCCTGGTTAGTTATCAAATTGACATGAGACAGATTAACAGGAGAAAATCACTAAACTTATCACGTATGTACATATGGCGCTTCCATAATATGAGACCTTAACCTGATCGGGCACTTAAGGCTCATATGCCATCTTGAGCTAAGGAGAAAGGAGCTGGGGGAGGGGGTGCTGGAACTCCAAAGGGCAGAAAGGCAATTCACGTGGAGACAGAAAACCAAATGTTTGGTAAACAAACGTTTGCTGGGCCATCTTTAACAATGGGACACAGAGAGGACTTTGGTCCAATGGGCCCTGCTAGGTTCCTCACTGCCTGTCACACTTAGTTCATACTCAAACATAGATATCTATGATGAAAGCTCCCTTCCCAGAGTAGGTCCAGATTCTTTTAGGCAGTTAGGGGAAGGTCAAAGGTTTTCCCTGAGTCTTTCATTTCTTAAAAATAAACAGCTTAAAATAATCTTTTTCAAAAGGCATATTTTGGGGTGGCAAACTCTGACAAGAATGAATTTCCTTGTCATAGTGATACCTCAGACTCTTTAATATAGAAGTTGCCCTTTTCCTTATCTACCACCTCCTGGCTCTATGACCTTGGGCAAGTCACATACCATTCTGGAACCTCAGTTTCTTCATCTGTGAAAAGGGAGTCAGAATAGTACAAACTTTATAGGGGTGTGAGAATTAAATGCAAAGATGTCTTCTATTAAGCCCTTATTAGAGTGCTTGGTGTATAATGTTCCCAAAATGAAACGAGCATGTAACTAGGGCCTGTTGGCTTCTTGATCTGGCCTGGTCCTTCCTGAGAGCCTTAGTGCTGTTTGAAGGAATGTCAAGCATGCATAGGATGAAGGTCCCCTTTATTTCGCATCTCCGCTCAGGCCTCCAGAGGGTTGGATGGCAGGGGAGCTTCCAAGCTTTATGCTCTGTTTCTGGGTTCCAAGACCACATAGCCAAGGCTTCTTGGCAGCATGTTGATGGGCCTTGGTCTGTATATGCCCTTTTATGTTTTTTATTTAAAAGTAGAAGCTAAACTGCTGGGTTTCTCTGGACCTGGGAAAATGAGCTGTTGATGATTATGAAGCATTGAATTGTAGAGCTATTTTAATGGATGCAGTCCAGCGTCAGAGTGAGCCTCGCATATCCTAATGCATGACAAAGTTCACTTTCAAAAGACATGTATCAAAATCTGGGAACAGAAATCTCTCAGACTGAATAGGGAGCAAGGAGCAGTTTGAGGAGCCTTTTCCCATATGTGTTAGTTGCAGAGAAGGTGAGAGTTTGCTCTTCCTTTTAGAGATGAGCGGGTAGCATTGTACATTATTGTGGGGCTCATGGGCTTTGCTAACATGTGACCTGGGCCATATGTGTTCTCACCTGGACTGGTGATCTCCCACGTCTATCCTAGTGCTGACACCCAGGAAGCCTTCCCTGATGTGCTCCTCATTGGCCCCACAATGGCTGTCTGGAGTCCTCCTTCTTGTTTTCACAACACTTAGGCTGGAGGTATATATATATCTATACACATACATACACATACATACATACATACATACATGCATACATACACATATACACATACATACACACACATACATACACACACATACATATATATGTATGCATGTGTGTGTGTATACATATATATATGTATATATATATATGTATATATATATTTTCCTGCCAGTGCACTCTCCATTTATATCATTCTCTCTTAATGTGCCTCCCCACCAGATTGTTCTTGAAGGCAGGGACTAAGCTATTCATCCTTGTCATGGGTGTTTAATAAATGATGGTTGCATGAATGAATGATGGTTTATAATTCTGGTGAGTTCTATTCTAGGTAGTGGAAGAGAAGGTTCACATGCATTGAACTTTCCCACGATATGTACACTGTCCTCGTCAGCCCTGCTTATATTTATTCATGCCTCCATTTCTTGGTAAAGTTTTACAAAGTCTTTCTGTTTTGCTAGTCTCTGTTTCTCTTTTGACAGATCAAAATGTTATTATTTCTCCTTGCAATTTTAGCAATCTATCTAATTTTCAGGCAGGGCTCTCACTTCTACTCCAGTGTTGCTTTGACCGTCATCCCTCAGCTTTTTTCCAAGATTCCTGCAACCCACTGAAATCCTAGCCCCCTGGGCTTGGCTCCTCAGGGCAGAGCCAAGGGCTCCACCAATCCTCACCAGGGATCCAACTGTCACGTGCACCCTCGCTGAAACTCTGCTTCCCCACAGGGAATCAGTCTTGCATCCCTGCTGAATGGGACATGGCCCAGAGCTTGCCTGAGTACCAAGCTTTGGCCTGTGAATGTTTAACCAGAGCTGTGTTTGCACTGTCTCCATACTAAGTCAATTTAAAAGTAGAAGCTAAACTCCTCCTTGGCCCCACTCTGGCTGTCTGCAGTCCTCCTAGAACAAGGGACCAAGTCTTACATTTTTTTGTTCTTCTTTGTATGCCTGACACCTAGGACTATGAATACTTGTGTGTATGTGGTGGTAACAATGATAGTTTGCTTCAAGTCACATAATAGAGACAGAATGGGATCTGGAACCCCACCCTAGTATCCCCGCTATGCCTGGTAGCACCATCCTTTGCCTGATGATAGTGGTTTTTAATCTTGGGATCACATAGACTTTTAGGAAAGAGTGGGAAATGGACATAGATACACACATGCATGCTTTGCATCTACTTTAGAAGATGCATGGAACTCCTAGGAGGTCCATGGACCATGGTTTAAGGACCCTGCCCTAAAGAATGACATCATTGACCATCCTTAGGAAAATGAAATAGCTGCTGATTGCATTTATTTTAGTTCATTGCTTTCTGAAAACATCAGTTGAAAACAGTATATCTCCACCTCCAAAGTTGTTAAGAATATATTATTTTCCACAATAACCACTTAGTATCACAAGCAAGCCCTGGCATAAAGGGACTGTTCAGACCTCTGGGGTAGGCTTTTGCCTAAGAATCCAATCAGTAGTTCAGTCCACATTACATCTAAGTGAATATTCATGTGGTTTTAGGCACAGTTCTCATGCTGCGACTTCACTCTAGAAACCTTTCCTGAACAGCCTGAACTGTGCTTGCTAATTATCTATTCGATGAGGCAGATACACTAATAATATATTTTCAGAGAGCTCTGAACAAGCTGTTAAAAAATTAAACTACCTCCCCAGATGCTGACAAGCTTGAGGAGGGTGTGTTGTTTTTCTTCTCACTTCTTGAAGGCCCAAAGGTACTTTTGGGTTCTCTCCTAAAAAAAGGTATATCAGCCTTTATAAAAAGGGAGTCATTTGCAGGTGTGTCTTACACTAGAGGCTAGAGAAATGAGAAATTAAGGAAATTGATGTTTCAGAGCTCCAAATAAATAACACTTTGATGATATGTACAATAGGAGGTTTCCTTTTGGAGATGCAGGGAGAAAGAGGATGGACAGGTGGGCAGTGGGCAAGTGTTAGGTGATGCAGTGCTTGAGGCCAAGTAGACCATCCCCTGTGGGAAATGTGGAGAAAATGAAGCCCTGGTGAATGTGATGAGCAGGCCTTGCCTTACTGAGAGGTTGCCCGTGTCTACCACCTTCCATTCTCACCTGGTACCTGCCACTGGAAGCAGCCCCCTCAAAAGACGGCTTAAACCCACATTAGAAAGGAAAGGTGCTAGCTCTGCAGTGAGGTAGTCTGGGCCCTATCCTAGCTCTCTCATCTAGTGCTGGCCTGGGCAGCTCAATCAAGCTCTCACTCCTCCACAGCTCTAGTCAAAGAAGGTGGAACAAGATCCACAGCTTTCAAAATTGCATTATCTAGAGTTCTAAAGATCTCAACAAAAGCTTTAGGAGTTTCACAAATGGTTGGTTCAGTTTCTAAATATATATATATATATATTTTTCTCCAGTATACATTTTTCTTACGTACATAGGTTTTATATATCACATAAATATTTTAATGGCTTGATTGAGATAAATTCACACACCATCTTTTTAGTGTCTTTTAGTATATTCACACAGTTGTGCAAGCATTGCCACTATCTAATTTTAGAACATTTTCATCATCCAAAAAAGTAATGGCATGGCCCATTCCACTGACTCCCCACAGCCATTCCTAGGCAACCTCTAATCTACTTTCTGTCTCTATGGATTTGCTGCTTCTGGGCAGTTCATATAATTGGTATCATACACTGTGTGGTCTTTGTGATTGACTTCTTTCACTTAGCAAATGTTTTCAAGGTTCACCCATTTTATAGCATGTGTCAGTACTTCATTCCTTTTTATGGCTGAATAATATTGCATTTTATTCACCCACTTATCAGTTGATGGACATTGGGTTGTCTTCACATCTTGGCTATTGTAAAGAGTGCTGCTGTGAACATTCATGTTCACATTTTTTGTGCGAGCATGCTTTCATTTCTTTTGGATTATATCTAGGAATGGAATTGCAGGACATATGGGGTAATTCTGTGTTTAGCATTTTGAGATATAATTTATATGTGCATATATTTTATACTTACATACACATATATGGTTTTTCATAAATTGTTTTTAAAACTGGAGCAAAAACAAACTCAGTAGTGTTCTATAGCAAACCCTATCACACTGATGACCATCTATAAGTTAATTATGCATTAATTAACGTGGGCTGCCTGAGTTAGTTGATTTTCTGCAACTAAGCTTCACCTGCCACATCTATTTAATTTGTGTCCTGAGATGTTTAAAAGTGGTTACCATAGACACCTACTTATCTGTGTCAATTGATTATCTCCATATTGTACAACCAAGACCAAAAGAAATAAATTAGATGCTAGATTGACCTAAGACTGGAAATGTCATCCATAATTCCAGGTTTCAAAATTGTACATAAAAAAAAGCTTCACTGTTCTAATAATGATTGAGTTATAAGTAAATTTTACACACTCAGATTTATAAAATTTATAATGCTAATCTGTTTTATATTTGGGGAGGTGACATAAGATTTAGTTTGAAAAGAAAAAGCATTCTGCTACTTAAAAAACAATCGAACATCAGTGATCTGATGATCTTTGAAGTCCCAGCTTTGGTGTTGGTTTCGGCTTATGCTGGCTTTTGTGAGAGGGTCTCACAAGTGCCCCTCAAAGCAATGTTAATTTAATACCTTGGAGCAGATAAGATCTATGTTTGCCTGGTGTGGGCTACCTGTAGCTGCAAACAGTTGTCCATGCTTTGCGTAAGGATTTATTGAGCAGCCCTGTGCTGAGGCGATATGCTAGTCATTGAAGGGGTCTCAAAGGAGGAAAGACATAGTTACCTGTCTTCAAGGTACTTGCAGTCAGGTGGGAGATACAGGGGATAAAATAATTCTTCAAGCATCTAGATAGGAATATTTTCAAATACAGTAAAAAATACCAGATGTTGTAGGAATTTAGAAAATGTCAGGGACAGCTCTGCAGAGCAGGTGGCAACATGCTATGCCTTAGGATGGTGGTGGGGTTTGGGAAGATGAAGCGCTGGTGAAGTAGATCCTGAGTTTTCTTTCGAACTAAGATTTGGTCAGCTTTGGGCTCTTCCTTAAGGACAGCAATTCAACTGTGCCCAGTCCCCATTTAGTTTTCAATAACAGGAATAAACATCAGTGGGCAAAGAGAAAGAATACATTTTTAAAAGGCTTCCAGAAAAGAATGAAATCATTTGGGCCCCTTGGTAGGAAAAAGGATGCTGTTGATAGAAGCTAGATAGACAAGGAAACATCAGTCTTTGTTTCCATAAACTGCTATTGAGCCTGGGCCATGGCAAATCTAAAAAACTACAAAGTAAAGATTGATGAAACCCCATCAATCCCAAATTTGCTATAATTTATTACATGCTGTTTCTGAGCTGTCAAAATCCATTTCTACTGAAGGCGTTTGGGAACAGAGAAAGGTCACCCAGGAAACCAAGGGAGAAACTCAAGGGAGGGATTATGCTGGAAGGCAGCATCCTGAAGGTCCCATTAAATACCACTTGGAAGCAACCAACCCTGCCTGACTCCCTGCTGGTTCTAATTAGATCCCATTGACATCTCAGCCCTTCAGGACTGGGCCAGGGAAAGGAGTTTGCTTCCAGGCAGGGTTAAGCTGACTCTTGTCTTTCTCCAGTCTTTGTGCTGCAAACCCCTAGCAGATGCCCGAGAGCCCTTACTTTGCTTTCTAATGGGAAATAAGTGTGTAACTGTCCAGCTTCTGCATTCAGAGGCATTCCTTGAAAGCACCAGAAAGCATCAGTAAGTCCTAATGATTGAGAAAGGCAAGGTTACCAATGCTCTGGGCCCATTGTCAGGACGGGTGTTTCAGAAACAGCCCCATGCTGTACAGAGAAGAGGGTCCAGGATGAAACATGCTTCCTGCAGAGGCTGGGGAAGAGTGGAGGTCATGGATCCATCAGACACAGCTCAGTCACTGGTGGGCCTTCAGAAGGAACAGGTTGCAGTCAACCCCTGTCTAATGAAGCAGCTCCAGCCTGCAGCGTCTGTACCCTCACTCTCTCACATAAGCCCTTCAGGTGTTCTGGCACCTCCGCTGTTCTTACGGTCTCAGAAGGAAACACTGCATGAGTGAGCACACACACGTGCACACTTATGCACTACACGGGATTGTGCCAGCGCTCAGCCCCACCCATCAGTGCATGTTCTTTTGGTTCTTGGGGTCTTTCCAGCTCCTCCTAGAACAGACCCCTAGCCTTCTGATTGGGGGCCTGGCCATCTCCTGGCTCCTGCTGGATCCTTCCCTGATTTTGTTTCAGAGGATTTCTCTGTGCCTTGCACAAACCTGGTGTTCCATTCTCTTTAGCCTCATCTTGTTGAGCTTGTGTGTAAGAAGTTCATCCTGGGTTACCCCTTGAACCATCTGTACTGGTCTGGTTGCTTCTCCAGGAAATGCTCCCCTTGTCTACTCCCAGTTAAACTGTCCTCTCCTTTGAGTTCACTCGTGACTCCCACACTCTCCACACCTGGTCTATCCTAGCCTTGACTTCTGAGTTCAGGCTCTTGATTCCCAGCCACCCTCCCCACCTGGCTCAGGGAATTTCTTTGGCAGAGAACACCTGGATTTGATTTCTTGAATTCCGATACCAAGAACATACATGAGTTGGCCCCAAACTTATTGACCTCATTATATTAGTTCAACAGGACTCTCTTCTCCAGGCTAAAGCCAACTCTTTTATTTTGAGTGGCTTTTCATTGGTTTTTGTTTCCTTCCCACCCTCACCCTGTCCTGTCTTGGCCCCTACTTGTCCCCCCACCATGGGTACCCAGCATGTTCTCTGGCAAGGACAAGGTCGCTTACCTCATCAGTCACACAAAACCTCAAACTTTTCCGGATCCTGATTTTTTTTTCTAACCGGTACACCTGCTTTCAGTTTTGGCTCTTCTGCACCTTTGGTCAGCGTGCTCCCTCCAGCTGCAGGGCAAGGCTGTTCCCCGCAGGGTGAAGCTAAGCCGGAATTAGAATGCAGCACTGTCACTCAGCCCATGGTCCTGGGCCGGCCCCTTTATTTCCTGATATCCCAGACATTACACGAGCTTGGGCAGGTGCCTTTGAGATGGTCAGGTGTGATGTGTCTGCTGCTGTCAACTGACTTCCCTGTTTAATCCCTTTGTCAGAAGAGTTTGAACTTATTCCCAGAGAGAATCATTGTGGATCTTCAAATTGGGGAATGACATGATAGAAAGGGTGTTTTGTAAGGTAAGCAAGGTGGCAGTGGGCAGGCAGATCTGAGGAGTGAATTCCTGGCCAGTTTTTAAATCCCACTAATAAAGCCCTCCACACTGAGATGACCTCACACCTTGGTTTTCCAGAATTTGGCAATGAGATGAGATGATGAGAACCTTGAAAGGAAAGTAAACACAGGCAAGCCGAGTGCCTTTGTATTCTCTGCAAACATTTAGAGTTGCTTTCTTGACCTGCATATAAAAATGTAGAAACAGATAATATTTGAACAAGCTGATTGGCAACTCTTGGTGTGTTGATCTTAAGTTGATTTTTTCCTGATTCATCAGCTGGAGACTGAAATATAGCCAAATTCAAAATCAGTTTCCTAGCATTTTCTGTTTCTTGATCTGCATATCCCTCTTTTTTTCAAAGATAATTAGATTTTCCTTCCTTTATGAGGAAGACTCCTGTGATCCACTGGGGAGTTTGAGTAGCTTCTGTTGGTATCCTGGGTATGGATCTGGCTTTAGGTATATAAGCTGCCATGGGGAAAGGAGGGTTTTCTTTGCACAAACAAGCCAGCTGTGTGCAAAGAGGCATGCAAGGGCTGATGAGTCCAGACAGGGTGCTCTCCTGGTCGCCCCCGCCTGGTGACTGGCCCAGCTGGGTTGCCAGTGCAGTGTCATGTCCCACGGCTCTGCTCTGGAACCTCCTCCACAGTCTAGCAGGCATCTGTTGCCAGGTGAGCAAGTAAGTGTCACACTCAGTTTCATCAACAACTTTGCTGCTGGACAAAGCTTTAGACCCACGGAAAACAGAAGACAGCGTGTATCCAATGAACATGTCTAAAAGCTGAACCCAAGGGCATTTTTGCTTTAAGACTATGTAGTGTCTATTAAGAGGTGACATCTGACTTCTTTCTTCATCTGTGAGCACACAGTACTGCTGTAAAACAGTTTGCTTCTTAGTGAGCACAATCTGACGTGACTTCTGCTAAAAGAGCATCTGGAATCTTGGCTATAAGGTTTGCCAAATCATGAACAAAGTTATCGTGTAGTTGCTGAATCTGGAGAGCTAGCTCACGGTACTGCGGTCTCAGCAACTTAAGCAGTGTTAGGGAAAGGAAGGAAATAACCATGGGATGTTAGAGGTGCATTTGGCCTTAAGAGATCTTGCCTGTTGGACAAAATCCAGCATTTTCACCAAATATATCAATTGACGTATATTTCTTAGATATAAAAAAGGTGTTTTAGGTGTCTGTTCAGTAGCAGACTGCCATAGAGATAGTCTTCAAGTTACAGATGTATGTTCTGATTTTAGGACTACCTTTTCTACACGAGCCTAATACTATTTTCAGGACAAAAGAATCTGTCTGTGTTGTGGGGATACAAAAATCAGGGTTGGCATCTTATGACATTTTACAAGGGGATTTTCTATCTGTTAAAAAGGTCAGCTCTGCTTTCTAGGCTGGTGACCCCCAAACCTTTTTAACTAGACCCTAATTGGGCCCCTTGGAAGCTTTGCGACTCTTAAGTCAGAAAGGAGCTAAGAGATGAAGGCTCCCTAGGCTCTAGCCTGAGTGGGACTGCTCGCTGTCCTGCCCTGACTCCTTGCCTGCAGCCCTGCAGCACCCACCCTACCTGGGATAGAGGTCTGTGCTCTGATAGTCCTTCAGCTCCTAGAAGGGCCTCGGGCCACCACTCCCACACCTGCAGCTCTACCGGGTCAAGGCTACCGGACCTGTAAGCATCAGGACCAGAGCTGTAGCCTTAACCCTGCTGGTGGTCCTTGATCCGCCTCTTTCCTAACTGGTGTTGTGAGCAATCAAGCATGACCCCTCGATGCTGACTGCTTTTCTTGTTAGCGCCCCTATAGCCAGAAGTTGTGGGGGAGGACAGGGTGCCCACCCTGGGGAGTGCTTCCTAACCTGGGGGAGGACCCAGGATTCTCTCTTGGCTGCTGTCTGTGATCCCGTTCTGTCTTGATCAGCAGGAGTGTCAGTAGTAAAGCCATATTCCAGCTTTGTCCCATGTTGGGGTTCTTCCCAACTGCCTTCAGTTTTAAAAAGGCAGACCTTTCTTTTCCTTTTCACAGTTTAATCATAAACGTATGTACATGTATATAAACGTTTATAAGTAGATATGGCACTAAGAGTCTGAAAGGATATATACCAAACTCTTATGGGACACTCTCTGGCTTTGGGGTTGACAGGTCATTTTTTCAGTTTCTACTTTACGCATTTCTTGGTTTGATTTTTTTTTTTGCAGTGAGATATATAAAATTCCATTTGGAAAAATGAATATTTAATAAACCTAAACAGAAGAAACTCATTTAAAACAGATTACGCCTTATATCTGTGACTTGCTCAGCTGCGCTTGCAGAGGACTGTCCCTTCTCCCCACCCACCCCTTCTGCTAAATGAGGATCTTCTGCATCCCTGTACTTCAAGTAGTGAGGCTTGGGAAGCTTTCTGAGGATGATTTTGAGTTTCTGGCGACTAGACTGAGAACTCATATAATGACTAGAGAGGGTCCACTAGTAACTGTGTGTAGAAAAGCATCGAGTGGGAGATCAGGCACTGCCTGGGAAAATCCACAAACACCCACTGCCCGATGAGGGAGTTTATTTGGCCAGCCTTGACTGAGCACCTACAGTTTGCTAAGCATGCTCCATCGCTAGAGCTGTACAGGTGAGGAAGGCAGGGTCCCTGCCGGAGTAGCTCACTGTCTGGTGTGCTCAGTTTTGACTGCAGGGGAGGGAGCTGGTCAGTGAGAGAAAGACAGAGTAACAAAGCAGTTACAAGTGTGTGGATGTCTTATGACGATGGTAATAAGTTATTTTTATGTTTTTTGTCATGATAACAGATCTGAGGTAATCATGACGTCAGCTTGCCCGTCACCTGTGTAATTAAAGTATCCATAATGCTCTCGCTTATTTCACACCTGTGAAAAAGTAGCCATGCCTTCTGTGGCCTGTTTTGTGGCCAGGAGTGGGGCTGCTTGTATGGAAAGAACTAGAGCCATGTAGGATATTGCCTTTTGTGAGAATAGTGATGGTTGACCCAGATGGCCAGGGTCCCTTCTTGCTTTTAGAGCTTGTGTTTTGCTCCCAAAGATTTTTACTGTCCCCGAGAGTTCTAGCACACAGCCAGGATGGAGAGCCTTCATTCAATCTGACTTCCTCATTCGATGCAGAGGCCAGAGGGTCACCTTTCTCATCACATGCTGGTCCTAACTCTTGGGCTGCAGTTGTTCCCTGTGGTGCCCACTGTCTGACTTTGGTCTTCAGGCCAGGCTGCTTCCCCAGGTTACCCCATAAGGGGATTGACCTTGACCAGTGGTCCTACTGGACCCCAGGATGATCCTGTCCTGACCTCACTGGTCAGCAGGGACAGCAGTGAGCCCAGAGTCCAGCTCCGGTGAGGTTCTTTGGCTTTGCCCATCTCCCCTCTCTGAGACATTCTACTTACCAGGCTAAAAAGAGATACCCCTCTTCCAGAAGCACTGATGAAGGTACTCCAAGCATAGCTGTCCTTTACCTCTCACTCTCCTGGGGTCCCCAGAATGCTGTCAACTGGGACAATGACAGAGCTTTGGCCAGCTTTAAGGGTGGCCAGGCCACTGGGCCCGTTTTTCCCTTGGTCAGTTAGTGTGCAAGGTTGGTCACTGCCCCTGCTCTGAAGATGGAGTCAGTGACATTTTTGTGCCTAAAAGACACTTGAAAATACTAGCCCTAGGTCCGGCCTCGTCTAATGCTGTGTAACCTCAGTCAAATGTTTTCCGGGTGATTTTTTCCCTCCTTTTCCCAGTGACCTTTTCTTAAGCTTTCAGCATAAGTGGATTTATGATAACTACCACTCTGATGAGCCCTGGGTCCCAGGGGTACCCAGTGACTTGTGCTGGCAGATGAACCATTGATCCTCATGATAAGTGGATTAATTTGGTCAAAGAATATATATCCAGATATATGGTCTTATCATGTATTTACCATTTCCTGGCTCAGGCATAGCTGAACATTCAAAAAATAATATTCTAAAATGAGTCTGGGGGTTTTAGGGAGGCCAGCATTACACAGGAGCTTTGAATGTGAACCACATTGGCTTCAGAGTTATTTGCGGCCAGTGTGGAAGGACTTACATTGTAATCGTCAGACAAGATGGGGAACCCTGAGTTCTGAGGATTCGGTCTGAGGACCAGACACAGACTCTTTCATTTGATGATGTCGACACATAAAGCTTGTGTGTGTGTGTGTGTGTGTGTGGTCTGACAGTCTCTTACTTGATGTCTGCTTGGTTAATGAGGGGGTATGCTATTTTGGTCCAAGTCTAGGTATTCTTGTCAGTCATTAAAATCATTAAAATTTGCAGACCTGTGCTTATTTAACTGTGCCCAGTGATGAAGTTTGTGTAGTAATAGACTTAGTTTATGAAGCATATCATGGAATGAAAAGTGCCAGTAAAGGGTGGCCACCTGCCCTTAGCCTTTTCTTCCATTATGGGTTTTCTGAGGATAGAAAGCAAGGGGAGAGGTTGTCACATACCTTGGAAGGATCTAGCAAGGTGGCAGGGGGCAGAGATGAGCACTGCTGCATGACCACCACAGGGCATACCCTTATAACAGAGAACAAGTCCTTTTCTATGTAGGAAGGGCAGGCATCACATCTCTGTTTTCATGGCACCATATGATGGTTTCTTTATAATAACAGGTGGTAGTTTTTCCAAGCTCTGTATCTCCATCTCAAAGAATAGACTGCATGGTTCTATTCATATCTGCCGAATTTAAAAGAACAGATGGGTATTTGAGTTTTGAATTGTTTTAAGGAATCCAGATGGTAAGTGTCCGTGTGTGTGTGTGTGTGTGTGTGTGTGTGTGTGTGAATTTTACACTTGTTTAACTCATGAAGAGACTATCAAGTGTCCTTGCTTTTAAAAAGCAAATTCTTTTAAATGTATAGAAAGATATTTTCTTATTTGGTTATTTTCTAAATAAACACCCTTTTTCTCAGCATCTGAAGAGCTAGATATAGTTTTTTGAAAGGGGCATTGTCAGATTATGTGCTTTTGTGGATGGACTTATTTTCCAGGGTGAACACCCAGGTCTGAGTGTTACATGAGAGGCCTGTGGAGTCCCAGGCTGCCTGGCAGGGGACTTATGTGTTCACCATGGGATTTGCCTGGCCTTTTCAGCTGGAGTGCTCCTCATGCTGCTTCTTGGATGGTTGGGGATGGGGTAGGCAGTTCCTAATGCCGGAGAAGCTCGACGGATCATTAGTGTAATTACTTGGGGGGTCATCCCACGAAATCCCCCTTGACTGTGAGCTCCTTGAGATCAGGAGTTAGACCTGGGTCAGCTTTGTGTTTCCACCAGGCCAGGTTTGCAGTTGATGTGGTCGGAGTGCAGGATGTGCTAGGATGATGCACCTGCCTGGCCTTTGCTGGGGCCTTGGATTTTATCTTTACTGCCCAAGGAGCCAACCACAGAACTTCCCGGTGGACCTCTGTTAGGATAACTGAAGGAGGGGAGTCCTTGGAGTTGTACAATTGTTTTAGTCACCCCTGTTGCAGTTTGAACAAAATATCTATTTACTTCTACTTACACCTGTTGAGCAAAATGTTTGTTTACTGGTCACTCAAAAATGCTATGCTATGCTGTTCAATTCTACCTAAATATTTAGTATATCTAAATATCTGCTGGATATTCTCTCTGAAATGCTACTCAAGTTTGACAAAATTTGTTGAGATTTATAGGACCTGAAACCTATGTATTTATTTCTGCCTCGGGATAGAAGTTATCTCTATGGACAGCCTAGGTGTACACACTTAAATCAATATTTCACTTTTGATTTAAAATGCTCAGAACATTATCCAGAGATAAACAGAGTAAATATCATTTTAATCACCACCTTCTGGCTGTGGAGGAGACACTGGTATTAAGTGGGAGCAGTGCACAGAGGCCTGAGGGGGAGGGGAAGCAGGTGGTTTATTGATTTTCTTTGTGGCCAGCGCCTCAGCAAAAGTGACACACAGAGTTAGTTGTGATTAGAGGAGGGTGTAGGTGTGGAAAGAGCAGTGTCTCAGGAGGGCTCAGACAGGAGGCAGCCCTGCCACTGGCTAGGATTGGAGGAGGACACAGTGCTGGGACAGCCAACCTGATCATAGTCGTTGGGGAGGGGCAGGTCAGGGTACAACCCCAATGGAGGGAACTGGAGTGTCAGTCAATAACCCAGTAGCTACCTGTCATTAACTGACTACCCTGTGCCAAGGACTTACTTTGCTGTTTCTTAGTTACTCTCATTTTCCCATTTCATAGATGAGGAAACTGAGGCTCAAGATTTCAGAAAGTTTCTAAGTCTCCTACGTCTCCAAACCCCAGGATTGAAATCCAAGTCTGTCTGACCCAGATGTATGTTTCTTTGTGGAACTGCACTGTCCTTGGGATGAGGAGTGTGGAGGTGCCTGCCCCTGAGAGCTGTGACAGGTAGCGATATGATTATCTGGGTGTCTGGCCCGTCCTGCTGGTGCTTCATACCAGCCAGACCGAGACCTGGAAGGGCTGTGCCTTAACTGGAAGCTTCAGAACCACAGCTACAAGCTGCTGTCAGGGATCCTGGTGAGCCCAGTCCCTAGAGCCACAGGGCTACATGAGCAAGTCCTTCTTACTAATGAATTGGTCACCCATAAAATCAGCTCCTCACCCTCTCAGGCCACTTTGCACCTTTGCAAGTAAGACCAGTGTCTCCCTATAGCCATTGCTTCCAGTTTGCCTGACTGTTGGAATCTGGCATTGTTATAGAAATGGAAATGCAATGTAAGTTAATTGCAGAGTTAAACTGCAGACCTCACAGAAGGTTCAGTACCTCATGAAGACACTGAGGGTGATGGTGGAGAACTATTGGATCTAACGCGTTAGCAAATTAGGGTCTGAGAGAATTAGATCAGTTCACCAGTGGAGGAGGAGGGTCTGTGATGAGTATTTTAGAAAGCATCTGTTGTGGGAAGGCTCTTAGAAAATTGATAAAACCCTTGAATAGTTTGCAGAAATAATCTTTCTGATTGTCTTATTAAAAATTAAAACATGAAGCAAAAGGTGTCAGAGTAGTTGGTCAGAAAAAGTACACACAAAAAAAACAAAAAAATCCATTTCATTTTTTTTCTTAAGAACAAATTAGAATATAGTTGTCATTACATGTTCTTAACCTAAATTTTCTCCAAACAGAATTATCATTCTAATTTTAGTCCTATTTTTTTTTTCAAGGTACATTAAGACTCAATCAGATGTTTTTCTGCCCACCACCCTGAGCCAAATCACTTACAGTGAACTGATGGTCAAATGGATTTATGTGAAGTTATGACCACCCCAGTCTGACCCAGTACCAGACAGTCTTGGTTAATTAGGACCTGTTCTTATTTCAGTCTGGTGAAAGAAACTAGATTGAGGAAGTTTTAGCAGGTAGTTTACAATCCTTTGGCAGCCTGAAAGAATTACTGTTTTGCCTAACCATGCCCAATATTTATTCTTACTGTCTCTGAGAAACTCTCCCAAAGGAATAGTGTCTTTCTTGCTTCTAATTGCTTTTGAAGTCAGGGCCATCCAGCGACCGTATTTTTTTTTTATTGCATCCTAATGATTTTATTGTGCCCCAATTGATATTTTATTTAATATGGTTTTAAATTTTAATATGTATCAGTTAACCTGGTTCAGACCACTAATACTTAAATACTTATCTTACGCTTGAGAAAAACTGCACACTGTACCCAAGTCATATAAGAGACGCCATGTCTTTTTGTCTTTGGGGGAAATTGCAGCATAATAAGGATCAGTCCACTTCCCCAATCACCACAAAGCTGCTCTATAACTAGGGAGAATGGCTCAGAATTTAGCAAGGCAAGATGGTCCTGGCCTTTGGGATGGATACTGGGAGCATGGCAGCCTCTCAAATACAACTTCTGCCCAATTTTTTTTTTAATGAACTCTTTCTTAGAACAATTTTAGATTTACAGAAATGCCCGATGCATTTTACAATGCAGTTTTAAACCCTAGATTTGTTTTCTCTTTCTCTGCAGGCGTCGTCTCATCTCCCAAAGATCGTCCTTGGAGACCCTGGAAGATATTGAAGAGAACGCCCCTCTACGGAGGTAAGTTTTCCATGTCATGTTTATAGGTACATAAAGGGCTAGCACAGCAACATGGCAGCCAAAGTTTGCTGCTTTTTTTATGTTCTGGATCTACAGAATTAAAATTTTTAAATGACCCTCTGATTCCTAGACTCACAGTTTAAAAACCCCTACCCTGAGGACCCTTAGAACTAGAAAACTGTTACAGTCCAGGCACATATTGGGAGAGGCCAGTTCACATGTGAATTTGGATGCTGTTTCTCTTTAAATCTGAAAGCTGATGCTTGATGAAGAGGAGTCTATCACTGTCCCAGCTTTCTCAGGCTTAGTAACACTGGCATCACAGTCCTAAGCTTCACCAGGAGGTGCCCATGAAGTCACTGTATAGCTGGTTACTGGGGAAACTAGGTTTAGGATAGCTGTGAGTGCTCTTTTGGGGCTGAAAGCACTCCATTTCTCCCACAGGATTACCAAAGTGCTTGTGAGGCATCTTTTTTTGGGTGACAACAGTTGCTGTGCTGTGCCTCTGACTGACAGCTTTCTCTCTTCTAATCCTATACTTCTTCACCAGCCCCCATCTACAATGCAGTTCAACCAGGCCCTCCTTGAAGGGAAGACTCAGTACTCACACTCTGCATCTCCTTTAGTCCTCACTGTAGTTTGGGTCAGGTTGGCCAGCATGGAGAGGCTCCTTCCTGCAGTAGTCACTAAGGCAAGATGGGGATGCCAAGGCTTTACATCCATGGCAGGCGGAAGATGAGGCCTGTGGGAGGCTATTGCTCCCCTCAACTCACGCCATTTCCTCTGGGAACCCTCCTTGTGCTTCTGTTGCTGGTCAGGACTCGATAGCTCCAGGATCCTCCCTTTGAGCCTGGGAGGGTGCTGATGTGTGTGGAGGGAGGTATTTCACCCTGGAGCTGGCTCCTTCCCTGCCAGGACCTGCACTCCCAAGTTTAGGTCTCGTCCACAGACCACTTGAATGAGGGTGGAGCATAGACAGGCCTAGGGTCAGGTTGAAAGTATCAGAAGACCCTGACTCTCCTCACTGACATCATTCTAAAGAGAAAGCCAGGGCCAGACAGTCTGGTTGACAGACTTTTGAAGTCTTTTTGAAAATGTACGTAACTGCTGGGCTCATCCTAGGATGAATGGTGTGTAGCTGTGTGACAAATGTGGCTTGGGTGCAAGTGTTCTTTCATCCACCAATATTACATGTTGAGAGAAGGGCTGTTTCCTTGAAGGAGCCCTACCACAAGCTTCTCTAAATTAGAGAGCTGGCTCTGGTCCAAAGTAATCAGCAACATGGAGGAGAAACATTCTCAGGTGGCACCAAGTGGCTTTGGCATTTGGCATTTCCCACAAATGGGAAAATCAATGAATAGAGCTGAAAAGCCCCTGGTGTTTCAAAGGTTGCGAGAAGCCACAGTTGTTAGAGCAATGTGGTAACTGTGAGCCAGTGAAACCAGGTTAAAAAAATGTTACCCCCTCTTCAGGGATGCTAGGTTATTAGTGGCAGGGCTTAGGAAGAGCTGAGCACTATGATCCTGGTTGTGTGTCCTGTCATCCCATACCTTCCTCTTAGAATCTACCCAGCCTGGCCCTCTGCCCCTCAGGCCTCTGATAGCACACATGAACTGAGTGAAAAGGGCTTATCTGCCCCACCTGTAACTTCATCCAACTCTTACAGAATATGATTATATTTATATAATCTTGTGTAAATATAAAATTTTAAAATAAGTCAGAAATCAAGGGAATTTAGGCAGTTTAAGAAGCTTTCATTTTCCCTAATGGATTTTTTTTAATAAAAAAATTTACTTAGAAATTTATTTATTCCTAGGAAATAAATTAGCATGGCAAAGCAGGAAGGGACCTTAGTTTGAGAGTTCTTGGCCTGATTTTTCTACTTACCGGTTCCCATGGCCTTGGAAATTCACTTAGCTTCTCTGGGGCCTCAGTTTTCCCACCTTTAAAATGGGCAGGGCAAATTGGTTGATCTCTGAGGTCCTTTCCAGCTCCCTGATTCTGCGAAATGAATGTACTGTTAATAACACTGAAGTATTTGAGGAAATTGTGGGGGTTGAAGACTATTAACCCAACTTGTTTTTCAACTCAGCATGTTGAATAAATGGCCTCAAGGCATCTATTAAAAACCTTTTGCATAATTAAATGCTAACAAGAAAGAGATAATTTTTTATTAAATTAGATTTTAATTTAATTCTCTCCTAATTTAATTTTGCATCACACAACACATATGTTTTTAAATAGATATTTATACTTTATTAGTGGGTGGCTTTGAAATTAATTTGTTCTTTGCTTAACCTGCCACAGCCTGAGTGCTCAGTCTTCCGATTTCCTTGGCAATTGTTGCTAATGCCACAATTCTCTTAAAGCATTTCTTAGATTCCGTGGTGGTTTAGTTGAAGGTTTAAAAAATGCAAGACAACAAACAGCTCCATAAACGAAAGGCTAGATTGGTAGCATACCCACTTAGAATTGGGCACTGATATCTATCTAAAGCATCTTTAATTTCTCCTTTTAAAGGTCTTGCTTTTCTTCTCTGCATCGCAGTTTATTAGTAAGCTCATTTTCTGTATCCACCTAGAACTCTAAGAACTGAGCATTTAAAGGAGAGGGTTTATAGACTGAGGAGTTTTCCACTTGCCTGGCGGTTACAGTATCCTAGAAATAAGGACCTAGGATATTCCTACTAGATGTCCAGAAAATCCTCAGTTCATCTACAGCAAAGGTAGCAGTCACCACCACCTGCCCCAGTTTTCCAGTCTGTCTGGGTTGCTGGTACTGATAGCTACCTATGGTGCTTTGCTGACTTCCTACGGAAGTCTGGGGAATTTTGTTTTCAAACCCGAAAGGCAACAGCACTTCTTTCTGCAGGCATGGGAGGCAGGGAGCCGCTCAGGGGTCATCCCTCCTCGAGGCTGGGATTGGTACCAGCTTCCCTCCACTGGGGTAGGAGTAGAAGGTACCATCACAGTCTAGCTGACAGTCGAGTTCTGGGCCCACTGCCCTCAGACTGGCTGGCCAAGGAAGCTCTGCTTTTTGAGGGGAAATGTGGTGAGGGTGCAAGGACACTGCTGAACACTAGGCCCTGTCCAGAAACCAGTGGAACCAGACCTTTACATTTTCAGAGGTTCTCCTCTTTCCAGTGACTGTATGGTTCTAGAACTTCCTTCTGTGTGTGAGAGACAGTTGGGGATGTTGGGCAGCTTGCAGAATCGAGCAGTTATTTCTGGAAGTATAAGTGAGGCAGTTTGGAGTCTTCGGTGTGCTTCCAGAGGGCTACCTCAAGAAAGCAGAGTGAGGCTCCATCCCCTCAGCCCCCAGAAGCCTAAGTCTGGGGTTGGAGGCCTGGAGTGGGGAGTGGGATTGGTGAGTACTGTCTCCTGTTCAGACTTTGCCTGAAGTCTACAGGAAGCCGCTACTAAATGCCCTCAGGCAGGGCTCTGCAAGTCTTTAAAAGACTATTTAAAACCAAGAATTCAGGACCCTTATTAAGGGCTGCACTTTTAACAATATAAGTGGCAAGTAGAAACAAAATGTGTACCCTTTGTAGCTTAATGGTATGTTAGTAATAATCATAGCACCTGAAATGCATATCTATTTACATGAATGTACAGTACGTATGCACGAATGTGCAGATTTGAATGTGTCACTTGACAGTTTATGAAGCTTGTATACATCATCACATTTAATCCTCACAGCAGTGCCAGGGAAGGAATATTACAAGTGAGAGTCAGGGTCTCCTGGGGGTGGAGGCTGGGAGGACCGTGGTTTCTGCTGAAACATCTTGCAGGGCTGCATGGGCTGTAGACACAGGCTGAGGACCCAGCTCTGGTGACTAGCAGGAGGCTCTCCCTCCTCTAGACACAAGGCTAGGGGAACCCCTTTTCTCTAATGAAAGTCACCAAATATCTGATGTTATGTCTTTGCTTCGGTCAGCTTTCATTCACTTTAACATGATTGTTTTTAAGTTAAATTATTTTAAAGGGCTATTTCTTATTAAAAGAATAATTCTCAGTGTCCTTTGGGAAAACAACCTTCTAGAAAGACCAGCCCTTCCTGGAGGGAGGGTAAGAAAAGAGTTTGGGGGGATATACATGCTGAGGTCTGGACCAGGGACATCACTTGTTTCACTTGAGCTGGGCCCATGAGGATTGTAAAGATTGGAGTTGCTCTGCAGGTCTGTGACCTTGCCCTTCCCCAGTCATGTGATCTGACCTACCCTCAGCTGTGCCTCCTGGTTGGGTTATTCTTGTGCCTGAAGCCCCAAAATTTAGAACTCACTAAACTTGGTGCGGGAGGGAGAGGTGGCCCCAGCCCAGACTTCAGTGTGGCTTTGGAAAGTAGGACACTGCCCTCTAGAACTTACTCTCTGAAGCATGAGTTCTTGGGTACCCCCTTCCGATGGCAGGATTGGCATCTGAGACCCATAGTCAGAAAGGTTTTAAGTAAATAATTTGGTAGCAAAGACCAAACTGCAGATTTGTTTGTTGGATTTTTTGCTTTTTTTTCTCTTGTTATTGTTGCAGCTGTGTAACTTAAGATTTTGCCAGGTAAATTTGAAAAAAATACAAACAAATAAGATCTTTTCAGCCTGTAGTCTGTTCTGTCAGTTCTGTAGTACAAGAACATGTCATATAGCCCAGGAAAAAATCATTTGAATCCAACTCTTTTTGTTCAACAAATATTTAAAAGTTATCTTTAAAAAAAAAAGTAGAAAAAAATTAGCCACTAGCTGGGTCTCTGATTCTCATTCAAAGTAAAGCTGCGACTTCCAGGCATTAGTCAAGTTGAGAAGTGAGGCAGCTGGCCAAGTAGTTCGGGCCAGAGTCCTGCTACAGAAGAAAAATAATTCAGGGTTGCTTTTAAAGTTGAATTTTCCAGTGTTTTTCCTCTCTAAATTCTTTAAATTTCCAGTTTTCTGTTCCCATTACCTGTGTTGATACAGGAGGATTCTCTTTAAGATGACGAGAAAAAATAATGTCTTTGGAATCCGAGTATGTTCTGTTATTGTAACTGAGGACAGTCTTTTTCATTAGCTGGCATTTCAGAGACCCATATAAATTATTATCAGTATTATCAAGGAAGTTGTCTGTCGTTGGGTTTTTTTAAAGCTTCCTTGCTTCCAGCCATATTGTCCTCATTATCCTTGGGGTGACTCCAACCGTTTGTCTGGTCTTTCCTTCCTGTCTTTGTGTGGAGATGCCTCAGCTGTCCAGGGAACAACTGACTGTGTTTTTGAAATGACTTTATTTTTCAGATGTCGAACACTCTCAGGTTCGCCCAGACCAAAGAACTTTAAGAAGATTCATTTTATCAAGAACATGCGGCAACACGATACCAGGAATGGCAGGTACTACACTAATAGAAGCTGCTCGCCAGCCTTCCAGTTGTAGGAGGGGAGGGTCCAATGGGGAAGGAGGGAAGGGGCTGTTTGAACGATGAGACTTCCGCCAAGTGAAGCCAGTGCTGTTAAGGTGAACAAGATCTCCAGTACCTTCCTAAACAGACCAGTTCCACCCCATTCCCCCCAGAATCATCCAAAGAAGTCTATAGGAAATAATGCTCCCTAACAGTGACCAGAGGCTTGCTGCGATTTTTAGATTAACCACAAACTGACTTTTTAATAGTACTCAAATATATCTTTATAGAAAACTTGGAACAGAAAAAATTGAATTTTTGGTTTTTAATTTTTCCTCCCCCTCATTTTCTGCTTTATTTCCTTTTTTCACCAGGGCTCTGTGCTTCAGTCAGTAAATATCCCTCCAGATCTGTACCTGAACTTGGTTTTGGTGCTAGCTTTGATCAGCTTTTAGGAGATTAGAATCATGACTTTGCCAGCAGATTCTTACTGAGCGCTGTTTCAGATTCCTGGCCTGCTGACATTTGGAGCACAGGTTTCTCCTGCTCTTCAGTTGCTCTTTAAGAAGGTGCTGTTAAGTGAAAATTATTGTGATTGAAATTTATGTGACCTTGATATTAAAACTATCCTAGTGACAGATCAGAATCGTTATTGCTGGCATGTTTGGGATCGACCAGCTAAGTCCATTCATGGCAGCCCAAGGGCAGCCCTAGAACAGAGGTCCAAGACCTCTTGGGGTCCCCTGATGCGCTGTACCCCCCTGCACCTATTAGGAACAGCTCTTCCCCACAGACCTGTGACCTGGATAATGGTTTCCCTGAATGGGAGAATTATAGACGCCATCCCAGAGCCGAGGTCCTGTGCAAAGACCATTTTGTTGGACCTCCTGATGTGCAGATCACTAGTCCATTAATCTATACCTAATGAGAATTGCTAAAAAGTCATTAGGCTCATGGAATGTTTAAGGCCAAGCATTATTACAATTTTGTGTAAAACACACTGTACAACCCAAATAATAACACCAATGACTACAGTTTGTAAAGAATGGTTTTCTTGAAGTTTGAATGTACTTTTTAAACCTTAGTTGAAAAGGGAATTAATTTTATGGCTATTCAGTGATTTCAGAATAGCATGATTGAGCTGCCTTGTCAACTAAGTTTTACATAGTCAGTATATATTCATAGTTTAAGTACAGAGCTTTAGTTAAAAGGTAACCAACTGCCATTCATTGAATGGAATATTCTGACTTTCTCTCTTCTCCTTACTCTCACTGTTGTAATTATTATGCCTTATTCATTTAACAACTATGTTTTTCTTATCTTTTGTGGCTCTTAATTACTAAATCTAAACCTTAGTTACATTATTTTTAGTATAATTATTTATCATTTATTTACATTTGTGTTTTTATCCGTCATCTCTTTAACCATAAAATAAGCATAGGAAGCCTTTACTTCCTAAATAAAATCAGTGACAAAGCCAAAGGAGTCAGCCACTTTAATAGTATTTTCCCACCTGTAGATGCTTTCGAGGATACAGTCAGATAATCGCCTGGCATGGTTTGGTAGTGAGAGCATGTAGTTAACAAAAGACTTGGATTGACGAGATTGCCAGTGCTTGCACTGTGAAGTCATATTCCTCAGCACACCCTTGACCTAGGAACAATATGAACAGTCTGGAAAGCATGGAGTTGCTGGCAGTTTTGCGGGAGAATTTTCAGAGGGAGCCAGGAGAGACTATTAGCTTATCTGAAGATCTGAGAACTGGAATTTAGGACAAGAACCGCAGGCTGGAGGCTATGGCAATGGCCAGTTGTAACTGCCCAGGTGAGAACTGCTTTTCCTGTGCCAAAGGAAGATAAAAGGACTGGAGGTGCTGGGGGGTGCTCTCCTTCCCCCACCCAGTTAATGAGCGAGGAAGGACTGTTCTTACATGAAAGAAAGAACCTGGGAGGACGCCAGGAAGAAAATACGATTTCTGAGGTGACAGAAGGAAATTGTGCTCAAGAGCTGATGAATGGGAGGATGTGACCTGCCATTTGAGAAAAGAAAGGAGAATTGCCCCCACTGCAGCTGGGCAGCAGGCGTGAGATTGTCCTGAGAGAGGGTGGCTAGGGACATGTGGATGATCTCCGGTCCAGCAGTGATGGGGAGCAGGGACCCTGGTCATTCTCTTATAAGGGAGACATAGATGCGATGACTGGGGTGAGGTCTCTGATTTCCCTGCGTCAGGTATATGGAAACACACATACAGCACCACACAAGAGGGGCACTGCTGCGGCAAGTATCAGAGCCACTCGACCCAGGTTTCTGCCCGCGGTGGGGAGGAATGAGGCTTTACGGAGAAGGCTGAAAGTGTTCATTATAGATCTTGAAGGTCTAGACTGAAAACAGAATGGCCTGAGTTACTGGTGCGTTTGTCTCTTCTTGCACCGGGGACAAGAGACTGCAAAGGAGCCTGCATAGACCTGAGGCCCACAGCAGGCCCCCCAGCACAGTGGTCTCGGTCTCTACTCCAGCCCCTACTTTTGCCTACTCGGACACTGTGCCCACCTTCTGAGTCTCCTTGTAACCTCTGATGACTGCACAGACCAGCCTCTCAGACTGAAGGCCAAACTCGGGGCCCACTTGCTGTTCCGCCCATGGTGTTGAGGTTCCTCTGTCCGGAAGCCCACTGACGGTGATGGAGGCACCAGCATCCAGGAATATTTGGGCTCACGTCTCAGCAAGGACTAGAGTGTGGCTGATGAGATGAAAGGAGGAGCATCTGACTTGAGATTCATCGCACTGTCTGATTCTGACAGTGGAGCTGAAGCTTTCATCGCCAGGTCTGCCATCTGTGTCTGGCTCCGTCCTCAGCTCTCCCGGCTCAAAGCTCTCTAGCGTGACTCCAAAACACTCTCAGCTTCTCGGTATTTCTGCTACATGCAAAGCCTTACTGCAGGTCCCTAATCCAGCCTCATGGAATTTGCTCATTCCAGACAAATAAATAGTTTTCACTTCAAATAGACTCATCCTCCATCAGAGCCATACCTTCTCCTGAAGGTGCATATTAAATACAACTGAAGATAAAAAAGAGAAAAGATAATAAAAATTGAGGAGCAAATATGACTAAGATAAATCTTGTGTTATTGAAAAAACAAAAAACTCGTGATCAGTAGTATCTAGGTAGCTGCTTAGAAGTAAAGCTTGTGGGTTCGGCCTGCTCCATGTTCACCCAGTTCTCCCTATGACATTAGACAAATCCCAGTTGGCACATCAAGTGGAGTAAGCACCTTCAGTAGACAGTGTGATGAGTTCTTTACTGGCCTTGCTAGGTGTTGCATCTCCTAACAGGTAGGGAAGCTGTGACAGAAGCTGCCACACTCCAGTTTTCTGCCTTAATACAAAGACAGTTTGGCTGTGGGGAAGTCCTGTTGGGCTTGAGAGTTGGAAAAGAAGCAATGCTTGGCTGAGTTTTAGAAAGACAGATTTCAAAGAGTTCAGACTAAGAAGTGGATACATGTACCTGCAACCATATTGCCCAGAGGGATTATAAAATTATGAATATCATCAGGTGATAACAGGTGCATTTATTGAGTGCTTACTGGGTGCCATGCTCCAAGTTCTTGATAAACTTTGTTTCATTAACTAAACTCACTGAGTGATTGTCGAATAAATGAGCAGAAAGATCCTTTAAATATCACCAGGACTTTATCTTGAGAAATAGGAAGAATTTAGAAATAGACATAATTCTTGAAACAACCTTGTGAGGTAGCTGTTACTATTGTGTTAGGCAGACTAACATGTCATCCCCCCTTCCACCACATCCCAAAATGTCCATGTCATATCCCCAGGACCTGTGACTATGTTAGGTAACATGGCAATGGGAATTAAGGGGATAGATGGAGTTGAGGTCATTGATTGGTTGCCCTTAAAACAGCAGGATCATCCTGGATTTTCTGGGTGGGCGCAGTCTAAAAGTGGAGGAGGGAAGCCGGAGAGTGAGTGGCAGGGTGATGCAATGTGAGAAAGACTCAATTGTCCCTTGCTGGCTTTTGAGATGGAAAGAGGGGCCATAAGCCAAGGAATGCAGCAGCTCCTAGAAGCTGGAGAAGGCAGGAAAGCGATTCTCCCTTAGAGCCTCCAGTGGGAACCAGCTCTGCTAACACCTTGACTTTAGCCCTGTGAGACCCATTTCAGAGTTCTGACCTCCAGAATTGTAAGATAATAAATTTGTGTGGTTTTAAGTTACTAACTTTGTGGTGATTTATTACCACAGCCACAGGAAATTTAAACAGCCCTCATCCCAGTTTACAAAGGAGAAAACTGGACCACTCACCTTGAAAGTGGGGGATGGAATATGGATCCAGGCATCAAATTTCAAAGCTCTTTCTCATAGTTGAAAAGAAGGGTGGGAGATAAAAATCCATATACTATAAGACAGCATATCCTAGGGGATTTTGAGAAAACGCTGTTGAATTCTGATGTTTAAAAATCATTAGCTAAAGGCCAAAGACTGATAAAAGAATGGCAAATGTAGAAGAATTCTGTGAGGAAGATTCAAGTCCAGAATGAACGAAGGATTGATAGACTAGAAAACTGGAACCTTTTCACATTGGCGGTGGGAATGTAAGATGGTGCAGTAATTGTGGAAAATAGTTTGGCGGTTCATTTGGCTGTTCCTCAAAAAATTAAACATAAATTACCATAAAATCCAGCAATTTCACTGTCAGGTACATAGCTAAAATAATTGAAAAGAGAAATTCAAACATACTGGTAACCGATATTCATAGTAGCATCATTCACAACAGCCAAAAGATGTAAACAACCCAAGCATCCATCAACAGATGAATGGATAGACAAAATTTGGAGCATACATACAAAAGAATATTATTCTGGACTAAAAGGGGACAGAGAGTTGATACATACTACAATGCACATGAACCTGGAAAATATGCTGACTGAAATAAGATTCAAAAGGTCACATACTATGTGGTTCCATTTATACAAAATATCCAGAATAGGTAAATCCAAAGAGAGAGAAAGCAGATTAGAGGTTAGCAGAGGCTGGGGAAAGAGAGTTATTGCTAAATGTTTGCCAAGTGTCTGCTTGGGGCGTTGGAAAAGTTTTGGAAATAGATAGCAGTGATGGTTGCTCAACATTGTGTTTGTACTTAGTGACACTGAATTGTGCACTTAAAATGGTTAAATGGCATTTTTTATATATTTTATCATGATAAAGTAAAATGTTAGTGGTAGCCTTGGGGCTTTTAAACCATCTTCAGAAGAGGGAGAGAAGGGATAGCGAATTTATGAGGGTTGATGGTACAAGGGAGTGGATGTCAGCTGCCAGCCTAGTTTTAGTTTCCTTAACAAGTATGACTGTGAAATGTAGACTCTAAACAAAGCAATGTGTAGGCACACAGTAGGTGCTCAGTGTTTGTGGAATAAATAAATAAAGAGGCCTTTTAGATGAGTTTCAGTCTTCAGGACTGGATCCCAGTGAATGGAAAGAATTTAGAACAAATGATCATTAAATCACCATGAAGAACAGAAGAAGTTCTAAGTTGAGTGCTAGGTGAATGTTGCCGTAAAAGTCAAAAAGAGACAGAGGTAGTAGCACAGGGTAAGTTCTAAGAATCGTAGACTAGCAAACCCACAGCCGATTGCTGGCAGTTCTGGAATGGATTGTTAAACAGATGGTTTGGGTGCTTTTAGAGAAGAGTGGAGTTTGTTAACAGTCAATGTGACTTCACTGTGAAAAGTCATGGTAAGTTAACTTCATCTCCTTGTTGGTGGAAAAACTAAGCTAGTAAATTAGAGAACTGCCATACGTGACATTTGATTTCAGCAGCATGTTAGACCGCTCTTCATTACAGCCTCTCCCAGTGGATAGAATGGTGAGCAGTGGGCTGGGGGATGGTGAGGCTGGAGAGCTTGCAGGCAGCTGAACTTCGTTAATCAATGCTTGTTAGCCTGAAGGGGAGTTTAAGAAAAAAGAATAGCACATGGTGTTGGCATGAACATTGTCTCCTCCTCGGAGTAAAGGCCAGTAAGCCTGTTGTGGGCCTTGTGGAAGACCAAGAGCAGCAGGGAGAGAAGGCGATGGTGTTACAGAGGTGAACCAAGACCCAGCTAACTTCATTTCAGCAGCTGGAAATGCTAGGTGCAGTTCACTGAGACTAAATTTAGCAAGGATAAACGATTTACAGTATCGGATAGAGAGTTTTCAGAGTTCTTATGAAAAATATCTTGGAATTTGGATTAACAGAGACTAACAATGAGATGTAACTACAGAGGAAGCTAATTTAGCTTGTCCTGGTGGAAGGATCGTACCACAGAAATATATCACTTTTACACCCAGCCAGGGTCAGTCCCATCTGTCGTGTTTTAATCAGCGTGTCACATTTTAAGACATTGGATTTGTATGTAGATGGCTCTGTTGTGGTGGACTCGGATTTTCCAAGCCCCTTCCCTCTGCAGGGCAGGGTGGATGACACATAGCAAAGGGGAACAGGCAGAGTTTCTGTCTCATTTCATTACATCACCTAAGTATCAACAGCCATTTTTCTGGAAGGAGACACACACATGCATCCAGACAGAAGGTGCCTTTATAAAGTGGTTCCTTAACTGTAGAGAGTGAAGGGATACCTGTGTTCAGTCTGTTCAGCACCTAGGTTCTGATACCTGCTCTGTGCTGGAACTATCTTAAGTGATGGGACTGATCTGTGAATACAGTAAAGATCCTGCGTCGAGTGGTTACAGGCTAGTTGGGGAGGCAGACAACACACAAGAGCATATATTGTGGTAGAGATGGGATTGGTGTGCTATGGAGGAAAACTCATGCAACCGAGGGGGTTGGGAGTGTAGGGGCAGGGCCCATGATAGGCCATGGCTTCAGAAATGGGCATACCTTTGAGCAGAGGTGAGGAAGGTGTGAGAAGGAGATGAGGGAGCCAGCCTTGTGCTCGCAGTGGGGAAGAATGGTCGTGGTGGATGGAACAGCAGTTGTAGAGTCCCTGAGGCAAGAACGTTTGGGATGTGCTTGGCAAACTATAGGAAAGCCAGTGAGGGTAAATTGGAGCGGGGGGGGGGGGCAGGGGAGAGGAGTTGAGTCTTGGGAGGGTAGATTGTGAAGACCCTGCTTGTATTATAAGTGAGGCGAGAGCCATGGAGTGTGCTGAGCAGAGCACCGGCATGCCGTGGCTTGCATTTGAGCAGGAGCAGTCTGGCCAACCAAAAATCAGGAGCAAGTATTACAGGTCATTTTCTGGTAACTTTATTCTTATAGAAAATTAGACTGTGTGTGTATTGTGTTCTGTCTTCTAAAAGTGGATTGATTTTGATACGAAGTTCAAAAATGACTTGAGGTCTTTAAAATCTTCCCACAAATGTATGAGCAAATTCTTTGTCATGAAAGAGAAATGACCAGCGGCCCCATGCCGCAGCATCTAGAATGGGCTCTTGAACATCCTCTGAGGAGGGAGGTTGGCGAGTCAGTCACTATTTGTTCTCATCTTTATCTTCACCAAGAGCCTCACTATGTCCTGGGGAGAAGAAGGTAACAAAAAAACAAAGAAAATTCTCAGTCCTTGGGGTTAAGATACACCCTTGAAAATGACAAGTATTACAAGGCTAGTGAGCGCCAGCTAAGAGCCAGTTGCAGGCCAGACAGAACTGGATCATCGGGATAGAAGGTAGAGATTCTGTGCCTGAGGCTGAAGACTTAACCAATGGCCTTTCAAGACACTTGTGTCTAAGTGACTTCATAGTCCTATTAAGAAAGGACCTTTCCAGCTCTTGAGACACTCAAACATTTGTCTTTGAGGGAGCCTGGAGGCAAGAGCCCTCAGTTCAAATGGGTGTCACCCCCCCCTCAGGCATGCAGCTTGTGGGCATTATTTATCATCTTGGAAAATCACCCACTTTACATGTCTCTGTTGTACGCAAGTGATGGCTGCCATGTGCACCAGCAGTGCCCACCTACCTCCTGGGTCTGCTTTGGGAGTTATTTAATTCTGAACAGGCAGAGAAATGCTCCTCGCAGTGAGTGGACTGGGCTGTCTCATCCCCGTCCACTTTAAAAGGATTTGAAATGGGACTAGACAGAGAAGTGAGGTGTAGGGTGTGAGCTCAGTGGGAAAACTCAAAAAGTACATTAAAAAGATTTTGGTACTTTTCATTTGCTTTTCAAATAAGATAGTAAAAGTGCAGTAACTGAAGTCAAGTTGAGGCCTTTTCTTTTTATACTGAAAATTTTGGAGAGGGATAGGATAATAACTAAACGAAGACCTTGTTTGTGATCTCATCAGTTCCAATCTGTCAGCCTGATTTAGTCTGAAAAATGTTAGAGAAAGCGGTATGTTTAAAAAAATAAAAGAGCTAGTTGCCAGTCCTGCACTGCCCTTCTTGAATGGAAAATGTCACTGCCTTTTCTTCCTTTAATGAATGCATCCAATTTGATAGATGTTGAACCTCTTCTGTGAGGCCTCCTGCAATATCCACCCCTTCCCAAGCATGCTTTTTCCTCTCAGAACTTTTGTTCTTCACTAGAAAACTAAAACCTCGCCCCAGCAGCAGGAGGCTGGCAGGGAGCATCTTTATCTGTTTCGTCATCAGGGTTTACAACCAATCCCCAGTGAAACCTCAGTTCTGAGGGCCGTGAGTGGACAGACTGAAGGAGGCTTCAGTAATCCCCAGACCTCACTGAGACTCCTGGCTCAGCTTCTTCTAACACCAAAATATCCCCCAGAGTTGCTCTCAAATATGACCGACCCATTGACTTTCCCTTATTCCCTCCCTGGTGCTGTGAGTGGCTGGAGGAAGGAAGGAGCTGGGTTGGTGGACCACCCCCTGGGCAGTAGGATGCTTGTGCCCTGGGGCCAGCTGGGGCAATCCCTGGGTCAGTACCACACACACGGTTTACTAAATTTTTATTATTCATATCTCTTTAAGAAGCATAGGGGTTATGCGGGCTTTTTCTTTCTTTGCCTCTGTATGAGCAGCAGCCTGAGAAGAAACCTGCAATTGCAGCTAGCAGAGGGCTCAGGGCCAGGGGCCACCGTCAGGACAGGGCTACTGGTGCTGCCCTGGAAGAGCAAGTAGAAAGCTCAAGAAGGAACCTCCTAGCTCCTGTGACACCACACTCTGCTTGGTTTCCTCCTGTCTCCCTGTAATGGGTTGGATTGTGTTCCCTCAAAATTCTTATGCGGAGTCCCACCCCCCAGTACCTCAAAATGTGACCTTATTTGGAAATGGAGTCATGACAGATGTAATTGTTAAAATGAGGTTGTTCTGGAGCAAGGTGAGCCCCTAATGTAATGTGACTGGTGTCCTTGTAAAAGGGGGAACTTGGACAACACACACACAGTGAGAGTGTCATGTGGCCGTGTGAAGGCTGGTGTTATGTTGTCACAACCGAGGAGCTACCAGAAGCTGGGGGAGAGGTCTGAAAGAGATCCTGCCCTGGTGTCTTCATCAGAGGGAGCGTGGCCCTGTAGATACCTTGCGCTTGGACTTCTGGCCTCCAGCACCGTGAGAGTCTGTTTCTGTGTGTGAGCCATTCAGCGCGTGGCACTTTGTTACAGCAGCCCCAGGAAACTCACACTCCCTGATTTCTGTCGCTGCAGTTATGTGCTTTGCTACCTTGGTCCCTCCTCTCTTCTCACTTCACTCCCTCTCACTAAGGAAGCTCATCCAGACCACAGCTTCAGTCACTGTCACCATCTTAACCAGTCCCAGGGCTCCTGAATCCCAGGACTGGCTCCTTACAGACGCAGGTGGCCTTCCAGGCGCTGGCCTGCCAGTCTCACTGGTTTCTACCAGTCCTCCACCCCCTCCTCATCCTCCAGCTCTGTCGAATTATTTATAGGAATTGCTTGGTAGAAGAAAGAGGTTAGCAAACACTGGAAGAAATACCCACAAAAATTGCATATGTAGCTTAAACATTGTGCTTTAATGCAAAGCATATTGGTGATCATTCAGTGTGTGTGTGTTTGTTTTTATGCCAGTCCTTTTCTCTCTATGTGATTCCCACAGATCAGGGTTTGTCTTGTGGTATCAACCTCGCATATCATCACGCACACCCACTGCTGACATGTCCAGATTGGATTCTTTAAATAGACCCAAGAACCTAAGTGTAAAATCCTTTTGTATTTTTACAATTTATTCCTTATGTTTTATAGATGTTTTGCCCATACCTCAAATGCAATTTTTTTAGTGACTTGCCTTATTTATTTTAAAAAGCATTCTGCATTTTTTAAATAGAAACAGCATTTCTCCTTTTTTCCCACATCTCAGTCGTTTGTATAGTCAGTCTTTCATGAAAAAGGACAAGTAGAAGTAACAATTACCACTGATACAAACAGGTTGAAAACGTACTTAGCTAACTCTTAGTAAGTGGACGACTGGGCATGGGTATTCTGGAAACAGCCTCCCAGCCTGAGCTGCAAGTGTGCCGTGGGTGTTGGTTAAAGTGATGCACAGAGGGGAGTGGAGACCTTAGTGGTTCAGGCAGATGGAGGTCAGGGAAGAAGGTTTTGTCGCATGTTCAGTTTCTCAAATAGGCCTTCTGCTCTTTGTCTTCTCAGCCTTGACCTACACCAATCCCTCTGCCATTATATCTTCTCCTGTAGCCTGGTTGCCACTTATCCCCTCCTGTCTCAGCTTAGCTGTCACCTCCTCCAGGAAGCCCACCTGGCCTCCCTTCGGCCAGGTTAGCTGTCTCTCTGATGTGCTCTATAACTCCTACTGCTCCAGGGCAGTTGCACCCCTGTGTAAACATCTCCCACCCAACCACAAGCTTCATAAGGATGGAGCCCTTGCCTGTGTTGGTCATTATCGGATCTCCAGCACAATGTCTGGCATAGAGTAAGTGCTCAGAAAATAGTTGCGGAAGGTAAGGAGGAGACAAGGAAGACTATTTAACTTGTTTCTCAGAAGTCTTCCACCACTCCCTGCATCGTAGGATAAGGTATACCTAGCAAGCACTGCAGGCCTGTACTGCCATCTTAGTACTGTTAGCGGCAATGAAAGTGGCCCTGGAGACAGTGGTGGTATGAGCAGCCATGATAAGGTGATGTGATCAGCCACTGATGATAATACCACCATCTTGTATTTGTGCACTGCTTAGTGTAGATCTTGAGATGCATTATCCCACCTGGTCTGTGCCAGCTCCATGTCTCCCAGTTCCTCTTGCTCCGACACGCTGTGTAGCCTCACTCATCACTGCGTTGGTCATGTTTCCCTCCATCCTGGCCTCTGCATTTCCAATTCTCACTTGTTGTAATCCCACTTCTCCAGGATGCAGCTCCAAACCAAAGTGCTTGTCCCAGGCCCCAGCTCTACCACTTGTTCAGGCTGCTAGGTCCCTCTTCTCCATAGGCTCCTTCCCTCTTCCCAGCTCGCTGAACTGGAATATTATTGTCTCTGTGCATCAGCAAATAGCACGAGGCACAGAGGACTTCCTGAGCAGGTGATATGTGCCACAGAACAACTAGGAAGAAAGTGACCGAATGCCAGCTATCTATTTTCCAGGGCTGCCCTATGAAGTACCATAAAGCAATAACTTAAAACAACAAAAATATATATTTCAGTTTTAGAGGCCAGAGGTCAAATCAACGTGCCTGTAGGGCCACGTGCCCTCTGAAGTTAGGGAAGGACTGTCCCTGGCTTCTTCCAGCTTCTGGTGGCTGCTAGCGATCCTCGCGTCCTTTTGTCCAAATCACTCCAACGTCCGCTTCCACCATTGCATGGCCTTCTCTCTGTGCACATATGGGTGTCTCTAAATCTCCCTCCTTATGAAATCCAGTCCTTGGCTCTAAGGCCCACGCTAATCCAGTATGACCTCATCCTAACTTGGTTACATATGCGAAGACCGGATTTCTAAATAAGGCCGCATTCACAGGTTCTGGGGGTTAGAGACTTCAACGTATCTTCTTGGGGAGCACAATTCAACCCACAGCACAGTATCAGTATTTTTAAATGTGTTCTTTCCTACTTCCAGGGCACACAGGGAAAATAACTACAGAATTTGAGAGTGGGTTTTCACATGTGTACCTAGTACCTAGTATGGACCCCTGGGCCGTGGACACACCTCGGCTGTGTCTCTGCATCACTCTACTGAGCCATCGTTGTTGGGAAAGTGATTTTCTTTGCTCTAACTTTTGAAGTTGCTTACTTGTGTTTATGTCCTTAAGAGAATATTTCTGTTCTAATGGAATATTCCACCTGGAAGAGCTCAAACCTTTTCACAGCCAACAGAGACTCCTCAGGGTTCTGGAGATAGAACAAGAAGCCAGTTTTTGGCTTAAGCGGGAACACTTAAGAGCCTCTGATGGCGCTGGACGCCGCCTGCTCGGACGTCGTCAGCACTGGACTGAGGGGTTGAAGACAGATTCAATGAAAGTGGTTCGTGGCACTCTGACAACTGTGGGGGCCCTTGTGTACTTTCTGGCTCTTCTGAAGACTCCAGCATCTCACCGGCAAAGTGGACGTTTTGTGGCTTGAAGCCACATGTTTTCTCATACCAGAAACACTTTCCTAAGCACGGAAATGAGGCTACATGAAGAAGAAAGTTCGATGGTGTTCCAACTGCAGGACATGCTCAGAGCTTCCTGGAAGGGTTTGGAAAACGTGTGTCCACAGGGAGCTCTGCCCATGCGGGCTGCAGCGCAGGGGAGCCTTTCCTTTTGCTACTTTTATTTTTCCCTGACAGATGTTTGTGTATGGAAATGTGATTTTTAATTTCCTAAAGACCCATCTCTCTGGAGTCGATTCTTCTTTTGAAGTCATAATCTTTTGTGTAATGCTTTCTGGTCAGCTTGACTCCCAAGTAAAGCATTATATGTCACAGATGGAGAAAATTATGTGGGCCTTTTGCATGCCATTTGAGTATAAAAGAAGATAGCTACAGTGGCTGGAAGGGATGACATGGAATTGGGCAATTTCTAAAGCCCATTGGAAATGGAGTTTCGCCATCTTACGTCATTCTTCACTAGCATCTAATTTAATTCTTTCACAAATACACAAGTACTCAGAGGAGGCAACTAAGTCTGACTTTCTTCTGTGCTTATCTCCAGTATGATGGATATTGCTTGATGCTTATAAAGAACAAAACTGCAAATTCACATGAACTCCTCAGGTTCTAGACGCAGTGGTCGGCCGCACTGCTCAAAGTTGTCAGTGTAGGAACCAGAGGAGACTAGAGCATGCCACTTGTTAATATTTGCCTGCTCTGGGTTCAGCCTCCAGTCCCTCCCAGAATCCAGAGCTACTTCAGAAACACCGAGGATGTGTTCTCGGGATCTCTGGTGGCTATTTCCAGCTCTTCAGGACTTGAACTCCTGCAAACCTGTTGCAGAGCTACTCTGTGAATCTCTGCTTTGGATTTCTCTTCTGGTCCCTCTGGAAAGTGAGAGGCTACGGAATGGCTGGACACAAAAAATGAAAGGAAAGTGCCCAAAGACAGCGTGTTCCTTATTTATCACCTCTGCCCTCCAGCTGCTTGAGAATGGCCAACTGAGAAGTACCCTATCAACCCTACTGGAATTGTTGGGAAACATTCCATATTCCCAGTTGCCAAACTTGACCTGTGCATTAGGTCTCAGCCTCCTCTGAGACCTAAATGGTGAGGACCACACAGTGTGAGTGCTCATTTAGCAAAACAATGTAGCTCATTTGCTAACCGGCGCATTGTGGTTGAAAGTTTGGAAAGAATGCTTACATTTCACATACATTTATATTCTCTCATTTTTTGTTTTATTAAAAATGTCCAAACAACTTTTATGCGTGAGAAAGAAGGACATATTAGCACTAAGTAACAAAGAAAAGTTAGCACACTAAGCCAGTTGAGTTTGTTCGACACATTACTTTCTCTGTGTTGCAGAAGACATGGATGTCAAGTGACATGGGGAAAGTAGTTACAGGCTTTGCTCCTCGGTGGGTAGCAGGGAGCAGTGATGTAGAACCTCTTTCCTTCCATCAGGAAAGGGGCCCAAGCTAGGCAGAGCAGGGGTAGGGGCCACCCAGGGCTCCAGCAGCTCTGATGGCAGGGCTGTTGTTATTAGTCACCTTCTGGCCCCACCCCATGCTCAGCCTGGTGACCTGGAAAGCCGCCCTCAAAAACCTATGTGAAGGCATATTTTTTTGGTGTCCAAGTCAAACCCGCAGGACTAGACTTTTCTAGTAAGTCTTAGAGAAGAGCAAAACACTGAGGCGCATAGTAGTAGAAAAGCAGGGGTTCAAATTCACGGTCAGTCACGCCTGCTAATGTGTCACCTTTGGCACACATTTGCTCACTTGTGCCTCCATAGTTAAAGCATTCAGAGTCTGGCACCTAATCGATACTTAATAAGTATTAGCTGTATTATTTCTGCTCAAGTAAACTGACATGGTCATTGCACTGTCAGCAGTTTTGCTGTTCACCCGGGTGAGGACCCAAGGAGCCAGGCTGTCGTTTGGCAGGGAGGTTTACTTAATGACTTATTTAACCCTTGGAGACTTACTGGATGCAACACCTTGTCCTCGCAGCACTGACCAGGACATCATCTGTGGTATCTGCTGAGAGAGAAACGTCTTCTTTGAGAGAGCAAAGACACCTCTGTGTGCATTCTACGTCTCTGTAGACGGGCCACATGTATCGACTTTCAGCTGTCTTTTAGAGCTTGGCCTTTCATGTCTGAGCAGGCCTGTGTATTTTAGCACAGAGGTCTGAAGAGGTTCTCAATCTGAATACTAGGCTAATAAAACTTACCCCAGCCCAAGAAGGTGGTCCCTAGTGAAAACAATATTTATCAAGTGTGCATTATTTGCCAGGCAGTTAATATTATTTACTACATCTACCATATGGACTTATTTGCCCTTTACATTTCAGTAAGATTGTTACTAATTTTATTCTATTTTTTATATGAGGAAACTGAGGTTCAGAAGAGTTAGTGTGCTGCCTGAAGTCATACAAAGGTGACCACACTGGCATTTGATGTGGGAAATATCGCTTTGGTCCTGCCAGCCACTGTAGACATGAACCCCTGCGGAATAAACAACAGCCACAGTCCCGTCCTGCTAGTGATGGGTGCTCGGGTGCTGCTCTGCAGCACAGCAGTGCTCGGACGCATTTATGGAGGGGCTGAACCCTTGGACTCATTGTCCAGAAGAGGAGTGTGGCAAATGATTAGCAGCACTTGTGATCATTGCACTCCCAGAAGTGAAAATAAGGAATGGAAGCAGCACCAAAAGGGAATGAGCAACTCAGTGAAGGGAGAGAAAATGCCTCCTGAGGGGGCAACCTCTGAGCTAAGTTTTGAAGAATAAATAGGAGTTCACTAAGTGTACCATGTAGAGGGCATAGCAGGCAGAAGGAATAGTATGCAAAGGACAGAGGCGTGGAACAGTAGGGTTTTTTCAGACGGGGGTGCATCAAGTTCTTTAAGATGATGAATGATAATGAGGCTCAGGAAGAAATACTGTGTATGTGGAGGAGACAAAGAGGCAGAAAGAGCTAGAAGACAGAGGGCCCTAGACAGAGCTAAGACAGTTTGCATGCAAGGGAACCTGACTTTATCCTGAGAGTGCAGGCAATTTAATATTATAGCTTTAAAACAAGGCCAGAATCCCCAAACCTTGATGCAATTTGTAGTACAGCTTTTTCCCTGGTTTTATTATTACTGTTACAAAAGTCAATAAGTTCCATATCTGATGTGTGTTGCCATTGTGCTAAAGAATGTTCTTTTAGGCTTCTCCACTCATTTCTCCATTTTTTCATCAGCAGTTCTTTCGCAAATGTTATTCTCAGATGCCAGGATAAGTACTTTAGAGAGTTTTTTAAAAATGTTTTTTAAGTGGCTTTTGATTGCATAAGAACATCATGTAGAACTGTTTCCAGCAGTATCTTTATAGCAGGAATGGAGGCTAAAACTGATTATGTAATTGTTCCCTTAATTTATTCTCAGAACCTAACGTGCTGCCAGCATATTAAAAGGAAAAAAAAAATAACAACTAATGATCATAATGGCATCCGAGTGTCTTTCCTCCTCACAGTTTCTGGCACGATCGCTCTTGCATTGTATCCTGCAGAATAGAAATCAATGATTTAAGTGTAGCATGACCACTGGCCCAGCACTGGGCACCTCCAAACTTATAACTGTCTCTCCATCTTGCATGTGCAGCCCACAGCCAGCAATTCTCACTGGAGGAAGGATTCACGTATACTCTCTAGAGACCCTCGCCGGTGTCTAACAGGTTAACATTTAGATAAGAAGAGGCAGCATGCGGCTGCTGTGCTGAGGTTGCATTTTGCAAGGAGCACAGAACACCATCTGTCAGAGGAGGTGGCGGGAGTGTGCAAATACTGCTGTGAATTCCATGAATTCTTAATTGCTAGAGGTTTTTTTTTTTTCTTTTTTTAATTTAAGAGTCTGCATTTAGTTGGTTTGTTTGTTGTTTGTTCTTTTTTTTTTATTTTTTAGAATAGTCCTTATCAGTGGCAGAAGATCCTTCTGTAGTATATTTTCAGTGCTGCCGTATCGAGACAGTGCCCACATTGGGTATGTATATGCATGCTTGCTTTGTCGTTCTCTGGGTGAAAAGTTGTGATACCATGTGCATAATGTGCTACCCTCTCCCTTTCGAATAACTTGCTTCACTTTAACATTGCAAATTCAGTATGTGTAAATTTGAAAGAAAAAAAAAGTTCCACTTTCTTTTCAACCAGAAAGCTTCCTTGTATTTTGTGTGTGCATGCATGTGTGCATATGTGTGCCCTCACTATACTGCCTGCTGTTTCTAAATGAGCATTTTGTCACCTCTTTTAATACTGGAAAGCAAGAACAATACAGGGCCCAACCCATTCCAAAGGGCCGTGTCAACTTTTGGAAAAAGGTAGGTCAGGAAAGGAATTAGACAAACCATGTCGCTGTCCTATCTCCTTGTATCTTGGGCTTGGGGCTGGAAACTGACCAGCAAGCTGGAGCAAATATCAAAGCAGAGTGGTACCAGGAACAGACTTACATGATTTGCAGCAGTCTAGAGGAATGATCACCTCTCTAAACCAACCTCCTTTTGCTCTGAAAAAAAGGTAGGTTAATGGGGCTCTGACTTTGCAAAGCCACTCCTCCTCATTCCCCATCCTGGAATTCTGCTCATTTCCTCCTCTGAGTCTTGCTCTCCTGCCTGTCACCTGTTCACAGCACCTAGTGTTTGTTGTCGAGGAGCTGCTGGTATGTAGGATAGGACAGTTCGCTGTGTGGGCGTTGGCTCTGGCCCCCGCAAACTAAATGCTGGCTTTGCCCTCTGGTCGTTGTGACAACCACACACCATTCACACATGACCATTGTCCTGTGGAGAAGGGAGGGGCAGTGTGGCCCCTGGTTCTGATTTACCATTTACAGTTGTTCCCCTTTATCTGTGGGGGGATATGTTCCAAGACACCCCAGTGAATGCCTAAAACTGTAGATAGTACTGAACTCTATATTTACTATGTTTTTTCCTATACAAACATAACTGTGATAAAGTTTAACTTATAAATCAGGCACAGTAAGAGATTAACAATAACTGATAATAAAATAGAATAATTATAATAATATACTATAGTACAAGCTATGTGAATCTGGTGTTATTAATTAAAATAAAGGTTAGTTGAACACAAGCACTGCGATACTGTGACCGTCAGTCTGATGGCTACTGTGACTAATGGGTGAAGAGCATCTACAGCATGGAGACGCTGGACAAAGGGACAGTTTACATCCCACCTGGGATGGAGCAGGATGGCACTGGATTTCATCACACTACTCAGACTGGCACGTAATTTAAAACTTGTGAATTGTTTATTTTTGGAATTTTCCATTTAATGTTTCAGACTGCGGGTAGCTGAAATTGCAGAAAGCGAAACTACAGATAAGAAGGGACTGCTGTACTGCAGGAAGGGTCACCTATATGATTATCAGTAGATTTAGTTATTCTGCCGGTTAGCCCTGGATGAAGAGCAAAATGAGTGTGTGAGGTTACAGGACATAACCTTTTCATCTTGAACATAGACGACCTCAAATTCACCACCCCTTCAGATTTTATAGAGGAGGAAACCAAGATGCAGAAAGGTTAATTTTCTGTAACAAAGCACATAATCAGATCCTTTGTGACACCTAAGAGAGAAAAGAACGTGCCCGTTTCTGCAGCATATGTTACTTAGGTTTTCACACAAGAAACTGTGAGCACAGTTCAAAATATTGTGATTTAGCACTAGGGTTAAGAAGCATTCTGCTCTTTAAATTTTTTAATGGGCAGACTTCTTATTTATGAATAACTGCCATTTATCACAATTATGACTTTTTTACTAGTCATTGGGAAACAAGTATGTTCAAATAATAAAAGTGTACTAGTAAATTATATACATATATATTTTTAACTATTTTAGTTCATATACATATTAACTAATACCTTTTCACTGTGGAAAATTGCTTTTATACTAAAGCTCTCCCTGACCATGTCATAGCATTTCAGGGATGGAAGGGACTTTAGAGATGACATGGTGTGGCCTCCCTGTTTCATGGCATGGTGGTGGGGTGAACTCACCCACACCCCCAACAGAGCCAGCAACACCAGCACCCAGGACTGCGGCCTCCCCAGACTGCTGACTCTGTGGTTTCTGGCTCCCATGTTTCCGCTGTACTTATTTATGCACGTGGACTAGACCACATGTGCCTGATTATTCCAGACAAGCACAAACCACTCTGCTGACGGGGACAATGTGTAGTTTCAGCTTCATCACAAGAAAGTTTTAAAAACAGGAAACTCAAAAGTTCATCCACTGTGTACTTGAACCTCCTTTATATGGAAAGTGTCCATCGGGGTGGCCTTATCTCTTTCCGGTTTTGTTTTCTGGCTTCTCATGCTGCCACGGAGCTTCCCAAGTTCCATTCTTACATCTTGGCTTCCCCTCCCTCCCTGACCCCAAAGTATTATTCTTGGTTTTAAACTGAACTGAACACTTCTTTTGGCCCCTGATATCAGTTGACCAAAGCAGACAGGCCAGTCTTAGGAGAGATGTCACCATTTATTCATTTATTCAGCCATTTAGTCATTTCTTCTGTATCTAGTGAGGCTCTGATAGAGGATGGGAGGGTGCAGGGATGTGTAAGACCTGCCTTCCAGGAGTTTATCATCAAGCAAGGAAGCCAGACATGTGAACAGTCTCGCCTAGACAACTGGGGGGTGGTGGGGCAAGAGGCACTAGAAGGTACTTTAAGTGCCCCAGATCTTTATCACTGTCCCCATTTACAGTAAATCTATAATTTTTAGTAAAAGCCAATGTGTGTGTGTGTGTGTGTGTGTGTGTGTGTGTGTAAAGTCTCTTTATCCCCTTCCACCCAAGTACATTGCCATTCTTGCCTGCTATCTATGTTGAAATTCAGGTGCCACCACTGCACAGCAGAATTCATTTATGCTCCTTACAAAATCTATTAAACCTATGATGCTCCAGGCACTGTTCTAGGCAGTAAGGAAATGATGGTGAAGAAGAAAGTCACTTTCCTCACAAAGCTTACCCTCTAAAGGTAGGAGACCAGAAACAAGCTAATATACTAAGCATTAAACAAAAGAGCAAACAATTAAGTGAGTCCTGTGTGTGGGTGAGTGGGTGAAGTGCTGGGAAAGGAGTCAGATGGAGGGGTCTAGGAGTACTCCCTAGAAAACGTGGCTCTTTAGCTACATGTAGAAGTGTGAGGTCTTAGAGAAGTGGAGAAGGATATTCCAGCCTCGACTTTGACCTCGGAGAATGTCAGAAGGTGGATGATCTGGCTCCTTGGGAACTTCTGGGAATGGTCTCTAGAATGCCTGACGTACTGAAAGAATTCAGTAAAGAACCATCCCAGCAGGAATCCCATTGGTGACGGTCACTGCCATGTTCAGGCCTCTATAGTGAGGGGAAGGGGAGGAAAGAAGAGACTAAAAGTAGTGAGTTTTGCTGGGTGACCACAGCCTTGTCCTGGTTGTCACTGTCACAGGCTCATCACTCAGCCTTCTTGGTCTCAGTTCCCCCATTTGTCCAATGGGAAGGTTTGATGAGACTTCAAAGATCCTGCGAGCTCAAATAACTTGTCTCTGTTTTCTTTCTTGTCAGCTTTGCTAATGTGGAAGCTGTAAGTCTGGTTGCATAAAGAGTTTATGATTAGGACACGCTGTCTGTTCACCTGTTCACTCTCCCCATCCACTAACGATCTAGAACTCCAATCTGAATAATCATTCTCTGTCCAGTTTTTTAAAATTTGAGATTTAAAAGAATCTTCAAATCTGGTGACTTTGCAGTTTTATTTGGTATATTTTCTGAAATGAGTAACAAGGATAGGGACTTAATCAACACAGGGTTGAGAACAACAAAACATTTGGGGTCATTTTATCATGCTACCCAGCTTTATACTAAGCTGACAATAAGATAATACACAAAATTATATCTAGAGCTTCTGCTTGAAGCAGGTTGCCTTGATTACTTAACAACTGCCCCAGTCTTCAAACTGTTCTTTCCTGCCTTGATTTACAAATATAGATACTTGAGAAAAGAGTGTATGTATCTCTTTAATGTTGCTGATTATGTAGTCAAATCTTTGTGTGAACATGACACAATGGAGGTAATAGCATACGCTGAAACATAAGTAATGCTTGGTGTATGCCAGGCATTGTTCTAAGTGCTTTATAGCTTTTGCTTTTTAATCTTCAGAACCACTTCACAAGGTAGGTTCTCCAATGACCATTTCATAGGAAGAGGCAGAGCAGCAGGGGCAGAGGTAGGGGGCAGTCGGCTGCAGGCTCTGGGTGGCGCAGCACTTTCTGCTTTGGGGCCTGCCAGCCCCACGGAGGCCGTCCCCAACGTGCTTGTGCTCACCTGAGAGCTGAGGGTATTTCTCTTTACCACCACCCTTTTGGGGCTGTGCTTACAGGCTCCAGACCAGCAACTAGCAAGTGGCACCAGCTAATGGGTGTGTCTCTGGGTGATGACAGAGCTGTGTGCATGCGCCACAGGAGGTTGCCTCTTGGGGACCCAGTGGCCAGCATGCTGGGTAGTGGCCTTCTGAAGGCTTTGAAGGTTACTGGTTTACACTGCAGCCTGGCCTCCTCCAAGGGCAAAACCCAGGCAACTTTAAGTGGATTCTTGGGTGAAAAATATTCTATGTAATTTCCTCCTTTGGGTATTTGTCAATTATAGAATAGGAAGGTAGGAATTACAGAATTTTAGGATAGGGAGGGGGTCACATTCTCCAGGTATCAACATTGTACAGAAACCCTGACTGTGTATGGGCTTCACTGATTCATGACCGTGAAGTGCTGCTCGCTCTCACTCCCCAGCACCTTCCCAGGAGCACCCAGGTCACCTCATAAGCACCACAGGGAGGCGATTTAGGGGCTGGTAAGGGTCTTTATACCCTGTGTGGAAAACGCTTCTCTTTGAGAAAGTGTGTGAAACAGTTGCACTAGGAGATTACTGTTCATGGCACCAAACATGTCTTCATTTAACAAAAGGAGTGGTTGATGGGGCATTTAAAAATAAAGAGCTTTCTTATTTTATTTCTTAAAATACTGTTTGATTGACAGTTTGCCTTTTTCAGGAAATGGTCTGTTTGATAAAATGAGGTACTTCTAATAACCATCCTTTCTTCCTGTTCTTTCACTTTAAAAATTCAGTCTTGCCTATCTATGAAGCCACAGTGGCTCTGATGGGCATAGAGGGGTGGAGTGCAAGGTGGAGTAAAATCAGACAACAGGATCTTCTCTGGGGTCACACCTGGCTTCTGCAGTCTCTGTCTAAGCTCCTTCAGAATTCCCTGACTTTCGGAGGTTTGCTCCACCTAGTCCTTGATCAACTTAGGGTGTCAGAGCACCTCCAAAAGAGCACTATGTGATCAAACTGTCTATAACACATAGCCAGCCTCATTTGGAGCAGATTAACACGCGGTTTTACTTTCATGGGTACTGCTTTCGCTTAAAGCAAAGGATATCTTTAGATTGAATCTAGTACAGAATTAGAAGAGGGTAGTTTTCCTAGGTCAGTATGGGGTAGAGGGCTTTATCCTGTCTCTGGAGCCCCTCTCAGTGTCTGGGGTGAATTGAAACCTCAGCGCACACACAGCCTGATCCTCACTGCCTGCCCTTTCCGTGCCTGAGCCTGGCCATTTGTAATCAGGTGCACAAGCTGGGAAGATTGGGATTTACTGGCAGGCTTAGACTGAAGACTGGCTACAGGCTGTGCTTACTCCTTTCACACAACACAGCAGCTGAGCCCGGAGTTGCACTAATCATTACCAGGGATGGATTGACTTTCGTAACAGCAGGGCTAAGGGCTAAACTTGAGTTAAAAGCACTTGTGAAGTTGTGGAAACTTTTCCTGGACATAAGACACCTTGGGGTGTCCCAGATTAATTCATTAAAGAATAATTGGCATAGAAGATTGGCCAGGTAATGCCAGTTCACGTGAGTTGACTAGCAGGGAGAACTCTTCAGCACTGAGGACTCTTAGAGCTAGAAGGAACTTGGAGACTCTCTAGTCCTGTGGTTTTCAGACTTTTTTTAGCTGAAGAAACCATTTTTCCAACACAAGTTTACACAGAGTGCCAGTAAACAAAACAGCTAACCGCAGAGCTATTCCAGAAAAGTGAGAGTCGGAGGACGAAGCCCACTCATCTCCGCTCCGACCCGCGTGACCCCATTAGAGAAACTGCAGTCCTTATCCTTGCCTGCCCATGAGGCCAGGGAGCAGTAGGATGCATGGGAGAGAGCCGATGGTCAGGCAGAATCCTCGGTCTTGGCACATTAGCCTAGCTGGTCCCAGACACTTATCTGTGAAATTGGCTATAATGTCATCCTCAGGGAGTTTTGAGAGCATTAAGTGAAATATTATGTGTGAAAGCTCTAAGCGCCCTGCCAGGCTGCAGTAGTTACTCATTAAATGTTAGCTTTAGTCCCATTTTTATCTAGTCACGAGAGCTCTTTCATTGCTCTTTCTAGATTTGCCCCAACACAGCACATCACAGCACATGGGTTCCCAATGACTTGTCAGCTGTACATTTCTACAAACAAGGGATGCATCTTCATATCTGCTTTTATTTCGTCTTCAAATTGTTTTCCTCAGAGGTAGATGTTTACTAAAGAAAATGTGGAAAGTATGTAAAAATCAAAGAAAGATAAAAATTACTGAGCCTCACCTAAACAAACTCATCAACATTTTTATACTATTTCCTTCCAGTCTTTTTTCCCCCAGTGCATGTACTTGTATGGAATATGAAGAGATGATTGCTTTGTTTTGATCTTTCTTGCTGGTGGGAAGCAGTTTTGCCAAATCCCACCTTTCAAAATGAGCTATTGGGAGCCAGCTATGGAGAAGAGAAACAGATGTTGCCCGTCTTTTTCACTATAACTGTAACATCAAACCTTCCCATAGCTGTAAACACTCTTCTCAGATTAAGCTTGTAAATTATACCATTTTCTGGGAAGAGTCCCAGCCTTAAACCAGCTCCTCTTCTCTCAACCAACAGTTGCCAAGGCCCATCTGAGTCTTTTTGCCTTTTATCCACATTAGTCACTGCCTTCTCTTTTCTACTGTGGATTTGTGGTTTGGCTTGGTGACCCTCCACTCAAAATGAGTTGCAAGCAAATTTCTCGACTTTCCTAAATAAGCAGACCCCACACCTTTCCCACATCTCTACCTAAGACCACTGACCTTCTCTTGCTCCCTAACTTCCACCCTGTCCTCTGGGCTGCTGTGCCATCACCATGGGACCAAGAGTGGAAAACATGGGAGCAGCAAAGGAATCTCTGAGTTCAAATATAGAAGAAATCGTGAAAAATAGAAACAGCTTAGGAGAAGGGATCCTGAGGTCCTGAAAAGACAAGATTTGGAGAGGGAGGTAGGAATAATGCAAACTGCTCCTCCTTTAAAATGTTGCTGAAGGTCAGCCCCAAACCAAGAAACCACGATGGAGACTCAGCTTTCTCCTATTTCGTGACCCTCTTCTATCTTGTGGCCTATTACTCCTACAACCAGAGCTCTTGCTTAGACGTGGGGCTAGTTCAGTTACATTATAGGCTAAAAGGGCACTCTGTGAGGCTAATTACCATGTATTATGTCGTGTCAGTGGGAACATGCTATCTGAGTTCCAGACAGCCAACTTAAAAGCTTTTGGAACACAACCCACTGATGAGTGAGGGACTGCAGACTTTGTATTGACGGCCAGTCTCAGAATTGTCCCTGTGCATAAGGCACCCACAAGAGTGCCCAGATGTTCTTTATTTCCTGAAATATATGGGCGTCCGTAGGTATTTCTGTATACATGGATCCGATTGGAAGGAAGTCAGAGCAAACCCAGTTAACTTGTGGTTGGGATTCCGTAAAATAAACAAGCTGTTGATTCCAGCAAGAAATAGCTTCTGTGATATGTGTGTACAGATCTCTCAAGATAACCGTTCTCAATTGATTGATAGTCGCTGGGTTAGCTTCCTACAGATGTATCAGAGACCATGTGATGAAGAAAATGGCTTCACAGTAGAGCCCAAGGTGTCTGGCGGTGTGTTTTAAAATAGCAGCTTCCATGTGGTGTTTTTGTCCTTAGCTCTTGGCGATGTGGCATTTCAGATGAAGTCATCTTCTTGGGTCCGTTTCCTGAGTGTTGATCATTCTGTGACACAGAATAGTTTCTTATATTCTTAGAGAGGGCTTCCAGAGCCTAACCACCTGGCCCTGGGTCCATTCCCACTGTCCTTCCCTCCCACTTTTACCCAAAAGCATGCCTTGTAGTTGTGGAAAATTACACGTTCACAAATCGTCTTTCTTCCCTCACACCAAGCATATTCCCACACAGGGACAGATTCTGGAATGATCTCACGGATGAATCATGCCCTTATCCGGCTGTTTATAGGAGCTGCCTTTAGACAAAGACTTTGGTGTAAGCTACGTCAAGGCCTCTTAACTGTCTGCCAGTTACCCTTGCGGGAAGGTTTATCGATGAAGTGCTAAGTGTGAGAAGGGCAGGACTTAGAGGACTAAAGGCTGCTTTGATTTCACTCATTCCTGTCAGCCCTGGGCCTTGACTCTAAGCTGTGCGGGGGTAAACGTTCTGCTCTGATACAAGTGGACGCAACCAAGAGGGTAGTTGTACTGTATTTGAAGAGGAAACCATGAGGATTTCTTAAACTATTTTAATGCCTGTGGATGCATAATCTCTCAATTACAATGATCTCACAAGTGGCATTACCCTTCCTAATTCAGCTTTCAAGCTCTACTTTCTGTGCAGCAAATCTTTTTTTTTTTTTTTTTTTTAAGAATCTGGAAATCCTGTTAATATTTAATTAGCTTTTAAATTATTTATACATCAAAGTGTTCAACCTATTGTTGTCTTTTAAAGAGCAAGTGCCCCATGGAGCTTCCAGCTGGCATTCTAAGGTCTCGAGTTGAGGGCACTGTTAGAGAAATGTTCACCGACGGAAGTCACACCATTGCCATCTTGGAACAGAGAGCCCTGGGAACTAGCTAATTGGACACAAACACACTTTTTTCCATCTACTTCCCAGGTGTTAAGTATTTAAATCTGATATCTTTCTTTATTAAAAGAAATATTGGCTCTTTAACTGTACGCTCCCTAATGAAAGGGCTTTAGCTTGAACTTCTTGTTATCTTATGGGGAGTCTTATTTGATCAATTCTGTGTGTCATGGAAGACTCTTATACAAGATAAAATCAGGAGTTGTTCATTGTGTGACCTGGGCACCAGGACATCTAGTTTAGTCATATGTTCTGACCAGATGACTTCACAACTGTATAATCCGTGCATTTGCTTTATGCTGTGGGAGCCAAAACTAAAAGTGGTCCAGGGGGTTTCCAACCATGAAGTTACAGGCTTTCAAGGAGAGCTGAATTAAGTAAACTGCAATGCCATTCCACAAAGGATGGATTTACATCCTCCAAAAGAACCAACTTATATTTCTGCTGCTTGCTTAAAGATATAACTGCTGCTTGGCTGTCTCCCCAAATGCATTTTTATCTCCTGTTTTAATCCCCTCCCCACAGTCTTCTGTGACACCCTCCCCCGTTCTCCCTTAAACCATCTCCCATCCCCCTCACCTCATCAGCCACCCTTTGTAAAAAATATCTTTGTGCTCAGTTTTCAAAGTGTGTGTTGCTTACAGCCTCTGCAAAAGTTAGGAATTTTAAATAGAATGAGAAATGAGCTCTTGTAGCTAAATAAGTCTGAGCTGTAGCATCACCCAGGGCTGTGGAAGAGAAGGAGTCAGACCATGCACTGTCCATGGTTCCCTCCCTACCAGGGGTTCTGTTAGTGCATCCAGCCAAATGAGATCTTCTCATATCACCCAAGCGCGTTCATCCTGAATTCAAGCTACAGCATTTAAACCTTAACACACAGTTTTGGACAATGTCTACGTATGGTATTTGAACTTGCCTCCACTCATATTTAGAAGGAGGTGGAACATAAATTAATATTTGAATTTAACATGTATCTGGGGAAAACATTCTAGGCTTCTCAAAGAAATTGAAAAGCTCAACTTCAGTTTGCTTCTAATCACTTTCAGCTGCGGTTCCACAATATCCCAGCTCTGTCTCCTAGTACAGGAGGGTTAATGCTGGCATTTGAGCCAGAGATAGCTCGATTTTCATACACCATTTGAATGAGAGTTTAATGATCTTAGAAAGAAAGCATCAAGATTTTATCACTACTCCACTGAGACTTCTGCTTAATTCTTTTTCATTCAAGTTTTTTAAACACTCCCTTTGGATGAACCATTTCCTTTTTGCAGGTGACTTCCCACCCACTTGGCCCCCAAAAAAGTGAGGCATAAGGGCCAGGGGTCTCTTGCTTGCTTTACACTCACATGTAAGACCTGAGCAGTAAATTACTAAATTGCCTTATCTGTAAATTAGGTGGCACGATACGAAATCACTGTTTATGTAGGACAAAATGAGCAAATAACAGCAATTTTATATGGTTCAGCAACATGACACACTTAGCTAAGGACAATCCTAGAGAAGTTTGTCAGCCTCTGTAAAAGATAAATTTTTCGGATTCAAAAGCTGTTAAAAGAAATAGATGAGATGTGTTTCATTTTCTGTGAACATGTGACATGCTAGTAGATGTGTGTAGACGTGTGCTCTCAATTCAGCCCCACCTGGCAGCCCTGAGATGAGTGACAACTTAGTCACCACCGCAAAGCAGTCAATTTTTTCGAGCAGTTGTGATATTTATTACCATATCAGTGAAGTTTTCGAAGTGTGAATGGAATAAATGTGAATGCATTAGCTTCAGTGTGCAAGAAATGTCTCGTTTCTAATTTTTTTTAAAAAAAAAATCTACTTCGTACAAACTATTAGGCCCCCTTCTACAAGGCCAGAGGGTAATTCCAACTTAAATTATCACTAAGCATCCTTCCCACTTCTCCTACAATGGGCAGAAAATGACCAGACCACTTTGGGGATGAAAATTGGGAAATAAAATGCAAGTCACTAAATATGTAATCTATGACTATTTGTCTTAAAAAGTAATGGTAGCCAAAGTACTGATGAGTAAGCACTAGTCCAGTACAAGTGTCACTCCCCTCTTGTGACTATTTAAATTTAACTAAAATAAAAAAAATTCAGTTCTTCAGTCAACTTGTCATGCTTCAAGCACTCGCTTGCCACCTACGGCTAGTGGCTACCATGTTGGACAGCTCAAATAAAGTTCTGTAGATAGCACTAAGCAGTGTGTGTTTTCTAGTAGCAGCTGAGGGTGGTAAACCCACTTATTCTCCCCGTTTGATTATTTAGAAAGTAGAATGGTACAAGTGAAGAGACTGGGGAGTGGCAGCGGCAGTAGGCAGACCGGCACAGTAGTTCTCAAGAGATTGGTTCTCACGGTTAGGTCCGATGTTTCCCTTCCATGTGGTCTGAAGTGTCCCTGAGGCACGTGGACAATCGCTGGGTCTAAAATGGGATTTGGGGGTTATCTCTTGGATTTTATGTGAGCACCAAAAGTATGATTTTTGTTATGGCTCCATTTGCTTTGGAGGAGGCATCAAGAAGGGGACGAGTGTGGGGTGAGCGTGTTTTGGTTCTGTGACCTGGGATGTGTATACTTAGCAGCCAGGGGTCAGCTGACCAAAGCAGGGCTGTCTGTGGAAGCAGTGAGCCTGTGAGCAAATTGACAGATGAAAAGGGGCACAGTGGGAAAGCATCCATGTCCCTCGTCTTTATGACCCACCCATGAGACAGCAACAAGCTGGTAAACACTCTTAAAGTGTTATCTTGCCCATCAGATGCTGTATGGACAGGATACAAATATGGGCTGAGACTGTTCCTGCTTGCAACCAGCTCTCCATCAGAAGCTCTCTTTTTTAAAAAAATTCTTACTAAAGTATATAGTTGAGATACATTTTTATGTTCGTTTGGGGTGTAAGGAGCACTCTTAATAAGGGCCTATTTTAATATTCATTTCTTTTAATCTTCTCACCCCATAAAACATTCCATGCTTTTATAGTAAAGCTCTAAATAACATTCTCTGTCTGGCAGAAATGGAAACAAGGAGATAATTGTTTGGGAGTTGGGAATTTGAGGCACGTGCTCTCTGGGTTTGGCCCTGGACAGTCAGGAAGTCCATGGAAGCGTGCTGAAAGGTTTTTAATGAAACGCAAGGCACTGCTGACTTCGTATCAGCTCACCTCTTGGTCTTCCCCCCTGGGGCTCCCTGCTCCTGACCAACCAGGACTGTTTTAGCCTCCTTGCCTGGTTCTCGCTTCATAGGCATTTTTCTTTGTTAGCACCCTGATGCATTCATCATCTCTGTCCTTAATTGCTGGAGGAAGTCTTTTGAGAGCCTCCCTGGATGGCTCATGTAGGAGGCGGATGGTGTCTGGTACATGTGGTCTTGTGGGCCTGGTGGCCTTGCTGAGCCCCACGCCGCTCCAGCCTGCTTGGTCATTCCAGCCGTGGATTTGAGGTCAATGACTGGAACACAGTTTTCTCTCTTGGCACAGCATGTATGTGAAGTGACGTGACTTAAGCCATCCTGGACCTCATAGCCCTCAGAGAATGTGGTCCCTAGTAGAGGAGACACCTCAGGAGAAATCAGACATATCCTGAGAGCACTTCCATGGCTCAGAACATCTTTGAAGCTCTCAATGGGGTGATTTGCTCCTTCTAATAAAGCATTTATAGTTCTGTGAGTTACTGTCCTGTTTTGTACTGTCCTCAGGAGTGAGTTTGATGTTTGGAATTACCTGAAGTCGTTTACAGCCAAATTTGATCAATGAGGGGAGCACTGATTAAAGTAAGAGTGTTCAGGGTAAAAAATATGTAGATAAAGTTTGAAGACTGGGATGGCTTGGCTGTTTGTTTTTGCCTGCATGACTCTAGTGTTGATTCCAAAAGGGACTCCAGAGACATTTTGAACGTGTCAGAACCATGGCCTCCCAAGGAGACTGCCTTAAAAATGCAGCTGTCACTGGGTGCAGGTCTTGGGTATTTCTTTTGAAAATTGCCATTAATTAAACACTCCACCTTATAGGTAGGATTAGGTAGCCAGTTCATCCATGGAACATCCATTGATGAGGATGAGTGTTCAACAGAATCAGAGAATCCTGTGCTTTTCTACCAAACAGGGTGGAGGGGCGCCTCTTGTCTCTCTTCTCCGCACTCACCTGGCTCTGTTTCTCTTTCCTTGATTCCTTTACTTTCCTCCCAGGGAGTCTTACGTTTACATTTTCTTAGTTTTTGCTTAGGTTGTAGGAGACAGCCCCTGAATGCGGTGCCTCTCCAGGCCACACAGCAGTTGTACTGCAGGCCTGAGGTGGCTTTGACTCACAAGCACTGTGTCACAGAGAAGAAGCTGGAAGACAGTTCTTCCCAGATGTGGCTGCAATTTAAAATCACCTGGGGAGCATTTATTACTCTTACCACTCAGGTTGCACCCCCCACCAACTGAATCTGAATGGCAGGAGTGGGAGTCAGACCACAGTAGTTTGTCAGAGCTCCCCAAGTGATTCTAATATGCAGCCAAGTTTGAGAACTACTGTAAGGAATGGGGTTGGTGCCTGAGCTTAGCCACAGCCAGCTCATCTTGCATCTCCAAGGCAATGTGACGCACTACAGACAGCACTGGATGCAAAACCAGTCTCTTCATCCTGCAATCCCAATGACATTTGCAACACTGACCTACCCTGGGCCTCATTCTCCTCATAATAGCAATACCTCTTTAATAGTGGTATCTTAGCAAATGAGAGATGATATGTGAAAGTCTCTGTAAATTGTCAAGTGTTCTGTGAGTGCTTATTGTTAATACTGGATATTATTTTTTTATAGAAAAATACCCATTTTCTAGGTGGCTGGCTGGCAGGGTAGCTGGAATGACTATTGTGGCATTGACTCTTTACCAGCAATAAACCTGAGAACTGTAGGACAAGAATTTCTTTCTCCCATCTAACAAAAGGGGTATCACGGAGAGGTGGTCTCTCCAGATTTTTTAAAAAGCCAGCAGCTAGCGCCCAAGAGAAGCACTGTTCCACTGTACCCAGGGGATGCTCCCTGGCTTCCTATTCAATGACCATCTTAGCGTGGAGGGGCCTTGCTGAGCAGCAGAGGAGGTCAGTAATCCGTCAGCTTCTGAACGTAACTTTCATCTTCAGGCTTTTCTGTGTGGTAGGATTTTGTTTATCTCAAAGTAGATGGAATTGCATAGAGTGTCACTGACAAGCCCCAAAGGAGGGACAAAGTGAGGTCCAGTCCAGGGCCTGCTTGGTCATTTTTGTCAGTCTGACTGTGTTGTCTCATACAGTAACATCATTATATCTCTTTTGGGTACAAACAAAAGCCTTTTTTTTTTTTTTTTGGCTTGTCCTCCCCAGGGATTTGAAGTTGGATGGAGGGAGACAATCAGCAGGTGCCGTGAGCTTGAAAGAGATCATTGGCCTTGAAGGCGTGGAGCTGGGAGCCGACGGGAAGGTAAGGCTGCCTGGCTTCCAGTCAGTGAGTTTGTGCCGATGCCACAGGTTCAGGAAGTGTGACAGACCATGAGCCTCGCTTGTGGTGGAGGAAGCAGGTACGGGACATGTTCCTGGGTACGTGACACCAGCCTGTACCGGTCCTCCAGCATGCAGAAGGAAATCCACCAAGGCAGTGACTAAATAGCAGCACAACAGTTTCTCTGCCTGCACTGTGTAACAGCAGAGTGTATGGTATGACCGTCTCATCAGTGTCTCAGGCACACGCATGCACACACGTGTACGTATTCCGGGATGGAGTGACCGGTGATTGGATTAACAAGGAATAACTGATGGTGTCAGCAAGCAGCATTCTCACTACTGGAAAGTGTTTTTGGCTTCCTGTGGTCCTGAGAAGCTAAGAGTCCCTTAGCCTTAGACAGTGACCACTAATTAGCAGAGCTGTCATATTTCTCTCTCACCCACAATTCACTGAGTTGCTGGGTTGAAGTCTGAGGAGTAAAGGTTGAAATATGAACTTGGCCTCTTTGTGCTGGATTCAGGCAGTCTTTATAAACCCTTCCAAAGCCTGTTTGTGAAGACAATGCAAGAGTTTCTTTGAAAAGCCATCCTAGCATAGTTTGCTTGCAGGTGAAGCTGCTGGGGTGACAAACAACCTCCCAACCACCCTTTCCCCAGGACAGCTGGTCACCACTGTGCCCAAAAGGCATCAACCTGGAGTTTAGGTTAGGGTGCTTGAGCCACAACTCCCCAGGCAGGTGAAAAGAAAAATACTTGTCCTGTCTTCATTCCTAAGGGTTGGGTATTCACATAGGAATGAGGGAGGATAAAACAGAGATGAGTATCTTAGATGACATCTGCCAAAGGAATACAAAAGAACCGCCAAAGGTCACAGTCCCTTATCAGAGACTCCTGGGGCCTGATATATCCTGGTATTCTGTACTTGGTGGTTTATAAAAAGTAATAGCACTGTGCGCCTCACATATTACACAGCACCCCGACGGCTTCTCAGATAGCACATTGTTATCAAACACACTAATATTTCTGCCACATAACATGAACATTCACACCAAGTAAAATAAATTAAAACTATAGATAGCCTCAAGTCAGTTCTGGCACAGATGAGTGCCAAACAAATTTCATTTTTCAGATCTCATTGGAGTTTAGAGTTACAGATGTGACAATATGGACCTAAACTTAGGTGGCAACACAGCTTGGTCAGAATGCAAACCTAACACTGCCTGGGAATAATCACTTGCCATTTTTGTCTTCACCTTTTAGACTGTTTCTTATACCCAGTTTCTGTTACCCACGAACGCCTTTGGAGCCCGGAGAAATACCATTGACTCCACCTCCTCCTTCTCCCAGTTCCGTACCCTGAGCCACCGCAGTCTCTCCATAGGACGGACAAGCAGCACCCAGGGGAGCCTTGACACAGGTAACCTGGGTCCTGGCTGGGTCTGATAGCTTGCGGCATGAGGTGCCAGTGTGCTGTGTGGATCGTGTCTCCCAGTGTGCAGAATGGAGGACAAGGGCCTCTAGAGCATGAGCTCATCCTGCAGGTGATGTGACTTTGGGGCAGGCTCGATTTCAGGCCGTGCAGGCCACAGGGTGATCTCTAATGAGAAACCTTAGTCACAACCTCCTACACTCCCACAAGGAGAAATGCTAAGGCCATCTTGCAGAGATGGTGGGATGATGCCCCAGCTTCTCACCATCATTCAGCTCCTCATCTCACCAGTTACCTGCTTCTTGCTTGCATTTTCATAGTGCTCAAGTTTGGCTTTCCCCCCCAAATAATTGGGCCAGAAACCCAGGAACTTCCTTTGTAATTCTCACAGTAGGCGAGCTAACACCGCTGCTGAAGGAAGACTTGCTTTTAGCTTTGCCTGTACAAACCTTCATGAGAGTTGACATGTGGAGAAGGCTCTTTACGAAACAGTATAACTTTGTCCAGGTGCTGAGTTTCGAAGCCCTATCCTAGTGTTCTGGCTCCCTCTGGTCATTTTCAGCTGTTTGCATTGGTGCCCACTCGGAGTCGTGTTTATACAGACACAGTAGCCTGCCCAGAAGCACTCACACTGAAGATGTGCTGCTCAGACCGCACAGCTACCAACTGATCTGCAGGTTTAGAGAATGAGCCTTTTTGGTGCCACATTTTGTAATCTGGGAATGTTCACTGCATGTTTTATGTACTGTTGGGTTTTGTGCTCTCCTGGGTCAGGGAGATTAACACATAATTTTTTTTAATGGAAAAAATGTTAGAATGTTAAGAATTTAGTGAACCCTTTTCCGGGAGGATACACTTCATTAGCATCCAGAGATGTCTACTAAAAGTCAGAGGGAGCGATCTGACTCAGCTAAATGCCCCAAAGCCAGCCTTTCTTTACTCTAACTTTATACTTGGCATTTGTCCAGCTGCTTCTGCTTTAGAGGGTCTGGGGCCCCTAATTATCACTTTGCATGTGATCCTTAGGCAGTGACCTGGGCGACTTTATGGACTATGACCCAAATCTCCTGGATGACCCCCAGTGGCCTTGTGGCAAGCACAAACGAGTTCTGATCTTTCCTTCGTACATGGTGAGTAGTGGCGGTGAGGTGGTCGGTTTGCTCACCCCCTTGGCCTTCCTGGGATTGGGGGACTTAATTCACACACTGCTCTGCCTGAAGACCTTCTTGAGGACTCCCCAGTGTGGCTTGCTTACGGATGAACCAACGTATACCTATCTAGGATTCTGCTTGTCATCTGGCCGGCGTATATCACGTCATCCGTAGGCCCCACTAGGATGGTATCAGACACATCAGTGGCAGTGTGGAGTTCAGGTTCAGCTCCATTTGGAGTTCCTTGGTAACTAGGCCTCTGCGAGTACTCCCAGCGACATTTGGCACTGGGCTCTGGATGACGGAATTATCTCCTGGGAAAGTGAAAGTAGGACAATGTGGGTGTAAAATGCAAAACCTTTCCTTGCCATTTTTATTTCTTGGGCTCTTCCTGTTTTTCCCTTTGTGTAATTTTGGTTTCTGCATTTGGCTGACCACCATTTGCCACCACTCTGGGCTGCCATTTCTCCAGACACCAATGGGGACCGACAGGGTCCTGTGTGCTTTCTGGGGCAGATTTGCCTCGACTTGGAGCCCAGACTACTGTGAGAGGACGGGAGAGCAGGGCTTGTGGGGAAACGCACTATACCAGCCCTGCCATAGATGACATCAGGAGGGAGAGCATTGACCCAGAATGTCCCCACTGCCTCCCTGCCAGGCCCAGGTGGGACGGGCACAGCTGAAACATCCTGCTCTCATTCTCTCGCTCCTCCCCAGCCTATGCAGTTTTCAAGAGCCCTAGCCCCCGCAGTGAGCAGAGGGTCCTTTATCTGTTGGAGGCTCTTATGTCTGCAGAAGCCAGAGTGGGACCCAACCCATGTATGCCAGGGCACCTGAACACTCCCTTTGGCTTAGAGTTCTCAGCAGTGGGATTCTACCCTCCAGCTTCTCTCCTCAAGGAACATTTGGCAAGTGGCTGACAGAGAAACACTGGGCAGAACTCAGGCCCTTGCCAGTTACTTTCAGCAGATATCCTCTTGTAATTTGGCAAACAGCTCGGAAATCATTCTTATATGCCAAATTGAGTCAAATGAATTACCAAAGGCATTTGGTTTAAAATTGCCCCTACCCCTCACTTCCCCATCCTTATTCCCAGTTTCTGACACAGAAAGCAAAACCAGAGTCATGTATAGTCATTTTTTTCCCATTCTGCGACCTGTGATATGATTAACCTTTTTTTAAAACCGGGGCTTATTCACATAAGCTAGCGCATCATAATACGTGTTCAATAAATGACAAGAATCATCGTCCTAATGTTAAGAAGGGAGCAAAATGAAAGGTCATAACTTGTGTAAGACTAAGGATTCTTTATGTTGTTCACTACTTTATTTATTAAAGTTCACCTTATTAAGTAACTTGGGCAGGAAACTGTGGCTCAGGGAGCCTGAGCAAGACTGTTACAATTGACAGACAGGAAGTGGGGTGAGGAGGCCAGAACTCAGTGCTGTTCTCGCTTTGCCCCTGTATCCCACATCCCTCAGCAGTCAGTGGCAGAACTGCTAGCTTCATGGGAAAATGGTTCTTTGGGCCAACAATTTAACAAATTTTTAGGTAGCCAAGAGAATAAGAGGGTACTGTATTTCTGATTGACATTAGGATTTGGTGGGGAGCTCGTCCGTGGACGTATTATGTCTGCTGAGAACACTGACCTCTCCTTTTTTTGGCCTGGTGGTGGGCTGTTGCTGGAGCTGTGTCTGTTCTTTCTTTCTTTCTTTCTTTCTTTCTTTCTTTCTTTCTTTCTTTCTTTCTTTCTTTCTTTCTTTCTTTCTTTCTTTCTTTCTTTCTTTCTCTCTCTCTTTCTCTCTCTCTCTCTCTCTCTCTCTCTCTCTCTCTCTTTCTTTCTTTCTTTCTTTCTTTCTAGATTTCATTGTGAGCTTCAAGGCTTAGGCCTATTGTCTAGGTGCGTGCACCTGTGCACACGGATAATTTTTCCTCCTTTGACAGTGTGCTAGATGACTTGCCAAGTCAGCATATATATCCTATCCTATGTTTCCAAATAGGTCATTTTTTATTTTACTACACTGAATCTACAGTCCACACTTCCTATAATAGTCCATTTTTTAGAGAATGAAATTGCTCATGAATTTCATTTGCCTGGTCAGCTCCATAAGACCTGTATCTTCTCTTTTGGCCACAAGATACTGATTCTTTGGTAAAATATGGGAGACCCACTGTTCAACATTCTTGTCTTAAGTCACTTCAGAGTATATCATGTGTTACAAAGAGCCTCAAACTTGCTCCCAAGAGACCTTCTCTGGAAGCAAACAGGGATTACAGGGCTGTTTCACGTGTATTTTGCATTAAGCTTGTAGGAGTAAGTTGGGGTTTTCTTTGTTTGCTTTATTTTGTGTGTTGGGTAGTAGGTATAGAATTTGTCCACTCAACCAGTATTGACTGAGGCCCTACTATGTGCCAGGCTAGGTGCTTCATTATACAGTGGAGATCAACCAGCTACAACCCCTACTCTGCGCAACCTCATAGTGAATGAAGAAGTCAGTGAACAAATAGATAAATCACTGGTCATGATGATGGTGAGGAAAGTAATTGGAGATGACAGGGAGGGTTGGAGATTGGAGGTTGGAATTGGGCCTCAAGGAAGGCCTCTCGAGGACATGGCATTGAAAGTGGGTACAGAGGGGTGAGAAGGAGCAGCTATGCCCGGCCTTGGCAGGGAGTCCATGAGTGAGACCTTGAAGTGTGAAAGAGGTTGACTTTGTATAAAACCAACATTTTTTACAATAAACATCACTGCCCTCTGTAATAGGCACTGACTACCAAGGTGGACAGAGACAACAGGGTTATTTGACCCAGGCTTTTGAAGGCCCTAATCTTAGAGGATCTGGGGTCCACCTTGGCCCTTAGGCAGATGGGACGCTCTGGCCAGACGCTGGCTGGGAGCACTTCTGCGACAGTTGAACCCTCCTCTTCGCAGGGCGCCCCCTGCAGGTGGACGTTAGACCTGTGCGAAGACTGGGCAGCCCTGCCCCTGTCTCCTCTCCAGGGTTCCCTGATAAGGAAGGTCTTTACTTGGAGCCGGGGAAGGGAACCAGCGTGCTAGGTTACAGGCTGACTGTACACACAGCGGTCACCTTCCTCAAGGTCAGGCCCCAAGGCTCTGGGGTCCTGCTGCCTGTGCCTGTCTGTTTTCCTGAGTTCCTCAGGGAAGTTCAAGTTAGGCCAGCCCAGCAGAGGCCTTGAGAGGAGGGCTGTTGTCCCGTGTTTTGGGGTGCCCTATACCTGTGGAATTTGAGGGTCAGAGATGTTCATGTGGCCTCTGCAAAAGCAAGCAACTTGGAAAGTGATGAGCTAGTCCTTTCACCCCTTCAGATCCTACTGAAGTTTTTTTTTTTTTCGTATTAAGGTATAATTTACATATAATCAGAAGCACAAATTTTAAATGTAAGTTCATGAATTTTGTAACCTCCACTCTGATCACGATAGAGAACATTTCTTCCCCCTTAGAAAGTTCCCTCCAGCCTGTCCCCTCTGCCTTTCCCCCTCTCCCCACAAAGGCAACTGCTATTCTTACTTCTGCTTATTCTAGAACTTCATATAAATGGAACCATATACCGTGAGCTCTTTTATTTTTTTGGTCCATCCACTTTTCTTCACGACTTAATGTTTGTGAGATTCACTTATCTTATGCGTATCAGTAGGTTTTTTTATTTTTCCAACTAGGGTTCCATTATTTGGATAGACCAGAGTTTATCCATTGTCCTGTTGATGGACATCTGGGTTGTTTCTGCTCTAGGGGTATGATGAATGTTGCTTCTGCAAACATTCTTGATAAGTTTTTTCATGGACATATACTTCCGTTTCTCAGGCAAATACGTAGGACCAGGCTTTCTGAGTTGTAGTGTAGGTGATGTTAATCAGCCCAGATGTGGCTGGATGTATATTTTCATTCATGTTGGTTCTAAGTATAAGATACAAAGGCCACTCATTGCCATAGTTGAGACATGCCTTAAAGTGGGAGGGTTCCAGGGGTGAACATTTCCCTGAAGCTCAGAAAGAAGCCTGTTATTTACAAAGTTTAGGTGGCCTTGCTGTCATCATTCTAATTGTATTTTTTAACTTTGATCCATGCAGGTCACTCCCACTGTTAGCCACTATGACAGGGCAAAGGTGAAATTTTGAACAACAACAAGTCCCGGGGCAAGTCTGGAAACCAAATTGCAGCTGCCCCTGTGGTTTTGGCCTTAGAGTTTCTAGAATGTGACCATAGGACATGAAAGGATGTGTGGCCTCCTGGCTGCGTGCAGGTTCTTGTAGGGCTTTAGCTAATGACGGTGTGTTTCTCAGTGCAGCAAGGGAGGCCTCGTGTCAGAACCGGGCACTTCCTGCTTTGTGTGCCGCCGGGCTTGTAATTAAAGTTTCACTGGAGGATGGTTATTTATCATTAGAACCTGGCAACTGACGTCTAATGCCCCCTCCCCCAACTTATAGGTATGGAGAACAACTAAAGAGAAAGTAAGTAAAAGAGCTGACTGAGAGAGTGCCAACAAAATTAACATTACTTGAATGGATTTCTGAATCCTTTTCTCAGGAAGAAATCCCTCTTGAACTGTTGACAGAACTGAAACCAACTAACAACCTTTATGATATCTATAGGTATAGTAATCTCAAGAGGATATCTCTTGGACTGATCTCTGTGATAAAGTACCCATTCTTTTACTTATTATTACAATCCAAGTAGTCATAGAAAAATCCCTCCCTCCATCCCTCATCTCCCCAGTGTGTGGGAATAAATCCTAGAACTTAATTTTTTGGTACAGTGTGAAGTGCTGAGCAGTGGGAAATAGAAGACTCAGAGAAAGAAAGACTAATTGAACCTTCCGTGTGGTGGGTGATTGGACTCTGCTTTCCCCGCCACACTTCGTTCTCATGGAAAGCTGTGTTACTGCCATGGGTGCTTATTAACTCGTCTGCAGGGTGGATTTATTGAGAAGGTACAGCCGCTGGAGCCCCCATGGGGCTCTCCCCCTTTCAAGGCTCCTTCCAGGGCCCTCAGGTTTTGAGGAACTTGAAGCTTAGTCAATTCAGGAGACCCTCCCTCTTTAAGAAAAGCCATGCAGCATTACAAAAACGCCATGGGGAGGCCTCTCCTGAGATTTGAAAGGGCTCAGAGCTCTGGGGGAAATCTGCCAGGCACCTGAACAGGAGCTGAGCAGCAGGATCTCTGAGGCTTGCCAGCTTTTGGTGTAAATGTTAAAAATAAAATGTCTTATCACATTATGGTGAGGGTTTTTTTCCCTCCCTGTATTGGTTTTTTTTTTTTTTTTGAGAGAGAGAGAGAAAAAATGTGTGTGTGTGTGTGTGTGTGTGTGTGTGTGTGTGTGTGTGTGTGTGTCACAGACAGCTTTATTGGATACAATTCACCTCTTTAAAGTGTATATTTCAGCAGGGTTTTCCTATATTCACAAAGTTGTGCAACCATCACCCCAGTTGATTTCAGGACATTTTCATCATCCCACAAAGAAGCTCCTGTGCCCTTAGTCCTCTATCCCTTAAGCCCTAGGCAACCACTTGCCTGTTCTGGACATTTCATAAAAATGGAATCATACCACGTGGCCTTTGGCGTCTGGCTTCTTAGCATAATGTTCATCTATGCTGTAGCATGCATCAATATTTTGGTGGCTTTTTTTTTTATCTTGTAAAAGTGATACAAAATGAAATAATAGCTTTCCATTTTGCCTAAGGTGTTGCAGCATCTGCTCCCTTTCTATATATCTATCTCAAATTTTTGACAGTTATTTTCATGAATTTTAATGGGACCCTCTATACACAGTTCATTGGCTCAGGTTCTGAGCCCGCCATTTGAGAAGCATGCATTTAAAAGTGCTTTCTAATACTGTCTAGGTGAGCGTGAACTCCAGGCCACATCCACCGAGTGTCATCTCAAGTGGGTGGAGTTGCTACAGAAGTTTCTGTAGTACCAGATAAATATTTAACAAAAACCTGAAACTGTGAGCTCGTTTTGTACTACCTGGTAAATCCCTGTTGTCACATAAACCTGAAGCAGAGGCGGCTTTTCCTATGTTACTCTCCTTGGTTTGCAAACCATTTTGTTTTCGGAAACTGCAGAGCTGTTCCCCTAAGGAGAAGGAAAGGAGAGTAAATCCAGGATTATGTATTTGGAATCCGATGGGTAGAAATAGCAACAAATACAGTCCCAGCTTGCATAGGCTGGTGGCCCATTCCCAGAGTTTCCTTGTGATTTACTGTCCTCACAGGGAAAAGGATTAAATGCATAGAACAGCCAAAATGCCCAGCTGTTCCTGGTTAGATAGAATTAGTTGAGGGCCGCCGCTGTGTTTAATTGCCTTAGCAAGCATGTAGCATCTGCTTTCCCAATGCCCAGCTGAGCTGGGAGTGCCAATGGATGACAGACAAGTGTGACAGAGACTGGTTAGCCCCGTTCTGCAGTGGCTTTTGGTGCTTGAAGAGGCTGCAGAGATCACTGCCTTATCTCCTCCGTCCTTCCATAGGCAAGGAAACCCAGGCTGCGGGAGGCTGCATGCCTGCCCCTGGGCTCCCTGCTGGCTCTTGGGGTTGGAACCAGCTCCTTTGTACTGTTCCTGCCCCCAGGGACCCTTCTGACCCAGAGGGGAACAGTGGCAGAGTCTACAGCAAGCTCATCCCTGTTCAGAGCTGCTCGTAAGGACTCCCCAGGAGATGTGGAGGGCAGAATTGTGGAGATACGTACCAGGCCGCAAGGTGGAAGCACCAGTTATGATGTTTCTTTTGGAATCAGATCAGCAACCTGTCAGCTCTGAGCCCCCACTGTTCTCCAGTGTTGTTATGAGGGCGTATATACTCATCTCTCTCTCTCTCTCTCTCTCTCTCTCTCTCTCTCTCTCTCTCACACACACACACACACACACACACACACACACACCTGCTGCCTCAGTTCTCTCCTTGCTGGACCCTATCTCCTGTTGCACTTTCACTCCAGCCTGAAAGGCCTTCACTTTATGGCATCAAGAGTGTTGTCATGGGCTAGGGTGGGGCCCAAGTTCAGTTCCTTGGTGGCCCCCTGCCTTCTCTCAGGATGAGTCAAGCCTTCATTTGTTTTTTAAAAAGCAAAAGATGTCTCAGTGTCTCCACAGTAGATGTGGTAGACAGTTGTGGTCTTATCATCTTTTCCTGCTATCTCAGAAGGGATTCATGGTGTCAGCCCCCACACCGGCCCTTCCTTCACTAACTCTGCCTCCCATCTCTGGCAGGGCAGGCTGGCTGGGCTCCTTTCTGAATTGCACCTCTCTGACTATTCTGCATTTTGGTGGTCACCTCATTTCAGCTGACCTTCCTCTCTTTCCTTTCATGCAGCTGTACACACACAGCTTTCCTGCAGTCAGGCAGCTGTGAGGGCATATTTAAGCAATCTCTCACCCCAAGCACAAAATGGCCCACTCTGCAAAAGCACAGGTGGGGCTGAAGCTGCCTGTCCATCATTCAGCCCAGTCCATAAGGAGCCCTGCATCTGGTGAATCCCATGACCTGGAATGAAGTGTCATTAGTAATAATGGTCACTCAGTCTATCCCAGACCAGGAAGGAACCACAGCCTAACTTATTAGCAATTTGATTCATAGTAACATGCATGTACTGGCAAAATCTGGACATTGCAAGTCTTGATACACTATATAATTAAATTTGGGAGGCGAGGTGCTAGAACAAAGTATTGGCCTCACTTTTAATTATTCTCTCTCAAGCCGGAATGAATGAGAGTCTGGGGCCCATGGTAACCGAATACCTACAACTCAGCCTCCCATCACTGGAAAGAGGATGACTGTCTCTCAGGGTGGTGGGGAGGCCCAGCCTCTAAAGGATGACACAGGCCCCCTCAAGACAGACAGGACTATTCAGAGGAATTGTGGCTGCTATATAAGAAATGCTCCAGAAAATATTTCTTAGAGGGAACCAGAGCTAAGGACTGTCATAACCTCTGGAATCTACTTGACGGAAGGGTGGCCCTGGCCTCAGGGTGATCCTTTTGATACCCAGAATCTAGCCCATGCGGGGCTGGTGTGGGCTCCAGGTGCAGTGTGTGTGCAAAACCCTGTCTGAGCAAGGGTCTGAGAGCAGATTGTTGCTTTGGGGCCCAGTCACTCAGTGGCCCAAGTTGTGTACCCATGCAGCTGAGTGTGGGTAGAACCTGGAGCAGCCCCACAGACCTGGTGTCCTGCACTCATCAACCTAAAGCAGATGATGGAGAAGCCAGATGAAACCGAGGCACAGAGAGCTTAAGCAGTTTACACTAGGCTGTCCAGCTACCGAGTGGTAGAACTGGGACTTAAACCAGGGGGTCTGGCTCCAGAATCTAGAATCTTCTCCACTGAGCTGCAGCTCAGAGAAGCAAATACTAAAGCCAGACTGAAGAGAGAGCTGTCTCAACAAGCAAACAGGGTAGGGAAAGAAGAAACATGGAAAGTGCACCCTCAGACTAAGGCCAAGACCAAAGCCTGCTGCGTGGGACAGCTGGATTGACCAGAGTACAGCAAAGCCACATCAGTCCCCCAAAAGAAATGTGGCCTTATAGAATGTGACCTTATTTGGACATAGGGTGTTATTTATATAAATTATGTATTTACATTTAGTATATATTTTTATGTAAACTATATGTAATTTATATAAATTCATAGGTGTTAATTATATATATATATAACTAATATGAATTAGTTAAGCTGAAGTCACACTGAAGGTGGGCCCTAATCCAATATGACTGGCATCTTTATAAGAAGACACACAGAGAAGATGGCCATGTGAACACAGACCCAGAGGGATAGCACCATGTGAAGGCAGAGGCAGAGATCAGAATGATGCTTTTATCTACAAGCCAAGGAATTACCAGAAGCTAGGAAGAAGCAAGAAAGAATTCTGTTTAGGGTTTCAGAGAGAGCATGGCTCTGCTGACACATTGATCTCAGACTTCTAGCCTCCAGAGCTATGAGACAATCAGTTTCTGTTGGTTAAGCCACACAGCCTGTGGAACTTTGTTATAGCAGCCATAGGAAATTAATACAACCACTTTCACATTCTCAGCCAGCCTAAGTGCTCAGACTCACATCCATGACTTCCCACCATCCTCCTATCATCTTGAATCTTGGAGGCATTTCATTGCTCTAGTCGCCAGTCTTTCTCACCCCCAAAATAGATGTAAGCAAATGGACCAGAATGTTATTTTGTGGCACTTGCCTCAGGTATGGGCAGCAGCAAGCCTCCAGCAGTCAGCATTCCCAGGTGCCCTTGGACTCCCCAAAGCAGCCACACTGGGAATGTTGGGCCCAGCTGGCCCACGTCTGTCCTGCACCTTCCCTGGTGGGGCCCCTCCCTCTGCCACACACTCCTGGCAGCTGGGGAGGCCAGGGCTGCTGGCTCCTTGGAGGTAAGGAAATGAGGAGCCTGGGGGAAGATGAAGGTTTGCAGAAATCCCCACCCCAAAATGCACTGTCTCTAGTCCAGAAAAGACTCCGAGTAGCCAGGTGATGGCCAAGTAGATAGATGAGTAAGAAGAGGAGGATCATGCTATCAGCAGGCCTTCTCGTCGGTGCTGGGATAGTCATAGGATGTGGCCCTGAGACTGGAAGCTCCACACATCATAGAATGCCGCTTCTGTACCTCTGGGCGGCAGAGCCAGGATTCGGAAGAATTCTGTCACCTATAAGATAAACTCAAGGGCTTGGCTATCCTTGCAGCTACCATGCACCGCCCTCGCTAGGAGCCAGGCACTGTACCAAGGGTCTCATAGTATCAGCTCATTGGCCCTCTCTCTGGCCCCCTCCCTGAGGTCCAGTCTAGAGATAAATGTCCATGTCCACTCATCCCTCTGTCAGGAAAAGTGGGCCCAGCTCTATATCCTAAAGAGCCAGGATGAGGCTAATTGTATAAATGAGTCTCTCCTGCAAGGCCTGGGGTTTTGCCTGAGCCCTCCTTGCCCCAGTTCTAGGGCCACAGGCCAAGCTTGGTTGTTGGTACTTATGGGGTCAGTTGAGAGCCAGGATTGGTCAGGAAATGGCATATGAGGGCCCCAGGGCAAGACTTGGTGTCTTTGTGAACTGATGACACTGGTGCCTTTAGGGGAATCGGAAGCCCTGTCCTTACCCCATGTCTCCCCAGTGAGATGTAGTTTCAATAGTGATAAATGTCATCAATGAAAGAAGGGAGTGTGTATATCAGTCACAGTTCAGCATCCCCCCGAGCTAGGTGAAGAAGAAAGGGATTTATTACAGGGGAATAAATAGTTCATAGAATTGCTGACGAGGCTGAAGAAACCATGTAAGTTGGGTTTCAGGAATGATCCCAAAGCCATGCTGCAGAGCCAGGCCACTGTGGGGCTGCACTGGCCGCCAGTGTCAGAGGTGGCAGTGTCGTCACCTACACGGTCTGGAAGCTGCCCCTACTGTGCTTCACACCTGCGAACACTTGGGACTCCAGGACTCCGTCACGACTCCTCTCCGCAGCAGGAAAACAGAAGCACAGCCTCTGCTTCGGTTCTGTCTTCTTAGGCTGGTATACTGGGTAGGAAGAATCAGAATGGCACTTGAATCCTGGCTACAAAGGAGTCAGGAGGTGCAGAAGGTGTTCCAGAAGGGAGTCATGTATCCAAACCATACTGTATAACGAAGGGGAGTCACCAGGAGAGCACCCTAACCACAGGGGGCTTCGGGAAGATGATCCTGCACAGGTGGCATTATAAGCCAAACTACTGGTGGGTGTTAGCAGGCAAGGAGGATCTGATTCGCATAAAAGTCACCTGGGCAACAACACAGTTCAGATAGCAGGGCCCCACCTCAGGTGCTGACTCAGTGGGACTGGAGCCGAGCCCAGTTTGCTGCCATCTTCCCTATGATGCCCTTGATAAAATTCTCCAGTGTCCTTTAGGTACATTCTGTTCTGTTTGATCTTTAAGATAAACCTATGAAGCAACCTCATCAGGTATTCTTACCTCGTGCAAAGAAGGAGGAGGTAAGGGTCAAGGAGATTAAACCACTTTCTCCAAGCTGCGCAACTTACTGGAAATGGAGCCACTGGCCACGACCTGGACCTTACTCTCCATCGCTCCTTTCAGTTGGATTACGAACAGAAAAGCAGGAAGGCACTGGATGTGTGAGTGGGAGACGTGAATCACAGCACTAGTCCTGCTGGGGTCAAGGACAAGCGTCTTCACCTATCTGACTGTCTTTCCTCACCTGTAAGGTGATGTGGCTGGAATGTATTTGCAAACTGTGGTAGTGGGAGCCGTCTTTCAAGAGAAGTGTTGCGTGTACCTACGCATTAGATAGGAAAAGCAGAGCTGCTATGGTTGCCTCAGGGAGCATCCAGCCCTGCTCCACCCACGATGTCTTTGCTTGGGGTTTACGGAGCTTGACCCCCAGCAAAGGCCAGTGACTCGTTGCCTGAGCCTGCTCACATCATTTCAAACGTCGTGACTTTCATCCACAGAGGAAGAGCAGGAGGGGGCTGTCTCTGGTAGTACAGAGTGCCCGGGTGTGGGAGGGGTGGGGGACAGGGGGAGGGGTGCTGAGCATTTAGAAAATAGAAGAATTGGTTGATTGGCCAGTGGGCCCAGCTTTTGAGGTACGCATGTTAGATGTGGTCTCTCATTCTGCTGCCTGTTTCCTAAATTAAAAATCTTATATCCTGTTCAACTGGTGAAGATATTTGCTTGAGATGAAAGAGAGCAGTTCTGAAAAGTAGGAAGGGAAATGAGGCCAACTTGCAGGACGTTGGAGGCGTCTACTCTGCTGGACCGTGGCAGTAAGCGGCCTCCATAAAATCCCGTGCATCCTCCACCCCCGCCCCTGAGCCTCCTGGCAGAGCAGCACTCACATGCAAGTACACACGACGACGACCAGAATGGGCATGTCCCGGCCCAGCTGAGGGAGCAGCTTCCTTATTGGGCCAGGAAGAGCATGGCTCCGAGGAAGAAGTCAAGGCATCACACCAAGTCCACTTCCATCCAGAATTTGAGAAAACTCTGAACAACTTTGGTGGAATTGCTTGAGTTAATATTATGTTTTGCTGTGTTTGCCTTTATTCACCAGAAAAGCAAAGAAAGTGCCGTTAAGATCAGTATGAATTGGATATGCAGGCTGTCTGCCTATTCTTGGTTAGTAATTGACACCAGGGGCATTCCATGCGCCTCTTCTGAAACCATGCCAAAGCAAGCATCTGCTGAATGGAGGTGTTCACAGAAAGCCAGCAACTTTTGTTGGAGCTTTTTGAGGAAACCATTGATGCATTTTCTGGAAGAGGCTGGCCGTGGTAGTCATCCACGGGTACAGGTCTTCTCGTCAGGATCTATAGCTTCCTTCTCTGGCCTTGCTAAGATTGTTGCCTATCGCCAGCCAGCAGAGGCCTCACTCATTATCGCAGCCCTGAGGAGGAATGATGTGACTCACCTGGTGAGACCAGGCCAGGGACTGTTTAACTCAGAGTTAACAGGGTATGGAACAGAGGAGCAGGGAAGACCAGAGAGCCTAGAACGGGCTCAAAGGAATTAGAAAGGGGAAGGGGAGGAGGAGCAAAATTAAGGTTCAAGGGACTATTAATAATAGCTGACATATACATCTGATGGAATATTGTTCAGCCTCAGAGGGAAATTCTGGCACATGCTACAACATGGATGCACCCTGAGGACATTGTACTAAGTGAAATAAGCCATCGCTAAAGGACAGATACTCTCCGATTCCATTTATGTGAGGTACTTAGAACAGTCAAATTAAGAGAGGCGGAAAGTAGAATAGTGGTTGCCAGAAGGAGCTGAGGGGAGGGAAAGGAAGTTGTTTAATGGGTATGGGATTTCAGTTTTGCAAATGATAGAAGTCTTAGAGGCAGTGGTGATGACCGCACAAAAGTGTGAATGTGCTTAATGTCACTGAACTGTACACTTGAGTTAAAATGGTAAATTTTATGTTACACATATTTTTCCACAATCAAAAAATAATAGCAGCTGGCGATTTAGTGAGCACTTGTTGTCTGCCAAGCACTGCATAGAGCACTTCTCACATGGTTCTTGAAATAACCATATGAAGTAGGCACTTATTGTTTTCTTTTCATGGATATGCAGCCGGAGGTTTGTGGTCATTAAATCAGTCTCCCACGGCCAGACGACTAGTGACAGTCAAGTGTGGGCTGCACCCAGATCTGTGCGAGTCCAAATTGCAAGCCCTAAACACTGCACAGACTGAAACATAGGAGCTAAGAGAAGGACTCCCCTCCCTGCGAGGCACTGACCCCTGAAGGTGGAGAAGCAGTGTTTCTAAATGTCCCCTGGTTCTGCTAGAAGCAGGCTTTGGTTTCCCTCTGCCCCCAGGGCCCATGGCCTTGTTCAGGCCCCTGGATTCAGTGAGCCCTTGCTGGGCGCTCACCTGGGCTTCCCATTGCCCGGTGGTGTTAGAAATTGTCAGTCAGTCATAAATTGCACGTTTCATGTGCAATCGGCTTGGAACATCCCGGGACCCTTATTGCAAGGAGTGACCTTGTTGCCTAATCTGTTACAGACCACAGTAATCGACTACGTGAAACCCTCAGATCTCAAGAAGGACATGAATGAGACCTTCAAGGAGAAGTTTCCTCACATTAAGTTAACACTCAGCAAAATTAGGAGGTATGAACTTTCCCTTCAATCTCCTCTCCAAAGAAGCATTCAGCTCATGGTTTGTATGAAGGTTCAAGTGAGACATGGGCACAGTCAGCAAAAAGAGGCTCGTGCAATGCTGGCTGCCTAGGGCCCCTGTGTGAGAGCTGAAGGAAGCAGGACAGAAGACCGAGCTCTTGACACGAGCTGACGAGGATCTGCGGGGAGGTTTCTTTTGTGGGTCATTTCATCCTATCTAGCTCACCAGTTTAGTAAGATTTATGTTGTTGAAAACTCAGAGAAAATAGGAAACATTTGACTCCCTGTTTTCTCAAATGTAGACAAAACAGAAAAGAGTGGTATCATAGAGTTTGAGATAGCTCTCTACCCACAGTTGTCTGCCCCAGAATGATAGCCAAGCTCTGTCTTTAAGTAGTCAGCAAAACACCCAAAGCGAGGTCAGGCCAGTTGGATCGGCTCTGTGGTGACTCATGTCTGCCGGTCAAAGAGTCAAGAGGACTGGCCCTGCCGGGCAGGAGAGAAGCTGACTTGTGGCATCTGTGTGCCAGGACAGAAAAATTTCTGTGTGTGTAATGATGGAGGCTAGACTGTACACCAACACAGCGTTGGAATGTGTGCCAACACTTATGCACACAAATCAGTATCCCAGTGCTCGTTTGATTCTGCCACGTTCCAAGCCAAAGAGGTCAGAAAGACTAAGCGTTTACACTTTGTCCGCTTGCTGGGCAGCTTTCCTAAGCACACTGGCCATTGTACCCTTAGCCCAACACTTCTCCTGCCATAGTTAATGAACATAACTGATATTCGGCCGAGCTGACACCAAGTACCTAATTTATTCCTACATTCGTCTCTCTGGAATGACTGTAGTTCTCCTCACAGTTTCCCTCTGTCACTTTGGACGACTCTCCTAGTTTCCAGAGAGGCACTTGGAGATCCACTAGGGTGCATGTGGTTATCTGTGTTCCATAGCGACGTGGTCTGGACTCTGCAGACCTTCACCAACAGCAGAGTCTGAAGCCCTAGCATCGAGTCTGCTCCTCACACATCATGTAACTTTCTCACTCACAAAGACTTAATCCCATTCCACGTCCCCTTTCTGGGAATGAGAACGAGGAAATACTTTCAAGATGAAGTAGTTCTTTTCTTTGGGGTCCCTGAAACTCTCACGTTCTAATGAGACTTCCCTTCCTCCTGTCTCTCTCTAGTCTAAAGCGAGAGATGCGGAAGCTTGCTCAGGAGGACTGTGGCTTTGAGGAGCCCACAGTGGCCATGGCCTTTGTCTACTTTGAGAAGCTCGCCCTCAAGGGAAAGCTAAACAAACAGAACCGGAAGCTTTGTGCCGGAGCTTGTGTGCTTTTAGCAGCCAAAATCGGAAGTGACCTCAAAAAGCATGAAGTCAAGCATTTAATTGATGTAAGTAGCCCCTGTCCTGATGGCTGAGCTGGCACACGCTCCAGGTCAGTGTTATCCTCACAGCCACTGAAACTGCGATATGACAGGAGCAGTGGGACCTGCAGAGCGTCCATCAGATGCAGTGGCTCCGCAGACCTTGGCTTCCTGCCACTGTGGCTGCCTCTTCTTTAGGTAAAGGTGTGGGTTTGACCGAGTGGTTTCACCTTTCTTTTAAAGAGAGCCCCATCCAAGCAAGAAAACATGGATGTCCTTAGATGAATATATGAATGCCTATGTCAAAATATGGTGAATTCAGAGAAAATTTGAGGTACAGTAAAGCCAACAGATCAGGAGACAGTCGCCGTTGCAGAGATAGTTTGTTTCAGTTCCCAAGAGGAGGGTGTCCGAGCTCAGCCTGCCACAGTAAATGTCAGAGACGAGGCGGTGTGAACAGTGGACATGCATTCGTCACAGTTCTAGAGGCTGGAAGTTAAAGATCAAAGTGCCAGCTACTTCAGGGTCCAGTGAGGACCCTCTTCCTGGCTTCTCACCATGTGCCCACATGGCACAGAAAGCGCGGGGAGGGGTAGAGGGACAGCATGCCCTCGTTTTCTCCTTATAGGGTACTAACTACATTACGAGGACTCCTTTCTCATGAGCTCCTCTGATGCTAAGCACCTCCCTAAGGCCCTGCTTCCTAATATCACCACATTGGGGGTTAGGATGTGAGCATAATGTATTCTGGGGGGGACACGGACATTCAGTCCGTAACAAGGGGCCATGTAGGAAAGTACCAGGGTTGGCCAGGCATCAGATTGGGGTAGGGAGGAACTGTGGGCAGGAGCCTTTATTTTGGTTACCACAGGAAGAAATGGGCAAGGCAGGCTGAGCAGGCTGGGACTGGCTGGTTTGAATCATGCCGGTGGGCTTGGGGCATAGGAGCCATGCCTGGTTGTCTGGCACATGGCCGTGGGTGATCAGGGCAGGCAGATAGTGGCCTGGAGTGTGAGAGCCAATACAGGAGGTGGTTGGTGTGGGCTCTGGATTGGTTGTTTTATATTTGAAAAGCAGACTCTCTAGGTACTCTGGGAATTGGCTAACCCTGGGAAGGACAGTTCCTCCAGGGTCAGCAAGGCCCCAGGATGTCCAAGCCTCAGATTAGAGAAAATAAGACATAGTGCAATGCCCCAGATATCTATCTGTGCAGCTGTCTTCAGTGACAAAGGAGAAAAAGCAGAAAAGGAAATAATGTAGGCATTCCCCACATAAAAAAAAAGTATTCTTTTTACATTTTAATAATTTTTAAGTGTATAGTTTAGTGGTATTAAGTACATTCATATTGTTTTGCAACCATCACCGTCTACCTCCAGCACTCTTTCATCTTGCAAAACTGAAACTCTGTACTCATTAAACAGCTCCCCAGCTCCTGGCAACCACTATTCTACTTTGTGTCTCTATGAATTTGACTATTCTAGGTACCTCATAGAAGTGGAGTCACATAGAATTGGTCTTTCTGTATCTGGCTTATTTCACTCAGCATAATGTCTTCAAGGTTCATCCATATTATAGCATTGTCAGAACGTCCTTTTTAAGGCTGAATAATATTTCACCGTACGTATGTGCCACATTTTGTTTATCCATTCATTCATTAATGAAAGAAAGTATTCTTTAGGCCGGTGCTTTACTGATTTTAAAAAATGGTACAAAATCATCTAGCTTGGAGGTGATCTTTGGATATCAAATCTGAGCTGAGATTCAGAAAGTTTACATTAGGCATTTGTAGATCTAATGAATCTTTAGAAATAACAAATATTAATAAAATTTTAAGTGATATTATGCTCACTTAATCATAGTTGAATAAAATACCACACAGCAAAAGCTGATAGTATTAATGCAGAATATAATGGGAATAGTTTAACGAACCATTTGCAGTAGCGGTTAACCTGACACAAGACCCCACCCCAGCTCGAATCTAAATGTAGTCTCTAACTACCCATTGGTGAGATTAAACCAAAGCTAAATTTAAGCCAAAGCAGAATGTACTGCAGCAAAAATGAGGCCTTTGTTATCTACCCTCACCCTGATTTTTCCCCTTCGTTTCTACCCCAGCAGCCCTTACAGCTGGGTGAATGGGGAGGCAGTGTAGGAGGGGTCCCCCTAGACACAAAGTCAAACACTCAACCCATTGAGATACACAGGAGTTGTGTGACGTCCTGAAAGTGAGGCAACCTCACCAGGGTCCACGTGCATAAAACAAGACCAAACACGCATCATCAGCTCACTCAATTCTGAACTTCCCATGCGGCTATCACTGTAGATGATTTGCTGTGTTTTCAGTCTCACCTCTAAGCCTGAATCGCTAGTTGTCACAGTGGAGCTTGAGTCCCAGTTTAGTTTGAATCTCAGCATTGCCGTTTACTGCCCTTGTCATTGTGGACAGATTACTTAACCTCATGAGCCTGTTTTCTCACCTATAAAATGGACAAAACATCAACTCTGTAAAGTTATTGAGAGATTAAGTGAAGTCATCGGATGTGTCTGAAGCTTCTGCAAACTATATGGGTCCTCAGGAAGGTTCGATTCCTTCTCTACCAGGACCGAGGGCAGGAAGTACAGCTGATGCCTCCCTTTTTCCTGCACAGTCTTGCCCACAATGGGTTTCTCTGTAAACACTCGCTCGCTGATGGGCAGAGAGAGAGGCTGCGTGTGGAGAAAGCCTAGGATTTTGATTTCAAAGCTAAAACCCTTGGTTTTCTTTGCAGAAACTGGAAGAGAAGTTCCGGCTGAACAGACGAGAACTGATTGCCTTTGAATTCCCAGTGTTAGTGGCCTTGGAATTTGCCCTTCATTTGCCAGAGCACGAAGTCATGCCCCATTACAGACGCCTGGTCCAGAGTTCCTAGCACAGGCCCCCTAGGAGGGCCAGGGACCACTTCCTCTGAGCTCGGCGGAGCAGCATTCACTACTGGAAATGCAAAAATAGAACTCAACATACCAGACCTTTTCTTCTCAACATGTTTTTGTGTAGAAGCAGTACCGGAAACTTTTCAGGGAGTCTTCAGTCTGGCCGGCCGAGATGAACTGAGATGAACTGAGAGGGAAGGGGGACCTGTGATGAAGACAGCAGAGGCCCTTCCAGCTCTCCACCAGCAAAAGTTCTTAGCTGTCTCTGCCCCAGGCTTCCTGCCGGGCACATGCAGGCCTTGCAAGTGTGGTCCAGGCCCTTCTCTCCAAACCTGCTCACTCACACCGAGGTTCTAGAGCAGAGTGGGGAAGAGAATTTGCAGAAGTTGCGGGAAAGCTTTTAAAAGATACCCTAACTGTGTCAAAAGAGTGTGCCAATCTATTTTTGTATCAGCTGTTGAAGTGCACTTTCTCTTGGGGTGTGTGCATGAGTGAGTGCGACAGTGTGTGTCAGAGACGTCTCATCCGCCCTCAAACCCCGAAGCTAGCCGCAGACCTCAGCCTGGGGTCATGAGTAGTAATTTCTAGATAATCTCTGGATAACAGTCACTCTCTGTACCAGATTGTCGGACAGCCTCTGCCCTCAGAAAACGACATTGTTTCTGTTACTGCTTCTACCACACATAGGACAGAAAAGATAAGTTCTCCGTATTGGACGGGTCTTGTGGAAAGGTGGGGAGTGTGGCGCTCTGTACCTGTCTGTCGTCACACCACGTGCACACACTTAACCTTCGCACTTTTCCCACTGTGGAGACGGCTGGGGTTGTACTCCGTGGTATGTATTCCTGTGCTCTATGTTAGAGTGCATAATAAGCACATTTATTGTGCTATATATATATGTAAAGTGTTTTATAAATATCCAGAATAATAAGGGTAAGACACATGGTTGGTGTTTTGAGGCTTTGGACAGCTGGGACAAACAGCGTCTTGAGCTAAGGTTGTGTCCATCGATAGAGGCGGTTACTTCTATCATCATCATGTACCTAGGTCTGTTAGTGGAGAGCTTCGACTGTGGCTTGTACTGACTGCTGGGACAACCAGTACTGAGGCTTGTGACCATGCTATCACCTCAGCCGTAAGAGACAAGCACCCACTGGGGTTCACCTGACTGAAGAAAGCCCTTGGCCATGTAAAAAGAATTAAAATATTTTATTGTTTCTATATACATGGATGTGTATGTTGAGACACGTGCATTACCCCTTGCCCTGCATTAAGGATTTCTTTGCTGCCATCGCCACTTCAGATTCACACACAGATTTGGAGCTTCTCACATCCCCCCAGAGAAAGGGCAAGGGGGAAACTGAGCATATTTAGCTTTAGTTTGCAGAACTCGAAAGAACCTGACAGTCACACAGGATGGAGAGTTTCAAGGAGCTGCTGGGGAAAGAGCAAACAGGATATTTGCCTTCTTTATAGTTGTAGATTTAGCTGAGTTTAGTCCTAAATATTGTGCTAACAAATTTCCGTAGCTGGATTCAGTTTAGGACAATGGTTTTGTTGGGGCTATGATGAATGCGATCTCTGTTTAACGGGCGCACCAACTGTTTATGAGGCAAATTTGGAAAGGCAGCACGAAGTGCTCAAAGCATCTCTGTCACCTTAAATGCAATGTGCCCTTGACCTTTCTCTCTTGGTGTCTATTACTTGCAGTTCTCTGATGATCCACCCCAGTTCTCAACCCACTCAGTGCCCTGGCGAGTGCCTGGTGGGTAGAAATTCTTTCTGACATGTAGAAACTGCCCACAGAGCTCCCCACCCTTCACCTGCCTTGCGTCCCCTGCCAGCCTCAGGGGATTGTCCAATGGATGACATGTGCCACTAACCCAGACCTAAGGAGGGTACCCTGCATCCTTCTTGTGTCTTAATATCAAGCTAATATTCTTGAATTTGGGACAGTTTGTTCAGTTTTGTCATTGACAAAATGGATATAAGTTGTCGGTTCATTTAAAAAAAAGACTCATCTTAAATTTAAAACTATTTTGGCCTGTGGATTTGTCAAGTGGGGAATTTTATTGGTTTTAATTTGGTGGCGGGTACAGGGGCTAAGGATGAAAGATTTTTGTCAAGAGATCTCCTTTGGCTTGCCTATGACATGAGCTTTCTGAAGGGAAAGAAGGCGAGATGGGGTAAGGTTTGAGAGTGAAGCCCACTGCCAGAGCCGCCCAGCAGTGATGTGTCTCAAACACTTCTCTAGCCGTGGGCCATGGCAGGGGAGTCAGGGAGGTGGCCTGAGCCTGTGTGGAGAGAAGGAGGCCACTCTGCACACTGTTCTAGAGACCCTGAGGCTCTGCTCTTCTGTCCTTCACCACAGGGGACAGGTTCAGGACCTCTTGCAAGCCCAACTCCCTGTCAAGCCTGCCTCAAACCCTCTCTAGCTCTCCCCATGCACAAACGTCTGTGGGAGAGCCCTGCCCCGCCACATGCTCTGCAGGACAGCATTGGCCACTTTGCTTGACTTGGTTTCCCCAGACTGGCCTGGGGTATCCTGGGCTCCTGTCCTCTAGTCATCCTTGACTATTAAGTCAGGTAAGAGATGAGAAAAACCAAGCAAACAAGTGCCACCTGCCCTTTCCTGGAGCAAGGCTGCTGTGCACCCTGCCTGGGAGGGGTCTGGTTCCCTGGACCCAGGAGTACCTGCTGGTGGGGCCTGAGCTTATTCCAGCCCACTGACACTCCCTTTTCCTATATTAAAGCAGGAAATCCACACCAAAAGCAAAGCTGTTCGTTTTTCTTGAATTTTGTTGTCCTTACCCAGGAGGCCTATCTGAGACAGTCCCTTACTCCATGTAAATTACTCTGTACCACAGGCCCTGCCTTTCTGATGTGGGAGCAAGGGACATTGGATGTCCCGTCCTCTCCTCCTCATTACTCTGCCCTGTCCCCTGCTGAATTCTTTTCTTAGACACATCCAGTTCAGTGTCTAACAGCCAGGCCTCTCCCTCCACCTCCGTAGCTCATCAGAATCTGAAGTCTTTTCATCCTTCCACCCACTACCCTACAATCTGCATGTGCTGGAGAGGGGGAAGCCGGAGAACAAAGCAAATTTGAGCCAGGTACTTTTGTGACCTGTTAATTGTTATCTGTTCAGCTATGGAAGAAGTCCTTCAAAGGAAGAAGGTGTTTGTGGGCTCACCTCTCTGAGGCATGGCCTGAGTTCATGTCCCAGGAGCTGTCAGGGTTGTTTATTTGAGGATAGTGCTGGCCAGGTCACAGCAGGACTGATAGGAGATTGCTGAGGGCCGGAGAAAGAAGGAAACATTAAGTCTGAATCTGGAGTCACATATCATCAACACCAGCTTAAAAGGCGGCTTCTGGTAGCTCAATGGCAAGGTAAAACAGAGGTTTTTTAAAAAAAAAAAATGTAAAAGAAGAAAGCGATAGATAGGTGAAGACCCACTTATACCAAAGGAACCCAATGCAGAATACAGCGTGCTTGCCCAGAGGGCCCCCACCCTGTAAATAACCGTTCAGATTTCTAGATATTCCAGAAAGTCTGCAAACACGACTGGTTGAACCACGAAGAGATGCTTGGCAAGGTGGTGCTTGCCTCTCCTACCTCCCAGAAAGTGTCAAGAAATGATGAGAGACCAAGACCACGCGCCTCTTAACAGGGTGGTGGGAATGGCTTTGCTACAATGAACCTGACCCTGAAGCGGGGCACTGATGGTGTCCCCTCCCTGCCCCCTGGGCATTCGTTCCCTCAGAGCCTCGGAGTTCTCTGGAGTCTTTATGAGGCGCTTCTGACAGGGACTGATTACAACTGATGACCAAACAGAAAACGCAGTGGTCCAGTAGGGAAACTAATGGCATCCACTGCCAGAACCACTCACTATAAATTGTTGTTTTTAAACCCGGGCTTAAGAAAAAGGAAGCAGATCCCCTTTGAGGCATATCTGCAAGTCCCTGGTGACACCTACATATTGTTTTATGAGATCCTAAGTCAGATACCAAGTTTTTCCTAAGGCAGCTGCCTTTTCCCATGAAACTGATTTTTATTTTTATCTGCAAAATAAAAACAAGACACAAATGGAAGAGATTACTCTCCCCTCTTTTTTCTTGTACATTCTGGAGGGAGTGGCAGAAGCAGTTTTCGAGGCAAGCCAGGGGCCAAGAGAATTTTCTGGGAAGAACACGCAGCCAGAAGCAGGCCGGCCCGGAACAGAAGGGATGAATTTTCAGCAGCAGCCCTGGGGGGCCCAGAGGCAGTGACCCTAGGAGAGGGGCAGGGAGGGAAGGGAGGGACTCAGAAGAGCCAACAGACCCTGAGACCTCAGCCAGTCCCTGGAGGGCACTCACCTGTGAAAGGGATCATATTACCTCCTGTCAGAGGCGTTCTGGAGGTTCGAGCGAGGTGGTACAGTAAACGCCTGTAGGAGTTCAGTAAATGAAAACAATTACTGTTGCTTCCCACTGAACTTAGCTGAGTTAGTGAAAAATAAGTTTAAAAGCTCTGCTTTATAGAGGAAGCTATTGGAGCACAAATATGGCATCTAGGACTAATGAGGGAGATACAATAACGCGTTTAACTTCCCAGGGTCTAGGTGTCCCAGGGCCACTCGGCCATGACTGCCTGGTGTGCCCAGCTGGGGTGCTGGGAGGTGGGCTGGAATTCAGCCCTCGCTTCATTCACCAAGTCACGCTGTGGTATAAGCCTAGAGGAAGGAACACCTTCCTACCTGCTCTACTCAGAAGGGACAGTGTTCTCTCCAGCAGTTGGAGAAAGACGTGTCTGCTCCTGATTTTTCCAGGTGGCAGGAGAGAGGAGGGGTAGAGGGAATGCTTGGTCCCTTTATGAGCCCAATGATGGGAGCACCCCATTCCCCTGTCCCAAGGAGCAGCAGGCTGCTGGAGCCCTGGTTGACCCTTCAGAGGACAACCAGGCCATGTTATATATGTCCAGGGGTGCAGAGGGTGTGAGGGTTCCCTGGAAATTTGGAGAAATGAAACAGGTGCTATTCAGGCTGAGCAGGGAGGGGCTGTCAGGAGCTGCCATCCGAGAGGCAGAAAGGAGGGTGCAGAGAGGAGGGTGCCGGAGAGGCCAGAGCAGGGCGGGTATGAGCAAAGGGGATGAAGATTCAGAGCCCCAGCTGCCCTAACCATCTCTGCCTGGCAGAGGCCGGGCAGGGGGTCACCTCTTGGAAGGGGTCAAGGCAAGGTTTTTAGAGAGGCCCATGAACACCTGGGAGTCACATTTCACACTGACCTCCAGGGACCCCTCCCAGCCCCTCTCTCTCTCTCCCTCATGAAGTTGCTTTCAAGCAGGCCAAACTGTTGAGGAAAGACAAGGTCACAAGGGGCCTGAAGCCAGCTCTTCACCTGCTGAGCTTCACAACGTGGGTGGCATAGCTGGACTTGGGTCCCAGTGCTGGCCTTTTCATTGCCCCAGTCTCCACATTCTCAAGAGAAGGGCCTTCTTGTCAACGAAACCCCTGAACTGAGCGGGAGTTGCACTTGGCCTCTGGAACACTTGATCCGAAGTTCCCAGCCGTGCCCAACAGCATGGCCCTAGCTGAATGGACTGCATCGGCCCTGGGCTGCAGAGCGTAGGGTGGGAGGTTGTGATCAGGAGACTCGAGGGAGATGACAAGGAAGTGTCTTTCCACAGAGAACTAACTGCCTAGTGTCCTGATTCCTGAGGTATTCCACTCATTTCCTCATACCAACCCAGCCCCAGGTCGTCGCCATGGCTCCCTAGAGGCGCCGCTCCGTTCCCAGCCCCACTGCCGGACGGACGGATGGAGGTGCTGGCTGCGGTTCAAGGACCCAGGAGCTGGGAGAGGTGGCAAATGGGCTGTGGGTGCTTTGCTGCTGTCTCTAACCCAAATTACTCCCACATGCTGGATTCAGGAACCCAGTGGGGAGATTATGAGGCCCCTGTGGCCCCAAGGCTTCTCCCAGGTAACACAAAGCTGGGCTACCAGCACCAGGTGGGAGTTCCATTCCCAGCGACACTCACCTGGACCGCTGCACAGGTGGCCCTTGGAGGGTCCACTGCGTGTGGCGCCCTGCGAGGCAGAGATGCCCGTGGGCTTCTCCATTCTAGAGGTTTCCCATAGACAGGGGCCGGGAGTGTAGAGGAAGTTGGGCCGGGCTGCCAGGCTGCAGAGCATTCTGACAAATAGCCTGCAGGGTAGGAGCCGCTGACACTTGGCCCTGCAGCTGTGTCTGTCCAGGACCTGCCTTAGTCCCCCAGGAAGTCAGACAAAGGCGCCCAAACCACTGCCCATCAGAAAGACGTGTAAATCAGAGCCCCCGGTGGAAAATGCTGCCGGCTCCCTCGAGGCTCACTCTGAGGAACCCAGGCATCCACTGTGAAAAGAGATGTGGCCCCACGTGTTAACTGGTCTGACTCGGCCACTGTTCTTCGCCACCACCTACAGCTGGAGAAGAGAAGGGCTGCTTTCTCCCCTTGCCTCTCTCCTGCTGTCCTGCGTGCCACTTAGTACAGGCCGAGGACGACAGGTGAATCCCAGCGTGGTCCCAGTTTGCTGGGGCTGCCACCGTTAAGAGGGAAAGGTTACGTTCCTGAGATGGCAGAGGAAGTGGAGTCAAAATAAGCAAAAGCACAGGGCTTCATGTTAGGGGGGACAGGAGGTACCCCCCACCTGTGAAAAGGAGCGGGGAGTCGGGCCAGCGCAGCAGGTGTCTGTGGATGAGACTGGGGTGGTGAGAGGGTTCTCGTCTGACAGCTTTGATTTTCCTGTTAAGTAAGAGGCAAGGCGCCTCTAAATGGGAGAGGGAAGGGCAAAAAGGGGGAAAGGTTTTGAGAGGAGTGGAAGTGTGGAGCCGGCGAGAGAGAGCCAGAGCGAACCAGCCGCTTGAGGCTGGTGTGCAGGGATGAATGCCCCTGCTCTGTGGCTTCCCAAACAAAGGAATGAGGGCTTCTGGGTGACTGCATGTTCCACACCCGCTTGGATACATAAGTGCCACAAGAGTTTAAAGTCCGTTCACCACATTGTCACACTCCATTTACTCAGCCTTCCAAGTGTCGCGCCGCAGAGAGCCCGCTGCCGCGGAAATGCCCCTGGATGGTGGCGGCAAGAAAGCAGTCGTGTCGACGGTTCATGTGTGCTGGGTTCTGTGCCGGGCACCACACGTACGTATATGGTCTACAGACATATACACGTGCACGTGCACAGATGGCGAATATATATATAACTTTTCTCTATTTATTGCTACAGACTTGTGAGAGGTCTAAATTACCTTTCCCATCTTAAAGATGAGAGTCCTGGGGCTCAGCAGAGTTCCTCACCTCCATCCCACAGCCACATGCCCAGGCTTTGCTGACCTCAGAGGCAGCCAGGGACTTGCCCGAGCAGGGGAGCTGGGAAAGACCCCAATAAAAAGGGTGGTAGGGAATTCTTGATAATAAAGACTCAGTTTTGCCACTTCATAAAAACAAATTCCATGCCCTAAGACAAGGTGGCATTTACTATCTGGTGCCCCCACTGAGGGAAAAGTGGATCAAAGGCAACCCAAGGCTTCTCGCAGGTGGCACACAGCTGAAAAGTGACAATCCTGCCCCCTCCCTGACACTTTCCCTTCCCCCCACCCACTCCCCCCACCCCCTTGAGTATCCACAGTGTCTGAAGCCTCTTGAGGCACCTCAGGGCCACCACTGCCCACCCACTGGCCCCCAGGCACTGTCCCCAAAGGCCAAAGGGCCAGAGCAGCACAGTGCTCTCAGAGTGAGAGAGAAAACTCTCTCTGCTTCTCGGTTTCATCTTTGATTTCGTTGTGCATGTCCCCTGGGGTCCTCTTGAAACCTCCTCTGACTTATGTCTGGGGCAGCCCTCTTACCTCAGGCCTTAAAAACACGAGTCCTTGAGGCAGGGGTGAGTATCTGTAGGAGCATGTGTCTGTGTGAGCAAGTGTTTGTGTGACCGAGTGCGTGTGAGAGAGAGTATATGTGGGTTAGTGTGTGTGAACGGGTGGAGGGTACAGGGAGGGGCAGCAGAAGGTGGAAATTTAGTAATATTTTGCATTTCCCTCATCACTTCCTTTATCTCATCAACTGATGCGATCTGGCTGCCCACAGACCTCAGGCTCCGCCAGACTCTTCCGTGCCCACAGGACGGGTCTGACTCCAACTCACCTCAAGCCAGGGCCTCTGATTCTGAAGCGATCTATGTTTGTCAAGCTGATGACCTAAAACAGGGAGGGGCACTTTGTGGCTGCTGCAGGAGGATGGGCTCTGTCTTCCGATGAGAACACCTGAGGCCAGCGACCTCGGTGCACCTCAGCTTCCACCTTCAGCGAGAGGGAGAGCAAGCTGGTGGTGCAGGATGCACAGTGCAAACAGCTGGGCTCAAAAGGCAGAAAGGAAGATGCAGAGTGAGGTGTCCCCACAGCCCTTGTCCAGGAGCTTGGTCAGAAAGAGTGATTTATGTTGTTTTGTCTGGAGAGTTGATGGGGACATGGATACCCATACCCAAAGGCAAAAGTCACGCAGCCCAACTCTTTTGCGGGTGGGGTGGAGCAGAGAGTAGTAAAAGAAAGGGTAGCTCTCATACCCTTGCTGGGCTGCTTTTCAGATTCCTGAAAACAAAATTTGGGGAAGGATAAAAAGACACAAAAGGACAAATAAATGATTCCACGTACATGCGGGTCCTAGAGTAGGCAAGTCCATAGACACAGAAAGTAGAATGGAGGTTGCCAGGGGCTGGAGGGAGAAAGGAATGGGAGTTATTGTTTAGTGGGTACCGAGTTTCCATCTGGGATGATGAAAAAGTTGCAGCAATAAATAGATGGTGGTGATGGTCGCACAACATTGTGAATGTACCTAACACCACTGAATTATACACTTAAAAATGGCGAAGATAGTAAATTTTACGTTAGATGTATTTTACCACAATTAAACAACAAATAAAGGGCTGAGGAATGTAGAGAAGCTGTGTGGGAGGATAACAGGCCCGGGACAGGGCAGAGCCTGGACTGGGAGGACAGCATTCAAGGCAGGGACTCTGGGGTGCAGGCGCTGTGGTGCTAATACTTCAGAGCTCTTCAGCCTGCTGTTAAGGGCATGGTCCCAGTGTGCGCACATGAAGTGATTTGGAATACAGGACTTCACTGTTCCACAGCTGGTACATACTATTGCGTTAACCCTAGGGCCAGCCAGTCCCTTCCTGCCAGATGCGCCATCCTCCAGCTGTTGCCTGGTGACTGCAGGATCCAGGACCCACACCATCAGCTGTGTCTCCATTTCCTGCCTCCCCCTTCCCGGGAGTGGCAGCCAAAGAGACAGGACTGTCCCTCATGAATGTTCTAGAAATCATAAAATATGAACCCTGCAGGATGCAAGGAGCTCAGGACAGGGAGTTTTTCAGAAGGTCCTTCTGCTCTGCTTCTCGTACCTTTTTTTCTCCGTACCTGTCATCTGTTGCAAATCACCCCAAATTGTATAGTGTAAACCAACAGACATTTCTTATTTCTCATGAGCCTCAAGGCTGAGCTGTGCAGTTCTGCTGACCTGAACAAAGCTCAGCTCAATCCAACCAGACTCACTTATGTGTCTGCAGTCAGCTGAGGGTGCGCTGGTCTGGGATGGCCTCACAGGGGGGATTTAGCTCTGCTCCATGTGGTCTCTCATCCTCCAGCAGACTAAGCCAGGCCTGTTCTCATGGCAGAAGAGCTCAAAGAAAACATGCACAAGACTGAGATAAACAGGCAAGAAAAACTTTATTCAAGACTATTGTAATAAAGGTCAAAACTATTATAATAGGAGACAGAGATTAAACTCAACTCTGAATACAATAGAGGCATCTGGGGTTTCTAGCCAATAGGCAGGGCGAGGGATTCAGTGGATGGAAAAATACCAAGAGGAACCTGATTAGATATCAAGGGGTATGGGGAGTCTTGCTAAACTGGCTTGATAAGAATCAGTTGCTGGGCTGGGCTCAGGAGGCCAAGGCCAAGGCCTACTCAATAAGAGGGCTCAGAGAAGTCTAAGAGAGCAAGTAAACGTGTAGAGACGTCTTAAACCTTTAGCTCCAAATTGTCAGTGTCACTTCCACAACTTTTATTAGCCAAAACAAGTGGTAAGGCTGGCCCAGACTCAAGCAGTGGGGAAATGGCTCTATCACATTGCAAATGGCGTGGGCACCAAGAAGGGTGGAAACTGGGGCATCTTTGCAACTGATTTCCTACCCTCTTAATGGGAAGACCCTCAGGCAGAATGTAAAGCTCCTTCTGTATCCCGACGTAGCTGGTAACCTGGCTCCGCATGGAGGCTTACCTGTACTGGAAGGCACAGACCAGAAGGTGCCAGGATTGGAACCCAGGCAACCTGGGGACTCATGTACCGATGAGGTTCTCAGCACCGAGAGAAAGCGAAGGGAGTGAGTCACGAAACTACTGAAGACAACGTGTGTAAGTTAGAGACTCGGTCTTAGGAAAAAGTAGAAGTCCAGGTGTCTGAAGTAAGTGGAGCATCACACTGGGACTAGAGCTAGGATTCATTAGAAAAGGTAGTCATAATGTTCATAATGCTCGGGCATCTAACATGTGCTCGGCTTAGGCATTGTGCTAAATTCTCTACATTTATGTTTTGTCTTTAAAACAGCCTTGGTAGTATAAGCTCCATTTTAATCACTAAAGAAATTAAGACTCAGAGTCCAAACCCACAGAACTGGTAAATGCAGAGGATTTAAAACTCGTTTCCGAGAACCTTCTGCGTGCAGGCTCTGTGCAAGGCACCAAGAAAGCAAAGGTAATCAGACAGGGACCCTGCCTTTAAAGAACTTGCAGTGTAGGAGACCACAGCTTCCAGCTCTAAGGTGGTCTCAAGTCCCAAGCGGATGCTAGAACCCCAGCTCTCCTATCCTCAGTCCAAGCTAGAAGCAGGAGGAAGGCGAAGTTCTACCTGTCGGAGCTCTTTGAAAGAGCTTTCCCTGAAGTCTCTCTCATTCACCAACTTCTGCCTACATCTCCTCAGTTGGAACCTCGTCAAATAAGCTGCATGGCTACAAGAGAGGCTGGGAAGGTATCTCTTAGTTGTATACTGATTTTTGGTCCTAAGTGTTATGGGTTGAGTTTTATTCCCCCCACCCCATAAGGATATGTTGGAGTCCCCCCACCAGCACCTCGAAATATGACCCTATTTGGAGATGGGTATTACACAGGTAATCAAGTTCAAATGGGTTCGTGAGGGTGGACCCTAAGCCAGTATGACCGGTGTCCTTATAAAAAGCTGGGATTTGGACACAGAGACATGCATAGAGAGGAGGCCATGTGAGCAGACATAGGGAGAAGGGTCCTGGAACAGATCCTTCCCTCTCAGCCCCTAAAAGGAACCAACCCGCGACACCTTGACCTTAGACTTCTACCCTCTAGAACAGTGAGACAACGCATTTCTGTTGTTTCAGTCCCTAAGTCTGTGGTATTTGGCGACTGCAGCCCTAGCAAAGAAAACATTTGGGAAGGAGAGGAAACGTATACTGGGTAAGCAATTGGCTACCTCTGCCCGAGGGTCCTAGAGATAAGCCTCGGAGCTCCAACCCTCCACTGGGGAAAAGGCGGGCCCATGGTGAGCATGAGCCTGAAGGGGTGACAAACAGGCCACAGCTAGGATGGGTGTGCAGTGGGCTGCAGAGGTGGGCACCACGCCCACCACAGGCAGATGGCTGTCCTAGCCCCTCTATCCATCAGGTCTGGTCCCCACACTCAGAAATGAGGTTACAAATGGGCCTCCACCCTAAGACCAAGGCTGTGGCTGAGAGCTTTGAAATGGCTCATGTCCACGTCCTCATTGTCACATGTGTGCATAAATCTGATCTGTGGGACTGAACTAGTAGACACACCCACAAATATAATGTGTGGGTTTTACTCAGTTTCACCTTCAAGATCTCCAGTGAGGAGAGGACAGTTGCTGAGAGCTGAGCGCTTAAATATTTGGTTGAAAAACCTTGAACCATTTTCTTAAAAGAGCTCAGATAGCTAGAACTTCACCTTCCTCCTGCTTCTAGCTTGGACTGAGGATAGGATGGCTGGAGTTCTCGCATCCGCCTTGGGACCTGAGACCACCTTAGAGCTGGAAGCTGTGGTCTACGGTGCAGTCTGGCCTGTTAACGGTGGCCACTCCTCTCCCCCCTCTAACTTCACATAAATGGAGGAGCCAGACCCTGTTCCCCAAAGTACAGCCAATGCCAGGTTGTCATGCATAACAGACTTTACTGAAGGCCTGCAGATCACAGAGATGATTGGTTGAAAAAAAAACCCTTGAACCTGGCCGCCAGGGCTCTGGGAGTGCATCGACCACGCCTCCTCCTGCTGCCTCTCTCCAGAGCTCCCTCACCTACCTCCAGGTGCCAGGCCCCTTATTCTCACCCCAGTTTTCCACACTCCATGTTCTAGGACTCCTATCTGCCCACCCCCCAGGCAGAGATGTGGCTGCTAGGAAAGACAGCCTTTGCTAGAAGTCGACTACTTAAAAACTTGAGTCTAACACAAAAGGCCACAAACTGCACCATCCTATTCCTGTGAAGTCTCCGGGACAGGCAAATCTGTAGAGAGAGTAGATTGCCCGGGGCAGCAGGAGCTGGGGAGGGAAGAATGAAAATGGGTATGGGGGTTTCTTTTGGAAGGCCATGGTAAAAACGTTTTAAAATTAGATAATGATAATGGTTGCAGAATTCTGTGACTATGCTAACAATCACCAAATTGTATATTTTAATTGGATGTATTTTAGGGCATGTGAATTATGGCTCCTTAAAGCTGTTTTTTATTTCTTTTTAAAATCTCATTCTACGGGTCTTCTTGTAGGCTCAGGGCCTCCCGGAGAACAGGGAGTGTGAATTTGCTCGAGGTCTACAATCCCCTAGAAAGTCCCCGAAGCTGCTCCTGCCAGAACAAGGGAGATTCCACCCCAGGGACAGCTTCCGAGTTCTCTCACAGGACGCAGAATCTGTCTACGGCCTTACCTATTTGCAGATTGGGGCTCACCTCCAGCTACAGTCTCTGGCTTCTTTAGGATGGCAAGTTAGCTCTGCTGAAGAATATAAAGACTAGCCCTAGGCGGGCATTCAGTATGTTTGTGCTGAGTGCAGGAAGGAGGAGATAAATGGAAGAACGATTGATGTCACTTGTCAGGGTGGCAAGACCGCCTGGGACAGAACCTGGGGTTCTACTTCTGACTCAGACCCCTTTTCACTAAATAGCCCCCTTCACTTCTATTTGTCAGGCAAATCCGCTGGCCTGGGAATAGTGCCTGGATTAAGTCCCCACATTTCCAAGGGCTCCGCTCCTCTCCCTGGGGTGCACTCAGAGTTACTGTGTGAAGACAAAGCATTTGCCAGTCCTGTGGGCTTTTTCACACAGTAAGCAGGAAATCAATGACTCAAATGATCCTTTTGGCTCAGACAGCTGTTGAAATGGGATTCCACCCTCAGCTGCCAAGGAAGGGGAGCTGGGGTGGGGGACAGGGTGGAGGGTCGTTCCTTCAGACCCCGTCACAGTGGATCCTGGATGGAACTGGATGAAGGCTTACACGCCAGTTTGTTTTACTGAGGGCAAGCCTCTGCTGATCAGGCTGCTGAAAATCAGCTCACAGCAGGAGCAAAGAATCCTTCATTTCACCGGGGAGCGCAAGAAGTCTGCCCTCTCTGAAATGTTTCCAGAACAGAGGAAGCCTTGTGCAAGCTCTAGAATGGGCTCGGCCTTCCCAGGGTTTTACTGCCCAGTTCAGAGGATGGGAGGCAGTTCCGCAGGCAGCCAACACCCCGTGCAGTGAGCAGCACTGCCCTGAGCCCTGCAGGAGGGCTGCCTCTGGGGGGCTTGGCTCCTCAGGTTTGCTCAAAGGGGTTGCGAGGTGGGCAGACAGTGCCCACAGACAACCCATCACATGGGGGTGGGGCAGGGCCACTTGTTTACGAGGGACTTTGGAATCTTGGCTTAGAAATGATGAGCTTGGGGAGGTGTCCTGTCCTGTCAGAGTTTAGGAGGGAGGCCTCATCTATAAGCAAGACCATGCAGGGTGTGAAGCGTAGGTAACAGAATGTGTGGGAGGCACCTGAAACCCACCTGGAGCATCACAGGAACCCACAAAGATTACTTCCTATGTCAGCATTCAAATCAGTGTCTGGGCTGGCCCAGCCCACCTCCCAGCCTCTCACAGGCTTTGGCCTTGCCACTCCGGCACTCACTCCCTGACCATGGAGGCGGAGAGGAAGGGCTGCGTGGTCAGACAGCCTCCTTCAACTTCTCCTGCCCCTCTAACTAGCAGGACTTCAGGGAAGTTGCTCACCTTCTCTGTCTCGGCCCACTCCATGAACGAGGGCAAGGATTCCTCCACCAGAGGCTCCTTGTGAGGATTAAATGCGATGCATAGGAGTAAAGCACTTGGAGCAACGCTGTGTGGCCCACAATAAGCCTCAGTGCAGAGTCACACAGCTGGAAGGGACTTCTAACTCCCAGCATTTCCTCAAGTGGTTATCGTGTGTGTCATGTCCTTGAAATTAACCACGAGGTCCATTTTCAAGTCTGCACATTTCCTTTCCTGCACCAGACTGAGAGCATCCCACAGGCAGGGCCAAGGCTTCTATGGCCGGCCAGTGTCTGAACACGACTGATTCATTGTTTGACCTGGCCTCTCCTCAGAACCAGTGAGGAGAGGGGGTAGCGCATTCCACCTCTGGGGATCCTTGACTTCACCCCATATCCCCCAAAATGGTTTTTAACTTAGAATCCATAACCCTAGAAGTTCAAAAGATAGACTTCAGGGAAAATAAATCCTTCCAACTATATGCTGGTGTGTGTGTGTGTGTGTGTGTGAGAGAGAGAGAGAGAGAGAGAGAGAGAGAGAGAGAGGACACTATATTTGGAAGAGAAATTCTTTCTTTAATGAGATGTTCAGAAGAGTGTATGTTTCCCTTCTTGGTTTTATTTTCTTAAAAGTGCTTACCTCTCTGAAATTCTCTTACTTACTTGTTTATTGTCTGTTTCCACCACTAGGAAATCAGCTTCCTGAGGGCTTGTCTTGTTCATGGTTATGGCTGCAAAACCCAAAGCAAAGCCTGCACACAGAGGGTTCTCAGTATCTTTTGAGTGAGTGAGAAAGTGAGGTACTTTGACGTAAGGGTACAGATCCCGCCCTCTACTTGAGGTCTGAGTAAGCTGTGGACAGTCACCTGGGCCCCTCCTCCTCACAATGACTCGGGCACCGGAGGTCAGCTGGAGCTGAGGCTGATTCTCCTGGAGTAAGGGGCTACTTACTGGGGATGCTCAGAGTGCTCAGATTAAATCAGCCCAGGAAGAACAGCATTTGAGAACCTCTGCTCTATTATCTGTTGCTGTGTGACACATTTTCCCCAAACCTATTGGCCTAAAACAACGTAACTGGGTTTCATGATTTTGTGGTCAAGAATTGAGGCAGACACTGCTTAGCTGGGGGATTCTTTGGCCCCACAGGCATTGACTGGGGTTCACTTGATGGCATTCGGCTGCCTGATGGGCTGGTCTTCAGGGTCCAGGAGAGCTTCCCTCACAGGTGTGGTGGCCTGTTGGAAGGGTAAAAGGCTGTGCTCAGTGGGGACTGTCTACTGGAACACCTGCATTGGGTCTCTCCAACATAGCGGATTCGAAGTAGTCAGACTTCCACATGACATCCTGGGACTCCCAGAGGCTGTTCCAAAACACGAAGGCAGACGTAGCATGGCTGCTTTGACTTGGCCTTGGAAGTCATGTAGTCTCACTTCTACTACATTCTGTTGGCAACGAGCAAGTCACAGAGCCAACCCAGATTCAAGAGAAAGGAACAAGAACTTCACAGGGGCATATATACTATTGAGGTGGGGATGGGGGCATCTGTGGGGCAAGGCACCACAGCTTCTCTCTGTGCTGGGCTGAGGGACAGAGTCTCAAGCCGAGGGTGCTGGGGATGGCTGGGCGAAGCCCAAGAGCCTTACGCCTTTAAATGGCTTTCCCTAGAACAAGGATCAAAGGACTACTGACTCCCAAAAAAGGCCCAACCATTTGAACCTCCAGGTGATTTCACTTCTATTTCAATACTTTGTCAAAGGTAACTGTTCAAGAAAGATATCATGTTCCAAGCACTAACCACATACTGTATTATTACATGCTTATTGTCTCATCCAGATCTGTGATCGTACTTCTTTTGGGGGGCCTGAAAACCCAGTGAAGAGAAGGGTGTCCTCTCTTGGCACCATTGTTCAGGGTCCTTCAATCTTCGAATCCCTCGGCTATCTAAATGTGCCAATTCCCAAAAAACTGGGCCTGAGAATTCAATAGTGGCTGGTTGTTCTGGAAACACCTGGAGTTACACTTCAGGAGTTACACTTCAGGTGAGAGCAGTACCATTCCCAAAGCACTCCTAGTTGCTCCAGCCTAACACGACCCAATCGAAGAGGCTGGAGGAAGGGACCAGAACACTCTGGGTAGGCAGCCGGGACTCTGGCCACAGACTCTGCCCTTTGGCAAAGGGAGGGTAAGTGGCCCCCAGGGAGAAAGTCACAAATGACCTCACAGATGTGAGGACTACACAGGGAAGCACTTCTCTGAGAACTGAGATCTCTGCTAAAATGCGGGAGACTCCACCTCTCCTTCTCAACAGAACTTCCACAATAAAGCTGAGTATAGGCTGAGCGTGAAAGAGCTGGTTTGGGTCCAAGCTGGGCCACCCTGGAAAAGTAACTGAAACTCTGAATCTCCCAGGTAAAATGGGTTTGAATGTTGTCTGCCTCACCGTTGGGAAGAATAAATGACAAGATGCATCGAAAGTACCTAGCACAGTGCTTGGCATATAACAAGTTCTCAATCACAAACTGTCTTAGGTATCACTACTGGGCTGGTAACTCTGGCAGCTACATCCAACCTACTTTCCTTTGCCACTTCCCTGGTCCGCGTAGAACACCTGTTCTAGATCAGCACTGACCAAGAGACATCACGTGAGCCACACATATAAATTAAAATTTTATAGCAGCCTCCTTAAAAAAGGTAAAAAGAAATAAGAGAAATTAATTTTGATGATATATTTCATTTAATTCCATATATCAAAAATATTTCAACATGTTATCAGTATAAAAATTATTATGAGATTTTTGAAACCCTTTATCTTAATACTAGGTCTTTGAATCAGTGTGTACTCACACTCACAGCACAGCTGGATTTGGACCCACCCCTTTTCAGTGCTCAGTAGCCACACGCAGCTATGGTGACCCTCCTGGACAGTGCAGGACTAGAAGGAGTTGGGTGGCCCTTCCTTGTCCAGAGCTAAGTGGCCTGGATGTTGGTAGAATTCTGGGTTTGTGTTTAAAATGCAAGAACTCTCTCCCAGGATGACAACCTTTTCTGCAATATTCTCCTGCTGTGGTTAAAAAGAAGAAAAATAAAGGTCAATTACCAAATAAATGGTTTCTTTTTCTCTATATCTATAGCAGATTAGTAATAATATACAATCATACAGAACCTCGTTTGTCTTGACAGAAAGCATATTCTTTATTTGTACAAATGAAGAAAACCAAAACACCCTGATTTTGACTTGTGGCCAGCAGGGCCTAAGGTAATCAGGACCCAGACAGGACGTGACCAAATGGATCATTTTGGGTAAAAATGAGTACTGGAGTTTCCTGGAGAGTCCCCGTCCAGGGGCGCTGACTGGGCCCAGAGAACCACAGAAAATGAGGGCTAGGGAGCTGCAATGACCTGGGCCAGCCCCTAGCTTTACAGGCCTTTGGGCTCACCCTGCATTCAAAGCTGAGCATGTGAACTTAGGCATAAAAGGTAGCAGCTGAAGCTTGAAGAAAAAAGCCTGAGATAGAAGCTGAAGGAAACAGGACTGTATACCGAAGAAACACCTTATCCTCTGCCTCTTGCTGGTGTCAAAGTAAGAAATCTGAGATTTTAAAAATGAGACCCTGGAATATGAATTTTAAAAATCAAACAAACAACAACAACAAACAAACAAAAAAACGCTTGCTAGAGATTCTTAAACAACAACAAAAAATATAAAACTTTTCAGTCAAAGCGTTTGAGGTCAGTCTTGCTGGAAACAGGCGACTGGTCTTGAACTGCGCACAGTTCTTTCCAACCTTAGGAATCTCTATTTGCATAAATGGCACTTGGAAATAAAGGCATAAGATGTCATTTGGACAGATGCCACTTTCCTCAAATGGAAAAGAAGTAGCTTCAGCTGTGCAGAGAAAGTTTTGTGGGAGCAAAAGTAAATAAATAAATAAAGTTCTAAACCCAGATTTTCTATTTGGTCTTCAGTCTGAAGAAAGTCTGACATCCCAGATGAAGAACAAGAGCAAATTAAAACTATGCGTAAAGGCTACTCTGAACAGCTTTACCTTAAATGGCAAGCGGAGACCAGGAAAAGACAAAAAATAAATTTAAGATACTGGAGTTCCAAATATCCATATCCATTCTATTTGTTTCCTTTTCTTTTTCTTTTTTCAGCATGTTGGAGAAAACATGCAGAAAGCATGGGCACTGACCCTGTTCTTCACAGGGCCAAGAATGGACAAGGATCACTCTCCAGGTGCTGAGGGGGGTTCTCAGAACATCAGTGAGGTAGGTGGTATGTGTCCAACACTGCAGGGCCTGGCTTCCTGCCTGGAGAAGACTTGCTGGATTTCATTACCTTCCACTTCTCAAAAGACCAAAATTTACACCTGGCAGAGTAATGAGGTATTCAAAAAACCTATTCCAAGCAGAAATATTTGGAGTTAGACATAATGTTCTTAAACCTTCATTGTGGGTTCAGAATCAAATAACCGTTTCATGCTAATTCATTTCTTTTGATTCCCATAGAGGCAAGGTTTAGAGTTTTAATCCAGTTTTAATCTGGCCTGAAAATATACTTCAGCATTCAATGATCTGAAACCTCCTCTGAGATACTGGGAATTAAATGGATTAAAAACTTTAAGGAATATGAATATAAATTTGTCTGCGTCCATACGTTATGTTTGTTTCCTTTTTTTTTTTACTGGCCCAGGGAGGACATCTATTAGTGCTCATAAACCCTATTATCCCTCCAGAGATCATTTAATACCAAGTTAACCCAATGGTGAACAAAAAAGAATGTGCAGAATTCAATACAACACAACCACAAAGGCCTTAGCACTCACTCTGGAGTAATAGTGTCCTTGCTGGCTTCTTCCTTGGCCCAGGGCTCCCTGACACCCCCATCTCTGCCCCTGGGCCCAGTGGAAGCCCTCTCAAGGAATTCTCTCTATGCTTGTAAGTGGGTGAGTGAGGGCTCTAGCTAAGCCAGCATGAGAGCAAGGAAAAGACGTCCCCAGGAGTCTCCAAAATTGTAAAAACACAAAACAAAACCAAAAATGCAACAAAATACCTTGGGCCCGCTACCATGGAGTGGAAGCGGAGTGTTTGGGGAAGCGTGTTTAATAAGGAGGTCTGTGTGTCAGGCAAGGCAGGGCCATCCCCACCATATAGGGGGAATCCCACAACCGTGTCTGCACAAGTGGGGACAGCACCGTCAGCGGGCCTCCAGTGAGGAAGTGGAGAAGACATATACCGTCTGTTCTCTGCAGAGGCCCAGAGACCCCCAGAAAGAGTTCTCCTTGATGCAGTGAGAAGCAGTGGTCACATCATCCTTGCTGTGTTCTCTGGCTGGCAGCCAGTGAGTCTCCTTTCCCTTCGGTTGCCTTTAGACTCCTTTCCGCTCTGAGAAAACCAGCAAAGCTTCTCCAAGTCCACCGAGCAGGAGGCTGCAAAAAATGGCAGGAGGTCAGCTTTGCGTTCCCTCGAGTCTGCAGGCTGCCTGGTGCCACACACATCAGGGTAAGGGTGCCCCTCATTCTGCTGCTGGGACTCTCATCCCACTGCCAGGTCAGGCCCAAGAACCACCCCACTGTCCATCCAGAGTAAACCTCGGCCATGCGCTGGGAGGGGGGTGGGCTGCAAGGTGCGTTTGATACCTTCCCTCAGGGAGGAAGGTAAGGTGTCTACTCATCTTGACCAGGTGGAGGTGACTGCACTTTGGTTCATGATCTCTGGTGCAAACCCCAGAGGACAGCTTCCCACAGAGCAGTATGGCACTTTTTGCTAACGAGGGCTGATGACTATGAAGCCATGCAGGTAGCCATAAATGTAGAATTATTCAGGTGATAATCTCCAAATCCTTTCATTTCATTTAGACTAGTAGAGCACTTGAAGATGAAAATACAAATGGAGAAATCGTGAATTTCCCACTGGGGCACAAATAAACCTGGTCAGTGCTTTGAAAATGAAAGCGCAGTGGGAGAACTGAAGACTGTGAGAAAAAGAAGAGTTGAATATTTTAACATGTCTAAAATTTAATACATTCAAAGGTCTGGATGTTTTCTATTTTAAACTTCTCAGTAAATAAGCTGGCATCTGTCTGAATCCCATCATTCTTCCAAAAAAGCACTTCTGGGGACCAGGCTGCGTCATCAGTAAGGGATGATGATGGGGTCGGGGCCTCCCCAATTATGAAATGCCTGTGCTCAGGGGTTTCAACAGCCCTTTCCAGTCTACTGGTTTCTTCCATTCCTCTCCAATCCATCCACCTGATATCCCAAACCCCGCTTATACCCATTACACAACACACCTGTACACAGCACACCCGTACACAACACACCCATATACAACACACCAAAACACAACACACCCGTCCGTACAAAACACACATCCACTCAGGCATTCAGGCTGTGGCACCTTGATATTTCTAACATCTATCTGGGGTACTGAATATGTGAAACATGTGTAGGCTGTGCACTATGTATGTTCCCAGGGAGAAATGTCACCTATGTGGGTGACTCTGACATATAGATAACTTGTACCATTTGCCACTTTTAGTATAGAAATGAATCTACTAAGTGTGAGAATATAAAAACAGTAAGCAAGCTGAGTTCCAATTATGGCTCACACATTTGTTAGCTACGCAATCCCGGGCATGATATTCAGCCTTCATTTCCTCATCTGTACCACAAGACATGATCACACCAAACAGTTTCTGTGAGGCTTAAGGAGATCCCTGAAGCAACCTACCCCTGTGCTTGGCCTATAATGGATAAGCAATAAAATATTATTTTCTGGTCCACTGCCCTCCCAACAGAGCAATCCATCCTCGCTGGCCCTCATGGCTGGCTTCTCAACCTCTGCCTGAAGACTTCTAGTGAGGGGCACATCATGCTGTGCAGAGCAAGCCTGTCCCACTGTCGAGCACCTCTAGCCACGGGATTCCAGCAAGCTTCCATGGGCACCTTGTGGAAGCACATGGTTCCTCCCTCATACTGACCCAACAGCTGTTCCTTACAACCTTGGCTATGAACCAAGTTCTGCTTCCGGGAGCCATAGAGAACAAATCCGTTCCTTCATCACCCACCTGTCACCCCTAGAGAGTGGGAAAATCCCTTGAACCACCAGCATCTCCTTTCCTTGGTGACTAAAGGCCCCTGGTGAGGGCAGAGAGAGGTGCTAGTCATGTACCCAGGTCCCGGGGGAGTGGGCTGAGAGGATATCTCCCAACCCAGGCTAACCACTAGGCTGGGGAGGAGAGGGGCATGTGCGAGCTGTATGCCTAGAATCTCAAGCTCCAAGTTGGAATGTACTTTCCTCTTTCCTATGGAGATATTAGAGTTACGATAAGTTGATAAATTCTCTTTAACATACGTTTAGCTCATAATAATGTAGCTGAAGTTGGTGTCTACATTACGAACAAAATTAATTTCTGAGGACTTTCTTAGATCTACAGTCATTGTTTATAAAACTGTTCCTCTGTGAAACTGGGTCCAAGTTCCAAAAGACCATGTTTTGGAACATGACACATTTGTGGTTATCCTCGGTCTAGTTCAGGACTCAGAAGCTGCAGCATTCTATTGCCTCTTCTCCTTGGATGAAGCGACTGTGAAGGGGAAGCCACTCTCTCTTTTCTTCATACACTGGCTCACCTCTAAAGACCTGGCTTTTCCCTTTAAGCAAGTGTGTTGTTCCCTTGAATGTTCCTTAAAGAATGCATACACCATCTTCTCACACCTTGCCAAGTGCAGAGTCACCATGACCTACGTGATGCAGGGGCTGCACAGTGTTTAGGGTTTGGGAGGGTTTTACTTCTGCAAATGTAACTGGGGGCTCAGTGTTTCCTACAATTTCCACTAATCCTGTTTAATCACCAGGGAGAAGAACAGGCTATCAGCTGGCTCTCTGCCACATTACTCCCCAGCCTTAGAACAATGCTGAAGTGTAATAACCTTGCATTTCATCCCTTTGGCTTAGCTAGTTTCTGAAACACCAAAGTAGCTTACTGTATGCTAAAATTAAAACAAATCTTGATTCAGTTTACTGTTAAGAGAGCCAGGGAAGTGAGCTTTGATGCTGTTTTCTAAACAGCAGGAGAAGCTGACACGGGGTACAGGAATCTTAATAGCATTACAACTATTTAAGTCAGAGCTTTACTGAACTGTTTGCAAATCTTGTAATCCCCATCATTCCTGAAATGAACAAACTTCATGTAACTAAGGCATAAACATCAGATTGCAGAGCATACCCAGCCAAAAATATTCATCACTAGCTTCTGTTCCAGGGGTTTATTTTCAGCATTTCTCCAGTCCTTCATTTTTCTCTCAACGGGAGCCAAAGGCCCCATTTCAATTTTACATTTATTTATTATTGTGGTTATTCAATGAATTCCTATTGAACTCACAAGACAGAAGACAGAGGCTGCATCCTTTTCCCAGCTGGAGGCCCAGTACTTAATGCAGCACCGAAAAGTATTTACTCAATGAATGATGTGTGAATGAAAAAGGGACTATGTAATAAACTTGACAAGCTCAGGGAGGGCACATGGCAGCTCTGCCAAGCTCAGTGACCAAAAGTAACCACACAGAATGGTCTGGTCATAAATTCCTAACAGGGCAGGCCATGGCTGGTAGTCACATCCCAGGCTTATAGTTTCTTTGGCAAAGGTCAGTCCTTACCTTAAGTGAGTCTTGTCCACAGTTTTTATGCACCTAAGATAACATACCTTTGAAATGTCAGCGTAATTTTCTTTTCTAAGACCCCTCAAAGGCACAATTGCTGGCACCAGAGAACAAAATTGCCAGAGCAGGAAACCACAGAACGCCCCACATACTGTCTCTATGTGCTATAAATGTTAATTACTAACTATCCTGTACCTGCCAACATAAAAGAAGTATCTGTTACTCCATTTGCTTTTTATCCAATCCTAGAGATCTCCCTGCTTTGCTTTCTCACTCCTCCTTACGTTTTCTCTTTTGATTCTAATGCATAAAAGGAACTGGAAAACTGCCATTCTTGGGAGCATTTTCTCAAGCTGTTGAGATCTTGCTTCTGGGTATGTCCTCAAAATTGGGCTCAAATAAACTCTTATGAAACTTTTCGGTTGGTTTGGATGTTCTTTTGTCACATATGGAATTGTTATACTTGCTCCTCCTTCTCCCATCTATAATCCAACTATTTTTGTTTTTTTCCTCACCAAAACCGTATCTGCCCAATACCATTTCTTTGGGAACTTGCTGAATGAAAGTTCATAATTTGATAAATTGTTCTGTGCTGTGAGATAATAAGCAATAGTTATTTAGCAGGTCCTTCTTATCATTTTAAAGATGTTTCAAATTTTTAATTCAAATGGAAATGATACATTTCAAACATTGTAATCCTACATGCATTTTGTGGTGTGTTGGGAGAAGTTCCTTTGTCACCCCTAAATTCATTCTTCCTATAAGCAGACTTGGGCAGTCTCCATGTAGTCCCCTAAAATTAAAAGATTGAGACATCTTTACTCAAGATGGTGCAAGATCATTTACTTAAAGACTCTTGGTGTTAGCAAGGTTTATGTTAGGATCAAGTTCAAGCAATGCTCACGTTGGTAACCCAGTAACAACAGCAGACTCAGTGAATGTCTGGCCAGGCTAGAAGCTGATCATGAAATCCTAAGAACAAAGATGTTGTGTCTTGGTTATTCCTTTCTCTGTGTGTGCCTATACCACTAAAGAGAAGAGTGACTCACCTTGTCTAAAAAGCATTCAAAGAGGAGTTACCCACAACTAATTCTACTCGACAGGGACCCAAGTTCAGAATTTTTTTCTTTTATTTTGTATCAATTGAATCCTCTTTGCTGACGTTTTGGAATAGAGAGAATTCATATCAATACATATAAAACTGTTAATTAAAAAATGAATAATTAAATATTAATCTTGATATTTAAATTACTAGTCTTGCCACAGATTTTTTTTAATAATTAAAAACAAGATCATTAGCTGGACAAGAGCATTTACTTTTAAAGACTTTAAAAGTTGACCAACACTAGGTACTTAGGTTTATAATTTTTCTCGGGTATAGTATTTAGCAGGCTGGCCACTTGTTTGTTCAGCAAGCACCTAGTGCTAGGTGGAGAGACAAACAGGTGAATAAAATGTGGTTCCTCTCCTGGAGGAGCTCACAGCCGACGAGTGGATGTGGTGTGCACACCTAACGCAGCATGATGCTTGCTGACTAGGCTGTACACAGATAAGGTGGAAGGGGCTGCTGAGGACTTGGCACTTATGCTGAACCAAATCTCTAGTTAGATCAACGAGTTCCTTAAGATCTTGCTGAAATTTCAAATGGTGTTTTCTCCATGAAACACCACAAACCTTTAGATCCATGATTCCCAACTAAGGTGATTTTGCTCCTGAAGGGACATCTGGCGATATCTGGAGACATTTTTGCCTGTTACAACCGAAGAGGTCCTACTGACATCTAGTTGGGTGCGGCTCAGGTTTGCTACTATAAACCCTACAAGGCACAGGACAGGTCCTCACAACAAAGAATTATCTGGCCCAAAATGTCAACTGAGGGTGAGAAACCCTACTTTAGATGATAATTTATTTTGAGCCCCTACTCTGTTGCCCACCCAAGAAGATAAATAGTGACATGAGCACTCTTCTCCTAGATGGTGACTTCGTTAGAGTCAGAGCTGTGTCTGTAGCCTCAGAGCCCAACAGGCACTTTTTCTGAAATGAATGACTAGACAAGCAAATGGATATGAGGTCTCAGCCAGCCTGGACAGGGAGACACCATCCTGATTCGTTCATGTGAGGAGGCAGCTTCTACCCATTCCTGCGACAGCTTCCATTGGGAGGTGCTGGTCCATATTTTTAAAGGAATCTAGAGATCTGGACTTTTATGGGGAAATAACCTGATTTCCAAATGTTGATAATTAAAAATCTGAAAAGCAAAAAATAGGAAATGATAACTTTCCAGGCAAACAAAACAGGTCTGCCTTTTGTGACCTTTGACTAGTCTAAGCTCCCACAAGACAGAGACCAGCCCTGCCCCTGCTCAGGAGCTTAGAACTGGTCACCCAGTCATGGCTTAAAAAATATGAATAATGCAGACCAGCTCTGTGCAAAAGAAAGAAAATCTTAAATACAGTCTGACACTCCTCTTCTGGTGGTTCACTTTGTGGTTGGAAAATTCTTGGAGGCTGAAAATAAACCATCCTTAAACTCAAGAGTTCTTAAAAATCAGGAAATTCCAAAGTCAAGGTTCCTTTTGCAACAATGACACATGTTGTTTCTTTGATTTGGGTACATATGATTTTCTTCCCATTTTGTTTGGGGCGTACCATGAAGCTCACCGGATGTGAAACAGCCCAGAGACTTGGCCTCTTAGCGACTACTGGTGTAATATTCAGAGTTAGCATTCCTCCCACTGGAGCACCATCTCACTTGCATTCCTCACACTCAGTTGTTTGTTTGTTTGTTTGTTTGTTTGTTTGTTTGTTTTTAGTTCACTCTGAAATTCTGTACAAGATATGGTCAATGGAGGCTTATTTATAAGAAAGAAAAATACTGTCAAGAATTTAGACTATAACTATGACAATTAAGATACAGAAAATGGGGAAACAGCCTCAAGAATGCACTATGATAGCTTGGCAGTTGGGTTTTTAGACACTACCCTGCTCACCATTTACGTTGTGCTGTCCCATAAGGACAGGTGCAGAGAAAGAAAGGGAGCATAGGATTGGCTCCCTGCCTCTCAGCCCCAGCTCTGCTTATCATTGTCTCATCATTAGCATTTCCTGCCCCTCCATCCTTTCCTGCTTTCCTGGAGCAAGAAAGGCCAAATCCTCTTCCACCCACAGCCTGGCTAAGCCTCTCCCTTCGGCATAAGATCTAGTTTCAAGGCAGATCCAAGGCCTCGCTCTCTCCTTCAATCTTCACATTCATTATGCACTCAATTACTATCTACCCCCAAAATTATCTTTGTAATTTCTCCTTCCCCTGAAAACTTCTTGAGGGCTAGATGATGTCTTCTTCTTCTTAACGACTCTTGCAAATTTTGCATACAGCAGTCACCCAATAAATGTTTTAGCTGACTGACAGAATTATAGCTTATAGTAGTAAAAATTGATGCAGTGAGATCTTTTTCTTAAAAATGTTCCACCCAAGTTCTCAGTTCACCATGTCCACTCCTGAACAAGAGACAGAGCTGTCTAGGCCTGGGTAATGCTGTTTGCCATCAGATCATCTAGATATGCTTTATAGATGATCACACTGGTGGAAAAAGGAAGATGTGGGCCAATTTTTCTTCCACCTCCGTATGGCCCACGTCTACCTAGACACTATCTACACCACTGGTAAATTCTTAGTGTTCCCTGAAACAGTTCTAGGGAGGTGCAGGGCAGGTTATGGGGCCTTGGATATACACAGACCTGGACCTCAGTGTCTTTATCTTTAAAATGGGATAACTGGAGGTTGTTGTGAAACTCAATGAACTAATATTAATGGAAAAATGTCTGAAACATAGTAAGTTGCTCAATAAATGGTTAGTAATTATTAGTAAAAAGAAGAGGAGGAGAGACCAAAAAGAGGAGAAAGAACAGAAGAGTGAAGGAGTATTTCTTAATTTTTCTTTTACTTCTATTCTTTTCTTGGAGCCCCTTACTAAGGGCTCCCAAAAGAGGATGGGTATCTCTTTTTCTGAATGCTGTGAGCAAAAAGATTCATTTCTGTCAGTCTAGAATGATTTATATAAGGACCTGCTCTCAGGCAGGGAGAGAAACAACTCTAGACACCACAGGGCCTGCAGTTTTCCACTTTTATCCAAGAATGGTTCCTGTCACATATTAGGCCCTCATTAAATATGTTTATTATATGAACCCCTTCCAGCCGTAGGCCACATGGGATGCAAAGTCACCTCCTGCTCTTCCTCGTTATGGTGTCCACAGAGTTTGGTCCTGCCCCTCACATTTATCCTGCAGGAATTGCCTACCAACATTTAAAAACAATATCATTATTTCTGTGGCTACGACAGCACCAGGAGATTATTCACAAGAAGTCCTAGGAGATGGGAGGCTACCATGGGCACACCCAGGCACCAGTGCCAGCCTCCACCAACCAGCACTGTGGTCCTTGAGTCAAACAGGTGACAATTCTTTAGGTCCAACTTGCAAGCAAATGGGTGACTAGCTCTTAGAATTGCTCTGATCCCAAGCATGAGAAAAATACCGATTTTCTAGAACTATGCCATAAAGCTGAGCAACCATATAATTTTTCTTTTAATAATATTGGTAAAGAAATATGAAACCCTATTCTCAACCTTGTCTGCACCTCAGTTTTGGAGTGCCATTCCAAGGGGTTGGAGTGGGGGATATGCTAAACCAGCAGTCTCCAGCCTCTTTGTCTCAGAGACCAGTGCTCCTAGGAGAAATTAATACATGATGATCTGAGGTGGAACTGAAGTAGTGATACTAGCACTGGGGAGCTGCTGCAGATACAGATGAAACTTTGCTGCTCACCTGTCACTTTCTTTCTGCTGTGTGACCCAGTTCCTAACAGGCCACAGACCAGTACTAGCCCAGGAGTTAGGAATCCCTATGCTACACAATATATCAAAACTGGAATGCAAACAAGCTTTATTTTTATGGAGTCCTATGCTTATTCTTTTTTCTAAATCAAAAGATAGTAGGCCAGTAAACAGCTACAACAAATATGAATTATTCTCCACAATGTGCCACATTAGTGATTCAGGCCAGGCAGCTGACAAAGTCACAGGGAAAGAAAGCTGTGTGTCACCAGGCCAGCAACCTGCAGGCCAAGTGAAGACCTAGCCAGGACTAAACTACTTATGGGTGACGAGGAAAACACCACTCTATGTGGTTTCATTTTAGAGACAACAGAGCCCACCTCATTGGCATATACATCTCTAAACTAAACACTGCATTTTTCTTACCATTAAACCAAACTGTCATGACTTCTGGCAAGTGGCAAGAGTGGAAATGGAAGATAACAGGCTTTTATTTTTATTTGATACATTTCTATATTGTTTTAAACATCTCATAAATAGGATATATTACTATGTAATTTAAAAATACATAAGTATTTATCCCTTAATGAAGCATGCCCATTGATAAGGGAAATAACTAGCAGTTTTAAGAGTTTAAACTCACCATGACCTGACCCCTCCCCCAACCTTCCTCTCCCTGCAGACAACAACCAAAACCCTTGTTGATGATGGCATCTACTGCTTTGCATATAGTAATCTGCAGGGGATCAAAGTCTTTTCTTGGTCAGCTCTTCAATGGGCAGAGTCTGTATGGAGTGTTTGGAGGTGGAATGCATGAGACTGCATCATTCTGTTCCCAGTGAGGCTGTGACCACCTGGTCCTAACAAGCCCATAGGACCTGTTTTCTCTGTCACAGACAGACAGCTCAGTAGCCTGTTTTTAAAGGGCAAGATGAAGTGCTCCAATTGGGCTGTCATGCTATGGCAGTAAGGCATTTGAGCAACCTCCACATGTCCTTGTCACTAGTCGGCCAAATCAGCTCTGAAGCCTATGTAACACGGCTGTGTGGCCTTTTCCAAGAGGTGTGATCTGAAGTTACCACCACAGCCACCACATCTATTTCCTGGGTATCCTCTCCAAAGTCATTGTCCCATATGGCTGCCCCAGCCATCCCGCTAAAGTAGCCATGTGCTGAGTCACCACCTGCTTAATGCCCTTCACCAGCTCTCTCCTGCATCTATCACGGAGCCCATACACCTTGCAGGGGGCACCACCTTCTATGAGGGAGGCAGACCCTAATGAGCAGAACAGGTGATGACTATCAGAACCGCCAGAAAGGAAAGAGTCAAGGAAACAGGAACTAGCAAGGACATGTTCTATAGAATGTGGTCAGGAAAGACCTTTCTGTGGAGACCTGGAGGAAAATCAGTGGACAACCGCAAAGCTGGGTGGAAAGCACTCCAGGCTGAGCAGATGAGCCCAAAGGCTCGGAGGTGAGAACTCGGAAGCCAGGGTGGAGGCACAGAAAGCCTCTTTCTCCCCTGATCGCCAGGCCAGTTTAGTCACTTACCTACTGACATGTCAACTCCCAGGTCTAACAAGCACCTCTGTCCTAATATCTCCAACCCGATTCCTGCAAACCCTCTACCCCCCTTACAGAACACTGCCCTTCATATATTATTCCCTATCTCTGTGAAATGCAACTGAATTCTTTCCACTGTTCAGGCCAAAAACCTAGAAGTCCTCCCAGACTCCTCTCTTCCTCTCCAATCCTATTGCCTTTACCCTCAGCACACTGCAGGCATCCTACCACTCCTTAACATTTCCATTGCTGTCAGCCTGTTCTTAGCCATCTTGCATCCAGTTCATTGCCAGAGGCTCTAATCGGTCTTTCTGCTCCCACTCCACCCCCTCTATAGCATATTCTCCACACAGCAGACAGAGGGATATGTTTTTGACATAGGAGCATGTGGCTCAAAATCCTCTAATCACTTCCCCTCTCAGTCAAGCTAAAATCAAGCCTTTACAATGGGCTTTACAATTCCACATGGTTAGCTGCCGACCACCTCTCAACCCTCATCTCCTACTACTCTCCTTGTCATGCTGCTCTGGTCACATCACGCCTCAAGCAGGCAAAGCAACTCCCACCTCAGGGCCTTTGCACTTGCTTTTCCCGCTAATAACCCTGTGACTCACTTCCTCACTTCCTTCAGGTCTCTGCTCAAACATCACAGGGACATACAGTGCTGTCTTAAAGCAAATGGGTGAATACCTTCTAAACAAGAGTGATTTGAAGCTTGTCTAAGAGAAAATAAATGAAAGGGTCAAAGAAATAAAACCCAAACATAGCTATATATATAAATAGTGAGTCACCAGTAATGCTTACTCTTATGTGGATGAGTGGCTGGAAGGTATACTGGTCATATTCTGTGTCTGGATCTGGTTGCTGGTTTTAGTAGGTATAATATATTCAGCTAGTGAAAAGTCTTTAAGTTGTATAGTCATGACATATGCACTCTTCTAAATGTATATTTAAATGTCAAAATATATATCCAATACACATACCCTTTCTTCAACACTTGAGAGCAAAAATCAGTATCCTGATGAAAACCAAATTATTACTTTTCATTTCCTCTTTCGATGCAAATAAAGACTTACCATCCCACAGTTGCACTGGTCAGGATCATATCAAACAGCAATATTGATAAACCAGCTGTGATCACCTGCAGAAATAATTCCAACAGAAGGTCATCCGAGAGGTAGGACTTCAGTGACTTTCCCTAAAGTCATTTGCACAGGCTTAGTTCACATTAGTTCAGATCTCCAACATTAGAGATTTCCATCTCATGTCCTTTCCCCCACACATTTCCTAGTCCTGTATTTAGTGCTGCCTCTGAGCAAAGCATTTGGTACAGAAAATGCTAAATCCTAGTCTATTTTGGAGGTGGGAATCTTCAAAGAAGCATTTCATTTCTAAACTCTTCAAAAGAAGAGACACAAAGCCAACACCTCACTCATCCTCTCCAGGTCAAGGGCGTAGTAAGAATACTCATTTCCATCTTGTCTAGTGTGCACAGAATTAATCCCGTCAGTGGTGCTCATTAACCTGTTTCTAGAGCCTCCAGATGAAAACAATCAACCTGCCTTTTCTCATAGTGCTGTCTCTTTTCTGTCCTAATGCCACTTTCTGGCCTATGTCACACATTCTAAGAATCCAGATGCTTCCTGGGGAAGGGAGCAATTTATTTGTTAATTATTTGCAAAGATCGACTCCAAAGGAGAAAAAAGTTACCCTCATATCTCTCATATCTCTCTCAGCCAGAAATTACAGAAAAGTCCCTTAGGAATGGCAATAACAGGACTCAGACTTCCGCAGTGCCTCTACACATTTGGCACAAAGAGTGTGCATGAACCAAACCCCAACTTTGTCAACACTTAGAATGTCTGCTTAGGAAAAATTTTTGTCCCCCCAGTATTCTGCATTCTGAAATGTCAAAAACTTCCATTGGGAAGGTCACCCTTAAGAATTCTTTTCTTGCAAGAAGTAAGAAGTAGGCTATATTGGGATGGGTCACTCCTTGGAAATGTCAACTACTATCTCACTAAAGGGGGCTTCACATGCTATGTTAGAAACCTCTTCAGGTCTCCAAGCAAGCAGATGGTAAGAAGGAAGTACATTTAATAAAGTCTCACCATCATTCATTTACCATCTCGAAAAGAAGTCTGGAAATATAAGCCAGGAACTCTCAGTATATAAACTTTGTGAGACTTTGGAACCTTTGTAGTTTACCCGTTTGGAGTCACTTTCTGTTTGCTTCCCTTTATGGATTTGCAGCCCAAACCCTTGACAACAAGAATGCCTGTGCTGTCTTCAGGAGCAAAAACAAAGTGGCAACAGAGTCAGAGAGATGATTGCAAAGGAGAACCTAAAGGACAACAGGAAAGAGATATTTCAAAGTGCTGAGCACTGGATTTTATTGTAAAGAGCATAAGTGGTACCTGTTCTTCCATCACCCTTTTTTTTTTTTTATTTAGGACATCTGCATCTTTGGTATAAATTAAGTGAGCCTAAAATTTTATTATCGTGCAATACAATCGTCTGGTTTTAGAAACAAGGTATACCAACCACATAAGTTAGGTCATCAGCTTTCCTTATTTTCCCATAAAGGGTTAAGGTAATCTTTACTGTGGAAGCTTCTAGTTGAGAATGGGTAGTGGTCACTGTCCTGATCAAGTCTCCTTCTTCTCTTTAATTACAGTTTGCCATTTTCAGTTTTTCCAAACATGTATTTCATCTAGGTTTTCCACCTAGCTATTTGGAGAAATAGTATTTTATCTCATTTGTACCCATTTTTATCACCTTCTCTTTTATTCTTACTTTTGTTGTCATTTTCTCTTCCTTTTTTCCTTTTTTTCCTCAGTCTTAACCAAAGTTAATTTTATTAATCCCTCTTTACTTTTGCAACTTCTTGAACACTTCCTGGGGTGGTGCCAATGGAGATGTATTTTTTGGAACTGCTGAAAAAGGCTCCATTCAATAGAAGGATATTAGTGCTGTTGGCAGCTTGGAACAATCACTAAATTTCTGAAGGCTTTCCTTATTCTTCACCATTGTCTTCACATCCTTTGCTCCTTTTTTTCAGCTCCTTTTCCCCTTTTTTCCAACTTTATTGAGGAATACTTGACAAATATAATTGTACATATTCAAAGTGCACAATGTGATAATTTGCTATACATATATATTCACAACCTTCTTTGAACAGTTTCTCTCCTCACTCTCTGATTGCCTTTTTCATATGACTTTCAGTCTAGTCTGTGAAGCTGACACCTCCCACATGCCCTGCTAACAGTCACAGCCAACGACTTGTGTCTCTGTTCCTCTGTGTTTCTTTAGCTTAGGAAAAGTCTCGTCTGCTGTGAGATAGACAGCTGGCCTACTTGTTCCTATTAACTGCACCTTTTGCCAAGAAAAACACATCTTAAAATTTCAAACCAGCCCTTACTTGAAAATAAGGTTAGTTTAGTAGCCACACTGGTGCCTTTGCCATCTGCTGCTTCCTGGAAATGTTTGTATAGTCTCCTGCCTTTCTCCTGGGCCATTTTTTCAAACTTCTCTAAATTTTTATCTCTCAATGAGCAAATATTCTGCTGGCTGACTTGCTGAAATTTCACAAATAGGATTGTCTTGTTTCTGTAGATAATGTACAGTGGACTTGTTTGCACTGTAGAGTTGCTGTGGAGTTGGATGGGCCACTTTTTAATCTACTTCAGTAAGAACCCTCAGTTTCTTAGGCTTCTGTACTTTCTTTTATTCCCATTATCAACCCTAGCATTCAGGTCTCTTCTCTCTCTTTTTGGAGTCTCTCTGTCTCTCTCTGTCTCTCTCTCTTTCTCACACACACACACACACACACACACACACACACACACACACCCCCACCATCACCACCACCACCACCACCACCACCACCACCACCAAAGTTCTACCACTTTAGAAAAGTCACTGCATAAGGATGAACAGGAGCTGACAATACCTCGCTGAGGGGCATTTGGCACTGGGCAGTTGATCAGTCCTACTTATCCATTTAGTGACTTACACATCCACCTCACTGTGTATAAGGTTCAAATTCGTACCTCAGCCAAGAGGTAGATTTCTATATGCCATGGGCTGCCAGGGCAGCTCAAGAACACTCAAAATATGAATGATAAATCTGCTCATGCCAAGAGCCTACTTCACTTCTAATTCCACTGAGGAACAAACAGAAGCCAGGAGTGGCTGCCTGTGCAAGTCTGGGTACAGAATGTCTCATGCATAGTTGCCTGGGGGTGGAACTTGAGAGGTGGAAGGGATTCCCTAAGCTCAGACGTGGGGGAAACTGTGACCCAGAGATGGTGTGTGACTTGCTCCAGGGACCTGGCTACTTTACAGCAGTGAGCAGTAGAACTAATGCCCTGACTTTCACAGCTGGAAACTCAAGAAGGGTCTACACAAGCTCCATTCAGCTTTTTTGAAAAAAGAATCCACAGAAAGCAGGGACTCAAACATGCAAACCCATGTTCACAGCAGCATTATTCACAATAGCCAAAATTTGGAAGCAACTCAAGTGTCCACTGATAGATGAGTGGACAAGCAATATGTGGTGTATACATACAACAGAATATTATTCAGTCCTAAAAAAGGGAAATTCTGTAATATGCTATGACGTGATTGAACCTTGAAGACATTATTCTAAGTAATATAAATCAGACATAGGAGGACAAATACTGTATGATTCTGCCTGTAGAAGGCACCTAGCATAGTCAGACTCAGAGATAGAGTATAATACGAGGCTTTTGGAGCCTGGGAAGAATGGAGAATGGGGAGTAAGTGTTTAATGGGTGCAGAGTTTCAGTTTGGGATAATGAAAAAGTTCCAGAGATGAATGTCAGTAAAAATATAAACTTAAAAAAAAAAAAAAACCTTTTCAAACAGCTAAAATCTGCTCAAGAAAAAGACTAAGTTACTCTTGGAACTTGACATTCAAGAGACACAAAAGTAGCAGCCATTACTACCAACTGTTTGTTCTTGCTTACAAAAAGCATTTTTAAAAATAAAAATTTTCCCCAAAGAAGAAAGAGTCTTGAAGTCTGAGGAATGTCTCCTTGCACATGCAGATCTGAGTAACAAACACCAGGACCTGCCATAGGAGGAGGGATGCCAACAATAGCAGAACCTAATACATTGTGTCGGTGGTGGGGCTTTGAACTTCCTGGCTTTTTCAATGGATGTCACAACCTCTGTATTATTTAAACAGAGTTTGGTATTTAAAGCAGATCAGGTTTGTTTTTTAAACATTCATTTCACTCCTAAGTCAAATTTTGTTTGTTTAAAAGAAAATAAAAGGGAGTGGCTATTAGTGGAAACTTGCCATATAGTCCTGTATTGGGAGAATCAGAGATTCAGATTCATGTTGTTTGTTTTTGATTTGTTGTTGCTGTTTTTTAAATACATATGACTTTTTTAAAAAGTAACATATTGCAGTGTTCACAGGCCCTTTACTGTACTTGCCTTAGTCACAGCCATATATCCCCCCTCCTACCCCCGAGAGCACTTAAAATGGTTGTAGTTTCTCAAACACGGTTTCATACTATCACCTTGCCTTTGCTCAGCAAGTTCTCTTTGCTTGAAGTAATTTCACAGGCAATCCCACACAATTCCTACTCACCTTTTCAAAATCTATTTCTAGAAAACTTTTTCTGAACCTGGCCTCCATCCATACATCTGAGCGGATCAGGCACTTCTTCTGGGGGCTTCCATAACCCCTTGCCATTGCACGTGACAAACTCCCATGAACTGTGTGGCACTATTCATCTTTGCATGTTTGGGACCTAGCAACAGAGACTTGTGTATGGTAAGCACCTGATATATTTTATGGAAGTGCACTAGATCATTAGAGCTAGTTATATAACCCCAAAGGTCACAACATTGTTTATTTCAGAATCACTTTTCATATTTTAGGGTTAATTGGAACCTAGACCTGAAAATCATGGGGATACTCTCTCTGGCCCTCATCTCTGCTTCTTTGACCAATTACCTCCACAGAACTACAAAGAGCTCCACAGGGAGGATCTGAGACTGGCTCACTGCTTCCAAGTCCAAAAATGCCAGGGAAGATTCTGACTGGCTCCTGGACCAACTGACTGTGGCCAGGAGGCACAGTTATGAAGCACATGGAAGCTCACTCTTCAACTTCATGGTTGGAATAAAGAAAGAACTATTTCCTTGGAGAAAGGTAAGGAAAGTACTAGGCAGACAGAACAACAGATGTCCTCTGTACCCTTGCCATTACCCATCAACATCATCTGGGAGCTTATAGGAAATGCAGAGTCTCAGGCCCCATCCCTACCAAGCAACAGCTACTCAGAACAGGTCCCCAGGTGATATGCACATTAAAATGTGAGGAGTTCTGTTCTACACCCTCTAACCCCAGCATTGTCTCAAAACCTACGCTGTATAGCTGGTATCGCCACATCTCCGAGGAAGGGCAGACTCTAGCTTTTCTTCTGTAGTCTGTGCTGCAGTCGCATATGAATGTTACTAACCCAACCTTCCATTTATGTTATAGAGTATATCTAATAAAAATTTACAATCTGAGAGCAGGCTCTCTTTTTCCCCCAGGACTCAAGGCACTATTCCAAGTCCGCCAGACAGAAACCACAGCTAAGGCAAAGAACTCTATTTAGCATTTAAAAAATATTCAATGAACCCTTATTACTAATCCCATGATTTATTACCATAATCAGTATAATTTTTAATGAGAGACAACTCATGCGACACTCCCAGCATGGCTGTTAATAGTATTTGGTATCAACTTATTAAAACATACAATGAGCCATTAATTTTTTCAGGTATCAGAAAAAAACATTTACCATAAGCACGATGAGATTGAGAATACAAATGAGAAACAAAAAGATAAGGTCATGTGAATGATAAATTTTAAACCCCGAGAAACCAAAAGGGGAGGCGGAAAAAATGTGGCATAGATAATAGAGGCTCTGTTCATCCCTCTGGCAACCAAATCAAAGATGCAACAGAAACAAGGAGCAGATAGCAAAGAAAAATCACCTGGGATCTGGAAGAGCAAGCCATACAACTAGGGAGAAATCCAAGAAAGCATCCTTCCAGGGCAGAAGGTATGATGGGCGAGAACATGGGGTTGCCTGGTCTGGAGGAGTTGAGTGTGATGGAGGCTGTGACAGCAGCAGCAGTAGATGCCTCTTGAAGGGACTGTGTCTGTGAGCGGACTTTCATGGTGATGGACCTGCTCGCTCTGAGCACCAGCACCAGATCGGCTGTTCCAGGGAGCCAGAGACCTACAGAGGGACACTGTATTGTCAGAGTGAGGGCCCAGGCAAGACTCACTCTGTACAGAGTTGCCAGCGGTACTCATCATTCCTCTGTTGAGTCCTCCCCCTTTCCAGTGAGCAGACACAGCACCGCCATAGGGGAGATGTCATCAAACTGGATAAGAGAGGACACTCCGCCCACAGAATTCCCTAAAACTCTGCTTCCTACAACTCATGACCCCACCCAAGCCACATCTGGGTATATCCTCAGCAAGTCAGGTGCTCCTTGCTGAGCAGCGCCTAGACTCACACTGGTAGCAGCTGACCTTGTTTCTGGTGTGGCCTTTTGAAGCAACTATAAGCACAGCATCTGTGGATTGCTTACTCAATCTTAACAGGTGGCCCCAGAGGGACACAGGCTTGGGGGGTAAACTTAGCCGGTAGCTGAACCCCTCTCAGGACTGTGCCACTAGACACCTACTTCACAAATCGACACTAATAAAATCATGACACTTAGGAGCTTTGCTTAGTACATAGAAATAGACACAGAAAGGCAGCCAAAATGGGAAGACAAAGAAGCAGAAACCATGTGAGAGAACAGAACAGAGATCCAGATATAATAAAGTCAAGTAATCTAACAGGTACAGAGTTCAAAACGCTGGTTATAAAGATGCTCAATGAACTTTTGGGAAGTGTAGAGAACTTCAGTGAGAACTTCAACAAAGCCATAAAAAACATAAAAGTGGAAATGGAAATTATAAAATGAAACCAGTCAGAAATGAAGAACACATTATCTGAGATGAGAAGTATATTAAAAGGAATAAACAAAGCGAATAAGGAAGAGGATCAAATGACTTATGTAGAGGATGGGAAAACCAAGGATACTCAATCAGAATAGCAAGAAAAAAGAAGCCAAGACTATAATAATAATTTAAGGAGCCTTTGGGACCCTATTAAAGGTAAAATATCCATGTCATAGGGTTACCTGAAGGAAAACAAGATGTTGAACAGCTGTTTGAAGAAATAATGATGGAAACTTTCCTAACCTGGTGAAGGAAATAGACATACAACACCAGGAAGCTCAGAGGAACCCAAAGAGGCCCACACCAGACACATCATAATTAAAATGCCAAAGGTTAAATACAAGGAGAGGATCTTAAAAGCAGCAAGAGAAAAGCAGATAATTACCTACAAGGGAGTGCCCATAAGACTGGCAGCTGATTTCTCAAAAGAAATCATGCAAGACAGCAGGGCTTGGCACAAAATATTCAATGTGATGAAAACCCATGATCTAAAACCAAGAATACTTTATCCAGCAAAGCTATCATTTAGAGTTTAAGGACAGATTAAGAGTTTTCCAGACAAAAAAACAAGCTAAAGGAATTCATCAACACCAAGCCAGAATTACAGGAAACGTCAGAGGGACTTCTTTAAGAAGAAAAAACATGTATAGGAAACAGGAATAAAGAATGGTAATAATTACATTCCTATCAACAAGCACCTCAAATGGAAAAGAATGAAGTGCTCCAACCAAAAGATACGGTGGTTGAATGGATAAGAAAACAATGCCCCTACATGCTGCCTACAAGAGACTCACTTCAGATTAAAAGACACACAGACTAAAAGGAAGCAGATGGAAAAAGATGTTGCCTTGATGGACCTAGGGGGTATTGTGATGAATGAAATGCATCAGATAAAGACAAATAAGACAAATATTGCATGATTTCACACACATGTGGAATCTAAAGAACAAAATCAACAACAAAAATGCAAATAAATTCATGGGTAGATACAGAGAATATGTAGAGGAATACTAGATGGGAGGGGGTTTGAGAGACAAAAAAAGGCAGAGGAATTACGAGGTACAAATGGATAGTTGTTGAATAGAAATGGAGATTTAAAGTGTAGCGTGGGGAAGATGGTTAATAATGTAATAAATATGTAAGGGGGCAAAGGGGTACTAGATCTATCACTATGCTATACAACTGAAACTGATATATTATTGTATGCCCACTATAATGAAAAAAAACTCATCAAATTGTACAATCTAAATACAGCAAATATTTCTCTATAATATTTCAATAAAGACAAAAAAAAAAAAACCTAGAGAAACTTTAAATGATTTTTAACAACAAAGAGAACAACATTAAAAAAAAAAAGTGACATGAATATCTCACTCATGGAAGGTAAGGGAAGAAAGTAACCAAAATTTAGAGAGACATAAAATGTTTCAGACTGATATCAGGCTCTGCAGTATCACATATATGAGCTCATATGCTCCTTTCAATGTTCCTGCACAGAGGATGCTTAGTTCTACTTTGCAGATGAAGAAACTGAAGTTCCCAGAGGTTAAATACCTTGCTCAAGGCATACAGTTAAAGCAAGGGAAGAGCTAGAGGTAGGACTGACACCCAGGTCTCCTGATTCCTGTGCTAACCCTCCTTTTTTTTTTTTTTTTTTTTTTTAACTCTAAGCTACCCTTGATGGTAACTTTGCTTAACCTGAGATGTCACAGTGACTCAGTAGTTCTCAACCTTGGTTACACATCAGCATTTTTGGAGAAATTTTGAAAAAAAAAAAAAGAAACTGAAGTACTTTCCCATATCAGTCAAATTGGAACATCTTATAATGAGGCCCCGGTATAAGTATTTTTAAAAAGATCCCCTCACAATTTTCATATGAAGCTGGGGTTGAATCTATAATTATCAATGTATTTTTAATCTGAGTAAAAGTATTCATATAATTGCCAAAATTTATAGAACAAATTTAAAACACTGATGAATAGGCTAGAACCTAGTAAAAAGAAAAAAAGACATCATCATCACTGTTATCATTATCACCACTATCACCAGATACCATTTACTACACCATTTTATATTCCCACAAGCAGTGTATGAAGATTCCAATTTCTTCCCATCTTTGTTCTCATCTATCTTTTTTATTATAGCCTAGAGGGCATGAGTGGTATCTCCTTGTGGTGTTGAGTGGCATTTCCCTGATGGGAACATCTTTTCATAGGCTTATTGGTCATTTGTTTATCTTCTTGGAACTACTATCTATTCAAATCCTTTGCCCACTTTTAACCTAGTTATGTCTTTTTACTATTGACTTATATGAGTTCATGATATTCTAAATACAAGTCCCTTATTGGATGTATGATTTATCTATGGATTGTCTTTTCATTTTCTTGATGGTGTCCTTTGCAGCCCAAAAGTTTTTAATTTTGATGAAGTACAATTTATCTTATTTATTGCTTGTGCTTTGGGTATCAAGACCACATTCTGAGCAGTAGGGAATTCAAAATCATTATTCTATCCAATACTTTAATACTAAACATGTATCCTACCATTATATTCTGGTTTCTTTTTTATAGAGCTACTCGTTCATTCTTCCTTCCAACATTTATTTTCTGTTTTAGAACATTACCTATACAAATTATGTACATTATTTGATTTATAAAGTTTCAGTTTGATTTTAAGAAAGAAGCCAGTTTCATGTTATATATGAATCTGAGGCTTTGTGATTCAGTAGAAATCTGGGGATTGGATCTAATAAGTCTATACAGCAGGTCCTCAATTAGTTCACTGTTTTGTTCAATGTCATTTAATCCTAATATTGATGAGAAAAGAAAAACTGATTCCTAGCTCAGGCCACTGTCTATGTGGAGTTTGCACGTACTCCCCAAATCTGTGTGGGTTTTTTCCAGGTACTCGGTTTCCTCCCACATCCCAAATATATGCATGTTAGGTAAACTAACATGTCTCAATTGTCCCAGTATGAGTTTGTGAGAGTGGGTCCTGAGATGGAATGGTGTCCTGTCCAGGGTTGGTTTCTGCTTTGTGCCCTGAGCTTCAGGGATAGGCACTGGCCACCTGCACCCCTGAACTGAAATAAGCAGATGGAAAAATAATCTTACTTGTTTTTATTAATCTTTCTTAATTATATATATAGCTCACATTTATTTCAGTGTTTAATATTAGAAGTGTTCTGGGTATTTATTTAGAAGTTTAGTGATGTTTTTGTGACCAGGAATATACCACAGAAACTTAACAGTAAAATTGATTTTGTTATACATCATTTTGCTTAAAGTCAGTTTCCAATAACCTATAAAGTACTTACTGTATATTTAATGAAAGAGGCTAGAAAACCTCATGTAGTAATTCTCCAAATATATTCATAGTAATTTTAACCAGTTCTTTAAGGTAGGAATACAGGAATAGTGTTGAGATGATCTGATCTAATCTCTCTCTCTCTCTCTCTCTCTCTCTCTCTCTCTCTCTCTCTCTCTCTCTCTCTCCTAATATTTCAGCACTATAAAGATGTCATTCCATTGTCTATTGGTATTCATAGTTTTAGTTGAAATGTCAGCTAATTTAAGGTAATGTCTTCTCCAGTTGATTTTAAGATTTTCTTTTTATCTTTGGTTCTCAACAGTTTAATTGGGATATGCCTAAGTATGGTTTTTTGTATTTTTTGTTTGTGGGTGAATGTTTTTCAGCAGTTTTGGAAAGTCTTCAGCCACTCTCACTTCAAATATTGATTTTTCCCAGTCTTTCTCACTCACCTTCTCTCAATTTCTAGATCTCTAGTTACACATATATTAGACTTCCTGACATTTTCACCCATGTCTCTTATATTTTGTTTTGTTATTTCCATTCTTTCCCCCTCTTTATGCTTCACTCTTCCCTCTACAGTGTGTCCAGTCCACTCTTAGACCCATCGAATAAGTTATTAATTTCAGATATATTTTTTCAGTTCAATAATTTTTTACAGATTCCAATTTTGAACTGAAATTCTCCCATCATTTAATTCATCTTGTCCTTTATTTTCTCTAGCATATTATTCACAGTCAATTTTTAAGTTATCACTAACATCAACATCTGAATCATCTGTAGTTCTCTTCCTATTATTTTTTCTACTTGACTATCAGGAATTTTTTCCTGACTCTTCACATGTCTATAACTTTGATTGTATGCTGGATATTGTGTATAAGAGAACTGTAAAGGTGCCCGCTGGTAGCTTCTACCAGAAGTGTTGCCATTCTCCTCTAATGGGAAGATGGACTCAATCCAATCAGGGACTGAGTGAATCACAGATGGGATGCAGCTCTGGTAAGACTCAGTTCACCTCTACTTTATCTAGTCCTTCAAGTATGGCCCTCCCAGACTTGTGTTTAAGAGCTTGGTGGATCTCTGTCTCCTCATCCCTAAAAGTTCTGCTTTTCAGAAGTTTGGCCTTAGCTTTTTAGCCTTCCATAACACATAGGTTCAAAATCTGGCAATTGTACATTTGCTGCATGTATTTTCTTCCAGCAGGAATTTCTCTCCTAAGCACCCCAAGACTGTGAGAGTTTTCACTTTGCCTTTCTGGGACAGCCTTCAACCTCTTGAACTACTCCTAGAATTCAGTAAATGTCTCATGGGAAAATTGGACTTGTCTTTGGGGCTCCTCTAGTTTCCAATCCATCAATCCAGTTCTACATGACTGCCAAAAGCTCTGCTAGTTTCTTTTTTCCTCTTCTTGGACCAAGCCAGGTCCTTAGCCCATACCCAGAGCCAACAAATATCCTCCCCTTCACCCATGAAAAAAAGAGCCTGTGTTACTCAGTATATCTAGAAAGGATTCTTCTTTCTCTGGAAATTAATTTAGTTCTAACTACTTACACAGATTTCCAATTATATTTATTTAAAAATATAATTTCTGCAATGTATTTTTCTCTCTAGTTGTTTCATTTGAATGTTGGCCTGTCACAAGGTATGACATTCTGTTCTGAAGTAAGGGTTTTACTTTAGTATATAGATGAAGAAAATAAGACCCAGAGAGATGGTCAAAGCCATTGGTTTGGGCAACCACTATTTCCCTCAGGCCACCTTCAATCTCATGGTGAGGCAAGGTGGAATGATTTGTTCTGAATATCTTCCTGATCAGTGACTAACTAATCATTACAACTTGAATTAGCTTTGTTTTTATCTTAGTCTAGGACATTATGTATAACAGCTTGAGACAACAGGACTTTTTCAATGGCAAAGTCTCTTTCTCTGTAGGCACAGAGTTTCCAAAATGATGCAAGTGATGGTGATTAATTACAGGCTAGAGGTGAAAGGAACATACAGTTTCTCCTCATGATACAGGTTTTCTCTGCCTACAGAAGAGAAAACTCTTGCCTTCTATCTTTTTACTTGCTTCCAAGTGCACTCAGGTGGGAAGAAATAGTCATCTGATTGTATATTTACTGAGGCTCTAGTGCTTTAAAGACAAGAATCCAGACTCCACATGGTTTCTTTCTTCTCTTGAGTCCATGCAATAAAATTCTCTTCACTCTCTGTCTCTAACTCTTGCGGGTGGAAGTGGAGGATGGGAAGGAAGCCATGTCTCCTATAGGAGAAAAAGCCATAAGTCTCTAAACCAAGGTTGAGTTTTTCAACTCAACTTTGTTTCCCACTTCTCTACTATTCCTTGTCTGAATGTTTTTACTCTATATCCCCAATAAGGGTGGAGGATTAGTTAGTAGAGTTCCAAGTACCAAAATTCTGAACTCTATGTCCTGAAAACACCTGCGTGTTTTTTCATACTACCTGACACTGCTCCTTTGGTTAAAGCTTCAGAGATCTGTGGACTTTTGGCTCTTTCCTCTTGGACTTGCAATCTTCCTTGCACAATCATGCAGAATGCACCAGCTATTCCCCAATTTCTGTGCCAGACTCTTCTCACTAGTACTCATATTATTCAAGAGGCCATATGAATATCCCATCTACTGAAGAGGTGTTTCCTGGTACCTTTGGAGGGCTCCTTCCTTTTATCTATATCTGTGGGTGACCCACTTCAGCTCATCCTCAAATACCTGATTTGGTTGGATTTTGTTTTTTGTTTTGTTTTGTTTTTGTTTTTGCCTTTAAAAAAAAAAACAGCTCTCAATCTGCCAAATATAAAGAGCCAAAGAATGTAGTCATATTTAGAACATTCAATTATAGAAGACAAATGCAGAATTTGAAACTACCTTATATTCCCCTCAAACTCAATTTAATGACAACTTGGTGTAGAGTCAATAGATTCTTCATTCTAGTACTTTTTACTTTCTCAACTTTCTCAGTTTCATTTTATTCAGTAAATGCACTCATTTACTGTCAAACTTCCTTTTAGAATGATGAATTTCTGGCAAAGTTATCTTTAAACTCTGTCCTGCTGTTTAAAAAGTTCTATCACTCTCCCAAGTTAAGCAGTACTCTGTGCTTCTGGAAAGGAAGGGCATGTGGCTAAGGTATTTTTATTTTCTAAGTTGTTTTGATTCACTCAAAGGGTAGATCTAATCTCCATGGTTTATTTTTAGAAATGAAATTAATTTAAGCTCAAAGGAGCTTTAAATAAAAGCACCATAATTAAACTTACTCCAAGGCTGTGAGGATTTTTTTCATCTCCTTTTGATATAACAATAACTTCGATTATTGTTATACTTAGCAATAATGGAGGTGAAAGAATACATTTTGTCAAATGATATACATCAAGACCTCTTCTCAATGTGCAAAGATAGGATATGTGGTGTCCATTTGGTAAGAACCCTCTTGCCACCTCTGACCAGCCTCCTTCCTTAACTCCAACAATTCCTGAAAAAGTATCAAATGGAAGGAGTGAGATCATGGTGTCAGGGCCCTACCCTGACTCTCGCTCTGGTAACACTCAGTCTGACATGACCAGATAGTGAGAATTCCTTTGACATGTGCAATGCTTGCACAAGATTCACTCTACCAGCTCAGTTCCATGTAAAGAACTTACACAAACCAGGAAGACTTTCTAGCACTTGCCACACAACTCTTAGCTCTCACTGCAAAGTGTCAATAGGTTACCTGTGAACTCTTCTGTTATGAACTTGTTGTGCCCTACTTCCCTATCCCACAATCCATATGTTGAAACCCTAATTTCCAATGTGATAGTATTTGGAGATGGTACCTTTGGAAGTTAATTAGGGTTAGATGAGATCATGAGGGTGGGGTCTTCATGATGGGATTAATATTCTTATAAGAACAGAGAGCTCTCTCTCTCTCTCCCCCGCTCCTTCCCCCCTCGCCACCCTCCACCCCCATGAGAGGACACAGCTAGACAGCACCCATCTGCAAACCAAGAAAAGAGTCCTCACCAGATACTGACCCTGCTGGCACCTTGATCTTAGACTTTCCAGCCTTCAAAACTACAAAAAAATAAATGTCTGTAGTTTAAGCCACCCATTCTATGGTATTTTGTTTTGGTAGCATGACTAAGACATTATTCCTTGCTCTTTTGGAGAGTTTTAAAAAAATGAAGGTTAAAAAAAAACAATGACTATTTCAAAAATTGAAATTGACTTAGAAGTGAAAAAAGAAAAAGGACTTGATTTATTGCTGGCATAAAACTGAGGCCAAATTACATTCACTGAGCACTACACTAGGCACTAGAAAGGCAAAAATGAAAGGTAAAACCCTGCCCTCACAGCACCCCTATGCTAGATTAGCTAATTCTTGAGGTCACTAAGGAAATAATTTCAATATAAAATGCTGAATGCTAAAATATGGTTATACTCTGAATGTTATGGGAACAAACCCTGCAGAGAGATGATGTCATGCTAATCCTGAAGGACAAATAAGAATCATGTGGTAAGGAATGATGGGAAGGCTCTTCCACATAGAAGGAACAGCATTAACAACCTCAGCAAACTCAAAGCCACTGCGTACTAACTGAAATGCAAAGGGCGAGGTGGGTAGTGGCATAAAGCCAAAGGAAACCTAAAGAGAGAACACAAATCGATAGCTGGAAAAAACCCATTCCTCCTAGCAAAGTATCAAAAGAATCCCAAGGAGAATCTTATTCAACTCAAGACGATGGGAAGTTGGTCTGTAGTTTTTCCAGCCCCCTGAAGTTGGGCCTATAGTTTTACCAGCATTCCAGAGGTAATCTTTCGGCCTTCAAAAGAGCTTATCTCAATCTCATGTGTGTCTACCTGTGCCATGGCAGTGGGAGAACAGTGGGCCAGCACTCTGCGAGTCCTGGGTGTTCCCTTGCTGTGTCACAAACTCACTGAGAAAGCTCAGACAGGTCAATTCCCTCTCTGGGTTTCCCTTTCCTCCTCCATAAAACAAAGGAATAGCTGTAAAATATTTCTCAGAGATTGAATGTTCTTCTTTCATCTAGTATCTTTTTTGTGAAGGCAGCAGGGGCAATTTTATTCATTCCTGACTTGTTCCAGTGAGAATTTTCAAGAAGCTTTAAAAGACAGTCATTACAGACAAATTATATCAATTAGAAGTAGATAAGAAAGATGAAAGAAAGGGAAAAATGAGGAGAGGCAGAGATGAGGTTAGTACCCCAAATCCACACAGGGAAGTCTACCTAAGTGGTAGGGAGAGGGCTGTACAGAGCAGGAGAGGGAGCAGTGCTTGAGTTCAGCTGCATGCTTTCCAGCAATCAAAGCACATGATTGGTCACACATTGTGTGTCCCTAAGATATAGGCAAACTAACTGCTTGTAAGAAGCCATTTAATGTCAGTCTGTCACCTGAGTTTAAAATGAAAACATAGTTACAGACATTCAAATATATTTTTCAAAGAAACCAGAGAGCAGTTAACTTAGTAAATCAGTCAACTGCCATAATAAGCCCTGTGTAATTACCCAAAGTGAAGACTTGTCTCTGTTGAACTTATAAGGTATACCCTTTAAGAAGCTAAAATTTAGGAAGCTAAAAATAAGAGAAATCTGAACTGCAGTCTTTGCCTGGGTTCTATGATGGGAATCAGAAAGCCTAAGCACAGGTCGCTGGCGTGGGCTCACCGTTCCTCTGGGTGCAGCCACCAAACACTCTCCCCATCAAGAAGATGGTGCTCATCGGTGGTAACTTTTCACTGAAAAAATGATAAATGATAAAACCTGTGGCCTCAGGCACATGCAAAGATTCTTAAAGTAATAAGCATGTATTTCAGAATTCCTTGGCAGTATCCCAAGGATTCTGGTTTATTCATTATAGAGTAAGAATCTGCTGATTGCCTTATTGTGTTGGGGCACCAGCAATACTGCTGGGTGGCCCTGCCACATTTCACTTGGTCATCTCTTGAGCATCTGCTCCACGTGATACAAAGACTCAGTTTCTAGTCCCTGCCACAGAAGAATTCATTCCACAAGTAATCCTGACTGCTTCTTGGACAGATCAGACAACCCTGAGTGCTTCAAATGGCATCATCACAGTACTAGCCCACTCTCCTAGTGGTATTGAAGGTCATACTCATTCAAACTCAGGAGGTCATCTTACCTGAGACCCTGTTCTTTCTCCCATAATGAGACCTACTTCATTGCTACCTCTATATTCTTTCTTTCAGATACAGGTTTCTAGCAATCAATCAACTCTTTCTGTTTCAAAATCCTCAACCCCAGGTTTAAGCTCTTTATAAGCAATGGTGCAGTTATTTTCATGACATTTGGGGGGGGGCATACTGAAGCACACTTTATTTTCTAATTTTTATTTTTAAATAGGTAATACAATCATGATTCCAAAAACAAAAACTGTAAAAATACACAGTGAGGCATCTCCCTGTGCCCCACCCCCAGCTCCCATCTGCTCAGTTCTCACTTCCTGCCAAAGGCCATCATGTTTCTCAAGTATTAAAGTTTCTTTATGCTTATGTAAGTAAATATGAATACAGATTCTGGATTTTATTTTTTACACAAACACTAGCATATTTTATATATATATGCATGCATATATGTCTATATATATATGTGTGTGTGTGTGTGTGTGTATATATATATATATATATATATATATAGTTTCACTCTTTGTGTTTTTCACTTAGTAATGTATCTTGGAGATCTTTCCCTGGCTGTACATAGAAAACTATCGATTTTTTTTTTCAGTATTCCATTGGCCAGATGAACCCTAGTCCTCTGCTGATGGACACTGGGTTTGTTTTCTGCTTTTTGCTCCTGTAAATAATGTTGTTTAACAATCCTGCACATATGTCACTTTAGACTGGTAAAGGGTAAGTTCTCAGAAGTGGAAGTGCTGGATCCAGGGGTATACATTTGTAAGTCTAGTAAGTATTGCCAAGCAGCCCTAGATTGTGTTGAGGCAACTGATATTTCTACTAGTAAGAAATAGAGTGTCTGCTCTCCTACGGCCCTGTCAACCAAATATGCTGTCTTTTAAAACTCAGAATCACCCTTCCAGACAGGGGCTCAGCCAGTGTAAATGCAGCCAGGCCAGAGGTGGCAGGGTAGAACCATGGCTCAGTGCTGGCTGCTGGAGGCCCAAAGAGCAAAGGCAGAAACAGTGAAAGGTCTCCATGGGCTTTGGGCAGGCTCCTGACACAATGGCTCATGGCCATGCATGATGACACACCTTGTAAGTGCCACAGGAGCAGGACTGTGACTGAATCCCTGCTGAGTCTCTGGTGCCCTGCAGGGCCCAGTTGGCCAGTGGGGCCCAGCAGAGAGGGCAGGAGCAAAGGGGCACCTGCCTGGGCACAGAAGATAAAGTGCAAGACACAGAGATGGAGCTTCTCCTCGGGGATCTTAGAAACGTGTGGCTTTGCCTTCTCCACTGTGTGTTTGGATAGGACTAAGGGAAAGTGGTTAGAAAAGAGGGTGTTGTTCATTTATCTGTTCCAATGAAGACACTGCAAAGCCCTTGTCACATTAACCTTAAAGTTTGCTCAGATGTTCAGAATGTCTTCTTCTTCTTTTCACGTTCAGCCAAGAAACATCAATTCCACAAGGAGTTAAATGGGAAAATATAAATAAGCTGCTGGCCTTTATGCTGATTTCCCCAGGGAAGGGATACAGCAAAGGACTGCTGGGATCTAGAGAGAGTAGGGCCACCATCAGTCATCTGTTAACCCTCTCAGACAAGAGGCTGGGTCAACCTGTGGAGTCCAAAAACCCATAGACTGGATATAGAAGTGGATCACTAAAATCGTCATTTTAAAATATAGAACTTTTGTGCCGCATCACCATAAAAGTGCACTGAATGAACTGGTTTGCTCAGTACCTTGGCCAAGAGCTCCTTGTTAGCCATGTGTAAAACCATGGCCTGCCCCTCAGCCACCACCTGAACTTGCCAAGGCCCTCTGGGACTTTGTGGCATACTAATGGAATCAGCAGAACTCACCCCCACCTCCAGGGTTGTAACTACTAGCCTGTGTGTACTGCAGTCATTCCATAGCTGCTAGAGGGAAGACACTGCCTTTTCTGCAAACTTAATGTTGGAGACTTCTGAGCTGACCACAAAGGCAACTACAACACAGGGCTTTGGAAGTGACAGGGGGAGTAAGGAGGCTGCTAAAAACAAACTCCTGAGCAGCCCACAATGAAGATAAGGAGAGGTGGGAGAGAGGCCTCAGCCATGGGAGCCAGTTTCTTTCTTTCGTTCTTTCATTTATCAAGGCCCATTCTATGTCAGACACTGTGCTAAATGCCCAGACCTCTGATAAGCCTGGTGCCCTAGACTCACAGACCTCAGACCTCTATCAGGCCAAGAAAGCTTTGTACTGGGAAGCTGTATGGACTGCTTTTCTTCCCTAAGCTTCAGTTTCCTCATCCACTCCAAGCAGAGCAATATTCCCAATACTGTTACATAAAAACCAATTGGTAGAGAATGATTCCATTTCTGTAAAAACAGAGAAACCTAGTCATGTGTGAATAGAGAAAAGTCCCAAAGGACACTCCAAAATGTCCAAAGTGGTGGAATCACATAAGGTTTTTTTTTTCCATTTAACTTATCTTTCTAAATTTTCTATAGTAAGTCTTTTGAAATTTTTTAAGTGAAGGAAATTAAATGGTTACTAAGGTTTTTTTCTTAGAAAATTGAAATTAAAGTTATGGGTCATAGTTTAAGTTGCAAGTAAGGAAAAAGTTACTTCGATAGTGGAGAACATACCCTACAGTTAAACACCTCCAGAAAATTCAAGACCTAACCAAGGAACCACGTCATTTACAGTGCCATGGCCCAGCCAGGCTTTGCTGCTCCCATGATTGGTTGTGGGTTTTCCTAAGACACATCCTGACAGCATGGTTCTGCTCTGCCCAGGCGGCAGGTTGAGCTCCTTTACTTTCATCTGTTTCCCATTAGTTTCTATCACCCTCCCAGTTTCCTGGAGGTGTTTTCTCTATCCTGCGGTTACTCATTATGAAAAACTGCAACAGCAACGTGCAGGGGAGTCCAATTACGATAGATCCTTCCCTAGGAGATTATGCTCATTACATCTCATCAGATTCAGTCTCCCAAATGTCACACACACTGCAAAGGACACCCACCACGATTGTCTTTCAAAAGAGACTCAGCAGGGGTGCAGGCTTTGCAGTCAAGACCTGGGCTCAAGTCTGAGTTCCTTTGTTCTAGCTTAGACAAGTTACGTAACATCTTTGTTTACTCACGTCTAAGGGGAGAAGAGAAGCACATAGTTTGAACCACACAAAACTGTGATGAGAATTAAATAAGAAATGTGTCCAACTACCAACCACACAGCCTGGCATCTCGTGAGTACGCAATGTTAGCTGCAACCATTATTCATATTTTTATATCAGGTATCCAATTAGCATTAAGTAGATTGGAATCCAAAATCTGATTGGTTAATGAGTTGCTATCTATGGAATAAAAATCGTATTACGTTTTGCCAATAGCACAAGGAGGGAGGGCAGGGTTTCTGTGCGCCAGGGAGCAAGAAGTTCCCTTCACACTACACAGGGCAGAGGGGGCTGGCTAAGGATGTCTTTAGTCCTCTTTCTACAGCAGGAGCCAACAGCCTTTGGGATGCCACCTGACACGGAGTATGAGTCAGTTTTCAGGCCTTCCTAGCTTCTTCACTACTCCTAGGCCCTCAGTGATCTGACCGCTTATTCCATGCTAAAGCTGATACAGTCACCTCTCCTCACCACCACCACACTCACAGCACACACTAACACTCACATACATCTCATCACGTTGGCAGTGAGGGAGCTCCAACTTGGTAAGTATGTTCAAAACGTGCCCCACCTCCAGCTCCAAAGCCACAAAGCCAAGAGGGGCCTGAGAGGCATGAGGAAGGCAAACCAACATGGCAAGCCTGAGAGTGTCCAGGCCTGGTAGTCTTCTTAATTAGTCCAGCCCCCTAAAAAGCGGTCTTCAACCTTTGTGGCACCAGGGACCGGTGCTCCTATTAGAATCTAATGCCTGATCATCTTAGGCGGCACTGAGGTTGTGATGCTGGTGCCGGGGAGTGGCTGCAAATACAGATGAAGCTTCACTTGCTCTCCTGCCTCTAGTCCCCTGCTGTGCAGCTTGGTTCCTAACAGGCTACGGACCAGTATTGGTCCATGGCCAGGGGGTGGGGACCCCTGCCCTAAAGGAAGAGTGTACCTGACATAGCATGGCCCTCACCTATAGAGCATAAGAGGCACAGTAAATACTTCAACAATGCTACCAGGAAGCCTGAGCTTACTTTCTTTACCTTGGCACTGAGCTGAATATTTATTAGAAACTCTCCCCAACCATGATATTCAAGAGAACTGGTGGCCACTACCCAAATAGTAATGTCCAGCTAGTGGGTTCTTCCTTCCTCCAGTGAGTGGTATCTCAGATCATCTTTGGTACACAGATAATGTCAAAGCCAAAGGCAGGAGGAGGTCTGCTGAAGAAGCTGCTGCACCCAACACCAGGGCCTTCCTGTGCTGACAGAAGAGGAGGTCAGCACTGTGAGCTGTGCTTTCTAAGGATAGCACCATTCCAGCACCCACATCAGATTTTTAACATTGAAGTATAACATAAACAAAATAAAGGGCACAAAGAGCCTGAATCTTAAGTGTACAGCTCAATGAACGTTGACATTATAAACACCCATGTAATCACCACTAGACACAGATAACCAAATCTTGCAGCACCTCTCAGGGCTCCCTTCCTGTCACTTCCTAATCAATACTCCCGTATCCCGAATCACCTACAAGGTTGTGTAGTATTCTCTCATATGGAGAGATCACAATGTATTTCTTCTGGACTGATATATGAACTACTACTTCCAGTTTGGGGCTATTATGAACACAACTATCATGGATATTCTTGAAAATGTCTTTTGAAAAACAACATTCTCACTGTTACTTTAAATGCAAATATGTAAAAATTCCTCCAAAGTGCAAGTCAATAGTTTTAATGTATTCACAGAGTTGTGCAACCACCACTATCTAATTCTGTAACATTGTACACATCTCGTTGTGGATATACATCTTCATTTCTCTAGGGTATATACCAGGAGTGGGACTGCTCAGTCATAACAGAGACCTTATTTAGCTCGTGTTTTTCTAAGCTAGAAATGTTATTCCACATCCTCACCAACACTTGTATTGTCAGCCACTTTAACATTAGCCATTCTGCTGGGTATTCAGTTCCATATCAGATTTAATCACTTCTGTCTTACTTCCCCCATTGTCCTACAACCAACCTAGTAAATACTGAAACCTGCAATTTCCCTACTGAAGACTCATCCAACAATCTTTAGGGCTGGTACTTTCTCTTCTTTTTCTTTTCTTTCTTTCTTCTTTTAAATACAGGTTTTCCTCCACTATCTGAAAGTAGAATGTTCTTATGAAATGTTTCAAAAGCTGATAAAGCAAAGAGTATTGCCCTCTATGTATACTGCTTTCAGAAAGTTCACTTTATGCCACTTTGCTTTTACAAAGGGCCTACATTAATATAGTAACAGATTTTCCCATAAAAGTGAAAATCCTCCTCTGAAGTGAAAATCTCCCAACATGGAGATAAGGGAAAGTGGTGGGCATTTTATTTATTAAATTTTGACTGATCACCTACCACATTCCAGACTAAACCTAATGACACGCTTAAAAATTTGTGCAGAAAACACACAAAGTCCCAAACAGAGAATAATGGCCCCAAGTAAAGCAGGAAAGAAATGAGATGGAATTCTTCTTGGAGACAGATTCGACTATGGGCCAGGTCCCCTGTGCACCCCCTCCCCACAGAAGTCATGCAACAAGAAGACACATGAAGAATTAATGTAGCCAGGAAGTGAGCCTGTTCCCAACCCAATCTCCCTCACCCAGCACCTCTTGCAAAAGCACAGAAACAATCAAATAAAATTTCAAGTGCAATTTAACAGCTAGTTTATATGGAGTCAGGCAATGCACTGTTTACTAAAAAACCCTTCTTGCCACACATTTGACTGGCTATTTTGGAGTCATATAAACAAGCACAACCTGCTTGGACTTAACTGTCTAGCCTTATAGTCAGACACAGCCTACTTATATATAAACAAAATAACATTGGAAATCTTAACCTAAAGAACAACTGGGTCAGTTCGAAGGGTCGATATAGAGTCAAGAGTGGGAAAATAAGTTTAGACAACTTTTGTAAGGGAGGAGAGGAATGTTAAACAATAAAAATGAGCAAATGACTATTTATACTTAAATTCCACTCAGGAGGATATAACAGGAGAACAAGTGTGGAGAGGGATCCAGTGAGGAATCAGGCCACCAAGATCACAAACTCGCCCCAAGTAACTATCTACTACTAGCTTTTTGATCCACATGTCATTTATTTCGATTAAGCATCAAAACCTTCCTATGATAAAAATCTGCTCATTCAGTTTTCCCAAAAACTGTTTCATTTTTTAGCTTGGACCATGGCAGCTCCCTCTAAAGACAAAGGCTCTCAGCTGCGCCCATAGTCTGCCCTCTGGTTTGGTAACGCACAATGCTGATTAGCCTATGTCTGGCCGAACCTTGGGGAAGTTAGTTCTAGGGCTACAGTTAGAGGGTCTTTATAAGGAAAAGCAAACTCAAATAGAACAAATGGCACAATTAAAGAAAGGAGTATGGGCATCACAAGAGCATTACTGAGGGCAGTTGCAGGTATTTCATGAGGCTTTATGAGATACATGCAGATCCATCTTTCTCTAATTCTGATATGAGAGCACAAGCCTGCAGAGGTATATAGAGTAAGATCAGTATATTTAAGCATTCACTCAGCAGTCATTTATCCCATACTATACTATAGTGATCTGAGTATACATCAACTCATCCCCCAAAGGAGACCCTGTAAAACCTTCCCAATTAATGGGATTTGTATGTTGCAAAAAACCACTTTAATTTTAATTATTTTAAATTATCTTGGATAATAACAGCACTCATAAAAACCTTGTAGTCAGGAAATTTACAGAAATTCAGGGTATTTCCTCAGTAAGTAAACTAAAGCAAATTCATTCAGGTCAAAAGTTGTGAAACCCAGAATTGTTATCATATTTTTGCAGCACAGAACATTATGATGATCAATGGCACTAAAAATAGCCCAGAAAAAATTAAGAGTTCACAATCGGAAACAAGAAAAACAACCTTATCCAAAATAGCAAAATGTCCATTAACATAACTTATGTCCCCATGAATTATTTTGACAATAGGAAATGGAATTTAATTTTTTTAAATTTAATCCCAAACTGTATTTCCCTTTCCATGTGCCCTCTGGGAAAACCTTGTCCACAAATGAATAATTCCCAGATAACTAACTTCTGTGCTGTTTCCATACAGTTCAACAACAACAGCAGCTCCCTAACTTGCCACTCCTGTTGCTTCAACAGTGATGTCATGGAAAGACATTGACATGCTGTTATTATTGCCCAGCTAGAGACTGTACAGGAAATTATGCTGCCGCCTCTAGATTTTAATTTTCCATGAAAAATTATTCTCATTGCCATAGCTGCTTAGACTGTGAAAAAGAAAACTAATTTGATTAGAAAACAGGCATAATTAGATTTTAAAGCATAGTCTTTCAACATAAAAGTTACATTACTGCACAGCTTCATTGGATTTAAGAATTTATTTTCATCAGACACTTCCAGAATACATTAAGGTGCTGAACAGCAACTGAAGGAAGAATATAAAAGGAATACTAAACTGCTACACAGAAAGGCATATATTCAAATGAGCTTTTAAATGTGACAGGAGGAAAGGGTGACAAGTCTTAAGAAGCTGAGATTGGAAGAAATACAAGTAGTGAACTGAAAAGGAGCAGCCTCTTCCTCGTGACTAACTTTTACCATCCGGGAAATACAGAAAGACAGAAACATGCTCTCCCCATCCAACAAATGGTGACAATGATGATGTGAATAATGATAACAATAATAAAGAAAAAGAAGTAATTGTGCTCACTTCGGCAATACATATACTAAAACTAGAATGATACCAAGATTAGCTTGGCCTTGTGCAAGGATGACACGTGAATTCGTGAAGTGTTCCATACTTTTTTGTAACTATGTAAGACGATGAATGTTAACAAAACTTATTGTTGTGATCACTTCATAATATACACACATATCAAATTATTATTTTATATAATTTAAACTTGTGATGTTATATATTAATTATATCTTAATAAAACTGGAAAAAAATAATAGTAGTAACAGTGTAGGAAGTAGAAGGAAGAGAACTAGCACAGACTTGACCTAGTAAGAGTAAAACATGATGGGTATCATAACTAGACGTCCAGGATTTTTCAGTAGTCTGTTCTTGTGGGGACAAGGGAAGGGGGGAGGGGAGTGTGTGTGCGAGTATGCATGTGCCAGAACCTCCTAAGAAGTCTAATTCCGGAACCTCCTCAGAAGCTCAAAGTATGATTAAACATTAAGCTTTAGAATTTCCCTACCAATATATCTAAAAAATCAGGTGGAAAGTAAGAAATTACGTTTATTTAGAAGTCATGAAATCTGAGATTCCATATTATAAAGACACTAAGTTGCTGCTTCTTTTTCTTTTTTTTTTTAATTCCACCAGAAACAGCAAGTTTTACTAATGGTCTTGGAGACATTTAAAAATTCCAAACATCGACCCTAACAGTATCTGTTGACAACGCTTTCATCCTATACTTAGGTTTAACATTATCTAGTAAACCGACATAGCCAAGGCTCCTTAGTTCAATACCTTGGCAATAGCTTAAGAGAAATGTCAAAATGTCACTGAAAAAAGAAAGACATTAGTCCATGCTCCAAAGACCTGTTAAAACAGCCTGAGAGATAGACAGTCAAAACTCAGAAAAATTCCTATTGTTAAGAGTTCTTCAAAGAATAAATCGAACGGAAGTTGAAACCCACCAGCATAATCTCCTCAACTCTTATGAGAAACTCCTGCATGGGAAACAGTTTAAGACAGCGGTAGTGTTACTACACAAGGAGGTGTTGTTATGGAGACAGCTTTGAAGCCTCCCTGGCAATGCCAGGGTATAATTAAGAGTAGTGATTGCAGAACAGCCAGCAGAGTGGTCTCCATGGAAACCATCAAACACATTTTCACAAGCACAGCAACTGTTCTGAATCAATGACTCTTTATATAGGTTTAAAAACATTGTGAATGGTGCATCAATTGCCTCTTTTGTTAGACAATGTCTGATTAAAAGAGCTGTGAGAGCCCTTGTTCTCTAGCATGCTGAATTCTGAGCAGTGTCTAGAGTTGGGAGTCCACAGCTAAATTCACTACCTAGAACTAGTGAACAGAAATGGTAAATTCAGACTCCGGAAATCACTGGTTTATTGGGTGAAAGAATTAAACTAGTGGTTGACAGAGCCAAGGAGGGCCCGCCAACTGCCAGTGCTCACTATTCAAGGGCTGTCTAAATATTATTCAACCCTCTCAGTAAGGTAGACATTATTATTATATTTGTTTACAGAAGAGAAAATGAAGCACATACTAGAAAGTGGCAGACCTGGGACTCAAAGCTAAGTCAAAATTAAGTCTTGGTCCAGAGCTTATATTACTCTACAAAATGCTCTGTGTTTACTGCATATTGTCACTCCCCAGCTCTTTTCATATACACTATCTCATATATTCTGGTTCTACCTTGAAACATGGAGGAGTACAAATTCTAGAATATTCTACTTTTGTTGTATTTTATGCCCTGTTCCTCGCTTACCTGCTCCACTTCTGCACCAACCACACATTCCAGGTTTGAAGACTCACATGGGACCTTGTCCCAGAAGGCTTCCCCATCTTCCACCTGGACTGTGTGAGCAGCATTTTATCCTAAGCAGCAATGGAAGGAAAACCCCATTCCATAAGCATGAATTCTGAGTGTCCAAACTATAAATAAAAATAGGGACAAACACTCTGATTAACTGCTTATTGCATTTACACATAATCTTCCAGGAGAGAAGTGGATTTGATGATAGGGATGGAAAAAGGTAAGATTACTGAACGGTTTCGTACTTTATTCTGATTGTTTCTATTAAACACTGTAAATTTGACAAATGCTTTGTTAAGTAGACACTGATAGTTAATGATATGGTCCCAGCATGTCATCATTCATTATATATAATCCTACAACTGAATATAAATGCCATCAGCATTTAGTCTTAAATATCAGACACGGTTAACAGCATCAGAGCTCACTGGAATCATAACATATCTGAGCTGTCTTTAGATGTTGTCTAATCCAGACTCCTTGCTTTACGGATGAAACAACTGAGGACTAGAGGGCTTTGGTGAATAGCGATTAAAGCCAAATAGTGAGTGTTCTTTCCTTTCCTTTCCCCCTGAAATCCCAGTCCCTCTACCATGTGCCTCATGGAAAAGCCTCCCTCCTATTTATCATTGCCCTTCTGCAGAAGTTCAGGAAAACAGCTCTTCGTTTTCTCTAAAGCTAGCCCCCATATTCCTTCTGCCTCCTGATGAAATGTTTTCTCCCAATTTCTCCTCATTCTTTAGCACCTTTAAATCTTTCGGAATATAGGAGTCTTCTTTTCTAGTTTCAAGCCTGCCTAAGTATTTCTGTTCCTAGAAAAGAAGTTTTCTCTAGATCTAGCTATCCCCCTGCCCACCACCAACCACAATTTTCTATCTACTTCTTATATATTCTTGATTATTTATGATCCATCTTCTGCCACATTCCCATCCTGCCCTTTCACTAAAACCATTTCCTCAATGTCCTTGCCCTAGTCTTTTCTCAATCTGGATCTCGACTTCTTGGTGGCATTTTGCTTTCCTTCTTAAAATTCTCCCTTAGACTTCTCCACACCAAACTTTCCTGGTTCCCCCTTTTACCCTTTAGATATTACCTCCCTCCTGCTCCTAACTGGTGCCAAGCTAAGTCCCAGGGCCCTGCTTGCTCTCCCTAAATTCTTTCACTGTCTCAGTGAGCTCATCTATTTATTCATTTTCTTGATTTCAATCTATCTCTCTATAGGTGAAGCCCAAATGCACATGCAAAGCCCTGAATTTTCACCTACATTTCACTCCGTGTTTCCAAGACAAAACAGCTCCATTTAGATGTTTTTTACCATACACTTTTGTCTAAAATATATGTTACCAGCTTTCCTCCTCAAAGATGTTCATTCATAATCACTCCCACTTCTGTCTGTAATGCCATGGATTTCCCACGTCTCTAGCTACAAACCTTGCAACCATTTGTAATCTTCCCTATCTATCCCTCTCTGTATGCAAATTACCATTACCCTCTCCCTTTTCTAAAATGTTCTGAAATAATCTGAGTCTTTGTTGTCTAATTCTTTTATTGCATCACACAATTATGTGATAAATTAAGTAATTAAAATTTCTTTTCCTTCAAATTGTCAATCGAATTTGACCTTTCATCTTCATTTCTGTCATCACTACATTTGTTCGCCTCTCTTCTAAATGCTTGGAACTCATTTCAAATCTGATTTAAGCACCATCGTGTATTAACTTGCTTAAAACATTACCTTTAGTCAGTCTCATTCAGAGGTTTGCAATAGTCCCTGTGGCATGGTTTTTAGGGCTTCCTGTAATCTGATTTTCTGTGCCCAATTTTCCCCTTATTCTTCCATACTCTCCTCTTCCTCTAGCCAAATTTATTTCCTCATGGTTCCACACCTACGCATCCTGCCTTGGGGCCCCTGCCACTCGTCTTGGAAGGCCCTCCTTCCATTTTTCCACCTTCCCCAAGCAATCAATGCTTGCAGGGGCCAGTTCAGTCACTCTCCTGCGTCAACTCACACAGCTCTCCCTTCACCCAACAACTCCTGAAGTCAGTACTACCTGGCTCAGCAGTGTTCTTTAATAGTCTCGTCTTGTCACTTTTACTTTCTCCTCTGGTTTATAAGGCAGACACTACACATACACTAATGCACTCCCCCCACCCACAACATTCAGATACTCTGAAGATTTCCCTGATAGGTGTTGACTAATTGGTAGAACCATGTCCAAAAATAAGGCCATTCAAAGACACTTGCAATACCACAAAAACTGTAAGAATCTAGTATACCTCAAAATCCCACTGAATTCACAGTTGTTTTAGGCAGGCAGAAAATTATTACACAAAGTGAGAGAAGGGTCTGGGAGAGGGGGCAAGTGAGGTGTCTAGAGTGCAACATTTAAGGAGGTGCTCATTGACTCTCAGCAGACCTCGAGAATCATCACACGCAGATCCCACATTGCATGGCCCAGAGTGTCGGCCACCCTAGTCCCAGCCATGTGCATGTTAAAGTTGAAACTCTAACAATCCAAAAACAAACTAAACCAAATCAGGAGACATATCCTAGGCAAGCTACAGAGATATTATTTTCCTAAGGCCATGAAAAGAACAGGTTAAGACTTGGTTTTCTGGTCTACCACTGTCTTCAGGATACAAAATGGTGGCAGCAACTATGGCATTAGCTTAAAGAAAGAAAACTGCCTTCTTACAGAGACAGCTTTAAACGGGGAGCGAGTACTGGATCCTCAGGACCCTAGCAGGCCAGTGAGGCTTTTTGGGGATGCCTCTTGTGTCCTGGCTCAACCTGAATATAAACTCACTCTAGCCTCAGTTGCTTCTGCCCAGTGGATGCTGAGAACTGTGATCATTTTGAAGTTAACAAGGATGAGACAAGGAAGAGTTCTCATATGAGAACTGAATTGCTGGAGAAACCCCCTGGGAGAAAAATATAAACTCATGCCATGTTTTCCTTATATGTCTACACATTTCATGGCTTTTTCCTTAAATTCAATTATTTTTTTTTACTGTAGCAATGCTTAACATTACGAATGGAAAGGGATCCCAATATTTTATGAAGATGAAGTTAGATTTCACATGGCTGATTTAAGCAAAATGAAGGAACACACTTATGGGCGGGGGAAGGTTGCTAAGTATTGTTATTTTTAGCTTCTTAGAATGTTACTCAAATTCCCAAAGAGAAAAACAATAATAATAGTAATAACAATATAATTTAGGAGGCACTTATTTTCCACACTGAGCATTCTCAGACCCAAGAAATATACTGAGAAAGATGAGTGAGAATCAAAGAGGAGCAGGGATGCCTTCTCTCAGAACTTGGAAGTGATGAAGCTAACATGACAATTCCTTGGAAAACAGAAGAGAATGGGTCCTTTTGGAGCAAAGAAGAAGGCACCCTCAGCCCCCTTCTGAATGACCTCCTGCCTACGTATCTATGAGTTTTTCACACAATCCAAATTCTCCCCTGGGAACAATGGAACATCTCTGAGTCACTTTCCGAATATGCTGGCACCCAGCAGTCACAATGACATCATGGAGAAATGCTGTATTGCTAAGTACAATTATGTTGTACTTCAAATGTCAGCACATTCTGATGTGTAGGTGGCCCAAAGAATGGGTAAATATTATGTTATTGAGGATAACAGAGTTTATTTTTAAATAGAAAAGAGAAAAGGAGAGAGAGACAGAGACAGAGAGAGATAGAAAGACAGAAAGAGACAGAGACAAACAGAGATAGAGAGACAGAGATTGCTTGATGAACTTAGGATGGAAGAAACCTTAAAGGCTCATCTAATCCAATCCTCCACATTTAAGAAGGATTAGCATTAAATCATAGCAGCCAGTTAAAAATTTCCACTTTTTGTATTAACTACAGAGAAGGTACTCATAAACCTCCTTCTGAGTTTAAGAGAAGAAAAACTATGTCAGGTAAAAGACAACTCATGAAACTAGTGGCAAAATGGGCAAAACCATATACACAGGAAAAATGTCCATCCTAATCTTAAAGAAATGAGATTTAAGCACTACACTTTAGTCACTGTTACTTTACAACTGTTAGGGATAATTTAAATGTCATAAAATCTATCTATCTACTATAAATGTAAAATTCAATGATGTTTTAAAATGAACAAATTTAATAAATTAATTTAAATGATGGCATAACCATCACCAAAACCCAATTTTAGAATACTTCCATCACTTCATTTACAGTCACCTCTGCTCCAAGTAAACATCAGTATGTTTTCTGTCTATAAATTTTTTTCTGGAAATTTCATATAAATGAAATCATACTATATGTATTCTTTCATAACTGGCTTCTTTCACTTGACATAATATTCTTGAGATTCATCCATGTTGCAGCAATGTATTAATAAGCCATTCCACTTTATTGCTGAAGAGTACTCCATTGATTACATCTTGTTTACACATTTACCAGCTGATAGACATTTAGATTGTTTCCAGTTGGTTTAAGTCTTTCATGACATACGTTTTCATTTCACTTAGGTAAATTCCAGGAATCATACTACTGGGTTGTACATTCAGTTTATGTTTAAGAAATTATCAGTTTTCCAAAGTGTCTATACCATTTTACATTCTCACCAGTAATTTATGAGGTTCTAGTTTCTCTATATTCTTGCCAGCACTTTCATTATTATTATATTATTATTATTATTATTATTATTATTATTATTATTATTATTGCCATCCTAGAGAGTATGTAGTAGTATCTCATCACAGTTCTAATTCATATTTTCCTAATAACTAATGATACTGAGTTCCTTTTCATGGACCTATGACCCACTCATATATCTTCTTTAGTGAAATGTCTATTGAAGTCTTTTGACCATTTTTAAATTGGGTTGTATGTACTCTCACTGAAGTGTAAGAATTATTTATATACATATTTTGGATGCAAATCCTATATTACATATGATTTGCAAATATTTTCTCCTAAGCTGTGGCTTCTCTTTTCATTTTCTTAATGGTGTCTTTTGAATTACAAAGTATTTTAATTTAAATGAAGTCTAATTTATCAATTATTTTTTGGCATCTGCTTTTGGTATCAAATCTAATAACTCTGTTTAAACCAATCACTGAGACTTTTTCTTGCATCTTCTAAGAGTATTTTATTTTAGTTCACATTTAGGTCTACAATCCATTTTGAGTTAACAGTGTGAAGCAAGGGACGATGTATGTTTTTGTTTTGTTTTGCATATGGATATATCTGACTGTTCCAGCACCATTTGTTCGCAAGAAAATCCTTTTCCCATTGAATTGCCTTGCATCTTTATCAAAAATCAATACATCATAAATGCCTATCCTTATGACAATACCACATCTTGATTATTCTGGGTTTATAGTGAGTTTTCGAACTGTGTAGTTTATGTATCCAAACTTCATTTTTCTTTTCCAAAATTGTTTTGGTTGTGTATTGCTAATAAATTTTAGGATAAATTTGTGAATCTGTACAAAAAAGCCTGCAAAATTTTGATGTGGATTGCATTATATCTGTTGATCAATTGTCTTAACAACGTTGAGACAATCCATTTCCTGAGATCTTTAATTTCTCTCAGAAACATTTTGTAATTTTCAGTTTATAAATTTTGTACTTATTTGTTAAATTCCTGAGTACTTTTTGATACTATTATAAATGAAATTATTTTCTTAATTTCATTTTTTATCAACATGACTGTTCATTATTAATATATAAAACTACAATTGATTTTTGTATATTGATCTTGCATCCTGAGAACTTGATAAACAGTTTATTAATTCAATTACTATTTTTATAGATTCCTTAGGATTTTCTACATATAGGATGTCATCTGTGAATACAATTTTTTTTCTTTATCACTGTCCAAAACTTCTGGTATAATGTTGAATAAAGTGGTAAGAATAAATATACTTGTGTTGCTCCAGTATTCAAGGGAAAGTATTCAGTGTCACCATTAAGTATAGTGCTAGCTACAGGTTTTTCACTAATGCCTTTTATGAGGTTGAGAACATTCCCTTCTATTATTAGTTTGTTGGGAGTTTTTATCATGAATATTCAAATGGATTTTGGTATTTTGTCAAATGGTTTTTGGTACCTATTGACACAATCGTGTATTTGTGTCCTTTGCTTTATTAATATAATAAATTGCATTAATTTACCTATGTTAAACCAACTTTGTATTCATGGAATAAATTCACTTGATCATGGTATAGAATCCTTCTTATATATTGCCAAATTCAGTTTGCTAATATTTTGTTAAAGATCTATATTCATGAGGGATATTGGCTTGTACACTTACAATTTTTTTGTCTGGAGTTAGTATCAGGGTAACTCACCTTATAGAATACATTAGGAGTTGTTCTCTACTCTACTTTCTAAAAGAATTTATAAAGAAAAATATATAGTCTTTAAATATGTGATAGAATTCATCAATAAAACAAATTGGGCCTAAGCTTTTTCTTGTGGAAAGATTTTTAATTACTACTTATATTTATTTACTTGTTATAAGTGTGTCAGATTTTCCATTTATTCTAGAGTCAATGTTCCTAATTTGTGCCTTTCTGGAAATTTGTCTATTTCATCTAAATCATCTAATTTTCTGGCATAAAATTATTAATATGAATGGACTGATTCATAAGTACAATGCTTTTAGTTTATATAGAATCAGTAGTGATATCCCTTCATTCATTTCTAATTTTGATAATTTGTATCTCCTTTCTTATTTTCTTAGTCTAGCGAGAGGTTTCTCAATTTTGTTGATGTTTTCAGAGAACCAATATTGATTTTCTATATTGCTTTTTTTTTCTGTTTTATTAATTTCCACACTAAACTTTATCATATCCTTTCTTCTGCTCTCTTTGAGTTTAGTTTGCTCTTCTTTTTCTAGTTTCTTAATGTGGAATCTTAAGTTATTGATTTGAGACCTTTTCTGATACAGATGTTTACCCCTATACATTTCCCTCTAAGCAATACGTTAGCTGCAACCCATAAGTTTTGACATTCTGTTTTTGTTTTCATTTGGTTCAAAATATTTTAAATTTCTCTTGTGATTTCATTTTTTGCCTAATAGATTATTTAGAATATGTTATTTAATTTCCAAGTAAATTGGGTTTTTTTAGATTTCTTTTCTGTTATAAATTTTTGATTTACTTCTGCTTGTGGTCAGAGAACACACCTCATATGATTTCAATCTTTTTCAATTTATTGACTCATTTTGTGACCCAGAATAACAACTATTCTGGAGGATATTCTATATGTGCTTGAGAAGAATATGTATTCTGCAGTCGCTGTGTGGAGTGTCATACAAATGGCAGTTGTCAAGTTGGTTGATAGTATTGTTCAGTCATCTCTATCCTTCTATAACCCTGCTTTTCTATGAGTTATTCTATCAACTTTTGAGAGTGCAGTATTAGAATCTCCAACTATTATTGTTAAATAATCTATTTCTCCTTTCTATACTGTCATTTTTTGCTTCATATATTTTGGACTGCTGTTGCTAGGTGTGTATGTATACATTTATAACTGCTATAGCTTCCTAATGTATTAACCCTGTTATCATTATTAAACATCCTTGTTTTTCTCTAATAATATTTCCTGTCATAAAGTCTATTTTGTCTGATTTAATATAGTCACTCCAGCCTGCTCTCTTATGTTTACCATTTGCATGGTTGTGTTTTTCCATCCTTTTACTTTCAACCTATTTGTGTCTTTGAATCTAAGGTATTATCTCTTGTAGACAGCATATAGTTGGGTATTGCTTTGTTATATAGTGTGACAATCTCTGACTTTTAAGAGGGGTATTTAGTCTATTTACATTTAATGTAATTACATTTAATGTAATTATTGGTATGACTGCTAGCAACAAATCTCTCAGTCTTTAATTGAGAATGTATTTATTTTTAGTTCATATTTGAAGGATATTTTTTGCTGTATCTAGAATTCCTGACTTAAGATTTTTCTTCCAGCATGTTAAATATGTTTTCCTACTGCTTTCTGGTCTCCACTATTTTTGATGAGAGGTCATCTATCAATCCTATTTTTTCTACCTCTCTTTTTTCTTCTTCTGAAATATATACATATAGGTCTCTAAGCCTCTGTTCATAGTTCTCCAGTTTAAAAAAAGACTTTCTTCTTTAGAGTGAATAATTTCTTTTGCTCTACATTCTAGTTCATTTATTCTTTATTCTGCCATCTCAAATCTGTTGTTGAGCACCTCCAGAGAATTTTTTCATTTCATTTCAGTTATTGTACTTTTCAACTCCAGAATTTCCATTTGGTTCTCTTTTTTAAAATAATTTATTTCTCTTTACTGAGATTCTATATTTACTGAGTCTTTCCTTGAATTCTTTAAAAATTGTTTCCTTTAGATCTCTGACTATATTTATGTAGCTGCTTTGCAGTCTTTTTCTGTTAAGTCCTACATCTGAGGAACAGACATGCAAACACAATTTTTACTGACTGCTCTTTTCCTTTGCACAAATCATGCTTTCTAGTTTCTCTGAAGGCCTCTACTTTTTGCTGAGTAGTGGACACTTCACATAATATACATTAGCACCTCTGAATTATGACTTCCCCCCAAGCATTGTTGGTACTGAGGGATTTCTGTTTAGTAATTTGTCTGCACTAAGTCTGTAAAATCTGTCTTCTATATGTGGTACAGTTGCTGAGGTCTTCATCCAATTTTTTTGTTTTTATTTTAAGCTTGCTTTCCTAGGAGTCATCCCCATGTCTGTCTAGCTTAGTGTTCTGGCAAAGACTAGTCAGAGGTTTTGCTCAAATACCTTGAACCAGAAGTCTTCTTCCCTCTGCTTCTGACTGTGTATGGGTTGAGAAGAAAAATCAAATTTCAGGCTGCTTTTATGTCTGCCCCAGCTTTTACTTTCTGCAGGCTTTCTCACATTTCTTCTACAAGTGCACACAAGTTCTGTTGGCCAGAGATGTGTGAATGTCTTGGGCAGCCTCCATCTCTGCTGCTCATGCACACAGACAAAGATCAATCTGGGATATATGAAGAGCTATCAATCCCCTGATGGTTCGCTCATCTCCCAGAATTACCTATTAAATCCCCAGCTAGTCCGCTGGTCCATTGCTTGTTCCTAAGAGGACTGTAAACTGAAGACAGTGGAGCTACTGGCTCTTCTTATTCACTTACCACTGTCTGACTCAGCCAGTTTAACTGAAAATACTCAAAATGGACTGAAAATACTCCAATAGAGTATTCTAGAAGTGGCAGCAAGGCTGATGAACTTCATAGCCTTCCCTGGTCTGGTTAAAATATCACACTGACAGCGCTGGGGAGGAGGGAATGGAAGCAATACTAGGCAAGAATGTCACATGTTCATGCTGTTCTTACCCAAACTTTAGTAGTTTTCATGAACAACTGTCTCGTGGTTTGTTGTATATCTTTGGTCAATTTTTAGAGAGCTGAAATGGATATTTTTGACAGCCTTTTCCCAGAGCTCTAGCTGCTTTTTTGGAAGAGGATTTGTCAACCTCATTCTGTCATGCTGGAAGTCAGTATCTCAACCATTCTTTACATTCTGCTGAAATTAGAATTATTAATGCTATTAAAAAGTAGACCATGCAGATGAAAATATCACTGCGAAACCTGAGTTTCAAAGAAAAATGTCTGCCTTTGTTTTGGTGGTGGGCCGGGGGGGGGGGCGGATCAACCAACAAACATAAAGATGATTAAAGGCACAAATTTAAATGATTATTTCATTAGATTAAATTAATTAAGAAATCTCCTTGGAATTAGCACCTAGGGCCCTGCAACCCAACTCCTTCACAGACATTAGAGAAATGAAATTCTCTGCTAGAAGAAAGCTAATCTCAAAGCATTTTAGTTAAGATCATCTGTCCCACTGCTGCATTTTTGCTCTTTCTGTTTCTTATTTTCCTACTTCTCTATCTTATGCTTCAACCATGGTCAGTCAGATACACACAGGCATTCTTATAACACTCTCTTGCTTCATCTAAGTCCCCCAGTCTGGCCATTGCCTGTTTTTCTCTCTCTATCATCTCTAATAAGCTGAGACCTCTCTTGGGCAATTCACTTGAGTTCTAGACATCCTCACAGTTCTCAGGAAGGATGATAATTACGGTCCCATGCATCCAGAAGTCCAGTCTATTAGAATTAGAGAAGCCTTAGAGGTGTTTTAGGGATTTTGTTTGTTTGTTTGTTTATTATTTTTGTGAAACCCCTCATGTTCAGATAAAGAAATTAAGGCTCAGGGAAGTTATATGGCTTACCCAGGCCACCTTCCAGGAGCATGATAAAGATTATGTCATACAAATAAAATAGGTGGAAGACCTCAGAACTTGTTACCTGAATGAGCAAAATCTCAGTCTCGGGCTAGTAAATAGAAATGATTCCATGAAGAGCAACCCTGACATCACACAGGCTCTGATAATACTGGACACAAAGGCCCCCTGAGATCAATTTTTTCCCACTCCTCCCCTCTCTCTTACCTTAGCAAAGAAAATCCAGGCTGCGCACTGACCTGGGGCCATTAGGCTTTTTAGCTTCACTGTGCTGAACATGAGAAAGAATCCTAAAAATCCACTGGAAGGAGAAAATATTTTGTTAGTGAGGCCTATCTTCCTTTAGCCAATAGGTAACTATTTTCTGTTAAATTTACCAGTCAATTTCTAATTGTTATACATCTATCTTATTTGTGTTTCCTAGTAACCTCTGTATAAAAATACCAAAAATTAAAAAAACCCACTAAGCTCTACTTTTTAAAGGAGCTATGATGAGAGCATTTTACTGGAGGTTTAGAAATTTGAGAAGTCTCTAGCTAAATCATGGAAGAAAAAAGAGCATAAAGGACAATACCTCCTGCTCTTTCCATATTACTACTGGAGCTTGTTGCTTGCCAAGGTAGAGCTTCAATTATTTTCAAGTAGAACAAAATGCCAGGAAAATTCCAAAAGGAAACTCACTATATGAGGGCAGAGGGTCTGGACTGGCCCATGAGTAAGACTTTAAAGGGGAGGCTGGCTCCATAACAGAAGCCCTAAATTCCAGCCAACCTACATGGAAGCTATTTTGGTAATGACGTCTAATCTCATATGTATGACCTGAACCCACCCCCCCACCAAGACAACCTGAGGCTGAGGCAGCATCTTGGGGTTTATTCAGTGGTCTGCATCAGCAAGGCAGATGGGGAAATAGTAGCTTACATTGGAACTGTTTTCAGAAATGTTAGTGTGTAGCTAAGGCCAAAGCAAAGGGAAATCCAAAGAGCAGTTACTCTTCCAGGCAGTTGGAGGCAGGATAGTTGGAGAAGAGAGTGTGGCAGAGAAACTCCATGCCAGAGGCTGACTTCTCACAAATACATGCAAGACAGGGCCTGAATGTAACTATTATTTGGCATTGAAAATCAAACAGCAAGAGACATGACTGCAGTTGTACCCCAAACCAGAGAGGTGGGTCTTATGAGCTGTATCTATTTGTACCCCTGGGGCCTAAAATGCCACCCTGCCATTTGACCTTTATTATAGGCACTGCTGTGCGACTCCAGCTCAGATGGTGAGCTCTGAGAGATGGAACCCATTCCTGGGCTTCTCTGTATTTTCTCAAATAGATGCAGCCTTGGTCATAGTAAATATTACATCAATGTTTGACAGGCTTACTTGGGAGCAACTTGAATTAAACACACTTAAGGCCAAATTTCACAGAAATGTGTGCCTTCATTTAAATAGATTAGATTAGTTCACAGCCACATTCTTGGGGCAGGACCAGAGACAGGCATTAGGCGTCCCTTGTGTGTATATCAACCTGTTTGGCCTGGATGACCTACAAGGTTCATTCAGATTTCCATCTGCAGTCATAGGAGGCCGGGAACCTATGGATTAGAGATTGAGTCACTTGCACCTACCCCGTGTCCAAGGTGAGGAGGCCCTTTTGAGTAAGCAATAGACTGGAAATCAAGTGACCTAAATTTCTGTTCTTGGCTGTGCTCATTGACCCTTATAACTTGACCAAATCCCTTCTTTCTCCCTTTTTGTCTTGCTTTAGACTATGTGTTCTTAAAGCAGAAATAAGCACAGTGGTCCTCATCCTAACTTATGGAAATCAGAGATTTTCCAAATAGAAAGTCTCCCCAGATCCAATTCTCACTTTATTAACATGCAAATTGAGACACAATAATAATCCAGGCTTCCTGGCTCTTTCAAAAGTTCTCTATAGCTCTTCATGTCTCATTAAAAATGCTTTTAACCAAGGAGATAGAGTGAGATGCTACAGGTGCTCATGGCTGTGAGGTTGAGAGTGGAAAGTGAGGCAGCCAGCACTCCAGCACCCTTCTTGGTGGCACCCACCCTGTGTCCAAGGAGATAACAACTTCACAGGTACCTGTCCAATCTCCCATACTTCCTTTTGCTCCAGTCTTTTTCTCTCCTCTCCACTTCCAGCCAGAGGACGGGCATGATTCCATGATGACCTACCCTCTCAGCACCAATTCTCTGCTAGGACGGAGCCTCCAGGTTTGTGACCAACTTGTTTATGAAAGTACCCATGGATCATTCTCATCACTTGAAATGTCTGTGAATCATTTCTAAATTATTCATGAATCCCTTATTTCCTTCCATTTTCAGCTCTCCTCCCCTCATTATGAAGGTAGATCTTAAAAGCAATGGGAGGACCCCAGAAGTAAAAGAGCCTGGGCTCTCTGTTAATGGAATATCCTGGGCATATTTACTACTGTTTCTCTAGGTCTCCATAGCCTCTTCTGACCTGCCCCAGGGCCTCCTGAAGGAGACAACTCTTAGTCTAAGATATGGTCATGGAGGAGCCACAAGGTGAGATGGTGAAAACCAACACATTCTTAAAAGAGGTGAAGCCAGGGGGTAAAATGTAACAGAGAGTTAAATCAATTTGAATAAAGATTTCCAAATCTTTCGAATAACATAAACTCTAATTTTTCATGTTGGGTTATGAGAAAGTTGCAAATGAAAAGGGGTAGAAAGGGGGCCAGAATATCACCCCACAAAGCCAACACCAACAGGCTATAGACAGTGTTGTTCTGTTCCAAACAAGCAAACAGTGGGTGCCCTCCCCTCCACATTCTATGCTGCCAAATAACCAGACCTGAAGGGAACAAGTCCACAGGCACTGGAGCAGCACTAACAGTCATGCCATGCAATTCTAGCTAATGGTCAAATGATAAGACCTGACCAAAGTGAGAGGAACTGGGAAGATGAATTCTGTCAGTGTTCTCCTGAAACTTTTCTGATGATGATAAATAAATCATTCTAAGGCTCAAATGCAAAAGCAAACTCTATAATATCATTTTTTTTGTCATAAAAGACCAAAAATTGTACCTAGTTACATATCAGATTTTTGACACTCTATAAAGAAACATTGCTTCATAAGTTAGCATCCTATAAATGTGAGACTAGATGGTCTCACTTTTATGCTCATGGTATGCTGACATTTTACTTATGGTTGACCTGAGCAGGTAATAATAATGACCATCATTTATTGGGTGAAGCATAATGCTTAGTGCTTTATATATCTTATTTAATATAGGCACCAATCTTGCATATTATTTTTCCATTTTATAGAACTAAACTAAGTTTTGAGAAAGCTAGGATAACCTGCCCAAAGACAACTCAATTAGGAAGCAGCAAGGCTGGAATTCAACCCAAGTTAGGTCTTTCCTCCACATCAGAATACACATTTTGAGACTGTCCATAGAAGTTGTTCTACTTCTGAGCATAAAAGAGTCAAACAAAGTGGGGATCATGGCAGGAAAAGGAAAATAGGATGCGTATGAACTTTTACATTATCTAATTCTATCCATTTAATTGGTCTACCTCCCTTAACATTTCCCAAGGTGATTAATGATTACCTTGTGTCTAGACATCCCTAGTCAATGGTTTCCAAAATCTTTTTTTCATACTCATGGGGTTCAGGTGAATTATTTTGGAGGTTGCCCATTAGGAACAAGAGGAAAGCTTAGGTAGAAGTTGAGACAGTAGGACTATAGACCCAAATCTTCTCTTGAACAGAATCATTTTCACCACTTTTACATAGTGAAGTTCTGTTTAACATTTGCTTATGGAGAAAAAAAGAGTGAGAGAACCCTAGCTCTCTACAAATTTGAAAACCATAACCCTGGATAAGAAAAAAACTTGTATAGGGCAGGGGTCCTCACAGGCCCCAGGCCATCCCTGAGCACCTGAGGGTGTTCATAATGACCCACTGATGGCCTAGAGAGCTGTTTCCACACCTGCACTTGCCACTGCTCTGCCACTCATTTGGATAACTAGCAGTGACCTGGGACTTTGCTGAAACAAAGACACAGCTGGTAGTACAGAAACATACAAATTAATAGTGCAAGTGTTTTATGAGTTAAGGTTACCTGGCACAGCAGCTGCCATGGAATCTGTAGAAATACAGGAACGGAAAGTCCAGGACACTGAAGAGATCACCTGAGGGGCATGGCAAGAATGAAACAATGACCTTCACAGTCCAAATGCCCCCAGCTGCTCCAGAAATGCAAAGTGAGGGTCTTTAGCACAACAGCCCTCTGAGAGTTGAACTGCCCATCACTGAATTCACACCAGTATTCCTAGGGTTTCTATGTTACTAGCATTTTCTGATAATAATGACAATAAAAGGAAGAGGAAGAGAAAGGAGGAGGAGGAGGAGGAGGAGGTGGAGAATGGGAGAAAGGGGTGAGGAGGAGGAAGAGGAGGAGAAGAAAAAAAGAAGAAAATGAGTAGAAATGCCCATGTAGTGAGAGTCTGTCCTGTGTAGGGCCCCATGCTAAAAGCTTTATGTACATTATCTCTTTCAATCTGTGTAACAGCTCTGTGAAGGTTTATCATCTCCATTTTAACTGGAGCTCAGAGAAGTTAAGAGATTTGCCTGATATTACGTAACTCTGGAACTGTGCAATCACAATGTGAACCTCTGTCACCCTGAACCCTAGGATCAGTGTTTTCTTCACCGGGCAGCCAATCCTGCCCAAAGCTGAGTGTGGGACAAAGAATCTTTTTTTAAAGATTGTTCTATTCTTCTCTGCCTTACATCCAAAAAAAGAATGTGAATGCATGCCTCTGACATCTTTTTTTATTTTTGTGTTTAATTACCACACAAATGGCAGAGGGGCCAACCGACTGTGCATATTCACTTTAGTTTAAGGTCCAAAGGGTACATTTATTTCTAGTGAAGTAAGTTAATTCTTTTAGTTCCAGTTGGTGCAAGAGGAAATAATCACACATATTGGCCGCTTCCCTCTTTGGAATTTGAACTTGGTCACAAACAAGAAGTCAGGAGATTAAAAAAGCAGAAAGCCTTCCAAAAATGTCCAGAGACAAGGAATTAAGCATTTCCACAGCAGATAGCTTAATCCTTCCAAATCTGGAATTTTTGAGACTGGAGGAGCCAGGCCTTCCAGGACCCCAGCCTTGTTCTGTCTCTCAATGCCGGATGGACTGGGGCAAGAAGGGCTGATTTTTATGAGTATTCACAGCATGTTAGGTGTGCAGTAGAACATAAGGGCAGTATTTGCTTCATCACTACATTTATTTTAATCAAGAGTTTCAGAACAAAAGGCACAATGGCATACCACACTTCCTCAGAGACCTAAATGATTTCAAATGATTAAGCCGTCTAGTATTGGAAAGAAAAGTTCTGAATTACAATTCTTTGGAGAGTTGTTTTTTTTTTATCATGACTATTACTGTTTTGTTTCATTTGTACGTATGAACATATGTTTAATTAAAAGGAGAAGGACTCGAGGGATCTGGTTTTTGTGCAACACAGCAAGAGGTTATGAGTTCCTGTCCTCTCTGCCACAATTCCACTCACTGAATACCTTTATCATCTCCTTGGGATCTATACTGGAAGGGGAACTTTGTAAATGATATCATCAGGCTCAGCCATTCAGTGTATGAGGAGCACCACCTTCAGAAGTCCCTTTCCCCACAGGAGTGACAGCCAAGGTGACCCTGGGCACCGTGGTCCTAGAGGGTGGCCAGGGCACCCTTGCTCAGGCAGTGAAAGGGATGTCATGGGGGATGTGCTCTCTATCTCTTTGGCAGCTGTTGGTTCTTGGCCCTTTCCCAATTTCCCTCTCAGTGTGAGAGAAACTGCAGCTCAGTCAGTGTGATAATAAGAAACGGGCAACGAGGGAGATAAATTAAATGCAGGACCTTGAATTTTTGCTTGGGCGCTGCCTCCACTCAGCACCCAGTCTTTCATTAGAAACACTCCTGGGAGGTAAAGTAGACTCGCAGTGCATTGGCAATCTTTACAGCCCAGCCCAGGCTGTGGAGGAGTCAGAGGTAAACAGGGAGGAGGTGAATGAAGAAATTATCCTAGAACTTACCAGTTAGATGATAACCCTCACCCAAATCCTGAAAATTGATCCTATAGATTATTGAGAGAGTAAGAGAGAATAGCTCCCTCTTATCTTTGAGCCATTTCTAAAACCTCTACACATTTTTCACATAGCACTTAGCTGACTCCATGCCTGCCTCTCCTGCTAGAACCAAGAAGTCCCTGAGAATAGGGACTCTATCTTATATATCACTTGTATCTACTGTGTTAGGACTAACTGACATATAATAAGCACTACTGAACTAAGGGACCTAAACCCCTCTTGCTTTCCCTGGAGAGAATGTTCCAAACACTTTCCAGTTGAATATGCTGGTCTTCAATTTCAAATTGACCCCAAATGTTTGCCTTCTGATGTCTTCACCCTACCTCCACTTTTACTAAAGTAGAGCTCTTAAACAGACAGGGTGCATACCAACCTCTAAACAGCAAAGGTTAATGACTGTTACAAACAGCCCTGAAGCTGTTGTAGTGTGCAGCTGGCTGACCCCAGCCACATGAGGACTAGATTCAGGAGCCTAAAAAATGTGTAAAGATGTTCAAAAAACAACACTCCTGCACCATCTAGTGCAGAACACACAACTTAAGCACAAATTAGTTCAAGATTTGTAAACATGTTTTATGGCATCAACATGCAGCTGATACAATAAAGTCTGGATTGAGCCTTCATTCCTGTGCTCCACAGTTAAATTTCTGCTGGCTCTCTGAGTGAGGGAGTGAATCCCATTTTTCTGAAGATTGTGGAGCCACAGTAAAATGTGTGGCACAATCTTACTGCATTCAAGACTAACTGATATTTGAAAATGAAAAAAAAAAACCAAAAAACTTTCATCACATTTTAGCCCTCAGAACTGGCAGGAAAAAGGAAGGTCAGTTCCAAGAAGTGATTAGTCTGCTTGCATTATCCCACCATGAGCAACAGACACACCAGGTAACAAGGTCATTTCTGGGTCAGATTCCTGTGGCTCTCCCTACCCTTCTGGTGCCTTGGGATCTTCTCTTTTGAACACCACAGCTAGGGGCTCCATACAAATATGAAATGCAAACTCTCAAGCATGGGAAGAATTTCTCTTCTTTATTACTGCTTAAAACAGTCCAAGGGGAAGGAGAGTTCCCAGATTCTTGAAGCCTTTGCCTGAACCATGAAATTGAAAAATTAAAGAGGGAGGTGGATTCTACCACCAAGAAGGCAACTCAGTGCTAGAAGGAGAAAAAGTGGCAAGACCTATGCCTAGGACATGGAGAACTATCTGTCTGATTGCTACCATTTGGTCTCAATGTACCCCAAAGATTGTGACTCACAGCCATATCATCTGCATCTATAAAAAAGCTTATTTTTTTAGCTACTCCTCAGTGAATGAGAAGGGCAGCTTAGTCAAAAGCAGTACTGAGGGACCAAAATAGAATAGCTAAAATAAGACTGACAACACCAAATGCTAGTGAAGATGTGGAGCAACTGGAACTCTCATACATTTCTGGGTGGGAGTATAAAATGGTATGACACTTTAGAAGATTGGCACTTTCTTTAGAAGTTAAATATGTATTTACTCTAAAACCCAGAAATTCTACTCCTAGGTATTTATCCATGAGACAGAAAAACATTAGTTCACAAAAAGTCTTGTAAATAAATGTTCATAGAAGCTTTATTCAGAACAGCCAAAAACATGAAAACAGTGCAGGTGAGCATCAATAGACGACTTTATAAAGAAAAAATGGTATGTTCTCATAATGGCACATTATCCAGCAACAAAAGGGAGTAAACTAGTGATATGCATGACAGGCTGGATGAATCTCTGAACACTATGCTGAATGAAAGTGCCAGTCACAAAGGAATACTTCCTATGTGTTTCTATGAAACTCTAGAATAGACAGAACTTAACCATAATAAATTATGTAAATTATCTCAGTTTTATATGTACTAGCAAATAAAGATAAAAGTAAAAAAAGGAGAGGTGAAAATAAGTGAAACGGAATCAAGCCCTGTTTTAAAATGTCAGAAATTAACAGATCCTTTAAAATATGACTGCATTTATGTCCCTGACTCACATTGTATCTTAAAGGGTACACTTGTGGGCTATCAAGACACTCTCCTGTACCAACATTCAGGCCCAGCAGTGGACAGTGTCAATGAAAAGTGTAATAAGTAAGTGGGAAAAAATAAAGTGCTGTTCTGTCTTAAAAACGGTCTAGACTACTTATAAGAAAGCTAAAATATTGGCAAGAATTGGAGCCACCCAATCGCAGTAGTCCTTGAATACTTCTGGAGAAATTTTCCTCAGCTGTTTTATTTGCTTAAACATTGCAATCAACTCTATACTATGAGAAAACAACACCAGGACCCATTAAAAGTTTAGAACAATTGACATGAGTTTAAAAAGCTGGAAAAACTGATTTCCCAGGGGTCTTCTAGGTTATGAACTTCTATCATCATGCATAACAAATTCCTACCTTAATATCTACCTACCTTAGTTATCTACTCTAACAAATTTAAGTGTTTTACCATGCCTGAGTTGTAGGAAAGTAACAAACATGACCATGAACATCTTATAGTGCTTTTACTTTACTTAATACACATAGACGTAGGTGTGGGATGTTCATGGGTTAGATACTGAACTTGGTGCTGGGATAGACGGAAATCACTGGCTTCTTCTGGAAGGCTGCCACCAGGTTGTACATAACCCTACACCCACCTTCCCCAGGACCTTTGCTAGAACCCTGCTATGATGGCTACAAAGGCCTGCAGGGCTTCACTGGGGTGCCCCAGCTACTTACAAGAAGGGAGGCTAAGGCCATCTCTGCTCTTAACACCAGTCATAGACAGTGTCATCAGCCCAGCAAAACTGTACTCAGAAGTCAACTTTCTACACCTGGCTTTTTTAAAGATTCCACCTCAGCTATCTGAAAACTGCAACAAACCAAAGATGCATCCAGAAGCTCTTCCAGGGAAGTGTACCAAGCCCCTCTCTGATGAATCCCATAGGCTTTATAACTCCCTGAGCTGCCTATCACAGACACAGCCTCAGTCGTTCACCATGTGATATGGTCAAAGAGGAGGAATGGAAGTTGAGCATCTGATGCCCAATGTTGATTCTTTCTTTTCTGAACTTAAAATATAATTTGTGAAAAAATTAATTCTTCTTTCAAACAAACCAAAACCTATTTTAAATGACTCTTCTGTCCAGGCCAGTCTATAACTTTAGGTTGCCGACCACTTTGAGTTCCAGAGAGTAATTAAGTGCCCCAGGTCTTCTGTGCTGACTTAAAAGTTTAGCAATAACTCAAGGTAAAATGTGGGAATACAGCCCCAAACAAATGATTATCGGCTGTCACCAGGCTTGGAAACTAATAGACAAAACACGCTCCGAACTAAAAGTAGCTCCAGAAAGAAATTTAGGAGCATCACACAAAAGTATGGGAGACTTTATAATAAAGTGTAAAACCACTGAAAAAGAAGCATTTTAGAAAGAAAAGTCTGGAAAGAGGGTCAGGAAACCTAAACTTGTCTCCCTCTGCTACTCACCTCCTGTGCATCATCTAGGTCATATCATTTAACTGCCCTGGGCTTCAATTGCCTCATTTGTAAAATGTGGCGGCACCTTGGATATTCACTAGACTCCTCCCAGCCCCATAATCCTGAGTCCAACCAATGAACAAGTATAACTTTTGAGTTGAAAGGTAGAGAGATTTCTTCATGTGAAAATTATTCACCAAACCCACTAGAAATCACTCAGGAAATAAATGAACATGTCGACAAAGGAGAACCAGCAGACAAAGCTTTCCAGAGGCCTTTGACCAAAATGCATTTCAAAGGAAGAGGATGCTTACTTAGAAAGTAGGCTCTTAAGTACCTGTTGGGTGGCTACCCGCTTGCTGCATGAAGGAATGATGGGAGGCAGACGACCAGCATATGGGCAAGCAGAAACTATTTAGGGTTAACACCATAGTTTTTGTATGATTCATTATTTTACAAATAATAGGCTTTCAACAAATGATTGTAGAGAGGACACTCAAGAGAATACCTCATAGTTGTAAGATAACACCAGACTATAGGAGTGGAAGAAAATAGCAGATATGCTACAGTGTAAGCAAGTGTAGAATGATGCATTGAGAGAAAAGTAATCCAAATTATCCTTATGAGACAAGGGTTCACATATGTCATGTACAAGCTAGAAACATTACTGAAGTTACTGACAACAGTTCCCTAGGGATATTAGTTCAAATAATCTGAAGCAGCTAAAAACACAAACAGAAAGCTGTCATTGTTTTGGGCACACTATGAGGGCTTGCAGGGGCTTTAGAAATAATCCAGCTTACCTTTTGCATTTTACAAATAAGAGAACTGAGAACTTGAAGGCTTGGGAAATGCCATATGCATAGCAAATGGACAATAAACATTAGTTTAAGGAACATGGCCAATAAAACACATATTTTCAGCCATAGCCCACACAAATATTATTGTTTTATCTTTGGCATAAACTTCAAAACCTTTCAAAGTAAAAATCCACAATGAAATAGAGTATTGTGGGAAATTCCTGAATCTGAAAAACAACTATAGAGTTATTAAGGTAGCAACAAGATAAAGGTTAAGTTTTAAAACTTGATTTCTTTCATCTGGAATTATGAAGATTAGATGGTAACATATGATAAAAATTCATAAAAGGGTATCAGTCAGAAATAGGGTGAATTTGAACTTTTTCACCAAATCCTTTAGCACTAGAAGGGCAATTCTGGATGCTTTAAGAAAAAATTAGAAGAGGATAATGCTCGCAATAGTCTACTCTGCAGATGAAACCTGTCTGTACATCTGAGATTGCACCAAATAAAAAACATACACAACAAAATCAAGAAAGGATAAGAATAAATCCACAGGCAATAACTCTATAATGGGTTATTAAGAATAGTTTCAAGTACGTGGGCTACTTCTAACTCCTGAGTTTGACATCCTGGAAGGGAATCACATTCTTTCACAAAATGTTCCTCAGAGTTATAACCAGGGTCAGAGTACACTGCATTGAATGGGCAATGTAAAACAAACAAAATGATGTTTACCTGTGGGATGAGATGCAAATGCCAGGAGCACCACACTGAAAAAGAAACAGCAGAGTAGTGAAGAAAGCTTCCTCACACTGAGGAGAAACAACATACATGCCTAACCATTCTTACAAACAGTGAAAGTGGTCTAAAAGTAAATTATCTGCACTGAATTCTGCCTAAATCCACATCCTCAGTGAGAAAGTGAGAATCTCTTGAACTGCCTCGGGTTTTGGCAAGAGGTTTGAATCTACCCTGTGACAAACTGACGATCCATGCCCCACTCTGAGGATCAGCCATGCTACTAATGAGTGTCACACTCACCTAATCTACCAAGATTATTTGCAAATTAAACAAAGCAAACTCTAAATTACAAATAGGTTGCATTCTAAAAGTTTGCTGTTGAATGATAGCTATGTCTATTTTTACCACAAAATTAACTGCATAGAAGGTAAGTTAAACATCCAAGACACTAGCCTACAAAGTGATCCACCGCATACATCATGTGACTGAAAACTACCTAGGCTAATTTGCAATTGATGCCAAAAAGTATGAAAAGGACAAGGAGGCATGTCCCTCTTAGGCAAACCACATTCATCCTTGGCATCCTTCTATCTTCCTCTCTGGAAGCTTCTCCCATCTCCCAGTGCCTGTCTATAGCATCTTGATGCTTCCCTAAGCCCACCTTCTATACTCTCTTTCATCGCAACCCCATGCCATCCAGGCAGCTGATCTAGTTAGAGGTTAGAAATAAAACTTCTATCCAAGTATAGGAGGGAATTTTTTTTTAAGTGCTGGATGGCCTACTCTGATTCTTAACCCGGACTGCACATTAAGATAACCCAACATCCGGGCCTAAGTTAGAATCTCCGAGGGTATGGTCTAGGCATCAGTTGTTTTACTCTGCTATGGTCCTGGTGGCTTTAAAGTGCATCAGGATTCAGAGCCATGGCAACAAATCTCTAGTCAGTGACATTATAGGCAGCGTGAAGGAAGACAGTTTTGAACATGGAAAACACTATTAGCTCATCATCGCTCCCTGCCCAGCTCCCAGGTCATTTCCTGGCACCATTTCTGTTTTTCTCAGGCTCTTCCTTTGCTTTACTGCTAAAGCATGAGTTCTCTGATGGCTCCACAGAACAATGTCATGGAAAGAGGCAGAAGAGTCAGAAAAAAGAATGGAGAATAGCCATATGTCTGACCATTCAGAAATTGTAGGTTTATATGACAGAGTTTACATGTACCTATGAAAAAAAAACATGCACTATTAATGAAACTGGAAACTTTCTGTTCTTTGCTTGCTATCTCTTCTTTCTTTGGAAAATGCACATCCTATACGGACTCCATTAGTTTATCTCACTAGATCCCCTTTTGGTTATGACTTCAGCAACAGAAGTTATTGCTCCTATGGCAGGGTATGAGAGGCCTATTTCTATCCCAAAATATCTCCCAGGGCTTGCCATGATACCCCAAATCTCATAATTGGAATCACCCCAAAAAGTGACCCTGGAATAAATGTTAGGAAGCAAAGATAAGAAGAAACAGTTAAATAACAGAGTTGGGCTCTAATCCCTATTTGAATTTTGCAAATATAGTGTTGCATCACTCCTAATTTGTGCACTGTGATTTCATGGAGGGTAAGAACCACATTTTATTCATCTTTGCCTAACAGGACAGATATATAGCAGGTGCTCCATAAGCTTTACAAATTACAATTAATCTACGTGTATTTGTGGGAATATATTTGAAGAGAAATATAATTTGAAGCTCCCAATAGTTCTAAGATAATATATAAACCCTAATGAAGAAATTATACTAATATAAAAAGGCAAATCAACAGCAGACCTCTTAAATTCATTCATTCATTCATTAAATATTTATCAAGTGCCTAATAAGTGCCAGGTACTGTTCTAATTTGGGAATATAGGAGTGAACAAAATAGAAAACATTCCAATGCTCATGGGAAATAAAATGGGGAAATATGAGAAAAATATAATCTCTACAGGCTAAATGCCAATACATTTTTTGTTTCATAAGTCATACCCCAGAGAGAACACCTGTCTATTTCCCTTTGGCACACACACAAAATTTCATGTGCAACACAAGGAGGAGGGGTATGAACAAGGGATATTATGGTAATTTTCTATTTACTAGATGAGGAGAGACTAGTGTCTGCTTATATTAAAAAGATATAAATCTTTAATATTAGATATACATTATAAATTTCCTAAATTTCTCAAAATTCTAATCAAACCCATACAGCTTTTAAACCTTGCATTTATATTCAGTCCCATATTCAATTTCCACCTTTATTCCTTCCTTCATCCTTCCCCTCTACCTAATTAGACTTCTACCCATACTAAAGAGTCAGTGTCAGGGAGTAAATACCTCCTCAGTAAAATAGGATTATGTGCCAAAGTTGAGAACTATCCAACTACATGGCTCTCTCAAAAAATGGAGAGATCAGATGAGTTCTTGATCTTGGCAAGCACAGTTCCAGGCCAGCATCTATAAGCACAGCTGCCCCATAGATCTGAGTGATCAAATTTCTACATGCTGATGCCCTCAGTGTCTAGTTCCTGCATGAAAACGAATAGCAAGCCCTCTTTCTGATTCACACAGCTTCATCACTTGTACTAAAGGCTTCGAAATAGAATGGAGGCTTTAGCCATAGGCTCAGCAGTGGGCTCTGCCAGGAAGCCTTAGCACCAGGCTCACAACTGGCAGTGAACATCCTTACACCAGGCAAAGGAACTGAGAGGGAAGGAGGGAGGACAGGAGAACTAGCTAAGGTCACAGAGGCTCATTTTTCCACCCCCTTATTCTTCTTCTGCTCCAGTTGGCTATAAGCTCTCTGGAGAAAAAGAACTGCTTAAAGGTGCCCGATGTCATGAGAGTCTTGAAAAGGCAGCTGGTGGTCTGGGCAGAGTAGAACTATGATCATTTTCAGTTGAGTACAAAAGAGGCCCACAGCCATGCTTGTAATGAATCTCACTTTCAAAAAGGTGTTTTAATAAATACTAAGATATTTATGCGCTTCATCTGCAAATGAAGAGCACAGCTCATGATGAACCTTTTCAGTGGAGTAACCTCCTCTAGAAATCAGTGCGACCAAATGCTAAGAGGCATCTCTCTGACCATGATGCTCTCCACAGAAAGTTGCAGCACTAGGCAAATCTTACCCTGCTTCTCTATTAGATACTGTAGTGCCCAGTCTGAGACTACTAAAATCCAAGAATGCTCCCCAGCTATTCCAGGTTATGGGGCAGACCCCTATTCTTTGCTTGGCTCGGGACAAGGGCACAAATGAAAATCCATATACCATATTTAAACACTATAAATCATGTCTTAAACATCATCTTTCTAAAACAAATATATCTTCAAAACAATTTGGAAGTCCAGATTAAAGTTTATAATTCTTGGAGTCCTTGGAACTTTGTGTCAGAATGTGGCACCGTGGAGACATCCAGCTTCTGGCTGCTGGCTCCTAATGTGCCCCCTTCTTTTTCCATCCCAGGATCCATCCTGCACCCTGAGGGCCCCACACAATTGCATGTGGACACCTCAGCCTGCATGGCCACCCTCTACCCACATCCTTTATTTGGACATCCTTGAGCATAAGAATGAGTTGGGAAGACAGACCCAGGGAAGCCTTGGAATAAAGCTCCAGGCCACCTGCATAGGGAATTCCAGGAGCCAAGCTAGAAGAGAGGTTGTGGGCACTGGGGAAAATGTCCTCTTAACCTTACATACTCCATATCCCATCAGGAAAGTCACAGCCTTCTGAAGCACAGGGCCAGGCAAAGGCCCCTATTGTCTGATCTAGGGGCAGGACTACTATTTGGTTTCCTCAAATTCTGGTCATCGCACAAATTACTTAGGTTGCCTTTTTGACAACACATCAACTCAGTACTCCCTAATCAAAATATTATTGGAAAATAAAAATCTATTAGCTCCAAGAGGATATGAGTTACTATTTAAAAATGTAAATTATATTTTACCTGAATATGTAATTTAAGTACTGCTGGTCAATGTCACTAAGAAATGAGAGAAAAAAAAAGATAAAATATGTAAAATAATAGAAGTGTTTTATAGACACAAGATAGTCATATTAATAAATTATAGCTATGTATAAGTTATAATATTTATAAATTATCAATAAATAGTATGAAGAGTCTACTTGAAACTAGTTCCTGGATCATTTTTTAACATGTCCTATTTTAGTACTATCACACACATTTTCACTTGTGGCCGATTATTTCTTCTGTGTTCATTTGCCATTTTAAAGAAGTGTCAGGCCACTGGACCATCTCCTAGGGCTACTATATTTGACAAATAAAAATACAGAACATCCAAATAAACCTGAATTTCAAATAAATAAGCATATTTTACTAGAAGGATGCTCCAATTATTGAATGGGATATATTTACCTTTTAAAGAAAAATTAAGACAAACTTTTTAAAAAAATGTTTAAAATTCCAGATAAACTACTTATCTGAAATTCAAATTTAACTGTGTATCCTGTATCTTATCTGGCAACCCCACTGGCTTTCTGCTGCAAACAAACACTTTATTGAAAGAACAAAAGGTGCTGTAGGGACCCAAAGTCAAACATCCTCAGAGGGTATCACTTTCTCTCAGGAGTCATTCCCTTTGCTCTTTGGGCTCCAGACAACCCAACACGCAGAAGCCAGCTGGCTCGCCTAGGGGTTCCGGCCTCACAGCTTCAGCCCAAGCAAGGCCTGAATTCTTTTTCATTTATATTCGCTAAGGCTGGTCCATTGACTGCCCACAACAAAGGCCTCATTTTACCCCAGAACAGGGCTGAATGGAGAGACCGCTGGGCCTTAACCAAGTCAAGTTAGGAAGGCGCTGGGGATACAAGAAAAAAGAGTTGTGCCCTGAGCTGGAGGAAGTAAACTGGGGCCCAAAGCAGCTGGTTATATAATTTTTGCAAAAACGTCATCTAAATGGTTGCCCCTGAAGGAAGAGGACAGAGACTTCCCTGCTCTTCCCACGTCGCTGCCGGCTGGCACCGTGCACGTCCTGGGGGACCCGGCTCAGCCTGCTGCTCCCCACCCCCACCCCAGCCTGGCAAAGTCTCTGGCTGAACAGAAGCAGCTCGGGATACCGTGGGTCTCACTGCTTTCCTTAACTAAACAACTCACAAAACTTTAAAAATGTACCTTAATGGACTGGGCCTCTGGGACTTCTGTAGTATCCTATAAGCCCCTGAAAATGAAGCAACACGCGTTACCGGCACGGGGCATTCGTGGTAAAGGGCTGCCCGCACTCCCAGGTAGGCCGAACCCCACCTGGAGAAGGGCCCCACTTCCCTGGGCGGGGGCCCTTACGGCGACCGGGGGTGACCAACAACACTGTGGAGGGTCTCGGGGATGCGAATTGGATAATCCCCCGCGATAGTGGATCAGTTCAGAGAGTGCTGCCAGGAAGGCTGGTGATCAGCAGAAGGGTACAAGGAACGGGAAGCTGCTGGTTTCCTTCCCAAGGGGATCAGGAGAACGGGCAACGCCACTGGATTTCTGAATGGCGCGTAACAAAGCGAGCACAGTTTTTCCCCTTAGAACTACAGACAAGAAGTACTGAACAGATGGTCCTCATGTTTCACCTGCTTACATTTTTCTGGCAAACTGATGAGAGTGTCCTTGACACAAATTTTTTAATCTCTTCCGACCATTTTTAGAGAAAACCAACCAGCATTCAGCAAGTGGACTTGAGCAAGCAGAACCTGAACCATGGTAAGTTAGTTAATGTTTGTCACAAAAAAGAGGAGACTATACTGGAAACAAACATTTGAGGAAAATTCCAAACCAGAAAATGCCCATTTAATTTTAATCTCGACAGTTTGTATTTAATCTTCCTATTGTCCAGAGTCATGAAAAAGTAGATATAAAGTTGAAATAATAAGCCTCGATTATTTAAGTAAGCATTCTTTTAAAACTTACCTACACAGAATAAGTGAATTACAGCCCAGAAATATCCATCTGGATCAAACTGTAATATAAGATTAAAAAAAAAAAATGGCTATAGGTACAAACAGAAACCAGCATGACAACCAGAAAACCTAAATGCAGATGCACAGTGCCAGGCAAGGGTGTCAAAACAGGATTCTGGGGGCCTTGGGTCAGTTCCTTCTCCTCTGTCACCCAGTTGCCTATGACATCTTCCTAACATGCTATCTGCCTCCAGCACCCCTTTCCCAATTTCCACACTGCTGCCACACTGGGTCTTTAAAAAGCTAATCCAATGGTGTCACCTATTGCTTAAAATCATTCGACAGTCCCCCAGTGACTTCTGGATAAAAATCTAAACTCGTGACACCCAACGATCTGTATGACTAGATCCTGTCAACCCCTCCAGTCCCATCTACTGCCCCCTCTCCAGAGAAAGAGAACTTACATTTCCTCAAGCATGAATGCTCCCCTCACCAGCTCAGCCTTTCCTCTTCCTTTCCTGATTTGCCTCCATAGGACACACTCTGTTTTAATTGTTACCTGTCTCTATCTCCACCTCTCCCTTGATTGTAAATTCCAGGAAGGCAGTAATTAGCAAAAGAGCACACACATAGTAGGTGCTTAATAAAGTTGAATCCCAGAATACTTGGGACACTTCCAGGTCTTTGCCCACACCTGCTTTCTTCTAGCTAACTCTTCCTCACCCTTCAGGATTTAGACTGAGTAAGAAGAGAATGGCTCTAGCATCAGAAAGATCTGGGTTAAATTCTAAAATCTCTACTCATTCGTTAGCTGGTGACCTTTTGGGACTCATTATTCTTTAGCTATGAAATGGAGATAATAATAATCCCTACACTTGTGGAACTGTTGTGAGACTTAAAATAAGGTACATAAAGCATTGGCACAGAGCCTGACACACAGCAGGCTCCCTATAATTGTTAGCTAGTCCTACTTCCTGAGTCCCCAAGTCATCTTAGGTGCCCCACAGCATCCCTTACCTCCCAGGACAGAGTCCTGGCCTCCCTGTGTTATTATTATCTGTTTATCATCTGTCCTCTTCCCCTTTGCTCTGTCTAGACTCTGACATCTGTCTGGACAAAGACAATTCTTCTTTGTGCCGCTGGAGTCTGGCTCAGTGCCTGACACTTAATGGGGACTTAATAAATGCTGGGGAAGAAATGAAAGAAAAAGACCCAGTATGAGATGACTACTGGATTCTCAGTGTCTAATAAAGAAAAACAGGATAACAAAGTAAAAATCACTCTGCAGATGAGGCCATTGGGGTGAGAGAAAAAAAAACCAACTGCCTTAATGTGTGAGACTCAGGCAACTTGGGAACTGGCTGGCAGGTTTTCCAAGCACAGAGTACAGACTGCACCCACCACAGCACCCAGAGGCCAGAGTTCTGTGGGCCACACTGACACAGCCTTGCTGAGAAGGCAAAGGCCTAAGGAAAAGCACTGGCCTGGCCAAAAAGTACCCAGCCTGAAAGCTTTAAATGCCTTTGTATAGGCCCGGGTTACTCTGATTCTAAAAGGAAGGACCAGGAAATTCTGCTCATATACACAGGCTTCAGAGTAAAGATACTTGAAAGGCAAAATGCATTAACCTAAACTTACCTGGGAGTCATTGAAGGGAAGGCATCCTGCAGCAGCCAGGAGGAAGAGGACACTGTGGAGAGGGAAATAAAACATACAGCTTCATTCTTTAACATCAAAGAGTTTCCCAGAGAATGTGGAGGTTGAAATATATCTATTGCAGGTTGGACAAGACAAAAATCCTGTGAGCCCCAGTTCCCCTGTCCATCCTCTGAGAACCTCACTACCTGTGTAGTTTTAAATTATATGCTCTACTGATAACCAGACACTTCCTTTTCTGGTGCTCAGTAGTCATTTTCCCAGGGACAGGCATTAGCAGGACACATACAAAACCACAGTGGGCTCACTTGAGAAAAACAGTATGTCTATGAAACATATAATAAGAGATTTTTTTAAACTACAGATCCCAAAAAATACATTGGTGGAAAATTGGACAATCAGACAATTATGCCACTTAGGAAAAAGGAAACACCATGGGAAGCACATTAAAATCTTTTATGCATCATCTTAACCAAATGATCAAACTTAACATTCCCAGTAATGGGACAGATTTACATTATGTGCCTCCTAATATGACATACTGAGAGGGGCACAGCTCACTCCAGAGGCACTCCTGCCAATATGCAGAATAATGAGGAAACACTGAGGCAAACTGAAATTTAGGAACAGTCCACAAGACTGTGGACTTACGCTCCTCAAAAATGTGAAGGCAATGAAGGACAATGAAAAGCAGAGAAACTATTCCTGATAAAGGATACAAAAGAGACACAACATCATTTTTGGGAAAAGATTATTTTATAAGACAATGTTAGGATAATTGGTTCAAATTTGAACATAGGCTCAACCTCAAGAGATTCAAGAGATTGTTATTTTTAGGAGATACACTTTAAAATATTTAGAGATAGGGTCATGATCTCTACAATTTATTCTGAAATGGTTCAGAAAATAAAAATTATATATTCTTATTTATTTTGTGATATATATGTATATATGTGTGTGTGTGGGGACATACACATGAAGAGTGAGAGAAAGCAAATGCAAAAAATGTTATCAATGGGTGAATCTAGGTATAACTACATGGGAATTCCTGTAATAATCTTGCAACTTTTCTATAGATTTAAACTTTTTTCCCAAATAAAATGTTTTATTAGAAAAATCTCTTATACATACTAAAGTACTTACAGATGAAATGCTATGGTGCCTGGGATTTGCTGAAGCAAGGCACTGAGTGGAGGCATGTGTAGAAAACAATCGATGAATATACTGGGCATCTTCTATCCATTTTTACATTTAGAAATTTCCATAATAAAATGTTTTTGTAATTCTCGAACAAAAAATGTAATATTGCCAATCACAGATATTTTGAGAACACTACCTTCACTCATTAGAAATTCAATTTGGAGTTATCTTTTGGTTCCATAGTCATTGGTTTTTAGTCTATCTTTTCTGTATTTCATATACCAAAAGATCTTGTCCTCTAGCTTTCCCCATTCTCTCCTCCTAAAATAAAGTACCAGAAAGCACAAAACCCAAATTATCACATACTTTCTTCCCCTTTTCATTTTGCAATGCAACAAAATATTAGTGTTGGGCTCCTTTACTGTTAACCATTCCATCAGCCAGAAAGCAGCAAAGAATCAACGGCATGAACAGAAGCAGTGACTATAACATTTTCACTTTTAGAAGACTTTGTCATATGACATCTCATACTAATAAAGATTTATATACATGTAGCATTCTACATTTTATATATACATATGTATGTAATACACGACCACCTGATATTTATAACCTAATTAATAACTGACAATAGTAATGCTAATTAATTCTGTCCACAACCCCACACCCCAACATTACTCATTGTTGTCATCATGTATAGTTGTGTTCCCAGCAGACAGCATGGCTGTCTTGGCCTGAGGCAGGAAGACTGGTTCAGAGCTGAGGCCTCACAACCTCAGGAAGGGCAAGACCACACTGAACACCCTGAGGGCACAGGAAGATTCTACTTTCCAGCCTAACTTCTTTTCCTCCAGCTTTGCCAACTTTCAAGACACGCACGCACAAACACACACACACACACACACACACACACACACACACACACAAATGGAAGACTCCAAGGTGCCAGATTGCCAAGGTACTCAGAAGCAAAGGCTGGGGTGAGTAGAGGAAGGTGTCCAGAGGTTTTCTGGAGCTGTACAGAAATAGGCAGGTTTTAAGTGGGAGGATATGAGAATCCTATGGGTTTGGTGTCTACCTACAGTGGAAGGTTGAGGGAAGATGGGGGACAGCCAGGTGTAAGACAATCCTTGGTTTCCAGCCAAACTAGGCTTTGAGCAATACCTTATTGTATCGGGTATTAGAGGGCTTTAATGCCTCTCTTTAACACCTGCTAATCTTTTAAACACAAGGTTGAGTCCTAATAGTTCTTTTTTTTTTTTTTTCAAGTAGCAGCCTGTAATAAAGGCAAAAAGATGAGATTGGATGACAGCCCAGAAATATTTGAAACAAAAAGTCCTAAATCCATGTATCAAAGCATCTCTGTTGGTTTTCTATCTACAGGATTGAGCTTTGTAGCTCCTGCAGAGGAAGCAGGAAGCAGTCAGAGAACAAGGTGTCCAGGTTGGAATCAGCACACCTGGGCACAAGGACCTACCTGAGAGTCCAGCAGAGGAAACTGAGGCACAGAGGGTGATGACTCCTGTCCACAGTCACTTTGCTGTGGCCCAGGAACACAACCCAGATTCCTGGACTCACAAGCCAGTGTTTTTTCCATCATGGCAATTATTAAAAACCCCCACAAACTGCAAACATTATTTTAAAATTTTTAAGTCTTCCCATGTTTTCCATTTTCATTTTTCTATCAGTATTGCACAACTCTTAGTAAAGTTTTGGACATCAACAACTGAAATATAGCATGAGTTGTTTTTGCCTTAGGAATAAAATAGTTCAGAAAAAGAGAGTAAATTTTAGAATAAGACACGAAATTGGAATATATGAGTGTTTATAATAAATTCCTCTGTCAACTCTCAAGTACAAATCTTCAACAAACAGTTTATCATCAACATTAAAAATCAGGTTAAGTCTGGTATTTTAGAGCTTTGTGGGGTTTTTTTAACTTACCTACAGATCTTTGCAGGAGAAGTTTTCTGTACAAAAATAAAGAGACTTATAATTAGTATTTAAAACTTATTTGTTTTTGAAAGAAAATGTTTAGATCAACAGGCAAAAAAAAAAATGTGAGTAAGTTTATTCTTGGGAGTTTAACAGCCTATTGCACATTAGTATTTGTTGAGACTTTTTCTGCTTGGACCAAACGAAGAATGACTCAAAGGTTCAGGGTTGAGTCACCTCGGCAACGCACCCGAGATGTGCAGTTTTACCACTTTCACCATTAGAATTGTTTACTCATGAAATAAACAAACAAACAAATAAATGAAATGATGCCAGGATCAAGCCTTCTTGCAAGGGCGAGGGAGAGAAATTAATGTAATTTATGCAAGAAAAGAAATTAAGCTCATGTTCAACTTCTACTACAGCCTGTCTCTTTAAATTTTCTTTTCATTAATCCAGCTCTGACTCTCAGCGGTGCTATAAATTCTCTGGTATGTTGTGTAAATTAAGAAACAGAAAAAAGGAGAAGGGACACTTGACTCCACCCCTACAGAGAAGTTAAAAAGGAAGACTGGGGAAATATAAACTTGGCACTTAAAGCTCCCTAAAATGAAGAAATTTTAATGTAGACTCTACCTGGATTTCCTTCTTTTTATTAGGGAATTAGTCCTTTGTACTTAGGAAGACACTTCTAGTCAAGTCAAGAATAAATTATTCTATATTTTATAGGATAAATGCTCAGGTAAGATAACAGATTAGCTCTGAACATTTCAGAAGGATTATTTTGTTAGTTGAGGACAAACTATTATTTTTTTAGTACAGTTCAGATAAAGTATGAAGTATGATCATATTATTTAAAAGGGAAGCGCTGACAAGAGAAACATGTGGTTTGCTAAGAAGGCTATCTTAGGTTTTCACACGTTACTAAGAATAACCAGGTTCTGTTTGTGTACAAAGCAGTGGCCAGCATCTTCATATCCTTCTATCGCTTATCTTTGTGGACCCTGCCTCTGTAATCCAGACGCAATGCCAACCTTGACTCCACTGCCCCCTGGTGGGGACACCTATCCCTTCAGTACAGAAAGAATGACACACTCAAAGGTGACCTGACTCTAAACACCTGAATAATTAATTGCTCCATTGTGAGAAAAAAAAAAAAAAGATTCTGAGCTAAATATAATCAACATCTCAACAGTTTGGTGAAAGAGTGGGAACAGAGAGAATAGAGATGAAAGGGATGCCTCAACTCCCCCATGAGTACCGTGTCCACCTAGCAACTGTTTGGGGGTTTCTGTTACAGGGCAGTAAACAAAACAAGTGTCTGGAAGAGGTAGCCTGTTCCACAAAGGAGAGAATCCTTTTTTTATTGTAAACTCCTCTGACTAAAGCAGCCTAAATGGGCAGATGTTAGAAAAAAAAAGAACTCTCAAAGGGAGCCCAAATTAAAATCACCAGTAATAACCTTAATAAATAGAGCTAATGTGCATACAGAACACCTACTCTGTGCCAGAAGCTGTTGGAAGCACTTAACACGTGTTGCATTACGTCCTCCCGACAACTCTATGACTGGGGTAAAGATACCCATCCATTTTTCACAGACGGAGGCACAGAGGTGAAGAAACTTGTTCTAGCTGGTGCAAGGCTGAGCTGGGGCTGGGAGGAGTAGGGAATGTCCCCAGTATGTGAAGCTCCACCATGTGTGTCCCCGCAGTGCTGAGATGGGCCGTGGGTAGAAACGTTTCCCCCTTGAGGCCCACAGTTGATTCTTCTTTGTACCCTGAGGTCCTGACTCAGGTCTGGCCTGGAGTGGAGTTCTGTTCAGGTCAACAAGCATTCCACATGTGTTTGGTAAACTCAAGGGATGTCAGAACCGTGGTCCTTGAAATTAGTGACCACTCTCAGACAATCTTGACTGGAAACAGATGGCAAGAAAAGGTAGACACTAATTTGGGCCATAAAAAAAAGGTGCATCTTTGAAATTTAAAGGGAAGTGAAACTAGCATTTTGCATTATCGCTTACCTCTTTCCGAAAACACTTCTGGTGCCCACAGATGATAACTTCAGCTACATTATGCAAAGTGAGAAACACAGGAATGGCCTGAAAGAAAACAGAATAATAAGCATGAAAATATTTTCTTTGATCTCATAATTACATAATTCTTCTGCTTAAAAATAAAGATCCGTGGGAGCTTTTGGCATTCGTATACATAATCCTCCCCAGCAACAACCCTTCTGCATGGATTAGTGCTCTCAGTTGTAGTATTATGCTTGGTGGATGCAGAGGCTCCCCTCCTACAGGTATTCTCCTCAACATACATGTATTAAGCACCTATTGCGTGTCAGGTACCATGCCAGGTGCAGGGAACACATCCCATGAACAAGGAGAACATGTGATAGGGAGACCGTCCCTATCGAGGTAAGAGCTCTGACAGAGCTCACAGAAAGGTGCACCCAATCAAGTGTGGGGAGAGCAACTTCTCGGAGGAAGTGAAGTCCAAAGTCTAACTGAGAAATGAATGATGAGCTAGAGTGAGCCAAACAAAAAGGGGAGATGGAGAGTGTTGCAGGCAGAACACATGACAATCCAGAGGGGAGAGTGAATCAGGCACCTTCGAGAACTGGAAAGAGGTGAGCAGAGTAGAATATAACATGGAAGGGAGAAGTTGGGGAGAAACTGGTGGAGAGGCCATCACAGGCCATATCAAGGAATCAGGACTTGCCGAGGGCCATTGGAGATCCCGAAGAATTTTAAAGCAGACGACATTGATCTGCATGTTTAAAGGAACTTGGGCTGTAGGATAGAGGACAGGAGGCAAAGATGGTTGCAAAAGTTAGGGATATGGTAGACCAAAACATTGCCCCCACGAATAGCCACATCTGAATCCCTGAACCTGTGACTGTCACCTTAGTAGCAAAAATGGGTCTTCACAAATGTGATTAAGTTGATAATCTTGAGATGAGGAATTTACCCTGGATTATTCAGGTGGGCCCTAACTGCAAACATATGCATTTATAAGAGAAAGGCAGAGCTTTAATACACAGAGAGGAGGAGGCGATGTGGCCACTGAAGCAAAGATTAGAGTGATGTGGTCACACAACAAGGAATGCCAGCAGCCACCAAAAGTTGGAAAAAGCAAGGAATATATTCTCCCCTAGAGGCTCTGGAGGGAGTGCAGCCCTGCTGATACACCGTGATTTCAGCCCAATGATATTGATTTTCAACTTCTGGCCTCCAGAACTTTGAGAGAATAAAGTTCTGTTTTTTTGTCACCCAGGTGTGGGATAATTTATTACAACCACAGGAAACTAAGACAAGAAATGACAAGACGGTGGCCTGAACTTGGTAGCAGCAGTGAAGATGGAGAACAGTGTCCACGTTCAGGAAATACTTAGAAGACTAAACTGAGGTAAATATTTAAATAACTAGAATTGGCTTTGTACCCAAAAAAGGGGGAGGAAAGACATAAAAAATGTAACACTGCAGTGAATTATTAAGATACACAGAGGACCCACTGCACATTGACTATTACTGGGCTATTTGATAAGAATGGCAGTCTCCTTCTTTATTTGATAATCTTGACATGATGAGGGGGAAGGATTAATGGGCATAGGATTTTATGATCTTTTGCTCCTCTGCAGTATAAATTAAAAATACGTATGACCTGGAGCAATTGAGCAAATGACGGAAAGAACATAGGTCAAAAACCTAGATGGGGTACTGCTCAAACTGTTGTCAGCATTGGCTATATCATGCCCACCCTCAACGGTCTCCACAAGGACTCTGAGCTGGGAAACTGTCCCAGCTTAGAGGCCCTCCTTAAAGATCATGCTGCTCTTCCACTTCCAGATGGATTTAGTCTTTATCTTTTTGGAGGATATATTTTTACCTTGTTTTTAAAACTTGTAACTTTATAGTGCTGCCCTGTTTTAGCATTTTGTTTTAACTTGCACTGTTTCGTTTCTTTTTTTAATTCTTCCCTTACATTTTTCTTGCCTTTTTAACATTTTCTACTCTTATTTTACCTTTAATTAAAAGTTAAACTCAAGCTGCTTTTTCCTTTTAAAATCATGCTTTAACTATTTTCAATTTTTAAACTTATTTTATGCTTCTTTTTATTCCTCTTTAAATTTTATATTTTGAATTACTTTCACATGTTTTAAGTTTATTAAAGAAAAATTTTTAACTGGCTTTATCCGTTAGGCCCATATTTGGCAAACTTGGGCCCTGAGCTTCCAGATCTTGGCTTGAGAAAACAGCATAAAAAATCTCAGACAGGTTAATTATATGACACATTGAAAGCAAATAAAAAGAGCAACCTGGATCTTACTTATTAAAAATTAAGATCTTATTTAAAATACTTTTCCCCTCTTGATTATGAAATCAGCTAATGAGATCAGAATTAAAACTGAGATTATGGAACTCTAGATCCTAACTCTAGTCCCCAAGGAGGTTTAATTTTCTCTTAATTTTCTCAATTTTATAAACTGTAAACAGATTTCTCAGTCTCCCTAGGCCCTACTCTGATTAGATATAGATTCTGGAAAAGGATATATCTACACATATAAAATCGATTTTAAAGAACACTAATAATAGCTACCAATAACATATTAAGCAGGGGGCTAATTGTTTTAATTTCATTCTTTTATTTAAACCTCCTCCTTACAACAGTATTAGTGGATGTTATTACCTTGATTTATAGACAAGGAAACTGAAGTGCAAAAGATTGAGCAATAACTGGAGTACTCAGAGCTAGTTCAGAGACAAGGGCATGACTCCAACTCAGCCTTCTCTAACTGCAAGCCCAGGCTCTTAGCCTTGATGTTATAATACCCAAATTATGTCAAGCCACAGTGTAAACTTTCTGGACCTACAGCTATCCAAAGTTCAATATAATTGCTGTGTTCCAAATCCTGCCAGTCTGCTTCCTCCAGTAATAAAACTGGTATAACCTTGAAGAACCCAGGTAATTCTCTAGGTCAAAAAAACTATGAATGTGGGTGAGAAAAACTAATTACATCTTTGTGTCATTTCTAACAGGAATTTAACAAATTCTCAATTATGAATGCCAGAAACAAACCACAGTAGTATTAGCAGTACCTGTGACTGTCACCAAGAGAAATCAAATCCATTTCTAGCATGTTACAATTGTTATACACTATATTAAAATATTTTTTGTTCTTGAGAAAATAAATAAGTTAAATAGATGAGAGAGAGAGAGACAGACAGACAGAGAGAGAGAGAGAGAGAGAGAGAGAGAGAAACTGGTATGATCTAAACACAGAGTAAATTCTATGCCATTTTAAAGAGATATATCTCCCACTTCTACTTTAAAAAATTTAAATCTGAATTTCTCAGGCCACTTTCTACTAAGAAGCTAGCAGGCTTTGGAAATAATAATTCAACAATTGACTATATCAGCCTCTGTAGAGATCTATCAAAACAATATTAAGGCAGTATGAAAATTTAATTCCTGATTTTTCCTTGGCCTCTACCTCTGCACAAGTCCCAGTCTGGTCTACACTAAGAGCTCAGGAGACCCAAAAGTGACAGATCCTTTTAGCAAATCAGCTCTTTATTATCTTTATGGAGTGAGGGTCAGCAGGACCCTTTTTGTCAAACTAGACAAACACTCTGAGAAATGATAACAATAAAAATAGCTAAAATATATTGAATACTTATGATGTACCAGACACTGTTATAACTGCTTTTATGTATTTAATCTTCATAATAACTCTATGGTAAATACAATTAGCATCCTCATTATCTAAATGAGAAAACAGAGGGATATAGTCTGGCTGTTTTTTTAACCTCCCTCTTAACAATTGGATGAACTAGAGATACTTGCTTACTGCAAAAGAGCTTAGAAAAATAAGCATGGCTTCCACATTGCCAAGACTCTAATAAAACAGCCTCAACAACAAAAGGTCCCACCATTTTTCATCAAGAATAATGGCCCAAGATTCACTGCTATAAATCCCAAATCATCATTTCTAACACAAATATAATTGAACAAATTTGACTACACTTCAGGACAGTTCATTGGTGACTTAGGGGCACAATTTGCAACTAATTTATTCTAGAGTCCATTAGCTTAAAATTCAACATTTCTTTCTTGCACCACTGGAAATTTTTCTCTGGCTATGAAGAGAAATTGGTAGCTATTACTTAAAAATTCTCATTATTTCCATGCTTCCCAGACTGGAATTTTGAAGACTTGATTATTATATGTTCAGGTATCAGAACTGACTTAGAACAGTTTGCTATGGAAAACTATGGCTCTGCCATAGTGTGGATGACCCTTATTCAAGCACAAATCCGGGTCGGCTTCTTTATTTTTATAAAAAGATGTCTATCCTATCTTCTTCTTGGGTTATTTTTAAATGTGTGTGCATGGCCTCAGTCTGTAGTATAGAATAACTGCACTCCAGGCCCTTGCCAAAGAATGTAACTTTGAACTGTTGGCTGCCCAATTTTTACCAAAATTGTGCCTGCCATTAATAATGTTCTTAAAAGATTGCCTAACGGCAGTCTGTCCACCTGTGAAGGGAGCCAGAAAATTAGAGAGCACTGGTTTCAGCCCCAGAGAACTTCTCCTATTGAACTGCACTCTGTCACCATGCCTCAAAAAATCCATTAAGAATCTTAGGAACTAGGCTATCGTGTTCATTATAAAGACATCACTGAAGACCTTGCCTCACAAAATTGCCCTGTCTACCCTTTATGAAGACTCAAGAGAAAGCTAGAAAGAACTTTGCTTTTCTTCAGCAATGGTCCCACTCTTATCTTAAAAATGTTGAGTCTTATAACTCTTTTATTTGACTACAGAAAGCTAAGAGCTGAATTCAAGTCCCACTTATATTTATTTTGTAAGATATTCGGCATAAATTTCCATGTGCTTTCTCTCTGTGGCCTCATCTAGTTCTTCATCTGTGGCCCTTCATCTAGACTTCTTTTAAAATTCTATTCATAAAAACTGTTTATCTTCTTTTAATCATAATTATTTTCTAAGCTACCACACATCCTTTTTGGAGGATGATGAGGTATTTGTACATGTATATGTGTACGTATAAATGAACACATTAATAAACTGATTTGCATGAAGTAAATTTAAGTGTTTATCTACACTAATCTTATTATTTTATCATTAGATGGCAAACTCCTTGAGGGCAGAGGATCAGACTCCCCTCTTTCCCAGGATATCTCTAGTACAAGCTTGTAGGCCATTTCAGCCCTTCATTTCTGCATCACATAAAGTAGCTGACCCATGTTTAGGGGTCTTACTGTATTAAAAATAGACATCTTAAAATACCAGGAGCTCCTCCAGCATGGCAAGATGCATGGGAATAAGAAAAGGCCTATCATGTCTCCAGTTTATTCACATGGGAACATAACTGCACAGGCTGGAACATGGGATAGACTGGCCTGCTCTTGGTGAATGGCTCTTTCACATTTTTTACCCAAGTGCATAAAAATAAATTTGGTTAAACTAAATATGCATATCCTATAGCACCCAAAGGAGTTCTGAGTGCAACAGAAAAACATTACCATCCCCTCCTTTTCATGTAATCCTCAAGAAAACCTCTATTGGAGCCCAAGTGTTTTTAAATAAATATATTTTTTAAATTGTGGTAAAATATGTATATAAAATTTACCATTTTAGCCATTTTTAAGTATACAGTTCAGAGGCATTAAGTACATTTACATTGTTGTACAACCATCACCACCATCCATCTCTAAAAATTTTTCGTCTTGCAAAACTGAAATTCAAAACCCATTAAATATTAACTCCCCATCCTCCCTTCCCAACCCCTGGCAAGCACCATTCCACTTTCTGTCTCTATGAGTTTGACTACTCTAGGTGCCTCATAGAAATGGAATCATATTGTGACTGGCTTATTTCACTTAACATAATGTCCTCAAAATTCATCCATGTTTGTCACATGTGTCAGCATTTCCTTCTTCTTTTAGGCTGAATAATATTCCATTGTGTGCATATACCACATTCTGTTTATCCATTCATCCACTGATGGATACTTAGGTTGCTTCCACCTTTGGCTCTTGTGAATAATGCTAATATTAACATGGGTATACAAATATCTGTTCAAGCTCCTGATTTCAATTTTTTGGGGGGCATACTCAGAAGCGGAATTGCTGGATCATATTCTAATTCTATTTTTAACTTTTTGGGGATCTCCCATACTGTTTTCCATAGTAGATCCACCATTTAATTTTCCCAACAGCATTGTACAATTTCTCCACATCCTCATCAAAACTTGTTATTTCCTGTATTTTGTTGCTTTATTTTACTTATTATTAGTTTCAAGTATTCAGTACATTGGTTAGACATTATTTTTTGTATTTTTTATAACAGTCTGCTTAACAGGTATGAAGTGATATCTCATTATGGTTTTGAATTCCATTTCCCTAATGAATAATGACATTGAGCATCTCTTCATAGGCTTATTGGCCATTTGTACATCTTCTTTGGAGAAATGTCTATGTAAGTCCTTTGCCCATTTTGAATCAGGTTGTTCAGTTTTTTGTTGTTGTTTAATTTCCTATATATTCTGGGTATTAATCCCATATCAGATAAATGATTTACAAATATTTTCTCCCATTCTGGGCTGCTTTTTCACTATGTTGATAATTTCTCCTGATGTTACCAAAGTTTTTAACTTTGATCAAGTCCAGTTTGTCTATTTTTTTCTTTTGTTGCATGTGTCTTTGGTGTCATATACAAGAACTCACTGCCAAATTCAATGTTGAGAAGTCTTCCCCTCGGAGCCCCATTTAAATAAGTCATTTTATAAGGGTTATGGAGAACACCTTTAGATGGAGCAAAAAGATAACCAAAATCCAGAGGAGGATTTTACTCTTTTGCCAGGGACCCCACATCTTAATAAGTGATCCTTGCCATTGGACTCTGATCAGCCGTGATAAGAAAACATGAAAGAAGAGAGCTGCCTCCAATCATCAGTAACAGGGAACATCAGGGGAAGGGTCTCCTTTCTACATCAACATTTACATTCTTCTCCTTTACATGACATTGGACCAAACAAAGGGTGAGGGGACCCACGGGCTTCAGTTTGCCCAACTGAGTAACTTATTCCATGTGGGTCTATATATCCATGTATGGTTCCTCACCAACACCCCCATCCAATCTTCATCTCAAAGTGTTGAATGAATGTTGTGCCCATGAAAGACAGAAACTCTGACAAGCAATCAGGGAAGGACCACAGTCAACGAGCTGGGTAAGAAACCAAATCCAGTCCTGTCATGATGTCAACACTGAGATGTGCAGAGCCTGTCCAACTGCTGACCCTGGCTTCCCATGCAAGATTACAGCATGGCTTGAGAAGCTAAATCACCAAAACCAGGACTGTCTCTCTCACAGGCAAGCTCACTAATGCATGCATTTGCACACCTATTCTGAACACTCACAAATATAGGCTTCGAGGCACTCCTGTCTAGCTGAGATTATTTCTGGCCAGAAATTATAATAAGAATGATAATAACCAGTCAAGATTGTTCTGTCCCCCCAAAGACTGGCATTCATGCCATCAGAGCCATCATCACTATGACCTTATCCAGTGTAGGAAAGCTAGAAAGGCAGACCCAAAGTAGCCTGAATAGGAGAGAACAACTACACAGTTCCTGTCCCCTCCACCCTGCCCAATCCTGATGGGCTGATCACCTTTGGTTGTTGTGATTTAGGTAGGAAACAGGGTAAGCTTTGGAGATGAACTACATGGTTGATGGACTTGTATCTCTGCTTTAACATTTACTAGTTGTTGACCTTGGCCAAATAATTTGCATCTCAGTTTCCTCATCTGTAAATGGGAGTAATTAAGTCCTACTTGATATGCCATGAAGGTTGGCAATGGGAAGTGCCCAGCACATACTAACACTGAATATTCATGGTGGCTGTTCCCACAGTGGTCTGTGTATCTCTCACTGACTCCCCTTTAAGTTCCTCAAGGTGGGGAATTGTGATTTATTTATCATTAAGCCCCCAGCACATAGTAGATCCCCAATAAATATTTGATGGATACACATCCACAATAAGACTCTTCTTCTCTTAACTCTGTATATCATTTGATTGTGAGTTTGAGGTGGAAAAAACCATAAAGAACTGCCCCCACAGTGCCTTTTCAGAGTTAAACCAGCTTCCTCTGAGGAGCTGCACATCAGAACAGTTTTGAAGTCTTAATAGAGAAAGGAGGCCTTTGAAGAGCAGAGCTACCTAGAAAGTATTTTGCATAACAATACACCCACAGATTTTAACTGAGCACTTTTCCCAATTCCTGTGGATTCATTAAACTGACAGCTTGGCAGCAGCATATTGATGCCTGTTTTCTAGATAACACAAGCTGTATGGGTGCCTCATGTTTAATCCACTCTATGAATTTTTAAGCAATTGTGTGAAAACAAAAAACTCAGAAAACAAAGAAAAGATGATAGGTTAAGTTATTTCACCTAAAAAACAATGTGTGTCTCCTTTCTGTCCTTTTCCTTCCTTAAACTGGGTATATCTCGGTTTCTGGTTGTTTCCCTTTGCTCAAAGAATTTGAACTGCAGCCACTTCTTTTACCTGTTAAAGAAGGCTGTGCTCTAGGTCAAGAAGATAAGAAGCTCACACTAGAATGTGAAGCAATGCATTGCTCCCTTTTAAGAAATACTGCTATAAGAAAAACAAAACAAAACAAAAAACAAACAAACAAAAGTCAGCTCAACTACACAGTGTGTTTAGTGCTGAAGCTGATGTACATTCTGGCACAGTCTCCAATGGACAGGTAACAGCTCACAGACTGGCACCGCCTGTGAATCACACTTCAAGAAGTATTGTTCTAGGTTACTGAACTCCCTCTCTGCCTGAGAATGTACTAGAATGACATTTATGATGACATTTGAAGGTTGTTTGGCCACCTAGTATCTTTATCCCTTCTTTGGTAAAGCATCACAATACTGAGGATCTGTCATACCTTCTCATAGTCTCTGTGATCCAGGTAGAGATCCTTTATAATGAGGGTTGGCTAAACAGTGCTCTAAGTCACTCCAGCCACTGTGACTGTCTCAGTGATTTAGGGCCAGCCAATCAGCATAATTCTAATCTTCTGCTTAGCTTTTAGATCTAAGATGCAACCAGAGTAAATTCTGAAACTCATGCAGGAGCTACAAGAAAAAGAGTCTCTTTCCATTAGACTTAAAATCATGAGGATGTGAGTCTAGAGTCAACAACACCCATGAAGGGAGAGACTAGCTGTGAAATGGGGCAAAAACAGAGAGAGAAAAACTGGATTCAGAGTATGTCATTGGAACATCTGGATGAAGCTTTGCCTGAAGCTGGTAGCTACCCTCTGACTTTTCAGTTATATGAACCAGTGAATTTCCCTCTTACTTAGACAAGTTTGTGAGCTTTATTAACTTACAACCAAAAGAGTTTGAAATTATGCATGACTATTATACCCAGGACTCATTCTGAAATCCATATACATTGGTCTTAAAGAGCAAATCTATAAAAGCAAAAAGTCAGAAGAGCTGCCACTATCTGGAACCAGAGGCAGATAACCAAGACTTTCCACAGCTGAGTTCCTTCTTCTGTCAGGTATTTAACATCTGCCCTACCCATCACCTATGAGGTGACTATGAGAATCATATACAAAGATATAGAAAAAAATCACTCTGGAAACATGAAAAGGCACTGTACAAACAAACAAAAAAATACTGTTATTATTAGCACAACACCTTAGTTATTAAAACTTAAAAATTCTGGCATCCATAACTACCCAGATTCTATAAAAAATTTAATAGTTTTTGGACAACACATTGTTTTTTATCAAACGCTATACTCTGGTTTAGGAGAGGAAGCACCCTCTGCAGGCCACAGGCTGTAAAGTGAGGCTGCAGACTTGCAGGAGCCTCACGGCATCAAGAAGAGGCAGCTGTTTCCAGTGATAAGGGGGGAAAAGGAAACGGAGTAAATAGAATATAGATCTCTAACCACTGCAACAAACATGTAAGAAAATGTATTTTAAACTCTCCAAGCAAAAAAAAAAATTTTTTTTTTTTTAGTTTTAACTTGCAACTCTGGTTACTTATAGGGTTCTCTGGTTTTCTTTGTTGGCTATGAAAAGATGACCCTTGTAAAATAACATTACTTTTGTAATTCTGCAGGTTTCTAAATATGTGGCCATTTTTGTATTTTCATATAACAAACAAATAAACAAAAGTTTTTATTAAACATCTATTATAAAAAAAAAAAAAAGAGGCAACGGAAAGCCAGCACAGGCCTGGTGGTCTGGGCTGAGTACCAACATGCACCGTGGGTCATTTCTTAGGCCCACCAAGGATGTTTCTCCTTGACTACACACATCATCCATCTACTTAAGCTTATAAATCATGAAAGAAAAATGATGATTTAATTTATAAATTATCACTATTAATTCTTAACAGCTACTTTGCAACTTTGGAGATGTCCTAACAATAATATTGTGATCCAGTTAGGCATATCTTGCTTGTTTGTTTTTACTGTTTTCATATCTGAGATCCAAGGGACCAACATAACAATTAACTTTACATAAAAAGACCAAAGTGTTTTGCAAATTTTGTATTTTCCCCCCAAAAAAGGAATGCAATCATTTTCTGATAAAAACAGAAGTCTGGGCACAAAACGGGAAGAGGAATTACTACTGTTGCTAATTTTTAAGCCGCATTCTGAGTCTCTGGTCAGTGGTAATAGAGTCTCATTTCATGGCAAAATAACTCAGTTTTTGGAGTTCCGTATAATGTAACCAGAAGAAGTTTCTCCTTCACAGCTCCCACCCTTAAGGAGCTCAGTCCTGGGGGGATGAGGACAAATGAACACTTGTTTCACCAGCATACCCATGTTACTAGGTGTCAACTCCATGCCAAGCATGTACAACCATGACGGAGCTCAGCATGCCCAGGCCACATCACCAATGGGCAGGGTTATGGTTCCCCAGAAGCAAGAAGCATCTTAAGCCCTCTCTCCCTGCTCCTGAGGATGGCCTGCATTGAGGCAAAGCAGGCTGGCCCTGTCTGTGGCAGGCTCCACAAGTGTCACTATTCTTTCTTTCTGCATCTCCACTTGTGCCTCTACTTATAAAACAAATTGGCCCTCCTGTGTTACCTGTGTATCTTTAGTTCAGTGGGGAAAGGCCCCATGTTGGTCTCAGGTCCAAGGCTTGTTCTCTAATTTAGCTATGCCATAGTTAAAGCTAATGCTTTGTCCCCTATTTATTCAGGGCACAATAAGTTAAAAGGCAAAGGGGCAGAAGAGAAAGGAGCTGCCTTCCCAAAACCTCTAATACTTACCAGTTTGGACAAAGCTCTGGAACCAGCATAAATTATACCCACAAACAGCACTGATGCAGGAAGCCATGTCAAAACATCAGATCTACAAAGAGGAAAAGAAGGCATAATTCTTGTCACTTTATATCCAAAAGTCCTAGCTGGAAGGTATCACCCTTCAGATAAATACAGTGACAGTGGTTATCTAAATAAACATCCCTGAGTGTCTCTAGAAGTGTGATGTAGTCTGTATCCATTGAGAGTGATAGAGGCTGACAAAACAATGTTGCCTACAGCCTGCCACTCTGCCAGCTACCTAGTGTTACTGATCCCACAATAGGGCATAGACGAGCTGGAGATAGAAGAAGCCTTCCTGCAGGTTTGGAGAAAGAACAAATCTAATTTTTTTAGGGGGTGGTGAACATTATTCTTTGGATTCAAGTAGCCAGAAGTTTTGAACCTATGCCAAATTATTAAAAAATTTAAAAAGCTATTTACCTAGGCAATATATCAAAGAGCTTCATGGAATCACAACAACAACAACAACAAAAACCCACAGTGTCAAAGAATTTAAAAATAAAAGACTGCTGGCACTTGAGCTGGGTGACCATGTGCTGACTTCTTCAACCATTAAACCTGGAAGGCCAGTTCCAGGAATATTAAAGGATTTGATTAGATTGTGGCCTCACCAAGAACTGCTTTTTCATTACAATTTAAAATATTGCTCTCCTAGTTTTTACTGGAGTTGCAACTTGCTTCCCCCATCAGTTACAAATGCATTTGGTCAACTAATTCAAGTTCCCAGAGTTATTCTAATAATAGATATAAATAAATGAAACCATTCCAGTAGAATATAACATAATAATCCCAACTAAACTCAATGAACTGCTCTTCTGGGATAGTGCCTGTTCAAGAAATGATCTTTGTTAATTTTATTTAGCATGGGCAGGCACTCCCTCCATAATCAGACCTGCTCTTGTACAACTTCCCAGGGAACATGGCATTAAAATGTTTCCAGTCTCTAGTAAGTCCCTACTGCCTGTATACGTTCATTCAGCAAATACTTATAGCAACTTGGAAGGTGGTGACAGCACCAGAATTAATAACATCACAGCTGACATTTGTTGAATACTTGCTACAAAACAGGTACTATGCTAAATGTTTTCTACACTGTATCTTTTAAAAATCTGCACAATAATCTAATGAGGAAAGTATTACATTGTGCAGATGAGGAAACTGAGGCACAAAGAGTTTAAGTAAATTGCCTATGGGCAGAAGAGCTGATAATGGCAAAGTGAGAATTTGAATTCAGGTCTGCCAGAGCTCAAAGCCCCAGATTTTAACTACTCTTTCATACTTTACCCTCAAGGACCTCATAATGTAATGGGAGACATTGACATATAAATAGATAAACTATAAACACATGATTTTGCTTGGGTAGCAGACTAAGCGGCTAATAATCTGAAGAATAGTCTCTGTTATTACTACTCCTGCTGCAATAATAGATGTCTGCGCTTCCAACCAAAAGGTGAACAGAGAAAAGATGCCATCCTCCATCTTACTGGGTCAAGCATAACATCAGCCAATTGCTACTCCTCTTAGAAAAGGCTTTCCCATCAGACATTAAGGGTCATAGGAGATAGGATCCAGGCCCATGGCCTGCTGTGCACCAAAGAAAGCCCAGAGCACAGAGAGCAGGAGCATTGACGAGGAAGGAAGGGGTGCACTGAGTGAAATGGCAGCTGACCTAGCTGCCGCAGGCCCAGGACTTTGGAATGTAACGTCAGTGAGGCCCCGATATTTGTGCACCATCCCCTCTCAAACAAAATTCCTGCTGAATTATGTACTCCAAGATGTGTTAGGGCTGCTGAGTAGCCATGGATGTGAGGAAAAGAAAATATGGCTAGGAACATCTTGTATTTTAACTCTTCTACCCTAAAATATGAAGAAATAATTTTAACTAGAAAAAATATACACAGGTCTAATTAGACAAAAAGACTTCTGGGAGATGCTACAAGGCAGCTGTGTGAGCATTTGGCTGCAAATATGGGACTGTGACCCAAGCACAGGGCCACTCGTGCTTGTGCTCTTCACTATTATCTCATTCAGGGTCCATCTTCAAGCTGACAGCCAAAGCAACATGCACTAATGGTGGAACTTTAGACACCTGCAGAAGTGGTTGGCTGCAGAGCCCTTTCTTGGCCCTGTCCCCAGTCACTTATCACCAAGACAGCTGCCTTCCTCCACCACACACCAACATAAAACTATAACTGCTATTAAGAATAATAAATGTGAATCACTGGAGTAAATGCTGCCAAAACAGGTGTGGGCAAGATCAGTGTGAAAAGACGAGGGGAAGAGAAAAATATAATTAAAAATAGAGGAGGATTTTGCATTCATATTGTTTCAAAGTATCAAAGTTCTCATTTTACTGAATACCATAGACTGTATATTAAGTGTCATTTATGCAAGAAAAGATTTGAGGGGATATTAGTTGACAATGCATATATAAAGGAAAAGCCTTAGTAAAAGATAAGCAAATTAATGCACATTTATTTCTGGGGCCAATAAAATTCATGACAACTGAGTGTTCCATATTGTCCCAGGTAGTGTGGAGAGAAGGTGAAGACACAAGCTAAAAGTGTGGCAGTGCTTCTTTGCACTTTTGCCATCTCTTGATATGTAATTTTTAAATCATTTCTTCAAGAAGAAATGAAACTATAATTTTAAAATCCTAGTTAGCTCTGAGGAGCTACGACTGAGGATTATTTCCTATAGCGATATAGCAACAGGGATAAAAATCATACCTGGTCTAGGACACTAGAGAGTATCATCTTAGAACATTCACATAGTTACCCAAAGCATTGGATATTATAATTAGCTCTCTTTGCTCCCAAGGAACATTCCAGCAATTAACTAACTTTAACCAGTCACCCTAAGGGATGGACAGACTTCACACATTTCTCTGGGCTGTGCCCTTTCTTCTAGATCAGGTCACCTAGGGATGGGGTCATCTAGGGGTCATCTAAGGGTAGGAGCAGGAAGGGTGCATAAGTAGAGAGCAGAAGGTTGTTATGCAGTGGAAGGAGTGTTCCATATCTGTGGTTGCAGTCAGGCAAATCTTCATACAGAAGACATATCCCAACTCTAAAGCTAATTGATTCATATCCCAAATCTAAAGCTAGTTTGCAATAAGAACTCAGTTTTCTTCATTTATAAAATGGGGATAATAACGCTCAGACAGCAACTGAGATTAGCTAAGAGCGAATATGCAGTACTTGGGGCAGTGCATGGCACATTAAAAATAACAAAACACTCGATAAAGGTTCTCCTCTAGCTTTTCTACACATAACTCCAAGGACAGAAGCCATTAAGGAAGATTGATAGATCCACCTAAATAAAATAGCCAAAAGACACCATAAAGAAAATTGAGAGATAATTAATGAGCCAGGAAAAAATACTGGCAACATATAAAACAGGCTGAAGTTTAATATCCTTAATGTATAATGAATGCTTGCAAATCAGTAAGAAAAAATTTGATTCCCCTCAAAGAAAAAAAGTGAACAAAAACAAGTAATTTTCTCCTCCCCTCTCCTCCTCTTTCTCTTTCCTCCCTCCCTCTCTATCTCTCTCACACACATACATGAAATACAAATGATCAATAAACATATAAAGTTATTCAACCTCCTTAATAATAAAATAATTTTAAATTAAGACAACACTATACCAGGTTTTGCCCAATAAATTAGATATTTTTAAAGTTAGTTTCGAATATAAGGGTCATGAAGTCAATTCCTTTATATTCAGCCCTGAGGTATAAATTGGTATCTTTCTGGAGGGCATATATATAGTACATAGCTACAGTTATCAAAAGCCTTAAAAATTTGCATACTCTTTGAGCTATTTAAAAGTATCCCAGATGTTTTCATTTACAAGTGGAATAAAACTGCATTCTGGTCTCACTGCCGGTCATCAGATATGCTAGTACCCTGCCTGGAACCTTCTCCCTCCGGACACCTGAATACCATAGACTGTATATTAAGTGTCATTTATGCAAGAAAAGATTCGAGGGGATACTAGTTGGCCCACTCTCTCACATCTTCAGATCTCTGCTCAAATGTCATCTTATCTGTGAGTCCTTCTTACTCACCTTATATAAAATATAAAATAATCCACTGCCACAGACACGCACACGCCTATCCCCTTAACTGGCTTTATTTTTTCTCTATACTTATCGCCACCTGACACATCATACACTTCCATTTTCATTTGTTTTTTGTTTGTCTACTTCAGTTCGAATGTAAGCTAGTTGAGGGCAAGAATGTGTGTCTGTTTCGTTCACTGTGTACCTAGAACAATGCCTGGAATATACAGTAGGCACCCAAATATCTGTTAACTGAATCACCATGTATTACTTTTCTAACTTAAAAAAAGTTTTCCCTTCTCTCTCTAGATTGGTATGAGGGAAAAACAACAAAATATATCAAGAATCTTTAGTTGTGACCTCAATTCACATTTCTTCCTCTGTTTTTCTTGAACCCTTCAGAGACTTTAAATAGAATTGTTGGTGCTTATAGCTACTTAGTTTTTAAGGGCAGGTGTAAAAGCAATAAATACCTACGTCCTTCCATCTGCCCCTTTAGAATGGCCTTAATGGGGAATTTAAACAATTCTAGTTCAATAAACTTTTATAACACTCATGTTATAACCCGTAACTATGACAACAAAAAAACTGCATTAAAAATCAAATGAATTTGTTTTTCTTCAGTAGACATAAACTTAGAAACTTGGAACATAGGCTATTTTGTTTTTCTATAATAATTTATCTTTTTCTTCTAAAAAAGTAGTACCTCTCCATGCTAGAAAATCTTGAAAATAGAGATAATCAAGAAACACATTACATTCCTACTACCCTAAGATAACTATTGTCAACACCTTGCTGTCTCCTTTTAGTGTCACAGGCACATATCTGAGCACTTGAACAAAAATGGGATCCTACTGTATATATTGTTTTATAATCTGCTTAACTTAACACCTTTCCACGTCAAAAAACCATCCCCGTGCCCCAGGTGGAGCCACAGACCATACTCCAGGTGTGCCAGGCCTGGGTATGCCAGGCACCCAGTGTGAGCCACAAGCATGTGGGAGGAGACTCTCCACCTTCAGAGATCCAATTCTTAAGGGGACACGACAAGATCCATAGGTCAGGGGTGGAAGTGGGGAAGGGGAATTAAAGAGGGGAAAAACAAACAAAAAAAATCCCCATTTATTAATTATTAAATATTAGGCTACTACTGGACATATAAGTTAACCCAATTTTTTACTATTTTATTGCTGTAGTGTGTATTCTTGAATATATTCTCTTCTCATATTCATGTTTTAGCAATATTCAGGATAAATTCCATGAAGTGGAATTGCTGTTTAAAAATAGGTTGCATCAAAGTTTGTAACTGGCTATAAAATCACCTTCCAAAGAGGTTATACTGATCCACCCTCTGCCATAGACTACATGTTTCTGTTCCACCATAATTCATATTTTGAACCCTAACTCCCAGTATGATCTGGTCCATGGTATTTTTGTTACAGCAGCCTAAATTACAACACCCTCCTCTATAGCTATAATATTATGATTCTAAGATAGCCAGTGGCCTAAACATTAAGAACAAAGAGGCACATACAATTTATTAATGCACTCTTACTTTCTCCACCTTTCACTCATAAGGAGACACATCTGGGCCTCCATGCTTGTTTATTCTTTCATTGTCCTACATGCCAACAAAGGAGGCAAGGTGGAGTTAAATCCTGAGGTGGTCCTGGCAGAATCTTAAATCTCTGTGCTGCACGGCCTCTGGACAACTATCATGCCAGTTAGCGTGTGTGTGTGTGTGTGTGTGTGTGTGTGTGTGTGTGTGTGAATCTCACAGCAACCTCTAGGGTTCTAGAAAGATTACAGACTGTACAATTGCAGACTGCAATCCCTGTTGAAGAACTATTTGCCATGTGGCCTGGTTTAAAAATTGTGGTGATACATAATTTTTCTTACATGCTTTATGGTTATATCTCACATGATTTATAAGCACAAGTACTGCATCTTGTTTGAATTGTAGACTTGTTTTTTGTCTGTGCATACTCTACTGTCCCTAAGAACCCTGATGTAGTTAAAGCATTTTACAAGAAGCTAACAATAGTCTGTTGGTAAGAATTATAACACTGCTGTTATTGAGGTGAAGCCTAATTAAATTAAATTACTTGTTTTTCAAATAGAGCACAGATTACTGAGTGCTCTGTGAAAACACTCAGAAGTTTATTCCTTCATGGGTGCCTAAAGATCTCCTTGAGCTGACTTCTTGAAAACTCTGTGTTATACTGACACCCAGTGGACCTAAAACCAGTTTCCAAACATGAAAATAACAAGACAAAGCAAGATACAAGGGTTCATATGTTGGTTATTGGTGTTGCCTAAACAGTACTACCTTACAGTTGTCAAGTCAACATTTGCTTTACAGTTTACAAGGACTTCAGCATATATTCACTCACTACTTACAGAAGATGCCTAGATTTTTATTTATTTATTTATTTTTGGTCCATTACTGCTGAATATCGTCCTCAAAGAGGCTTATTCCCTTTTCCCCTTCCTGCCTACTTTTCTTAGACCTTTCTCCTTCCCTCTTTACTTGTCTTCTGATTCAAAGAGGGTCACATTCCCTCGACAAAGTTTAGCCCTAATACTCCTGGAACCCAAGAACCCTATGATAATACTGTTTCTCACAGAGCTTAATTTAAGAGTCGAAGTCAGCAAACCATAGCCATGGGCCAAATCCTGCCTGCTGCCTGGTTTTGAAAATAGCATTTTATTTGCACACAGCCACACCTGTCTGTTTATATACTGTGACTGCTTTAGTGCTACAAGGACAGAGTTGAGTAGTTGTGACAGACTGTATGGCCCACAAAGCCTAAAGCACTTCCTCTCTAGCTCTTATTTCATGACTCCTGGTTTACAATAAGGCAGCTTGGGTCTCACTTCTGAAATTTTTGAGCTGAGATGCCCAAGGCTTCACATATGAGACAGTGCCCCCAAGCTAGATATAAAGGACCCTGCTACTAACACTGAGTTCTATAAAGTTCCATTTCATTTTCAGGCACTTTTGTAACCGGTTCTAACCACTCAGAACTGTCATTTCCTCCCATTTCCCATTTCATTCACTGGCCCGAGATTCTCAACATGTAATGGCCCCAGTTCACGCTGAAATAGAAATCTTCTCACCTTCAGTGAGGTTCTGACAACCCCTGAAAGCCAACAAGAGCATCAAAAAACCCAGTTCTTAAGTCCCAACACCTCCTTATTTGAAAAAACACTGCTCTTCTCCCTAGTTGCAGCCTTGACTCTGCTGCAGTCTTCAGACTGCCATCTGCAGCCTCCACTGTCACCACCTCCCGTGACCTCCCCGCCAGGCACCTCAACCCCCCCTGGGAGAACCAGGGATGGATGTGCTACTGCGCCTTAGGAAATAAGACTACAGGGACAACACAGAACAGAAGAGATACTAGTACTAAGAAATGAAGACAAAACAAGAAAAAGGAAATATAAGTTTCCCAGGTCCCCAAATAATAAGTGAGGCAGGATAGAAGACATGCAGATCTTACTTCTAAAAAATATGAGAAATAAATCCCATGACAAGCACCTTGCTAGTCTACAATCCACAGTGACTGAAAATCCAACCTAATATATGAAATATAACACCTGTGGTCTCAGGTCTGGGGAGTTTTACAATGCATAGCGTTGGCTTGGTCTTGCAAAGAAGCCAGAAAGGGGCTGGTATGGACAAAGAGTGACAAGGACATAAGGTGTGGTCTATAATAAAGCACAAATTCAACAGATTCCTATCCACTGGGTGGTATAAGCACGACCTACACATATCAAAGGTCAAAATTCCTGTCCTGAAAAAGACAAATACTTCATGGCATCATTTATATGTGCAATCTTAAAAAAAAAAAAGTCAAACTCTTAGAAACAAAGTAGAAATTGGTTACTGGGGAAACATTGGTAAAAGGGTACAAACTTTCAGCTATAAGATGAATAAGGTCTGAGGGTCTATGGTGACTACAGTTGATAACATCATATTATATCATTGAAATTTGATAAGAGAGTACAACTCAAATGTCCTCATAAAAAAAAAGGTAAATACGTGAAGTGATGAATATGTTAATTAATTGGATGGTGGGAATCTTTCACAATGTATACATATATCAAATCACCACAATGTACACTTTAAATATGTTAAAATTTTATTTGTCAATTATATATCTCAATAAAGCTGGGGGAAAAATCTCTTCCTTTTATCATCTCTGGCCTCATGGACTCTTCTTCTCCTTGTAACTACCATAATCACACACCAAAATCAACTAGAGTTTATTTAGTATTATATCCCTTCAGCAGCTCTCAGCACATTTCCTGAGGAAGTTTTAGAAGCTGGTTTTATTTTCCCCCCATAGTAATCTAAACATATATACTTATAACATTCCTCTGGAGACAAAACAACAGGGAAAAATATCAAAAATATATCAGTCTGAGTGCTAACTTTCCTTTGTGAGCAATGATGACTTTTTATAAACCTACAAGTCACTTTAAACATGAACACATTAAAACATATCTGGGAAATTTTAACCACCAGTAGCTTTAATGAAATTTTAAAAAATTAATTAACCAATTTATAAAAAAAGGTACAATCTGGACCCTAATTAGTTGGCTCACTTTCATTTCTTTAGAAATGGAGCTGGGTTAATTCAGAGGTTTTTAAAAATATACTTGTTATGGTTCTCCAAAAGACTCTGAATGAAAAATTAAGAGTTGGGGGCTTTGCTTTCATCTGTTAGAAATCTCTAGTCACAAAGGTATTATGGCATAGAATTTTTAACTCAGAACTTCTCATACTTGAAAACTTGAAAGTTAACTTTCTCTCAAGTGTCATGAACAAAAAGTAGCAAGCAGGTTACAAATTACTTTCAAAGTGTTTTTATTTAAACATGTAGCCTGGTGATACAGGAACTGGAGGATGTATTAAGTCTCCAGTGAGTCTGTCCTCAGCAATGGTTCAAGAATCCAGTAAAGAGCATTGAGTTATCAATGGGTTACCAGACGAAACAGGTCACATGTTCTTTTAGAATCATGTTTTGGATATATAGAAAGCCTTCAGCAAAGGACTTGAACATCTGCTAAAAAAAAAACACTTCAACATTCTGCAATGGCTTGGCAACAGCAGTAGCTGCTATATAACGACAAGCTTGTAGCTGGAAACCAGTGCTGTTTCTCCCAAGACAGAAGCCTTCACGGGCATCATCCAACAGTTTGTAATAATAGCTGGTTGCCAGGAAAACATCCTGGGAAGAGAAATATTCCACCAGGTCACTTGGTGGAGTCAATACACAACGTGGTCAGAGACTGACACAGCAGATGTGGCCTCTTTGCAACATAAGAAATATGGTGTCAGGTTCTGTAACTTGTTTGAGAGCGAATCTAGTATTCTGCTCTTCTCCAGGCTATAAGGACAATCGCAGTGAATTCTATGTGACATATGCTATCAAGTACCAATTTGGGACTCATCCTTCAGCCCCATCATTGTAATCCCCTCTCCACAATGACCTCGTGGACTCCAAACTGATTTCCTGCTGTGTTTTCATTTTTAGTAGAACCCAACATCTGCTATCTCTGCGCAAGTATACAGTCACACCACAAAGCTGGGCTTTGTTTCCCTAAAGACATCATTAAACAGCCAAGCCCAGTAGGAAACAGCAGCACGACGACAAACACAAACCCAGCTCGGCCATACACAAAAGAGTATGAGCGCTGGGTCCTTGCTATTAGCCATCTGGTAACTCCCATTTGCCAAGGGTCCATGTGGCAACTGGAAATCCCAAGATGTGTCACAGGTATACCACAAGATCCACTCATAACTGAGACATTGGGATCTTGGCCAGGAAGCTTAACTGAGCTGACATCACGTGTGTGGTCATGAAACCACCTAAGGAAGTCCAGGAAATAGAGGTGAAAAGGTGTCTAAGAAGTTTAGCAAGGGACCTGAAAGGGATATGGTCACAGATCTTCTGGGATGATAGAACTTGGTATCCTGTGAGTTCAAGGGACAAAAGTGTTTAGTAGGTCTCAAACTTCTACTGTCAGAGGACCACTCCTGCCAGGGAAATAATCTTGAGAATCTTTGACTTTGCCCAGTTCTATTAGTCATTCCTCTCTCCATCCACAAAAAAAAGCAATAAATGTATAAAGAATTCCATCAACAGATGAGTGGATAAACAAATGTGGTACGTAATATGGCATACATATAAAATGGAATATATTCAGCCTTAAAAAGGAATGAAATTCTGACACATGCTATGTTAAATTAAACTTGAAGACAATATGCTAAGTGAAAAAAGCCAGTTATAAAAGGACGAGTACTGTATGATTCTACTTAAATGAGGTAACTAGAATAGGCAAATTCATAAATATAGAAAGTAGAATTATGGTTTACCAAGGCTAAAAAAAAAAGGGAGAATGGGAAGTAATTGTTTAATGGGTACAAAATTTCTGTTTGGGATGATGAAAAAGTTTTGAAAATGGATAGTAATAATGATCATGCAACAGTGTGACTGTCCTAAATGCTACTGAATTGTACACTTAAAAACTATTAATAAATGGTACACTTTATGCTCTGTTCTTATTATATACAAAAAATTTTAAGTATGAATAATGGCATTGTTTTTAAGGAAACATGACTAAGGTAAATTTTAAAAGACTGTTATTAATAAGTAAATAATTTGCATCAGAAAGTATAGGATAATTATGGTCAGAAACATTGCAAGAGTGGAAGACCCATCAGATCAGCACTAGAGAACCCCAGTCTAAAATCTCAGGTCCCTCATTCCAGTCCAATCTCTTACTTCTGTGGAGGAATAAATTCAACCATCTGGAGTCAGAATGCTTCATTATTTAACTAAATATTAGAACTACCATGGGCCTTGTGAAGTCAAGGCCCATATTTGTTTAAATGAATACCCAGTTCTCACTGAATTATCATCTAGCATAACAACGGAGCATAAAGTAACACATTTAACATGACATATAAAATCTAAAATGTATCTTTATTTGATCAAGTTGAGGATACTATACCACAGAAATGGAAAATCAGGACTAATGAACTACTCCTTTGGATTAGTTAAGCATCTTGAGTGAAATGTTCTTTCAGCATATGGACTATGATGGACTATGATGTAATCGGGTCAGGGAAATTAATCCACACCTTATGTTCCCAGGGCTTTTCCTCCATAAAGCCTCCTAATACTAATTTCTTCCTCTCTAGCTTTATATCTTCAGAAGAAGCCAAATTTTCTAGTATTTATACTGGACATGCTTTCAAAGCTTCTCCAGAGTGCCAAGCAAAGGGGTAATTTAGCCATTAAGCAGTTAATCATACTATTAGAAAAGATGGGCAGATAACTTGGACCATGAGGTAAATGACTTGGCCTGATCATTCAATTGGGATGTCTATCTTATTCATATAAACCTTGATTTCATTTTCTTTTCATGTTGTGCATCATTTCAGGCAAGGCATGAGATTCTCAAAGAATCATGAGGATTTATCTAGGTGAGGCAGAATTATAATTTGGGCTGAAAAATGTCATGGTCTTTGAGGTTTCTTTTAAATATATTTGAAAAGCTGTCTCAATAGAATCATAACGATTAATGTTATGTATGATATAAATTGGACCTTGGATCAGTATTTGGAGGTGTGGGGCAGGAAAAAGAGTTACAAAGAATATTATTGAGAAAACTGGCAAAATATGAATATGGTCTGTAGATGACATAATAGCACTGTATCAATGTTAATTTCCTGATTTTGATAACTGTACTCTAGTCATATAAAAGAAGTATCCCTGCTCTTAGGAAATACATGCTAAAGAATTTAGAAGACGCACCTTACTCTCAAATCTGCAACTTACTCTCAAATAGCTCAGAAAAAAAAGTATATATATAAATAAATATATATAAATATATTAAAAATTATAGAAGAAGCAGGATAACATAATAATTGGAAAATTCAGGCAAAGAGTATGGAAGTATATATGAATTCCTGTCAGAAATAATTTCAAAATTTAAAAATTACCAAAAAATTTTTTTAATTTTTTTAAAAATTCGTTTATGGTGGTCTTATGATCAAAAACAAAGCCAAATTAATGTTGTATCTCAATTAATTTTAATATTATATTAGTGGCATCACTAACCAGAAAAACACTACATAATTTCTATTTGATTATAAAATCATTGAATCTCAAGGTTCAAGGGGAACTAAGAGACTGAACATCCGTGTTTCCCAATGTAAGAAATTAAGTAAAGTAAAAAGGAAGCAGGGTATGAATCATGAATCAAACACAGAAGACATTGTCCTACCTTGAACTGTTGCTGATCTCAGCCCAGCCCAGTTTCCACGATACATGAAGCAAAAGTCCACCAATTAACGTCTGCCACCTGCAAAGGATAAGGACCAATCTGAATTTTTTTTTTTAATTTTTATTTATTTATTTTAATCTGAATTTAACAGACTGCCATAGTCTCAAAAGCCATCTGGCACTGGAAGATCTGCTGACTGACTCAAACATACATACAAACACAATCAATCCTTCTTAGGTTTTTCCCCATGCTCTCCTAAATATCATCCCAATTCTCAGACCTGTCCTTCTCAGCTTCTATTATTCTCTTGAATACAACTATACCATTAAGTGCTGCCACTGGTACACTTTTCTTATTCTAGACTTTCCCTAAACAACCTCACTCACAGCTACCTCTTTTTTCACTGCAGATGATTCCCACTTTCCTTTCTCACCCAGATATCCCACAAGTTCCCAAATATAACATGCCTAAAACATTACCTTGAACTTCCCCCATCCATCTTGATCATCCTCCTGCTATCCCTAACCAGCCAAACCAGAATCCTAGCTGTCTTCTTAGCCCTTCCTTCATCCTCACCTCCCACATTTAGTAGCAAAATACTATTGATTTTATGCCCATAACAGCTCTCAAATCTGAAGTTTTCCTGTCTATGCCGCATACCTCTGCCTAATGCTGACTCATCATCTCACTCTTGAACCACAGCATTAGTGCCCTCTCTCAAGGGTTGTCCTACCCCATCCATTCTCTACCTTGCAGCCAAAGGGTTTTTTCTAAATGCAAACTTAATTATGCTTTTGCTTATTTTAAAAATGGTTGATTCTTCCCACTGCTGCAGATAGCAGTCCTCAGCTTCTTTTCTGCTACAATATACTTAGTGTCATGAAGCTCATGTGAGACACACTTCCTCAGCATGCAGTGTTCAAGGCGGAGCACAGGTTATAAAATGAACATCTCTCCCTCTTCCAAAGCAGAAAGCATGGCAAAATACCAAATGAATGAAAGAGGAATTGTAGGCATAACTTCATCCTGTTTCATTCTAATTGCTTTTTTATTTTACATGAATCATTCATAAATTTCAAAACCTTGTTTTTAGTTATAACTTAAGACACCACCCATGTATTGCAACACCACAGTTTGAATGTGCTGTTTGTTCTCTTGACCCATAATATTCTTCACATCTTCTTGTATGTTGGTGAACACCTGCTTATCCTAAAAGATCCAGGTTTTATTTCTCCTTTGTGAAGCCCTCGCTGACAGGCAGAACAGATATGGGTTGCGCCCTCAAACAGCTTGGTCTAGAACAGTGGTTCCCAACCAAATGGCTTTTCCCCCCAGAGGATATTTGGTAGTATCTGCAGACATTTTTTGTTGTCACAGCTGGAGGTGACAAAGGAAGAAAGGGTTGCTACTGGTACCTGGTGAGGAGAAGCCAGGGATGCTGATAAGCTTCCTATGATGGGCAGGACAGCCCCCATAACAAAGAATTACATTTGGGAAAGTACCCTCTCTTTACAAGAAAGAGAATGTCTGAGAGATGCAAGACCAGGGGCCAAAAAGCAAGTTAGGAGTTGTTAGAGTAACTTGAGATGACACTGCCCCAGCAAGGGGCTATTGGAGGAAGAAGGTGGACAGATTCTAACCATGTTTAGGTCCTGGTGGTTAACTGCATTTTAGAGATGAAGGAGACAAAGGAATCAAGAATACCTACCAGGTTTCTGAGTGAGTCAACTGGACAGAGAGTACCATTCATTGCAGGTAAATTTAAGAAACAGACAGAAGAGAAAAACAAGCTGACAATGGTGGGGAACTTTGTTTTCTTTGCTGATAAATCTTAAGTGTCTAGAATAGTGGCTGGAACATAGTATGCTCCCAATAAATATTTGTTGAATGAGTTACTCTGCCCTACTGTGTACCTCCTATGTGCCAGAAATTATTCTAGGCATTGGGGATCCTCCAGTAACAAAATGGATTTTTTTAAAACTAGTGCATTTGAGGCCTTTACATTTTTTGGAGGGAAGGTATATTCAGTCTGACCTATCCACAAACAAGAAGACGGAAAGGCAATTCAGACATAAAAATCAACCTTTCCCACATAAATTTGCTAAATCTCTCTACCTGGAGGGACAATCAGGATCAGAAAACAATTCTGATTCACAATATCCCAGCTTTAGTGACAGAAGTATAATAATTATAAAAAATATTTTTAAAGTTTTGCTATGAAATATTAGAGAAAAACTTGACAAAGTACTTCTGAAACTTATTAACTGATGTCACCATAATATAAATTTTTTAAAAAATAACATGCAAAAAAAAAAAAAGAAAGAACATATTGGCAATAATATAAAGAACAAAAATCCAAACAGATAAAAAAGTGAAGTGTTCTTTCATTCCCTGTCCACTATCAGCAGTTTCCACTTTCTCCTATTTATAATCACCCTCACTAATTTCTTTATTTTTTTTAATAAGAAACACACACATTTCCACAGATGGTAGTATTTTATACTGTAATGAACTTGCTTTTGCTCCCCATTAAATAATCCTGAAGAAATTTTCCATATCAATGCATGAGTTTCCTTATCATGTTTTAATATTTGAATAGTATTCCATTAAGAATACAATGTAATTTAATTGGTTCTAGATAGATAAAAATTAATTTGCTTAAAAATGCTTGCTGTCTACAGCCATGTCACCCTGAATGTGCCCGATTTCATCTGATCTCAGAAGCTAAGCAGGTTTGGGCCTGTTAGTACTAGGATGGGATACTACCTTGGAATACCAGGTGCTGTAGGCATTTAAAAAAAATGCTTGCTGTTGCAGAGAAGCAACGTTTCACTTGAATATCTTTGTACATATTTCATTGATGTAAATGCAAGTAAACCTCTCAGGCAAATTCCTCGAACTGGAATTCCTGAATTAAAAGACTTAAACTATTGCAATATTGTAATTTACTGCCAAAGTGCCATTCACAGATAGTATAGCAATTTGCCAGGCCATGATCAATGTATGAAAGTACCTGTTTCTACTTTCTTACCAATGCTATCATCAAATTTTGAAATTTTATTTGGAAAATCTTATAGGTAAAACTATATCTCCATATAGTTTTCAATTATATTTTCCTTATGAGTGAAGAATATGTCCAAAAGTCATTTGTAGGTAGTGATGTTTGCGTCTGATATTAATATATAATTTTAGTGTACTGGGATTGCTACTTTTTTGAAAATTACTGCTGTTTTATTCACAGTGAATATTCCATGGTCATATAAGGACAAAATCTCTATTTTCAAGATATAGCATTTGATATTTACCTATTAATTGTATTATTGAGCATATATATATGCTAGTTTTTTGTTTGCCCAATTGAACTGTCATGGGAAATAGTAAATTGTGTACTATTACTATATATTTCTATTTATCCCTGGGATTTCTGCACTTTTTGTTTGATAAACGATGCCCTGTTATTTGGCTGGTATAGGTATTCATTCCTACTTCATTTTAATTTTGAACTGCATATTCCAAGGTTATAATGCCTTTTCATTTTGAACTGCATGCTTTAGCATATAACATGTCTTTCTTCACTTGTTTAATGCTTTATGTCTTGAATTCAACCTTGTCTGACATTAAGATCATGACCCCAGCATTTTTGTTTGCATTTGTGTAATATAAAAAAAAGGAATAAGAATGAAGAATGATGAACTCTATCACATACTTATAAGCTATAATAATTAAAAACAATGTAGCACTAGCCATTTTCCATAAGAGCTGACAAATAAGTATCTAAAAAATTGACTCTATACTAAACTTATTGGAGTTATCACTTCTTAAATGATGTCAATGTTTATTCACTATGTTGTACACTTAAAACTAATAAAATATTATATGTCAACTGTAATTTTAAAAAAAGCTAAAGAAAAAATTTATTACCAAGATAATTCCCAAAACAAAACTAAAAAAAAAAAGTTTATTACCAAATAACAAAAAATAGACCCTAGAAAAACACCCTTATAAATTATATTAACAACTCAAAGACAAAGGAAGCATTAAACAATAAAATAATAAATGGAGCTAGTAGAAATGAAATTACAAGAGAAGGAACAATTTTTTCACATTGCACCATACACTATAATAAACAAGCAATGACCAAGAATTGAATAAAGCTTTAACAAAATGTAGGTGAATGTCTACGTGATCTTGTAACGGAGAGGAATAAACATAAAGGCAATGGTAGTGATCACAAAGCAACTAGTAATATATTTTCCCATATAAAAATAAACCATTTAAAAAATGAAAAGACGGTGGGGGCAAGGTGAAAAAGAGAAATATGAGTGTCAGAGCACTCTGTCCTGCTCCTACGATGCCTAGACTATTGACTGACCCTACACCATTTTTTCCTTCTATCTTCTTTCAAATAGCATCCCTCACTCACAAAACCACACACTGAAGTCATCCTCAGCTCTCTCTGTTGCTTCATTATTATGTTCAAATAATAAATTTTTTACAATGTCATTTAAAAAAAATATTTAAATAATCAAGATAATTTTCAACAAAATGACAAGGCAAAGAACAAACAAATTGCAAAAAAAAAAAAATAAAAATTTCCTATAAACATAATAGAAAAGTGGTTGGCATCCTTAAAATATGAAGAATACTAAAAACCATATTAAAAATAAAAGGAAAAAAGGCACAAATAGATAATTCACTGAAAAATGATCAATAATAAACATAACTGTCCCACTTCATGAATAATTTTAGAAATGATAAGATAAAACAATGTGATTCCATTTTGAGCTAATGAAATCAGTAGAAAGGAGAAAAAATGTTCATAGTTTGAGCTTGATGTCATAGAAACTTCATATTCAGGCAGGCTAACAATGTAAATTGATAAAACATTTTTGGTAAAAATTTTGTTAATATTCAAGAAGAATACTAAATAAGTAATTTAATACAAATTTCTTATGTAGGAATCTATTCCAAAGAAATAGTTAAAAATTTGGCAGAGTTGAATACAAAAACTGCCTGATAACACTGTTGTTTTTATACCCTCAAAAAGGACAAAATTTAAATGCCCATTAATAGAATGGCTAAAAAAATTATAGTATATCTATTTGGTAAAAAATCTATGCAGTCATCAAAAGTATTTCAAAGTGCATTTATTGATGCTGGTTGGATATTTTCTACAAATATGTATAAACAGCATAAAATATACTTACCCTTGGAACAATGTAGGGTAGGTAAATTTCAAGACAGACAGGACATACTGAAAAACAAATACCAGATTAATGAACATTTTCAAATTATAGAAAATCAATAGACATATAATCAAAGAAATCCCTACCAAAGAAACATATAAGTATATTCAAGTTTCAAGAAGGCCTTTATTCCTATCCCCTCCCAACCAAAACCACACACTGGGCAAGTCATACCTTTCAAGTTATACCAAAGAGAGTGGGCCTGCTTTCCCCCAGAGTCACCAGAAGCCTGACCATCTCAGTTGGGGAATGGAAACAGTACCACAAGCAAAGTAGGAGAGCAGCTGGGTGTAATGTTGGGATGGCTGACCCCTCAGCCTCTTCCCAGACTTGCAGAAGTATCATGTTGTAACCATAAGAACTCCAGAGAAAACTGGACAAATGCCCTGAATGCAGTCTGTTTTCTCAGAGTATCCACTTTATCTACTGTCCAGTTTATCTAAAAATCCAATCCCTTTCTTTGTTTCTCTTGGAGTAAAAACTGCATCCCGGTCTCTTCTTTGTTTTTCCTCCATTTGGGGGGTTTTGTTTGTTTTTGTTTTCTAGTATCTGGGTATTGTATTCTACCTTTCTGGGTATCTTTTTTGCTATTTTTTCTATTATTAAATGGCTTTAGTCAAGGCCTCTACTGATTCTTCACATGATCTAAAAAATGGTATAGACTAGTGTTTGGCAAGTTTATATATCTCTTTTTTCCCTGTGGGTTAGCCTACACATAATTGCCCTGTATGAGCTCCTGAACACCATTCTGGCTAACTGCCTGTGCACAAGTCTGTATTTATTAGAAATAAACCTACATTCTTCTCTGAAGTCTACTCACATAATTCAATATGTTCCTCTCCACTTTTCCCTGATACTGTGATTCTAAAATAGAGATAGAGAAAGGATTGAGTGAACATCTGGGCCATGTCCTACATCACCCTTAACTTTTGTGAAGATAAAAAATATATATTTATTTAGTTTATTGTGTGCTGAGCTTTGTCCTAGATACTGAGGGAGAAAGAAAATGCTGAAGCTCTCACTTCTCCTTGCTTAAAAACAGTGGGGAAAAAAAAAGTGAAAAAAAGAAATCTCTGACAAGGGAAATCTAAGTCCTAAATATTTCTCTTTTCAACAGTCCCTCATATTTTCCAAAACGTCACTCAGAGCAAAATGCTATTTTAGTAGAAGAGCAGTAAGAGCTTCTCAAGGAAAAAGGAGCAATTTAGGAGACTTTGAAAGGAGAATAGATGTGGGCTTTGCATCCATACTGAAGGCTTGTTAGCCATGAGGGAAAGGACAGGTGGCTGTCCTGCACCCTAGATCCAGTTACTGCTGGAACTTCACACAGACTGAAGGATAACAGATGGCTGCCTGGGCCCTAGGTCCAATTATTATTGCTGGAACCTCCCACAGGATGGATACCACCCTGACTGGGCCAGCCAGGTCAGGAAAGCCAGAACATTTGCTGTTCAAGCTCTAAACAAAAATCAACCATCCTTTTAAACAGTAATAGACTAAGGGATTAATCTAAGATGTACAAAGATTTTAAAATAAATTTTATTTCTACAAATAGAGAAAGTTTGAGAATACACAGAGAAATCTGAAAATAAAAAAACTAATAGAGAGTCTTCTAAAAACTAGAAGAAAAGATCCTCTGTTGGAGACACACACACAAAAAAACTTTCACTAATTCAAAAGAAAATTCATTTGTCAGAGATTAGGTGCAGGAGAAAATGCCCATGAGGTGCCCACTGCACAGCTCCTTTGCCATTTGACCTCTACTTGATCCAAGTCCACTCGCTTTGGCTGCTGAAAGGGTGACTGTCCTGGCTGAGAAGATGAAACAATGGCATAATCTAAGACTTAACTAAGTTCCTACCAGAATCCGGTTATGTACAACCACTTCTCCCATCCCTACCGGGCCCTCACATCTGCTCTTCACCACTCTCAACTTCACCTCCTTCTTCCTCTTTATACAGTCTCTTCATCTCTCCTTTTCCCTGCCTTCTGCTGTTCTCCTACTCTTCATCTAGCTCCCAATATTTCCTAAGAGCTCTAAACTAAAGCACTCCAAGCCATCATGGAAAATGCAGAAGGATGTCTTACTGCTTACATTCTGAGAGTCCTTGGGAATCTATGATTTCTATTACTCAAATTAGATATTCCCGGGAGCATGAGGATTTGGTTTATTTTTATCTAGCACCTTGCAACATGATACACATAGAAGATATTCAGTCATAATTACATTATTAAATGCTGTGGTGTCCCAATACAAAAATAATGCCTCAGATGAAAATGTGTATCCAGAGGGGGTATAAATTTCGGTAAACTAAATCCTATGCCTGCTGGAATTTTTTGCTTAGATACACATTTTTTTTACTTAGCCAATGCCATGACTTGTGGGCTATCATGAAGAATTTGTTACTCTGCCTCGTCCGATGATTATATGGAAATAAAAGGAAGGTCATTCTGTTTAAAATTGTAACATTATCAATATATTCATCAAGTTAGCTAAACAAATTAAAATAGTTAAGTGAAAAGGCCAGGATTTCACAAATTTACATATTCCTGAATAAATGCTACACACACACACACACACACACACACACACACACACACACACAAATCTTTTAGTTTAGCTCCCTGCCCCATGAAGAAAAAACAAATCTGTTAAAAGCTAATGATTACTCTGTCATACCATAAGCAAAAGACTATCTTCCCTTTCTCTCTTCCCTTCTTTTAGAATAACAATCACTTACTTTATGGTGTGTGTACTGTGATATTGGGCACTCCACCTTATAAACACCATTCTGATTAATCTTCATGACAACTCTTTGAAGTGTACTTTTTAATCCTATTTTAAATTTAAAATATTTAGGGTTAGAGAGATTAAAGTCCCAAAGGCCAAGTATGTGGAGCCAGGATGTAAATCCATCACTGCCTCCCAGCAAGATAGTATTAATGGATCCGTCAAGGTTCATCACCATGAATAATATCAACTGGACAGGGGAAGGGGACTTCAGTAGCATCCTCTGAATATACTAAAGACAGCCACTCACATTAAGATAGACAGTATAAGAAAATACTGTTTGTTAATGGTTCTTTCCCAGAGAGCAAGAGTGGTTTTTGTTTTTGTTTTTTGATTTTTGGTTATTTTTGGTGGAAGAGGGGAGGGTGGGTAGAGAAAGCAGTAAAAACCCTACAATGGAGGAAGATGGTCCTGGGCCTACTATCACAATTTTGACGTGGTGACCATCCCAGAGTCCAGAACAAGGGTCAATGCCCCACCTCAGCCCTCAAGGGTCCAGTATTTCCCTGCAGGTACCAAATCCAAGGCCAGCTTCCCACTCTTAAAACAAATGGTACCACTTTCTGCCTCATCATAAAAAAAAAAAAAGTCTCATGATATTACTTTAGAAAACTTAAGTTTAAAATTTATTTTAAAAAATAATTCCACGAAAAACTCTTGACTCTACTGGAAGTGTTAAGGAATCAGTGGTTTGAAGCGGAGATGGCAATGGATGGATCTCTTAACTTAAGAGCTTCTAGAATCTTATGGGGTTCTGGGGGCAGATGCGTTTGATTTCTTCTCCTATTCTTTCTTCCCAGGGGAAACTGGAGACCATCTTTTTATTTCTCTTAAAAGTAATGCATACAGCCCAAAATTAAGTTCCTGCAAAATCTCCAGTCAAAGAATCCGGTTTCCCAGGAGGCGTACAGGCTGCTTTAGACGGGACAGGAAACAGGGCAGGACAGAGTTCACCAGATGCTCTTTCTAAACGAGCATCCCACACAGAGTCGCTTTCTTCCTCTCCATCACCATCAAGGCTGGGGGGGGGGGGGAATCAGGTAAAAACCTGGAGGCGACATTTGTTCCACGTACAATTGCGGGGCTCCGACCTCTCACGTGCAATCCTCGCCTCCCCGCTCCCGCCCCCCTCACCTTGTTCGTGAGGTAAAAAGCCAGATAGCAGGTACAAAAGGCGAGGCCGACCAGGCACCTCCCCATGCACATCTGTCAGCCCGCGGCCCTGCCCGGGGACCCCGCGGGCGCCCCACAGCCGCCGCGGGAGCTGGGCCGCCGCGTCCGCGGCCAGGGCTGCCACGTGACCCCGAGTTCCGCCAATCGGCGCGGGGGCCGCCCCCAGCCCCGCCCCGCGCCTGGCTCTTAAAGGGGCCGTGCCGCCTTAGGCCTCGCAGCCTCGCAGTGGGCGGGGCGGTGTGTTGAGGGGGGAAGGAATGTGGAAGACTGTGGAGCAGGAACCAGGTCAGTGAAGGGAGGGCTGCGACCACCTGTAAGGAAGGAGCCGACAGAAGTTGTCAAAAAGTAGAAGAATGGAAGAAAGCAGTTGACAAAACCGTTCACGACACCCCATTACCGTTTCAAAAAAAATGTTCATAGCTATCGCTAAACGGTGAGACCAAAGGTTTGGGCTTTATTGCATTGTCCAAATTTTCTACGATGAGTCTGTAATACTTTTGTAATTGACACACAAAAAAAGCTAACAAGAATAAACGTTATTTTATGGTGCAGGAACTAAAATGAGTTTTTTTTTTTTTTCCTCTTTAGGACAAGTCATTCCATTGTTTTGAAATTTCCATAAAATAAGAAATCCTTCCCAAAGTGGAGTCTCAGGCACAGCTCCTGTTTCTAGTCTCTAGGGTGGAAAATTGACCTAGTTAGGCTTCTGGCAAATAGTAATAAGTATACACAAAAACATAATAGTGCACTTTGTCAGGCACGAGAGGTGCAAGTATTCCCCATACATAGAATTATACAGATTTTTAGAAATAACCCGCACACCTGGAAACCTTCATTTTTTTTTAATTTGTTTTCCCCATATAAAATTGTTATCAAACTGCATTATCCAAGCAAAACATTGGATGCATTGTCTACATAAAAGACAAGCTAAAAAGTTATTTTAACTTGATAGTATTTTAGAAAACCTATTTCAGAGCTAAATAATCCTTACAAAGAAAATTTTTGCCTCCTAGAATTTCCTTGAAATCAATGGTTGGTATTTACCTGAGATTTCCCTGAGCTCTTTTAGTAGATGGACAAATTCCATTCAGGCCTTATTATTTGTTGACCCTTTTTTTTTTTTAACAGAATTTGCTTAACAAGCAGAAACAACTAGAACAGCAAAGAACCACGCAAACACAAGTTGACATTTGTAGTGAATGCACTGCTAGAGCTTGCCAAAACTATTGATTTTTTCAAAGCTGCATTATTCTTTTTCGCAAAACAAACTAAACTAAGGCTGAATAAAAATAAAATCGTCAGGTCTTATATTTACAGACAATAAGCTGCTATATATGAGATAGAGGTAGGCCTTCTATACATACAGAAAGGTTTACCTACTTATGTTGTTGATTGAGATCTTTGAGACCATGATAAAAATATTTTTTAAACTAGGCATAGGATAGAACTTCCTCAACTTAATAAAAGGCATCCATGAAAACCCTACAGCTAGTATTATACTTAATGATGAAAGACAATGTTTTCCTCCCTAAGATCAGGAACAAGACAAGGATGACCATTCTTGCCACTTCTATTAAACATTGTATTGGAGGTTCTGGCAAGATAATATGCAAGAAAAATTTTTAAAAGGCATCCAGATTACAAAAGAATTAAAACTGTTTTATAAATGACAAGATTTTGAATATAGAAAATCCTAAATAATGCACTAAAGAAATACTATTAGAACTAATGAATGAGTTCAGCAAAATTACAAGATACAAGATCAATACACAAAAATTGATTGCATTTCTATACACTCGCAATGAACAATATGAAAATGAAATAATGGAAACAATTCCATCTAAAATAGCACTAAGTAGAATAAAATAATTATGATAACTTTAGCAAAATAAGTGCAAAATTTGTACTCTGAAAACTATAAAACATTGAAGAAAAACAAAGTCAATGGAAAAATATCCCATGCTCTTAGGTTGGGACACTTAATATTCCCCAAATTGGCACTATTCCCCAAATTGAGCTACAAAATGAATGCAAAACCCCCATCAATATTTCAGAATTAACAAGCTGGTCCTAAAATTCACAGGGAAATTCAAGAGACCTATGGCAGCTAAAACAATCTTTAAAAAAGAAGAACAAAGTTAAAGGACTCACAATTCCCAAGTTCAAAGATTACTACAAGTTACATTATCCAAGATAGTATGGTACTAGTATAGAGATACACACATAGATAGATCAATGGAAGAGAATTGAGATCCAGAAGTAAACCCTCGCATTCATGACCAATTGATTTTTGACAAAAGTGCCAAGACAATGCAAGAATAAAGAATAGCACTTTTCAAATGGTGCTGAGACAACTAGATATCTACATGCAAAAGAATAAACGTTGGCCCCTATTTTGTACTACATACAAAAATTAACTCAAATGTTAAGTGAAAAAAGCCAGGCACAAAAGACCACATGTTGTGTGATTTCATTTATGGAAAATATCTCAAACAGACAAATCTATAGAGACATAAACTAGAAACTTGGTTGCCTGGGAACTGGGAGGAGAAAGTGAGGGGAGTGTTAATGGGCATGGGTTTCCTTATGGGGTTATGAAAATATTCTAAAACTGATTTGGTTGATGGTAGCACAATTTAGTGAATATACTAAAAATCATTGAATTATAAACTTTAAATAAGTGAATTATATGGTATGTTAATTTTATCTCAACAGTTATTTAAAAAAAAAAAACAGCTTCTAGCAAAACCACACCCATAGACAACATCTACCTAGAAACCAAGGTAGAGAGGATAATGATTACCCTGGAGGTTGGCTATAACTGCAAAGAGGCATGAAGAGTACTTCTGGAGAGCTGGTAACAGTGATGTGGATGCTGCTTCCATGGTGTGCTCACTTTGCAAATTCATTTAGTTGTACACTTGTTTCTTTGTATTTTTTGTATGTATGCTTCAATAAAAGGCACATGGCACAAAGAGACAAAAATATGGAAAGTATGAAAAAGTAGTTAAGAGTTATGGAAGATAGAATGAGGTCTAACATACATTTAATGATATAAAAGAAGAATATAGAGAATGTGAGAGAGGCATTTTTTCCCAGAACAAATGTAAGGCATGAATTCTCAAACACAGTAGGGACAATGAATCTTGAACAAACTAAATGAAAAGAAATTCACTCTTAGACATATTTGCATATTCAAATTCATGTTTTTATTGTATTAAAAAATAACATAATTTACCTTCTTAACCATTTTTCTGTGTACAAGTACAGTAGTGTTAACTATAAGCACATTGCTATGTAACAGATCTCTAGAATTTTGCATCTTGATAAACTGAAAGTCTACACACTCTAAACAATCCTTTTTTCACTTTTCCTAGCCCCTGGCAACCACCATTCTATTTTCTATTTCTCAGAGTTTGACTACTTTAGATACCTCATATATGTAGAATCAAATATATATTTTTATTAAAATCATTCTTTTATTCATTTTTTACAATTATAGCATTATATCAATTTTTAAAACTTGCAGTAAAGGGAGCAAAACAAAATATTTATTATTAAAAAGTGGCAATGAGGTCTATGGCCATGCCACCCTGAATGTGCCCAATCTCATCTGATCTCAGAAGCTAAGCAGGGTTGAGCCTGGTTAGTACTTGGATGGAAGACCATCTAGGAAGACCAGGTGCTGTAGGCATAAAAAAAAAATAGTAAATAAAAAAAGGCCATGCGTTACATAAGGTTCAGAACTGTGAGTCCCATATGAACCTAACTGACCCATATCCATATCATTCCACTCCAGTAACCTTATGAAAATACTAAGTCATCACTTAGTATATGACAGACTTTCCTGCCTTACGCCAAGTCTTATACCACTGCTTCCACCTAAACTAGCTTCATAGTTTCTCTCTAGCCTTTGTGGCCTAGTTTGGTGGCACCTCCTCCTGAAGCATTCATTGTCCATAGCTGTCATTTGGCAATTAATCATGTACTCTTTTGAGATAGAAGTGTTGTGTTTTTACTTAATGCTGTGTGAATACATTATCTCTCCAGCTGTAATCTCACAATTTTGTTTGTCTCCCACAAGACTTCAGGAATATTTTGGGCAGTTAATAAACATTTGTTGATTGCCTGAAACAGCTACTTGTAAAATGAACTTAATTCCAATAATAAAAACTAAAGAGTTTTATTTCTGTTTCATTTAGCAGCCAAAGAATCTGCTGATTCTATGTATTTAGGTAGTGCAAATTCTAGAATAGCTTTCTCTCTGCTGAGCACCAGTAAGCTCAAAAGAGAAGAAAGAGTCAAAACTGGAGCTAAAGCCTTTAAACATTGTGCTTATTCCAATTCACAGCAAAATGACCATCACTCCATTCAAGAACTCACTATTAAATAACACAAAACTACATTGTTTTTGGTAAACCATATTTTCCCTATTAATAATATTTATAAATGTAAACTGTAAAATTTGTCAATATGGTAAATTTTCTTGTATCTTCCTACTTAAGAAGCATATGGTTGGTGGCATCAGGTATTTACCTTAATTGTAGACACAAACCTATTATAATTGTTAACCCACAAACTCTATTTTAACCTGGAACTCTAACCCATGATGAAAAAACTGCCCTTGTCTGCACAGTTTACCTTCTCTAAAATTTGAGTGTCCTCTGAGACTATTCATTTCTCTCTGGGAATAGATTCAGCACTCTTCACTCTCTCCAATGCAGCATCCAAAATGTTATCTTTGCCTTTTCAGGAACACACTCTCCTCTGGCATCTCTGTCCATCCCACCATCACTGTCCCTAAGCTTCCTTACCGGTATCATCTAACAACCTTTGGGGTAACAATCTGCACATTTTCTGAAGACTCTGACACCTGCTACCACTCTTCCATCCCACCCCAAGCTCTGACATCTTGCTGAGTAATTTTAAGGTCCATGTGGATCACCCATCCAATATCTTAGCATTTTATCCTAATCCCTTAAACTGCCCAACCTCATCCTTACCTCCTTACCGTTGCTTCACTGTGGCTTCCTCTGAGTTAAGAATGTCTTGCATCTGCTCTATCTCTAAATTTCTTTTTTTTCCCTAAAACTCTTAAACAGTGCACTCTTCTCTGTCTCTCTCTCTCTCTCTGTCTGTCTCTCTGTTTCTCTCTCTCTCTCTCTGATGAAATTCACATAACATAAATATAATTATTTTAATATGTGAAATTCAGTGGCCTTGAGTAGATTCATAATGTTGTGCAACTATGATCTATATCATTACCCCAGTTTTCATTACCCCAAAAAGAAAACCCTCATCCATTAAGTAGTTACTTTTGATTGCCCACCTCCCCACCCCATTATCTGGCAACCACCAATTTGTCTTCTATCTTTATGGATTTACCTTTTTTGAATTATTTATGTAAATCAAATCATATAATATGTACCTTTTGTGTCTGGCTTCTTTTACTTAGCATACTTTTTTTGAGGTTTTATCCACATTGTAGGACATATTGGCATTTCATTTTTATATTCATTTTCTTGTGGTACCATTATAAAATACCACAGATTGTGTGGTTTGAGGAACATAAATACATTATCTCTTGGTTCTGGACTCCAAAAGTTTGAGATCAAGGTGCTGATAGAGTTAGTTTCCTCTGAGGCCACTCTTTTTGGCTTGCTGATGGCTGCCCTCTTATTGTCTCTTCATATGGCTGTCCCTCTGTGCTCACACATGCCCCTAGTATCTCTTTCTCATAAGAACGCAAGTCACATTGGATTAGGGCCCCATTCTAATCCATTTTTATGTAGTCACCTCTTTAAAGACTTTATCTCCCAATACTGTAACACTCTGAGGTACTAGGGCTTGGGACTTCAATATCTCAGTTTGAGGGGGCAAGATTCAATCTATAACAATTCCTTTTTATGGATAAATAATGTTCCATTATAAATATATACCCTGATGGACGTTTGGGTTGTTTTCACACGAGAATTTGGTTGAGTACCTGTTTTCAATTCTCTTTGATATATACCTAGGAGTTGAATTTCTAGATCATGTGGTAATTCTATGTTTAACTTTTTGAAGAACATCCAACTGTTTAGTCCACTTAAATGTAACATATCCAAAATTATGATTATTCTCATCTCCCCTTTATTTATTTATTTATTTATTTATTTATTTATTTATTTATTTACTTACTTACTTACTTACTTACTTACTTATTTTAATGATCCAGCCAGTATTTATTGAGCTTCTACTGTGTACCAAGCACTGTTCTCAGTCCTAGGGACACAAATAGTGAACAAGACAGAAACAGCTCCTACTCTTACGGAGTTTCCATCCTAACAGGAGATGGGCAATGAACGAGTAAACAAGTAAATAAACAAGATAAATTTAAGTACAAAAAAGTACAGTAAATAACATAAAAAGATGGAGGATGATTGGAGATTGGGGATAGACTCTTTAGATTGAGTGCTCATGGAAGGCTTCTTTGGGGTGATAATATTTGCACAGATATCTGAGAAAGAAGAAGGATGCAGCCAGGGGGAGATGTGTGGGGAAGGATGTGAACAGAATGAAGAGAAAATAGGGTGGGAGAAAATTGACATAATCGGTATAGTTTCAGGCCAGAGAAAGTACACATGAGCCCTGAGATGGAATGTTTAGAGAAGAGCAATTCCGGAGTGGTAAACAAGAGCATAGTAAACAAGAGGAAGAGTGATACAAGAGAAGGTCTAAGATGCACAGGACAGCAGATCATATAGGATTTTTTTCTTTTTTTTTTTTACCCTATGCTATATTCTAAAACCCCATGACTGTTTTGTAACTACTAATTTGTACTTCTTCATCCTTCACCTTTTTCACATAGTCCCCCAAGCCCCCTCCTCTCTGGCAATCATTTTGTTCTCTGTATCCACAAATCTGTTTTCATTCAGTTTGTTGCTTTTGTTTCTTAGATTTATGCATATCAGTGAGATCATATGGTATTTATCTTTCTATGTCTGACTTGTTACATTCATTCATCTCCTTTTTAAACCAGATCTTCAGACATCACCTTCTATCCAGCTAACCTATTGAAAGCAGAAGTTATAGCTCAGCTTCTTGATTTTCACTGAGATGCTTTATCTGCCATTCCACTCTACCTCAACCTAGTACTACCAACAGGCACCTTGCCCCACCAAAAATCTTGGAAATAAGAGAAATGAAATGAGTTAGAATATTCAAATTCACCTTAAAGAAATTTTTTAAAAAATCTGACACTTGAACTTAGACTGAAAGTATTAATACATTCAAATAATGTGTCAGTGGAAGTCCAGACAACCCTCATAATCAATCACCTGGCAGCTTTTCTGTTTCTAGCCTCACTCCTCATCAATCCACTCTTCAGAGAGCTGTCAGAATTATCTTTTTAGTAAGCAAATCTGAAAACATTATTCTCTCCATTTAAAACCTTTCATAGCTTTATTGTCTAAATTCTAAAGTCCTTAGCATTAAAATCTTTTGGATCTGGCCCTTCCCTGAATTCTCCAACCCAATTTTTACTTTGCCCCTGGTGAACCCTAGGTCTTCCCAAGCCAAACCACTTGCTCTTTTCCAACGAATACTGTATACGACTCCTCATATGTGGAAGCCCCCTCTTGCCCTATAGCCCATCTCACTGATGCCCACTCACCTTGCAAGTTTAAGCTCAGTGTCACCTATTTTATGGAATCTTTTCTGAACATGTGGATAGATCTGACCTCTCACTCCTTGATTCCCCACAGGGCTCTGCATATAGCTTCTATCATAGCATCTTAGTACTTAATTGTACTTTTGTTTATGATTTCAGGGTCCATGAGGACAGGCACATATTTTCATTCATATTTGCCATTTCGATGTTAGGCACTTCAGAAGGCATTCAATAAAAATTTGTTGAATAAATGATCTAAAGTTAATATCCAGATTCTTCATTCTACTTTCAACTTCTGGTCCTTTCCTGAATACTTCTCTCAAATGGCCCATTTTTTGTCATGTACTATGTTTCAGCCTTTCTTTCTGGTCTGCTCTTTTTCTTTCAATCTTTTTCCTTTAGAAATTCTGGACTTATTTAATAGGAGACTTCAAGTACAAATTGCCAGTTATAAAAACAGTCATGGGTGTAAAATACAACAAAGGGAATATAGTCATTAATATTGTAATAACTATGAATGATATCAAACTGGCACTAGACTTATTGGGATGGTCACATTATAAGTCATATGATTGTCTAGTCACTATATTGTACACAGGAAACTAATATAATGTTTTATATCACTGTAATTGAAAAATAAATTTAAAATATATACAGCAAAAAGAAAATACAAAACAAACAAAAATAATAGAAGGCTCCAAAAACTTCTCTTGGTTGATGCATTCTCCTGTTTCTTTCTTATCCATAAGTGAGAGGTCTATCTAATTCCTGGTTACACCCATTTTTCCTCAAATATTTATATTCCAATTGTAATCCTTTGAACACTAAGAGGGAATGCAATTTCCACATACATTCATAAATATAAGCAACATTTGCCAAGCATGGGTCTGTATCCTGTTATATAGCTATAGTTTTGCCTCATATTCGTTTAGAGTTTTTGGAAGATTCAGAACATGTTCTGACCTGGAATGGGAAGGAGGAAAGGGTTGTGTGCTAATATGGGAGTTTTCAAGGTCAGTATCCCATGGTTCTCAAGCATAGACAGATAATTAGGGATCCTGGCTCAGAACTGCAATTTAGAGGAAGCACTATTATTCAATATGTATTTCTAGAACATCTGATTAGTCACTATGTAGTCTATTAGATCCATTCTCCAGATCCACACTGCCTAGGTTTGCTACTTTAGCTATATGACCTAGAGCAAGTTATTTTACCTCCCTGTGCCTTAGTTTCATTATCAGTAAAATCTACCTAATGATATAATTTACCTCTCAGTATTATTTTGAGGATTTAATGTAGGGAGGCGACAAGAGAATTAAAAAATGTTAATCAAGCCACATTCAGAGACTGCACTATGCTGATCAGCCTTAGAGCCAGTCCAGGGGTACACCTTCAAAACGAAAGATTTCTACTGGGATTATTAACGACCCATTCCCCACACCTGTGAAGGGGAACGAGGAACCAACAACAGTCATTCCCCATGGCTAAAACTATGGGAACCTAAGGATGAAAGGCTGGGAAGTGCCAGCCACCTGACTCTAAGTACTCTTCCCCTTCTCTTTCCTCACTGTATATCTATCAAAGGAAATGGGAACTAAAAAATGACATATAAACTGACCCTGATCACTGAGACCTTACTCACTCACTGTCTTTCCATGTCTCCCTTGGTCTCTCTCAGCCTCTGCTTCCCAAAGACCACATCTGTGTAAGGATGTTTACCCCTTTTCTAATAAACTTTCTTTTTGAATTTCACTTTGGTGCATGAGTTGAATTCTTTCCACACTCTCCACCAAAGGACCCTCTCCTCTTGGTCCAAGGCTTGGTATCCCCCACAACTCCAGGAAATTTGCCCTGTCGTGCCTCAGATTGACAGATGAATAGAGTGCGTTGAACCCTGCATGAATATAAAGAAATGGAATGCTGAGCTATTTTTATCTAGTCACTTTAGGAGACCCTCGCCACAAAATACCGAATCAAAATTTTCACGAGACTGTCCTGTGTGTGCTCCATGTTGTATAACCCATTTTAGACATTTTCCCATCCCACGCCCCGCCTCCTGATGACACTCACAATAAAATACAATACGACTGTCGTCTTCTGCTTCCCCCCGCTGTCTACACCTGCCTCTTATGGCTCCCACACCATGCCAGTTTAGCATCCACCCGGGGAAATGATGAGCGGGAGAGCTTCGTTTGCTTGTTTGTCTATCGTCCACGCAGTCAAACGCAGACAGCTAGATTCAGCGACTATCCCGCGCAGCCAGGAAGGCAGGCGGTCAGGGTGAGAGGGAGCGGGACAGGGCAGGGACGGGCCGGAGCCGGCGCTGGCCGGGGGACGCCCCACGCGGCCGGGCCCCGCCCCACGCGGCCACTGGCCGCGAGCGCCGGCCGGCGGGGGCCGGAAGCGCACCCTCCGCAGGCGGGGACAGCTGGCCGAAGGCGGAGCCCGGGGGGGCCAATCGGACGCCGCGGCCCCGGGGAGGGGGCGGAAGAGAAGCGGGCCCGTTCCGGACGCGGCGGCCGCCGCCGCCATCTGTCACCTGAGCCCCGGCGCCGCCGCCCGCGCCCTCGGCGGGGGCTGCCTTCCCATCCTGCCACCTCCCTGCACTGTCCTCGTCGCCAGCTTCTCCCCCTGCATGGATCTGGTCGAAGTGGCATCGCCTGAGCCCGGGCCGGCCGCGGCCTGGGGACCCAGCAAGGTGAGTGGCGGTCGCGGCTGATGCCCCTGGCCTGGTAGCCCGGGCTGGTCCTCTCGGAGGGCACAGGAGGGTGGCAGGAGCCGGCGCGGCCCGCGGAGACTCGGGAAGCTATGGGCACGACCCCGGCGACCTGGGACGGAAGGGACGGGAAGCAGGGCTGCCGGGGTCGGGGTGGGAGAGGTGGGGAGGGGCCCCCCGGGCTGCCGGAGGCCGCCCTGGGCGATTCGGGCCCTCACTGGGTCTGCCCCTCGCTTTCTGAACCTCCGTGGCATGTTTGCGGGCACCACTCCCTTAGAGACGCTGACGTTGGGGGAAGAGCAAGTACTGTCTTGTTTTTCAAGAGCCGAGTGAGTCAGCCAATCACACGGGAAACCGGGCAGAAAGGTGATTTAGGCTGCTGTTTCCTGAACTTGACAAGTGTGGGTGGTTATCCTTCGGCAGTTTCTTGTGTTTTAAGTAGTAAAAGACAGATCCCGAAGCACCCTCCCCACCAGGCTGAGGCTCAGGTGTACACTACAGACTGTATAAAGGTTATACATTCTTACCATCCGCCCGGGATGTAACATTTCAGCGTTCTCCTGTAATGGGCCACTATTACGTTCATTTCACATTTGGCTTCTGGTTTTTAGGTTGCTCCTTTCAATGATACTTTCTTTGGAAGGACGAAAACACTCTTTTGCTACTTAATTGAGGCCGTGCTTCAATTGGGATCTTCAATTTGTTCCTCAAATTAAGGTTGTGAAGGAATCCAGTTTTTTAATAATTGTGTTTTATATGCTGATTACAGAATATTTGTTCCGTATAAAGGGTCATTTGTTAATCTCATTGGGTCTTCAGGCCAGGTCTTACGAGAAAAAGGGGGAAATAATTAGCTACTAAGGAAATGAAAATTACTTTTATTAAAGTTCTCATACAACTATAGGGAGAATCTAAGATATTCCATTGGCAATTGTGGTTACATTACATGTTATATTGTGGTTTTTTTTTTCTGTTAAGGCCTTGTTTACAAGGCCAAGATCAGTAGGCATAAATGGACAAAACGAGTAGACAGATACTAATAAATACATACTCTAGATGTTAGATTCTTCCAGTTAAGTATCTATAGAGGCTGGTAAAAATGTCAAGTGAGACCAACCTTTGTTCAGAATATCTGACCTCAGAACAAATTTTACTTAACAGAACTAATTTAATAATAAAATATCTGATTTCAGTAACATTTTCATTTAAGTGTACATCATCAGAACTATAAAGTTTCGTTTTTTATCATGCAACAAAAAAATTATCCTGGGTTTATTGACAGTTTATTGAGAAAATAGCATTTTCACAGGCAAAACAATTAGAAAGATGCTACAAGATTCACATAACCCTTTCCTTTAACCTCTGGGAAGACGAAAGTGATTACAGAAACCTACATAGAGGAGGTGGAAATTTGAGGATGGTCTTGAAAAATGGAAAAAATTTATAAAGCCAGCTATTCTCAAAACTTTTCAGTTAGAACTTCTTAACACTCTTAAAAATCACTGAGGACCCCAGAGGACTTTTGTTTATATTGGTTATTACTGTTGATATTTATCATATCATAAATGAAAATGGCAAAACTGAAAAATGTTAAGTAACTTAAGTCATTATATGTTCAGTGAAATAACATTTTTATACTAAAAAACACTATTTTCTTTTAAAAAATAGTAAAGAGTAATATCATTTTATGTTTCTGCAAATCTTTTTAATGTCTGGCTTAATAGAAGGCAGCTGGATTCTCATAGCTGCTTTTTTTCTTTCAATCTGTTGAGATATGTTTTGGTTGAAGTATATGAAGAAAACCCTGCCTCGCAGATATGTAGGTTATAGCAGTTATAATCAGAGATGAGTAATAAGAGCACAGTAGGTAGACATATCAAGAACAAATTGAGTTAATCTCTAAAAATGCATTTATATCTTAAATCTACTACCTTAGAAAAGTTTGGAAAATGCAAGAACACACAAGTACACGTTCCATTAGCTGTGAGAGTGATGTCATTTCTGATGCAGACTCTGGAAAACTCTTATTCCACACTCTTGAGAGAATGAAAGTAGAAAAGACAATGAATGTCTTCATGCTATTATGAAAATAATTTTGACCTCATAGACACCCTGAAATGGTCTTGGGGATACTTCTCCCAGGGTCCTGGGGTACCACTTATAAAATGCCAAACTGCTATTATGGACAGAGTGTTAGGGAATTCCAAGAAGGGAAGATTGGTTAACTAAAAGCAAAAAGTAGAGAAGTGTGTAGCTCTACTACAAAGGAAGCTGCGAAATACCAGTGGTGCTCTTCAAAACTGTATAGGTCATCAAAAACAAGGAAAGTCAGAAACACAGCCAAGAGGAGCCTAAGGAGACATGATGACAATGTTCTGCAGTATGCTGGATGGGATCCTGGAATGGAAAAGGGACATTTGGGGAAAACTAAGGAAATCTGAATGAAGTATGGACTTTAGTTAATAGTTTATAAATATTGGTTCATTAATTGTGACAAAGGTAAAATGCTAACACTGGAGAAGCTGGGAACAGGATATTTGGGAACTTGTACTTTCTGAAATTTTTCTGTAGATTTAAAATTACTAAAGTTAAAAAAAATATATTGTTAATATTATATAGACTCAGATCATGTTTTCCAGAGAAGCTTGTCTTAAGAAACAAAATTCCCACTTAAATATTCTGCCTGGATTATATCTTCTAGCAGCATGGGTAGAAGAGGGACCTTCCTGTGAGTTATGGTTCTCTTGTTTCAAGTTGACAACTGGATTTTATTATGTGCCTCCTTATGTTTACCTTTTTTTATTTTACTAGATTCCTATTTGCTGTAGAAGCTTAAAAAAAAAGTGGGATGGGCAGCTAAGGACTTATCTTCAGGAGCTGGAAGGAAAGAGGAATGATTTCTCTAATCTGCAGCCAGCCAGGAGTGGGAGAGAATGTAGTAGTAGTGAAGAACCCCAAGGAGCAGAGTTCAGTCTCCCAGAGGAGAGGAAAACAGGGTGGGTCTCAGGAAAGAGTGAATCAGGGAGCTGATGTCATTTAAAGCAGAATGATGGTAAAGGATTGTGTGGGGTTTCCCCTCTGATCTTGATGCAATAGGGAGTTTATGTTAATGAAGGGAATCATGGGAAATGACCTTGGATAACAAAGATAGAGAAGATTGTGAAGGGCTTTCTTATTTTTTTTAAATCTCTTTAGATTTATTATCATTATTAGTTTAACATTTAATGAAGTTTTTCTACTTACAAAGAATTTACAGAAGTTTCTCTCATTACCAATTTACTGAGGAGTTGCAGGATGATGACAGAGGGTTCCCCTACATACACCCTATGGAGCCCATTCCTAGGAGGAAGGAGCCTCTAGTAAATTTTCTAATCACGCCATGGGTTCGTGAACCCCTTGTGTCTGTGGAGGATTGTCCCAGTTCAAAAATTTCATGGAGGGCTTTTGACTGCTGGTTTGAAGAGTTTGGATTTGATCAAAGTGTGGGAGTTGGCAACTCTTTGGAAGTCTTATTTTACCCTCACCTGAGGAAGGGGGTCTGGCTGAGCTGGTCAGCAAGGTACAGGGAAGTAAGCTCTAGAGTCTGAAGCTCCGAGGAGCAAGAGCAGTGAGAGTGGGCAGTTAGGATATCTGCAGTCTCCACATGTGTCCCTTTCAGATTCAGTCTATTTTGGGAGTAGGTAAATCTCTGCCTCAAAATCACGCACTCAAAATTACTGCCTCTTATTTTTGCCTCTTCCTAGGAATTGTTAATTTCATTTTATTTAACACATTAGTGGAATTAATTGACTGCTTGCAAAAGACTAGAAGCAGCAGAAGTGAGTGGGCAAAGGGGCCAACTTTAATATGGAGAAATGGACTTTAGTAATGGTGTAGAAAGGCACCAGACCTCTATAACCTAGGAACAACCTGGCAGTGCCATGAAATCCTCCCGTGTTTCTTTTGGCACATATTCAGTAAATGCACAAGTGCTTCTTTATGTCCGAAGCTCTACATTGGGCTCTAAGAATGAGAAGACCCTGCCTTGCAAGGGGCTCGTGCTGTATGGTGGCTGATGCAGTAACTCTAATATAGTGATTGGCCCTGCTCAAACTGTACACGGTAATATGGAAACACAAAGGAAAAGATCTGATTTTGTCTGATGAAATTGAGACAGCCTTATGGAGGAGGAGACATTTAATTGGGGAAAGAGAGGAGAAAGAAAAAGCATTGAGAGAACAGTGTGTGAAGATATCCTCAAAAATGAAGGAAGGGGGAAAGTATGCTATATTTGGCATTTAATTAGTGTTGCTACAGCATAGGGTAATGAGGGTAATTGAGACCGGAAAGTTAAATTAGGCCCAGTGTGAAGGGCATTTATTGCTGAGAAATTTGGATTTTAGACTGCAGGCGGTACAGTAACTTGCTTCTCATATCCCAGGCCAAGATAATTAGGGAAACAGTATAGCAAAATACTCTTTAAGTCCTACTGTCTTGATTCAAATCTCAACACTTCCTTCTACAGTGTTATCTTGGGTTAAAAAACCTTTCTGTGTCTCAGTTTCTAAATCTATTAAATGGGGATAATATAACTACTCAGTTGTGTAACTTAAATAACCTGTAAATTATGTACAGTTAGCCAAATCTAGTGAATTTTTGTCTATCTGTAGTGGCTCAAATATAGTGAATTATTGTCTCGTTATACTGTTAGTCATTGCAAAATATGATTGACAATTCTGAGTTAGAGAACAGTCATTTGCTTTTTAGAACCTGGACTTTCAAACTGTTCAGACCAAGCACTTCCAGGTTAAAAGACAACACGTATGTCTTCTGCCAAGAAGATTCAGAAAGTCAGCCGTCATGTGGCCAAAAGATTAGCTATATTCTCCAGACTACAGAGAGCTTCTAGTCCAGACCTCAAAATCCTCACCAGGATTGTGCTCAGTTGCAAATGAGATCTGAGTGAATGAAGTCATACTAGACTTTGAGGAAGCCTCCCTGTTCTCTCCAGGTCAATTTTGTAACAGGCTAGTGTAGGCGTGCACAGGGGCCCTGATATATCTAGATTATCAGTCTTAGGGGGAGACCAGATAAAACTTGATTCTGAATCACGTAGGCATAGTTGTCATTTATAACCCTGAAGTACTCCATGCTAATAACTTGAACCAAGTAAATTCCTGAGCATCAGAGTTGTGAAACTGGAACAAGGGTCAGTTGCCCAGTTGTCTCTGGGAGTCACGCCAGCAGGCCCTTAGGCCAGCTATAGAGCCTTTAGGGGCTGAACTTGATTAAACAATTTTGTGGCTAAAACAGGTGGTATATGCTGCATTCTAAATTAGATGGCAGTAAAGGGATGAGTTTGGACTTTGTCCTAAAAGCAGTGGAAACATTAAAACAATGAAAGCCTAAGTAAGGAAACTGGACCAATCAAATTTGCATTTGAGAAAAACCATCGTATTATGGTGTGGCAAATGGAAACGAGCAGGACTGGAAGCAGAAAGCTTTGTTAGGAGGCTCTTAAAAGTTGCTGGGTGATGGGAAGGCCGTAACTTGGAGTAGAATCATACAAGGGGATGTGGGAAAGTTCAAGAGATATTTAGATATCTTATTCAGTATTAATGGTCTTAATCAGTAGACTATCAAGTGTAATCATTTTTTGCTGCTAAGTAAAGCTTGCCCCTCAAAAATTAAGAATTGCGAAATAAATCTAGTGTTTATTTCAAGGGGGCTGAGGTAGTGATGTAATTATTTTGAATTAAATTGTCTTTTTTTTTTCTTAACAGTGTCCATGGGCTACCCCTCAAAATACAATATCTTGTTCTTTGGCTGATGTAATGAGTGAACAGTTGGCTAAAGAATTGCAATTAGAAGAAGAAGCTGCCACTTTTCCTGAAGATGCGTAAGTAAAATTCACAGTGAATCCATTTTGTCTCGCAGCTTATTATAACAAAGTTTGAGAATTTGATTAGTGATGTCACGACAAATGATTAAGAAGTACATTTAGAAAAGCAATGCAGAAGAAAGAGTACCGTACTGGGAGTCCACTGACATTTAGGTTTGGTTCTGATTCTGTGATGAGTTTCTAATACTATCTTGGGCAAAGCACTCTTTTTCTCGGGTTTTAGTTACTGCAGATGATCAGATAATGAAGTAGGGTACAGTTTTGATCAAATATTTGTAGTTAAACATATAGATATTATCTCCTTTGATCAGAACATAGGACAGATGCATTCTAGGTCTCCGTTTGGACTTTATTAGAGACCCGTTAGCTTTCTGTTGCAGCTTTTTTATTCCTACTTGGTACTCTCAGGGTTTCATCGTTGGTCAGAGGGCAGCTGGGCAGGAGAAGTTGAAAAGTTTGATATAAAGTTTTTTTCCATTGTTTCTTCAGTACAATTTTTTAGTGAAAAAGCACATCCTACTCTCATAATTGGTAGCATCTGTTTACACAGCATATTATATTAGTTTATATTGCATTATTTTGAATAGTGTTGCTGAAGGACCATTTGTTACTGGAGAAAACACTGATACTTCCAGCGACCTAATGCTGGCTCAGATGCTACAGATGGAATTTGACAGAGAATATGATGCACAGCTTAGACGTGAAGAAAAAAAATTCAATGGAGATAGCAAAGGTACTATGACCTTTTAGTGACAACTGCATTGAGTGGTAGAAGGTGCTTGTAATGTGCTCCTAAATAGGTCTTCAACTATTTTTGCCTTTTAAGTTTCCATTTCCTTTGAAAATTATCGAAAAGTGCATCCTTATGAAGATAGCGATAGCTCTGAAGATGAGGTCGACTGGCAGGATACTCGTGATGATCCCTACATACCAGGTATCGATGCATTTATTTGCTCAGGGGGTAAAATGGGGACATAGACTAAGTTTTCCAGTGAATCCTTGTATTTTATATTTATCTTTGAATCGAGTTTGGGAATTTACTATTAGAGTCAGATATCTTTTCAGACAATATTGAATGCAGCAATTTAGTCTTCGCTATTTTTACATACCTGGCTTGTCTTAATTGCCTTTAGCAAAACCAGTTCCTACTCCCAAAAAGGGTTTTATTGGAAAAGGAAAAGACATCACCACCAAACATGATGAAGTAGTATGTGGGAGAAAGAATACAGCCAGAATGGAAAATGTAAGTTACAGAAAGTATTATCTGTGAATCGAGAGTTTTATCAGTATAAGTTAAAAACATGGGACTCTAACTATAATATCTTAAATTTCTGCAAATATCCTTTATCCTTTCTAAAGATGTTTTAGATGATAATGTAGGAATACCATGAAAACTCTTGGCCACTAATGAAAATATAATTTGCCACAGGGTAAAATTCTAAAATATTTTTAAAAAGTGTGATTTATATTGATTTCAAAATTAAGAAACGGTTCTTATGAAAATGACATGTTTATCTTTCAGCATATTATCTTTCATTAAATAGCACCTCTACCCAGAGGCTATTGGGGATAGTAATTGGAGAGAAAAATACTTTCTACTATCCCCTTTTATACTTATTGAATTTTTATCTAGTGCCTGAACCACCCTTGTAAAGTCAGAAATAAAATGTAATATAAAACAAATAGAAAAAGAAAAAACAGGATTTTTCCTCTTTTATAAATATTGTGATTAATATAAAACATTTAGACTTGAAACAGAAATACTGGTTAAGTAAACCTATTATTAAATTCTAGAAATAATCCAGATCTAACTCTAGAACAACCCTGTCCAATGGAACCTCTGTGAACTAGAAATGTTCTCTACCTATGCTATCTAATATTGTAGCCATATTGACAATTGAGCACTTGAAATTTGAGTGGTGCAACTGAGAAACTGAATTTTTAACCTTATTTTAACTAATTTAACTTTAAATATCTACATATGGTTAGTGGCTACTATATTGAACAGTGCAGCTCCAGAAGATAGTTGTCATGGTAAGGGCATAGCTTGCTATACTAATCCACTCAAAAAAATTATGAAATTTTATTTCTTTGATAAGATTTGGTGTAGTCCTTAAAATATAATGTGTCCTTTGATGTAAAAGCAAGCTACAATGCACATGCCAAAACACCTTAGTTTTTAGATGTGATCGGATGTTTTCTGTGTATAGAATAAACCTCTTCCTTTAGGTTGTAATTTCTTAAATAGCCTTGATCTCCTTTCTCATGTTTATTTAAGTTTTTTTAATTTTTTCTCCAATACCTGTGGGTTCTGCTTTTATAGCCTCATCATCTGCTGAGTAGAAAACCTGTTCCAAGTAAAGGCTGATCTTTTTTGTTTTTGTTTTACTGTCCTATTTTACAGTATTCAGATGCTAATTTTTCTTTCTGGCAGTTTGCACCTGGGTTTCAGGTAGGAGATGGAATTGGAATGGATTTAAAACTATCAAACCATGTTTTCAATGCGCTAAAACAACATGCCTACTCTGAAGAACGTCGAAGTGCCCGCCTTCATGAGAAAAAAGAACATTCCACTGCAGTAAGTAATCTTACTTTTTTTTTTTGATGGGAAGATTTATATTGGGAAACTTCATATTGAGGAAAGAAAAAACAAAACCTTATGTTTGATTGTTTTTTCACAAGCTTGACTTTTTAAATCAAAGATATAAATAAAACCCAAGTAGCTTTGCTCATTTGGCCTTTCAGATTTAATGTCATGGTTATTAATTACTTATTCAAAACTAACATTTTAGTGGTCATAATTTAGACTGTATAGCTTACGTTGCATATGAATGTTCCAAGATTTTAAAGAAATTGTTTCCTGTGACGTTATGACATATTTATAATAACTTAAAAGTTTCTAATGCTTTAGACTAATGAAGGTAGTGTCTGACATCTTGAAAATAAGCTAATTTTTAAACCTTTAGAAAAATAAACTAATGTTAAGTACATTAGGAGAGCCATTTAAAAAAGCTATTAAACTTTGGCAATAAAATAAGATTTTCACCTACCCAATGTCTGATTTTTAATGATTCTTTTAGATACTTTTAAAGACAGAGTTACAGTTTAAGGAATGACTTGACTGCCATCTAAGAGCCCGTTATTATAAATAATAAAGATGAAAAAAGAATGTATTTTGAATGTTAGATATTAGAAATGGTTCAGAAAATGTTCTGTGATTAACTTTTTCATTTATAGTGCTTTATCTCTTGCAGGAAAAAGCAGTTGATCCTAAGACACGTTTACTTATGTATAAAATGGTCAACTCTGGAATGTTGGAGACAATCACTGGTTGTATTAGTACAGGAAAGGAATCTGTTGTCTTTCATGCATACGGAGGGAGGTAAGTGAGTAAAATATAATACTATCATGTCTATAGATGCTTAACCCCTTTTCCCCAATATTAAAAATCTAGACAACATAAGGACATATAAAGAAAAATAGTCATCTTAATCCCACCTTCCAGAGATAATCATTAATAATTTTGTGTAGACTACTTTAGTGTTTTTTCTGTATACATATTTTCTGCATTATAATCATACTATATCATACAGGCAGCTCTAAGTGGCAGAGCAAAATTTGAACCTGGATTTGTCTCAAAACTCATGGTCTTTCCATTGCAAGGCCTTTTGGTACCAGGTCGGAGGACACATGCTTAGATCGGTCACTGATTCCTCCCCTTAAAACTCCAATTCTTACTTTAAGAAATACCAGCTTTAAATGTGTACATTATTTAAGGAAATGTCTTTTAGAGAGATCTTATGCTGTTTAGATCCTTACCCACTTCACTTGTGTTACAAAGGCTTAGATGAATAAAGAACTGCAGAAGAAGAAAGATTTTTAAAAGTGGAGACTGTTTAGAGAATGTGCCTAAGCCAGGAATATGAAATCTTTTGTTAACTTACTGCTGAAGTCAACAGTAAGGCTTACTAGCTCAGCAATTCCTTTTACTTTAACATTGTTTACAAACAAAAATGTTTAAATAGATTACAGAAATTATTCCAGTTTTTTTTTAGGTTTAGAAGGTACTAACTATGTACTTAAGGAGATTCATACGATTAGTGGTCAAGTCTTTTTCTGGTTTTCTTAGCTATTTAACTAGTCTCCCTTTCTAGATAAGAAATACACATATAATCATATATTGAATTATACTGTTTAGTTCCAAAAAAGAAAAGGATAAAAATGAGTGTTAGGATAAAGTAGTTCGACATTTTTCAAGCTGTGTGATATGGAGCAAGTTACTTAATTAACCTCATTTAAAAACTTACCCTCACCGCAGGATTTTTGCGGGGATAAATGAGACCGTGTTTCATAATACCTAATGTTTGTTAATCCTAATAAACATTTCTTTCTTAAGCCCTGTTGCCATGTTTCCAAATTTCATTTGAAGGTTCCCTGAGACTAAACAAATATAACTTAATGGCACAAATTATTTAAAATGAAAGGTTATTCATGGTAGAAATTAAAACTTTACAGAGAAGAGTAATATGAAAAGTAGACTTCATTTTACCAACTCTTGCCCCACAAGTCTGTTCCCCAAAGATAGCCACTATTAACAGTTTTTAGTGTAGTCTTCCAGAAATTCTTATGCATATATCCCTTATTTTTTTTTTAAACAAAAGAGATTATACTATACATTCAAGGTCTTAGTTTTTCAGTTTATATACCTTAGATCCTTGTATTCCTTGCTTATAAACCCCATTTTTATGGTAGTACATCCCACTGTATGATTGTACAGGAACATCCTTGTACATCTACCTTGGTGTGCTTTCGCAAATATGTCTTTAAATTGAATTCCCAACATTGAAGTTGCTGGGGAAAGACTATATGCACGTTGTCCCATTTTTGTTAAATAGTGGAAGGCCTTATTGAATGAGTACCAACCAGATTGTGCTCAGTTTGGGCCTCTGAGCTGGCTTATTAGAACAAGCAGTTTTTCTTGATTTTGATTTATTTATTAAACATTAAAAAAATTTTTCTTGTATATCACAGCAAAGGCCAGAAATCTTGAACTTCTGTTTATCTTTTAATGGTAGGGCAAATGCAGTTTTCCCTGTGAGCTAGTCAAATATACAGGTTGTACACATTCTAAAGGTTAGATACCTCCAGATCGCCTTGTGAGGTTACTAATTTATGCTACCGCCAGCAGTATGAGCCTGTCTCCCTTATCCTCATCGGTGCTTGCTATTATCAAATTTAATATTTTTTTTGTCAGTGTGAAAGATGAAAAATGTCATGTTGATATTTTGCTTTGTATTTACTTAATTATGATTAAGGCTTACACTTTTTTCAAGTGCTTTATTGGCCATTTGTATTTCTTTTTCCTTCTTGTCAATTGCCTTGTTTATCCTTAATCTATTTTCTGTTATATTTAATGATACTTTGATATAATGAATGATCTTCTGAGGGAATTGGTATTGTAATCTGTATTTTGGCATTTGTAAGTTAGCAAAACTAGAGAACATTCGGTTTTCTACAACTAAGAGTAAATACTTTTAAAAGTTTATATTAGTTTTCTATGCTATGGAACAAATTACCACAGACTTAATAGCTTAAAACAACATCAATTTATTATCTCATAGTTTCTGTTGATCAGAAGCTCAGGTGGGCACAGCTTAGCTCGGCTTTCTTCTCAAGGCCTCACAGGGCTGCAGACTGGGTGTCGACTGGGCTGTGTTCCTTTCTGGAGTTTGGCATCTTGTTTTCTTGGTACAATTCAGTTCCTTGCAGCTCTGGGACTTAGGTCTCCACGTTCTTTTTGGCTGTCAGGTAGGGCCTGCTCCCAGCTTCTAGAGGCCCCTGCAGTTCCTGGTTGTGTAGCCCTTTACAGGCCATTTCAAGTAGTAGGTCATTTCTTCAAAGGCAGCAAGAGACTCTCTCCCTCTAGTCAGCTAAGACTGAGTCTTATAACAATGGGATGTAATCCCAGGAGTGACTTGTTCCATCACCTTTGCCACATACTGTATGCTAATGAAGGGAGCGGCTGTCCTACCCACACTCAGAGAGTGTTATTCAGCATGTATACACCCAGGGCTGGGATCTCCAGGGCCATCTTAGTGTTCTGCCTACCACAGGGTTGTTCTGGGCTCTATCACTCTCAGGTTGGCCTGTTATTTGAATAGTAATTTATGCTGGATTTTTCAGGGAATAAACTGTGACATGCTTTCTACTTTCAAAGAGTTTATGGTACAGCCCAGAGGAGAACATTACAGCAAGAATGGTTACGGTCAATAAAAGATAATTACATAATAGAGTACGTAATTATATATAAGTGAGACTTTGTAGTGTGGGATAGGAATAGAGAACAGAGCAAGATGATTGCCAGTCATGTTCAGGGATGAGGTCATGATGAAGTTAGAGTTCAACCTGGATTTTTAAAATAGGCCAAAAAACCCCCCAGTATTAAGTACAAAAAAACTAATAGCAGAATATATACAGTATGCCATCTGTTTAAATTTTTAGTCCTACAGAAAATATTATATGTGGAATTTTTAAATAGATGCTTGTGTATATGGACACTCATGTGTGTATCTTTTTAAAAAGACTAGAAAGATGTTATTCATGATGGTGATTGCCTCTGAAGAGGTGAAATAAGAAATGAAACTACCTAGGGTGCTATCAATGGGAACTTCAGCTTTATCTGTAATGTTTAATTCTTTTAAAAGAATAAAAGGGCTGAGAATGAAGTACTGAAGTTTAGGCACTGAGGAGATTTAGGTGTTTTTTAGAGGTAATAGTATATAAAACTGTATAAGCAAACAAGGTAAGAAAATTAAAAGCTAGGCAGAGGAATGTGTAATTTACTAAGAAACAAGGGTATTTTCTTTTGGTAGGAGGTGACAAGATGAATCTTTAAATAAGAATCTATCCTAGAGACCTACCGAGAAAGGAATCTCCTCACCGGTATTTAATAGGGCCTCATCTACCTTATGATTAAACTATTCCTATGACATGGAACCTGCCATCTCAGAATCCAAAAATGTCTATATAACATCTTTGATTTTTCCATGTATAGAATCTCTAAACCATCTTCTGAAAATTGACTCATTGATTAACCAAATATTTGTGCCGTTAGCATGGGCCAAGTACTGGGGGAAACAGCAGTGAATGGTACAAGAAAGGTCCTTGCTCTGAAAGAATATGCTTCCTCATCATCACCCAGCTCCCTTCCAAGACAAAAATAAATTAAAAATATCAGATACATGCTATGGTAGTTAAAATAGGGTGATGTCCCAGTGATATCACTCTATTTTAGTGCTTTTTATTAGTAGTACTTTTTATTAGTAGAACAGGAAAGCCTTCCCAGATGGTGACATTTAACTAAGATTTGAGTGGCATGTTTAGGGTACAGTATAAAGATCAAGTGGAAGAACATTCTAGACTATAGAACAGCTAGTGGTAATAATGCCTTAAGACAGGAACGAGCTTAGTATCTTTGAGAGACTATAAGAAAGCCAATACTCCTGGAGCATAGAGTCTGAAGGAGATTGAGGAGCTGAAGTAAGCAGGGGTTAGACTCCCTGAGGGCAGGGTAAGGAGCCTGTTTTTTAACTGCAGTGGGACCAGAGCTGTGATTTGAGTTTTTGTTTTTAAAAGATTACTCAGATTGCTATGTGAAAACTAATCATAGGAGGGCAAGAGAAGGAGCAGGAAGATCAGTTAAAAAGTTATTGTAAAGTTTAAATGAGAAGTAACAGTAGTTTGGACTAAGAAATTGGTAGCGAAAATGAAGACTAGGAGACCATCAGTGCTTTGAAGAATCAACCCTATGTGCTGTTGGATTGGATGTGGGGTCTCAGAGGATGAATTTTTGGCTAGGGCAGCTGGGTGATGCGATTCACTGAGGCAAGAGCCTGGGGAAGTGGCGGGTTAGGGTTCAGTTATCAAGAATTTTGTTTTGGACATGGTATGTTGAAGATATCAGCTAGATATCAAAGTGGTGTCAAGTAGGGGTTGAAAGAAGGGGCTTAAAGTTCTGGAGAAAGAACTGAGGATAGAAATGTAAGGGTTATTCATATGCAGAGGATATGTAAAGCTGCAGAGCTAAATAAAACTTCACAGGAAGAGAAAGGGGTTACTTAGAACCAGTTGGAGTCCTCTCACTTTCTGAGGGTCCCTGAGGGAAGAGGAGTCAGTTGGGAAAATATGGTTCAGAAGTGGTGGGGGTTGGGAGTTTGAGTCAGATGCTGTTTTCTGGGAACTATAGTTTATTTCTTTTCCAGATTAACATTCCTTCAGGTATTTAAGAGTAAATATTATTGTCTCTTTTTCCATCCCCCTCTTTATTCACACTGCCACAACCATGATTCAAACCCTTTCAATGGCTCGCTATTGTGGGACTATTGCATTAGCATCCTAAGTAGGCCCACACCTCTAGGGGCTTCTGCTCTCTTCCATCGTGACATCGGCATCAACTTGAACTTCATGAAGTGGGTCAAGCCCATGGTGATTCCTACTACCTTTGGGAATGCCCACCTGCAGGCTTCTCACCTGGCAGTCAGTGCTTCCTAGATATCTGCCTCCATCCCATCCCTTTAGCTCTAATTTTTTTATTTCTTCCCTTCAGCCAAGTCTTAGCTGTAGTGTTTGCTGTTCCTCGCACGTGTCCTGTAGTTTCTTGCCTCTGCTTCTTTTAATACTGTGACTGTCCTTGTTCATATCCTACCCATTGTCCCGGTTCTGTTTCAGATGCCACTTGTGCCGGGAAGCCTTGACTGACCTTTCCAATCCAAAGGGCCCTGTTCTATTTATGTACCTCTTTTATTCTCCCCTGTCCCTCCTTGCATACTCATAGGGCAGGGACCCTTTTACTCACATTTATATTTGCGAGCAATAAAAGAGACAATTTTAAAAAGCTGTTCTAGATAGTTGCATTAATTGGATTTTGCCCCTGAACCATCCCAAATAGACTACTCACTATTTTAAAATGCATATACTTTCACTGTTTCTTGAGTTTGGTTCCATAGTCCAAAAGTGAGAATTATGGATTGTTGCAAACTGGTTGAGAATTTATTTGAAAGTGTGTTTGATTTAAAAAACCAAAACCTAAGGTTTTATTAAGACCCAAAACTTGAAAGCTTAAAAAAAAAAAAAGGCTTGTTATTCTCAGAGAAGGTAGAGCTACTTATGTTTCATAAAATCTTTGTTTTGAAATTGTATTACTTGTGACCTGTCAACTTATACTACGTTTTTTCTTCCACTTAGCATGGAGGATGAAAAGGAAGATAGTAAAATTATACCTACAGAATGTGCCATCAAGGTATTTAAAACAACCCTTAATGAGTTTAAGAATCGTGACAAATATATTAAAGATGATTTCAGGTTTAAAGATCGCTTCAGTAAACTAAATCCACGTAAGATCATCCGAATGTGGGCAGAAAAAGAAATGCATAATCTCACAAGGTAAAGAAAATCATGTGCCAAAAGTAATCTTGAGTAATTTTGGTTTTGTACTAGGCCTATTACCCAGGCAAAAAATCTATGCTTTTAAATTCATTTATAGAAATTATGGAAGGCCTTGAAATTCTAGTGCTTAGTGACGTTAAGGAATATTTCCATGCTTATAAGTATAAATTGATATTTTTAGGATAAATAAACCATTTTCTTTTTATTTCCTCAGTAAAGTTCGAGGGAAATGAAGTCATTTTCTGCTTACAACATTTTGTCATATATCTAAATGTTATCTTTTCAGCTTTCAATTAGGCTTATTATGAATAATGACTTCCCTTTTTTGTTTTAGAAAATGTGTATTATATCTGATGTTTGTTAATTTGGTGGGGCAGAGTCTTAACAGTCAAATTTTGCTTTAATTTATTAGATTTGCTTCTCAATTCTCTAAGCAGAATTTGTCAAGGAATTTGTTTTATCAACCAAGTAATTTAATAACTCATTAATAAATCTCACATATCTTAATCTATTACAAGCTTAATTTTAGTTTCTTTTTTCTAAAGATGTTTGCTTTCAAATGTAATTATCCATATGTATTAGTTGCAAAATTCTTCTGAGTAGGACATTTAAGTAGAATAATTTCATAAGAGGTCTTAGAAACCTTCAATCTCTTCTCTACTATTTTTCATCAGACCTTGTAGTCTTTAGTGTAAAGTTCAAAGTCTTTTTGTGATGCGAGCCTACCTGTCACCATAGCCTCAGTCCATATTGCCCTTCTTCATACTCAGGATCCAGCTATGTTGATTTATGTACATTTCCAAGATGGACTGTGCTCTGGACTGCCTCCATGCATTTCCATGAGCTGCTTCCAGCCTCAGACCAGCATTTTCCAACACTGTCTTCATCTGGCTAATTCCCTTTCACCCACTTCTAAGAAGATTTCTTTGATGGTGCATGCTCCCATAGCATCTGGCAGTGCATGTTCCACACTACACTGTAATCATCTTCTCACCTATCTGTTGTTTCCACCAGTCCATGGGCTCATAAGGGCAGAGGTTGTATCTTACAGTCTTTGCATTTCCACATCTCTAGGGTAGAACATACTTCCAGCTCATTGCAGGCCCTCGTTAGATGTTTGTTGAATAAGTAAAACATTCTCTCTTTCATATCCTAACATTAATCATTTCTTTCTGTATAGAATGCAGAGAGCTGGAATTCCTTGCCCAACAGTTGTACTACTCAAGAAACACATTTTGGTTATGTCTTTTATTGGCCACGATCAAGTTCCAGCCCCTAAATTGAAAGAAGTAAAGCTCAGTAGTGAAGAAATGAAAGAAGCTTACTATCAAACTCTTCACGTGAGTTGTACATTTCAAAGCATTCACATACCAACTTGTAAAAACATTAAATTTTTTAAAAATTTTCTTAAAATAGTACTATTTTATGGTGCTATAACAAGGACAAACTGAAGTTTGTGAAGGAATGTTAATACTGAAGAGCTGTGTATATCATTATGCATGTGTCTTTAGTCATTTTAGAAAAATAGACCTATGAAGCAAGTGAAGGCTCAGTTGTTAGCATCAGTGACATAGAAACCTGAAGCTATTATTCATAAAACTTCAGGTAAACAAAATTTTACATTACTGCATTTAGCAGATAAAAATTGGTTTGCATGTCTTGAATGATTATAACTCTGACAGCAAAGGAATTGCCTTGTTGGGAAATTTGAGAGAAGCAGATTTGGACTCAAGGAAATGAAGCTGAAAACTGAAGATAGTAGGGAGCAATTTCTCCATCTGTGCAGGTGTTAGAGTTGGAAGGCACATGTGAGAATCTTGAGGAAGCTATTTATGTTTCTGGACAGCAGCTGAATTCAACCTGTGGCCCTCCTAGCTTGAGAAAATGTTCCAGTATTATTATTTTTCCTTTGTTGTTTTAATTAATTCGTGGAGAAACATTTTGCACAGTTTGTGTATGAAGGTCTCATGTCATGCTGCAGTTTATGTGAATATCTGACTTAATTTTCTAAGCTGTAGCTGGGAGGAAATCAACCTTTTTTGGTCTCTAATAGGACAGACAACATTCAAAGAAAAATCAAGTTGACTTTTCTGGCTTATTTTTTGGTGGTGAGTGGCTAGGGAAGAGATAAAATAGTAATGTATTTTTCTTATTTGATTCTTTTAAGGCTGGGAAACAAAGCATTAATGTGATTTCTACTACAATACTAGGGGTCACCATCAATAATTAATATATAATGTCACTTAATTTATAAGAATATTGCTTTCCTCCTATGTCTGGCAAGAAAATACTTTTTGCCTAGGAACTGTATAGACCACATAAAGGTCTCAGTGGGCCATTTGCCCTGTTATTAAGGGTAAGCCAAAGTCTCCTGGTTAGTGAGCATACACATGGCTGCTCTCTTACTCCATGTCTGCAGAATGCAGGTCTGCCCCTTGGCATGCATCCTACTCTCATTGCTGTCACATGATAGTCACATACTCATCCCCTCCATTGTCTCACTCTTTCCCTACCCTACCTTAAAAAACAAACAAACAAATAAACCCAGTTCTAGGCTGTACTAAGAAAAAGTTCTTTTACCTAGTCTTGATTTTTCCAGATAATATTGTTTTACATAGACATTTTAGTTGTATAGGTAAATAGAACTGTTACTTCAGTTCCTAAACGTCTGCCTTACCTCCCCACAGTTGATGCAGCAGTTATATAATGAATGTACTCTCGTGCATGCTGACCTTAGTGAATATAACATGCTGTGGCATGCTGGGAAGGTGAGGAGCATATTTTGTTAACATTCAGATTAAATGACTTGGTGTAAATTATGAAAGGTAAAAACCATTGTATGCTCTGTATTTAAATAGGTCTGGTTGATCGATGTCAGTCAGTCTGTGGAACCAACCCATCCTCACGGCCTGGAGTTCTTGTTCCGTGACTGTAGGAACGTCTCACAGGTAGGCATGTAAACTAATATGACTTTTATTTTTATGGGGTTATAACAGATTCAGATATTTTTCGCACTACTAAGATAAGTAAGGTATTCTTTGAAATTGAAGGAAGGGCTTAGTTACTGGCTGCCTTCTCAAAATAAAGAGACAAAGATCATTTGTCAGATTTTCTCTTCAGTCAGAATTTGATTTTATACCTCACATTTGGGCCATTGAATTAAATTTCCAATAGAGTAAGTTTTTATTCTGGCTCCAAATATTTAAGCAGTGAAGTAAACATTTAATACATGCACAGTGCTTAAAGAGAGGCTCTGATATGTCATATAGCAAGCCTGCACGCTTACTGTATTATTATTAAAGGAGAATACTCTTCTTAGTGGCATAGTGTCTGATCACTTTCTGGGAGGCAGAATAAGCAGTTTATGGAAGGTAAAACTTAGAATGTAGAGTTGGGTCATATTTTGTTTTCTGTTTCTAAACAAAATGAATTGTTGGCAACAGATTCAGATGGTAATGATCTTTCTAAATGACAGAAGAACTTCATATTGGAAATAATGTATTGCTTGAAAATTTTAATTCATCTGATTTACGCTTTGAGTCTGCACATGCAAAGCGATGTCAAACAATTTTATAAATTACTCATTTTTATAGCTGTAGAAGGTGCAGACTTAATCCAGCTGTCAATCATGACAAACTTAATCCAGAATACAGCACAGATGTGTAAAGAGCAAAAAAAAACAAGTAGAACCTGAGCATGTTAAACTTGAAGTGGGAACTTCTATGGTTTAAAAACGATGGAAGGAATTCAGTGGTATCTTAAGGTACTGTTTCTTTTTTTTATTTTCTAAGGGAACCTTGCTAATATCTCTTACTTTCTTATATTTTTTCACTAGTTTTTCCAGAAAGGAGGAGTAAAGGAAGCCCTTAGTGAACGAGAACTCTTTAATGCTGTATCAGGTTTAAATATCTCAGCAGATAATGAAGCTGATTTCCTAGCTGAGGTAAGTTTAGCTATTGTTTTACCTTGCTGGTAATGGATTACTAGATAGAGTAGGTAACTGAAGCCCAGAAATAATTTTATCCTTTCTTAACCTCAAAATAAAATTAATCTGAAATTCTTGAGATATTTTCCATTCTTTCCAGGCTTAAACCCTAGGATAGACATATAGCAAAACACTTCTTCAAGGAGTTTACAGCTTGGTTGAGGTGAACAAATAATACATTTCTGGTACACTGTGTTTCCTCTGTTTTAGGAATGAGGCAGTTAACTGGGGTACACTCTTGTGATACAAAAAACTGTAACACATGGTCTCCACTTTTAACTGAACATAGAAAGTTAACAGTGGCCATCCTTAGAAATACCCAGTCATTACAATATGCATGTACAGAATTATTAAAAATAATCTCCCTCCAGAAGGGGCCTCTTAAAATTGAACAAAAACTAAAAAGTGAAACAACATCTAATTATTCCTAGCAATATATCAAAGCAGAGAACGAGTACAGTCTATTCCAGAACTCCCCAGTATGACTTGAATTTGGCCTAGCTGTGCTGGTTCTAAGGCCAGAGAAGTACCAGAAAGGTGATAAATCCAGCTTCCAGCTCAGTAGTTAGTAGCTGTTACTGTTGCTGAATGAACACTGGGGTTTCCTTTTTCTTGTTTCTTGAAAGCTTTATAGAGTACATAGTAAGATGTATCTTGATTCCAATTGAGAGCTTGATAAAGATACTAAATATTGACCCTGGTAATATAATCAAGTAAAAACCATACACGTATGTGTCGTGTTGTAATATATGTATGTGACATACTGTAATAGGTGTCACATACTGTAATTCTGATTCAAGGCTTGCATCATTAGGAATGACTTCATTTTAAGAATAAATATGCTGGCTCAATCTAACATAGGATTTCTGTGAAGTAGGATTTTGACAAGTGGATTCAATATATTGATTTTATAGATAGAAGCTTTGGAGAAAATGAACGAAGATCATGTTCAGAAGAATGGAAGGAAAGCTGCTTCATTTTTGAAAGATGACGGAGGTCCGCCAATCCTATATGATGAATAGCACCAATACCCACTGCTTCTGTTGTTAGCACAGCAGTGATTGTCAGCTTCTGCCAATGGCAAATGAAGTTATGAGTGACTCGAAATACCAAAACATGAGGCGTGTACAATGGTGCTTCTGTGCTTTTTTTCCCCCTTGTAACCCATGTGCCAGATGTGTGGACAGCTCAGTATTGAGAGAATAAAATGTCACTACCTCTCATCTTACAAAAAAAATATATAATTCTTTAACAGCTACAGGTTATCTAGCTGAAATCAACCTGATTTTACAGGCTTTGTGGTATAAAATGTTTCGATGAGAATTTTTTAAACTTAGGTAACATTTCCAAATAGAGGACAAAAGGACAGATGTGGTAACAAGGGAGGCATTTCATCAGAACATACCTGCTTCATCACCTCCCTGGTTTGTGTGTCATTCTTCGAATATTTTATTGGCCTGAAATTAGTCCTTCGCAATTCTTATTCCAGATTGTGACCATGATTCTAAAGGAAAATGTCTTCTTTTAGTAGGTATTATAAATGGAAATCTGGTTTCAGAATAGCTGATGGAAATAGACATAAGCAAAATACTTTTTATTTGGTACATCGCGAATGTGAACTGAAGTCATCATTTCCATACTCATATCCAAGGAAAGTTATCACAGGTTTCTGAGAGAGAGAAATACATGTGAGAACTTCTTAACTATCCAAAAATTTTTAAATTAACTTCTGGTATTTCTACATTTAGGTGAAATGGATAGGATATAACTCATGGTGCAGCTGCTCTGCATTTGTAATGAAAATGTAAATTATCTGGAAGGGCAGAATGTAAGATTTAACCATGTTTGACATTTTAATGAAGTCAGTGAAACAAAGGTCACTTTTTATTTCACTCAAACTATATACTTACTGATTGATTTTTTGAGAGAAATATAACAAGCTAATTAGAAATATTAAATAATCAAATGATGAAAACTAGGTTTAAAAAAACTTGGGTACAAAATTAACCACCTAATTTGAAATATCTGGCCTCAGTTTTAATGAATTTTAGTACTGACTGGATGTCACTCCGTAAATAAAGCAAGTACTTTACAAAAAAGTATATTGGCATTCTTAGGATGGAAGTTCATTAACTACAATGTAGTCATTCCTCCTATTACTGACTTCAGATTGGAACCACTCAACACCCAATCTGGTAATAGAAAGAAAAAATCTGAACATTATGTACACTTGAAAACTTCTCTTTGAACATTATTTAAAAATGCCAAATATGTTCTTCCTAGAAAAATATTTTTGTTTCTGTTGTATAGCTTTTAACTGCATTTCAGAGAAATGTAATTTGCAGTAGATACTTATTACATTTCTGAAATGTTTACCACTGAAACAAAGATTTAAATGACTGGTGATTATTGGATATACAGGAATTTCAGGTAACTAATTTTTTAAAACCATTAACCATTTAAAAGTTTCTTTGTCTTGTTTTCTGACATACTCTGTTTGACTAAGAGCAGCAAACCATTGCTGCGTGGCATTCTTGGAGTGTGCTGTGAACATGCTTTTTAAGAAATTAAAAATGAAGAGATCATTTTAGAGTTGGTTCTTTGTGTGATTCCTTCCTGTTCCTTATATTAACTTATGTCCTAGCACTAAGTTACCACCTCTGCAGAAAATTAAGCGGTACTATTTTAAGCAATTTGCCCCACTTAATTTCTCCTATTTAGACTTTACTTTTAAATGACCTACTTTGAATTACAAAGTTTTTTTCTCTTCTATAGATCAGAGAGTAAATTTTCACATAGTAAAAAAAGAAAGTAGAAAATGGTTTTGTAAATAATCAAATACAAGTTGAAAGAAAAACAAAATATAGAAATAAGGATATGTTGCCTCACTTTAGTGAAAGTGGATAATAAGTTATCAAAAGAAGGCAACTGTATATGGAATTTTTATCTCAACAAGATAATTCATTGTCAGTTTCCTCTTTATAAAATCCTGAGATGTGTCAGAAACAATACATTTTCTGCTTGTAGGCTCTGGCCATCACAAGAGATTGTCTGCACCTTTTGAAATTCTGAGCAGTTTAGCAGCACTTTAGAAATTGGATGGGAAAAGCTCATCTGATTGTATTTTCAAATCTCTTATATTTTTGAAGATACATATTTTTCTATTTGAGCATTAAAGGGATTCTGTAAAAGTTAAAGAATGATTTAAGTTTTCAAAGCTTAGTTTGTCCTTGGAGACGATTTATTCATTTGAAAGCATCTTGTTTTGTTTTCTGGTTTCCTGTTTGTTTCTCAATTTAAAAATATTACAAGGGGTGGTTCCATAGTGTAGTGGTTAGCACATCTGCTTTACACCAGAAGGTCCTGGATTAGCACCCCAGGTGAAGCCACAAACCAGGCCCTGGGTGCTCGCTTTGGAACATATGAGAGGAGATACCCCACCTTCAGAGATCCAGATCTTAAGGGGAAATGGCAACATCCATAGGTCAGGGGTGGCAGGGGAGGCAGGGGAATGAAAGTGGGGGTGGGGTAGGGGGGGAGATATTACAAGGTTACATTTGAGAAAGCATTATTTTTGCTGGCCTAGGCTTTCCAGCTTTTTCCCAATGATAACTTTTTGAGGAGTTAAAATCAAATATAATAGAAAGATAAGAAAGCAACAGATGGCGAGGGCAGGTGGGGTATTCACAGAATGAGCTATTACCTATAGCTCTAAATATTTTTTTTTCTTTTTTAATCTCTAATGCCTTCTGGGACAGAAGGAACACAATCAGAATACTTGACACTAAACCATTGGAACAATATCTGGGTAAAGTGCCAACTGAGCCAAAATTTATGAAAAATATAGAAAATGTCAAGAAGTTCTGAAAAAAATTTCAAGGAAGGAGTTCATTGCTTAAAGTATTAGTATGTTGTTATTAAGTAAAAACAGCTACTTAACTCCTATTTCATCTATTTCAAGTAGCATATTTGGAAAATGGAAAAAAACAAACATTTGGGCAGAGGAATTAGAGCCTATTTCCCCAAATGTGTTCCCCCACAAATTCATATGTTGCAGCCTTAACACCTAATGTGACAACTGTATTTAGAAATAGGGCCTTTAAGGAAGTAATAAAGGTTAACTGAGGTCATGATATCTGAACAAATATTTTCCAAATGACTAATGCGTACTGTTACAAAGTCCAATAGGACTGGTGTCCTTATTGGAAGAGAAAGAACTATCTCCATGAAAGCACAGAGGAAAGGCCATGTGAGGTCATAGAAGGCATCATCTGTACCTCAACAAGGGAAGCCTCACCAGACACCAACCCTGCTGGTACTGTGATCTTGGACTTCTAGCCTCCAAAACTATGAGAAATTAACTTCTATCGTTTTAAGCCTCTTAGTCTGTGGTATGTTATTAAGGCATCTCGAGCAACTAATACAAAGCCCAAGGTAGATACAAAGTTGTTGTTTTTTTAAATAAAAAAATGTTTTCTTTGTGGGTGAGTGTTGGGGTGGGCATTGTACTAACTGACTTAAAATTTTGCTTGTATGAAAAATATCCAAGATTTTGGGGAAATTTTCAGATGAGATTATAGGAACATTGCCCATGATCAATGAGGAGTGATGGAAAATGGGGAAGCTAATAGAAATCCACAGGGAGCCACTCCAATACCACTTTTAAAAGGGGGAAGAAGGCATATGGTAGTATAAGTTTAATAGAATTATTAAAGTTATATTACCACTTGAGCTTGCATGAATTTCTAAACTATTAAGCAGTGTTATTAAAGTAAGGAAATACAACAAGTAGGATTTTGGACTTAATGCTGTTTCCATAAACACTCGCAAGTCCACCTACCACCACCCCAATAAGCTGGAAGAATAGTCAACAGGTGCTATCTTTGGATAACATTAGCTGCTGATAACGTTACCCTACTAGCCAATTATTGTCAAACTAGATTCAAGAGACTAAGAACTTTCACATCAACCCCAGTTTATTCAGTTTTTAGCAATGACTTGATTGACAATATAAAAGATCCAGTTACCAGATTTGTGAAATGTACCAGAGTTTGTTCAACCGTTCATCACTGAAAGACACTTGGGTTGTTGTGTCTAGTTTTGGACTGCTGTGAATAAAGTTGCTATGAACATTTACATACAGGTTTTTGCATGAACGTAAGAGTGTGATTGCTGGCTTGTATAATAAATGCACATTTAGTTTTGTAAGAAACTTAAAACTATTTTATGGAGTGGCTCTACTGTTTTGCACTCCCACCTGTAATGTATGAGTTTTCCCCATCCTCACCAGCATTTTGTATAATTGCTATTTATTTTGGCCATTCGAATAGGTGTGTAGTGATACCTAGTGAGATCCATAATAGTAACATAGGATTTTTTGAAAATGTATAATGAAGTTATCAGCATTTAAAAGACCCTTGAAACTCTGAACAAATATTTTCCAAATGACCAGTGCATAATGTTACAAAATCAGCCTTGAGTGTTGTGATTTTAAAATGTTCACAAACTCTTTGACACCTCTCCTTTCAGAAGGTGAAAGCGAATTCCTCTTCCCTTAAAAGATTGTACTTAGTGATCCTAACAAAAATATTGCAAAAGTGGTGGTGTGTGACTTCTGAGGTTGTAATAAAAGACATTGTAGCTCTACCTTGCTGTCTCTTGGATGCCTTGCTTTGGGAGAAGCCAGCTGCCATGTCTTAAGGACTTCCCAGAATCTATGGAGAGACACACAGAAGGGATTGAGGCCTCCTGCTAAAAGCCACATGAGTGAAGTTAAAAGCTGATCCTCTATGTCTTCAGTCACACTTTAGATAACAGTAGCCCTGGCCAACATCATAACTGCAACTCTGTGAGAGACCCTCAGTCCTTTGGAGGCAGCAGCCTTCCAACAGGGGACTTGAGGGGCCTTGAAGCATGGAAGCTGGCTTTCCCCAAAGCAACCAATCCAAGAAAAAGCAAGGAAGATGCCACAATATCTTTTATAACCTACCCTCAGAAGACATGGCCTGTCATTTGTGTAATATCCTTCTGGTACACAGGGCAACCCTGTTGAACCTGGGAGGGGACCGCATGAGGACATGTATATCTGGAAGTGAAAATCACTGAGGGCCATCTCGGAAGCTGGCTACCACAGCATTTGAAATTTAAGTATCACTCTGTCCCCTGATTTATTTTTTTCTGTGTAACTTATTCTTATCTGACATTACTCATTTCTTTTTCTATTTACTAAACATTAAGCTATGCAAGAGCAGGAATTATTGCTTGTTTTGTTGATTGCTGTATCCCACACACTACAAGGCGTGGCACACAACACAAGCAGAAGCTCAAACATATTTTGACTGTGAATGGTAGTTCAAAGGTTAAAACTGGGAGCAGTGGGTTGGAAATTACATAGAATCTGGTCTGTGCTAGGACAGATTCTTTGACAGGACGTCAGCTCCTTGTTATCTGAGTTGTGATGCAGGGGCTGGACACCTCATAGAGGGTCTGTTAGAGAGGGGCATGATATGATTGGTTGGATTAATATTTATGGACCTTTCTATATCTATTGCCCTATCCTTAAAATTTTTGTCTGCTTATGGAGATAATACACATATATTTTTTAAATTCAAACAATACCAAAAGTAGAAAAATGAAAGAAATCATTCACAGTACAAGATAACCACCATTTACATGACAATTTTTTACATGTATACATGCACATACAAATATGTCAGGGACTCATGCATTCATAATAAAATATTTATTAAATGAAAAGTAGGCTGCAAATTGTGGTAGTCAAGATTTCCCAGTTAATGTAGGTATACGTACTTTTAAAACCAGTTCCTTTTATAAAAATTGCTCATGCTCATTTTTAAACCAAAAAGAATTTAGAAAGTTCACAGATGAAAGCAAAAGTCAGATGAAAACCTGCCAAGCTATGAGAACCACTATAAAAATGTCAGTACATATCCTTCCAGACATCAGTCATATAGTCTGAAAAATAATTCAAAAACAAACAAATAAGCCCAGAAAAACAGAAAAGCCTGGTTTTGTTTAAGTTTTAGAAACTGCCAGAAGCACTTTTAAACACCAGGAGTTAACCTGGAAATTTTGGTGATTCTGGTAAACACAGACCTTTAGTAAAACAAGAGGAAATCAACTCTGAATTTGCTGCTGATTCATTAGCCTCAGGGGCAGTCAGAGCAGGTCAGATGATCCTAATCCCATCAAGCACTGAGTTCACTCAAGGCTGCACTTCAGCTTTTCTCCTGTCTGCTCCTTGCTGGAGTTCCCTTCTAGGCCTCACTGTAAGCCTAGAAGTTGCTGGTACTGATGCAAGACAGGGTGAATCCCCTCAAGTGGGGACTCAAGTCCTGCACCAAAACAGGGAGGGTTCTTGGCAGCATGCAGGAAAGAATTCAAGTGCAGGTCAGAGTTAAGAGAAAAAAGGAAGGCTTATTTGTGAAGGAATACACCTCTATAGACAGAGACGTGGTCTCCTCTTAGAAGTCCAGCGCCCTATCCATTGCACAACAGAGCCACCAAGACGTGGTCTCCTCTTAAAGATAGAGAATAAGAGAGATGAAGAGGGACTGACAAACTGAGAGGGACAGAGTGAGAGGGACAAGAGGGGCCTTGAGTGTTCCGGGAATTCGGTTTATATGTCATTCTTAGTTTCTATGAATTTCAGTTCAAAGACTGTTTACCTGTTTTCCTTTGATGGTCTGAGTATGCAGCATGAAAGGGGTGGTATGGAGTCTCAGCCTTTGTTCTGTAGATTCCCTGCAAGGAATGAATAGTTGGGTTTATTTTGTGTAGGGTAACTTAAAGACTCTGTTTTCCTTTCATGGTGTGGGTAAATAGTTTGTTAGTAATCCCAGCGGGACTCTTCCTTTGTTCCCTTGGTCTGGCAACATTACAGGCTGAAGACAACTTATCAATTTGTGTAGTGTTAATGCCTCTTATATAAGTACTATTCCTCCACCCCTGCAGCTCTGCTTGTATCTGAAAATACATTTTGCTCAATTTTTCAGTACCTTATCTTTTGTTTTCTACCCAGTGCCTCAGCCACTCAGCCATCACTTTCAAAGCTGCAAATTCACATTCCACAAAGTGGCGGCAAATGTTAGAGGCCCTTCTCAGTGCTTCCCTGTTGTCCAGCATTGTAGCTTTCCCATGGCCAATTTACAAACTCAGCATCCTCTACCTCCTGTGAGCACACGTGATTCAGCTGTGTGACATTCTATAAGCAGCTCACACACTGTGATAACAGCCTGGCCATGTGGCAGATCTTTCATCCATGTCATGCAGAAAATAGTCAAGAAGGGCTCCCTGTCCCTTACCCCAAGATCTGCAGAGTTTTCTCTGTTTGATCTCATATAAATACTACTACAATTGAGATAACTGCTAGACCCATCTATTATACAATGTGTCATATTAATAAAACAATAAACACAGGAATTATTTCACCTAAACACAATTTAAAACCACTTTAATTCTAGGGTACATCTTCTTCCCAGTATTTTATTTTAAAAATACTATTAAATGTTCATATCAGTTTTAATATAAAAGCATTTCAACTTAAATATTAGCTCTGATGATATCAGATAGTTTTATGTCAAGCTTTTAAGTAACAATAATGAAATAGCAATAACTTAGTAGTATTTTTCCATTAGTTTTAAGTTGCATCATATTACTCTCAAATTTTCATATAGTATGTCTACTTTTTCTTGTTTCCTTTCACTGATGTTTATCATGTACCTATTGTCGCATGTCCTTCAGTGAAATAAACTGCCGCCTTCTTCACCTGTCCAAATCCTGACCATCTTCAGCCTCTGCAACCTCCAAGTAGCCCCTGTGTTTGACTACATTGGTCTTCAAAGCAGGAGCCAATAAACCCCTGTAGCACCTTCTTAGGTCTGTTATAATATTATATTCCTTAGATTTCTGTGTGTGATGTATGCTGTCTTAGAATGCACTTTTTAGAGCCAGGGTAATGGATACTTTATATATATCCATGCTCTCCAAAAAAACAAAAACAAAAACAAAAAAAAAACCATAAGAAAATGCTGATGCAAAGTAGGAACTTTAAAATATGTTGATTAAATAACCCATCAGGGGATAAAAGAGTTCATATTCAGGTTTGACTATAACAACTACTCAGTAGTAGTCCCTGCACTTTTGTCTGTGAACAGGTGACAGTCTGGAAATGATCACTTGAGGAGTTTTCTGAAAATGCAGATTCATAAGCCAGGGGGGCAGGAATAGGACCTGGGAATATGAATTTTAAGAACCAGCACAACTACCTCTAAAATGCAATAAACAGCCTATTGCTAGTTGCTAATCCAATATTCATTTCTACCTTCTTCCTTATTAATTCCAGTTTTCAACAGGGCATAATGCACTCAACCTCGAACTACATTTCCCAGATTTCCTTGCACCTAGGGTGGCTATTAGACATAATTTGACCAATAAGATGTAAGCAGAGGTCACTGGATGGGAGCTTCTGGGAAAACTCTTAACAGAGACTCAAAGTCAGCCAGCAAGGCCTTGTGCCCTTCACCTTTCTCCTCTTTCCTGCCTAAGAATTGTGGACTCCATGTGAGACTAAGCATCTGTCTTGCAGTTATCAGGCGATAAGCATGAGGATTAAAGTGACACACTGAGGATAGATTACTAAGTGGAGAGGAAAAAGGTGTATGGCTCTCTGAGGCAGCATGGTACTCCCGTGGCTAGCCAGGGATGGCGAAGGGTGATGAGGCAGGCTGAGGAGAGTGGAGAAGGCTTGGTAAAAGAACTGTGGGGACAGCTGATGAGGAGAGCCAGGTCCGAAAAGTGACATACGAATTACTAGAGTACCCTCTGCCCTGTGGTGTGGCTCCCCCAGGGTCAGGGGCAGAGAAAGCAGGTGGCTGAGTTCATTCTGAGTTGGGACTCTGCCAGACAAGTGTAACACGGACAGAAGAGCAATTATGTTAACTAAGGGTAATGGCAAAAACAGTACCAGAATGGAGAAAAACAGGAACCCATCTGGAAAGAAGGAAGTGGGCAGAGAAAATGAGACAAAGGACTGAGGGTCCTAAATAGGGTGAAGAAAGGTCCCAGGAGATCGTCTGAAGGGATGGCAGCGTGTGGGATGCGTCATCAACAGGGATGCCGATAGGTGACAGCAGGATGTGGGCAGAAGGATCCTGTAACTACCGTTAGTAGACAATAGAGATAAGAGACAAGGACAAGAAGCAAGCATTAGGGTGGGGCCAAACAGCAGGAGCTTTAACGAAGCAGTTGTTTTTCTTTTCACTTTTGTCTCGTTTTGGAGACCTTGACATGATTCGCTAAGATACAGAGGCTTGAGAATTTGGCAGGAAAGTGGAGAAGATCAAAAACCTGTGAATCCAAGGAGAAATGACATCTCCTTCACAATCCCTTGAAGAGAAAGGAGAAGAATGTCAGCCTCCTTCTTCCCCAGGAATACAGAAAAGACCAATCCCTCCATGTGTATTCTGGGGCCCACTCCATCTCACCTCATGTGGATGTTTCCTTTTCCATCTTTACCTCTCTGCTAAACCATTCTTACTCCATGCAAAGATGCCCCATTCCATTCATCCTTATAAATATGGTCTTTCAACTCTGCCTCAGAAATACATAGGGTTCTGCAGATTCCTCGACTGGTGTGGTTCTTAAACATGGTAAAGTTGGAACAGCCTTGCTCCTGCTTTCATTTTAAATTCCAAACTTACCCTTCATTTCTCATTTCTACATTCATCCCCCACTATCTCCATCTCTCCACTCTCCTCCGCGGCAAACTTCTCCAGATCAGTAACCCAACATTTGCAGGCTATCACCCCTTTCTCACTTCCAACCCTCTGCAGTATGGCTCTGTCCCCCACTCCGGCAGCAATGGTCTTTCAGAGGAAGCTCCAAGGTCTTCCCCGGGATAAAATGGAGGACACTTCAGGGCTTTTCTTACCTGACTTCTCAGCTACCTTTATTAAAGCACATGGCACAGTTTCCTGAAACAACTTCTCCAATTAGCTTCACAGACAACCTCTTTCCTTTTTCTATTTCTCTGGCAGGCTCCGTTTGTTCTCTTTTACTGGTCCTTCTTCCTGGCCTCTAAAGGTTGGTTTTGTGTTGGTTTGTTCACTTTATGCCCCCGTCTTTGGCTATCCCATCCAATTCCATGGCTTCAAATACCATCTATATTCCAACGACTCCTAATTTCTACCTTGTTACTTGTCTGGTGAGCTTCAGACCTCCAAATCTGTTTAGATGTCATTCTCCTTAGATTCTTATCTCCAAAGCGCTCATCTTGATCTTCCTTACTTTCACGCCGAACTTCTCAGGTCTCTCTGTATCTTTGAGAATGATGCTCAGCTCCATCCTGCTGCTGAGAATGGACACCTAGGGATCACCCCTGATCCCCTTCCTTCCGTCGCTCCGTCCTATGCCTCGCTTGCATGGGTTTCTCCCCATTCCCTCAAATATCAAAGCTATTCAAAAAAAGGCTTTCTGACGCGCCACCCACAAACGAGGCTTCCTTGTCACATGCTCACAGCCTGCAGGTGCTGATCACAGCACTCATGTCCCCTTACTGAAGGCTCAGAATGCCCTCCCCCGAGCAAGGACGAGCATCCCCCCCAGACCAGAGGGCAGCCCCGGCCCTGCGCGACCCCTCCGGGGACGGATTGGAGCCAGGCCCGGGACAGGCCCGGGAGGCCGCGGGAGGGACCGTCCGTGGCGGTGTCGCCGCAGCCCGGGAGGCGCCCAGAGCGCCAGCCAGCGCTCGGGGAGAAGGGCAGAGCCTCTCGCGCTGCTGGGCCCCACCGCGGCCCGGCGCGCTCGTCGCCCGTTTAAGCGTGGAGGGCGCGGGTCACGTGGCCGGGGGCGCGGGGGCGTGGCACCCGGAAGCGGCCTCGCCTCGGCGCCCGCCGCGTCCCCGCCGCCGCCGCCTCCCTCGCCCCCGCCCGCCGCCCCGTCCCCGCCGCCGCCGCCGCCGCCGCCGCCCCGTCCCCGTCCCCGCCGCCCCGCGCCGGGCGCCGCCCGCCCCGCTCCACGCTGGCTGCCGCCCCCGCCGCCGCGGCGCCCGCCATGGGCGAGGAGGGCTACTACCTGGAGCTGTGCGAGCGGCCGGTGCACTTCGAGAAGGCGAACCCCGTCAACTGCGTCTTCTTCGATGAGGCCAACAAGCAGGTCCGGGCCAGCCCGCACCCTCCTCCTCCTCCTCCGCGTGGCGGGGCGCGCCCCGCCTGCCGCCCCGGTGCCCAGGGCCGCCCCGCGCGCGCCTGGGGCCTCCCTCCCTTCGCGCCCCGGCGCTTTCCGGGGTCCACGGCGCCCGGGGCTTGCTCCCCCGACGTGACAGCTGGGTGAGGTCAGCTGTTAGCACGCCGGCCTTTTCCCGGCGCCTTTTGTTGGATTTAGACACGAGATGTTCATGCTCCTCGGAATTTTGGAAAGGGACCGGGGGGGGGGGTCCGGGGGGGGGAGCAGGAGTAGCAAGCGGGGTGTTCTTACACTGCGCCGTAACCGAATCGGATGAATCCTTGGGGTCTCGGGGACCTCCGACCTGGTCCTGCAGTGCGGGCAGCACTTGAAATGGTAGCCTTTTTGGTCCCTTTCGTTTCTTAGGCTCCGTGTCAACAAACATCTGCAGATTGATATGTGCCACGTTGGTTTCGTTGAACCAAGGGTTGGGTGTAGCAGAAATACGGACTTGTAGGTTTGGTGTATGTGTCCAGACTCTTTCCAAGTTCAGACCATTGCATTCGCATCGCTTCTTTTTCCCTCTCAGGTTTTTGCTGTTCGATCTGGAGGAGCTACTGGAGTGGTAGTTAAAGGCCCAGACGATAGGAGTCCCATCTCATTTAGGTAACAGTATTAATATTTTCAGTGTTAATAATTTCTGCATGTAAACAAAAGTGTTTTTCTGTTTCTCATTAATAGAGTGGTTTTACAGTTTTGCCCATTGTCTCCCCTAAGAAGTCTGAACCGTGTGCGCGTGTGTACAAATCCCTGTCTGTAGGGAGAAGTGTACAAAACACCTGCTCTGCAATCTCCGTGGCACATGCTAGTGCTTCCTGTCAGAGTGAAATATGTGGAGTAGTTCCTTATTGATTTGAGACCTATTTCCTGGTCGTTGAAATTAGCAAGTCAGTGCATTCTTGACCCAGGATAACCTTCATTGCTTTATTTGGCCTAGGTCTTTCCAGAGTGTTTGGAAGATGGAGGAGATTGCTGGGTCAGGGCTTCCCATGTAATAATGCATATTAAGAAAATCCCAACACAAGTTGAACTGGCGTAATTATGAATAGCAGCCTCTTTGATTTTCAGAAGTATCTCCATTTGGGTGATAAACTATCTGGTCACCATAACCCCTGTGATTACAGAAAAGTACAATGTAGGCCTTCGATTGGGTGGTGAGTTTAAAATTATTTTTTTATTTGGCCTGTGTTGATAAGAAAGTTTTTGAAGTAGTTTTGAAGTAGAAAATGAATCACACGTCATTTTGGTCAAACACTGATTGCAGCACCTGTGGTGTGCACCAGACATCTTCTCATGAATTAGCCTGGTGTCCTTTTGGAGAGCTCACACCTTTAGTGTGGGAAACTCATACTGTTTACTGTGACAAGTGCTATACCAAGAATGCAGGCACACGGAAGAGATGTGACATTAATTTTGGAATAAGAAGGGGAAGGCCACAGAGAGAAGGTAGCCTTTGAGCAAAACTTGAGGGCTCGAATGGAATGATTCTAGGTGGAGAAGAGAGGAGGCCTTCCAGTTGAAGAGAACAGGTGCAAAGGCGAGCAAGCATGATGTTTGGGGAACTCCAGTTTAATTGAAGATCAGGTGTCCATGCAGGGAAGGGGAAGTGGTGGTGCAATGGCCACTGGCAGGGGCTCGCTTGAACCTTACATTTTTGCTGTGGAATTAGAGCTTTATCTTGTTGCTGAAAATTTCAAAGGTGGGTAAATCATTTCAGTGTTTGGAAAGATCATGCTGTTCACAGCCTTGAGGCTGGATTAGTTGGGGGCAGATCAGAGTCGAGGACACCACTGAGAGACGATTGCAATAGTTGAAGCTAGGTATGGTGCAGACAGACGAAGGCAGTGTAGACTGGTATCGCATAGGCACTCAAGGGGTGCTTAGAAAGGTTTCTGGTAGGACCCAGTGGTCAAAATGAGATTGGGGCTATGATGGTCCTGATTTAGGGGCTCAGGGGGATTTAGGGGAGAAGATACTGAATTTATCCTCTTTTAAAAACATTTTATTTTTAATAGCTTTACTGTGGTACAATTAACTACACGTATTTAACATGTAATTGATGAGTTTTGACATGTGTGTACAGTACATCATGAAACCATTACCAAGATCAAGATAATGAATACCTCATACCCCCCCAAAATTCCCTCTCACCCTTCTGTAATCCATCCCTTGACTTTTCTTTGAGGTGGTTGTGAGACCCCAAGGTGGGGCCGTCCTGAGTCCATAGGGTAGTGAATGGGAAAGGACACTTTTCTTTTAAAAGCTTTGCTTTGAGAATGATGGGGAGAGAAGGCAGTAGTTTGTGGAGGTTCCTGTGTGGGTAAGGCATACCTCGGAGATATGGTGAGTTTGGTTCCAGATCACTGCAATAAAGCAGGTATCAGAATAGAGTGAGTTGTAATCTTTTTGCTGGTGGTGGTGGTGGTGGGGTCTTGCCTTCAATTTGTAAAAAATGCAACATTTGTAAGGTTCAGGAAAGCGAAATGTAAAACGAGATATGTTTGCATTATTTATGTCTGAAATAATTCTCACGTGTAAGTGTAATGATCTCAGTTCTTTCATCACTTGTTATCTGCAGTACTGTAAATTTTTCCAGCAACTTGTTGCCAGTTCGGTTTTGTTTTTTTAAAAGAGGTTCTGTTAATAGCTTCAAAACATAAGTTTAAGATTTGCTGCTTCCTAAATATTTAACTTGCCTTTTTTCTTCTTAAAAAATGATAGAAGCTAGAATTCAGTTGTTAAGTTTAACTTTTGACATACTCTTTCTTTTTAAAGAATGGAAGACAAAGGAGAAGTGAAGTGCATTAAGTTTTCCTTAGAAAATAAGATATTAGCTGTTCAAAGGACCTCAAAGACTGTGGTAAGACATATCTTTAAATACAGTAAAAGAAAGGACATTAGAAATACATTTGGAAGAGAATGAATTGCAGAATTGCAGTGTTAAAAGAACTGTTTATTACTGTAATGTCATGGAAACTATACCTTATGTTGCATTGTATTTGAGCCTTTGGAATTCTTGAAGATAAGAAAGACATTTGAACGGATAAATACTTATGATGTTAGTCATTTTTTACTTAAAAAAATTATTGAGGAACCACAGGCATCTTTTGTATTGATTAATAACTAGAACCATTGATTATGTAAGGTATATTTTTGACTGCTTTGTGAATTAGCCTTACCAGAGTAACTCCATTTATTCACTTCTCTCATCTTTGCTCGAGCTAATAGGAACAGATATTCAAAGTCTGAGCAGCTCGTTGGCATTTTAGTCTTTATAAATATTCACCGTTGCCATTTGTAGAGAAAAAGCTGTTGAGAGAGAGGCAGATTCTTATCTCCTTACATTGGTATCAATTGCTAAAATTTTTGGAAAGCCTCATGTAAAATGTGGAGTGGCACATTTCTCTGAAATCAATCATTTGAGAAATGAATTTTCAAAATCATTTTCTAAACCTTAAATGAATATTTGGATTAACTCTTTTTAAAAAATTGAATTGTCAACCTGCTGCTATTAAAGAGGCAGATTGTCCAAATCGGTTTTCTTGTGGTTCTTGTCTTTGTCAGGTTTTTTTCAGTTTTTTTCCTGCTTGCTTTTAAAATTTATTTGTCTTTGTCTTTTTTGTTTTGCCATAGACCAGAGTAGGTTGGCAGTATGCTGCCTGATCCAAATTTCTCTTTGTTGTTTTTTTTCTTTCAGGATTTTTCTAATTTTATCCCAGATAGTTCTCAGCTGGAATACACTCAAGAGTGTAAGGTATGGGCCCGGATCCCTCCCCCTCTGGTTGGTGTTTAATGACGTGGGTTATGTCGTGGAGATAGTGTGGTAATCTAGAGCACAAACTTGCAGGCAGACTGTGCTTTAAATTGATTTGCATGTTGGTTCTGTGACTTTGACCAACATTAAAAAAGTTTTTAAAGCCTGTTTTTAATGTTTTTAAAGTCTATAAAATGGAGTGGGGAGGATTAAATGAATGATGGATGTTACACACCTAGCAGTCTTAGTGTTTGGTGACTGTTGTCTTTCTGTTGCCCCTGAACTTCTCCTTTGAGCTGGCACATCTGGGTCAGACCCTGGATTCTTTTCATAGTCACCTCTTTAGAGGTTTTTCCCTTTCCTGGTAATATTTTCTTTCCTCAATTTGTTCTTGGTGTGTGTGTGTGTGTTTCCTTCCTTCCTTCCTTCCTTCCTTCCTTCCTTCCTTCCTTCCTTCCTTCCTTCCTTCCTTCCTTCCTTCTTCTCTTTCTCTTGGTGTAGATTCTAATCCATATTAATTAGATTTGCTGGATATAATTTAGGCTAGATAGGGCTCAACCTAAAGTGGCAGTGTGGCACCTGGAAACTAGCAGACACATTCACTGCCAGTGAATGTGGTGTGGTTTTGGCATCTTTGTAATGGTTTTGCTAAATGGCATTCAGGGTGAGCTTCACACCAAGGAAGGGCACTTTTGCCAAATAACTGAACCCTTCACAGACTTCCAGTTCCTCTGTGTGCAGCATAGGCCCGTCATAGCCCATCTACCCTCAGGCTCGGGGCACTGCTGTTCACCAAGTGAGTTGGGTTTGTGGGCTCAAGGTCCTCAACCCCATTTTCGCCAACACTCACAGAACCTTTAGACCGTTACACTAGTTTTTATCATGTCTTTGACTAAGAGAATGTCAGCTGACCTTTGGTTCATTCGTAAAGGTAGAAATTGATATCTGTGAGTGCTGGTCAGTTACCTTTCTGCAAAACTCATGTGTTTGGTTTTGTTGTTGACTAGAGGGAACTGAGTCAGGTGTTTCAGTGAAGTGTTACAGGTGAAAACCTGGGAACACTATTTAAAAGAAAGTTTAATTTGTTAATTAGTAACTTTTATTAGAGTTATTACAGAGTATTTTAAGCTTTTGAAGAGATATATATGTCTATCTTATTAATTAAAAATTTCTTTCTATAATTCTTTTCAGACCAAGAATGCCAACATACTAGGATTCTGCTGGACCAGTTCTACTGAAATTGTCTTCATTACAGATCAAGGAATTGAATTTTACCAGGTATTATATTTATCACAAGTTTGCTGGAGAAAAGATCTGTAATAGTTTTGCAGCTTTTTAAACTCAGTACTAAATAGCTATTTTGAGATTCTAGAACTTTAGGCTCTTACTTGGGTTTTTATTCTTTTTTTCTAATTACAAGTAATGTTTTTTATAAAATGTTCAAACATTACCAGGATATATTTTGTGAAAAGTAAAGGTACTCTATAATCCCTAGTAGTAACTATGATGACCAATTTAGTGCATATTGCTCTTATTTTATACATGCATACATAATTATAATTTTTTTTTTTTTACAATAATGGGAATAGTGTATATTTTTGTGGCTGGCTTTTTTTGTCTAGCAATGGCTTGGACGGACATCTTTCCGCATTTTATTCTGAGTTGTATTCTGTATGGTTGTACTAGTTTATTTAGCTAGCTCCTTGTTGAACATCTGGCTTGTTTTCAGTTTGTAGTTATAAACAATTCTCTAGTGAACAGGTTTGTAAATGTTTCTTTATATTTTGGGGTGAGGCAGTTCTTAGAAGGTGAGCTACAGTATAGGTGTGAACATCCAAAAAGCTGAACAGATATTACTAAATTTCTTCCAGGGATTTGCACTCTCATGAGCAATGTAGGGATCCCCATGTTCCACATCTTCGCCATAACTGGATATTATCAGTCTATCAGTCTATCTAAGAGGTGGAAAGACATTTTAATTTAGATTTTTCATTACCAGAGAGATAAGCATGTTTTCATTTGTATGTTGTTCATTTGTATTTCCTCTCTTGTGAACTGCCTCTTCATTTCAAAATTTTTTTTTAATTTTAGTAAAAAGCAGACAACATAAAATTTACTATCATAACCATTTTTAAGTGCATTTAGTAGTGTTACTTATATTCACATTGTTGTGAAACAGATCTCCAGAACTTTTCATCTTGCAAAACTGAAGCTTCCTACTCATTAAATAACTTCCCTTTTCCCACTTCCTCAATGTCTGATAACCACCATTTTATTTTCTATGAATTTAACTACCTTACATAAGTGGAACCATATAGTAATTGTCCTTTGTGACTGGTTTATTTCACTTAGCATAGGTCTTCAAAGTTCGTGTTGTTGTATATGTGAGAATTTCCTACCTTTTTAAGGCATGTATATACCAAATTTTTATTTATCCATTCATATATTGATGGATACTTGGGTTGCTCTCACCTTTTGGCTATTGCAAATAATGCTGTGGTTAACATGGTGTGTAAATATGTCTTCAAGACCCTGCATTCAGTTCTTTTGGGTATCTAGCCAGAAATGGGATTGTTGGATAATATGGTGATTCTGTTTTTAATTTTTTTTTAGGAAATGCTGTACTGTTTTCTATAATAGTTATGCCATTTTACATTTTCACCAATAGTGCACAAGGGTTCCAGTTTCTCCACATTCTCACCAATACTAGTTGTTTTTTGTTTTATCACTAATCTTTCTACTGAGTATGAGATGATATCTCATTGTGGGTTTTATTTGCATTTCTCTGATTTGTGATACTGAACGTCTTCCATGGCTTCTTGGCTATTTGCACGTGTTCTGAAGAAGTGTCTAGATTCTTTGCCCATTCTTTCTGTTGTTGGAGTTCTTTATATACTCGGGATATTAGCCCTTTATCCGATAGATGATTGGCAAATATTTTCTCCCATTCTGTAATTACTGTTTCACTCTGTTGATTGTTTCCTGTGATGCACCTGCCTGCCTCTTCATCTTTAATATATTTTACCTGCCTGCCCTATTGAGAATGCTTTTGAGATCTCTAAGCGGAGCTAATGTAGAGCGTGTTAAGATTCCTTCAAGTTTTAATTTTGTTTACCTAACAAAAGCAGTATAATTTAGAATGTATCGATGGAGAAAATATACTCATGTAAACAAACATAAGATATTAATGCCATGGTTCTTTACTGTAGGACTGTCATCCAAACCTTTGAAATTACCAGCAGAAAGAAAACAAACTACACGAATCCCATACACACAGAAATAGAATTTTGTATATATGACAGCATGGTAAGGGGTGATTGCTTTATGGAAGGGTTCCCCAGGCAGTCATTTAAAAGTATATCTTTCTATTCTCTGTAGTGGGGAAGTGTACATTCAGATCATCTAGATAGTCTTCAGAACTTCAAGAAATGTCAGAAAAAATGAAATAAAAACACCCCTCCCCAAAATCAATAAAAAAGAAATGTTAGAAAAAGGGCTCTAGCACATCCTTATTTTATTATACCTGAATTATCAAGAAATACATGCTTTTTAGCCCTGACTTTCACATCAATTCTTCAGTTAGTGTTCTATGAGCGTTGATGTCCTTGGGGCCCTAGATAGGGTTCCTTAATGTGTCAGCACATTTAAAGTTTGTTTAAAATGTCCCTCAATTATAAAATACTAGGTTTGCAGGCAGAGTCTCATGAACATGCTTCTTAGAAAAAGGCTGCTGCTCCCAGGCTCAGTGCAAACTGGAGTCAAGATGGAGACCAGGCTGAAGGCAGATGGTGCAGGCTGGTAGCTGATGGAGGGCACAGTGTCCGGGGGCATGGGTTGGTTTCAACCATCTCCCTGCTCAGTGACAATGTTGCCATTCTTTGCTATTTGGTGGAAGGTGCCTGAGAATGTGGAGGTTTAGACTGGGCCTTGCAGAGAAACAGCTTGCTTAGGCCATCACTTAGAAACTAGGGAGGCAGTTTCCCTCACCTCTCTGAGCCTTATTTTCTCCTCTGTCATATTACCGATGCCCACTTCTCAAGGTTGTGTCGAGAATAAATGAGCTAGGTTTGTAAAGCACTAAGCACCAGGATCAATAACTGGTGACTGCAATAAATAAAAAATAATTTCAATTTAACTTACTGTTGTTTTCTCCTTTTTATTATTTTCATTTTATTGTGTCAGTTTTCAATATTTTGCTGTTTTTTAAATGAGGATTGCTTCTTGGACTTTGTTTCAGGTATTACCAGAGAAACGAAATCTAAAGCTCCTGAAGAGCCAGAACATCAATGTGAACTGGTACATGTACTGTCCGGAGAGCGCTGTGATTCTGCTGTCCACCACAGTCCTTGGGAACGTGCTGCAGCCCTTTTATTTTAGGGTAAGAGTAAGCCTCGCTTTAACAAAATTTCTTTTTTCCTCCTCCTACCCTGTCTTTAACATCCTAATGTGCCAAGTACTTCAGAGGGGCAAGTTCCTTCAATTATAATCTTTACCACTTCAGACCACTAGAGGGCATTACGTACCATCCCATCACCAAGAATGATTCATTCTGTGGGGACCTTGTGAGTAAAGGACATAGTGTGGCGTTGGAAAGGATCGAAAGACATAGTGTGTTTATATCCTTGACAATTTTACGTAGGGAATGGTAAAACATCAAAGGAATTTAATAAATCTTTCCTAAAACCTTTTTTTCCCCCAACAGGCTGGCACTATGTCAAAGCTGCCCAAGTTTGAGATTGAATTACCAGCTGCGCCTAAGTCCACTAAACAGAACCTTTCTGAGAGAGACATTGCAATGGCGACGATGTATGATTGTATTTCGAGAGAGTTTCTTCTTGTAATTGCTTTTAGAGATCTAAGTAATAGAAGTGCATGATAAACACTCCAGAGATGCCCTTTCCTTAGTCTCGGAACATGCAGTGAGGCCTTCCCTTTGTTTTTTAGTACCTAGAGCTTATGAATATAGAAAACCTGTCGGCATCTTGGCTTTGTGGTCTTAGGAAAGTTTTTTCACCATTCTAATCTGAAAAAAATGAGAATACTGAACCATTTTATTTCTTGGGTATTTTAGTTTTAGAACTTTTCTTTCATTTTGTGAGTTGACACTTAAGTTTTTTTTTTTTTTAGCTAAAACATATCCTAATTTTTTTAGCTAAAACATATCCTAAAACATATCCTTATGTAGGAAGATAAATCTTCACTTGGAATTGCAGATATATTGATTTTTAAACTTTATTATGAAAAGTTCAAACCCCTCCTATAACTCTAGTCAACAAATATCAAAATTTGCTTCTAAATTACTTCTGATTCTCCTGTGGCCTAAAACAGTGGTTTCCAAACTTTAAACATTTTTAGCAGTTAGAATGCCCCCCTCTCCTTCAAAGGAAATCTGTGCATCCCAGTTTAGAAAACAAAATGAGAGCGATCCTGGCCAAAGTGGAGGTGGGGACCCTCCCTTCTCTTTGGTTCCCATTCCTGTGGCAGGCCCAGCACAGTGTTACCCACGGGAATAAAAAGCTGTGTGTGCAGGAACTGTTCACACTGCATTTATTAGATAAGGCTTAAAAATGAAGAGTGATTACTTTTTCTGTAATTAAGGACTAATTGTACAAAACTTGGAAAATACAGAAAGAGGAAAATAAAATGGACTTTTTCAGGGATAGCTATTCACAAAAATATGTATTTCCAATATTTTTGGATTTTATCCATAGTTTGTGCTTTAAAATGTGATCACCTATATCGAGTTTTACATCCCCCTTTTCACGTAACTGTATAGTAGGCTTTTTTTTTTTTTTTTCTTTTGGACTAACTGCACTTGCTTTGCAAACGTTGGCTACAAGATATTCTATTGAGTATTTCATGATTGACTTAACTATAGTGTTATAATTCAGCATTGAGAATGGAGGAATTTCAAATAGTCAAGTGTGACTTATGTCTCTTTGTTCTCTAATCAGCTACAGACAACTTTATGTTCTCTTCCTGAGGCATCATTCACGGACCTCTAATAGTACAGGAGCGGAGGTAGTCCTCTATCACCTACCACGGTATACTTGATACTGTCTTCCTTCATTCTCTGATTTTAAAATATGAACTAAAACATGTTGATCTATTTTTTGACCTTTCTGTTGTCCTACAGAGAAGGTGCCTGTAAAAAGATGCACATATTAAAGTTAAATCGGACGGGGAAGTTTGCCCTAAATGTGGTGGATAATCTGGTGGTTGTTCATCATCAGGATACAGAGGTATGAGTTACGTGCATGTCTAGTCTTGTGTTGGTACAAATTAGGATTGCTTAAAAGAGTTGTGAAAATTGCCAGAACATTCTGAACAAAGGCTAAAAAGTGCTTTTTATGCCAAAAGTTTTAGAATTCCAGGTGGAAATGGGTTTGGTATTTTAGATGGTTTAGAAAAAAACAGTGATTCTGTATTAGTTTATTAAGGATAATTAGAAACTATTGTAGAAAATAACACATGAGGAGATTGGACTTTGAAACAGTTATTTGGTTGAATCAGCTAAGCTGGGCATTCACAGCAGCCACTGTGTTAGATGAGCACAGGAGCTCTGGCCTTCCTTTGTGAGTACAGATGATAATGCTGGTTGATGATGGTTTTCACACTGGCCCAAGAGAAAGCATGAGAATAGATCCTGCTTTTTCTGTGCTGTTAGCTGGGTGTCTGGTGGTAGACAAGCCACTTCTTTTCTATGCCTCCTGGGGGGTGGTGGCACCCATATTTTTGACGAATGATGATGTTGCAAGTGAAAAAGACCTGCTTAAATCACTTAGACCTCTTCAAAGGAAGTATGTCTTAAACGTCAGGAATATTTGTGAGAATAGATAAAAATGTAAGAGCTGATCGTGATAATATAGCAAATTCTTCCCCCAAAGTAGTAGTAGCTGGTAGGGGTCAAATGCAAATGCAGACTCTTTAACCCTTTCTCTGTTTAAAAAAAAGTGAAGCTTGCTGCCAGTGTTAATATAACATCACATGTAGGAATGCTGTTTTCTAGGATTTGACATTTTCAGTGATCAAGAATTACTATATTTTATAAATGAAAATACCAGTGCTAAAAACAGAATGCCATAAATAGAATGATGTCATTTGTTCCAAAGACTATCGATGTATTAGAGAGATGCCAACATAGTAATAAAAGTGAGATATTTCCTGGTAAACTTCAGGGTGGGGTTAGGACTGTAATCCCCGGTTATCTCTGGGTAAGTGCTGCAGGCACAAGTGCTACGAGGAAGTATTCTGACAAACAGGAAATGGCTTAAATGAATCCAGAATATCAAGATGTGAGATCAGGAAAGGGTGAAGCCAAACTGATTTTTTTTTTTTTTGCTTTAGACATCAGTAATATTTGATATCAAGTTAAGGGGAGAGTTTGATGGCACCGTTACCTTCCATCACCCAGTGCTTCCAGCTCGATCGATTCAGCCCTATCAGATCCCCACAGCAGGTAAAAAGGAGTCACCATGGAATTGGGGATCACGCTCAGGATGGAGTGAGAAATACATACAGAGAGGCCTGGATCTGTTTGTTTTTGTGAGGGGCTCTTTCCCTGTCCCTGCCCTTTTTTTAAAACTGATTTTATCAGCTTCAATTGCATTGTGAAAAGTATTTTATAAAATAAATAGATCTTCCTCTAAAGAAAATAGAATGATTTTTATTCTCTGAGCTTTAAAATGGAGAGTTGAGCTGAAAGATTTTTAAATGTTGGATAAACCCTCTACATTTTCTGATTGCCTGTGCTCTGTAACCCTAAGATTAAATTTGGCTGCTTATGGCTATTATTTTAACCTGGGATCACTTTTTCTTATCTTTCTCACATTCTGTTTCATGGTTATGATAGTGTATTTTTTCCTGACTTATGGTCACAGTTAAGTACCTAAGACTGTGGTTCTCTGGTTATTCTAGATTAATCCTCCTACCTAAGAGAAATAGAAGTAGGAAGTTTGAGAAGAGAGGTCAGGATTTCAGTGAAGGGGAAAGAAACCATCTGATTCCTTTTGCCTTTTCCCACTGCAGTCAATTTCAGCTTTCAAAGGAGACTGAAGTATAAGACAAGCTAGTTGAAGTATTTGTGTAAACCATAAAAGGTTCACATTTGGAATTCCAGTAGCAATGTCTTATTAAAAGGATTACTTGTCAGCATTGGTGGGTCGGCCCGGTTTGCAGTCAGAATGTCCTTGTACCCGCCATAAAAGACCCAGATTAGGCTACAGCTGATAGTTCAGCAAGAACACCACCTCAGGCCCGCTTTTCTAGTCTTACAGGATCAACCAGAAGCTTACTAACTGGCAGAGTTTGGAAGGAAGGAAGTAGTTCTCACATTTGGATTGGTCTTTTGGCCCTCTGTGTTTTATCCAGCTTTTTTCTTTTCCCTGGATAATATTAGCATTACAGGCATACCTAGTTTTATTGTACTTGGCTCTATTGTGCTTCACAGGTGCTGCATTTTTTATAAATTGAAGGCAAGGCCCTCCACCAGCATAAAAAGTACCACTTGCTTTCCTTCCATTAGACTTGCTTTAACTCCTGATCTGTTCTCTCCCCTGAATTGCTCTCTGCCTCCAGACTCCCTTTTCCCCTGGGAGACTTGGGAAAAGAAACTGCAATATCTTAGAATAGATTGTCTCAAATGATTTATTGTGTATCTGCTATTCAGTTGGCATGAAGGTAACTGCTGGTGAATTTGGGGAAAAACAACTCCTAGACATTTAAAACTCAGCTCTTCCAGTTACTTAGTAGGACTAGTTAGAGGCAGTCAGGTTCTAATTAGCTAGTTATAATAAAGCTAAAGCCAGGTATTGTCAAAACAATAGCCAAGACTAAGATTAATAAGAATTCAAGGGTCCGTTGAATCCTAGGGTTTCTGGAGTATGGGTTGGTAAAGCATTTTTCAGGGTTAATGCTTTTTGTTTTGTTTGTCCTAGATTGTAAGCCCCTTGCAGGCTCATAGCATCTCTGTATCCTGCCTACCCTTTGCCACCATAGGATGTGTATTTAGGAACAGCTTATTGAGCTCTTTTGAAAGCTGAAACCAGCAACTTTGGGGAGAGCCAGCTGCCCTCATTCATCCTGTTTTTGGTTTCTTCTCTCAGAGGTTCTCACTGATTAGGATCACCTGGGAGGTTTTAAGCAGAGCTACCTGGCTCTCACCTGAGAGCATTTAAGTCAACATGATGGGCAGTCAGCTTTGAGGCCAACTCATAAGACATTTATTCTTAGGTTCTAAATACAAGTGTTGTCTGCTTTAGCTTCTTTGATGGGGCCCTTTCCTCTTTTGGGGGAGGGGAGAAATCTGTTCAAAATTACCACCTTTTTTAACTGTCTGATTAAAGCCTGCCTTCTGATTGTGTCTGGGTAATTGCAACAGAACTGGGAATTGTGTATTAGTTTTTAGGGCTACATTTCTCAAGTTCATTGTGGCCTGCATGCCTGACGCATGACCAGTGTAACTGGTAGTTAAGAGTCCCTGTCATGTGAGGTTTTTTGGGGTCTGCTTCCCAGGTGAGATCTCTGTGCCTGGACCTCCCACTGTGTGTAGTCGAGAATTGAACTAATTAATTGAACTAATTAATTAAACTACAAAGCACTTGTATTTGAAGTATTTTCAGTGAATTATCTGAGTATTTGATTTTGAATCTTCCAGTTCTTTAATGTGCATGTGTAAATGATGATGAGTCATCTTTGGTTATTAAAAACAACACTAAGTGAAGCGTTGACATTCTTTCCCCTTCTGGGGAACACATTTTTGTCTGGGTCTCGTCTTCCCCCATCTTTCCTCTACGTGTTATCAGTGGGACATGACAGTTTAGTTCTTCCTTGTTTCACTATAGTTGAATAAACATTTACTGAAGGTTTTAAAAATATTAAATTTTACATCTTTAGTATTAGTATTGGCAGCATTTTCTGGTTGCATCATCAGTTTTTTCAGACTTGTGTTTTCTCCATTTGTAGGTCCTGCTCCTGTGACCAGCCAGTCTCCTGTCCCATGTAAACTCTGTATCCTTTACAAAGGCTTTGGCACTGTGCACAGATGGAAGCTGTTACCCTCTTTACCTTTGTGTCTAAAAGGTTCCTCCAATTCCACCCTCCTCAGCTGGATTAAAGGCTCAGGAACCACCGTGGGGAGTTTCCTACTATGTAGGGATGGGCATTTAAAGTAGCCTTAGCAAATGGCAGGGGCAAGGGCTAATCTGAGCTAGGTTTTGCCTTTTGTTTTTATCTCTTCTGGTTTAGAATTTCCTATAACGTGTAGATTCTTCATCCTGGATTGTCTTTCAACCTGACATCATTATCAGTGCAAGTCAAGGTGGGTCAGAGGGGACGACTGTCATTTTAGAGAAAATAGTGCTTGACTTTGGATGACAGTAGTAGCCAGTAAGTTTCAAAGTGAATAAGAAATGACCTTTCCCTTCAACCCAGAAATGGGATTATTTCTCACTTTATATTCTGTTTTCTACTGTGTCTATTTTATCACGAGCCTATATTATTTTTTATAATTAAAACAACTAAGAATGGCCATTCCCCTGCTTTAAACCCTTTAATATCTGTCCCTTCTGAAAAGCCAGACCCCTGCTATGTTACCTCCAACCGTCATGCTCACGTGTGCTTGCACCCCTTTCTGTACTGTATGCCTGTGGGTGCACTCCTGTTCTCACGGTGCTAGGGAAGCCTTCTTTGAGGTATTGTCTTTTCCTTGGTAATCTTGTCACACCTTGTATTTTTTCTATTAAGAGTACTTTCTACATTAGTCTTTAGTCATCTCTATTTTCTTGTCTTGCCCACTGGGATTCTTAAGAGAGTTAGCCCTAATACCCTGGGACGGTGTCCACTGTGCAATGAATTTACTTTTGTCCTTCCAGAATGGTACTAGCTTTGTATTAGCATATTAGCCGTGGCAGAACTGGGAGGCTCTGCCTTCCAGCTGGTACTGTGGACATTCAGGAAGTTCGTGGATTAATGGATGGATGAATTATGAAATTTCTTTAGCGTTATTTTTGACTGTTGAGCCAGTACAGAAAAACCAGAGCATAAGATCAAAGTTAATGCCACATGTTAATGTCTTTTTCTAGTTTCAGGGTTAAAAGGGGGGCTAGGTGTGGGGAAGGAGCTGCTCTGAGCTGATTCAAAGAGCTCGTTGCCCCCATAGTTAGGGAGCTACATCATAGCTGTACCTCCTAACAGGTTGCTTTGCTGTAAGGAGTCAACCTGGCATACAGTAGTCTGGCTGGCTGTCCTGTTGTCAAGCATTTACTGAGTATCCTAGAATGTGCTTTGATTTGTAGGAAAAAGCCCTTAACTGTGCTTTACCCCACGAATCCTTAGGGGAACCACCTTTTGGCCTTTTGTTCTGGTATGCCTCATACTATTAAATTTGCTGCCTCTTAAATCCAGGTTATCTCTGGAACCTCCAAGTGAAACTTCAGCCCATAGTAAACCTCTTGCCAGACAAAGGAAGATTGATGGACTTTCTCCTCCAGAGAAAGGAATGCAAGATGGTCATCCTGTCTGTCTGTTCGCAGAGTAAGTGGGTGACCCCTTTGCATAGGTCTGATCCTGTGTTAGGCCTGTGATGCCCAGCACCTTTTATTGGGAGCTGGGCCACCTTTTCACACCTTGTCTATAGCCTGTAGCCCTATCCTCACTTGATGTATTAAGCTCCTGGAAAGGCTACTGAACAAAAATGCTTTGTAGAAACTTTGGTGGAGAAAACTAAATAGGATGGTCCCAGGTGAAAGCAAGCCTGAACACACATGAGGGTCCAGGACTACTATCCTGGCTTCAGAACAAACATTTTTCAGAATCCAAGTCACTACATATCTACTCTGAGAATCTTTTGGTATCTCCCATCACTGTCTCTCTCCAGTAATAAGAAAAGGCTTGTGAGCTGTAGGCTTTAGGTCTCTATTCATTTCTCTGAATGCCCTTTAAAGGTATGTTGGCACTGCTAACCCTTGGAGATCAGTTTTTCTATCATAGCAACATGTTCTGAACTTGACATAAAGTTGGTTGACCTGTGTGAACATTGATTCTTTCCAGTGTTGAGTGAGTCAGACAGAGCAACACTTCCTGTGATAGCCACTGTTTTTGACAAACTCAATCATGAGTATAAAAAGTACCTGGACGCTGAGCAGAGTTATACAATGGTAAGTTATATGAACCATGATGAAGGCTCTTCCACTCCTGTATATTTCTAAGTAATTATAATGCAAGGTCCTAATAGAATGATGTCACTGCAGTTTGCTTTGTGCCAGAGGGCAAGATGGCAGTAGTGAGGGAGCAGTAATTTTAGAGTCCCTGCATTCCATTAACTTGAGCCTGTATCTCATTTAATGCCTTCACCTTTTTAAAAATACATTTGATCTTAACACACACATGGCAATCCTTTGTCTTACCTCTTTGTTATAAAATTGGTCTCTGCTTTGCATTATTTTATACATGTTTCTGCCAAGCCAGAGTCTGGTTTTAATTAGAAATAAAATTTTGCCATGTCTTTTTAGTTAGTATTCTATTAGTGATGATTAAATATTAACACTGTGCTTTTCACATAGTAGGCTCAAATGCTGTGAAGGGCTGGACAAAATTAACATGGCTTATTACCAGATTCTGCTATGCTGTTAGTGTATCATGTGTTCTGAAGTGGCAAGTTTAGGACAAGTGGAATGAATTTCACTTAAACAATCTGATTAGTCCTAAACAATTAAAAAACCTAGAACTACACTGACTTTTAGCTACTTAAGGATGTGGGCTGCTGAAGGGCCCCTGTACTGTCAGACATGGAGGAGAGGACAGAGCTGAGCTCTTCTGGATCCTTCTCTTGGTCTTGCTGCTAGTATACTGGGCTGTGGGTATCAGGTCTGATCCTAAATGGCAGTTTCTGTGCATCCCTGCTCTGTGGCTTTTAGACTTCATAAACCTTTGCTAGTCAATAGTGTGGTCTACCACGTGCAACATTAGCGCACCTGGTGCTTAGAAATGGGGGTTCTCAGGCCACTTGCCACCAGCTCTTGCAGAATCTGCATTGATCTCATCTGCTTTAAGTTAGGTTGAGGTCATCAAGATCCCCTCAGTTTTCCTATATATTTCGGGAGCCTAACTTACCATTTAAAAATCTAGATGTAGACTTATTACAGGAAGTATTCACTTAAAGACCAGGGCTTCATCTAACAAAGATGCAGCAAGCCATTCCATTTTTATTAGATAACAAAGGTCAGATAGTCTATGGTTAAGGAAATTAGATAGGGAGTTGTTTTAAAAGGTTGAAAACAGTGTGATGTCCCTTAAGAGAAAACTATGACATGTTTTTTTAGTTCCATCCACCATGAACATTAGTATATTTTCAAGATGACCAGCTGACTTTCTAGAGCAAGGGAAAAAATAGTTTTTTTCCAAGTAGTGAAATAAGTGTCATGCCCTTCTCAGATTTGAGGTTCAGTGTCTAGGAATTCAGCCTTGTCGGATTAGCTGCAGTTACCTAGAAGATTAAGATCCCATTTGTAATTTCTTGCTTAGGCAGTAGAAGCAGGGCAAAGCCGGAGCAGTCCACTTCTCAAAAGGCCAGTGCGGACGCAAGCTGTGATTGACCAGTCTGACATGTACACCCATGTCCTGTCAGCATTCACAGAAAAGAAGGTAGGTAACAGCTTATTAGGTGCTTCTGGACTAAGGATTCTCAAGACAAAGATTTGAAAGGAATTGAGGACAACTGGTAGAACTCAGAATGTGTTCGGTGAAGACCTAGTACTACTAATTTGGCTTCTAATATTCAGGCCTAAACATGACCATCAATGGGTAGGGAGGTTCTAGAAGGATTTGTGCAAAACCAGCGAAATAGAGTACAGGGCCGGTTTCATATGGAAACAATGAGGAGATGAGGAGTGTACATGTAGCTTCTTTTGCAACTCTGTGATGTTTCTAAGATTATTTTTGTTTCCTTCATAGGAGATGCCTCATAAATTTGTGATAGCCGTACTGATGGAATATATTCGCTCTCTTAACCAGTTTCAAATTCCAGTACAGGTACCTTCCAATCAGCATTGGTGGCTTCAAGTTAAAGGAACAGGAATATTTTTTTAAAATCACAGTACTGTGAATATCTTACCTAAGATGACTCTTTTATATGGTAAAAGTGTCCGCATGCCTGACTCAGAATTCTGAGTGACTTTTCAGACATTACTATGTTGTTCTTAGAATGAGTAGTCACATTAAGTTGGGTTCTTTCACCTGTACACTGAACCCACTTCTCTTAATAATGGACACTTTTACTCATCAATTAGAATAGTTGCAGCCCTCGACAAACCTAATCTTCCATCTGCTATAGTTGACCGGTTTGGCAACATCCTATCTTCTGTTTTTGTCCTCAGCATTACTTACATGAACTTGTCATCAAGACGCTTGTCCAGCACAACCTCTTTTACATGTTGCATCAGTTCCTGCAGTATCATGTCCTCAGTGACTCAAAGCCTTTGGTCTGTATTGCCCGATATTTGCTTTCGTGATTAGAAACTTAAAGTTTAACCTTTCCACATTTTATGTTGAATAGTCTGAAAATTTGTTTTTCAGGCTTGTCTGCTATTATCCCTAGAAAGTTTTTATCCTCCTGCTCATCAGCTGTCTCTGGATATGTTAAAGGTAACTGATACATCAGCGTTTTTTAAACTGCGTAAAAGCCTGTTCTCGTTTCTTGCATTTATCTGGACTTTTCTCTTTCTAGCGACTTTCAACAGCAAATGATGAAATAGTAGAAGTTCTTCTTTCCAAACACCAAGTGTTAGCTGCCTTAAGGTTTATCCGGGGCATTGGTGGCCATGACAACATTTCTGCACGAAAATTTTTAGATGCTGCAAAGCAGACTGAAGACAACATGCTTTTCTATACCATATTCCGGTTTTTTGAGCAGCGAAACCAGCGTTTGCGAGGGAACCCTAATTTCACACCAGGTGAGAATACGGCAGCAGTGAACAGATCTAGGGCGACCAGACTCAGTAACAAGAGAACACTGGCAGCTGGTGGGCAAGAAACGTTTTAGTCAGAACTCCTGAGTTAGGTTTTTTTAAAAAACAAAATGTCTTAATAGTCCATCAAATCCTTAGCCCATTATCTGTAGTACAAGTGAATTCAGTATGCTAGTAGACCTGAATTATGCTCTGGAACTTGGTGTGTTTGGGAAGAGAGACATATTCAAGGCCCAATTCAGGAAGTCTGAACACAGCTCATATGTCTGACACCTGTTTTTGGAATGTCCTTTTCTGAAGAATCAAGAATAGAACAGGAACTGGTGGCTAAGGGTTTTAAATGGCCTGGGGCTTACTGTTTCAGTTCTAGGCAAGGAACATTGACAAATCATTCTTATCTCCAAAGTTATATCTAAGGCATCTTCTTCCTTAGGATGGGGAAGGAACATAACTTTTTCTAGCTTAATCAGTGTACAGTGTAAGGTAGTACCATGAACAGGTTAGCTTCTCTGCTTGTTTCTCAGAACAGATGGTTCTATAATGGAATGAGCTGTGCAAATAGAAAGGACAATTCAAAAGCTTAAGAAAACAAAGTATTTTATGAAAGAAATAAGTTAAAACCCAGTATATGTTACTATGAGCTGCAAAGTGTTCATCTGATTTTCTGTTCTTTGTGCTACATGTAACAGATTAAATCTATTTTCTTTTATAGGAGAACACTGTGAAGAACATGTTGCTTTTTTCAAACAAGTTTTTGGAGACCAAGCTCTAATGAGGCCTACAACGTTCTGAAATCATTTGCTAGTTTTCTTTTATATATAAAAATGTGTACAAAGTTAATTTATTGCATTAATAAAGCTCTTTAAAACTACAAAATGTTATAATAAAGTATATTTGCAACATTCTCAAATGTTACTAAAAATATGGTTTAGAACTTGTGTGAGGGCTTACTCCTAAAAAAAGGAGAAACGCTGCATTGATTGGCCTTTTTAAAATGTCAGTGAGCAGGTCACGTTCACAACCTTCCTAGTGTCAAACTTCCGCTTGTTGAAAAATTAGATTTCATTCCTGGAGAACTGGAAGACGCTTGGAGCATCCCAGGGTTACCTTCAGATTTAGTAATACTGCTTCACAAGTCAGATTTGCATTCCTGAGTTTAAAAGCACTACGGCCAAAGCTGCTGCTGTTAAACCACCTGAAGTCTGGTAACACCAACTGTTCAACTTAGCCTTGACAATGCAGCTACTGTCCAGTGGTGAACTTGACTGACCCGTAGATAGTTGAAAGTCTCCAAACTCTGTAAAGGGTTAGAAATTTAGGAGTTGTTCTCTCTCTGTACCTTTATATCGCTCTTGAGTAGCTAAACTTTTGGCTTTATTTATTGATGGTCCTGTGAGGGATAAAAAGAACAAATTTTATATTTCTTCAGGAGATAGTTTGTACTATAACAGAACCAACTTTTCTATCCCCAAGATTAAAGCCAAACCCCTTATTTTTTCAATTTCAATGCTTCAACTTAGTTACAAAATATAAATCAAACAAATCAGTACTGTTCTCCTTTTAACTGTAAGTCTTATTGAAGCCGAAATGGTCAAAAAAGATCATAGGGATAGTCTCAGAGTAAGAGATGAGTAGCAGAGGCAGTGTTTTGCTAGAACAGTGAATCGGGGAAGGAAAAGTTGTTCTATAGCACTGCTGGGTTGTGACCCAGCTGTCAAGTCACTCAAGGGCATGCTGACAGTCAAACTCATTCATGGTCAGACTTCAGTGCCTTGTTCAGCAGACAAGTCAGGCCTCCAGAAAAAGTGTTAACAGTTTACTAATTAAGTGTTTGAACAATCGAAGCCCCTGGGTAGGATATTTTCTCAGAAATTTTTTACTCAGTAATACTTATCAAATGACCATTAATACAAGTTCAAATACTTCAAAAGAATGCTTCAAGATATCAATTCTCTAGTTATCCCACATGTTTAAAAATTAGAACTCTTACCTATATAACTGAGTAAGACAGGGAGGAATATTAATCCATGACTGGCTCCCAGTAAGACCATAGCTAAATACATCCTGAAGTAGAATATCTGGAAAATTTGAGATTTGGCAAAGGCCAATACCACAATCCCTCCAAACTTTGTAAGTGTGATTCCACTGAATACCTAAAAGAGACGGTAGTAAAAACCACTTGTTATAACTGAACACTTCCTAATACAGAGATTTAATAGTCACAGTCAAAATTCACAGGGACTGAACCTCAGCTTTCAGAGTTACCAGTGAGGGGCTATATGTTCCACCTAAAACTGCTTCACTTGCTGCTTGTGAGCCTGAAACAAAAGCTTAAGGGTAATAGTGTCTATGTATTCCGCATAGACACTATTCTGTCTCTAAACTGAGATTATATACTCAGATGAGAATTTTAAGTATCTAAAACTTTATAAAACAAAGTTTTAGTTGTTACTCTGTAATACTGTTTTCTTGAGTGGTAAAGTGATTGGTTGATAGGCTAAACCAGGATATAGAGTTGAACAAGGAGACTCCGACAACCACAAATTGCTCACTGGGCTGTGTTACAGCTCCCTTGTTTTTTCAACAGGGTTGGCCTGTGTTTTAAATGGAAAAAGCTGGCTTGCTCAAATCCAACTTCTTTGTTCTCTTCCTGCTTCAGCCATACTGCTGCCTACAGCAGAGTCACCAAAAGGAACAGTTCTAAAGAATTTAGGATATACCTATTCCATGAATGGCCTGAAAACCTGTCATCCATAGGAGCTGCTGCTAAGTAAAAGATCCAAATTGTTTTCCCTACTGAATTTTAAAAGTCCTGAGAAACACTCGTGGAGCTGGGCCCTGTACACTGAAATTTCTGCCCAAGTTACTTACAGAACTGCCCATGTGAGAGAGCGCCTCTTCTGCCCGTTTCACACGACTTCCCTTTGCACTCACTGTGAATGCTCTCGTTATGTGGCTGCAGAACTCCACGGAAATGCCACAGCTCTGAAATAAAGCGCTTCCTTTACAGTCGGTCCTCTCTAGTTGGAAGTTGTAAGCAGCCACCCACCCTTTCCCAGTATCTGTGGTTACCAGGGCACCCTGGGTGGTAGAAGTGCCCTAAGAATCCCCTTCGATATGACTGTAAAGCCCCCGTCACCTCAACTTAAACGCACCAGGTACTTGTGGAACACTTTAGACACAACACCCAATGCTTCAGTTTGTACAGATGTGCCTTTACTTGCGAAAGCTGCTGAAACCTTTTAAGGTTCCCCCTCCCCTCCTTACTGAGCCAGCACACTGTCACCGTCACCATTTCTTTAGTTGGGCCTCACTTCCACCTGAAGCAGTGTTCATATCTGAAGTACAGAGGCACTGTTTCTATCTCCATTAATACCTTATTAAACGCTCACATCTTCAAGACTATTAAAAGCAGCTGGCAATTGTATGGGAAGCAAAAGGTACTGATCAGAGAGTTCCATCAGGAATGGGGCAATTTTTCTAAATAAAAAGCGAATAATACCTGTGATAAGGCTAAATGTTTTTACAAACATTTCAGGCAAAATACCCAAGTTAAATCATAAAATCATGTTTTCATTGTTGTATCATCCAGTCCCACCTCCATGTTTATGAAGAACAAGAGATGAACTTGGTCTTTTACCCCTAGAAACAATTCACATAAGTGACAGGAGTTAGGGACAAACTGAGTAGACCAGGACTCACCATAACCAAGTTGACCAAGGAAACTGCGTTCAGACTGATGCCCCACAGCCACATGACGCCAAACATGTTGACTAAGATCATGGCGATGGTGACACACATGATCACTGCAGACCACAGCTCACAGCCCAGGAGAACCACGGTCACCAAAAAGATTGCTCCCAGGGACACGCAGAGGTTAAAGATCGTGTCATCAATAATAGTTAGGTACTGTTCGTAAAAGACATAGAACACACTAGAAATAAGGGAAAACATTTCGTTATGGTCTGTTCTCACTTCTATCTAGAAGCTCTACTTTTCATCCTGCCACTATTGCAAAACTGTAGAAGTACTTTTAGAGACACACCTGCAGAAAACCTGTTTTTTACAAGACTCGTCGACAGTAATTCAACTGAACATCTGATGGACCGCTGACACCAAAAAAGGGCCTAATAAATGATCCAAACTGTGTATTTTATATAAAGTTTTTGTTCATAATTCCAATCCATTCTACTTTATAGGCATTTACAAAGAATATACCATGGTATTTTGTAAAAACGAGTCCTGGTCTATCCCCAGAATTACCTCAGGCTAAGTGGGGTCTGTGCAGGGCCTGAGAATTTTGTTTTATAAAGTTAACAAGCTCTTCCCAGGAATTAGGATGCCCATTCTGAGAACTTCTCCCACAGAACCATAGGCTGTCCCCCTGCCAGGAACAGGTCAAGCCTCCTTTATGCAAGATCACAGGGGCGAGGGAAAAAAACACACTTGTTTATTCTACTTTTCTGTATTTTCCAAATTGAGTATTTCATGTGTAATTTCTTTTTATCAGGAAAAAAACAAAAATCAAAAAAGAAAAAATCTCCGTAAAGGCACTGTCTCAACTAATCAGCAGTCAGGGATGTCCACTCAGCCACACTCGGTGAAGCCAGGTCTCCAGGAACCTCCCTTGTGCTATTTCACAGTGGGTTTCTTTCGCAGTGAGCTCCAGTCCAGAGACCAAGTGTTTTGTCTCTAGCACTCAGACCTCAATAGGTGCTCCAGGTTCTGGCTCCCCTCACCAGGTGCCATCTCCTGGACATACCTGGCTTGTGCTCATGATGAAGATGTCAGAAGGAAAGCCAAGCCTTAACGTCCATCTAGAGAGTACTGGGGTGTGGGCCCTTCCCTAGGACCTCCTCATTTGTATAATTCACACTTACCTGTATGCGAATACATTGTGGTTACTTCCTTCCTGGCTCATGGTTTTGGTGATGTTACCAGCGATGAGGCGAGCTTTTCTCATGGCGTCAATAAAGTCAGCAGAGGTCTGAAGCACGGTGTGGTAGGTCATGAAGTACGTGGCTCCGACGCCCGTGTCATTACCAAGGATGTTAACTGCTGACCCATAAGCAGCATGTCCCCTGAGATGAAGACTCGTTGGTGTCAGAAAATCATGCCTTGCAAACACCTGCAAAATCTGAGTACTCAAGGCTAAGTTAAATCATCTGATCCTGGGGTCAGAGGTCAGACCCAGCTCTAAATACCTGGGATAGGGAAGGCTCTCTGAAAGGAAATGATGAAGGTTTTAGCTTATTCTCACCCATGCTGGCTGTCCTTTACTAAAGGTTTTTGGTTTCTTTGGTGCATAGCTGCTATTGTTTCTATATCCAGCTCTGCTCCCCAATGTGCTTTCATACAGTTTGCTCAGGAATGTTGTGTAACAGGAGGTGGAGAAGGGCAAGGGTCCTGGAGTGAGACAGCCATATGATCGGCCTCAGCCCTGCCACATCTTGGCAGCGAAACCTGGGCAAAGTTACTGAATATGGGCTGCAGTGATGTCTTCTGTGAATGGGTGTACCACCACCTACTCTCAGGGCTGTGTGATGAGTAAGTGAAATAGTGTCAAGGAGGTGCCTAGCATAATACTGGCACATAGGAGGCTGCCTGAAAGTGGTGATTATTGCCTTCATAAAAGCTGAATTCACTTGGATTTGTTTTATGGAGGCCAAAGCATTCGGTCTGCAAGCAGACCAAGCTGCAAAATTTGTGCCTATTTTATTTTTAGGGATAGTCTTCTCACAGTACTTAGTTTAGGTCTCAAAACACAGACATGATTTTTATGACTAATATATGATGGGAATCTGGTCAAATTATGGATACCTATGAAAAACAGGGATGTCCAGGATTTACCTAACATACACGTGAACACTCATTTTTCTCCTATAAAAGCTTCCAAAATACCCCATCCCAGACTTCCAGTCATTCTGGGCCAAATATCCTGTTTCCATGGGTAACTGGCTGCCTGGTTGAGAGAAAGCCTATAGTCTCATATATGGACAGGCTGGTAAGAAGCACAGTGAGACTAAACCAATCTAAACCTTAATCTAGGATGATAAGGCCAAAGCCGAGATGCTGTCCCATATGCCATGGACACAACCGAACAGCTCATTTCACCTCCTGAAATGCCACATGTTCCTCCTCTCCCTCTACCCCACTAATAACCTGCACAGGACTCTGTATCCATTCAAACAGCCAGGAGGACCAGGACATACAGAGAAGTGTATGAAATGACTGCTCAAGCCAGGATGAAATCAAGTAAAAATAACAAGTTTTCTTTAGAGCTGTTTTAGAGATTTCTTTGCTTTCACAGAAGAATCAGGACAAGGTGGGGAGTGGATAAAGAGGACCTTTCCCACAATTGTTTCTACACCCCTGTTCTCTCCTAGTGTTCCAGTGCAAATTAAAGGGACAGTGGGCACACATCTGAAGGGCGCAGTGGCACTTACCCTTTGCCACACTTGGGGTTCGGGTTATCAGAAAGGAACATGGGCAGGAATCTCATGAAGTCTCCACCCTGAGGCCTCTGTTTTCCCTCGGGGGTCAGAGGCCTGCAGCGGATGCAGGCAGGGTCAGCCACTAGTAGAAACAAGCAGGGAGAGAAATGGGTCTCCAGGTGTCACTTTAAAACATTTAAAAATATTGATAATGAGGGGAATTGTTTCCCTGAATCTTTTTCCTTATCCAAAAGCTTCAAACACATGTGATTTTCATGGTCTAATACATCTAAGATACCATCTTCACCTTAGGGAGGCTGTGCAAATTTTCTTCCTTAAAGCCAGTTTTCTGCTTTAAGGACAACCTCAATTGGTATCATCAGAACCCAGGGCTTCCAAGTTTTTAATCAAGAAAATTCCATGACAACCTCAATACTCTTACAAAACCACAGGGCAAAGGAAAACACACCTCTGAGAAGCAACAGCCAGATCAAGAGAGGCAATCGGTGTCATTGGGGAAAGATAAGCAACCTCAAAACTCTAAAAACTAGGGTCCCCAGACACAGACCTTGTTCAGCCTGCAGTCCCATGGGGGGCTGTCAGAGACAAGGACAATGCAACCCTCTTCACACTGAGGAACAGGATGACGACAAAGGGAATGAGACCCAGCATTGGCATGTAAGTAGGTATACGTTGAGGTAAAATGCAATGAGTTTTAAACTATATTGTTAAAATTTTTCAGAAAAAAGGGAAAGATTTGGAAAAGGAGATGAAAGTACCTGAAGCGTTGCAGAACTGGTCAGTGCTATTGTAGACTCTACAGCAAGAAGACTGCGGCTTAATCCAATCAAAGTAATCATCAATCCAGGATGAGGGAGCAAAGCCTATCCGGGTACTAAAGAGGAGAAAAAAATCACTGACTTGTCCCACAAGGAAAATGTCTTTAGTTTCAGTCCCTTTTCTTAAAACCTAACTTTCTTTCTAAACTTTATAATGCTAACCAGTCAAAAGACAGATTGAATTAGTACTTCATGGAAAACCCTCAAGGTGGTAAATTAGTCCTTTAAAGGTTTTACTCAGGTAAAGTGGGGTTCGGTATACATTCTGAAAAACAAATCTCAAGGAAAATCTGTTTTCAGCAAGAAATTTCAGGCAGCGCTGACTGGCTGAGAGCCCCGCCTGGCTGCTGCCACTGCAGTGCAGGGAGATGGGGCAGCACTGACTAAGTGCAGGGAGACGGGATGGCACTGACTAGTTGTCCAGCTGGGCCGCGTTGAAGATCTGCTGCACCAGGGAGTCGTTGTTGCAGCCCACGCCTCCACACACTATGTTCTGCCCTGCCAGAGAAGTATAGTTGTGCCCTTCCTCCAGGACAAAGTAGACAGGTGGGCCTGCATGCAGGTACTGACTGAGGGACTTGAAATAATCCATCACGTAGGAGTCCTGAAAGAGAGATCAATGACAGGATAAAGTGAGAACCCGATGATGGTGTCTACATGAGATGAGATGACAAATTAGAAGGGTACCAGGAGGCTCCTGGCCAAGATGCCTCCAGCCCAGATTCAAAATTCCCTACAGCCAGTCCCCCATCTCAACTTCCTCGGGCCCAGGTGTTCCCCTGGCTAGTCCCACTATGAGGATGGCATCTCACAAGGTAAAAGGCTGGCTGTTTGAATTCTGTGGCTGTACCCCAGAGGGCTGAGAGTTCAGAAGGCCATGGCCAAACTGGCAGAGCTTTGTGGCAGTTCTTATAACATGAAAGATTCTGTGGATGCTTGCATTTAGAAGCAGGCATTAACCTGAAATGCAGGGTCAGAAGGGCTTGGAGGTCAGGGCCTGGTCACTTGGTGACATGCAGAACTCTCTCTGGGGGGTGAGAGGGTTTGTGGCTCATCTCAGGGGCAACTAGATTCAGACGCCCCCATGTTTTGAAAATGTATTCACCACTGGAATAAATTATATAAAAAAAGAAGGCATCTTACATCTGGCACTGAAAGAGATTGATCCAATCCAATTTCTACTTTGTTCAGGACTGCGATACTGAACGACAGAACACCCACGAATACTGCTATCTGGAATGAAAAGTGAGTTATAAGACAGCAACTGCTTAGAGATATAATGAGCTAAAGAACATAAATAAAATCTTAAACACACACACAAAACAGGACTTTTCTAAACTAAAAAGGAAGTTTAAATGACATGCTAAGAAAACAAGGAGTACGGGGTAGTGGCTGAGATCACAGCATCTAGAGTCAAATGACCTAGGTTCTAATCTTGGTTCCTTCCCTTTGAGCTGAATGACCCTGGGAAATTCACTTAACTTCTCTTAGTTTCTATTTCCTCATCAATAAAACAGAAAACAAGGCTTATAACATCTGATAGTTTGTGGACTAAATGAGAAAACTCCAAGGATAACCTAGATTTTAGCATAGTATCCAATATTTAGCACAATACCTGATATTGAGTGTTCAATAAATATTATGTACTGCTATTACTTTTACTATTATTAGAAACTAATATTTGTTCTTTTAGTAGAGAAGTGACAGGTGATCACGTTGGCTCCATCCAGTATACATGCTATAAAAAAATCTTGCGTGGTCGCTGGGAACCAGGGAAAACGGGTGGTACAGGGGAGGGCAGTGGGTAACACTCCAAAGGTGCAGCCTGGAGGAGACTATTGTGGTGATGGATCTTGATTGCCATGGTGGTTACACAAGTCTGCACATGTGACAAAATGACATACACTCTACGAAAGTCACACACACTCTACCAAAGTCAAATTCCCAGTTTTGATACTGAACTACAATACAATTATTTAAGACCACAGGAGGAAGTGGGTCGAGGGGTGCCTGGGTCCTAGCTGCTACCTTTGCAACTTTCTTTGAATCTGTAATTATTTCCAAATAAAAACTCAAAAACTCTTACTTACATGCTACAAACTAGCTAGAAAAATATTTTATATGTTTGTACATTATTTGCTTTTATGTTTTTGTATATGTGTGTAACATGTCAGAATCTCCTCTCCAAGCTATCTGACTCTTAGAATGCTTATGACAAATCTGTTTTTGGGAGAAAAACATGCAAAACCACAGACAAGCTCATACCACAAGTGGCCGCATCCAGTCCTTAAGCAGAAGTGGAGAATAGGAGTTTTTGAAGAAACGAAACAAGCAGCTCTCTGAGGCCTGGATGCCGGTTCCATCTTCTGCACCTTGGACACAGCAAAGTACGTCTAGCCTGTTTTTCTGAGGGTACAAAGAGAAACAAAGGCTACATCTTCCAGCTGCTTCAGCTAGACCAGACTCAAATGAAATAGACTGTAATTCTGATAAACAACTTACCTCTTGACGCTTAATGTCTAACCCCAAGAGACTCACAAAACAGGTAATCTGAAGAAGGAAGTCAATGAGGACTGCCATTCCCGCAAACAGAGAGAAAGTATGAACGGCTGGCATCATTGACAATGCTCCTGTAGAGAGAGAAAAGCTGCCACATCACTTCCATTTATAGCAGACTCGTATTATTTCCACTTATATGAGTCTTAGATTCATGTGTACAGATAAATACAAAGAGCCAGAACAGGCCAAACCCATGAGAAGTCCCCCACCCACTCTCCCCATCAAAGGTATACTGCAAAAGTCTATGGATGTCACACCAGAACTGGAGAAGGCTCTATAATCCCAGAGTTTTCAAAATGGTGTCAGCATCAGAACTACTTGGTGAGTTAAAAATGTAGGTTCCTGGGCCCTGGCCCCATCCCACTTAATTAAGACAGTGGGAATTCAAACCCAATTCTCATGTATTTAAACAGTCTCTCCCCAAAAAACTATGCCCATTAAAATTTGAGAACCATTAATATAGGCCATTTCTTATAGCACCTTCTGTGCTTCACTCTGAGAGAGGGACAGACAGTATTTTCCATTTGCTCTCATAGCAACACCATCTGTCTCCATTTACTTACAATCAAATGAAGGTTCCAACTCAAAAGCAGCACAGGGCAAAGACACAGAAACTGAAAACTGGTGGCCGTGGACTGGTGGCCGTATTGTTTGGCCCACACTCTATCAAACCATTTTAAGATTAAAAAAAATTTTTTTAAATAAGGAGCCAATATTTAACAATGAGATTTTACACAAAAATCTAGATTCACAGTGTTGCTTAAGAAAAAGAAAAAGGACCTAGTGGCACTGGGCCAGCAACATATAACTGCTTCTTTCAGACAGGACCAGTGCATGCTGGGTGCCACAATCCCTACCATTCCTACTGTTCTCCCAAAGTCATGCCGATGTTGATGCACAGTGTTAGCTGCTATTTTCATCACACAATAGTTTTCTTACAATAGAGGTAAAATGAAAAATTAACATTTTTTTTTCAACTGTACCCATTAAAAGGAACTATAAGGGCCACAGGTTTCAAAGCACATTGCTCTGTGGAAATGAAGAATACTATGCTAACAGTGTGTCTGTGCTGAAAGGCAACCACCTATGATGTCCCTACAATGGCTGTGTGAGATGACCTGGTGGCCTGCATAGGAGGTTTATGACCCACAAACTGTCTTCACTGGACAGTTCTCTTCTTCAGAGGATGTAGTCAGTTTTCTCTTACTGCATGCCAGAAATGGGGGCAGAGACAGCCCCACTAGTAAGGCTAGTTGATTTACCCATATAAAAGAAATATATGTGTTGGTTTTTGTTCCAGTTTATTCTGGCTCCTTATATTGAGATAAGATCCAAGAACCTGAGGCTGCTTCCCCATGAGTTGAGTGCCTAAGAGAACAATGGCAAACATCTTGCAAGCTATTGTTTTTGGATTAGAGTTTTGTGTTGTAGTTTCTGTGGCTGCACAAAAATGCTATTTTCAGATATAAATATTTGCCATGGTGCCAAAGAGGGGAAATGGCAAAGGAGTCCTAGGTATCTGGACCCCAAACACCAACACTATCCTGAAACAATGTGAGAAATAAGACATTCACTAAATGCCTAAATGACACCCAAGAGACTGTCACCATTTTTTCTTTTGGTCTACTCTGATACTTTCCAATTACAGAATAAAGTTAAAAAAAGGAAGAACATGAGGGGTATATTCAGATACCCAGGCTCCTTCTATTCCCAGACTTAGCAACCTATAGGATTGGTAGAATTCAAAGAGCAATTACCTAAGAAAAATGCTACTGTCTCTGAAAAGGATGACAGGAACATACTAGGAGCCACTTCTCCAAGGACCCTGCCCAGCTGCTGGTCCAGGGTTTCCCCTTGAAGACGTTCATCTCTCTTAAAAAAAAAATTAAACATTTGACATTATAAAATTTCTCAATAACAATGCCAGCTCCTTGCTTCTTTGCTGCCTTATGTTAACTCAATGGTAAAGAAAAAGGATTAGTGGCATCTACTTATTGTAAGTAAACTCTGGTGGGGGATCCGCAACTTCTCATGTTAATTCATTCCAAGTATTTCTGACTACTGAGCTAGGTAATAGCTTAGAGGCTCAAGGAAAGACTGGATCATATTATCAGGAAAATATATAGAATGCAGGCTGCAGGTGGCTGGGCCATTAAATGACATGCCACCGAGTCTCCACGCAGGTAAGGGCTACAGGACAAGGGGACCACGTGAGAGTAACTGATGAGGCCATTTTCTGCATCAGCAGGTCCTGTGTTGACCTTTTGTCTTTTTAATGGCACCTTTGACAAATCTTTCAATCTTCTAAACTATGTGGAGAATCATTTTGATAGCAGTCATGCCCCAAATATTTTCCACAAGTGTGTTAGCCCTTTTTGCACATGTTACACATGTTTAAAACCAAATTCTCACTTTATATCTATTCCATCAACCAAAGAGAGGGTGAACTTCTTGGTCCCAAAATGTACAGAACAAGTGATGGATACTAATAAGTAACACACAGGAAAGGAAACAAAGCATCCTCATTGCCCACACTCACAAATACTCCACATAGAGCCAAACAACATTAATTGAACATGGTACCTGGTCAGCCGCCAAGCTCTGTGAGACTGTGAAAATGTACCTGGTAGGTCTGGACCAGGATGAAGATGTTGTCCACCCCAACGGCCAGCACCAGGAATGGGATGACTTCAATCACAATGAGGGTGAGGGGGATCCCAACATAGCTGAAGATGCCCAATGAGCATGCCACGGAGCTCAACACTATGAGGATACCCGTGATGCCGAGGGAGATTTTAGAATCTACCTAAGAGATGCAACAAAGACACAGTCAGATTGTTTTCTATCCTATCTATTACTAAAAAGTCCTCATTTCTACCTCTTTACATGGGTACAGCCAATCTGGAGTTAAAAGTACAATTCTTAGTTTGAGAGAAGATATGGAAGACCATCTAGGTTTTTCCTAGCAATGTATTTTCTGAGCCTCCATTCTTAGCTGGTGAGATGGACAAATGAGAACAAACTGGACTATGTGAAATAAATTTAAGTTAAACATAAACCAAAAAGTTTGAGCTAAAGAAAACAGATGCAGGGAATAGAAAATGTTATACACAACTAAAATACAGAGGAATTTAAGGCAGCTTTGGACATAATGAATTAAGATTAAGTAGAGGCAAAAATATGACATCATGCTGTACATTGTCATTTCTAACACAGAGACACACAAAGTAAACACACACACATCGCTTACCAAAAGCCTGCTACAGCTTTTGATGTGCCCCAAGGCTATGGAAATATACAGAAACATGACAGCATAGCTGATTACAACAGTGAAGATATCACTGTTACTTTCACGATTTAGTTCATCTTCAATACTTCGTTCAGCAGTGAAAGAAATGGTCAGATTTGGATTCTTATAGTTTTTCACGAAATTAATAAACCTAAAAAGTAAATTTTTATATTTTTAGTTACAATTTAGTGACAGCTAAATGAGAACCTTCTTCTTAACTTCTATGACATAAAGCCACGCTTAACCTTTATCTTGCATTTTAAGATCTTCTACACTGCAGAGTAGAAGGTGAGACAGTTCCAGACAAGCTGAATTTTCTACCAGTTAAATAGGGTTAGAACAAATTTAAAAATTGGTTCATGGTCTCATTCTTTTTTATTAAAAAGATTTCTAAATAAATACTGTATATTAAAGATATGTGCTCATAGAATAAAATTTAAAAGTTGATTTATAGATTCAATGCAACCCTTATCAATCTCTCAACTGAATTTTTATAGAAAGATAAGTTGATTCTAAAATTCACATGGCATTTCAAAGGGCCTAGAATAGCCAAAACCTTATTTTTTAAGAACAACACTAATCAAGACAGTGTGACACAGGCACAAGGACAGACATATAGACCAAAGGAATAGAACTAAGAGTCCAGAAATTAACTATATACCTGTGATCGCCTAACTTTCAAGACTATCAAATGGGGAAAAGAATAATCTTTCCAACAAATGGTCTAGGACAACTGGATAGCCACATGCAAAAGAATGCTGAACCTTTACCTCACATCACATACAAAAGTGAATGCAAATAGATCAAAGACCAAGTGTAAGAACTAAAACAATAAAACCCTCAGAAAAATAAATAGGCATAAATATCCATGATTTTGGAATAGCCAATTATTTCTTAACTATGACACTATAAGTAAGAGCAACAAAAAATAAACTGGACATTATCAAAATTAAAAACTTTTCTGTTTCAGAGTACACCATGAAAAAAGTATACAAAATGACAACAACAAAAAACTAAAGAATGGGAGAAAATACTTGAAAATCATATGAAGGCCTTGTAGAATATAAAAGGATTCTTATATTTCAATAATCAAAATAAAAATAAGCCACTTAAATATAGGTAAAGGATATGAACGAACATTTCTCTGAGGAAGTTACACAAATGGCCAATTAGCACAAGAAGAGATGCTTGAAATTATTACCCATCAGGGAAATGCAAATCAAAATTGCAATGAGATACCACTTTATACCTGCAAGGATAACTAGAATAAAAAAGTCAGATAATAACAAGTGTTGGAAAAGATGTAGAATTTGAAACCTTCATACGCTGCTGGTGGGAATGTAAAGTGGTGCAGCTGGCTTTGGAAAAGTCTGGCAGTTCATCAAAAAGCTACCATACTACTCAGCCATTCTCATCCTAGGAATATACCCAAGATAAATGTCCACAGGTATGATTCCGTTCATATAAAAAAAGTCCAGAAAATGTATGGAGACTGAAAACAGATTAGTGGTTGCGTGGGGACAGGAGGTGGGAGGACGAGAGGATGGGGATGGCGATAGCTAAAGGCTATGGGATTGCTCTCTGAGGTAAAGAAAATGTTGTAAAATTGGGGATAGTTACACACATCTGCGAATACACTAAAAGCTGCTGAATTATACATTTTATGGTATATGAATTATATCTTGATGAAGCTGTTTTTTTTTTTAAATGTACTGCAAATACATCATAAAGTAAAACATCAAAGGTCCCTGTCTTCGTCACTACTCTCCCATTCTCTAGATGTTGCAAACAGTTAATTTCCTGGATCATTCGCTTGATATTTTTTCTAGGCATGGACAGCAAGTATAGCATATTTACTTCACAATGCAGATTGCAGTTTTTAACATCTTGAACCATTTATTTATCTATCTTTAAATGACTGTGCAATTTCCCACTGTACTTATCCCTTACTAATGCACATTCATCTGACTTCCAGTTTTTACTGTTAGAAAATGATGCAAGAAACACATCTGCATATGCACTTTTGCATTCTTGTGCAGAGATACCTGTTCAATGTTTACAAGTGAATTTACAGATTTTTTTCTTTGCATCATTAGAACCAAGTGAAAAAGCCATAACTTTGATCTGTGTTGGTTAATTTAGGAGTGTGTAATGAAGTTGAAGTGCTCTCTGCCAGCGTCCAGCTTCCCACAAAACAAGAACAGGTTGTTGAGACCCTGTGAGCAACTCACTCTCGTTCCCAGGCCTGGGCCCTCTGGAGCTTCTCTGTATCATTATAATAATTATTGACAGGAAGGGTAATCACAAGGGCTGTGGCATTATTGTAGTTTTGATCTAGAAAGAAAAATGTGATAACAATTATAAGCATGGATAAATACAAGGAGAAAATCACAAGATAGCTAGGGCTCTGATTTCTCACTGGGGTTATAGACTATATATCCTTGTGCTATAAAAACAACAAAGAAGTTCACTTAAATAGTATCCAAGTAGTTTAGTTAATGAATAAAAAGGATTCTCTATCTGAAGTAGGCACAAATTATCATTCAGAAAGAGTACTGTTTTCATTACATAACACGCGCATGATAAAATCCAAAACAGAGCAGAAAGGTGTTCAGTGAAAAGTCCCTCCCCTTCCTTAGTCCCCTTTTCTATTCTTAGCTTTCTCTCCCCTCCCCATCCTGTGATATTCCAGAGATACTCCACATGCACAAGCAAACACATATATTTCCCCCCCTCTTTCTATTTATACAAATAGTAATATACTATTCTGCACATTATGCTTTTAAATTTATGTCTTCAGACTGCTCCACTTTAGCACATAAAGAACTTCTTTATTCTTTTTTTCCTGCTTTATACTTTCTAGTATAATTTAACCAATATCCCATTGATGGATATTTTTACAATTTTTTAAATTATAAAAATACTACAAATAACTTGATGTTTTTAATGTGTAAAATACATATTTGTAGAATCAATTCTTACAATACAATCACTGAATCAGAAAGTGTGTACATTTTTAATTTTGACAGATTCTCCCAGATTGCCCTCCAAAGAGGCCATCCTATTTTTCATTCAACAAACATCCTATGCTTCATTCAGCAAAACATTTACTGAGACCTACTTGTGTGTGAGGCTTTATTTTAGGTACTATAGATACATCAGTGGACAAAAAAAACAAAACTCCTGCCTACTTGGAGCTTACGTTCTAGTTAGTAATTTACCCTTCCTTCAACACAGCAGTTTCCCCATACTTTCACCCACACAGGGCTTTATTAAACTTTTAGATCTCTGCCAATCTGTTAGGCAGAAAGATTGATGTGAGATGCATTTCACCAATTAGAAGTGAGGTTGAGCATTTTTCCTATGCAGTTAAAAGCTATCTGTAGTTCTTCTTTTGTTAACTTTCACAAGGCTTTGCCCATCTTCCTTTTGGGTTGTTGACCTTTTCTGTTTTTCACAAGAGCTCTTTATGTATTAAGAAAATGCTGTTACGTATACTATTTTTTTTTCCAGTTCTTTATTTATTTTTTTAAACTTTATAATGTTTATTCTTTACACAGGATTTAAAATTCTCACGTAGTCAAATTCATCAGTATTTCCCTTTGTGACTTCTGGGTTCTGCGTCTTGTTTAGAAATCTTTTCCATTTAAATTATTAAAAAAAAATTCTTCCTGTATTTTCTTCTAGTCCTTTAATAGCTTCACTTCTTACACTTCAATTTTTGATCCATCTGGAATTTATTTTGGTGGAAGGAATAAGGTAGTGACCAAGTTTAATTTTGATGGCTATGACTAGCCAGTTGGTAACACCACCTTTTCTCCAACAATCAGAAATGGCAATTTATTATATGAGGCAGAGTAAAACTTAAATATACATCACAACTTCTCCCCTCCCACTGGATGAGAAAAATATCTATTCGGCCTCTTCATTAAGGTGGAGAAAAACCTTCTGAGCCACCTGTAATTAGGCTTCAGATGCCAAGACAGTCACATGAATCATTACCCTATCATACCTAGTACAATTTGTTCCAAAGTGCTACAAGGACCAGCAGAGAGCAAACCAACTATTCCTCCCACCACAAATGTGTCTGAATTCTTAATCAATTGGGTTAAAAGAAGAAAAATAGATCCATCGACTTCCTTTTTTCCCATATTTCACACTGTATCTCTTCCCCATTACATATGTTCTAAACATGAGGTCCATGGACTCCCTAGGGGTTCCACAGATGAATTTTCAGGGTTCTAAAAACTCCTCAAAGCTTAACAACATAGTACATAACTGTGCATGACTACAATATTCTGGGGAGATATCCTTAGCTTTCAACAGCTTCCTAATGTATAATCTAAAAACAGCTAATATTGTCCATTTCTTTTAAATTCAGAAAACCCCCAAATCTAAAACCAAAAAAGATACATTTAGGATTTATGAGGAAATTAATAAGGCTGCTCAACTTATGAAAACTTCATAATCCTCACTTGATTGTTGATGACAAAACCAAGACTACTTCATTTAATAGAAAAAGCAAAAGCTTCTCTTACTTACCATCATAGCCGCCTAACACGAGCCATGGGAATACTGGTCCACCAAACGTACCCAGGCAAGGATCATGAAGCAAACTGGTATCATTCAGAGAGGCAGGAGCCCTGCCAAGAAGTTTAGAAAACAGCTTTCAATTAGAACAAGCCTCAAGACACCACAGAGACCTAAACTTTTATATGACTAACAATTATTCATTGCTATCCTATTTTTCATTCCTTTATTCAAAAAAATATTTACACATTCTGAGCACAATGTGGGCCTGGAAGTTCCCTAGGTGAATAATAGAGTTCAGCACTTGGCTTTGGGAGCTCAGAATCCCTGAGAAGCAGGAGAGTACATCAGGGAGTGATGCACATCACATGGTGCTTGGGGCACAAAGGATGGAGCAGCTAATACAGGGGGAAATTGTCACCAGACGGAGACCTGTACAGAACCAGGTTTCTAAGGCTGAGGGAGAATTCAGCTGGAAGGGAAGAAGTAAGGATGTTACAAGCAACTACAATTGTGGGAGAAGAGCGAGAAGAGGCATGTGAGAGAGAAGAGAGTAAGAGGATGGTGGTTTGAGGAATGAGAAGTCCTGTTTCTAAAGCACAGGTACCATGAAGCAGGGACTTCTGAGGGAGGGGATGGGGCTGGAAAGGGTGCAGATGATGGAAGAAAGGATTAAGTGCCATGCTAGGTAGTTTGAATTTTTATCCTATAGGCTCTGGGGAAGAACCAGACATTTGGAGAAAGGGGTCATGAGCTATTTTACAAAGATAACTTCAGTGGCAAAGTGGAAGAAGTCTGTGAGTGAGAAGAAAGGGGAAGCAGGGAGACCAGTCAGGAAGTTTGCACAATGGCCCAGACAAGGGACAACCAGGAAGGCAGTGAAGACAGATAATCAGTGGAGACAGAACCAGCATTCCCAGACAGATCATGAGCCAGAACTCTGCGGGGCGCTGGTGGAGGTTCTCAAATGTAATCTGAACCACTGCCCTTCAGAGTCTGAGGGGCGATGGGGTGAGGCACCCACACAGGGCAGAGGCTGCAGGTCTGTGGCCAGAGCTGGTTGCTGTATCCCACACAAGGGACTCTACTGCCACATCACAGATTTGCAAGCTCGCCCAGAGGTTAAAATCCACAAAAAACAAACAAACAAACAAACAAACAAACAAACAAACAAAAACATGAAGGAGAATTCAGGGATATAGGCTCAAATCTGAAGACATGGTAATGTTGATGTCATTACATGATACAGGAAATAGGGGAAAAGAAGTAGGTCTGGGTCAGCCGATTTGCCATTCTGGCAGGACCTCCAGAGGAAAAAGCCCATGAAATGTTGGAGGGTAAGGAAGGAGTGAGAGCTGGAGACACACAAGTATCACCACACACCAAGCATAGATCTTTGCCATGCAGGACAGGAACCGTGGACAGCAGCATTCCCAGACCTCTCTGAACCATGTCCCACTTGGATAAAACACAAGCCTCATGTGTCTCCCTCCAACAAAAATTTTGTTGACTTTTCTTTTGTACAACAGAAGGTAGTTTTTTTCTTTAAATATAAAAATTATGTAAATGTTTTTCAAACTGTCCATGGCTCTCCTGTACCACCTGCTCTGTGGAGAATGCTGGTTTAGGGTATATGGGCACATACTTATTGTTTTATGGGCAGAGCTGATGTTTTTAGAGGTGTTCTTCTTGAAATAGAATAAACACAGTCTAATCATCTAAAGCATCATATTCTAATAACAAGAACAGACAGAACTTGAAGTCACCAAACCAGACCAGAAGTCAGTATGCTTGACATACTTGGGATGTGGTTAGTTGAGCAGTGTACTCAAAAGTGACAAGGTATAATTTTCCATGATGAAGAAACAGCCCTGGTGCTTGTTTGACCGGCTGAACAAATCTCCAGGTCAGGCCAAAGGGTAGGGCATTCAGGGATGGCAGGCTCATTCGGCATAAGCTGCTCTTTCTGCTGTGGGGATGAGCCTAAAGATCACTTTACAGGTCACCAAGCACAGCTCCTCTGTGACTAATGCAATTATAAACACACCCTGCCTCGCTGGGTGTGCTGTCTTCAGGAAGCAGCTTCAGTGCTGAGTGTAAACCTGCACACCAATTTTGCTCCCCACTCCCCAGGGGAACGCTGCATGTTTTAAAAGCAACCAAAGTCATGATGTATTTGAAAGATAAAAAAAAGCACTATAGATATTTATTTTTTAAGAAGCCATCACAAGAAAACTTAGGGGGTGGTGTGGCAGATGAAACCACATTCCATCAATCCAGGCACAGATTAAGGGTGAAGAGGCGCCTGCTGTTCCTTAATTACATACCACAAAAGCTCAACCCCAGGGCTGTTGCTCTTGCTACTCTTCTACTTGGAACACTTTTCCCTCTAATAATCACAGGCTCCTTCCTTTCGTTACTTTTGAACAGGTCTCCTCTCCACTAGAGCAGTATACCCCACTGCCCTCTATCTCCTCGCCCAGATTTATTTTCTCCACAGCACCCAAATCTACCTGGAGTTAGAGCATGTATCTATTTATTTGTTGTCTGTCTCTCCATTGGAACATAAGCTTCGCAGAGAAGGGTCCTACTCTGTTTGTTCACTCCTGGGTCTCTAGTACTTACAATGGCGTGTGGCAACAGCTAGTGCTCAAATATTGGTGGGGTGAATGAGTGACTATCCTGCCACGTACCGTACACAGTACAGAAAGTGTGTGTGGTAATCCGCATACACAAAGAAGTCATCCCCGATCTTGTGGTCCAGCACTGAATGACTGTTCTGGAAGTAATTCAACACACTCATAATGGTACAGTTCTTGTTATATGGTGAGAGAGGAGCCAAGCAGATATCTTGAAGTGACACAGTCTCGTTGTTATAAGACACACTAATGTTTTCAATGGCTGTTTGTAGGTCAAGAACCTGAAAGAAGATATGAAAAATCAACTAATCCAGAAACATATCAGATATCTCTCAGATTATGACTCACCATTATTGCCTTTGGGGTTAGAAGATAAAGAGTATTTGGGGAAAATCCTTCCTAAGACAGGGTCTTGGACTAAGGCACACTATGGCAAAGTATCTGATGACACCAAAGGCCTAGTCTTAGAGGAGAAAATGAGATGAAGACCCTGCTTTGAAAAGTCCACAGAGTTTGGGAGGTGACATCATCACCAGGCCAGATCTCGGCGCAGGATACATGAATGTCTTCCTTCCTTCCCACTCTTCTCCAGCAGTGACCAGCAGGGCTACCAAGGCGAGACTGGGGCAATGTGCCTAGTCTCTCTGACACTCCCCCTCAACAACAACTACCACCTGCCTTGCTCTGTACTAGGATTATTTATGTAGACTCTCATATTTTCTAATAAGAATATGTTCTTGGAGGTAAATAATTGCTGTGCATATTCTGCAACAAATTGGGACAAAGTTATACACAGATACAGTTCTCCAGGGCAAGTGTGATTGGGGAGAATGGGATGCTTTAAAGGCCTATGTAAGAGAATGGGATGGATCTTATCCCAAGTACGTCTCTCACCAAATACAGGCAAATGATAACTTCACTTTTGCAGGTAGCTCCTTCTTACATGGCCAGGATGGCACAAGTCAAGCATATTACTTTTCAGTTACCAAGGAAAAAAAAATCATAGGTTCCTAAGGTTAATTATGAATACATTCTGCTTCAGCAGAGAAGTGCTTATCTCAATTTCAAAAAGCAAGAGCTACTATATGCAGCAAATACAAAAGTGGTCTATAGCAAATTTTTCATTAAATTTAACACCTATCATTCACTTTCTTGAAAATTCACTTTACTTTTACCATTAAGAGTTTCCAAATATATCACTGCATTCAGCCCCAAACCTACATTTAGTAGAACTGGTCAACATGTAGAAACCAGAAAACCACCGGGTTCCCTGGAATTGATTACTGCAAAGAGCAGATTACCTGGTGCAAAATTTCTATGTCCAGCGGAGGTCCAAAGGGCACATCAGACCCTGCGGGGTATGGCTGATAAGTGTGTGTGGCAGTGTGGGGGGCCCGGATGATGAGCTGCTCCGTGCGAAAGAAAGGCCCAAAGTGGGTGTCAAAGTACTCTTTTTCCAGGCGTGCCTGGCTGCTGGGGGCTGACCAGAGGTCTACTGGATTGGTTGTGACCTGAACAAACACCAGGCCCGAGGAACACATGGCGATAAAGACCAGGGAGAAGAAAATAACGCAGCCAGGGTTTCGGACACAGAAGGAACCCCACTGTGTGAAGAGCCACCTCAAACAGCCCTCAAATGCTGCACCAAGTGGGTCGCAGCAGGATGCCTCCCCTGGAAGAGTGGGAGAGGGAGAGAGGGTGGAGGTTAAGAGCCGAGCCATTCCTGAAAGTCGGAACAGGGAAAGTATTAGCTGCTACTGCACATGGTGGGAATCCATCCTGCACAACATCCTCCCACCCTCAGCTACCTATCTGCTCTGGAAGCCACCCTTCTTGCCTGCCCATAATGACCACCATTCCCACCCCACAAAGGACTGATGCTCACACACAAGCCTCAGAAAGCGAAGTTCTCCGAACACTCTGTCAAAAGCAGTTCCCATCAACCTTTCCTGTTACTCCTGTTGTCGGCCTGCTATGTTAGTGCCTCCACAGCTCTTATTCCAATCCATTATAATTCTATTGCTATTAATTACTTAGTTCTGATCTGCCACCCTGACTAGACTGTTAGTACCACAAAGACAAGGACCCCCCTCTCTTGATCACAGCTGTGTCCACAGAACAGATACATAAACGTTTGTTGAGAAAATGAACACCCCTGCCAACATAATCCTATTTAAGTACAAATATGCCTACCTTTGTCTCTGGCATTGACAGAGAAAGCTATATTGCTATCAATGGGGGTGTACTCGGAGACAAAATACCGTTTCCTGAAAAATAAAAGCGTGTAAGTAGTATCCGTGGACACCAACATAAGGCCATTCTTTCGATATTCCCATAATCCCATTAAAAACATACTTCCTCATCCTTTCTAATTATTACCTTTTCCCCCCTCCTACGTTCCCTTACTCTAGGTCCCTCTGCTTACTAGTCTTGGGATAAAATTTAAGGTATTAAAAATGACAACAAATTAATAAGGATAATTTCACCTCGTATCCCTCATTCATATTTAAAACTTATAGGGCCTTTAAAAACAGTAAACACTGAGTCACAGTAACATTAAGCATACCTAGTATCTAGATCTGGGTTTTTAAACACCATTCTCCATAAGGAACCAGGGCACCTTGCAGAGAAGTTTGACTCAAGGGCTGGGGCAGGGAAAATACAAGATGAACCTGGAATATCTTGTGATTCCAGAAAATAAGAACAGGTTTGAGAAAAACGGGGATGAATGTTATAGTAAAAAAAAAAAAAGAAAGAAAAAAAGAAAAAGAAAAAAAATTAAACTGAGAGCAATTTGATAGTGTTCTCAATGGTCAAACCTGGAAAAATCTGAGCAACAAAATAAATGATGGTATGGGATATAAACCCACAGAATTAAAAAAGAAAAAAGTCCATGACATAAATAACTGAATAAATAAGTGAAGGATAAAAGATAGCTTTCTGTACAGAACAAATTCGATTACAGGTCCAATTGTAATTACAAATGTACAAGGAATGAGGGAAACACAAAGTCACCATTAGGCACACACCACAGTAGTTAGGTGCTGAAGGCACGACTCACTGATGGATGCTAAAATCAATAGGTGACCATTAAAGGAGAAACAAGGTATTAGCTAGTCTCAATGTATCTCCTCTAAGATTTATCAACAACATAGAAACAATAACTTCACAGTGGGGAACTCTGGAAGGCATCATCTTAACCAAGTGATCAAGGTTAGTATCACCAGAATTGAGACATACTGATATCATGAGCCCCGAAAGGACATACTGAGAAAGACATAACGATAGTTCTATGATATTCTTGTCAAAACACATAACCTCAATTTAATCATGAGAAAATATCAGATAAAGACAAATCGAGGGACACTCTACACAATAACTGATCACTACTCATTAAAAATGTCAAGGCCACAAAAGAAATGGAAAGACTGAGAAACTGTCTGTTAGAGATTAGAGGACACAAATAAGACACAAAAAGTAAATGCAATATGGGATCCTGAAACAGAAAAAGGGAATTAAGTGAAAAATTGATGAAATATGAATAGTTCGTGTTTTAGCTAATAATATTATATCACTGTTTTATTCATGATTTTGATAATTATATACTATGGCTTATGTAAGTTATAACATTAGGGTAAAGGAGATTATATATATAAATACCCTTTTTGTACCTTTATGGTAAATGTAAAATTATTTTGAAATAAAAGTTAAAAAAATGTACAATCTTAAATCAAGATGTAAATATCTAAAAGGGTTACATACTGCATTTAAATAGATTTGAATCAGAATCAGCTCCTAAGACTTTCTGTTAAAAATGAGTGGTTACTGCATGATGCTTTAATTCACACATCATTTTGAATAAATCAATGAAACCAACTTCAGGTGTTTAAATATTGAAATAGGACTTTGATGGTTTACTAGTCGCAGGACATAAGCAATTCATGGAATGGTTTTAATGATCATTTTTGTTTTCTTTTGTAATTAACCAAGGTCTGAAACTGAAAGCTGGAAGTTTGACTTGAATAATTTTGCTTACTTTGAGGACAAACAAAACGGCTTACCTATAGCACCATACAGCAAAAAATGCTCCAAAAAACACAAGTAAAAATGCCATGTAGGTGGTCCACATGATGACATACATGGCGTCCAAGCCCAAGATTCTCCAGGGAACAGGAGGGGATGGTGGCTCGGGCTTGGGGCCACAAACAGATGAGCAGTCTTGGCAGCTGCATGGCCCCGTTACCTCATCCACAGACTCATCACAGCTCTTGGTGGCATTGTTCATGGGCTCCATCCCGTGGGTTGGTAGATCTGCAGCGAGGATGGCACTGAGTGATTATCTCAATTAAAAAAAACACTACAAAGTTTGTATCAAATTATATTTAAATCCAATGATAAACACACCAAAAAACATGACACAACTGGAAAAATAATGAGTGGAGGTTTCTGTTTGATCAAATTATGGTTTGCTGCTTAGTTCTGTAAAGTTTTAAATGACCTCAGTAACTTTGAGCATAAATAAGGTCTGTCACTGAGATTCGAGTACATCATACTCCAAGGTAAAGCTTCAATCATGTCTTATCTCCGTTGAGGAGCTAGTCTAATACTATTGCAGAGCTCCTGAAAAGGTCTTTGTAACAGATTTTGATCTTTTTAACAAATAATTGATAAAATTTTATTTTATTATTAGTTTCAAATATACAGCACATTGGTTAGACATTTATATAGTTTATGAATATTAAAAAAACCCACATTATTGTTTCGATTATTTTTTAAATGAAAAAAACCCACCTTATTCTTTTAATTGTGTAGCACTACTTGAAGGTAATTCTTCCTCCTCCATTTCTACACCCTGCCCCTAAATTAACCAGGGGTAAGATAAATGCTCTAATTACTTCTCTCGTTGGAGGACCATTCCAGGAGCTAGGTATCTGAATTTATCTTCCTATTGCAGTTTAAAGTTTCTGGCTGTTTTTTTTTTTTTTTTTTTAATCCTAAATACACCAACCTTGGGAATCTTTATCCATACCTGAAAAAATGGGTGTGATGGTGAAAGGTGCCTGGCCATTGTCTTTATTGAACATGTACTCGATCCAGTTGGTAGCATTGCAGGCTTCGGCATCCTTCCCACACAGGAGTCCCAAGGCTTTGTCATTACTTGAGGGGGCCTCCACGTCCCTGCAGGCATTGTACATCGCTAGTGGAAGAATGAGGGAAAAAGACTAAAATGCCATGCTTCTTTAATCCACTGGCAAGATCTTACAAAAGGCCTCTCTAACGTGAACTCAAATATCCACATGCATTGCAACCCGAAGTCCCGGAAAAGAATGAGAATAGTAAACACTAAGGGCAGAAATGGAGATTTCCCCTGAAACCAGCGAATCATTCTGCAAGTAATATGCTAGGCCAAATTCCAAGTAACTTCAACTTGAAAAATGGACAGGAAAGGCTTATGTCATCCATGTAGCTCAGAATATCTTGGAGAAGTATTAGCCCCACCATAGGGAAGGGCATACTGAGGCTGAAGAAGGGGAAGAACCTTAGTGCCTCTTTAGTCAATGAAGCTGGTTCCAGAAAATTTCTGCGGCAAGAAGTAATACAACTGGAGAATTACAGAACTTTGGGGGGAAAATGGTTTTAGGGCAGAGGTTATGAAGATTTATCCCTATTCTAAGAGTTTTCTAGTTTTAGCTCTTAAATTTATGTCTTCAATCCATTCAAAGTTAATTTTTGTATATTATGTGAGATAAGGGGCCAACTTTATTCTTTTGCATGTGACTACCCAGTTGTCCAAGCATCATTTGTTGAAAAGACTATTCTTCCTTCATTGAATGATCTTGGCACTCTTGTCAAAAATCAGATGACCATACGTGTATGGGTTTACAACTGACCCTTGGACAATGAGGGGGTTAGGGGTGCTGGCCTCTCAGTTGGAAATCTGAATATAGCTACAGTTGGCTCTTTATATATGCATATTTCCAACAGCTGAGTTGATCCTTGAACAAGGGTTTGAAGAGGGATGAGTCAATTGAACTGCATGAGTCAAGTGGAAAAAATTCACGTATAAGTGGACCCATGTAGTTAAATCCATGATGTTCAAGGGTCAACTTTATTTTCAATTCTATCTCATTGTTCTAACATCTATCCTTATTACAGTACCATACAGTTTTGATTTCCACTGGTTGGTAGTAAAATTTGAAGGTGAGAAGTGTGAGTCCTCCTATTTTGTTCTTTTTTTTTTTGTTTTGGCTTTTCTGGGTCCCTTGCAAGTCCATGTGAATTACAGAATCAGCCTGTCAGATTCTTCAAAGAAGTCAGTTTTTTTTTTTTAATTCCCCCCGCCCCCCACCAATTCCACCCCTGACGTATGGATGTTGCCATCTCCCCTAAAAAACTGGATCTCTGAAGGCAGGGTGTCTCCTCCTACACACCTGTGGTGCACACCCAGGGCCTGGTGTGCCCAAGGTATGAGCTGTGGCTCTGCTGGGGCTCGAACCTGGGACCTCATGTGTGTAAAGCAGATGTGCTAATCACTACTCTATGGAACCACCCCTGGGATTCTGATAGGAATTGAACATGTAGATCAATTTGGGGGAATACTGCCATCTTAATGATATTGTTTTCTGATCCATGAACATAGGATGTCTATTTATTAAGATCCTCTTTAATTTCCTTTAATAATGTTTTGGAGTTTCTAAGAGTATAAGTTTTACATATCTTTTGTTAAATTTATTCCTAAGTATTTTATTATTTTTGATATTATTGAAAATGGAATTTTTTTTTTAATTTCACTTCAATGGTCCACTGCAAGTGTATAGAAACACAATTGATTTTTGTATATTTTATTTCTTTTTCATTTACCTTAAAAATTCATTTTCTTTTCCCAGGTCTGAGGATTCATCTCTCATCCATTCTGAAAAAATCCTCAGTCGTTACCTTTTTGCTTATTGTCTCTCCCTAACTCTTGTTTTTTTTTCTTTTTCTGGAGCTCCTCACTTTATGCCACATGTCACTTTTTAATGATCTTTAACTCTATGCTGTTTTCTGGGTGATTCCCTCACATCTTCTAGCTTACCACTTGTTTTTCAGGTTTTTATTTTATTAAATATTTCAAACATACAGAAAATATGGAGAATAATAAAATTCTCATTTTTCACCACCTCGTTATTTCATCAATCTTATTTTATACTTGCCTCAACATAAAAAAATCTTACAGATGCAATTAAAGCTCCCTTACTAACTCCCTATAAGCATCGTCCCTTCCCTAAGCTAATCACAATCCTGAATTTGATGTTTATATTTCCCATGCATGCTTATGCACTTTTATGATATACTATATCCATGAATATGTTGTATTATTTAATACAAACAAAATACTACATATATTCTATAACTTATTTTTAGTCAATATTTTTAAGTCATTCACATGACTGACATAACTCATTTATAAATTAGAAGTTTTAAGTATTCCATTATAGACTATGCCTATGCTCCGATAATTATCTATTCTCTCAATAGCATTTAGTGTTTTGATTTTTGTTTTTTTTTAATGAACTTTATCATTTTGAGCTGTTTAAAAAAACTTATTAGTTTCAAGTATGCAGTACATTAGTTAGACATCAATATAGTTCATAAAATGATCTCAATTGCTCCCTCCCGACTCTCTACCTAACAACATATCAATACTAACTGCTTTCCCTATGCTGTGCTCGTCACTGTCACCCCATTTTCCCAGCTCCCCAAGCAGCCCCCCTCTGTCCATCACCAAATTGTTCACTGTATTTGTGAGTCTGTTTTTGATTAGTTTGTTCTTTTTATTCCTTAGATTCCATATACAAGTGAAATCATAGAGTGTGTTTATCTTTCTCTGTCTGACTTAAATACCTTCTAGGTCCATCAAAGCAATATCTTTTACCATCCCCTTCCTTTTAGTCTGTGTGTGTGTTTTTATCTGAACTGATTATCTTGTAGGCAGCATATGTAGGGGTCCTGTTTTCTTACCCATTCAGCAATTTTATCTTTTGGTTGGAGCACTTAATTCTTTTCCATTTAAGGTACTTATCGATAGGAATATAGTTGTTACCATTCTTTATAACTGTTTTTAATACATGGTTTTTTTCTTCTTAAAGAAGCCCTTTCAACATTTCCTGTGATACTGCTTGGTGGTGATGAATTCCTTTAGCTTATTTTTATTTGGGAAGCTCTTTATCTATCCTTCAACTCTAAATAATAGCTTTGCTGGATAAAGTATTCTTGGTTTTAGATCCTGGGTGTTCATCACGTCGAATATTTTGTGCCAAGCAGTTCCATACTGCATTATTTAAGAAAGCAGCTGCTAGTCTTATAAGTGTTCCCTTATAGGTAATTATCTACTTTTCTCTTGCTGCTTTTAAAATTCTTTGTATTTAACATTTGGCATTTTCATTATGTGTCTTGGTGTGGGCCTCTTTGGATTCCTGGTTTTTGGGGTTCTCTGAGCTTCCTGGGGTTGTGTATCTATTTCCTTCACCAGGTTAGGGAAGTTTTCCATCATTATTTCTTCAAATAGTTGTTCAACGTCTTATTTTCCTTCAGGTACGCTGATGAGATGAATATTTTGACCTTTAATAGTGTCCCATATGGTCCTTAAGATATTTCTATAGTCTTGGCATCTTTTTTCTTGCCATTCTGATTGAATGTCCTTTGCTTTCCCATTCTCTACATAGGTCATTTGATTCTCTTCTTTATTCACTTTGTTTTTTCCACTTAATATACTTCTCATCTCAGATAATGTATTCTTAATTTCTGACTGGTTCCCTTTTATAATTTTTATTTCCATTTTTATGTTTTTTATCTCTTTGTTGAAGTTCTCACTGAATTCATCTACTCTTCTTATAAGTTCATTGAGCATTTTTATAACCAGTGTTTTGAACTCTGCATCTGTTAAATTACTTTACTCCATTATATCTGGATCTCTGTTGTTTTCTCATATGATTTCTGCTTCTTTGTCTTCCCACTTTGGCTGCCTTTCTGTGTCTGTTTCTATGTACTAAGCAAAGCCCCTAAGTCTCCCGGTCTTATTAGTACGGCTTTGTGTAGTAGATGTCCAGTGGCACAGTCGTGAGAGGGATTCGGCTGCAGGCCAAATATATCCCAAGCTTGTGCCCCTCTGGGGCCATCTGTTAAGATTAAGCAAGCAATCCACAGATACTGTGCTTGTAGTTGTCTCAAAAGGCCACACCAGAAACCGACGCCAGCTGGCTCCAGGGTGAGTCTAGGTGCTGCTCAGCCAACGGGCACCTGACTCATTGAGGATAAACCTGGATATGGCTTGGGTGCAGCTGCGAGCTGGGGGTGTGGAATTTCAGGGGGTCCTCTGGGTAGAGTGACCTCTGTTATCCAGTTTGATGTCTTGACTATGGCAGCACTGTGTCCATAGGGGGAAGGGCTCAACAGAGAGCAATGGATACTGCCAGCACTTCTGGGCAGAGCGCATCTTGCCTTGACCCTCTCTCTGACAATGTCTCTCTGTAAGTCCCTAGTGCCCCCTGTGTGCAGCCAAATGGGCACTGGTGCTCAGAGTGAGCAGGTCTATCACCACGAATCTGCTGGCGGACGTGGCCCCTTTAAGAGGCGTCTGCTGCTGCCATTGCCACAGCCTCTGTCTCACTCAGCTGCTCGAGACTGGGTAGCCCTGTGTCCTCACTCTGTCCTACCTTCTGCCACTGCAGGGTGATTTCTTTGATTTCTCCCTAGTTGTATGGCTTGTTTATCTAGACCCCAGGCAATTTTTTCTTGTTGTTTGCTCCTTGTTTCCATTACAACTTTGATTTGGTCGCCAGAAGAATGAACAGAGGCTCTATCTCTATGCCATTTTTTCCCCTCCACAGTAAAACTGAGCAGGAAGTATAGAGTTCCCATGCTTTCACACAAGCACAGCCTCTCCACCAACAGTACCAAAGTGGAACATCTGTCACAACTGTTGAACCTACAATGATACATTGTTAGCTCCCAGTTTACATTAGGGTTCACTCAGGTGCTGCACATTTCATGAGTTTTGGCAAATGTATACTGACATGTATCCACCATTATAGTATCAAATAATAGTATCACTGCCCTAAAAATCTCCTGTGCTCCCCCTATTCATCCCTCTCTCCTCTCCAACCTCCAATCTTTAGTATCTCCAGTTTTGCCTTTTCCAAAATGACATAAATTGTTGGAATCATACAGTATGTAGCTTTTTCAGATTGGCTTCTTTCACTTAGTTATATGAACGTAATGTTCCTCCATGTCCTTCTACAGGCAGCTCATTTCTTTTTAGTGCTGAATAATATTCCACTGTCTGGAGGTGCACAGTTCATCCATCTACACACTGAAGATCAACTTGGTTGCTTCCAAGTTTTGGCAATTATGAATAAAGCTGCGATAAGCATCCATGTGAAGGTATTTGTATGGACATACATTTTCAGCTCTTCTGGGTAAACACCAAAAAACATGATTGCTGGATCACATGGTAAGATCATTTTTAGTCTCCTAAAAAAATGTCAAACTGTTTTCCTATTTTTTCATTCCCACCATCAATGAATGAGTTACCTGTGGCTCTATGTGCTCACCATCAGTATTTTGGATTTTAGCTATTCTAATAGGTGTGTAGTGGTATCTCTGTTATTTTAATTTAGAATTCCTTTATGACATAGAATGTTGAGCATCTTTTCATGTAATTATCTGCACTCCATATATCTTCTTTGATAAGGTCTGTTCAGGTCTTTTGTCCATTTCTCAATTGGGCTGTTCTTGTTCTTACTGTTGAGTTTTAAGAGTTCTTCATATATTTTGAATAGTAGTCCTTTACAAAATATATATATTTTTTGCAAATATTTTCTTCCAATTGGTGCTTGTCTTCTCATTCTCTTGATGTCTTCAATTTTCATGATCACAGAAATGCTACAACAAACATTCTTATATGGTTCTCCCTGTTTACATACATTAAGAGTTTCTCTAAGGCAGGCATCTACAAGTGGAATTTCTGGAATGAGGGTATATTTATCTTCAACTTTACCAGGCATTGCAAAATTGTTTTCAAGCACCTGCACCAAGTTATAATTACCATCAGTGAAGGATATTCCTATTGCTCCACATCCTCACCAATATTTAGAATTGACGTTTTTTAACTTGTGCCAATCTTATGTGTGAAATGGTAGCTCACTATTTTAATCTGCATTTCACTAACTACTCTAGATACTAATAATTTATATTTATAAATCTTTTCACTTATGGTTTCTGCTTTCCTTTCTTGTCTAGAGCACTTCCTCCTTAAAGTTATAAAGAAATTCTATACTTACTTTTAAAAATTTCCAAGATTATGATTTTTAATCTATACATTTTGGGTATTTTATGCAAAAATAAAAATTCAATGGATAGAATAATTGATTTTTTCATTCCACTTATTAACTAGCCCATTCTTCCCTTAATAATTTACAAAAATACACCTGTGGCATGGTATCAATTTTCACATACATGATTCGGTTTCTACACAGAATAATCTCTCGCTTTTGCTTAGGTTGTCTTTTATGTCATATCTTTGGCAGATTTATTCCCAAGTACCTTAGTTTTGTTGCTTTTGTGAATGGGACTTTTTAATTAAAATTTTTTGTTATGTGTTTAATTGACCTTTACAATTAAATTTACATGTTGCTCTTGCACTCAACAATTTTGCTGAATTCTTATTCTCTATTTAATAGATTGTTCTTGGGCACATTTTTAATCAGCTGTGTCTAATCTTCTGTTTATCTTTTAGTTCATTTGAATGACTATTTCTCATTAACACAGCCAGTTGGTTCTCTCTCTAATCTGTTTACCCTTTTTCTCTAGTGTCTTATTCTTTCATTTCAATCATTTTCAACAAACATTATATGGTCTTTATCAAACTACTCTGTGATTTCTAGTTGTTGGGATACCCTTTCTCCTATTTGTTATACCACCTTACTTTCCCTTAGGACAATCTGTTTCTTATGGTAAAAATCTCCTCTGCTCTGTCAACTACTTATGCCCTTCTATCCGAAGTTACACAATTTATGTCCACTAGAACCACAGTTCCAATGATTTCTAAATGTAGAGAAGTAAATCTGCACACACTAAAAATTCCATGTGGGCACTCATGATTAGAGAAGAGTTAAAGCAAATCCTCTCTTTAAGGAGATTGTTTAGTAGATTGTAGTTCAAGTCCTGGGATACAAGTAAAGCAACAACTCACACTGCATGGCCAATAGAATTAAAAGTGGTCATTTTCATAGTTGACAGGAAAACAAAAAGGAGAACTTGATCCACTGTCCTGAAATCAGCTATAAAAAAGAAATAATGAAAAGTTTTCTTACCATTGGCAAAACTCTCTCCAATATAGTACTGTAATTCTTTTACATTAGTTTTCGTCAGATTTGTAACAGGATCAACATAATCTTCAGTTGCTGTAACGTTCAGAAACTCACTTTGTCGAGGGCTACATGTCAGCTCACAAAACATGTTCAGTAGGTTATAAAAACAGGAAGGACATCTAAACAAAAAGTAAACTACATTTTTTATACTCTCACAGACAACAGGGCCAGCAAAAAGATGATATAAAATAGACAAAGAGTATTTAAAATTTATGGTAAAGTGACAAATGAATTGCCATGAGAACATATTAAACCCAGCAATTCTAAATCTAAAACAAGATGCCTCTTTAAAAACGTCCCTAATTACATTAATGCTGTTCAAATATAACTTTAAAAAGAGAAAAATAGTTTTTCGAATTCTGTACTTTAAAATTTAGAGAGATGTTCTTTGTCTTGAAGCTAATGGGACTCAGAAGCATCATGGTGACAATTATGATTAAGAAGAAAAGGAGAAAAATGAGATCTACACAACAAAATTGTTCATCTTATAACCCACTAAAAGGCTCTCTTCCAAGCCCCAGATACCATGTAGGCCCTCTCTAAACATAAGAGCATTTCCTGTGACTTGAAAAGATAGGAACAACAGTGGTGGACTCTGGCAGCAGGTGTTTCAGCAGCACCTGGAGAAGATCTATTATGCAGGAGAACCACTGTGATCTGCTGTGCTTCATATTCAAAGTTTAAGTTCCTAATGTTAACTAGTTATGTGGCAAAAAACTCACTCCCCTCTTTGGCTCACTCTTATCTACAAAAAACTACTGCTTCATTAGACTTGTATTCTTGCAGTACAATCAATGAAGATAGCTCTCTACTCTGATCCAGTTCAGGTGACCACATGGGGCAGAGAACAAAGAAGGTGTGGTCCCAGACTTCAAAGCCTCTGGTGTAGTGAAGGAGCAGACACACACACACACACACTGACTCTTTCAGATGTCTTTTGCTTTACTGTGACAAAAAAAGAAACCATTTAAAACAAAATCACTTTGGGGATACACAGTTTTCTATTGCTTTCCATGAATTACAAACCTCTTTATGTTGCTACATTTAATCTCCGCAAACACCAATTTTGACAATTGCATAATATTATATATTTAGCTTCTCATTATCTGCTATTGAGCTTTGGTACCTCTGACAACATGGGAAAAACCTGGTTATCTTTTGATGTTTATGTCTATAATACCTCTTCTAGAGCAAGTGCTAAAGAAATGCATTTTGACTGAATGATGGCTGCAGTCTGGCTCCATCAACATCTACTAGCTTTCCACAGAATATGCTGACCCAGCTAGATCCTCAACTTTTTGAATTATTATTATTTTGTATGTCATCCTGAATAAACAATTTAGGGATGGTTTTCCACTCTGTATTGTCAATTTAAACTTTTAGAAAGAAAGGTTTCCTTGGTGGACACTCAGCTTGTGCTCTGTCACATGCAGTGTCACATGCAGTGCACAGAGAAGCATCTCTGAACCCTCATCATATGTTCTTCCTGTCTACATTTATCAAGGTGTTTAAGTGTGAAAAATGTAGAAAAATAGCACAATATGCTATACTAAAGACCACCACCAGCTTGTGCTTTTGCACATTTGAGAACTGCTGCATAAGCTTAGAGAAGAACACCTATTATGCAATCCTTTTCACTGTCCTGGTCATAGTGAACAGATTAGACAGCAATCTGATTTTGACAAAACAAGCCAATGATACCAGAACAATCTTACTAACAGTTACCAAAGATCAGCTCTACCGAGGAGTGGAACATCATGTCACCACACAAAGAGAGAATCATTTGCAAACCAGGGGAGGTGATGCAGAGGACTGTATGAATGAGGGTCTTGGGTCAGAGACCTGAGCAGAACCACCTGGATCTTCTCCTCGCCGTGGTACAAAGAGTTTCAAGTCTGAAAGGACTCGTCCACAATGCAGATACCCTTTGGAGTGAAGACATCTCAGAGGAAAACCAAGTATCAACTTTGAATGTAACTGGGAAGAGAACTAAGTCTATAATTATGGCTTTATCAGAAATTATTCACTATTTTTGAGAGGTCAAAAGATTGCTTTCTTAATAGAAAACAAAAAATTTTTAAAGGAAATCAGAATGGTACATGTTAGCAAGTACAGTAAGTCCTTACCGAATATCATGGGTAGGTTTTGCAACTTTAAGTGAAAGGACACATAGCAACACCAATTTTACCAAAGGCTAACTCATATCAGCAAGAGCTAAGTTCCTATGGCATCTCATCAACATTACAATGAAATGACGTTGAATGGAGATGACATTTTTTGAGGACCCGGTGTATCTAAAATCCATTTTTTCTGTCTGCCTGGCAGTCAACCTACCTGGACAGAAACTGTAGAGGCAGCTGCAGGTTGTCTTTCAGTGTCCGAAGCTGCTGAACATCACAACAAAGGCTGACATTGTCAAAGAAGAATCCTGGACAGAGTTCCTTTTAGGTGAGAAAGCATGGATATCAGAGTAGCATAATTAAATAAGGACAAATATTCTGCAATGAAATAAGACAATTTATTCACATAATCCTTTTGAGGCACACAAGGGTAAGACACGTATTTGCAAAGTTCTTGCTGAATTCTTTTAAAAGGCTATCAATTTACTATTTATAAGGTAGAGATTGACAAAAATAGAAGTAGTAGAGAATGTTTCAATTTTTTTTTCTTAACTTGGGAAGCTCAGTCTCCACCCTTAACAGTCACTTTACTTCTTAGGTTTTTAAAGTTCAACCAGAATGCTATTTGCTATGCATTTCTATTAGTCACTCCAGGGAAAGTCAATGCTTTTAATAATTCTGATGAAAGGAGCAAGGACACCTGCCATCATGTCAACTTGATTTTAGCTTACTAAACCTCTAAAACTGGTCTTTTCACCCTGGTTTTCCCAGTTCTTTTCTAATATCCCTGTGTATCAAGGATAGTAAAGGAGACAACAGAAAAAAATCCTGGTAGCAGCCAAAGTTCACAGGTTCTCAGTGGAAAACAGAGAAATCACTAAAATAAACAGAGGAAAAAGGAGCTATAGCCACTTAGCAACCTAGTTCATTCAAGTCCTGAACCAAAAAAAGCTAACTTCTCTTATAGTCTGAAGAAGCTGCAAAAAGCAACATCTGAGGTACCAAGGTCAGTCCCTAAATAGTAACCTGCTAATCATGTGCTACAGATAAATTTGAGATAAGATTTAAGCTTATTGGTGTTTCACCCCCATCCCTATCTCACAATAATATTTAAAATATAATTACATAGGATCTCTAATTAGCTTTTATGTTCCCAATGCCCAAGATAATGAACTTACCTGCACTAAGTCATAACCATCTTTTGGCAAATGTTTTGGTAGTCCAGAATATTTGCAATTGTACCTCTTATCTCCAGATGCAATTCCACACTCTCCATACCAAACACAGGACTGTGAAAATACCTACAAAGTCAACACAAAACTCAGTTCATCAGGACCTCAAGGGTAAAACAAATTTCAACAGTGAAAAGTGCCCAATCTAGCACGATTACAGAACCTTCCAGTGTTACCTGCAAAATGAGGTAACAGCAAAAGGCACCGGTTAGTTTAAAATTTTGAAAAATATTAATTAAAATAAATCAAATGCCCAAATGAACTTGTCAAGTAAGTCACTGAAGCAGGTAATAAAACTACTTATTTCTACTTATTTCTATTTCTTACATGATTTCTACTTTCTGCTAATTTATTTGTTCATAAGAGCAAGCTATAGTTCCATGTAAGAATCACTAAGAATCAGTGTTGAGGAAAGCAAGCAAGATAGTATGTGAGCTGTGATTACTAAGGCACTATTTTTGCACATCTGAATAAGGAACTCTAAATGAACTCTAAATGAAAGAATATTTCCATACATATTTAGGTTAATTAATAGCACATCATGACTAACATGAACAAAACCACAAATATCAATAAACCCTAAGCAGCAGCAAGAATGAAAACCTTGTCCTCAAAATAAGCAGAAAAGTCAGGAATGTGCTAACTTTAAGGAAAATCACTTCATGAATCTTAAAAGAAAAAATTTAAACCTCTTATGTCAAGATTTCTCAAGGACCACTCATATTCCCCATGTGAGAGTCACAAGGCTGTCAGAAAGTTCAGAAGGGAAGGAGTGTACAGTATGAATCATCACGTCAGCATAGCCACTGAGCTCTGCCCAGCTGGCTAGGGCCACAGCATTGCAGTTTTGCAATCATCTGTTTGGAAAAAAGACAACAAGAAGCAACCATGGCTCCTACGATACCCAGTGGGAAAGCGACTTAAAAAAATCTGAATGTAAGCAACAGAGCGAATTCTCTTCAGTGGCAGTGGCACAGGACCCACACATATGCAAGGAGCTAAGTCCATCTGTGTTGGGCCCCAGAGATGAGATAAAAAAATCCCACAACAGGTCCCAAAGCCCTAAAAACATGAAAGAAAAAAAAGGCTGGGGTATATATGTGGGAGGAATCTAAAGGGTTAATATAATTTGTCTCTGAATTCTTCAGATATTTTAAAACAGAAATTATGACTTTGTCCTATCTTGATTCATTAAAAGTCATATATTTAGGTCACAAGGGGGGGAAATTATACAAACGAGGAAGTGACATGTACTCGACAATGCCACATACCAAATCTCTGGCAGTAAGGGACAAAATTCCACTACCATTTTTATGTAAGAAGAATCACAATTATTTCCATAAACCTAGTAATTCTAGGAAAAATATTGCTCTTTCCAAAACTGGGTTTCCAACTAAAAGGTCATCCATTTACTGAAGGTTGACAAGGCAAAAAAGCTAACCAAGGAGGCAGTAATAACTGCTGATATTGACATATAATTTAAATACAAGCCCTCCCTAAACCTCAAAGGACAAGTAGGCCTGAGCCTTTGGCACATCACCCACAGAAGTGGCAGGAATCCAGTCAACAACCCACAGTCACAACTCTGGGATGACTAACAGGATTGGTGTCCAGCTTTCCTCAGCATTTGGTGCTATAAAATAAAGATGACTCAGTGCTGTTTGGTTCCTAGTCACAAAGATCATCCTTTATAGTCTACATCATCTATTTCAAAACAAAGTGGTTTCCACCCATCTGGTAGAAGAGAAGTGGGTGAGGGTAGAGAAGGGAGGCATGGAAGTCAGGAGTTCTGGGTTCCAATCCTCGGAATTCACGAGGCTCCCAATAAACGTGCTTGTTGAGGATGATCACAGCTAGAGCAGGTGTCTGACTGAACCTTGCAGAGCAAGTTTCCTGCCCATGAACTACAGCTCATAACAATCTCTTATCTCACAGGTTTGGTGTGAAGATCCAATAAGGGAATATACGTGGAAATACTTGGTAAACTATAAAGCACTACACAATCAAATGTACAGAATTAACATTAACTTCTAACTGTCTAGGACCTCAGCAAAGAGATTTCAAAGACCTGAAAAAAATAAAATATCCGAGGTTTCTTTGGGCCAAGGAAAACTAGGCTTTACTCAACACTCATAGGTTTGCTTCCCAAACTCATTCTGCCTAAAGCAGCAGGCCTAAGCCAGTGCGGATCAAAGCCACTTGCTGTGTGCTGGGCATAGTTTGAATTGCTCTTCATATATTAACCCAACGACTCATACTATCATACAGATGAGGAAACAAGGCACAGAGAGGCTAAACAGGTTGCCCAAGAGTAGAGGAGCCAGGATTCAACCCAGAACATTCTAGTTCCAGAAAACAGTCTTAATAAAATATAACCTACTGCATAATTAAGGTCCTCATTCTAGCATTATGCTCCCTCCCTACTTCGTGCAAGGCACATGCACATGTGCATGCACTCATGTAGCTGCACTGTGCTGAAAGGAAGCCTCTTTCTCACCTCACACCTCTCCCTCACCTTCCCTCCTCTCACCTCCACCTGAAAAGCTGAGTTGGTCTTCATCACCCCCAGCCAGGCACAGCTGGTGTAGCATTCCTGAGCCTCCTCCAGGGACCTCCACCCCCTGATCTCCTCTTGCACATTTTCAACCTCATCTTTGTTGGTCCCTTTACCCGCTCCTGCCTATAAATAATACTCTAATTTCATTCTCCGTCTCAGTCAAACCATCCCCAACTAACTCCTCTCCAGGTACACTTCCAATCACCTGCCTGACAACCCCAGGTGCTCAAAAGGAAATTAACCTGTAGTTTCCTCCAAAACCTTTTCCGTTATCAATCCCCCTTCATCGGGCTTTAAAGCTTAGGCACCTTTCTAACCAACCTCCTGGGGAGGCTCCTCAGTGCGGTCTCCTGCACCCCTTTCTCCTCACCTGCCTTCCTTTCTAAGCCCACAGCCATCCTTGGACCATCTCAGCACCTCCCATCCAGACTTAAGCAATGTCTCCCAGGCATAGCTGCCATTTGGCTCATCCTAAGCCACAGTTACAAGGTTTATGGAGCTAAGAAACCTATAATTCACCCTTCCCACTGCTTATGAGACAAATTCCAGACACTTCACTTGGCTGTGTTGCACACTCTCATCTCCCACCCTTTCTTCCCTTCTGTCCCACACCAAGAGGGACGTGCCTGTCTCTGCAGAGTTCATGCTGGTCTGGCCTTCCTCCGCTATACTCCCTATATACCCATTGCCACCTGTTATGGCCACTCTCCAAATGTTACCTCCCCTATGCACCTTCCTGACACACCCACATATAGTCTAGCATCCAGACACTGGCTAAGTGTACCCCTGTTAGCTCCCTTATGCCTCATATCTGTGAGACTAGTGTTAAAATAACACCGTTTTACAGAGGAGGAGACTGAGGGTTACACAGGTAAAGTGACTTACCTGAGGCCACATCTAAGAAATGACAGCCAGACCATACCCGAGGCCTGGCTGGTTCAGAAGCAAGAGCTCTTACTCCTTATACTGCACTAAGGGTCACCTGAGTGGACTGCTGGTTAGGACATGCTCATCTCTGTAATGTATATGGAATAACACTGACAGCTCCTCCTCACTTCTCCCTCTCCTACCCCATTTCTCAGATTTAACCAGGACTAATTTATTAAATCTAGGTCTTCCAGGTTTTTAATTCTTTCTCACAGGGCACACAAACACATGCAAGTGCAATAACTTTTAAATGGCTTTTTCACCAAAAAGTACTTCCTCAATTACCCTCCAGTTGGCTTCTGGCTCCACCTGACCTGCCCTTAACTGTATCTATCCCGATCCCCAAGGCCAGATTCCAGTCCTTGTCTCCAGCCCTACTGTTTTCTCCATAGGTTACAGTCCTAATCATCTTAAGAGATCTTCCCCCTTAAGAGGTTCTCTCAAGACTCCTTGCCTCCACTAAATTTAACTGACTCCTTTCACCTGTTTCTAGTCCAGATGCTCCCCAGAGCAGGTGAGCTTTCCTGAGGTAGAGCCAGGCAGAAACTGGCCCATGTATGAGGCACCTATTCTCATTGCTCAAGTCAGCATGTGTTCTGTGCCCAGAGCTCTGTTGAGTGTCACCCCTGTCCTAGGGGTAGATAAGCTTTTCCTCAGAGGACCAAATATTAAATATTGTAGGCTTGTGGGACATGAGGTCTCTGTGGTAAATACTCAACTCTGCCTATTGTAGCTCAAAAGGAACCGAAGACAACTGATAAATGATGGGCATGAGTGTGTCCCAAGGAAAGTTTATCCATAATCATAGGCTCTTGCTAGGCCAGAATTTGCTAGCTCTCACCCTAGTGTAAAGCAGAATTTATACTTCTGAGAATTACAAAAATGTGATTGTGGGAGAGCTTGCAAGAGTATTTTCTTATTTTCGTCTTGTCTCTCTCGTAAGACCAGAAGACCCTAAAGGGAAGAGTCCAGATGTCATACCTTCCTTCAAAATTCTTTAGAGTGCATTGCCCAGTGTTCACTGATCCAGACACCATCAAAACGCATGATGAGTTAAAGAAGTTCAACTGGATTATGTAAGAAGTTCAGAAATGGTAACTGCTGGTTGTTTTACCTTTAAACCAGAAATTAGTAGTTACAAGGATAGGCCATCTCTACTTTTAAAGGTTAGGTCATATGGATATTTCACAACATGCTCCAGTGTTTAATTACAAGATATACTACTGAATAGAAAAAGCTTCTGTCAATAATAACAGTTCAGGAAACCTTTAAAAAATTTCCCTTCTCCTGTATGTCAGCAACTATAACAATTGCTAAACAGACTCTAATAGGGAGCTGCATGAAAGCACATCTTATTATATTGAGAAGCTCTGAATTTCAGCAGCAGAATCCTACACTCCAGGCTGCCTTTAGAAAATCTTGAAGTGTTAACTAACTTGTATTTAAATGTTCACTGAATGTCAATCACATGCCAGGCACAAAGTTAAGTGATTTCTCCCTCGTTGCCTCATTTATTTCTCAGGCACCCTATGGAGTAGTATGGCAGCACTTTATAGAAATTAAGGATCTGAGAAGACTCCTCAAAGTCACATAGCTCATTAGTGACAAAACCAGTAATGAGAATTGAGATTTTTAGTACCAAGTTAGGCATTCTCTATCCTATCCCTCATCCCCACCCTTCAGCTGCTGCATTGTTCAAAGTCTAGCTCAATTTGTACACAAGATGTATCCTCAGATTTTGACAGTGGGCCACAGATGAGCTGTCTCATCCACTACTATAATCCTACACAAGTGTCCGTCCCTCTTTCTACAAACTTGTCTACTTGTAGAAATGAGTACCATTTACATCTTTTAAAGCACATCTCTAAGTAGCTGTCAGATTATGATGCACTTCCTCAGTACAACTAGCTGTCCTCAACTTCAGGCCTGTGCTCAGCCATCCCACCACAGGCAGAGGACAGGGCTGGCCTTCTCACCTCTGCTGCTGTCCTAGACAGGTAAAGTTCATGGCAAAAGCTGAAGACACACCCAGCTCAAGGTCCAGTAAAGGAAGAGAAGCTTCTGGAGGTAGGAGAGGGGCTGGCCTGGCCAATCTGGACAACGCAGGATCGGGTGGAGGGAGTGGCACAGAGAAATCCTGTCCAGAGAGCATGCTGCCTGCTTTTTCCTACGGAGTCAGGCAGGCAGACAAAATAAATATGACAAGACCTTTGGTGTGGAGGCTGGTCTGATGTCCATTGATAGAAATCTCTGGCACTGTTTTATAGCCAAATTGGGGTGAACATTGAAAAGGGCGTTCTGCGAGATTAAAACAGATCAGATGTGTCCCAGCACTGAAGTCCTAGGCAAAAATTAGGTGATTCGTTTTTCTTTATTTTCTTGAAACTAGAATGTCATTTTTAACCAGCTTTATTGAGATAATTTACAAACCATAAAATTCACCCTTTTCAAGAATACAGGTTTTTGGTAATAATAGGTAACTTTCTATTTCCTCCAGTTTTCCTAATGCCCACCTGGGAAGCATTAATTCACCCTCTAAAGGTCAGCTCAAAATGGACTCCCCATAATATTTTGTCCTTATCTTTATCAGAGCATACTTTGCATTGTAATTTAAATAATATATTCCCCTTCCTCCTATCAATTATAATAAGACAGGGATAGAAACATATATGTGTTTATAAACATATAATAGTATATAATTTAAATAGTATGTAAATACTATATAATTTATAGTATATAAATAGTTTATAAATAGATATACTAACATATACATAGCACTTTACAGTTTGTAGACCGCTTTTTATATAGGTTATTGTTTTGATCTACTTTTGCATCCTAGACTGTGTCCACAGCAACCGCTTTATATTTATGAAATTAGTGAATGACAATAATTTGAGTTCCTCTCTGCGGTCTAAGAGGCAGCAATAATGAACAAATTTTGAAGCTTCCCTCTCAAATTCCTCAATAGCATACTTGTACCAGAGAGGGCTTTTTTTTTTTTTTTTTTAAGTTTTCTTGCCAAAGCACATATTCCAATGACCAAATAAGTGGCATAGTCCAAGCAAAGAAAAACCTGTTGGGCCATAGTTGGTCACTATGAACTTCAGAGGAAAGGCATTCTATTTGGGGGAACAGGATAACAAGAGTCATGGGTGATGGAGCATTTGAACTGGGCCTTGGAAGATGGGCAGGGTTTTGACAGCAGGTAGTTTATTTGGCTGGAGAGCTGATGCCTTTCACAAGACTGTGGGTGAAAGGCAGTGAAAGGGTTGAAAGGGGCACCTGAGATCTGATTAGAGATGGTCTGATCCAGGCTTCTGCAATAGGTAATGTGTCATCCTTAAAACCCAATGAAAAACACCCCTTTTCGGAGGAGTGGAGGGTGGGGAAGGGTTACCCAGAAAAGAGAGATCATATTGTCTTCATGACCAGAGGGAGTCTTTGTTCTGGGTAACATGACAAACACTGATGGAATACAAACATCTATTCAGCAAGTGGTTTTATTTCTGCCCACTCACTAAAATTAAAAACCTGTTTCCCTTCATTACTTATGTTATAGGAGAGCTGATAACAGCATCAAGGAGTAGGAGACACTGAGAAAGATTACCCATATTCTCTTCCTTTTCAGATGGTTATTTTTTAATGCTCTCAGGCCAAATGATTAAACCATTTTAATGGCTTAATTTCCACCCAGGCCTCACTATGTTTCAAGTTCCATAAGAAAAAGCTTAAAAATTAGTCCGGAGGGATATATACTATCTCTGAAAACTGCACACATTATTTGGATCACCCCAGTTTTTTTTAAAAACCATGTAGTCTAGTAATACTTCATCATCTGAAAAATTTTTAATTAAAAAAAGCAAAAATCACTCCAAAATTTATTTTATACCTTAAAGAGGACAGTTAGTCTGTAATTCAGGCTCAAACTGAACCCAGATGAGCTGCTATCATTGATAAGAACTCTAAAAGCAAATACCTTCTCCAGCTCCCCGCCCCCACCCCTCCCTGATCTGTTCAGGTGTTCTGAAAGCCTTTGCAGGCTTGAGGGAATTAATTTGTAAAATAATAGTTTTCCAGTTAGCTTTTACAGACCTGTCCAAGGCTTCCAAGAGGTATGCAAGAAACTTAACCAGAAAAGACCTGGGAGGAGAGGCACTCACTGGCCATTAGCCCAGATACTACCTCCAGGTAAAAGGATTTCAGAGCTAAGTGAAAGCTACTTAGCAGTATGAAGCCTGCCAATGAGAGCCTGACTTAAAACTCTATGGACACTGAACAGTTGTATTTTCTTTAAAGCACATAATTGCTACTATTTCTTGAGTTTTTATTACTACAGCGATGAGGTCTCTCCATATATCATGTTACTTAATAACTCTCATAATTCTACGAGGTATTGTTTATCTTCAGAAAAACTGAGGCTTGAAAGGGCAATGTGACCAAAGCCACAGAGCTAGTGAGTGGTCTACCCACTGACCCCATTCTAAACCGCCTCCCTGAAACCTGCTTTCCTCTGCCTCTGTTCCCAACCAGGCAACAGATGTTTGTTCCATCACAAGCCCACACTGCTGGGGATCCCCCACATACACAAAAGGAGGAAGCCGCTGCTCTCTCTTGGGCCCCTACTGGGTCAGCATCCTCTAACCACTTCTCTGAACTACAAATAAGTTTAAGGAGAGGTTTTCTAGTTTGAGGAAAACCCTAAATCTGCCTTTCCCTCATTGCGGACACACCTATAGGTAGGTACAAGGACACAGGATTCCCAGAAGTCACTCTGTCATCTTGATCTGGTTTATTCAGCACTGTATCTTTAGACATCCCTCCCAGCCCCACCTCCAGTTTTCAAAGAGAAGACTGTAAACACACAAATAGCAATGAGATGCTCATGCCCAAGGCTAGTAAATCAAGAAAAGCTGACCCAGGGAGTAAGGCCACGACTTTCAGGCCCCCTTGCTAGCTACTACTGTGACGGGGTGGGGCGGGGGAGGGGGTGTGTCTCAGTTTCCCAAGATGTAAAAGGGAGTTAAAAAGAAGCAACTTGCACTCTTTAGAAGACCAAGCTGACTTACATAAAGTACTAGGCCTGTTCCAGTTTGGTGTTTGGCTGTTTCCTTTCTTCGCCTCCCCTTACACCTTCATCTTTTAAGTGAGAATTGAGGTACATAATTAGAGAGCAGTGGGCTCTCTAAACAAATGTATAAACCGTTCATATGTACGTGGCAGAATTAAGGTAAAAAAAGTCCAGTTAAAGGATATCGCTCTCCCTCTCTACTCACATTTCTCCCAGCCTCTGATTCCACAGCCTAAATCCAGAAATCAGACGACCACAGCTGAAATGAGCTCAAAACCAACCAAACCAGTAGCTCCCAGGCGCCATCCTCTTCTAGGTCACAGGGAAGAAGAGTGCGTGGCCGGAGGAGGACTCGGAGAAGCGGGGGGCCCTCCGAGGTTCCACCGTCAGACCACCTTCCCCGGGATGGGCTGCACCTGCGCCCCCTCGGAGGGCTGGGGTCCGCGATCGGCTGCCCGGCCCCCCGCCCCCCGCCCCGTCTCCCACAGCCCGCGCGGGCCCCCGGCGGCCGCTCACCTGCGCGGGGCACAGCAGCAACAGGAGGAGGCCCAGGGCCAGGCCGCGCGCACTCATGCTGCCGGGCGCGGGGCGGCGGGTCCCCGCGGAGGACAGGCTCGCGCGTCCCACTCGGCTCGGCTCGGCTCGGCCGCGCGTCAGCAGCTGCTGCAGGGGCCGGCGCGCGCAGGCTGGCGGAGCCGGCGCCGGCGGCGACAGGCTGCGCGCGCAGGTCCGGAAGCGCCGCGGCGGAGGCCCCGCCCTTTCCGGGAGGGGCCGCGCGGGGGCTCGCCCCGGGGCGGGGTCCGAGGCGCGACAGGTGCGGGGGGGGGGCCAGAGCCGGCTTAGCCACAGCGACGTCCTGGTACCCCAGCTCTGCACGTCTCCGCCCCGAGGACCCCCCCACCCCGGGGCCCGGCGTGCGGGCAGGGACCCCCAGAGCAGGGGCCAGCTGAAGTTTTGGAATCCGGCCTGGGAGAGGATTTCTGGAGTCGCACCACGAGTGTGTGAGTGTGAGTGTGTGTGAGTGTGTGTGTGTGTCACGCTTTAAACGCATCTCCCCCTTTTTTGTCTTCCTTCAGCCGGAGGTGGCGGGCGAGGTTTTAGCCAACGGGAGGGGCCTGGACACTGTGTTCCCAAGCGAGACCCCCGTTTCTCCGCGGGATGCGTGTTTCCTTAAGCCCGGCCAGGGCTCCAAGCAAGTTCCCCCGAACCCAGTCACCAGAAAGGAATCCGGGCTTGGGGCCTTCGGACGAAGCCCGGGGCGGTGTCGCCAGGTGGCCTGACAGACAGGGTTGTTACTCCACCGCGCGAGGGGCGGGGCGCGGCGCGGGGCGAGGCCCCAGAGTCACCCGGTCTGGGTTGTCACGCGCTCAGCCCAAGTTCCGGAAAGCGCTAGAGCCGCACCACCTACCGGTGGGGCCGAGCGTGGCCCAGATGGGAGCCCATTTTTAAGTTCCAGGTGAAGTCAAGTAACACGAAGATAAAGAAAAGTCTTTCTATTGTTATTATTTATTTTTTTTGCCTTGCTGCTGCCTCTTGTAATCTTTTTTTGGTTTTGCACTTATTTTAATTCTATGCATTTCTGGTGACGGTTCCCCTCAGATTCCAATTATTGAGAACCCGCATAAGCACCAGCTATTGCCATTGTGAAGTTAAAGAGTATAAGTGAGGGTCTCTTCTACCTACAGTGGATGCCAGTTTACAGTGAAAAGGCTAAAGACCCGTCTGTAGCAATGCTCAAACCCAGTCTTGGGTAGGGTCATGATGCAGGTGATGGTCCCATCCTTACTCAAACAAACCAGCTGATTCAGTTACTGTTTTGCCTCCCCACCTCCTCAGCCCTCAGGCCTAGATCTTCCATAGTGACCTCCTGGCCCTTATTCAACCATGTGCTCTTTGCTCCTGGTGATAAAGTAATATGCTTTAGGCAGGTGGACTCAAAAGTGTTGTTGCTGAAATAGCAGCATCACCATCACCTTGGGAACTTGTTAATGCAAATTTATGGACTTCGCCCTGGACACACTGGATCTGAAACTCTTGGGATGAGCCCAGCTGTTTGCATTTTAACAAGCTCAACAGATAGTGCCAATGCACAAATTCAAGAACTTCAGCTGTAATGTGTTCCCTGGATCCTGGTGGGTTAGTTACCATTCCAATTTTAGCAAAGTTCTTACGGAAAAACAATAGCAATAACAAAATCTATACAAAATAATTGACTTGAGTAAAAAAATTTCAAGCACATATGAAACATTTCTGGGATGGGCAGACAATTCGATTCCCACAAATTATGTCCACAAAACAGTAACAAAAATCTTTTGTCCATATATTTTTTTTCATATTCTGTCTTTTGTACAGCTTCAACAATGCCCCAAAGCCTTGGATATATTTTTAAATAAACTATTCTATTTCTAAGAGATATGTTTTATGCTGATAAAGTAATTCATGTTCATGGTAGAAACTTTGAAAATACATAAAAATTTAGAGACCAAAATAAAAAATCATTTATAATTCCACAATTATGGATAATCTGTGTCACATTGTGGTGTATTTTCTCCTATGAAAATTGTTTTAACATGGTTGAGATCTAGAGACTTTTGTTCATTCATATAATAATACCACTATCATTATATACAACATTCAACATTGATTGCATAATAATAAAGGACAAAAGGGAAATGAAATTATTAGACATACACATCTTTTTGTGTGCTGTGTGTGTTTTAAGAAAATATATAGGGATAAGTTAACAGAACTTATTTTCAAATAAGATATTTCAATCAAAATACATTTTAGTGCCACGTTACTGCCAATAAATTATTATTCTCAAAAGTTCAGGTAGTTCAGACGAGGGAAATACTTATGAAAACCACTGATTTCTTTAATGAAAATGCCAATAATACTAAAAAAAGCATTTTACTTTTTTCCTCTTTACATTAGTCTTTCAACCTTTATTTTTAATATTTTTATATTTTTAAAAATTATAGTTCACATGTAATAGTATATTAATTTCAGATATATGACATAGTGATTAGACATTTACATAATTTATAAAGTATCACCCCAATAAATCTAGTACCCATCTGACATCATACATAGTTATCACAATATTGTTGACTATATTCGTTATGCTATATTTTTACATCCTCATGACTATTTTGTAACTACCAATTTGTACTTTTTAATCCCCTTTACTAACTATACCCAACCCCCCTCCCATCTAGCACCCTTCAAAATGTTTTCTGTATCTGTAAGTTTGTCTCTGTTTTATTATTTTGTTTTTTAGATTCCACATATAAGTGAAATCAAATGGCATCTGTCTTTCTCTGCCTGACTTATTCGACTGAGCACAATACCCTCTAGATCCATCTATGTTGTTGCAGATGTCAAGATTTCATTTTTTTCGTGGCTAAGTACTATTCCATTGTATATACGTACCACCTCTTCTTTATCCATTCATTCACTGATGGATACCCAGGTTACCTCAATATTTTGGCTATTGTAAATAGTGCTGTAATGCACATATAGATGTACATGTCCCTTCAAATTAGTGTTTTGGATTTCTTCGAATAAATACCCAAAGATGGGATTACTGAGTCCTTTGTCTCTTGTTGTAACCTTTGTTTTAAAGTCTATACTTTGTCTAGTGTAAATATTGTTACCCCAGCTTTTTTGTTTATTTGTTTCTATTTTTGTGAAATATCTTTTCCACCCCTTTACTTTCAGTCTCTCTGTGTGTGTTTTATCTGAAGTGAGTCTTTTGTAGGCAGTCTGTGTAAGGGTCTTGTTTTCTTATCCATTCAACCCCCCTATGTCTTTTGATTAGAGCATTTCATCCATTTACATTTAAAGTAATTGTCGATAGGTATGTAGTTATTGTCATTTCATTATTCACATTTTTGATCTTTTTTCTTCTTCTTTGTAAAAAAGTCCCTTTAACATTTCTTGTAATACAGGTTTGATGTTGATGAATTCCTTTAGCTTTTTCTTGTTTGAGAAACCCTTTATCAATCCTTTAATTCTAAAAGATAGCTTTGCTTAAATTTTTATCCCTATATCTTTTCTTAAATCTTGATTTAAGTTCTTGCCTTTCATCATTTTGAATATTTTATGCCAATTCCTTCTGGCTTGCAAAGTTTCTGTTGAGAAATCACTGACAGTCTTATAGGAACTCCCTTTTATTAAACTGGTTTTCTCTTGCTGCTTTGAAGATTCTCTTTGTTTTTAAACTTTGACATTTTAATTACGATGTGTCGTGATGTGGGCCTTTTTGGGTTCATCTTGTTTGGGATTCTCTGAGCTTCCTGGGCTTGTATCTCTTTCCTTCACTAGGTTAAGGAAGTTTTCCATCATTATTTCTTCAAACAGGCTTCCAATTCCTTGCTCTCTCTTCTCCTTCTAGTACCTCAATGATGCAAATGTTATGTTTCTTGCTGTCCCAGAGGCCCCTTAAACTATCCTAATTTTTAAAATTCTTTTTCTTTTTGCTGTTCTGACTGTTTTCTGCTACATTATCTTCTAAACTGCCAACTCGAACCTCTGCTTCATCTAATCTACTGTTGATGCCCTCAAATTTATTCTTTATTTTAGTTATTGTATTCTTCATTTCTGACTGGTTCTTTTTTATGTTTTCTATCTCCATTTTTTAGTTTCCTACCTCTTTGTTGAAGCTCTTGATGAGGTCATTGAACATCCTTATTACAAGTGTTTTGAATTCTGCATCTGGTAGATTGCTGGTCTCCATTTTGTTTAGTTCTTCTGGAGTTTTGTTCTGTTCTTTCATTTGGGACATGTTTCTTTTTCTCCTTATTTTGGCTGCCTCCCTGTGCTTGTTTCTGTGCATTAGGTCAGGTTGCTATGTCTCCTGGTCTTAGTAGAGAAGCTTTATGTAATAGGTGTCTAGGGGAACCCAGGGGCACAGTCGCCAGGGTCACCTGAGCCAGGTGCTGCTAGAGTTTCCCTTGTATGGGTTGTGTGTGCCCTCATGTTGTAGTTGAGCTTTGTCTGATGTTTGCACATCAACAGGATGGACTGACCCCTAGGCTGATTGGTTTTGAGGACTGGCTGTGACTATAGTGGCAGAGCTATTGTTTAGGGCTGACCCTACAGAGCAGGATTCTTTTTAGCAGGATTCGGGTGCCTGCCCAGTCTGTTCTTTGGATGTGTTGTCTGTGGAGGCACCATGGTGGTGCTCCAGTGGATCCAGCTTGTGGGTCTTGCTACCTCCTGCGAAGGGCCTTTCCACCAGTCAAGTTTAGCTGCTTCTCTGTGCCCTGCCCTGCCACCTGGCATGAGCTGCAAAGCTACCTGCAGATGAATTCCACCTGTGCTAGACTTGAAGGTACCTGGGAGAGGCTAAGCTACAAATCAAGGCTGGCTGCTCCCAGTGTTAGGCTTGGGGCTGCTCAACAAGGGATATGGGGCAGGCCGTCAGATGCAGCTTGTTTGGGGTTTACGAACCTTTGAGAGATTTTAGAAAAGTCCAAAGCATGAGTCAAGACAAGCTGTTTGTATGCAACAGCCACTAGAAGCAGCTTAGGTGAGTCCACAAGTTGGGTGGGTCAAAGTGCCTCATATGCATCTTTATAAATGTACAAAAACATCCTTCAGAAAACTTCTATGTATTTGAAAACATATGTGTAAATATAACATATGGACTTTTTAAACAAGTGGGAACACATAGGATACAATTTGCAACTTGCTTATTTACATTTAGTGATATGGTTTACACTTCATTATTTTTAATGGCACTATTGAATTTTATTGTATGCATGTAATATTTCTGAAGCTAGAACAATGTAGGCCGGAGCAGTGCTTAAGTCAATGAAATATATAGTTCACCAACCAATAAGTATTTCACTCAATAAGTATAAGTAACTCAAGTCTCAAAACTACCTTTCTGGAACAGTGAAGGGTTTGTGTGGTTCCAGTAATGCTGCATAAATTCACCTTACCTTTTCCACATGCTTCTTTCCATTCCTGCAGCCTCTGCTTACAGAGGTAGACTTTCAGTCTCAGAACTTTTCCCTCTGTCTTTGTGTACAAACACTACTGCACAGGTTTCAATCTTGCCTAGTTTCTAACTTGAAGGCTGAAGTTCAATAATAGGAAATGAAAATAGAGCTGGGTCTTTGGGGTACCAAGATGCAACTAACTTCACCTGGTGATATCTAAGCCTGTTACTGATAGACCTGGCACTTCTTTACTTTGCTTACCTTTCCTTTTTTTTTTTTTTTTTTTTCTCGTTGTGTTTGTCAGCTCAGGCTGCCATAACAAAATACCATAGATTTGGTGGCTTAACAACAGGTATTTATATCTCATGGTTCTGGAGGCTGAGCAGTGTAAGATCAAGGGGCCTACTAGTTCCATTTCTAGTGAGGACTTATTTCCTGGCTTGTAGGGGGCAGCCTTCTCACCATGTGCTCATGTGGTCTTTCCTTGGTATCTGTGTGTGCAGAGAGAGATCTATCTCTTTCTCTTTATATAAAGTCACCAGTCTTGTCAGATTAAAGCAATACCCTCATTTCACTTCCATTACCTCCTAAAGGCCCTAATTCTAAACACACTTACTATGGAGGTTAGAGCTTCGACACTGAATTTGGCAGGAGGGACATAATTCAGTCCATAGCACTTTTCCTTTTGCTCAGAGATGCATTATGACTTTTGTGGGCCCTAGGCACCTTTGCCTTTGGAGACCCTTTCTCCCTTAAAAAAAAAAAAAGCCACTTAAAATTATATTTTATAACTGCATTGGTATAATGACAAATATAATCCAAGCTGGCTTCATTAGTATATATTCATTATTACTATATTATCTTTATTCCAATTTTTAAAGAAATTAAAATTAGAACATTTTCACGGGACTTTGAAAATATAAGGGCCATAGGCACAGTGCCTAATATGCCAGATGGAGAAAGTTGGCCCTTTTTTTGCTTCTAGTGCTGTAGAACTTCCTGTAGTATTCACAGACATTGTAAGTTTTGCTGCTAGACTGTCTCCCAAAAGGACCAGAAACTAGATTCCACTCTAAAAGAACCACCTGTGGATACGAGGCTGGCCAGTTCAACACAGGGAACAGGAGTAGATGACCAGCTCACACCTCTCTCCTTCTGTCAGGGTACACACTGCCAACACATTGCCAACACATCGTGGTGAAATATAGGAGACGTTGAGTTAATGCTTCTCAGAAACCCCTAGGGAGTTTCAGGTGGAGCATTTTTGAGAACCTTTTTTTGGTAATAGACCTTTTTTCTCATTAATATTTAACATATATAAAGTATACAAAGCTTACATGTACAGTTTGATAAGTTTTTACATATTACATTCTTATATTAGCTATCTATTACCTCATGACAAATTACCCCAAAATATAATAAATTCGAAGAACAAATATTTCTTATATCACAGTTTGTGTCAGCCAAAGCTTTGTGTGGTTCTGAATGGTTCTGACTCAGGTTCCCTCATGAGGTTGTAGTCAAGATGTCGGTCAGGCTACCTTCATGTGACAGCTTGACTGAGGCTGGAGGATCTGCTTCCAGGGCAATGCTCTCAGAAGTCCCTGATTCCTCTCCATGCAGACTTCTTCACAGGGCTGTGGGAATGTCCTTGAGGCCTGGCAATTGGCTTCCTCCAGAGTGAGCCAGCCAAGAGAGATCAGGCAAAGCCATAATGGCTTTTATGATCTAGCCTCAAAAGTGACGTGCCATCACTTTTGCCTTATGCTTCTGATAACACAGACCAGTCCTGATGCAGTGTATGAGGGGAACTACACAAGGACAAGAATACCAGAGGAGGGGAGTATTGGGGTCCTTTCTGGAGTCTAGTTACCACAGATCCTTGGCGCCACCACCCGAGGGAGCACATTGTACGTTATCAGCACTCTAGGATGCTCCCTCATGCCTTTTTTACAGTCGATATCATCGCTCTGCTCCTACCAAGAGCTAGCACTATTCTGACTTTTATCACCATCAATTGGTTTTGTCTGTTTTTGAACTTCGTGTAAATGGAATCTTACTCTTATGTGTCTGGTCTCACTCACCATTATGAGATATGTGGATGTGAGACTCATCCTCATTGTTTATAGCAGTAGTTCGTCTTTTTTTCACTGCTAAGTAATATTCCAAGGTATCAAAATACCATGGCAGACATTTGGCATGCCAGTTTTGCCTATTATAAATAGAGTTGTTATCAACATTCAGATATATGTCTTGTTTGAAATATGCACTCAATTCTTTTGGGTTCTGCAACAGACTTTTAAAACTCCATACTTAAATTAAGCAAGCTGAATTTCACAGGCATCTTCACTGAAAATAGCTTACAGCTATAACTCATGACTTTAGTGCCAGTGGTTATAATTGACACAGAAATGGGGCATTGTTTGTCAGACTTACGGTAAAACACTATTCACCACAGTAAGGGGACTTGACTCGGTGATTAATCCAGTCATGGGTTGCAGTGTATCTTCCACTAAGATACAATGCTGCTAGCATGGGGAAACTCGGCAGTCAGCATTTCACACTGGCATTCCCTTCTCTGGAGCATTCAGTCACAGGATACAACCTCTTTTGCCTGAGTTGGTTTTCCGTCTAATCTTTCCTAAAATAGGGAGTCTAACTCTAATATACTGAAGACTTTCTTTCTAAGGCTATTCTTAGAAGTCCAACTGAGAGAAGTGGGAATAATAACAGCCTTTCCCTCCTTAAAAAGTAGAGCTAAATCATAGTGAGGGACAGAAGAGACCGAAAATGGGAGAAGTAATTCATTCTGTTGACAGAAATAAAGCTGACAAGGCATTTGAGAACTGAAGGTCTTTAATGAATTTCCCTCAATTGTTAAAACATGACTTCACTCAGTTTAAAATTATCTTAAAGTATTGCTAAAAATAAGGGCAAGAGCACCAGGAAAAGATTCTAAGAATTTCCAGGCCCTCTAATGCATAAATTACTTAACTGAGGGCTAAGTATAATAGTCAAAGAGCCTGGAGAAAATACCTATTACTGCTTTTTATCACTATGTTTGATAGGTGAAGAAGAGTAAAGAGACTTCCTTAGACCCTCAGCTAGAGGAATGTGAAATACATTATTCTAATTTTGCTCAGAGAGCACAACACTTGTTTTCTGGTTGTTTATTTTCCTCCATACTTTGAAGCACAGGCAACCACAAAGGCATAAGCTGATGTGGGACAATGGCATGAAAGACTCAAACATAGTGTGGCTCTATTCACCTCAACCTGGCTCCATGCACAAACTTTTTAGCATCTTGTCACAGTGAGATAAAACCCACTAATTAAACCAATTGATCAACACAGATAAATGTATTTGTCTCTCATTTTACCAGGGAAGTAGTAAGACAGTGACCTACAGGCCCAGCTACTTTGCACTAGAGACATCTTGCATCTCTATAATGTGTCACAAAGTATTTTCTTTCTTGGTGACAAAGAAGAGGCAATGTATTCTGAGTGTTCCCAACAATGACTAGGAAGTGCTAGGAGTGGCTTCACAGTTCTACTAATCACAGCTAGAATCAAGACAACTATTTATTATAATTTAGCCTTAGCTCCAGGTCCTGACCAGACATCAGGACTAGTTACCTTTATCCACTCTAACATAGGCCTAGAGTTCTTTGGTGACTGAACAAACTTACCAAGAGCAAAGCTGTGAAGCAGAAAGAACTCTGGAATTTGTCAGCCCTATGCTACATGGCCACACTTCTTTAGGGGGGTTGTTGCACATTTTCCTCTTCTCGAGACTTTCTCCTTCCTAGAAATATGTTTTACTTCCCACTCCTGTCCATTTTATTTCATTTTTTTGCTACCTTTCCTTCTTACTTCAAATTTTATTCTTGTTTTTTTTTTTCTCTCACCAGAGTCTCCCTCCTTTTTCTCATGACTCTATCACTTATACATTGATTATGCCCCAAATCAGTAAGTCTTGTCCTAAACATTATGCTGCTATTTACAACTGCCTTCTGGAATCTGTTTCACACATTCTTCAAAGTAAACATGTCCAAACTCTCTCTCTGTCCCCACCTCAAACTCTGCTGTTCTTTTCTTTTTCCTAGCACAGTTATTGGTACCATCCACCATGTAAACCTTTTGCATGGAAGAGTTAACACAGCAGAAATGGCTAACCTTAGAAAGTTTTGCTTATAAGGTTGGCCATAGGCTGGCATCTGGGGACTTGACTAGCAAACAGTTCTCTAAACTGATATAAAACTTTCCCTCAATGATAAAGGCTCACCGTGCCTAAATTGTTTGTACAAATAATGTAGAAGTCTGGAATTTTGATAAATGCTATTCAGAGGGTGCCTATGAACCAGCTCCCAATTAAAAACCTGGATGAGTCTGTAATGAGCTTCCCCAGTAGACATCACTTTGCAATGTTGTCACAACTTATCACTAGAGGAATTAAGCTCGTTATGAGTGTATCCACTGGGAGAGAATTCTTGGAAGTTTGCACCTGGTTCCCTCTACCTTCACTCCATTTCCCTTTCCCTTTGCCGATTTTTCTATCTATCCTTTTGCTATCATCTTAGCTGTGAATATGACCTTATGATGAACCTGGGGGTGGTCTTAGGGGCCCCTGACACACCTTAGTATAATTCCCAACTATCTTTTCCTCACTCTCTATGTTCATTTAATCACCAATTAGCATTAGCTCTACCTCTAAATATTTTGAAAAATATGTCCCATATTCTCCACCCTCATTGCTTTTATGGTTCAACTGTGACTTCACCTGGCTTTCCCTCACTAAAAAAGCAAAACCCAAAGGTTGGAGGGCAGCACCAAACCAACACTATGAGGAAGGTGATCCCTCAAAGCCAGTTTCCTCAACTGCAAGGAGGGGATAATAATAGTGTCTATTTCATAGGATGGTTGTCAGGGATAAACAAGAAAATGCATATAAACTCGATGAGATTATCTGTAAAGTGCTCAGCACATAACAATCCATAATAAGCAGCAAAGGACAGCTGCTGTTTCTACTGTTGCTATTGATAATTTGCAGACTCCACCAGGTGAGGCTCAGCCAGTTTTAGCATTGAAACCACTTTCTTGAGAAGTTAGGACCCCAGCTTCTCACTCCTAGAATCTGCAGTGCAGGCCCACCTGGAAATGCCAGCATCTCCATAAGATTTCAGGTAGTCTGGCATTTTGGGGTGCTCATATCCTCTAACCAGGTGTTCCAGGTATGGGGTAAGGATAAGTCATAGCTTTCTTGTGGTTGTGGAGGGTGGATGGAGCAGGGGAGGAAGCCAGGATGGCCATGAAGTTCTCCAGAATCCTAATGTTACCACTGCAAATATCTGTTCCCAAAACAAGAAGTTGTGTAAAACCATCAGCTTTTTCTTTCTTTTTTCTTTCTTTTTTTTTTTTTTTTCAGAAGAAAAAGCCACCATAAAGGACAGAAGAGCCAGGAGCATCATAGACAATAAAAATAGAAATTAAGATGTTGAACACACACAATAGATCAATATGTGAGTTGATTGATGCGTTAATTAACTAGATGGCGAGAATCCTTTCAGAAGGTATACAGGCATACCTTGAAGATACTGTAGGTTTGGTTCCAGACCACTGCAATAAAGTGAGTCAAAATCTTTTTTCTAGTGGAGAGGCTTGCCTTCAATTTGTAAAAAAAAAAAAAAATGCAACATCTGTAAAGTGCAATAAAATTAGGTATGCCTTTATTAAACCAACATGATATACAACTAAGAGTTTCTATTTTTAGTATCTTCTATGACTATCTCATGAATTTTTGTCTGAATGAAACCTTTGGGATCATTACAAAAGCTATCCACAGGAGAAATAATGAAATCATAGGTCCATATGTAACATAAAACTTACAGAGCTGAATTATTAACTCTAAAATTCCATTTTATCAAAACCACATAGAAATAACTTCAGATCAAAAACAAAGAGGAAAAAGCAGCAAAGTCAAATTGTGTAATATATTAACTTTATTTTGAATTATAACATGGACTATTTCATCAAACAAATGGATGTAACAAAAAATTTTTGTGGTTCAGTTAAGTAAATGATTTGCATAGGAGTTGCTAGTTCTGTCTTAGGATGCCGAATCCATTGAATTGTGAATTAGATTAACATAAAATAAGAATTGTCTCCCTGTGTGTAAAATAAATGCAATTTAACTTTACACAACAGACATTTTTTTCAGTCTTTGGTGATTGACTAATATAATCACGTTCCCCCCGCCCCGCCCCCTGCCCGCTACAGATAATTTCTTCTAGACCAAATGTTAGCCTTGTAAGCAAGAGACCTCTTACCTACAGTAGAGAGGCCTCCACTAAATGTTGTTAAAGCTACTGGATTCATTTTTAATGGTCCTAATATTGACCAAGAACATTGTTCACATAAAACGATTTACTGAATAGGCCAAGGACAACATGTTTTAATGAAATACATTAAGTTTGTGATTTTACCCCATTTTGTCTTTTGGATTTTGTAATCAGTACCTGTAATACTGTTTGGATTTATATCATGATGAGCAACCATTTTTGGCCTCAAAGCTAACAGGAAAAAATGTAAAGCATTTAAGGCCACATTATTTTCCTCTTCAAAATAAATATGAAATTCCTATAGGGGGGAAATATGTATTTGTACAACTTTGCTGAATAAAAGAAAGTCACTGAGGATTTGGCACTGCTTTTTAGCTACTAAAATGTTAATATGTGGGTGTTTTACAATATAGACACAGCTTTCAACTTTTTATTCTAAAATTAGATTGCAGATATGTTGCATAGCTAGTCAGGCTGTAGGTATCTCTGGGGCTGGGGGTTGCTCTATTGTTTTTGCTTGTGATATTAATCAAAATAAGCTGATTTTTGTTGATCGATTATTTTATTAATCATAAATAACTTTAAAATAATACTTTCTAATTTCAAAAATTATATTCCATTGTTTACTGACTTAAATAAAATGCTTTTAGTATCACTGAAAATTGGTTAAAAAATCTTTTGAGTTTACATTTCCTTCATCTTAAAATATCTTCATATAAAACACTGGCTGGCAACCAGAGCAGAACATAAATAAGAAAACAAAAAATGTGATACATAACAGAAATACCAACAATATTTATTATGGTAGATTATAGAAAGAAGGTTTAATTTTTGTGTGTGCAATTAGGCACTGACCAAGGCATTTAGACACCATTGATTATAAAGCAGATTGAATATAAATTTTGACACCCCCTTTTGACATACCCTTTTATTGAATTTTATAATTCAATAAAATCTAGGTTTCTTTCTTGGAATCAATCAGCTCAAAACATGCATAGATGAACACTTAGTAAATACTAATAATGGTCTTTCATTACTTAAACTCCTGCAACAGTAAGAACAACATATTGTACTTGCATATATCACATTGTATCCAAAGACCTGGAAGTCATTGTATTAAGCAATGTAGTGTTGGAAGCTCAAGATTCCACAGCATGGCATGGGAAATAGATTCTCAATAATAGTACCAAAACAATAGCTCAATGAAACAAGCTTAAATTTCTTGTGGTTTTAATTTTCTGAATTTCCAAATTTGCCACTTGTATCTTACCATATCTAAAATATGGACTCTAGGTAAAAATGATTTTTACATGTTAGGAATAAGATGAGGATCAACTTACAAATGAATATATTTTTTTAATAGTTCAACAGTTCATCTTTGAAAAAAGCACATGGTGGAACGTCAGAAGTGGCTTTTTATAACACAACTTTACACATCCTTGCGCTTTAGTAACTATGGCTATGATCCTTGCATAGAAGAGAACGTTTTACACTGCAATGACATAAAGATGTAGCTCCATTATAATGGAGCACACTTATAGTTAACACAAATGCAAAAGTGTTTTAACACATTGATGGTCAGACTTTCAGTCTTTTATAGGCTTACAGTTTGTCTCCCTGCTCGAACCTCTTAGAAGGTTTAACAATTCAAGTCTAACTGAGAGGCCCAAGTTAGTGTAATTTAAAATGAGTTTCTGTGGAATCCATGAAATTGCCGGGCCCCACTGCAGTGGGGTTATAGGCCAGCATGAGAAGCTCACGTAAGGGAAAGGGGTACCTGAGCTGTTCTGTTCTTGATTCAGGATACAAAGCACAGCTGTTCTTGGTCAAGGTCCCAGAGTGGGCATTTGGAACATTTTCTTTCTTAAAAGAATTTCCAACACTATTTAAAAAGCGATTTCTTTTTGGACAATGAGATAAGGTTTCTACCTTTCAGTCAAATATGCAACTCTTCCTGTGCCCTTCTTTACCTCGGAGGAGACGCAATATACGTTCATTTTTGGTTAATTCTGCTGGAAGTTTATTGGCCTGAAAGAAGAGAAGATAGGCATTAGGAATTCCTACAGTTGGTGCTGTTTTAGACCCAAAGTTGACTTACTCCTTCACTGGTGAAAAACTTTACTGGACTCTCTGTTTTGTATTAAATCATCAAAGGTCTGTTTAAAATGTATAAATATGACCTGTTAGTCTCTTATCTCATTGTTAGGGTTATTTTTCTATCTAGCCATATCTTTTAGGAGACTAATCTCCTGGAGACCAGGGTCCATGTCTTATTAATCAGTGTATCATCATTTCCAGCACAATGCTTAGCACATCTAGTATATACTCAATAAATAGTGATAACGTTAAATTTGATACCTTATATTTAATTAATTATATCTGGCTGCTTGTCTGGTATGGACTTAAGACTTGGGATTGGTGTAGAAAACATCTAGAGCATAGGAGATACCTGAGAAAGAGGAACTTCAGTGGCCTCCACGTTTCACATGACCTATATCACTGTATGTCTGCTTTTCACAGCATGGCTGAGACACATTCCTTATGCATTTATTTAGCTAGCAAGTCCCTACCACATGCAATAGACATTATGGGGCAGTGGTTCTCTAACTTTTTAGTCTCAGGACTTTTTTATATTCTTAAAAAATTTTGAGAACCCCAATAAGCTTTTGTTTTTAACTTATTATAAGTAAAAACTGAAAAAATTTAAAAATATATTAATTCATTCAAAATAATAAGTCCATTACAAGTTAACATAACTAACATATTTATGAAAAAAACCCCAAATTTTCAGTAACAAAATGTTAGTGAGAAGAGTAGCATTGTGAACAGTTCTGCATATTTCTTTAAAGTATAGCTTAATGGAAGACAATTGGGTTCTCATATCTGGTTCTGCATCTGATATGTTGTTTTGGTTTGAAGCATAGGAAGGAAATTCAGTGTCACATAGATAGGTTATTGGAAAAGAGAGAAGCATTTTAACAGTCTTTTTAGATTATTGTAGATATTCTTCTTTGATGCAATACCAACACAGGGTAAGTGGTAGTTTCTTAAAGGGAACTGCAAGATGGAATTGAAACCATATCAATGAACTTTTCATACTCTGTTACATTAAAATTCACAGGTGTGTGTATCTATAGGTGGGGCATTGTTGGGGCTTATGTCAGCACAGTGAAAAAGGCAAATAACATCTGTGTACTAAGAATGTTGTTTTGACCTTAGACTTCCTGAAAGGGCCTTGAGGACCCTCAACGGTCCACGGACCATACTTTGAGAACTATTGTTACAGGTGAGTCAAAAGAATGTTGTTGAGATTTGGGGGAGGGGAGAAGGGGGCAGGGCGGCAGGTGGGGTGGCATTAAAGGGTAAAAAGGCGCTCAGAACGGGGGAGAGGGCTTGGATATAGATGTTACTTGTCTCACATTTTTCCCCCCTGAAACCAAGCCTGGAATCCCAGCTGCTTTATCTGGGATCCTGACCATAGATGGAGGTCTTGCAGTCCCATTTTCTAAGCTGGATCCTGCTTCCTGACCCCTACCTGCTAGCTAGGACCTCACTTCAGAGGAATTATGCAAAGATTTGTGGGGAACTGTGAGTTTGTCGTAAGTGGTCTACTGTCCTATGGCTGCACCTCGGCCTGTCATAAAGGACCCCTTATGATGATGTGAAACTGAATGAATCAGAAAATTGCTATGCTATGCTATGCTACTATAAACCAGAGGTTCCTCCATGGGGCCAAATTCTACTATTAACTTAGTTCCTGTAGAAGCAGATATTGAACAGTTCTAAGGCCTGGGCCTGCAGAAAAATGTTCCTGGTAAAGAAACCTAAGCTCCATCCAGATTCAGAGTCCATTCAGGAATAACTAACTGTTTTGCATTGGTTGTTGGTCCTCAGTCCTCAGGCTGTCAGGTTGCCAGAGGATCCTTTACTGTCAGGAAGAAGAGGGGCCTGAGAAGCTGCACTTCTGTCCACAAGCTTGTCAGGTTACAGTGTGTGTGACAACAAGCTGTGTGATTATCTCCATGAATGGTCATATCTTTCATCATTAACATAAGCTTTATACCCTCAAACTGTATTGTCAAGTTTTGACCAATCACATCATCGTTTTGTGTGTCATCAACATAGTTTTAAAATCCTGGTCTCATTCCTTCTCTCTTCTGGTTGGACCCCACTGAATTCTCAAGTTGCTGAGGTTTTAAGGACTGTTATGATAGCTAATGTTCGCCTAGCTCCTTAAGGCCATCTTATTCATTAGGGAGCAGAACCATAGGTCCATCTTCGGGATAGCACTGCATCAAAACACTCTTTCCCTACTGCTCCTGGGAGATGTGTTCTGAGTCCTCTGTTGGGGTTCAGAAGCACAGGACCCCTGTATCCATGGGGATGGCTAGAGTGTGGGGAGAGGCCACTGGGCTTGGTTACTGTCTTATCAGACTCGAAGTACCCGAGCAGAAGTCCTGGAAGCCCTGGAACAGATGACTGCTTCTCTACTAGCACAGAAGTCACTTTCTCTGGGAAGCCTTCCACAGCATTCTTTACTTCCCTGCTGATAGCTTTTGTCATTCTATTACAATTAATTAAGTGTGTTCATTCCCCACTAAACTCTGAGCTCTGTGAGGTAGAGACTCTGTGAATCTCATTCATCGTTGTCTCCCCAATAAATAGCAACATGCATGGTATCTAGTAGGCATTCAACTTGTGTTACTTGAATGAGTGAATAAATGAATGAAGGCCAAGAAAACCCCCTCAGGAGGCCTGGATGGCTGCTAGAATCTCAACATCCCTGCTTCTGGAGCTACCTTTACAGAGGCTGGCTCCTACGGGGTAGCTGGTGGATGGGCTCCCTGGCAGCTACTCCCAGCTCTCTAAAGGCATGTGTAGTACGAAACTCCAACATAAGCAGCCCACACATATAGCTCTCGAGAGGGTCCAAAGTCCAGCACTGTGGTCACTGGAAATTCCCCATAATCATTATTGCTAAGATGCCAGGAGATACACAAGGAATTACATTTTTCAGTTTCTAAGGTAATGTTTTTTCCCTTTGCCTTAATTCAGTACTGAATAGCTTAGCAATGAAGACTGATCTCTTTAGAAAGCCTGTGTCCAAGGTCTAAAGGTAAGAGAGCAGTTGTGATTTCAACTGGCTTATCACTCAGCCAGGCCAGCTGATGGAAAACAAATCCAAATATTCTAAGAAGAAGGAAGCAGAAAAGTTGTCTTTAAACAGTTCAATGGTAGCAACAAGAAAATAATAATTCCACACACTAAGTGAAATGAAAAGAAAGAGACTCTTGGCATGTCGTTTAATAGCATTTCATAATGGTTTCTTTTAAAAATGTCATGATGTACTATATGTTTTTGTTTTTATTATTAATAAAATCGAACACAGTAGTAGACACACAAGAATTCAAAGAGTAGATAAGTATAAAATGAAAATTACTTTTCATATCTTTCCCTGTTAATAAACACCACTCCTACTTCTTCCTTCAAAAGTCAGTAGTTCAGTGTTTTCTCAAGATCTTTCCTAGGCTACTGTCCCCATGCCCCCACCCTAATCTGTACATTTGACTGCTTATGCAGATGTTGAATAAGAAGAAATAAGGCAGTTTTTTTCTATGGTTATTGTGCACCTTCCACCTGCAAATTTGGCCTAACTGTAAACTAAGGATTTTGATTTATAAAAATTATAGGTTGATGTAACAGTGGTATAAAGCCCTGTTAACAATGTAAGAGCAACACTGTCCCCATGTAGTCACTGAATAGAGCACAAACAATTCTCAACATATGAGCATGCAACTATGGGGGATGGTGATAAACTACAGAATTTTGACATTTTTAGGACTCTTCTTTGATAACAGAACACTCATAACCCTACTCCCCACAACTCCTGCCCTACTACTCCCTGCCCCGAGAAGCTGCACCATTGTTAGTGGAAAAACATTGATGATATAGGGTTTTTAGTATAATTCTCTGGGTCCAAATGTACTGCTCACTCACTCTAATGACAACTTTGCATGCCATTGCTATGCCGAGGTATAAAGATCATGATGGGAGCCAGAGAAATGTAGAGATGTTACCTTAGTTTAGGTAGACACTGCCTTATTTCTTTGTGTTGGTTGCTAATAGAATTAAAAAACGGATACAGTAAGGCCAGTACCTTGTTTTTCAGGGCTGGGTCTGCCCCGGCTTCCAGGAGCAGTGCAACTGTTTTAATATTCCCACTGAGCACAGCCGCATGGAGTGCAGATGTCCCATTCTAAGAGAAAACAACAGGGTGTGTCAGCAGTGAGCTCACAGCCATCAATCAGCTCTCAGCTTGGCTTTTATCATGGACCAGCCTGAGTGAAGAGACTGTAATATCAGAGCCTTACACTTCCTTATATTCCTTTTTCAGAGTCATGTCAGCATCTAACGTAGTATCCTCAGGTACAGAGTAGATGGTTAGTGTAAATACTGCCAATGTTCTTTTACAAGTAAAACAAATCTGGCCCAGGGTGCACATGACCTCATGATCACTCGGTCAGTTTTATATACGTTAGAACTTGCTGTGGGAAAAAAACAACAATGCTGTGTCAAACACTTTTTTTTCCTTTGAGGACAACATATATAAATTTCATGCTTTATATGAACTTTCAGCAATGCTGGAAAAATGACTGGCTAACCAACTGGTTGACCTGTCAGCCCAGCTACACATGTTCTGCTCACTAGGGCAGGCAAGAAGGAGAGCAACTGGAGTTACAACGCACAAGAGTAAGGGCATGTGGGATGAGGAAAGCCCTGAGTCTGGGGTCAGAGCATTTCTGAGCATAGAAGGGCCTAGTGGATAGGTTGCTGATGTTTCATGAGATTAATCACAAATATTTATTGAAATAAGGAAGCAGCTGAGGTGCAGCATGCAGCTAGATTCCGGAAGGGGAGAGGAAGAGAATATCACAAACCTAATATAAGAACGATGGACAGTCTTATGACATCTGTTACAAAAGGTACATATGTCTCTGGTGAATACCACCTACATGAGAGCTTAGTTTCCAAATTAACTACTTATTAAAAAATAAAAGCTTTCTTATTCTTATAAAAGAGTAAAATATAATACCTAGAGAAAAATTCCAGTGGAGTAGCATTTCCCATGTTTGCTTATATATATATGGCAGTTCACTAATATAACATTTCACTTATCTAAATTTTAGCCAGCCTATTGATTGATTGCACCTATGTGCAACATGGCCCAGAATTAAAAACCAAGCCAAAAAAGACCTGTTTGAAATGAGACTAGATATTGCAAAGTTCATTTCTGAAGCTCATTTCTTTTATTTGTAGAAAGTTCACTTTCACAGATTATATTTATTCATACTTTACAAACAATATCAACAAGTGCGGCTTCCTGGCTTCCAAACTCATGGAAGATTAGCAGTAGTTCGTTGGGACAGTGGGGAGGGGCCAGCATACTGACAAAAGCAGCTCTTATCAGCAGACAGTAAGAATGGAGCCTAAAGACATAAAGATCAGAATCAGAGTGTCCAAAAAGGCTCTAGGATCCCTCAAGGGCAGGTAGACTATATACCTCAATAAACCCTGAGGGAATAGCCCCCCAAGTGCTAAGCCACTGTTCAAGTTTAGAACAGGTTTGGTGTCCTCTATTTAAGAAAACAGGAGAGTGTATACCAGGGTCAGCAAACTATAGCTCGTGGGGCAAACCTAGCCTGCTGCCTGTTTTTCTATGTCCTGGCAGCTAAGAATTAAAAAAGTTAAAAGAAGAATATTTTTTGTGACACATGAAAATACGAAATTCCAGAAACACAATGTCTATAAATAAAGTTTTGCAGGAATTCAATCACACTTTTGTTTTTATTTCTGTATTTTCTACGGCTACTTTTTTTGCTATAATGACAGAGTTGAGCAGTTGCAACAGAGACTGTGTGGCCCACAAAGCCTAAAATATTTACCAACTGACCTTTTATTGAAAAAGACTGCCAAGCCTCTTATATACTCTAGTTTAGAAATATTTTAGTCCGAAATTATTACAACTTAAAAAATATTTGGGAGCTCTCTTTTCTGGAATACCTAGCTCTCCAGAATGACACATTCTCTGAGGTGTCCAGATGTTTGAGGCTTATTTTATTTCACCTGAGATGATAGTGTGGTTCTTTGCTCCAGGTAATGGAGATTAGGAAGGAACACCTGTCCTGTGTGTTTTGTGGGACAAAAAATCATGTGTTTTATGATTTCTGGAGAATTTTACAAATCCTCCAGTGGTATGCCAATGTAGTTGACTTTCCAATTTAGCAATTTCATTACTATTTTTTTTTTCCTGGAAAACTAGGTACTGACAATCTCTGGTTCATTCTTTTTACCGCCTTCTCATTTCTACCACAAATCTCCAACATTAAGAAATTACAGGTATGTTGTTTCAAGAACACAACTAACCATGTGAATTATTCCAAGATTCTACTGCAGTTCCCAAGTATAGACTACTTAATTTCTAACCTCTTTCTTTTACAGATTGGTAAAAATTTCTCTTTAGCTCTTACCTTCAAAATACCAAGGGTGGGTGAGAATTTCAGCAACTCCTCTATAACATCATTATAACCTTTGTTGGCTGCTTTCAGTAAAGCTGTTGTACCATCCTTCACACACATAAGAAAACAAAAGTTGATTATTAACACATATGTGTGTTGGCTGAGAACAAAGTGTTAGTTGAGAACTAGAAATATGCATGTCAGAAACACGGGAAATGCATAAAACACAGACCTGCAATGTCTCAATCTAGAAGCATTTTAGAGCATATTAAGCAGTTAATTCTATGTGAAAGAATACCAGACAAAATATATGACTTCTTATATTATCTTAGAATCCTGCCATTTGGGAATTCATATTCTTCCAGTTCCTGAGAACACCAGGGACAAGGGGAATTTCAAGAGCATATTTTTAGGACATAGAGGAATTCTATGCAGTTTATGACTTAGCAGAAATTAATTGTTGAAGTATTTGCAACAGTTTAAATAATTCTTAAATTATATTAATTTACTGTTTTAAAATTAAAAATGTGCTTTTCATTTTGCCTTTGCTTGTATGTAACCTTGCACTTTTCTACTCTGGGTATCTATTTGTCTGTAGTATGTATGTGGTAGAGGAGAGGAGAAAGAGGATAGATTGAAATCTGTTTAAAAAAATGCAAAGACAAGTTAAAAAATTAATATTCTACTTCCAACATCATTTTTTTGGCCTTAAAAAAAGAATTTTTCCAAATTCCTTCTTCTCCTGCTTTAATGTATCAACTGCTGCTGCATTTGGAGGATTCAGCTCACAGAGTTCTCTCCCAGTAAAGGACAGACCCCAACTTGCTCTAATGGTTTAGCTGGAATCAGGAAAAAGGAAGATAAGAAAAAAGGGATTTTTCTTCTCTGGCTTAGGAGACTAAGGAAAGAAGAAAAAGAGAGTGGGAGAAGGGAAATGAAGTGGTCAGGAATGTGCCTTCTGCTTTCCCTTTTCTGAGTTCCACTTGGAAAAGGGAGGCGGGTCACATAAGCAGGAGTAATACTAAAGGCAGAGTCCAGACACAGTATGAAAAGAGAGAGAGAGAGAGAGGAGAATATAGCACAGCGTGGTCACACAGCAGGATCTCCCCAAGCTGCTTTTGGTTCCCAGCGGGGCACAGAGTCTGCTGCTTGACTCACCAAGACAGAAGAATCAGATGACACCAGCAAAGGTTACATGGAAGCCGACAGGAAATGGAAATGGGGCAGGGGTCTGCAGCTTGGGGACCCCCCTCCCAGTGCCAGCAGGCTGCTCAGCGCCAGGAGGACAGGCAGCCGCCAGGGACAGGTTAACCAGGGACAGCCCCAGACTCGGGCTCCTGCCTCTCCTGTCCTCCTAGCTTCATCCAAGAGTCCTGTTAATGTGGAGGAGCATCTCCAAGGAAGCAAACTTTTTTTTTTTCCTTAAAGAGACTGAGCAGCACTTGCTAAGTTTCAACTGATTGCGGCTTTTATTTTGTTTTCCTGCTAAAGAGCAGGTGGAGGTGAGAAGGAAACCCAGGTGAGTTACAGACAAAGTAAAGCCACCTTTTCTCCGCATTTCTAAACCGAGTTAAACTGTGGTGGGACTTCAGCACAGGTGTTCTCCACCCTGAATCCCCATGCTGTGCAGCTTTCACTCAGACTCACGTTGCGGGCGGCGTCGCGGTCGGCTCCACGCAGCAGCATCACCCTCACCACCTCGCTGTGGCCCATCTGAGACGCGATCCACAGCGGCGCCGTCCCATCCTGCACAAGAGGACACACTTGGATCAGTAGTAGATCACACAGTATCCATCCACACAGCAGCAAGTTAACACGCGGAAAGATCCTGCTGACAAATGAGGAGGGGGATTGTCACATCAACTGGTATTTGGCATCACCTGGACTACTTGGTTAATTGCCAATGTTAATGTTTTTGACTGATAAAACAGCCATTTTATGGCACGATCTTTTATCACAGAGTGTGGTACAAGACTTCATGGAATGCAGTGTGGGAAGCGATTGCATTGCACACTCAAATTTCACAAACCCAGAGAGGAGAAGCCAGCCTGTCTTTATTTTCCCCAAAGCTCTGTCAGTTTGTTTGCTTTTCTGGTGGGTTCACACAACTACTGCGCTTAGTGCGGACCCTTCGTTTCCACAGAAGAGTGAGTACTTTCCTTGAAGGGGGGCTCTGAGGGTCAGAGGACAAAAGATATTTCTCCCACTCTTCTGTTCTGATGTCCAGAACTCGCCACAGCCACATCATTTTTAGGGACTTTAATTTTATGCAGAATGCGATAACGTGTCTTCTAGGAAGTGCTGCACGCTGGCAGGATGACATTTTGAGGTAATACTTCCTGTGTGTTATTCCTCCAACAACCCTTTTCCCGTGAACACTAGGCCACGAGGCTGAGATGTACTGCTCTAGAGGAAAAAAAAAGGGGAAACATCCAAGGGACAGAGGATTTGACAGTAGGGTGATTCTTGCCAAACAAAGGAAAACAAAACTTTTCCAGTGCTGGAAGGAAATGAATTCACCCCTCTGGGGGTAAATTTAGGTTGGGTAAGCTAGGGTGGTAGAAACATACAGACAAATTATGGTGAATTCCAGATGGGGAAGGATTTTCTCTTGTTCTTGGGATGGAACTCAGGAAAACTCAGGTCCCTTACAGAAGCTCTGCTCTTGGCTGCTGCCTGAGAGAGAAGAGAATTGACTGTGGGAGTTCTCTGGGCCAATGGACCCAGGACATGCACTGATCCCCCTAGTCTATGTCCACTAGGCATCTGAGCACCCAGGAGTCCCTGTCTGCCTGTGAGAAATTGGAAGCGCTAGGTAAACAGCAGCCTGGAATAAGCCTGGGGTTGGGGGAAAAAAAGGCCACAGAATATCATGATTTCCTGAACAGAGACAACAGCAGGACCAGCATATGATAGAACCAGCTGCATCTCTAGGGTACCAGTACAGGAAGCCCAGGGACCAGAGAGGCTAGACAAGACAGCACAAGAAGATGTGAGCATCCTCACCTCTACCCCAATGCCAGGTGATAGTCTGACCTCTGAAGCTTAAGTCACTTTGGAGAAAAGAGCAGGAGGAGGAAGGAGGACCCAGAGTTGACTAAACTTAACCTCTGAGGTAATTAAGGTAATATGGCCCCAAACGACTGTCAGATAAGACTGAATTAGTTACCAGTGGGAATGGGGTTGAAGAGCAAGATGACTGAGTTACAGGATATAAAGTTTCATTTTTTGCTGGAGTATGGAATTTCAACAACAGTCTACTAGCCACAGCAGGCAGAGGATTATTGCCCATTGCTGTCCTAGCAAAGGCACAAAGGACAAAGACATTTGACCAGGGTGGTAGGTGGTGGCAAATCAGGAGCCTAGAAGGATCTGAGAGTGCTGAGGAGCAGTAGGAGGACATTGGCATCTCTGTGCCTTGGAAGACTTATAAGAAAGAGGTGTTGAAACAAGGGATGAAAGAAAGCTGGAAACACCCCCGCCCTGCTTGGTCCTTACAAGGGCCTCTGCGAAGTACCTTTCAATCTGAATATTATGTATCAATATCAATGTAAATATACAATACCTTAATTTGTACTTTTAGTTTACAAAGCACTTCTACAATTCATTAACTTTATTCTCCCAATTCAGGAGAATCATTCATTCATTCAACCACCCAACAATTATTAAGCATTTTCTTAGTCTCAGGCAGAGTACTAAAAACAAGACCTGGTCCCTGTTATCAAAGGAATTAAGTCTAGTGGAGAAGAGACATGGAGATTTCAGTATGACTGTAATGCTATAACAAAGTATAGACAAAAATGTCCCAGAAGAACCAGGGGAGGGGCCTTCTTGCTGCATGGGAGTTACAGGGTCAGCTTCACAGATGGGGTGATGTCTGAGCTGGGTCTTGAAGGAGGACTAGGATTTTGCCAGGGGGGAGAGAGGGGAGAGCACATTCCATGTAGAAGGAAGAACATCTACAGTCACGGTGGCTTGGACAGGCGCAGATGTTTCAGACAGGGTGGGAAATCCACCTGGATGCAGCCCAAAGGGCTGTGGGTGGGATCCCAGAGGCAGGAGAAGGAGTCTGGGTTCCACAAAGGCTTTTCAGGAGCTCAGGTGCTGATGCACTCACTTCTTCCTCTTTACCTGCTTTGGGTTCATTTGTTCTTTGTCAATACCGCCACCAGAGGGCAGCCAAGGAAAGGCGGCCAGCAGCCTGTTTGCTGTGCTTTCAGAGGGTTTGTTTTCAGTAAGTCTATTAATTGACACTAATATGTGGAAAAGTGCTGAGAGGTGCAATATTGGGACCAACTATCAATATCATAGCAGAAATGCTAACACTCAAATTCTAGCACCTTAACTGCAATAGTTACAGTGGGTGGAAAAAGGAGTCACCATATCCCGGTTATGAGACCTCAGTTAAATTACTCCGTGTCTCAGTGGCTCCTTCTTTAAAAATATTAGACTCACAGAGATATTTTTGAATGAGAAAACATATAAAAAGGTGCTGAGCACAAGGACTGGCTAACAGATGCTTCGAACATGGTAACTGAATTCAAAAGTTGTTTATCAGGAGAAATGGCAAGTACCTTAATTTCTACTTTTATTTACAAGGCATTTTTATATGCATTATTTAACTTGATCCTCCCATTTTTATGCAAGATAACTGATATAGCAGGTAGGAGCAATTGGTAAAATGAAATTTGGGGGGGACATCTGTGTATTTCATTACCATTAATTACTTGTCCAAATCTGGTTTTTGAACACAGGGAGTTGAATGTGAGGTAGAGCATTATTGTCAAATCAAATTATTTATCAGTCAATTATATAGTTTATGAATAGGAGAAGTCTTCCTCTTCTGTACACCTCAATCTCTGCTTTCTTTTATTGTTTCTTTATGTTATAATGGTCAGAATTTCATTTTGAAGATGACTTCAAAATAGAAATGATGAAAACTCAGTTAGTTTAGCTCCTTTTTGTAGAGTTTTGGAGAGAACTGGAGTAGAATAAAATATTTAAAACATTTATATAAGTTTTTGAATACTTCTTGACAAAAATTATATATTTTTAAAGTATATTAAATTGAATAAATCATCATGAAGTGGAAGTTACCATCTCTACAATGCTTTAAAAAAAAAAAAAGAAACAACACTTAGCTTGAAGGAGGTGAGATTCATGGGGTTATTATAGCTGTCACTACTTGTGTGCATATCAAGTGGAAAGGATTTAGACTTATTTTGCATACCAAGTGATTAAAAGAAAACTGACAGGTGAAAGCTATCAGAAATTTTGGCTAAATGTAAGAAAGAAATGGTAATGAAGGCTGGTTAAAGATTAAATAAGCTGATGAGGTAGTGGAGAGCTTCCCACACTTAGGATTCCCTAACAGCTCTACAGGACTCTTAGAGAAAGGATTCAAGTACCTGTTGAATGGTTCAATAGGTGACTTTTGCAGTTCCTTCCAACTCTGTTATTCCCTCATTCCATTTGTGATAACATTTTTGAGGATCCTCTGATACATTTTTTATAGATAGATCAAAGCATGAGATGGAAAATATGACAAGACTTGTATTAGAGACTAAATCTTACATAGTCTTTTTAGGCTCCTAAAGATTATTGAGAAAAAAATAATTAAAACCATTCTCTTCCATGGGAATGAGTATATTAAGTGGCACTAACTCTTTGCTTCTACTATCTTCCAGTCCTCACACTTAGGATACTTCACCCATAGGCTCCGGGCATACAGAAAGTCTTGAGGTCCAATTCTATTCTGAGTTGGTGGCTCTAGAGTTATAAGAAACCTAACTGGTAGCAGACAGGGTTCAATATTGAGACAACTTTGCTACCAATCCTGTTCTGACCTGGAGCCCATTTCTCATTACTGTGCCCTGCTCAATGTCCCTGATCCAGCAAATGGGTATATAAAAGATGTTACCAGATGCCTGTATTGACCATAGCCTGACTCCATTCTCCCCAGCCACAGGTGACCAGACTAAGAATGGGCAGTCCAGCCAGTCCTCTGTGGCTTCGTGTACAAAGACGAGCTATAACAATAACATGGCTACCCTAAGAGTTTGGTAGTCTGATTTGTAAACTTGAGGACCACATATAAGATAAATAAGCAATGCAACTGTCCCCCCACTAAAAAAAAAAAAAAGTGAGGAGAGAGAAAGAGAAGCAAGAAGGGACTCTGAGATGATAGAGATCACATGGCTCACAAGAGAAAGAGTACAACCTTGATTTCTGATGGGTTTTCTGTTCCAGTGAGTCCTTATGCAACAGAAATATAATAGCAATACCTAACATTTACTAAGCAAGTGGTGCATATCAGCTGCATTAAGAGTTTTTCAGGGATTATTTCATACTTACAATACGCCTATAGTAAAGGTCCAATTGTTATCTTGGCTTTACAAATGAAAAAACAAAAATTCAGGGAGAGTAAACGACTTGCTCAAGGTCATGCAGTTAATAAGCAAACTAGGATGATGTTTCTTTTCCTTAAGATATCCATATCCCTATAACAAGCAAGCAGCCTACCATCCCCTACCCTCCCAACTTCCTCCAAGATCTGGGCTGGCTCTTACAGTCTTCCTGGGACTAGTGTCCTGCCTGTGAGCCTGGGCGCTCCATCTGCATCTGTCCTAGTTCCGGTCCCTGATCACTATGTACTGCAGCCTTTCAGATGTCATTGGCACTCTGCCCAAGCCACAGGGCACCTTCCAGAGTCAACATACCTCTTCTGAGTGCCTACGACGCACAGAGAGAATGCTGTCTGTTCCATCTCCAAGCTCTTGGGATACTGCACCAATCTGTTGGCTCTACTTTCTCCCATTGCCCACCATTGGGTTCACCCCTGCAAGCTTGCTACCCAGAAGAACTGTTACTATCTAGGTCCCAGCAGCTCTGCATACAAGTCTAAACCAAGGATTCTATTAGAGAAGGCACTTTATGAGATGGCCTTTCTGTCAAGCTTCAAAGAAATACAGTAAAAGGTCTAGATAGAGATAAATGACGACAGGCCAATCTCGGCTTTGGGTAAACAGAGTTAGACTTTTACCACTCACTAAAAGTATTATAAAAGTATTATTTAATAAGGTAGGTGAGTTGAGTTGGGAAAAGTATATGTCAAAGCATTTTGTAATTAGAAAAACAGAATAAATACCCATCTCAGCTAATGATTAAAAAGGTTTGATTGATTAAGACATCATTTCTCATACACTCTTTTCCCCAACATTTTTCTTTTGACGATGAAGAATAGAATTTTAACTGAATTTTGATTGAGTGGGTGTAGAAATTAATCTTATACCTTGGCATTTTTGTTTTATTTGGAACTGTTAAGAGTTCAAAGTTTAATAATACTTTTTAAGTGGCTATTATATCTAAGAGTGAAGGCCTTCAAGGGTGTTCCTAAGATCCTTCGTCTACTTCCTCTAGGAAATGTTTGACCATGAAACTTGAAAGAAAATAATATTGGGTCAAATGCTGAATTTAAACTAACATTGTTTATCATTGACCAATATTTCAATATTGTATTTTCTGTGAAAAATGCTACTCTCATGTAGAAAGGTAACGACATATTTCATCCTTAAAAAATAAGATTTGACTTATATCAACTCTACTTGGTGAGGACCCATAGAAAGAACTGAAATGAGTTTTTAGAGCGACTATAAATTTCAGTGATCTCTACGACTCTAACTTCTATCTAGGACAACTTAAAAGAAAAATTTTTTTCAAGTTTCAAATCAAAAACTTAGTTTTTCCAAAGTCTGCCCCGGCTTGCTTTGTAATTATAATTCCTTCTCATAAAAGTATTAAAAAGGTTTTCAGTTAGTTTGTCAGAGATAGAATTACAAGGAAAAGTAATTTCTATCATCATTCAGATTCCCTGCATCTCAGATCAAATGTCAGCTAAAAAATTTCAGTAAAACTTGGTTAACATCTTGTTACAGTGTGCCATTAAATGTCAGGACTCCATAGAACGGCAGTGTAAAAATTATAAATCAGATTTATCTAAAAATATCAAGAAATTAAATGAGGCAAATATCATTGTCTTTATTTTATAAATCCAAGAATTTTCTGACAATGAATCAGTGTGTCAGCTGAGATTTCATAATAAAAGATTTCCAAATGTCCTACCTATACAATATTCTGTCATGTGCAGGCCATTTTAATGAAAAGCTTTAATTAGACTTTTTCTTCTTAACCTCTTCAAAACTGTGACAAAGGCAACTAGGCGGATATCACTTTTGCTATCTTTATGACACTACCTGTTTTTCTGGAATGAAATTAAATATGCAGAGTTTACCCTTTTAGGGAAGACAGAACTTGGACTAGACGGACCTTTTATTTATGAGTTCATGGCAGGCAGTAAAAAGATTATGGCTTTTATAGGCACAGTGGGTAGCTGTGAGGTAGAAAGGGTAGAGTGGGGTTAGTTTTCTCTATATTTAAATAGCAGTCCCCAACTCTTTTGGCACCAGGGACCTGTGCTCCTATGAGAATCTAATGCCTGATGATCTGAGGTGATGTCAGTGCTGGGGAGCGGCTGCAAATACAGATAAAGCTTTGCTGGCTCATGCGCCTCTTACCTTACCTCCTGTTATGTGGTCTGGTTCCTAACAGGCCTCTGACTGGTGCTGGTCTGTGTCTGAGGGGTTAGGGACTCTCGCTTTATAAAAAGGGAAAATTCCATTGCTTTTTTTCACCCAAAGCAATTCTTATGTTATAAAACACCCTGATCTTGAATAACAATCTTTTCAGAGCTGGGATTTCACAATTACAAACAATCACATTAGATGCAACCTTTGGAAAGGTATGTCACTTGCTCCTTGACCTAGGGGTAGATTCCTCTCACTCCCAGACTAGGTCATCAACTTTGAGTAAACAAGAGTCAGATTAGGTCATCCACTTTGACCCGGTTATCTTCACTCCGGAGGAACAAGAAACACTGTGGTGTGTTGTGGCTACCATGGCAATGTTGATTCATTCTTTTAACGTCATGGTTTCAACATCATCACATGGCTCAATTTAGGTTTAAATGGACACAATCCATGCAACATTTGAAATGTAATCTCTTATGTCAACTTGATTTTCTACATACAGTACCTTAGGCATATGAATAATATAATTTATTTTATAAATAGATTTGTTAAAGTGTCAGAAACTATTTTAGAAGGATGTATAGAGAGAGAGAGAGGAGAACCTTGATAATCTTGATAATCTCTCATTCTAAATTCACAACAGTACTGTCAGTACTGGCCTCCAAGTCAAACTTATGCAATCTAAAAATAACCAATTGTTTTTTATTAGTTTTGGTAAAATGAAGACTGAGTCAGAATCATTCAACAATTTTAAAATAAAGACCAACAAGAAAATGTTAAGCTCCAATCCCAAAATGTCAATTCTGGCAAGTATGCAAGTGTAACTTTTTCTAAAACTTTCTTTCCCATAAGTATTCCTAGGGCCATCTAAACCTAAGGATATTTTTAAAATTCTAAAAATATCACCTTACATTCATAGCAGTGTCTGGCACATGCTAAGTGCTCAAGAAATATTGACCGAACATTGAATATGACAATTCTAAAAAATTTGGGAGTTAAAGAGATCATCAGGATCATCCTGCCTAGTCTCCTAAATTTCAGATGGAGGGAGAGAGGTCCAGAGAGGTTGATTCACGTGTTCAAAACCACACAGCTAGCTATTGGCAGAGTGGATTTAGAATGCAGGATTCCTGACCTTAAACCCCCTTTGCCCAAAGGCTTTTTCTTTTCTTAGATTCTTTATGCACTTGGACTTTCTTAAGACTGAAGAAGGCTATGGCCAAGAGCTTGGACCAACCTTAAGGTTCCCATAGCTATTTATTATGTGAACATACAAGCACTGTCAAAGCAGGTCATGTTACAGTGGGAGTCTGCCTGGGTGTCAATTATCCATAAGAAATCAGCTTGATTTCTCTCTAGAAAACTATCTTTAACATAATGTTACCTTAATCTGAACTATTTTCTTAAAAACAAACTAATTAGTGCAGAAATAGTTCCTCCATAAGAGAAGCTAATTATAACGCCTTTCATTTGGATGGTCCTCACCATTTATAAAGTGTGGCTTGTATTACCTTGCAGTTCTGTTTAAGTGTGAATTAATTGATTTGCCAGATATTACTTGTTGTTGGTAAATGATGTTTCAACAGATGAAGGTGTGGGACCTGCTAACGACTCCAGTGGGCTCCTCTTTGTCTTGGTGGAAGAAGTGGGAGTAAGAGGTAAGGCAGCACATCAGCAGAGTCTGGGCAGGGACAAGGCCACCTGATGCACTTCTATTTACTTATGTCCCAGTCTGGCCTACTCTCATTACCTCAGTGTAGTCATAATATATTTGAACAGGAGGTGGCAGAGTGTGTACTTGACCTCATACACCAAACATCCAAGTTTTAAAAATAGTAAGTGGTGATGTCAGCCTGATTTCAGGTGAATGTAAAGCAAAGAACAGGAGACACCCTAATCAAAGATTAACTTTCATCACAGAAGCAATGGGGTTTAAAGACACCCAGAGCTGACGTAGGTAGGAACTGCTGGAGGACAGCAGACCCTCCCTGCCCACTTCCCTGCACACGTGGACATTACCTGCCTTGGCTGATTGACTTTTGCTCCTGAAGACAATAACAATCGAGTAACATCCAAGTAACCACCTTGGGCAGCCAGGAAGAGTGCAGTGGCTCCATCCTGAGAGACAGCAAATTGAAAGTGTTAAAAAATCATCTTTCACATTAAAAAAAAAAGCTACATTTTAAAGTACATACATTTAATATAATTTTCCATTTCCATCTCCCTCTTTTTTTCACATACATGGTTAGAGTTTTATTCCTGGAAGAATGATTCTAAAACATTGCACTAAGTCAGGCTGAAAGGTAAGTTTAAAACAGTCTTACAAGGATAAGTTATAAGTATGTAATGACTAGTCACTCTACAAAATCTTGATCCTAAAGCTTATGATACATCTAGTTGCAGCGCCCAGGTTTTCCAAATATCCAGTCACCATTTTTTCTCCTATCTATACAGACTTCTCATTAGCTTTCTGTTTTTGTTCATGATATGAGTCCATCCTCTTTTTAATTACATTTAACAATGCATATATCTAACACAATTCTTTTGTCAATGAAGAGCTAAGTGCTAGTTAAAAACAATCAAAAAAATAAAGTCTGTTAATGACAACCTAAACTAAACAAATCAGCAAACCTATTTTGTGTGCTTTTCTTAAACAGAAATAAAATGTATCCTTTGAATTAGATCTTCCTTACTCTTTTCTCATTCTTGCCCCTTAATCTATGTCTCCCCAACCTACAATGTCTCTAGGTTTTAAAACACACAATGCTTTCAGAATAACTGCCCTCATAAGAATATCCATTAACTCGCTCCCTGCCAGCCCAATAGACATCTATAACACCTACCGCGCAACTAAGCAATCCTGCACAAAAGCCCAAAGCAAATGTTTGTTTCCAATTTTCTTTTAGTTTTTTTTTTTTTAAACTGGGTATCTACATCTTCTGGTCATTTCATTTTTCTCAAAGATGTGTCATTGGGTAATTTCAACACTACATGGGCCAGTTGTGGGCATTCAGTCTCCCCAGCTGCTCACTTCACATGGAAGCATGCTCAGAGCATGGCGAGCTTCATTACTTTTAGACTGCAGTGGAAAACCTGAGTGCATCCTAGTGGAAAACACCTAGCTACCCCAGCTAATTACCACCCTCCCATCAGGACACTAATCACAAGTGAAAATACAAAGCACCTTGCTCTGCAAGTCCAACCATGTAGAGGGTGCTGGATTTCCAGTGGGTGTCAGCTGACCTGCCAGACTCCCCTCAAGGCAATCATTAAAAAATTAATCAGCCTGTACAGATTTTTAAGCTTCCCTTTGATATGGGAATGAAAAGTTCAACTGCTCCTTACCGCGTTGCCACAGAAAGTTCTATGTGCTCTTAAGCAGCTGATAATTCTTAGCAAATTTCTAAAAGGGTTATCTATGCATTGGATGTTTTACTGTGCATTCCAAATTTATATTCCTAGAAGTTTTCAGAGATCATTGACAAGGATTTCCAATATTTTAATAGTTTTTAATAGAAACATTTACATTGGATTGTTGGGGTAAAGGTAAAAGTCTTAACAGAAAATATAAGTTCTGGTGCATAAAATTTCTCAAGTCACCTCATAACAGAGAAGAATTTCTTGTGGAAATGGTTCTTCCCCAAACTCTATATTTCTAAGATTACGTGCCATGCCAATGAGCCTTTAGGGAAAAATATCAACTAACAGTTCAATTCTATACCCACCATCAGTTTGGATTGCTGATTGCTAATGGTAATGCTATGAAAACCACAATTTACTTTCCTTTTCCAAAGTCTTGGGCTTTTCCCACTCAACCTGCACATACATACAGTCATGCACACACTGGGATATACTGCACCTATGTATAGCCAAAGAAATAGCCAAAGCCGTATACCTTGGTTTCTTAAGTTGGCCACACATCAGAACCACCTATTGCTCAAGCTGTGCCCGCAGAGACTCCGGCTTAGTTGGTCAGGGGTGGGCCTGGGAAGTGGTATTTTTTAAAGCTCTCTAGGTGATTCTAATGGGCAGCCAGAGTTGAGAATCACTCCTTTAGACCATTACCAAGTAGTTCAGTCATTCGACTGGGAATACTGCAGGATCAGAGGGTTGCAGATTTTGAAGTGCAAAGGGTAAGGGTAGTTGCTATGTACTTCGAAGAGGTCTATGATTTGTCAGAGTTAACTGTGTAAACTCTGGAAAGGATATTTAAACGGAAAAGTTCACACCTACACTTCCCATTACATATCTGTGAAAGTATATGGTGCCTTAGGCATAAGGGCTATATACTGAGTGGTAGGATAGCCTAAAAGATGGTTTTTAGATCATTGGAAACAGGAATTCTGCTACTCCTCGCTATGATACTCTGTCATCACTTCATCTCCCTGTATTTATTTCTTCTACAAAACCAGAATCATATTTGCCATAAATCCTATGGAATTACAATGATAATCACTTAAAAGAATGCTTGGGAAATGTACTAATTGCCACTTAGCTGCAAGCAGACCCATACTAGCAGTGGATACCTTTGAAAGGTCGATGATGTGCATGCATTTCACAGGTCTTTGTCCACCTAACCTCACTTCTCTTCCAAATAAATTGATTTCTCCATTTTAGTGCTCTTCCTCTCAAGTAACTCCACAACAGAATTTATTTTGGTTTTCAGCAAGTCCATATGCTGGGCTCATCATGTTATGAATAAGTATGTGTCACATGACTTTTAAAGATTCTAATTGCATAGGTACATGAACTATTTCATGTGTAAGAGATTTAAAAGGGCAGAACCAAGATGGGTAAATAAGACTGTGGTTTCTACACAGAAGAAGATTGTCTGGTTAACTATGTATTTTTCCTTTGATGTCTCAAATTAAAGTCCTATTGGCCATTGAAATATTTTTGAAACTGGCACTTCCGGCATTCAAATTTAGATTGCTATGGTATTTGTGATGAGGGAATAAGCAAATGTCTACCTAAGGTCCCCTTGAAACAAACTCACATAAAGCTGGTCATGGATGTTGGCTCCGTGCTTCAGCAAGGTATCCACCACCTGCACATGCCCATACTGACTGGCAGCCAACAGGGCAGTGCCCCCATCCTACAGACATGCAAAGCATAAACACATCAGAAAGCCCAGGCACAAATCTTACCAAACAAATGCTCCTTATATAGGGAGAACTTTGGGAAAAAATTTCTTCATAGATCATAACAAATTCACTTTTCCTCTTTTATTCCTTTTACTTTTTCTGCATAATCATGACAGAGTTCATCTTAAGGAACATTAGGTTGTACAGTGGATGATTTGCTTGCGATTTATTATTCCCGTTGTTTGACTAAGTGATTATAATTAATTTGGAAACTTCCCATGTTTACTAGACTTATCCAGGTGTTCACTTTGTAAGTTATAAATATCTAATCACTATGTTGTACACCTGAAACTAATATAATATTGTATGTCAACTGTAATTAAAATATAAAATAATAAAAATTGAAATTTCCCATGTCAAATGCAGAATCATCTATTTGCCTCTCGATAAAGGAAACAAAGAACAAAAAGTCTGTACCAATAAGTTTTGTCTTAGAATTAACAGAATAGCCTCCTGTGGCTTCTGGCCAGAATCCCTCTTGACAAACATAGGCTTCTCCTTGTGGTTCCACCCACTTGGAGGTCTCTGAGATTAGGTGCCTTTTTGAGGTAACCCTCTGGGGCCACTGCCTTCATGGGACAAGGTCTATATTCATTAAAAGAGTGGATAATTATAGTATATTCCATGTGCCTCTCACCACCCTACTTAGTATTTTCCTTTGAACAGGTGCCAATTTATCCAGGTCTCTTTTAAAATGTGGGCCTTAGGACTAAGCAGAGTGGTATGAAGTGAGTGAGGTCTGATGTAGAGTGGGACATTCCTTTGTTCCATTTACTCTACTTTTATTTCTGTGGCCTAAATTAGAATTAGCTTTTCTGCCAACACATCACACTACTAACTCACTGAATTTGTGGTCAACCAAAACACTTAATGGTTTTTCTCAGGTCCTACAGCTAATGCATTATCTTTTCCCACCTGGGATAGTTGTTGGTTTGGCTCTGTGAATCGGTATGTAGATGTTTAAAATAATTGTAAATAATGCAAGAACATGTAATCTGGTTCTAAAATGCAAATCACAAATATAAGATAGTGGGGTTTTAAAAATTTGGGCCTAGAGTGTTTCTTCAAAATGCCCACTACACTCAGATCTCTACCCTCAGATTTAGTAGGTCTTGGGTGAGGCCCAGAAATAGGCCTTTTGATCAGTCATGTGAGGGGACTATGGTGAGCAGGGGGCAGGTGGGCCTCACTGGGAGAAACACCATGAGAAGAGGTCCTGCACTCATAGGCAAATGAGATCCTGGAGGATGCAAGTGGCTGAGTGAGCCTCCAGTGAGGGACATGGCACATGGTTGGGCAGAGCTGTGTTTTAAAGGGCAGGGAATGCAGGAGAGAGACTGGAGAGGTGGTGGTGAAGATATGGGAGTGGTGGGTGGGCATCACAAGAAATTGCTTAATAGCAGCCATGAGCACTAACATTTCCAAGTTTTGGTCTGTGAATTTTCCTAGCTCTTTGCTTGATGAGTTTAGAGAATAGATAAAATATGATGACGGTCATAGAAGAGCTGGTAGCTTATATTTTTAAAAATACCTTTTGGGGGATATAGATTTAATAACAATGAGAACAACTGTTGACACAAAGTCAGTTTTGATGACGGGACCACATTAAAATTCAATGCCTCCCAACACTCTTCTTCCCATGGAAAGCTCTTGGACACCTGCAGCTGACCTAATGGAAACATGAGGAAGGGCTCCCCCCAGGCCGTGTGTTCCATGGATTTCTGGGACCGCACAGACTGGCTCATGTACAAAAGCTTTAAGCCAACACTAACTTGTTAACCAAGAAGGCTGAAATAGCCATATGGCCAAGTATGATCATTCTGACTTAGTTCAAAGAGTTGAAATTTAGGTTTACAGATATTTACTTTCTGTTTTTAGTTGTATCACTTTTACAATGAAAAATAAAATGATAATGTTATTTTTATATTAGGTATGATTATATACACACCTATATTTTGAATTACTGTATATTATATTCAGTGTGTTTGGAGGTATGTATTCAGTCCAACAGCAGGTTTCAGAAAAGACAGAAATCTGTCTGATATTCAGATCTACCTAATAGTTATCACATTAATAGAAAAAAACCCACTGGAAACTCCCTTGATAATGAAATGTCATACACAAGGAATTGAGAAAACCTCAAAGTTTCCAACTTGGGCAAATTTCCATCATTTTTTTTTGTTGTAATTAGGCAAGAAATAAGTTGATGATTACAAAGATGTTATGGCAGTTCAAATTCTCCTACTAAAGACATTATCATGTAAAATCATTTGTGAACACAAAGTTAATCTTTCTGTAGTCTGTTTTCTTAACCACATGTCCAGTATGAAGAATCAATGACTTCTTTAAAGAAAGAACCACTCTTCCTTGCCCAACTATGTAAACTGTAATCATATATTATATATTTCAGTAAGAACATTTCAGAAAGTAAACTGCCTGCCAAATCACTCTCCTTAGAAATCTCTAACTCCCTAGGATCAGCTTAATACTTCCAAAATTTCCTATTGTAATACTAGGAGTAAGCTTGAAGCAGAAAAAAGCACACGAAAACAGGGAAAGTTGAAACTGTCTGCTACTGTATCCATCCTGATAACAAAAGTTGTTGTCCCAGAGTAGAAAGCTACCAGTGCAAAAAAGAATCTAAGTCATGCCCCATAAAATTCTCCGATTGTGAGCCTAGAGTGAAAATGTCATGTTTTGAGTTCCTAGGATGACCCGTGAACCATTACAAGGAAATTCAGAGAACCCACCTTCTCAGGCTTGAAAATCATGTAAAAAGGAAAGCACAAATCTATATCATAGATGAAGAGAAATGACTGCTCATGACTGCTGAAATTCTTCAAGAGGGTATGAAATCAAGAAAGTTCTCTTACTTTGGTTCTAAATTCAGTGGATGCTCCAAATCCAAAGAGAAATCTCACGACATCATTATGGCCTTGCTGGGCAGCGAAGAACAGTGCAGTTGTACCTGACTGGGAGAGAGAGAGAGAGAGGCTGGTTTTAAAAGACATTGTTTACATTACATTTGATTTATACATTTTCAAACAAAATGAAACAAAACAATAGCCTTCCATATAAACCTTCTAGCCTAGACAAGGGCTAGATTTGAACTGATTATATTCCTTGATCAGAGAAATGATAAGATGAAGGGAAACTTTATTCTTGGTTTGGTGGAATGAATGGTGGACTTCCAAAAGATATGTCTTCATCCTAATACCTAGAACTTGTGAATATTACTTATATGGCAAAAGGAGGGATTATGTTAAGAATTTTGAGAGCCAGAGTTTATCATGGCTTATCTGGGTGGGCCCTAAATCCAATGACAAGTGTCTTTAAAAGAGTGAGTCAGAGTGATATCTGACACAGAGAGGAGGCAGAGGCAATGTGACCACAGAGGCAGATGTCAGAGTGATGGGGCCACAAGTCAAGGAACAACAAGAGTCACCAGAAGCTGCAGGAGGTAAAAAATGGATTCTCTGTTAGAGCCTCCAGATGGAGTGTGGCCCTGTGGACACTTCCAATTTTCTGTCCTTCAGAGCCACAAGAGTATAAATTTCCATTGTTTTAAGCTACCCAGTTAGTGGTAATTTGTTACAGCAGCCATAGGAAACTAATATGCTTGGTATAGCATTTAGATCATACTGGCATTATTGCATATGGGGAAGAATTCTGGTTACAAAATTTATCACCCTGGAGTCGAAAGCTACCTGTGCAAGAAAGAATCTAAATAATTCACTTGAATGGGCTCAAAATATTTCCCCAAACGGGATGTATTAACAAGAAACAGTCTGATTCCAATTTTAAACTTACTTTTTTTTTTTAAATATACCCTATGCTATACTCTAAATCCCTGTGACTGTTTGTAACTACTAATTTGTACTTTTCCATCCCTTCACCTTTTTCACCCAGCCCCCCCAACCCTCCGCCCCTCTGGCAATCACCAGTTTGTTCTCTGGATCTGTGAGTTTGTTTTCATTTAGTTTGTTTCTTATTCCTTAGACTTGACATATAAGTGAAATCATAAGGTATTTATCTTTTTCTGTCTGACTTATTTTACTCAGCATAATTAAACTGATCAGTGATATTCTGAGACATTAGCATCCTTTCTTCCTAGGGACTTTTACAAACTACTCAAAGATTGGTACCCAAATCATTGTATAATATGAGCAAAACCACACCACTCTAGTGAGCGATATATATTTATCAGATAAAGATGCTCTTCAGTTCAGTGCTGTGTTGTGGGATAAAGCTCACTACACTTTCCCAGACACAGTGAGGAGAAAACCCTCTTTCCATGGCTTAGCAGGGAGTGTTATGGTGTTAGGTTCTCACCTAGGTGTGAGAAGCCAGAAGAGCATGTCCTCTGGATTACTGATCACTACTCTGAATCTTTTTCTTAAAAGTGTGTTCACATGTGTATGTGAACATAGGTGTGTGTGACAGCGTCAACGATGCCCACAACTGTGGTAAGACACCTGCTGACACCTTCCTAGATAGAGCCCTCTATCTCAGACTGTGCCCCCAAGTAGACTCAGCTCCAGGAAAGCACAGGTGATGTGCCCATTCACAAAGCCTTTCAGCCTGCGATGCAGGAGTACTTTTCTCCTTGGCTTTCATAAGACAAATGGGAAGGATCCACTCATTACCTTCATGCATTGGAGTATGCTGGCTTCTAGAAACCTTAAGATGTAACAAAGTCTGTATGGAGAAACTTGGTTAGATTAGAAAAATTCTCATCTTCTTAACAGACATTAATTTTAGAAACTACTAAGGGTCATTTCTAAGAGTTGTTTCTTCATTAAGAGAAAGGATTTGTTTTTAATAAGCCTTTTTGATAAATTAATTACAAAAATCATGTTTATAGCAGTTTGAACCAGTTTGGGAATGCACATACTATTAGTCACTGTGCACATGCATGCAGCAATCTGTAGACAGTAGGAGCGAGGCTTCAGTCTGGTTTGTGAATAGAGGTCTTAGATGCATAGGCTTTACTGCTGACACCCAGGGCTTCGTGACAACTGCGTGTGCAGCTCCTATGCCTGACAGTTTTACTCAGCCACTATTGCTGGTTCTCTAGAGAAATGGTCTTTGAGGACCACCAGCTTCCAGTATGTATCTCTAGCAAGCTCTGTGTGTCTAGATAGCCAATCTAAGGAAAACAGTGGCAGGTGCTTTTTCAGTAAACAAATATCCTAATATTACAAAATGGATTACAAATGAATCAAGGTAGAAAAGCCTGTTATATAAATTCCACAGCACTGCTAAGCATTTCCAGTTTCCAAAACAAAGGAGGTGAGCCTGGGGCCTCTCTTTGCTTTAGCAGATCTCCTGTCGAAGACCCATGGCCTCAGGGCACCACCAGCAACTTACACAGTTGTCATCATTTGAGCCATACAGGTTACCTCTAAACTGGGCACACTTTGGTAAGTCCTCAAGGGCCACTGTGTTCAATGCACAGTAGTTTACATCTTCAAAAACATTATCTGCACAATTGGAACCAAACAGATATAAAACCATAAAAGCTATACATTGGCTGGAAATCAAATAAATGTTTCTCTTCTTCTCTCAGCTTTTCTCAGTTGTTCTGTAGATATTTTTGTGCATGTTGAACTTGCCTTTAAGGATAAAGTTTTTGAGTAAGTAGATCTGGATCATACTGTTTTTATTAGAGAAAATCTGTCTCTAAAGTCAAAATAATAAAAGACTGTATAGCAGAGAGGAAAAATAAAAAGATTAGGGTAATTTTTAACTATAATTCTAAATGGGCCCAAACATTTTCTTCCAAGAAGAAAATTAGCTGCTGAAGTGAAAATAGCCTAAAACAATGATCCAGTGTTATGAAAATTGCGCAGGAGAATCTGTCTGAGAAGACTGGTTGGATTTGCTGTAGTCTCTTTGTATTGCTCCTCTCAACAGACCAGACTTGTTGATTCAAGGCTACAGAGAACCAGACTCCGGATTCTATCCATTAAATGTCACTTTCCCATGATCCACGGCCAAAAGGACAATCAGAGGAGAGAAGCCTGGTGAAACATCCAGCCCTTACTCCTGGTATGTCTTAAATGGCTCCACAGGGGGAAGGTGGTCCAGCCTGGAAGGTGGAGTGCATTGCTTGATGAAAGTTTGGTTGATGAATAGTCCTTTCTGAAACATCAATGGTAGGGTAGGCCTGCAGATAAGAGTGGGTGCAGAAACACCAAATGCTCCAGTCTGGTTTGGAGCTTGCCCCAGGACGCCCATCTCTGATCTGAGTCAGTGTGAACTGAGAGGTCAGATTCACTCTTGGGATGATCTGTGTATGTGTCTCCATAAAGGTTAATTTCCCAGGCCCTATATCGCTTGGAAATATATAGACCCTTCTCAGACCTGAATTCCAAAGTATGTCAGAATGCCCTGGTCTCCCATTGATCCTCTACAGTGGACCAAGAATGGATCCTTGGGCTAGATGGAACTCCTGAGATTGCTCTTGAATGAGGTGTGGGGAAAGGCTCACATTTTAGTCTGATGCTTACCACATGGATTTTCCAGGGAGAGCTTATTTAATACATGGCCAGTCAGAGAAGTCCTTTGAAAACATGGTTTGGCAGGGGTGGTTGAGACAGTCTAGCAGGTGAGCCTCATTAAGAACAGGTTCTAAAACTTTGATGAGCAACATGAAAATCCAATAATTCTGTAGCATCTCATCCCAGTGAAAGGAAGAACTGATTAAAGCTTGGAAAGAAATGTTTGAGTGTCTAAGGAACATGGTTAGAGGTTTGGTACCTTGGACTGCAGCACATACAGCACAACCAATGGCCAGTAACTGGGCTTTATTTTAGGCACAACAAAGTCAAAAATCTGGGCTTTAGGGTCACCTAGGAGAAAAGCAGTGACTTGCCCTTCCTAATGAGTCACTATTGTGAAAACTCCAAGCCTCTGTCACCTGGGTCATTCTTATTCAAGTGCAGAACCTGACCTACCTCTCTTTGGAGATTGATGTCCGCCCCTTGGAGAACAAGTTCTTTCACGCAGTCTATGTGACCAGCGTAGGAGGCGACCATCAGGAGTGTGGTCCCATGCTGAATGGTGGAGAGACAAATGAACAGTTAGGCCATTGTACGTCAGAGAATGGTCCTGAGGCTGCAGGGATGTCACCTCCACTTGGGGCATGTTCGAGCACAAAGATTCCCACAGTGATAAAAGTGTCTTATGAATAATTTTACAAAGCAGACTAGATGGGAAAAAGCAAAGCAACAAATCATTGAGGCTGGATTTTTCAATTTAAAAATTCACTTGTTTTCACTACCTTTGGAAATGTTGGCCAAGTGAACCATGGTTACTGTAGTTTAAGGCAGCAGTGATGTAGTGGCCTCATTTTATGATATAAAGAACTTAATTTGGATATTTAAAAACTAAAAATAAAAAACGGTAGGCTCATCTATATTAAAGTGAGGAAACATGAATGAAACAAATAACAAAGATACTTTTTTATAGATTATATTTTAATTCTACATATTGTTCAATTGCGAAGAAGTCGGAGGTTGGTATAAAGGAGAAAGAGAATAAAGAAGTGGTATCTGTTGCTACATTAAGCTACACAAAAATATTTCCTTTATATTCAAAACTTATTAGCTTGACTGATTTAATTCTTTAAAGATTAAGGTTACCTTGTTTAACTGCCTGATGTTAAAATGTCTCTTTTAAAATGAGCTGATTTTGAACAGGATATAGGGGATATAAATGTAATAAAGACCACGATGACCAAGATGGTGAAATACATACATTCAGATGTCTAAAAAGCCTAAAAGAACCTTGCCATTGCACATCTGCGTGGATTAAAGTGTGTCAGAGAGATAAGCCAAGCAAAAAAATGTAAACATCATGTGAAGATAACATTAATCTAAGAAGTGAGGATGAATGAGTGTCAGCAAATCAAAGTGCTGCTATAAAGTGGGTGGCCTAGAGATAACGCATTTGTTCTTCACACTGCTCTTCATTGGAAAAGTTTGAACATGGTCTGAGGTTAGGAGCAGTGCCCAGCAAAGCACAGGGGCCTGCCCCCAATTCTGTCAGCTCTCACAGGCACCCCAGGTGATTCTGAGGCTTAACCCCATTGATGCTACTAGCCCAGAGATCATTCACCACAAGAAAAAAACATCCTGGAACCCAGACTCCATGTGCAGGCAGCATGCGGGGAGGCAGAAACCCACCCAACGAAATGTCCACAGGAACAAAGGCCTGTGCTAGACCCAAACATCAACCTGCCCCTCAGTCACCACCAATCTTATAAGTCCTTTTACAATGAACAAGCACCTGGAATCATCATCACTTAGACTTGCTTCATTGCCTTAAGGAATCATCTCTCCAGAAAGCTTCTGATAAAATGGCTTTTTGTTTTAAATAGGAGGCAGAACATATAAACATATTAGTATCTATTCATAGAAGCAATTTTTTTTTTTTGATCAAAATAGCTCTTGGTCACTCAGCAGACAGAGAGAGTTTGAGTACTGAGAAAAAAGGTGGTGGTATGGTAGGAGGTAACTTCTGATGGGGAAAGGGCACTGAAGAGGCTGAGAACGTAGGGTTTTCTAGGGGCCAGCACGTGGCAATGAGTGATAACCCAGGGAAGCTGGAAGGCAGGAGGTCATAGGGGTGTCTGTGATGTTGCAGCTTCAAGAATAAGGGAAAAATCAGTCATTAACATGATTGATGGGTGAGGCCACAATGAAAACCAGCATTCCTCTTCCAGTCCTGTCCAGTGTGGCACTGCTATCCAGTGACACCCAAAGAAGACTGCATGGCCAGTATGCAGATGCCCAGTCTGGGCTCTGGTGAGGAACAGATGGTACATTCAAATTAGGATGATTGGAAGAAAATTTAATAAAGAGACTATTTATAAAACTGTGCTCTGGATGTAGGAACATTACAAAGAACAGTGTAGGACTAGGAGCTAGTAACAGCGAGTTCTACTGCCAGCCCAGGCCTGAAGGAATCAAGGGAAGGTAATGGCTCCCAGGACACAGAATGAGAGTTCTGCTGTCAGACAGAGCTGGGGAGAGAAGCATTGGGCTTCCCAAGGTCCCTATCTTTCCACCCTCTAACCCCTGCCAATGTCCCTGTTGGCCAAACCTAACTGGAAGCCAGAAGAAAGTGAGTCCACGAGGCCAGGCCACAGAGGATGCTGGAGAAGGGTGCAAGTGGCTCTGAAGGAGCGAACATAGGAGATCCGCCACCGATGCCCTCAGTGGGCGGGTGAACTGAAGCAAACCCTGTCTCCTGGTGGTTGGTGGCTGATCTCAATTACCAAATTTGTGTAATAAAAGCTGGAAATGGCACATCCTGTTTTCAGAAAAACAATAAGGCTCCTTTGAAAAACATTTTATTTAGATCCTAAAATCAAAACATTTTTGCTCTCTCTCTTCTCATCTTCGGTCCTCCTTGTCCCCAGAGATGCAGAGAAATCCTGCTGAGTCCAGAGGAATCACTGCCTCCGGCTGGGGAGGGGAGGGTTCCCTAAGTGATGCCTGCCAGTAGACAGCAGTATCTATTTTTAGTTCCCCTTAATTGACAATGAATGTATTGATGTTTGCAAAGGTAATGAAAGGAAGAGAGACTGGGTGGAGGCTTCCATTTCTCAGTTCTCTCACCCTTGCAGAAAAAAACCTAACTCTCACCTCCACAGCAGCCCACTTCCGCTCTAAACTATCTCCACCTTTCCACGAAAGCAGCTGGTTTGAATTCTCTAAATTTTTCCTTCCTGGAATCTGCCAATTCTGATTCCCAGTGAAGTATGGCCTCCTATTCCCTATTGTGGCCCCCTTCTGTTTTATGCATGTAATTATCACCCCAACTTATTTTTAAGCTCACCATGGAACTCTGGACTTTTTGAAAAGGATATAACAAGCAAATATGAAAAAATATGCGAGCACTGTGAAGGGAAATGTGTTTAGGTGGTGCTTTCATGCCAATGAGGGGGACACGGCGTGCTCTTGGCATGCGTATACCGAATGAGTCCGTCCATACACTGTCCCTGCAGTCCACGTCCACCCGGCCACTGTTCAGCAACAGCCTGAGCAGAGCCAGATTTCCTCTCCTCGCTGCCCAGAATGCGGCATTGGCAAGTGGAGTTTCCTTCTGCAGAAGCAAAATGAAACAGGATCTTCAAGTCCACATCAGTTAACATTACCACTTCTACACAAATACCACTCAAAAAGCAGAACTTCCGCATGCAGCATATTATTTGCAAGATTGCGTCTCAGTACAATATACTTGGTCATGGAAGGCATTGTTTTAGAGCAGATACCTGAGCCCTCGTGCTGTGACGAAGAGCAAAGTTGTTGATAGCACAGCACTATTAATACCCTATTTCCCACCAATGTACTCACTTTCCTGCTTCTGTGTCTTTGTTCACAGTTTCCTTTTTGCTTGAAATGAGGTTTTCCCCATCCTTCAAGGCCAAGTCTCTGTTTAAAGGCTATTTCCTCCCTGAAACATTCCCAAATCTTTCTTCACCTCTAAGCAGAGAAAACCCACTTCCAATTCTGACCTCCCAAAGGAGTTTACCAGCACCTTTTCTATGTCCTCAACACCTTCTACCCAATTCCAGCTGTCCGCGTAAAGGCCTCACTTTCCTCCTAATCTTCTTTGCTTCAGCTGGGTCTTGCCAGAGGTTTCAGTTAAGAACCAAGAACTCGGGGCAGCAAATGCTCTTATGGGTCCTCATATGGATCCTTCACACCGGATTAAAGCTAAAAAGTTAGTGTTGGCACCAGACCCACGGGGAAATAGAGCTGGAAACTGTTTTCCAAAATGAGAGCTGCAGAGTTGACTGTGGCACAGCTTCTCTAAAACAGACGGATTTGGATTTATAGAGAACAGTCATGGTGGGAGCAGAGGGGGGAGGGCAGGCCTAGAACCAGACAGCTTTGGGTTTGAACCCCAGGGCTGCACAATGGACTGGGCCCTGGTAGGTCTCAATTTCTTTCTGCTTAGACATAGATCACATTACCTGTCTTGAAGTTTACGATAAGGATTAAACCATGTAGGTTAACTGCGGTGCCCAACACATCATAAATGCTGACAAACGGTAGTTTCCTTCTCTCCATTTTCTTTACGAAGTTAGCATCAATAGGCAAAATTAAACTCAGAGTATTGGTCCTAATAAAGAATTTTGCTGGTCTCAGGAAATTTTCTAGTATTCAAGTTGTTTAACAAAACACTTTTTTGGGGTGGGCTTAAAACATCCACCTGACCCCAAAGGCCTTTTATGCAATGTCTTTTAAGGGTATCGACAAGATATCAAATACAATACGTAACTTATCTATGCTAAGCTAAAGAGAAAACACCAACAATTTCAGCTACTCCATGGAGCCGTCTAAATGGAAGCACGGAGAAAGCAGAATGATGGCAGCATTTGTTGGTGTGAGGATTTCATTCCAGAAGCCCTTCAGCACAATACAACTTCACGTTCTTGTGTGTTCTTGAATGCATGCAAAGCAGGGAGTGATAAGAAGATTACAAACATACTTTGAATAGCTTCTTGGCTCAGTTAGGAGGGAAAAAATCACCTCAGATTCCAGGTGAACAATTTGCTTCCCCTGAAGGTGTAAATTTCACTGTCCTAGGAGTTTTTGAGCCAAACTGACATGGTGGTGTTCACACCCAGTGTTTGTGGCTTTTGCACCAGGCTGGGTCTAACGTTAGTTATTAACTGGGTGAAGCAAGAGCAAGGCAGGTTTGACTTGTATAATAAGCCACGAAACAATGCCCTGTTAATAGAGATTGCACGAGGAGGCCAAAATGAAGTTTGGGAGGATAAGTTAGGAAGAGAATTTAATATGTACTGTGGAACAGCTCTGCTGGCTTTTCCTGAAACATGAATACTTGAGAGTAATAAATTGTAAATCATTTTCAGAGATTTCGTTGTTTCACTTTAACCCCAAATACCTTTCAAAAACCATCAGCTAACCACAATCTTCTATTGCCATCATAAGCACTCAGATCAGAAGCCTCTCCTGCCAATAGGGATGGTTTCAGGGATTTCTCTCCTGCTCTGGCTAGACATCTTAGTTTCCTAAAAGGTTCTAGAACAGTTAGGAAGTAACAAGACCAGGATTCAAACCCAAGTCTGTTTGAGTCCAGAGTCCGAGGTCTTGTGAGAAAAACTGAGTATGTACTTCCAGATATGCCATATTTTCTTCTCATTTTTTTCCTCATTTACTGCCAGAATTTTGGCCCATACATTATTAATTAGCACATTACCATAAATTAAGCATAGGAAGGAAGGGGAGAGGAAACATAGTAGAGAAATTGTTATTTGTACAGAATTGGAATTCCAATTAAAAGCTAAGAGGGGCTAGAGATTTAAACTATGCTTTAAGAAAGCGTTTAGAATAATGTGGAATTCAGTTATATACTATTAATTCAATCAAGAGAATATTGGCTTTGTTCAATAATGTATTTCTTTTATGTCAGAGGCCACATTTAAAAAGGATTTAATGAGGGATAGAGAAGTCATGAGCAGAAGGATGCTTCTGATGTCTTACTGGCTATTCTAATCCACTGTCCCACTTTCTGCTAAATATTTGAAAATTTCAGAATGCTTAGTAAACACTAAAGAAAGCTAAGCCTGTACTGTCAGCTATGTTACACTTCTGATAGGAAACTAAAGAGAAAAAGTAAGTGATGTGCTCAGGCATCCTGCCTTAGAGGTGGGATTCATATAGCACCAGCATTTCCAAACTCAAGACCATGTCTCAAGTCTGTTGAACATATACATAACCAGAAGAGGCAAATCTATAGCAATAGAAAGTAGATTAGCAGTTATCCGAAGCTGGGAAGTTTGGGGGAATAGAGAGTGACTGCTAATGGTTATGTGGTTTCTTTTGGGGGTGATTAAAATACTCTAAAATCGATTATGCTGATGGTGGCACAACTCTGCAAATATACAAAAACTGAAACGAACACTTTAAATGGGTGAATTATATGGTATGTGATCTGTATCTCAATAAACTGCTCAAAAAACATATATGGCTTTGCTGATTTATTTTATTGTGGCTCATCCAAACAATTCCAGCTGATCGGTGAATTGGAGTTGATTATGAGGTAATTCACATATTTGCAGAACATACAAGTTCCTGTATTTCTCTGGCCAAGGCATGAGAAGTTTCTACCACTAAGATGAAACATGGCATTGAGATGCTTTTATCTGCTTGGATAACATAGGCTCAGGAAAGACTCGGGGAGTGTTCTTTATCCAACAATGTCTCCTCCATTACAGTAAGTTCCCTCATTGTGTTAGAATCTAATTGTCCTGTGTTAAACTTTTAGCAACCTCAGCCTTGAAGAATAAGTGCTGAGTAAGTAAAATAGCTATTATAAAGTCAAAAGTCAATGTACTGAAATTCATGAACTTTATTCCACAAAAAGTCTCAGAACCGTACTCTAAGTATGCTTTTATTTTAAAGATAATTCTAATGAACATATCTGTTTTCCTAACCAGAACAAATTAGGAGTTGCCAATTGTGAAAGAGGAAGTTTGTCAAAGGCAAACCGATAACACAAAGTGACTGCTGACAGCATAATGGAGGAAGAATTAAAAAATAGATGCAGAAGGGTCCATGTGGCTCAGAAGCAAATGACCCTACATGTGGAGACTGTGAGTCACCAAGCAGAGGCTAAATTGTGATTTATAACGCTCTGTTTATTCTCCCACAGACTCGGCCAACAATGCTGGGCCTTTTAAACAAAGGCTTTGGAGACCCAGGGCCTGGAGCCTACAAGCCTATCAGGAGCCTATAAAAATGAAACCGTTAATGAAATCAAATGCAATCAAAGTTAATGAATATTTAATTAAATAGCTACAAATATACCATCTTGTCAACTTTTTTAATTGCTAAAATTGGTATTCATAAAATATTGACGACCCATGAAAGTAACTTCTAGGTCTGATTTTCTCACTACATGAGAATTAGTAACTACAGATGGTAATGACAGGAAAAAACACGGACAAAGGTAAACTAAATGTCATTCATGGCTAAATAATTTTAAAAAACAATTTTATAAAAATCCTTCTAAAAATGTACAACAGAGTCTCTGTTATTACTGTGGGCTGCGGCACATTTTAATATGTTTGATATGTTAGCTCAGGCTAGTGCAGGCTTAGTCCACTGACCTGACTCTGCTTTCCTCCCCCTCCAGTCTTGCTCTTGTGCCTTTTGTAACTGCACGGAAAATCAATTCCTCCTCATCCTTAACCTAGCACAGAGTGCTTCTCTGTCCCCTTGCTATAAGCTCCCCAGTACTCCTCCCTGGTAGAGGCTGGGCCTCCTCCCACACCAGCCCTAGGGTGGAAAACGGGGTTGGGCTCTCCTCATCTGGCTTCCAGACAATACTCTTCTAGTTAGGTGTACAAATCTCTGCTTTTTCAAGACTCAGACCATCGCACCTTCTCATTCTCTGTCTCACCTCACCTGGTAGTTGTCACCTTCTAACCATTTTTTGTTCTTCAGTGAAAATTTTGGTACTTCCCTTTCTGCCAAATTCTGACTTTGTCCTGAACTTCGCTTTGCAAAGCATCAATATCCACACTCTACCTCACCTTTCCTCTTATCAATGGAAGAGGTTTTTTCCCACCCGTCTGGTTAATCTCTACAATTAATAAACTCTGTTCACTCTCTGCTCCGCCTACCTCTTGGGTATTTCATTTCTCAGCTCATTCATCCCTCAGCTCAATCATCCCCCCTACTCCCAAACCTTCTTAGCACTTATTGTCATTTAAAAATGCTTTTTTATTGATGTAATTTGTATACTACAAAATCCATCCTTTTAAAGAATATAATTCAGTGGTTTTTAGTGTATTTTCAAGATTTTACAACCGTCACCATACTATTCCAGAACATTTTGTCATCTCAAAAGGAAACCTTGCACCTATTAACAATCACTCCTAGTCCCCCAGTTCTTCCCCAGCCCCTGGCAACCACTAATCTACTTCCTTTCTCGACAGATTTGCCTATTCTGGACATTTCATATGAATCGAATCGTACACTATATGGCCTTTTCTGTCTTGCTTCTTTCACTTATGTTTTCAAGGTTCATCTGTGTTGCAACATGTGTCAGTACTTCAGTTCTTTTTATGGTTGAGCGATATTCTATTGTATGGACAGATGATGTTATGGACAGAATTTCTGTGTACTCCTCCCACCAAATTCAAATGTTGAGCTTCCTTTCGCCCCCATCTGATATAGTAAGAAGGTGGCTGTTTGCAAGCCAGAAAGAGGGGTCTCATCACACACTGAATCTGCCAATGGCTTGATATTAGACTTTCCAGCCTCTAGCACTGTGAGATATAAAATTCCTGTTGTGAAAGCTACCCAGTCTATAGTATTTTGTCACGGCAGACCTAGCTAACTACAATATACCATGTTTTGTTTATTATCAGTTGATGGACATTTGGGTTGTTTCCACTCTTCCCACCAGCAATGTATGAGGGTTTTAATTTCTCCACATTTTTGCCAGTGCTTGTCATCGACTGTCTTGTTGATTACTGCCATCCTGATGGGTGTGAAGTGATATCTCATTGTGGTTTTGATTTGCATTTCTTTGATGGCTAACAATGTTGAACATCTTTTAAGTGGCTTATTGGCACCTTATATATCTTATTGGGACAAACGTGTATTCATATCCTTTGCCCATTAAAAAAATTGTTTTAAATTGTTGAGATGTCTATTATTTAAAGATGCTTAAGTCTACCATTTAAGAGCAAACAAACCCTGGCCAAGTCTGGATTCCTGCTGCAGCCACTGTTACTTATAGAATTTTTTGAAAGAATTCACTTGTGGTTTCCACTTGCTCTCTTTTCAAGCTATTGCAATCTGGCTCTTGAATTAAACACTTCACTGAAACTGTTCTCATCAAGGTCACTAGTGGCTGTTTTGTTACTAAATTCAATGAACACTTTTCAATTCTTAGCCTGTTTGATTTCTCTGTGGTATTTAAAATGGAGTCCTTCTTCATGTTTATTGAAAGACTAGAGATTCTTCGCTTTAATGCCAGCACATGTTTCTGAATGTTCTCAGATTTCTGGGTGGTGGTCAGTTTTCTCAATGGGCTTCTCTTATTCCGCTTATTCTTAAGTCTTGGTCTTCAAGATTTTGTCCTCAGCCCTTTTATTTTCCACCTTTACGTGGTGTCACTAGGCAACCACATTGCGTCCCATGGGTTCAATCACCACTTGACACTGCTCACTCCCAAATCTTATCCCTATCTCCCGCCCTTACCACCCTCCTGGTCTTCTGCTTTGTCCAGCTGTCTAATCAGCATCTTTACTTGGACTCCCACCAATACTTAAACTTTACATGTTGCAGACTGAACATTTTCTCTTTACCTCTCTGACCTTCTCTAACTCTGTGAATAACATAAATTACTGAATCCTAAAGATTAAAAAAAGAATTGTTACTCATATTTATTTAGTTCTGTCCATCTTCAACACCTGTGCCCTAGTCCAGTACCATTGAACAAGATGACACCAAGATCCTCCTAACTGTTCTGCAGCCAGAGAGATATTTCTAATCTGCAAATCTCACCATGTCATTCCTCTGCTTACACGTGCTACTGTAGGAGATGGGGTTACAGTGGCTTTGGAGGCAGAGACGCTCAGATTTAAATCTTAAAACCATTCACTTAGTGGCTGCAGGACTGGGGGAGTTGTTTAACTTCACCATTTTTTTTTTTTAAGCCACGAAACTATCATTTCATGGGTCTTCCTGAGGATTCGGAAGATGCACCTTGATGTCTTTGGTTCAAAGTGAGGCACATTTTAAGTGCTCAATACATCTTAACGATTGTTTTAATTAAAACCTTTGCCATAGAGGCAGATCAGCCAACTTCACTTTCACCCCCAAACGAGGGGGATATGGTAGAACGACTTGAAGAAATGCTTTTAAAACAAGACTCTTTGGGACACTGGAGCCTGGTCATCAATTGCCGCTCCACCCTGTGCTGGTAGGTCACTCAGGCAGGTTCAGTGTCCAAAGAAGTCCTGTGCCGAGGAGGCGGCCGCGGTGCGGCCGGCGTCCGACACCGGGGCGCGGCATCGGGAGTCGGGGCGCAGCCCAGGTCCCTCCCCGGCGCCGCAGCGGGGAAGCGCTGACCCAGGGCTTCTTCCCCGCCCCCGCCCGTTACCCGTGATCCGGGCGACTGTCCCCGCCGCCGCTGAGCCCGGCGGCCCGGCTCGCCACACCTGCAGTCGGGAGTAACGAGGCCTCTCGGGCCAAGCCCCCCAAGGGCACCGCAAAAGCCTGGCAGCCAGGTCGCTTGCTCGGGCCCCGCGGCGGCGGCTCTGGCGGTCCCCGGGGTGCAGGGCCCCGCCCGGCGCTCCCCCCCGGGGCCCGCGGCGCTCACCTTGAAGGACATCCTGCACATCCCCGCGGCCGCCCGGCTCCCGCCGCGTTGCGCAGAGCAGCGGCCTCCGCGGCAGCCGCGGCCGCGCGGACCGGGCGCGCGGGCGCCCCGGGCACCGGGGGCGGGGGTGGGGGGAGGGGGGAGGGGATCACGCACACGCCCGCCCTCCGCGGACCGACCTCGCTCACAGAGCCCTCTCCGCGCGCGCTGTGCGCGCCGCACACACGCGCGCTCGCCACGCCGCACTCGCGCCCTCGGACCCACGCTCCTCTTACTCACACGCACACTAGCTCCTTCCACACTTCAAACTCTGAGCACCCTCTCCCCGCACCGACCCTCCTCCCCCACTCACGCTGTCTCTCTCACGCACGCTCCACGCACATCCCCATCCACTCACACACAGACCCACACAGTGCAATCTCCACATGCCACACACGCAGGGTCGCACACAGTCCTCCCACACGCACATCCTCATATGCTCAGTACGCCCCGCCACCCCGCATTTTCCAGAGAGGGGTCTGCATCGGATGCCTCTTGACCTTCCTCATTACAGCACAAATAGGAAGATGATGTAAATGAAGAATAAGAAAAAATCCATCCATCATCCCACCACCTTTTCAAAGAGCTATTTTCATTGATCTTTCTAGTTCTTTTTCTTTTCCTCTTCTTTTCTGAAGATCTTTCATTTTACTTCATTTTTCCCTCGTGGAGAAAGATCCAAGAAACAAACCTTTGATTGAATGAATAGTAAGTGGTGTTTTCCCTTTTGGAGGTTGAGGCAAATTTTGAAATACTGTATACTCATAGTCCTTCTTTTTCGATTACACCAGTCTCTTTCTCTTGGACCTGTGCTGTATGCCTGGGGGACCACAGGAGCTGCCTGCCCACTCCCTCACACAGGCTGCTTGCTCCCTGCCCAGGGTTGGTTTGGGGGAAATGAAAAGGGGAGAGTCATGTTTTTTAATTGGAAAAAAATATTGTTTTAAATAATAAAAGGCAATAGTAGCCTTTCTAGAACAGGGGTCCCTGACCCCTGGTCTGCAGACTGGTACCATTCCATGGCCTGTTAGAAACGGGACTGCACAGCAGGAGGTGAGGGTGGGCAAGAGGGCAGGGGAAGCTTCATCTGGATCTGCAGCCGCTCCCTAGCGGAGCATCATGGCTTCAGCTCCACCTCCGCTTCACCTCAGGTCATGAGGAGTTAGATTCTCATAAGAGCAGTATTCCCTGATGCCAAAAAGGTTGGGGACCGCTTTCTAGTAAATTCAAAGTTAAAGTGAACACCTCTCACCTTCACAGTATGGGAATCCACTCATTCTCCCCCAGACCTTTGTTTGTGCTTCCTTCCCTCTTCTCAAGTGAATTTGTAATGAATATTTAATTTATACATTAAAAAATAAAACTACAAATAAAAGTTAAGAATGACAATAAAAATATTTACCCATTAGGATAAATTGTATTACTTCGTGTTTAAATTTTTAAAATAAAAAATAACAAAATTTGATGGAAAATTTTAAATTTTAAAACAAGGAAAGACTCACAACTTTTTTCCTGCCTTTTGTCAATGGCTGAGATAGTTCTAAAGTTGCCACACGACACTGTTAGATATGATGAAGCATTGGAAATTTTGCTTTAATAGTTTTGATAAACAAAAAGAAAGAAGGTAAAAAATTAACCTTTTAGTGCAATCTATATACCAGGTGCTTTCCTTATAAAAATCCTATGAGGTGGGGATTATGCCCATTCCATAGGTTAAAAACTAAGGTTCTGAGAGATAATTTGCTAATGAGTGACTGGCTAGACCTTTAATTAATTCTGGCTCCACCTTTAATTAATTCTGGCTCCAAAACCTGTTTTCTTTCTACTACCACCCTTGTCGCTCAAAGTTGTTTTTGGCAGTGGCTGCTGATTGGATTCTTGTCAAAGTCACCGGAAAAAATGTGCCTGGCTAAGGCACACCTGCCTAAGTTTATCTTCATTAAAAAATAAATAAATAAATAAATTTATATAAAAGCCCTCAAACAGAATAAAACCCTCATGATCACAGCCAGGCAACTCCATCTAAAGTGGTCCACTCCCAACCTTACCAGTGGTCCACTAAGCCTAGTACATGAAATTAAAATCCCTATGGCCCCACCTACCGATCCAAATAATCTCACCATCCCAACAGCATCTCCATCTTTGTTAGAGGATTCTCCTTGTTACCACCCACCCTCTCATCCCTATGGCTTTCTTTTCTCTCCCCTCTTCTGTCTGCCCTAACCCAAATCCTGACCTACCTGGGGCTACTACCAGCTCAGGTCCCCTTCCTATACACTTCCCCTCAGCCATCACTCTCCTAATTTTGTTGAGCCCCTCCCTGCTTTAATTCCAATCTGCACAACATTTATGGGCCCTTCGTTCTAGAAGGTCTGGTATTACACTTGAATTCATTTCTGTTACTTTTTACTCTTCCAGCAGCATTTAAATTCTTCAAAGCTAGACCTTATGGCTTAAATGTTTTTTATTTTCTTCAGAGGCTAGTTTGTGGCTGGAGATGATAGGTGGGCAAAACTTACTAATTGTTGGTTTTCGAGGAATTGTGTTCTGCATATCTACTGAGTCAGAAGGCCCACCACTCCTCCCCACAGATATCCATGACTCAAATAATAAATATCCATGTTCATCTCAAATGATGCCATATTAATTATCAGCTTGTGTTCACATCAGCACAGACTGTAATGTGTTTGGCTTTGGTTTTGCACTGTCCCAGTTTATACTCCAATAGGACTTGCTGTAGACAGAACTGTGGGGTAGGTCAGACTGATTTACTGAACCTCCTCTCTCCTCTTTTTGTCATCAGGCTTCTTTAGCCCAACTACCCTGGACAACTTGCATATCTACATTCCCTGCCTACTCCCCATCCTGACGTCTCCTAGTTGCTTAGCTGTCTTTTTTTTTTTTTTCTTTTGAAATTTACAGTAGACGAGGCTTCATGCAGTGGAGATGTAGCAGACACGGCATTGAAAAATCTGCCCCAACATCGATTTCTCCCTTCCTTTTCCCTATCGGAACACCAATTTTGCTTTGGCATCTACCCTATTCCATCTTGTGATGTGCTTTAGGAAGCCCAGCTCATTTTCTGTCCAAAGCTTTCTCATCTAAGCTAGTGCAAGTGCCTGGATTGGGTGTGGACTGTGCAAATTCTAACCTCTGAGTCATGAGAGGAGGTATGCTGGGGACTTCTGAGAAAGGTTTCTTTGCTTCTTAGAGACGTATCTAGGAGGAGAAAGTTCTTTCTTGCTTGGGACACAGTTCTATATGGATCTAATGCCTGGAATGCTGCAGCTACCTTGTGACCATGAGGGAAGATATACCCCCTGAGGGTGTTAGAACAGAGTGGTATTACTAAGGTCTGTGTTGACCAACTGGGGATGCCCTGGCCCTGGATTTCTTGTTACTTAAGCCACTTTATGTTTAAAGCTCTGATATAGGGTGAAGATGAAAACAAGGGATGGAGGACAAAGGGTCAGAAATGTAATCCCTATTGATTAATGTTTATTATTTGCTGGCTGGCATTTTGAATATGTCACTGAATTTTATTCTCATTCCATCATATGTGAAAGCTATTATTGATGATAAAACTGAGATTCAGAATGGGTGAGAACTGTACATGACTACAAGGAACAAAAGTAGGCAAGTGGTATTTGAACCCAGACAAATTTGAGAGTAAAACTCCTCTCTCTCCACTATGCTGTCTTACCAGATTTGTTTGCAAATGTTTGCTGAATAAATGTGAGAATGAAGTCTCCTGTTCTGTATTTTGTAACCATAGAGTTACAGATTATATCTCTCAGAATAAATAAATTGCTAACAGTGCTAAAAGAAGGAACTGCAACACTAAATCCAAGCCGTACTCCTAGATGTTGATTATTATCTTTCATAGGCAATACTCTCTACCTTGATTGTCTACTCAATAAATATTTTTAAGGTGGAACTTTTAGCCTATTCAAATTATTTTTTTTTTCAGATGACAAATCCAGAATATAAAAAGAAGAGAAAAAAGGAAAAGAAAAAAAAAAACAGAAGATGACAATGAATACCACTGCCCAGAGTTATCAATTACTAAATATACCCCTGATGTTTTTAAAAGCATACAATAACATAATTAGAATCATATGTATTCTGGTGTGTGTGTGTGTGTGTCTTTGTTTTACTAAACGATAATGTGAGCACTTTCCTCTGGCATTAAAAATTCTTTAAAATTCCTGATAATAATGACTGCATTTAAAATTGGGTATATCATACTATAATTTATTTAGCACTTTTCCAAGCTGTTTTTAGTTTTGCTATTCAAAATAATGCTAGAATAATTATGTGATACCTAAATTTTATTCACATTTCTCATTATTTTCCTAGGATAGATTTCTGGAGCCAAAACATAGACATTGCAAAGGCTGCTAATTCATATGTACAAATTGCTTTTCAGAAATGTTATGCCAATTTTATACTTCCATCCAGGCTGGTTAAATTGCTATTTGAGATTTCTCTGAATCTTCCAATGGTACTGTGTAGGCAGACATTACATGTACTAAGTCTCTATGTACCTATTTGCTTACTTATACCCTTACCAGACAATATTTAATTCTCTTAAATACATCCCAATACTACTTCCATTTTCTTTTTTCTGTAATATGAATCTCAAGAACAAGCCTTAATAAATGACTTGCATGCTAAACTGTGTATCAGGGTCTGTTTCCCAGGGACTCTAACCTGTAACAACTTCTTTCCAGCAACTGGACAAATATCTTAAGTTTAGGCTTCACTGCATACTAGGTTTACACATTTGAGTTTTCTTTAATAGAAACAACTATTCAGTTTTAAATGTTTGAATAACATTAAATAATTGAATAATTTTTATACTCCAGTGTATACCTCAAGATGCTTTAATGAGATACTGAAAATAATTTAGAAATATTAATTTCCTTTAATGACAGAAACCGGTGCCCTATATGTTATACTTTGAGAGGACTGAGATATCGTAAAACCAAGAAAGGTGATAATTATGCTCTCCAAGTCTCCAAGACTTGGGTGAAACTTTGCTGTTGACCTTGACTCTGAATGCAGAACACGGTTCAGCAGCTATAGAGAGTGCCAAATATGGTGAGCAGGTCCACTCACAACACTTCTCATAGTTGGCTTTATGAACGTTACATTCTTGAACTTCTTGGTCAAGAACCCCATGAAGGGAAGAGAGAAACTACTCCAAGCCACAAGTACATAATTTTTGTCCCCACAAATCTAGGTGGATGTGCCTAAGGCCATGCTGTTTGTCCTGACTTGATGTGATTCAAAGAAGATCAAGGAAAATTATAACAACATCATCAGTAGAAACAACAACAATACCCACTGCAACAACAACAACAACAAAAAAATCCAACCTGCCAAAAAACAAATGTCATTTTTGAGCATCCTTAATTGTTACTCGGAATTGAATAATTATAAAAGAACCCACTAGCTTATTTTATTTTACATGGAGACTAGGACATGGGAGAATAAGCAGAAAGAATTATAAAATATTACTAAACATGTTTTAAAAGCATAATGTACAGATGGTTAGCATCCATCAAAACATGTATCTACATTTGTGTTCTCAGAAACTCTCATGGTTTCTGGAACATAATAAGTGGTATGGACAAGTTGTTAAGAGCAAGAGTTTGCATTTATTACTAACTTTCTATTCTTGGGAAAGTTTTTGGAGTAAACTATAAGAAACTTCCAGTTTTCTAGATCAAAAATCATATAAACTTATTTTAAAAGGTCAAAATTAGGCAAATATTAGCAATTTCATATGATTTAACCTAATACTTAATCTCTTTAAACTTTGGTTTCTTCATCTATAAAATGGAGATAATAATATAATCTTCCTAATTGAATTGTTGTGATGATTAAATTAATTTAATGCATTTAAAACATGTAGTATTGTGCCTGACACATGACAACTGCCTATTAAATACTGTTATTATCTTTGCTATTATGTCAAAAATGTTAGTTGAATAAATCAGCACATGCATGAGTGGAAAATAATTTAAAATTAATGCCATTCTTTAAACTACTGTATGGGAGAAAATATTTGTAAATCATATTTAATAAGGGGTTATATTTTAAAAACTTATACAATTCAATAGAAAAAAGCAATCTGATATGTGAAAATATGCTCACCATCTCAATGTTACCCCAGGTGGAATACTGTGGCCCACGGAGTCCTGTATGGAGATTCCACTGTACCCCTTTTCCCTAGGGAACAGGAGAGCAATATTGACATAGAGAAACTTCACAAAATGGCTCAACTTCCCTAAAATAGCCAATAGCTATCCAGGCCTTTTTTACTCTTTGCTTTTTAGTACATGCGAATAGTTTTGCTTTTGTTTTACATTCTAGTGATTTAGTAAAATGTTAGATTTCCCTCACTTCTGTAGTGGGAGTCAGTGATGCACTCTTGGGGACCAAATGCCTTTGGCACTGCTTCATTAAGTGCTTTGTGGTTTAAACTTTTCATTATGAACTGTGAGCCATACATGGCAGGATTTCTGTGAGCCTCATCTGTGACCCAATGACTAAGCACTGTGGTAGAAATGTCAACGCCACAAGCCTTTACCTCCCAATCAGATATCTAGATTTTGCCTGAAGTGTTTGATTTTCATTTGGATGTTTAGCATTACTGTGTAACTCTCTTAGCTTCCTCAGCTTCCACATTTGTTTAAAGAGAGTTGGGTTAATCATTGGAAAGTACCCTATCACTAATCTAGCCCTTGGGAATAAAAGCATCTATTATGGATGGGTCCAGAAGAGGTGCCTGCTAACTGAAGCTGCTTTCAGCATTCTGCCCATGCAAAGCAGCATTAAATTTTAATGTACTGAGGACCCTGAATGCTGACCAACAGAACTCTCAGTCCTTACAGTCTATTATCACATTGCTAAACTTATAAGGGGCAAACATCTAGCAGACACACAGACTTAGTTCTAAATTATTTGCAATATTGGCACTTGTTTCACTTAATCTTTACTTGAACGAAACCATTTAGGAAGCCAAAAAGGCTGAGTTTAGTCCTTAGGGAAAATGAACTAGAAGAATCTCATGCTATGAAAGTTCTCTCACAGCCTTCCATGGGATCAAGAGTGAACTTCAAATTTAATTTTGCGTGTGAAGAAAACAAATTCCCTCCCTCCGCAGTTAAAAATGCAGAATGTAATGTTTTTGTTAGCATTTGACTTCGGGGCCCTTATTTGGCATTGTATAGCAATGTACCAAACTATATCTTAAAAACTGTGTAAATCTCAAATGTGGCAGGAGCCTGATTCTTTCGGTGAGGCTTCTCTTTGGTGGGCCTCTGACAGCTTAGAAGTAGAGTGAAGTGTAAGGTTACAGGAAATTCAATGAGACTGAACATTGGACCATGAGCACGTAAAATCAGAAATAGTGTTTGCCTCGTTCTTTTTGCAGCCCCAATCTAAGACCTGCACCCAGGACTCACTGAGTGTTTTTGAATGAATGAATGAATGAATGAATGAATGAATTATTACAGATGATCTGAGGATTCATGAGCTTCTCAATGTGGAAACAAAGCTTCTGGTGCTCTTTTCTTTAATAAGAATTGGAATCTTTGTTTGTGTGGTTTTTCTCTTATACAAGAATCTAAGGTATGTGGCTACTAGCTAGTAAGGGAGGCCACTGGGCAGGCAACAAAAAAAAACATCATTTTGTTTTTGGACAAGGGTTACTGCCTGGTGGAACAACCATGGTGGCTCAGAGCCTTCCCACATCATCCCCAAAGGACCTCTCACCACTCATCCCCAACATGGGGCTGGAAGGGGCCTGAGGGGGCTAAAAGTTACTGTGAGGGGTCCATGACTCCATTTTTGTGTATGTGTCCCTGTGGGTATTATTATTATCATTATTATTTTTAGCATTGAAATTCAGCCTGGCTTTTGTCAGGAACTTCTCAGTTTTATTCATTTCACTATAAATTTATTAGTAAAACAAAACAGAGAGGGATGTCTGGGATGTAACCATTCTCTTCTGTAGAGATCGCTTTTTTTTAAACAGCTTTATGAATTTACAATTTACATAATTTTAAGTATGCAATTCAGTGACTTTTGTTAAAGTCACAGAGTTGCACAAACAACATCCTAAGGCCGCTTCAGAACATTCCATTGCCCCAAAAAGGTCCCTAGGGGCCATTTGCAGTCAACCCCACTCTGGGCCTAGAGGACAAGTAAGCTGCTTTCTTTCCACAAGTTGCTTTTCTGGACATTTCTCCTAAGAATGTCACAGCTATGATGCCTGGCACCTCTGGCTTCCTCCACCAGCTTGATATTTTTGAGGTCCACTCTCCTTGATGCAGAGACCAGTAATACTTCACTCCTTCTGCCTGCACCCAGTACTCTGGGAATGAATGGAGTGCCTTTGCCTTATCACCGGTGGAGGGATGTTTGGTTTGCTTCGACCCTGGATTGCTGTGGATAATGCTTGTGCATAAAGACAGGCTTGGCAACCTTGTCTACACCCAGGTGTGAATACTGCTGTGTCAAATGGATTGACTTTGCAGGAAACTGTTCCCTAGACTGGCTGTAGCATCTTACATTCCAGGGATGTAAAGGAATCCAGTTTTTCCACATCCATTGTTAGCCCTTTAACTAAAGCCGGTGGAGTGGATATGAGGCAGGTCCTTACTGGGTGATAATTTGCTTTTCCCTGGTAACTAACAGTGTAAAGTGTCTTATTCACATGCTTATTAGTCACTTGCATCTCATCTTTAAGGAAATGTTTATTCAAACCTTTTGTCCAATCCTATTGACTTATAAGAGTTCTTTATATATTTTGAATACTAGTTCTTTGCACATATTTTCTCTTTGTAGCTTATCATTTCATTTTTAAAGTTGTGTCCTAGAAACATGAAAATCTTTGATTTTACAAGGTTTAACTTATCAATTTATTTCATTGATCATGCTTTTAATGTCATATCTAAGTATATGGGTGTTAAATTAACTGATATTCTGTGTATCTATATGTATGTGTTGTGTGAGTATGTGTGTCTGTGAGAGGGTGCTCTGGAATTTTGAAGTTGACCCTATGCTTCTGCAGGATGCTCCCCAGACTATCCATTCTCCCAGAGGTGAAACTAAACTGAGGGCACAGTCCATCAGGCACTGCTGGCTTTGGAGCCTTTTATGTATGTGTGGGATTCTCAGTTCCCCCAGCAAGTGGAAGGAAGCAGAAGAAGGAAACTTAAACAAAAAGTGGAAGGGTATATGGGAGAAATCCAAGTGATTTCATTGGAAAGAGAAATGTCAGCAAAAGTTTTCAGAAGAGCCACAGTCAAACATGGTTTGTACACAGCAGTTCTTGTAACGTGTGCCTCAGTCTGGTGCCAGCACTCTGACACCGTGGTGATGTGCCAATCCCAGGTTGAGACCAATGCTCTGAGTTGTACCATAGCAAGTCTTGTCAGAGATGGGCTCAGCAGGTGGCCTGGAGGCCAGTCCTTTCTGGCTACATCCTGGTGTTAGTCAGGCTCACTGAGGGTGGGGAAAGTGAAGAAGCCTGGAGGCTGATGCCATGTCCTGGAGGCCTGGAGGCAGACGGTAGGTGGTGGGCAAGGCAAACCAGTTGACCAGAAGATCTTGGGGTAGTGAGAGCTTTTGTAGCACTCTTGATAGTCCCTCTAAGACACTGGGGTGCTGGCAAGGTAAAAAGTGGGCAGCAGGCAGCTACATCCAATGGAGGAGGTCAACGTGTGTAAGCGTAATTGTGATCACTAAGGACTGATGCTTAGTGGAAAGAGCAAAGAAAGATTCCAGGTTCTAAGATATCAATGGGTCAAGACCTCTTCCCAGAACTGGGGCTAAAAATAATAATAGCTAGCTTTAGTGGAAGCATTCTACATGTGGGCATCACATTAAACACTTACTTTATAAAGATGACTTCATTCAGTGTTCATAAATCTCATGCCATAGGTAAAATTTTTCGAATGAAGAAGAATTTATGGCTTGCTCAGAGTCAAAAATTCACTGGAACTAGTAGATCGGGGAGCTAGGACTTAACTCCACAGTCTATATAGTTATAGGTTGTGGGGTTGACTACAGTATGACACTGCATGGGGGAAGCTTGATTAAGGGAGCAGGAAGGGGCAAGATGAAGGGCAAATGATGGTGAGAACCAACTGGGGTTAGTCCAGCCCAGCAGCAGATATGTTCACATATATTATGTCATTTAACCTTCACCGTGTTCTTGTTCTCATTTTTTTTTTCAGATGAGAGATCCAAACTATCTAAAGACTAAGTGGCTTATCTAAAATCACACAAGAAGAAGGCAACAACACAATTAATGAGAGGGAGGGGACATATCAGAATATAACCAGCAGCAAGATTGTCCTGAGGCTGATGTACTATTGGGAAGGAGAATTATAATACCTATTATATGTTCAGGCCTCTTTAATCTGAAATCTGAGTTAGTAAGTGTTCTTGTCATGGCTGCCAGCCCCTAATAGACACACGGACCACCAGAAATCTCAGTGAGTTATAGGAATCACACTCTTTATTCAGCCAGCTGGGTCTGCCAGGGATATGCAAACCCCAAATTAAGCAGCCCCGAACAGGGTTTTTAAACCCAAAATTCCATTTTTCATTCTGTCTGAACACAAAGGTCTATTTTTCTTCTATTCATTACCTGTCAACCCACTGGTCAGGTGTGCAAGCAGGGGTACAAAAACAGAAAGCTTGTTAGAATGATATGTTTCCATAGTTAGTAGCCTACGTTCCTATGGTGATAGTCAAACAGTAATTTCCAGCAAGTAATTAATTTTTAAACAGTAATTCTCCAGCCAACATATTCTCCAGGATAGGGAGCCGTTTTGAAGATACACACTTCAAGGAGTCTGACTTCCTCTATTAAGTGTAAGGAGTGGCTTTAACCTGATATAATCCAATGATACATTTATTCTTCATAACACGTGAGTCATGGATTTAATACTTACATTGAGTTGAACACCTTATACCCATCTCTCTGCTCAAAGGCAGCTAAAGCAGTAGGTGCTATTATGAAGTAAATGAAAGCTAATTTTAACTTTAGCTTATGTGTCATTTCTTTTGAGCTCTCTAAACTTGTGTACAATTTATTACTCAGAAACTAAGTGAATTAGGCAAGTTATTTCATGCCCTTTCAAATGAGGTTGTAAAACTCTGACTTCTTATATTTGCTTTCTGTACAGTTGAGTGAGTGGTAAAGATTAAAGAATATTATGCATGATAAGATTAGAAGTTGCATCAAGTAACAATCAATTTATCAACAAATGTTTTTAGACTGTCCACTCAGGGTCTCATCTTGTCTTAGGTATGAGGCTGGAAGATTGGAGAGATTATCTAGGCTACTGCTTGTTTAACTATCTGTGAAAAAAGGCCATTCAAAAATTTCTAATTTATTATTGACCAATATTTTATGATGTAAACTAAAACTGGGTTATGAGAAAAATGATCACATAATTTGATGTTTATAGACACTACACAATTTTATATAAAATATGTGATTGCTAAAGAAGTTTATAAGCACTCTCATTTTTGTACTTTTCTCATTGCAGCAACAGTCCATGGACTGGCACTGGCCCACAGATCACACTTTGAGTAGCATTGACTTAGGCTAGGCATGACTGCTCTGAAACCACCTCAACAACTAAAAAACTAGCTTTTGCTGCTTTAAAAAAATTATTTTTTTTTTACTTATCAATAATTTCATTGCCAATCATTGATGAAATTATTAAAGAAACTCTTTCATTAAAGGTAAACCACACTTTTCCCAATTGGTAGATAAAGAAGAAATGCTTCCTTTAAAGATCAACCTATAAAAAGTATATAAAGAATAAAATAAGGAAATATAAATTGAACCTCAAACTGAGAGAAAAAAATGAGGGCAAGACTATGCTTGAAAGGGAGGATCACAAATGGTCAAAAACCTACTTTCAGAGAAAAACCATGACTCACAAGATAGTTACAGAAGGAGAATCTGTGTGGACTCCACATAGATACAGAATGAAGAAATCTATTTTTATAGAACTGTCCTTTCTGGCACCGTTCTTGATGTTGTGGCAGAAAGCATATTCACAAGAACTTTTTTTTTTTTTTGACTTGAAATGAAGTTAACAGAGAATTTTGGCAAAAGTGAACAACAGGGCATGGAACTCATGAGATCAAATTTTTCTTTTCCCTAGACACTTACCCAAGAGCAAAAGCCAAAAAAGAAAAAGAAAAAGTAAGAGATCAATTTAATTTGTCTTACAGACATTAACTACATAGGAAAAATTCTAAATGTGAAAGTCAAATTCTAAAATCCCAGTTTCTCAGAAGTGTCTAGAAGTAAAAACTTCTTCACCCTAATTGTAAAGAGTGTAGTATATTTCTCTTCTTTTGTAACTCAGGATATTTAAGAATGGGACCTGCAAATAGTAGATGATATTTATCAGTTCACATTGATGAATAAGAAGAGACAAAAATCTGAGTGTTCTGGTTGTCTATTGGTGCATAATAGACCACCCCTAAAATCAGTTGCTTAAAACAACAACTATTTATTTGTTCGTGATTCAGCAATGTGGGCTGGAATCAACTGGGTAGTTCTGCTGTTCTCATGTAGGTACTGCCATTTGATGGCTTGAATGGGGCTGTAATGACTAAGCTGGCTTTCCTCATGCATCTTGTATGGTCTCACATATTCCAGGACCTCTTTCTATATACTGTCAATATACCCAGCAGGGTAGTTAGACTTCCTTACAACATGGAATCTGAGTTCCAAGAAGGGGAATTCTAAGATGGCAAGTGCTTATCAAATTTCTGCTTGCATCATACTTGCTAATATCTCATTTGCAAAACAAGTCACAAGACCAAACTTAGACTCAGTGTGAGAGAGAACACAAGGGCAGAAATTTTTGGAAGCATGATTCACTGGGGGCTACCAAAGCAACAGTCCATCATAAAACTAAATATAGAGTGTGTTTTATAAATATAGATTTATAAATATAGATTCTGAATAAGGCAGAATTAGGTTTCTTGGAAAATCCAGCTGATATTCTACAGCTTTGTAAGATGGCACTGGTATTTGGGGATGCTTTTAATGGCTTGTGGGGCTATAAAAACTCATCAAATAAGACCAATCAAGCCAACTGATGAATGCACAAATATATATTGAGCACGCTTTAAGTCATTATCACTATGCAGAGTGGTATGGAGGACATATATATATTTTTTGTATTCAAGGTACCTGCAAAGGAGTTAGAGAATGCAAAAAGTAAAAATAATGTTGGAAACAGAGTAGGACAGAATGTAACTAAGTGCTAAATTATCTCATATAGAATATAAAGTAGTAAAGAATTTCAAACTTTTAGTTATGCCTTGTTCTGATGAGGTTTTCGGCACATAGAGACGTGGTCTAAGAGTTGGAATAATCAGCTAATAATCCAAATCTGAGTATGTATACTTAACTGAAGCTCCTATCTGGCTCTAGTGGTCCTTCTCTCAAGGGTGGAAATCACTTACTTGGCTTCATGAATGCAGAAAACAAGGGAAATTAGTTATCTAAGAAAGATGATTAGACTTTCTCAAATTAGAGTCCTTGTCCTTTGAGAAGACAGGTTCCTTGCAAGTCAATTTTGAAGGATCCACCTGATTCTTTTTGTCTTTAGTAATCCACAGTTTGGCCATAGCACTATAGCGGAATAGTTTTGCTAAATGATGGGGAATGTGATGGCATTTAGAGCAATAAGCCATCCCAGATGTGAAGTACTGAAGAGCAAGGAAGAAAGAGCACTGATTCAAACCTACATGTGTTCCAGACATCCTGTAGACTGTGGGGATAAAATGATGAATTAAACTTGGTGTCTGCCCAAAAAGAGCTCACAGTCTAATAAGTAGGCAGATCTAAATGCTACAATTGGTATATGAATAGGATGCTGTACACACACAGTTACAGGCATGGCCAACTCTGAGAGCAAAGGGAAAGTCCTGGATAAAGGCTAGGGAAAGCCTGAAAAATAAGGTGATGTCTGAGATAAATTTTGAAGAATTAATTGAAGTTACACTGATTTCTAAGATTGAGAAGAGAATTCCTGACAGAAGTTATAACCATGTGTGAAGTCATGAAGACCCACTGGAAATTGTTTGATGAGACTGGGGAATAAGGTACCATGCAGACAAGTGAAAGGGTTATGGCAGAAAGGAAGGCTAGGGCTAACTTATAAACCACCATACTAAGAAATTTTGGCTTTATCCTAAGCACTAAGAAACATTAAATGGTGCAAAGTAGAGTAGACACGTTATTACATTTGCATTCTAGTAACAGCATTGCCCAAAAGAACTTTCTGTGATGACGCAAATGTTTTTATAATCTTCTCTGTTTAGTGTGGCTGTTGGACACTTGAAATGTAGCCAGTATGACTGTGGAACTAAATTTTTAATACTTTAGTTTAAATTTAGATGGTCACGTTTGGATCTTGGCTACCTATTGGACAGCTCAGCTCTAGAAAAATCCCTCTGGTAGTAGTATGGAGGATGGATTGATTGAGGGCAAGACTGGAGGGAGTTAGAAGACTTTTAACAATTCAGATATGAAATAATGTGGTCTCGAATTAAGGCTGGGAACATGAGAATGAAGTTGAGGTGACTAACTGGAGAACTACTTAGAAAAGGAAATGAATAGAATTTGGTATCTTATTTGACATGGAGGAGAGGCCCTGATCATGAGAAGAGAATGGTGGTACTTGGGAGTAGGAACAAATAAGAGAACTTAAGAAGATGAGTTCAAATCCAGAGGCTGTGGAGCAGTACAGCTTAGGCTGACATGGTAGACCGTAGGAAGTTGTGGCAACGTCTTGCTCTGACTCATAATATCGGTCTTCCATTACTATGCAAAATAGATTATAAACGAGGGTGGTCTGGACTAAAGTGGAGATAGCAGGAGGGTAGAAAAATGGGTGAATTCAAGTTAACGATAATCAGTGTTATTCAAACATAAGGGATCATGAAAGAGAACAGTCAATGAGAAATCCATGTTTTCTAATCTGATAGGGAAAAGGAAAGAGACAAATGACTTAATGATTGTTGAGCACCTATCAATTAGGTGCTATGCCAGATACTCTCACAAAAATTTTATCCCCTGTATACTAAACAGATTGGTGTTATCACGGTCAGAAAAGGATTGTCCAAGAAAAGAGCATTGTTAGTAGAGTTCTACTGCATGTATTTTGAATATAAATTATATTCTATGTGGAAGACCTAATTTTTGTACTTTTGTTGAGGAGATGAGAATGAGAATTAAAAATATATAGAAAGTGAGATTTAAAGAGCAATGCCTACTTATCTACCGACTAATGAGTAGTGGTAAAAGGTTTCTTTGGTAATGGGTAGTTTCAAGGTATTAGTTCTGATACTATTTCCTGGCTCACATAAATGGCAATAACTAAAAGGACTTTGTCCTTCAAAGTCAATGGGAAAATAAAGAATGTTAAACATGAAAGGATGCAAGCAGCAGGTATTGAATGTTATTACTCCAGATAAATCCAAATAAATTCAGTTCAATATTCCAACATATTTAAAACATAAAACAATAAGCCTGTTTATGTTGTGAGATAAGAAAATTGGAGGTTTGTCAAAATTAGTGATCCACATGATAGTTTAGTTTTAGAGCCTCTGTTAATTTCCTACTTACCATGGAACACTTCATCATGAGGTTCCTCTTTCTGATCCCACATATGTAAAAATATTTATAGCAATAATAATTCAATCTGATGTATTAGTTAAGGTAACACTAACTACTTTAACAGATAATCCTCCAAATCTAAGTGGTTTAATTCAATGAAAGTCTATTTCTCATTTACATAACAGTCCAGTGCAGGTGTGTGTGAGGCAGCCTTCCACATGAGACCCAGGCTCCTTCCATCTTGTGGATCTCCATCTCCTAGGGCCTCAGACACCTTTGCCTCTGGGCAGAAAAAGAGATAAACATGATGGGTGACACAAGAGCTTTTTATGGACCATTCCTCATTTTTCATAGGCTCAAAATCAGTCATATGACCTCACTTGGATGCAAATAGGGTGGGAAACATATTCCTTGGGTAGGCAACCTCTTCTCAGAACAATTTTACATTAGGAAAGGAGAGCACCAATCCTTGGTAAGTAGCTAGTCATTTCTATCACACCAGACTAGATTAAATTGATAATCCTCATGATTCTTCGGTATTTTTTTCCCTCTTTATATTATTTCTATATCATCAACTCTGTCTCTCTCTTGTCTCCTCCGACATCCTCAGGGCTAAGCATGTAGTTTACTCATATTTTCCAATAGTTTTACTGCGCCTGGCTGCCTAACTAGCCATGTTCAGAATCTTTTTTGGAATTTTTTAAAATGAAAAATGCACTTTATGAGATAAAGAAATACGTAAGTTCTGTAAACATACTTAAGTACTCTATAAGTCTAGAGTAATATTGTACAGAAATTAGCAATTTGGACCTCCATCGCTTCTTAAGAAGTACTGAAGTTAGCACCTCCATTATAGCTCAGCATTAAGGGGGTTACTAAGGAGTATCAAGGGATAAGAGATTTCACTGATTATATGGCTTAAAAATTATTAGACCTATGTTCTAGGGCTCAAGTAAAATTAATTCAATCTTAATTTTAACAAATATCTACCAACTTGCTGCTCTGTATAAGGCATTTCTATAAAGAATTTAAAGGATACAAAGAAAACAATCCTTGAGTCTGCCTCTGTCCTGAAAATTTTTAACCTTTATTGTTAAATAGCCCCTTATTGAGTCTGTTAAGAAAATTCTCACCAAAATACAGTAGTATTTTGAAACATGAAGCTACATGTTGTAGCCTTGGAAATAAAGAGCAGTGTGGCTCAACTCTAGCTAGTGACATATTTTAACATAGCCAGTGGTGATAAGTGCTATGGTCGTAGAGATTATTCAATAGGAGTCAAATCCTTAAATTAGGGTAACCAAAAAATGTGAAGATGATGCAAAAGGATATTTTAGAGGCTGCTTTCTAATTTTCACTCAAAACTCCTGCCAGATAAACTAGTAACCTTCCTGTCAAGAGAATGAAGCCTCCATTTCTTATATCTCCACTAAGCTTGAGCAAGACGATTAATTATTCACTATCTTATTTTTCACTCAACCACAAAATGAGAATAATCATTCCTACCCACTTACCTTCAGGATTAGTTCTGAGCTGATAGGAAAAATATCATTGTAAAGAAAATGTACTATTACATGGGTGGAGGCTTTCTTTTAGCCTAGCACTACTGCTTGTAGTGCACACACCTGGGGTGGAAAAAAGGAATCTGCCTTATTAACAAATGCGTAAAATTACCTGCTCTGCTCAAGTGCATATTTCACATGAAGGCTAAACTGGAGTGTGTGAAGCAAGAGCTGTAGAGTAAATTCATAGAATTGGAATGTGAATTCTTTGTAGGGTCTTTGGCAGAACTAACTACCAGGGAGTGCCTCAATGGGAGGTACCAGTGTCAAGGTTTCAGCAGAAGTTGGAATCTGCCTGCAATGAGCAGAAACACCAGCTACTGAGAATTACATCCTGATTTGGTTAACACTAGGGATTCTGAGCTCAGAAATTGGATCAGACACAGACCATGTGCTGAGGGAGTATCATAACTTTCCAAGGAGCCCTTAGATCTGGAGCAGGGACACCACATGGAGAGGAGGTAGGATGAAGTGTGTTATAATTCCAGGCAGGCACATGGCTGGGTTCTGGATACCGTTTTGTGGTAATGAGGACTTGGGCCAGTCCCTTAACCTTGACTTCTTGCAAATAAATAAAAGTGGATGGAGTTAATTTATGTTTTCTAATTCCCAGGGCTCTGGGGTGGTGGGTTCAGGGGAAAATCTCAGCTTTCAAAATGACTAATAGAAACTCTGCCTTTATTCAGAGTATGGCAACATAGCCTAATGGAAGCACACTTTATGTTGGGCTGGAAAGATTTAAGTTCAGCATAGTCACACTAATTATTTCATGTTAATAAAAGCTTATATTAGGAACTATGTAGATCTTTATAGAATTTTAATAACATGAAAATAGTTATTAAGGAATATAATTTTTGAAATTGTTTTAAGACAGAGATTACAGAAGAAGAGTAATAAAACTATATGTATATCAAAAGCATATATATGTATATATACCATTCTATCATTAATATATCTATAAATTTATACATCTATATCTATATCTATACAAACACATATATGATACATGATATAATGGTTGAGTTAAAAAAGATGCTCTTATGGCATAGAGAATGCATCAACAGTAATATAATGGCTATGTGTAGAGCCAGAGGGAAGATAAAATAATCAGGGAGATCATTTCATAAACTATATAAATGTCTAACCAATGTACTATATACTTGAAAAAGAAAATAATGCATATGTTCTTGACCTTAGTGTTTCAGTGAGGCTAACCAGTTGGATGGCAGAACTTTCCTCATTGCCTAGTTCCTTCTGGTTTTCAAGGGAGATGCCTCACCAGATGTGTGTTTACAAGAAGTAGAAATGCCTTTTGTTTTTCTGCTTTGTGTTATTTTCATTGCTTTTGGTGATCTGCATACTGTTATTGGCCTAGAATAATGTCATTGTCATTGTTTTTTCTTTATAAAGTCATGATGAAAATGGGAAACTGCAAACTGTCTTAAGTGAAATCAATCCAACAGTAAATTGTTGTTTTTAATGATGTAATTTTAAGAATAGTAATAATAAGTAGGATCCAGGATTTATGATCTCATTTCATATTCCTAGGAGGACGTAGAAGGACAGAAGGAAAGCTGCCATATTGGGAGGAGGTAGAAAGGAAGGAGAAAGAGAAAACCTATGCTTTGCCTTAAAGGAGAGTTACTCTAAGTATGTAAGTCCACTCACTGTTCCAAATGGACATTATTGAGTTTGATTATGCCATTGCAAAAAAGACACAGTGAGTTTAAAACCCTTTCATGTTTAGATTCTGGACTCTAGGGAAATTCTTTTCAACAATGGCATGGCAAGTTGCAATTCCATCTTAAGATCTGAAGGACATAGCTATGCATGAATCACTTCTGAAGTATTGGGAGGTTAGCCAAGCCCCAAATTCACTTGTGTTAGTTTTGGGTTTGTTTATACCCAACTATGCATGTCTGTCGCACCCAGTCCAGTAAGGCTAAGTAAACCAATGGCTGCTTTTATACTTGGGGTATTTCTGCAGCATTCATACCTCGTATGGGCCTCACTGGGGTAGCTTTATCCTCTGTCCTACTAGAGTCCTCCTAGGAGCATAAATTGAGAATTGTTAAATCCTGGGTTCTGCTAATTATCCCCATTTTTCTTAAAACAGGGGCGTCATTTAATTTATTCAAGCATTATTTTCTCTCACTAAAATATAACTGCTCTATCTTTCCTTAAAAACACAAGTGTGCCTTACATTTTCTGCTTTAGTGTTTAAAAGTACTTGCTCATACAGTTCTTCATTTTAACTTCAAAGCAGCCTTTCTTCCCCTCCCCAACCAATGTATCATTATTCTCATTATATCTCCTATATCCAGGATGCGAAGGGTAGGTGTTCCCAGGATGTATGTTTTGGATACACAAGGTTTAGAGAAGTAACTTCACTTGCAAATATTAACTTCAGATATATAGTTTTTATTTGATCATCTTTAAAGCTATTCTCAATGAGCAAACACATTTATTATACTTTGACATCAAAAAGTTATTTTTAAACTGCAATGACAATGTGAAGTCAATGATATTACATGTCTTCTGATGATGGAATATAATAAAACATATCGAAGAGAAATATTATCATTAACAAGACAATAAATTTGTATGTCATACTGTTAAGTGTTGCCTTTTGTAGTGAAATAGCAAGTTCTATGAGGAAGCCTGGATTGAATCCACAAATGATAGATTCTGCTGCTGAAGATTCTGATATCAGAATGTTTCAAGGAAATGGTCTGGCATATGAAAGAGTTACTGGCTGGGTAGAGAACAACTTTGCTTTCATATTTGCATGTTAATAAAATAATTTTGGAATCAGTCATTTGTTGAATATTAATTTTGAAGTTTTTGTATGGACATGGGTCTTCAATTCTCTTGAGTATATTTTTAGAATTGGAATTGATGGGTCACGCAGTAACATTATATTTAAAATTTTGACACACTGTCTACATGTTACATTGCCCACCAGCAATGTGTAAGGGTTCCAACTTCTCCACATCCTCGTTAATATTTATTATCTGTCTTATTAATTATATCTATAACAATGGGTGTGAAGTACTATCTTATGATGGCTTTGATTTGCATTTCCCTAATGACTAATGATATTGAACATCCTTCCATGTGCTTATTGGCCACTTCCATATCTTTTTGAAGAAATATCTATTGAAATTATTTTTCCATCCTTTAATTATTATTATTATTTTTATGGTTGAGCTGCAGAGTTCTCTATTCTGCATTTGGGTCTCTTACCAGTAAATGACTTACAAATATTTTCTCCCATTCTTGTGTTGTCTTTTCACTTTTTTGATGGTGTTCTTTGAAGCACAAAAGTTTTTAAATTTGATGAGGTTAACTTATTTTTTCTTGCCAAATTTGAAGACAGGAAGATTTACTCCCATGTTTTCTTCTAAGAGTTTTATAGTGTTAGCTGTTACATTTAGGTCTTTGATACATTGTGACTTAATTTTTGTATATAACCTGAAGCAGGCATACAACTTGATTCTTTTACATGTGGATAGTCAGTTGGTGCTATTCAAAATGATGAAAATCAAGTAGCCATAAATGTAAAAGATTATTTATAAATTCCCAATTCCATCCCATTGATTTATATGTTTATCCTTAAGCCAGCACCACAGTCTTGATTATTGTAGCTTTATATTGTTTTGAAAGCAGAATGTGTGAGTACTCCAACGTGTTATTTTCTTTTCTTTTTCTTTCTTTTTTTTTTTTTTAGGATCGTTTAGATAGTTGGGGTCCTTGGCAGTTCCACAAAAATTTTAGGATCAGTTTGTCAATTTCTGTAAAAAAGTCATCTGGGATTATGTTGAATCTGTAGATTGCTTTGGGAAATATTGGCATCTTAACAATATTCTCTCCCAATCCATGAACATGGGATATCTTTCCATTTGTTTCGATCCTCTTTAACTTCTTTCAAAGATGTTTTGTAGTTTTCATTGCACAACTAATGCACTTATTTTGTTCAATCTATTCCTAAGAATTTTATTTATTTTTTTGAGTCTGTGGTAAATGAAATTGCTCTTAATTTCATTTTTGAATTGTTGCTAATGTTTAGAAATACAATTAATTTTTACATCGTATTACTTTATATCTTTTTATGTTAAAATGTTTTGAACATCTTATAGATCTTATACATCTTCTATAAGAAGTATACAGAAAATATACTTCTATAACATCATTTTAATGACCTCATAATATTTCACCATGTTGACATACCACAATTAAACTTCCTTATTATTAGACATTTAGTTTCTTTTAAACTTAAAAAAGGTATAAATAGCTCTGATAAGTACTTGCCATCAAATCTTTTAAAACTTCCTGAGTTATTTCTTGTATATAAATCTTTAAAGTAGAACTGTTCAGGCAAAATATATGCACATTGGAGTTATTTGCTAAACACTGCAAAAATTGCCTTCCAGAAAGGTTATAAAGTTTTTACTTCTACCAAGGGTGCAATGCTTGATTCCCCGAATTCTCTTAAACTTTCAGTTTTATTTAAAAAAATACTTTGCTAGTTCAAAAGGTGAAAGATAAGTATCATTGCATTTCAATTCTCAGGAAGGTAAAACATTTTTTCCCAAATGTTTATTAGCTTAAAACATTTATTTTCTGTGAATTGTGTTGTTTCTTAGCATTGCAAGTTCAGCTTTCCTTAATTGTTTTGTAAAAGCAGTTCATATATTAAAGTCATAATACTATGCCTTTTAATATTTTCTCATTTTCCATTTTCATTTAGTTATGCTGTTTTTAGATGTACACACTTTTATTTTTTATGTTGTCAACTAATCAGTTTTTACTGCTTCTACTCTTGGAGTTTTGCTCCATCCTTCAAAGCTCCAGTGCTACCTCCTCAGGGGCACTTCTGTCCATTACAGGAAACAGCTATGACATCATCCTCTAATTGTTAGAGGGCCTATGTGGGCTCTGTTTAGGTGAGGTGTTCTTGCATTCGAGACCAAACCTCAGCCGCCATGGGAGTATGCTTTGCCCTGAGGTCAGCTTGACAGCTAGGGTATTTCACTTAACATCTCTCAGTTTATCTGTAAAATTTAGAATATTGGGCATCTAAAAGAGTTCCTCCAGGGTATCTTTCCAGGCTGGTAAACTACAACTTCCACTATTGGCTCTTTTAAACGTATTCGTTTTCCCACTCCCAATCTTCTGTGAGCTCCTTTGATCCCAGACTCAGTATGTGGCTGCAGTGCCATAGCTCTAGTTGACGCAGTGTTTGAGAATTGACGGGACTTGCCTTTTGACAATTAAGACTTGTCTGGGAAAATACAATGTCTTTGATGTAAGTTCTGTAGGTCGTGACACTTTCCTGTCTCAACCAAATTTCCTGCAAGCCTCCTTCTCCCTTGTCCGAGGTCCCAGAGTTGGCTTTTCTGGGTGGTCTGAGACTGTGAGTATCTGGAGAGGCGAAATATCTGATTTTGCCCTGCCAGTGGGAAGGAAGGTGGGGCGATCGCGGCCTCTGGCTGGGGACTCCAGGGTAGGATCTCGGGAACGCCTTTCGCTTTCCCCGCCCGCGAAGTTTGCAGCGCGCAGCGCGCTTGCAGAGAGAGAGAGAGCGAGAAGCTGTCTGCTGTCCCGAGGCTGGGCGCTGTCAGCTCCTCATCCATCCGCGTCGGCTTCAGCTTCAGCTTCTGGAGCAGAGAAGCCGCCCCCAGGCCGCCGGCGCCCGGCACGCGGGGCGGGGGCGCGGGTCTGCCGCGGGGCGGGCTCGGGGCAGCGCTCGCGGGGCGCGGGCGGACGGTGCTACCCGGCGCGGGGAGCCCGGAGCCCCTCTGCGGCGGCGGCGGAGGAGGGGGGAGGGCGGAGGGCGCCGCGGTATGGCTGCGGCCCCGCGGGCTCGGGGCTGGGCACCGCGGTCAGTCCCTCTGCCACCGCCACCGCTGCCACCGCTGCTGCTGCTGCTGCTGCTGCTGCCCGCCGCGTGCGCGGCCGCTCGGGAGCCCGCTGCAGCGGCGCCGCTCAGCCTGCACCCGCCCTACTTTAACCTGGCGGAGGCGGCGAGGATTTGGGCCACAGACACCTGCGGCGAGCCGGGGCTCGGCGGCGCGCGACCCCGGCCCGAGCTCTACTGCAAGCTGGTGGGGGGGCCCACGGCCCCGGGCAGCGGCCGCACCATCCAGGTGAGGTCCCGGGAGAGCGCTCGGGGAGGCGGGGAACCGGGGGCGGGTCGGCCACCTGAGGAGAAGGGAGTGCGCCCTTTCCTCGCGGGCGCTAGTGCTACTCAGGCGCCCGGGAAGGCCTTCCCCCCACCCCCGAAATTGCACGAGGGCGGGCGACCCCAGGATTTGGGCGCGGTGTGGCAAGGCAGGAGGGATCTCGTGGGAGCACCGCCCGCGCCGACGCGCCGCCCGGGGCGGGGATGGGTGAGGCGCGCCCGGGGCGGGGATGGATGAGGCGCGCTAGGTGGATGGATGAAGGCTGAGGTCGGGTTTGGGCGGGCAGAGGAGAAAGTCTGAGCTGCGCTCTAGGGATGCAGAGAACTGCGGTCCTGTCCTGCCTCTCTGTCCGTCACACAGGTGGCTCCCGGCCAGGCATTGAGTCCCTGCAGGGCTTCACGGGCGCGCCTCCTTCCAAGTCTTTCATCTCCCGCACCTTATTCGGAGAAGTTGCTAGCAGTTAGTTTCCGTGGTGTATTTCCAGAAAACTTTAGGGTTATGTCAATAGTATTTCTTCGATGTCACTGAAAAGATGCACTTCACCCCACTGCCTTAAGTGCCGCCATCCAGAGTCACTGGGGCAAAGGAGACTTGCAATGGACTGGGCGCTCAGAGTCCATCAGAGATAGTCACCGAGGACACCAGGTGTAAATGAGAAAGTCGCTGGTGCTTAGTTAGCACGTGGAGGTTTGCCAGGTCTTTACTCACCATCCTCACAATAACTCTGGGAACTGGATCAGGTGAGCAGGATAAGAAATGTGCCTATGTCACAAGGTAGGGCAGCTGGATTTGAACCCAGTCCTTGACTCCAAAATCCGCTTTACGCTGAGCCATAATTGCTCCTTCCCGCTCCTGGGAAGTGTTGCTGAGGAATAGGAAAGTGTTGACCGAAGAGGGAGTAATTTTGGAGCTTGGGTTCCAAAAGCGAAAGATAAATTGAGAATCTAGGTCAATGTTTTAGAAACTCTTTAGATTATGCACTTGCATAAATAACAAGTCGAACATGCAGTGCAGATACATGTTTATTTACTTATAAATTATATGTATGTATTATTTTATTAATATATCGTGTGTACTTAAAACACACAAAAATAGAAATTTAGCAGAAAAAGCTTTCAATATTCTTTATTAAAAGCCCGAAATAATTTTGCTTTCTCTAAATATTTTATTTGTGATCGTGTATAACCATTTATAAATAAACAAATATACAAATATAATCATGGGTATATTTTTGACAAGTTCAGTTTAGCACTCACAATTCAATTCAAATTTGTTATATATTAATACTTGAATTTAGTGCTTGTCATAGCTGAAAAGATACCTCAAAAGTATGTAGATTTAAATGGAAGAGGAATAATAGCATTGGCTACTGAGCTCCAAAACCAGTTACCTAATCTGCACACAACAGTGCAAAATCAAAATCTGGAGTCCCTTGTTTAAAAACTATTAAGAATTTCAAGATGGCAATAGCAGAGCATTAAACTAAGTGAAGAGCCTTTCTAAGTGACTGCACAGGTCTCATGCTATCTGAGTTCACTAAATCATGGTACTCATATTTCTGCCCCATCCTTAAATTATTCTAAAATTTTTTTAAAGCAGAAACTTGGCCAGTAAATGTTTGCTTTCAAATAATATTCAGTCCTTCCTGGTAGGAAGGTGTTGTGTTTAAATGTTTTAAACAATAGATTCGAAACACTACAACTCTTTTGGAAAATGTTATAAAGTTCTGTTTCCATGTTTTAAAAATGTGCAACTATGGGAATTTTTAGAGTAACACAGTTCCATATTTTTAGTGACAATATATGAAACATATCCAAACATCTATTTTTCAAAATGCTCTTTCCAAAGTATACATTTTTTACCACAATATTTATTTTTTTTACACATTGTTAAAACACTTCCATTTTGATAGAACAGAGTAAGTACCTCTACTGTTTTGTACATACCCGTCAGGTATGTACTGGCAGCAGCTTGCCATCCCAGAAAAAGCCAGCAAATTTGGAATGTTTATGGGGGAAAAAAAAGTGTAACATTCTTAAATGTAAAAAAAAAAAAAAAAGGTCTTTAAGTACTTTACCATGAAATAACCAGGGGACTGGTGTTGTCAAAAGAATTTCACAGTCACTCTCCATTTCAATAAAAGGTTGTAACTATTTTATGTAGGAGACTAGAACCCCCATTGTCTACTTAACAAGACACAAGTTAGCTTCGAAGTGGGTGATCAGATCATAGCCTGGTGGAATTTTTAGGACCATGGTGACTTTTGACCAGCTGACAGTGTGGACAGGGTGAAGGCCCCTATGCAATCCGTATTTGAAATTTTAGTAAAACTGAATTTCTTCATGTTTAGGTCAAATAAGCATAAACAGAAGTTTTAATATTCTCTTCTTGCATCCCACTGGCATACTCAGCTTTGGAGAGGGCTGTTCTAATTACGGAGAAAGTAAATGAAAGAAGAAGAAAAGACTCAAAGCAAATTTCGAATGTTTCCTCTATCTCAGTTTTGCCTAGAAATGGGGCAAGCCTCATTTTCATCAACTGGTATTTTTATTGAGCGTTCACAGTTAGATGCCACTGTTTTTGAAGTCCAGAAAAATCATGTTTCCTGTTCTGATTCCAGAACAGATCATTAAACCTGAGTTCACAGTCCTCGATAGAGTAGGAAGTGTTTTTTTGAGGTGACTCAGCAGGCTGTTTCTAGGCCAAGGTGTAGCCTGCAGAAAAAGAGTGCTATCTGGTATTAAGTCTTGTGCTTCCCTGAAAATAAGGGGTGAACAAAAGCTTTGCTGCATAGTGCTTTCTGCTCTCACTGTTGAGTACTTAGAAGGATGTACTCATTGCTGATATGAGAGGTTCTCAACTAATGAGAAGTGTGTTGGTGACCAGAAGGGGAAGCCAAGTTCCAGAGGCTAGGCTGTTAGACACTTGCAATAGCCTGGTGTTAGAAGCTTCTTGTATAGACCTGCCTTTCAGAGAAGTAAGGGATGGTGGGTGATGGGTGGAAGGAGGGAAGAGAGATTATGATTAATCAATTGGTTTTACCTGAGAGATGAGCATCTTGAATCTGCTCATGTATAGCTCAAGATGGGAAACAGAAGAGTTAACTAAAATTGTTCTATTTCTTTGAACTTTCTAAAAATGTCTTTGGGGCTGGCCAGGATTTAGAACTTCAGATCAGATTTTGCAAAATATGTAAAAACTAAAAGTCATGTCTTAGAATAAAACCTGATTCTATAATAACAATGCTGATATTTGATAGTAGCATCTATCAACAGGCAGGTGTTTTAAAAGTCTAAATTTGTTTGTTGTGTGAAAAATGTTCATTGTGGTTTCTCTGGACTTAAGATTTATTAAATAAGATTTTTATATGCTTGTTACTGTTTAGACATTAAGTTTTGGGTGTATGAGAGTTCTTTGATTCAGGAATACTGTCTGGTTTACAGTTGTATACCCAGTGTTTAGGACAAAAGGCTGGAACAATACAGGTGCTCAGAAAATATTGAATGAAAGGATGGTGGAGTGAAGATATTGTTAAAGGCTATAAAGAAGTTAATGTAAAAAGTAGTAGACAAGAAAATATGCAAATTAATTATTTTCTGTTTAAAAGTAATTACAACTGAAATATGTCACACTTTGTGCTTTAATTTTAAATATTTGCTAACCTATGGAATCTAAAGACATTATTTACTGACATCTGCTAGAGATGATGATAAAATGGAAGTCTGTGTCTGGAATATAACCATGTGTTTGGTTTAGCTTGGCATAAACACTATACTCAAAAGGAATGAAATGCACGTATTTACCAAACATATGATCTCAATTTTGTACATTAATATTCAATACATCTTTTATATTTTCCTTAATTACATTTTGATTTATGCATAGGAATATGTATCTAATCTGAGTGATATTGATAGAGAAGCACACACATATGAGTTATGGCTGAGAGTGAGAGTGTTTGCCACGAAGCAACCTCAGTTGTATGTATTATTTGGACTAATTGCCATAAACAGGAAACTCAACTTTACTAAGGTTCTGTTTATAGAACTATTGTGAAAGAGAACTATTTGTTAACTTCAGCAAGGGCCTTTTCCTTTGTGAAATTGATGCAAAAATCTTGAGCAAGGGTCAGGAAACCTATGATTTTACTAAGTCCATTGATATATTTGTCACAATGATTGATAAGAATCATTCTGAGACTTCAGACAAATGACTACAATCATCAATTTAAGGATAAATGATCCCTTTTAAAAATGATTTTCCTAGTAGTTGTTCTGTGTTTGTGGACATTAACCAACGTTTAGTGTTGAAAGTTATGTACAAATCTTTTGAAGAAAACAGACATAAATGTTTTTCTTTGGAGAGCCAGGTTCAATTACCAGTGAAAAAAGACATGGTTCCACAGGCTAGAATCTCAGCAATTTAAATTTGTTCCTCAGAAAATCACAGACTACTGGGGCTCAGGGCTCTTCAGAGTTGCTAGCGAATATTTAGAAGTATGAATGTTCAGTCCTTGAATTGTAAGATTTTACTTCATGCTCTGCATTACATGTACCACTGAGAGTGTGGATTATTTAATCTTAGAAAAAGAAATATACAGTCATAGGGAAAGGAGAGGATAAATGTTATTAGCCCTTTTAAGAAGTCTGTACCTAACTATGATAGAGAGATAGCTGTGGATTTTATATCTTTAGTGCAGATGTCAATGTGAAATCTGCATGTTTTATTCACATCTTTTATCAATACTAGATTGAAGCATGTGAGTCATTTTACACAACTTTATTGAGGCACATACTTTAAGTACTGTAACATGCATCCATTGTAAGTGTGAAACCAATAATTTTTAGTAAATTTATAGAGTTGTGCAGCTATCCCTAGAATCTCATTTTAGAACATTTCCTTCAGCCCCCAGATTTCTCTTGTGCCAGTGCACTCAGTCTCTGCACCTGTCTCCACGAGGCTGATTTCTGTCTCTAAAGATTTTTCATATCTAGAAATTTCATAGAAATAAAACAAAGCAACACACATGGTCTTTTGTGTCTGACTTTTCTCATTTGGCATAATGATTTTGAAGTTCATTCATATTGTATTTCATGAATTATACTGCCTCATATATTTGAGACTATTTTGTTTGGTGTAGGTATATTTAAATTGTATCTTCTTGATGAATTGGTCCTTTTTTTTAATGTGTAACATTCGTCTTTAGCTATTAGAACAATTTTTGACTTAAAGTCTATTTTGTCTGATATTAGCATAGCCACCCCAGTTCTCTTGGTTTCTATTTGCATGGAATACCATTTTCTGTCCTTTCACTTACAACTTATTTGTGTCTTCGGATCTAAAGTGAATCTCTTACAGACATCATATATTCGAATCTCCCCACAACCTCTCCCCCAATCATGTTCCAGTGCTTCAGGATAGAACCGCCAGACTGGAAGCTGCTGGCACTGGAAGACATTACACTGAGGGGGCTGGAACCCTTTCCCTTTGCCTTTGGTACATTACAGGCACTGGGACCACACTCCCGATCCCTACCAAGAAGAGGAGGGTTGTTTGTTTTCTTTTAATCCATTCTTCCAATCTCTGCCTTTTAATTGATAGTCTAATGCATTTACATTTAAACTGATTACTGATAAGGAAGAACTTTTGCCATTTTTCTGTTTGTTTTCTCTATGTCATATTTCTTTGGTTTCTCAATTTCTCCATTACTACCATTTTTCGTTTAATTTTTTTTCCTAGTGTACCATTTTTATCTCTTCATTCCTTTTTCTGTATATGTTTTAGTTATTTTCTTAGTGGTTACTCGAGATTACAATTAACATCCTAAATGTATAACAATACAATTTGACAGTCTAATTTAGCTTTGATGACATCTAAAACTCTGCTTCTCTACAGATCTGTCCCCCACTTTTTATGATATTATTGTCACAAATTATATTTTTACACATTGCTGCCTATCAACATAAATATATAATTGTTGTTCTATGCATTTGTCTTTTAAATCATGTAGAAAAAAATACAATAATGCTGGCTTTTATATTTATCTGTATAGTTATCTGTACTGGTGTTCTTTATTTCTTTAGATGGCTTTGAATTACCATCTAGTGTCTTTTCATTTTAGCCCAAATGATTCCCTCTAGCATTTCTTATAGGGCAGGTCTACTGGCAACAAGCTTCTTCAGCTTTTGTTTATTTGAGAATGTCCTAATTTCTCCCCCATTTAGAATTCTTGACTGAAGATTCTTTCTTTCAGCATTTTAAATATGTAAATTCACTGCCTTCTGGCTTTGATGCTTTCCAATGAAAAACAGGCACTTAATCTTATTGGGAATCCCTTGTATGTAATGAATTGCTTCTCTCCTGCTGTTACAAGATTTTCTTTGTCTTTTGACATTTTGATTATAATGTGTCTTAGTGTGGATCTCATTGAGCTTATCCTACTTGGAGTTTGATGAATTTCTTGGATGTGTAGATTCATATCTTTCATCAAATTTGGGAAGTTTCAATCATTTTCTCAAATATCCAGAAGCCTCTTTCTCCATCTTCTCTCCTTCTGAGATTTCCATAACATGTATTGTTTGTTCATTTTATGGTGTCCTACAGGTCTCTAGTCCTTTTAAATTTTCTTTATTCTTTTTTTTTATCCACAAGCTGAATTATTTCAATTGACTTATCTTCAAGTTTGTCAATTGTAGGTTGTCGTGAAAAAGTTTATTCTGACAGTTTTTGCAAGATTAATTTTTTCTTCAGTGGAGAGACAGGTCCTTAAAGCTCTTCCCTCCTCATATTGTTTTTTGAGTTCTTCCTTACTTGCTGGTACCACAGATGTTCTAGGGTCACTAATTTTTTTTTTACTCTGGCCTTGGAACCAACTATTTTTTTCAAGGAGATTTTATTTTATTTTTCATTTTCAGTTAGGTGTGGTGGCTGAAAACCAAGATCTGGTTATGAGGTATGGTAATTTGTTACTGGCATATTATTGCTTCTAGACTCTCTCTGTGGACAGAGCTAGAAAATATTTGTATACCTACTAATTCCTATATGTACACACATCTACATTAGAAATACAGTTGATTTTTGCATGTTGATCTTTTATCCCATGACCTTGCTATAGTTTTTGGTAGACTCTTTAGAATTTTCTACGTACAGAATTACCTGTGTTTTATTTACTTTTCTCCTATTTGTATGCCTTTCTATTTCTTTTTCTTTTAACTTATTTATTCATTTACAAATACTTATTCAGTGGCTCTTAAATGCCAGGCACCATGCTAGATGCTGGGGATACAAAGATGATCAGACATTAACTTTTTGTAGATGATTAAATTTCTTTTAAATTTAAAAAAAAAATTTCTGTTTCTTTAAGGAACAGAGAAACTCCTATAAGGGAAAATATAATGTCACCTCATTGTACATATCAAACTACTTTCACTTAGAGGTGAAGAACTCTGGCTCTGTAATCATATAGACCTGAGTTTGAATTCTAACTCTATCAGCTCTTTGACCTTGAAAATTTGTATAATCTTAGTTTCTTCATATATAGAACAGAATTAGTAATCTCACAGGTTTATTGGGAGGATGAAAATCAATTAGTATATTTCTTGGCACATAGTGCTTAATGAATGCGATTTTTCATGGAGTAAAAAAAATTTTTAAGTAAGCCTTCTAAAGTGGTAAGCTACAAAATTGATTTGTCAAAATAGTTATCTAAAATTTTTGAGTAAAAATTATTTTAATAATGAGATGTACAATACATTATATACTGAACATATTTGGCATGCTCAAATTTCCACAGACATTAAGACTTCTATATCATTCTATAAAATAACAATGTTAAATTGTTTGGTACTATGTTAATAACCAGTTTAGATATTATATATTTATGTAGGGGTGCACTTTTTTTATCAGCTAAAGTAACATTTTTTGGGAGGAGGTATTAAGTTTTCGAGATTAATTTTGGTAGTAATAATATATTCTTCCAGATCATAAATTTTTATCTGGTTGAGATTAAGTCTTTCATAAAACCTTTTTAACTTTTGCTTACCATTTTGGAATCATTTGCCTAGTGAGGAAAGGATTTATTAAATGGTACCTCAGTGGTCTTAGTCAATAAAATTGCCCATGGTTGTATTGTATATATGGGTTGCTGGCCAAGGGACAAGTGGGGGCTGAAATCCAGCCATGGGCAGGCTGTATTTATTCAGAGGCAGAGAAACTTTTTCTGCTTCACAAAAAGAGAGTTATTTGGATGAACTAGTAGAGCCTTTACTAGATGCCTCATGCCAAAGTGGTGGAACCTGCCCTGGGAAAGCCAACTCATTGAATCCCATGTGTCCTGCCAGTTTTTCAATGTCATAAGCATATTATTTTTTCTTAGTGATTTCCCTCTACTAGATGCTCAGAAAATACATTTGGAATTAGTAAATTAATATTAGATAGAAATGGGTTTTAATTAGATTATCTATACACATCCTAACTGTGAGAAGTGGGGGAAATAAGTGATTATCCATTACTTTCATGTCCCACCACATATTGCACGTACTGTGTATGGGAGTGATACCAAATACAGGGGACAGAATGGTGAATAGGGGGAGCAGCCTAGTAACCAGGGACTTGCTCCCCTGCCTAGTACAAGGTGTTAATTTAACACACATATAACGTTTACTGATGTTGGGCACTGTTCTAAAACACCTCACATATACTAACTTCTTAAATCCACACAACATTTTATGAAGGAGGTACTCTTAGCATGCTCATTTTAAACATGAAGAAACTGAAGCACAGAAAGGTTAAGTGATTTGTTTAAGGTCACACAGCTAGGATGTGGAAAAGCCAGGCAATGGCTGCAGAGTTCATGCTCATACCCATTGTGTTATTCTGCCACTGCCACAGCAGCTACTCCTCCCTCAGAGTTCCAGCCAAACTTTGCATCACTTCTCTAATTCTATTCATCACCTTGGAGGAATTTATTTTCATATCTGTATCCTTATTAGATCATGTACTCTCTAAGTAGGGGACCACATTTTTCTGCTCATGTCTGTCTCCCCGGCACCTTGCCATATATACTCCATTGATACTTTCTGAAGATATGTTGAAAGGGCAACACCATCATAGAATTTTCCTACCAGGACAAGATGTCAATGGAAGTGCTGTTTGCCAAAAACATGTGAATTTCAACAACTTGCCTTTGGAAGACAGGTGTGCTCCTGATATATTGAATTTTAAAGTAGTGTCTGATGCAGTGGCTAAGACTAGTAACTAGGTCTGGTCACCAGAAACTAGAAGGGCAAGGAAAGATCCTTCCTCTGCAGGTTTCAGAGGGAACATGGTCCTGTCAATACTTTGATTTCAAATTTCTTTTAGCTCTCAGAACTGTTGTTCTAAGCCACCCAGTTTGTGGTATTTTATTTTGACAGCTCCAGGAGGCTATTACTCTACAGTAACTGTCTCAGTTCATTTTGGCTGCCATAACACAATGCTTTAGAATTTCTCACAGTTCCGGAGACTGGAAAACCCAAGGTCAGGGTGTGGGCAGATTCTGTATCTGGTGAGGACTCAGTTCTCATTCATAGACTTTTGTCTTTTTGCTGTGTTCCATGTGGCAGGAGGATGAGACATCTCTCTGGGGCCTTTTTTATGAGGGCACAAATTCCATTCATGTACATAGAGCCCTCATCCTGATAGGAATTATTTAGGTTAGGTCTCAACATAGGAATGTATATGTGTAGGGAGGAGAGACACAAATATTCTGTCCATAGCAGTAACTTTAGCTTTAAATCAGGTAACCAGTCTTTCAGTCAGTCAGCAGTATTTATAAACCATTCAGGAAGTGAGTGTTATCTGTATGGGACAGTGGCAGGATGAAGGCACTACCTGGGTGGTTCTAGGGTCTCTGCTTTTGAGACTTTGCAATCTGATAACTCAAAATATGTTAACTCCACAATCTGATAACAGAATGAGAAGAGCTCGTGTCTAAACAAATATTTAGAGATTGCCCACATGAAGAGTGTATCAGAGCGGCATAAAGTGAGAATCACTTAATGTGGATTGGGCAGAGGAGGTTCAGGGATGATGGGTACCTGTGAGCCTTGGATCCCTTTTCTGCACAGAACCCAGTGGTCAGATGATTCCTTCACTAGTGAGGATTTTGGGGCTGTGTCAGGAGACCAACAGGGTGGGATAATGAAATGAAAAGCCTGATTCTCTGTTTTTTGGGATTGGCTTTGCAGAGACTAAATATTGCTGAGGATTTGGGTACACAAAAGACATTGGTCACAAAGGTTCTTTATAAGGCAGTTGCATAGTGATTTGATGAGAACACAAAAATTTCAGACTTTCAGATTTTCCTATATGTCTCATCTGTCTCCAAGTAGCTTTCCTATTTCATTGTGACAGCTGATCACTTAATGTATCTTCAATGTGACATTGATTTTAAATGCTTTTATGAACCAGAAAAATTAGCAGGAAATGCTAGAAGATCTCGTTGGGAAAATCTTTTAGCAAGGTTGCCATAAACTAGTTGAGTGTTCTTTCTTTTGTTTTATTTCATTATTTTAGATCAACTCAGTAGACTTTTAAGTAAAAATATAGCTATCGAAGTCACTCTTTCTAATGGAAATGCGAGGACCTGATGAAGTCTTTGTTCCCTCTCTCTCAACACCATGCTGGCTTTGAAGCAACTAACTCTTTGCACCCCTTACACATTTGGTGTTATGTGCAGACTCGTTTATTTTGATTTCTTACTTGCCTTGTTTTGGGAGTATTGTTTTTCTCTATTACATATAGAAACTGTGACTATAACTTAGGAAAATTGTAGCAGAAACAAATCACAGTAGAACTGTTTGATTACCCATAGGAAGATGAGGTCAAAGACCTTTGGAATCATCACTGAAATGTTTGTAACCGATGGTCCTTCATATTCACTAAAGATAAAATAAAAAGGGCAATTTAATGTTGCAGCACAAAGGGTTCATTTAAGATCACCTATGGAGAAGGACTTTCTGTGCAAATTGTGCTGTACCACTGAAATGATTTTTAAAGAGGTGGTTAAAGAGTCCACATCTAGGTCAAAATCCTATGTGTGATTTTTTAGGCCCAACCATAGGCAGTTACAAGTCATTGACTGGCAGGCTTCCTGGGAGAAGCTGCCCTCCCTACACCAACCAGCCTTGTGCGCAGTGATTTCATTGCAATTTTCTGAAGGGAGCTGCAGTTAACAATTCAGGCTCCTCTAGACCAGCCAGCCTTGCTTATATGCGTATCTACATTCTCAGCCTATGAGCCTCTATTCAGAGGTCTCCACTGTGGTTACTTCCTAGCGGCCTCCACTAAGACTTCTTATTGGAGAGCTATGGCTGAGGCGCTTTTCCCCACTCTGACTCAGTACTTTTCTACTCCTCTTCCTTTTCTTCTCCTTACCCCTAATCCTCTGGGGCCATAAAAAGGCAAGAGCTTTTTGTCTGGTGCTTCTTGGCAATGAGATAGTTCTCCTGTTATCTGATCCTTGACTGTTGCTATTCCATGGGGGGGGGGGGGAATAAAATACCAAGGAGCTGGCATGTTTCTCTTGCCTACAGTGTCCCAAAAAGTGAATACAGTGTTGATTATCACTTTCAGATTGACTCATCATTCTCACTGACCACCTCAACACCTGGAGGCTTGACAGGAGCTGGTAGAGTGTCTTTGTGATGACTCCTAATGTGTTCTCATCTTCTTAGGGAAGAACTGCCACCTTTAGACACATGTGTACACACATTTTTGTGTAATATTCATCCACTCAAGTATTTAACATATATTTATTGACATTCATGTGCCAGGCACAAAGAATAGGGATATAATTCTGAACAAGGCAGAAAAGTCCCTGCCAACATAGAGCTAATATTCTCTGGGGAGACTGCAACCAGTGAGTATACATACATATACAATGATTTTATATTGTTATTGTGTTTTAGAATATACAGTATTAATGAAGGGAATCTTCTCTAGGTTGAGCAGATGGCAAGGCTCATTTAAAGAGGTGTTGATGGTGCAGAAACATGAGGGTAGAGAGGAAGCCAGTCCCGTGAAGAGGGTAGGCAGATGTGTTCCAGGCAGAAAGACCAACAGGTACAAGGGCCCTGAGGTGGGACATGCTTAGTATGTCCTAGGATCTCAGAAAGCCATGCTGCCCTAGTTGTTACACACTTTGAATCTTATACCTGCATGAAAATTCTGTGTTCTTTCCAAAATTTATAAAAATTTTATTTTTTTGTATGTATCTATACCCTTTCTGGTCCTCAAAATAATTTAGGTGACTGATAAAATTTAAAAAAGAATGAACAAAAGAGTTAAGAAGATTGGGACAATGGGAAACTAAAGCAGTAAAAGAGTATAATTATTTTATAAGAAGATTAAAACAATAAATAAAGGGAAATGAGAGAGAAAAAAACTTGGTTTGAGGACTGAATCAGGTCAGGTCAGACTATCATCCTTTTGAGGATATTATCTGTCTTTTAGCAGGTCAACAATTGATGGTTAAATGGATAAATGATCATGGCAGACCTGTTTTCATAAATCAAGGTTTTGGTATAAAGTTCTTAAGAGGAGGTACTTTGGGTTTGGGGCATTGAGTGGGCAGGCCTAAATGTGACCTGGCCCACCTTGTAAGCCTGAGTTTGTTTTAGAGCAGACCACTTACATGCAACTTACAGGTCCTGAGCCACCCCTTATTAACAGTGAAATGCCAATACAACATATAGGGAACAAGTGAATAGGGGGAGAAGTAAAAGGAAAAGGTATGCATTAAAATATTGGTTTTAAAACTTCCGGAAAGAACTTTTTATTTTTATGTGAGGCCACCCTTGGTTGACCTCACAGATTGCAATGACCTTGTCAGTTTACAATCCCTTATTTTTTATTTTTTACTCCTACAACACATGGTCTTCCTAGGTGGTCTCCCATCCAAGTACTAACCAGGCCTGACTTTGCTTAGCTTTTGAGATCAGATGGGATCGGGCTGGTTTGGACTGGCATGGCCATAGACTTGTTGTTGTTGTTGTTGTTGTTGTTTTTTAAAGCAGGAAACCCATTGGTCCTAGAACCCCAAAGTAGACTGTATGGTAATAATTAAGAACATGGGCTTTGGAATCAATTGAGCTCACTCTGCAAGCAGCCCTTCCTAAGGGTGTGACCTTGGGTGAGGAACCTCTCTAAGCCTTGGTTTTATCACCTGTAAAATGGGATAGAATATCTTTTAGTTTATAAGGTTATTATGAAAATTACATGAAGTAAGCCATATATACCTGGAACACAGTTAGTATTTAATAAATGATAACTCTAATTAAAGGCTGTTGAGAAACCTGTTTTAGTAAAAAAAAAAAAAGTCAAAATAACAAGGCATTGATAAAAGGGGCCAGGTTTGATAGGTGGAGTAGATAAAAGAAGGTGTTCTTGTCTCGGAAATCTCTTTGAAATGAAAAGAACTCATAATGAAGAAGCATGTCATAGACAGAAAAATGACCATCATTTTCTTTTTTTTTCCTTCTGATTTGGTTGTGATGGAAAGATAAGAAAGGAAGGTTGGTACCTGAAGTCTCTGAAGCTAGAGAGGCTCTGTCTAAAGATGGGAGAGCTAAGCTGAGCATGATTGGAGCTTCCTGGCCAGAGCAGGCAGGTGGTCAGAATTTAGGAGGTGAGAGAGGGTTCTGGGAGGCTCTGAAGGATGGAACAAATAGATTTCCATTAGAGGGGAAGAAACAAGTCTAGATCTAATTGTACAGTGCTTTCTAATGAGTTTAGTGCCCTAGGAATGAGCCTGTAGATTCCTGTTTTTTGGGGTTTTTTTTTTTGAAATCAGAGTTCAGCTTCTGATCTTAAAGGTAAAATTATACACGGACACACACAGACACACAGATACACAGACACACAGATACACACACACACACACACACACACACACACACACACACACACCAGTCCATGTCTGGGACTGCTCCTTCTCCCCATCACTAACTAACTTGTGTATCACTTTCTGGTATATTTCCTGAAGTCAGTAACAAAATAGTTTATGCCATTTTAGTTTATGAACTAACCAAATAAATATTAAATGCCTCCCCTGTGCCAGATATCTTTCTAGGTAGTGAACAAGTCCCTGGCTCAGGGCATTTACAATCCAATAAAGATGATAGACAGTGAAAAAGCAAATGATATGATTCCTGCTTAGAAGGAAGAGTAAGAGGATAAGTGCATAGAAGTAGAAGGTAGAGTGCAGCTCTGCTTTAGATGAAGTTGATAGGAAAGACCTCTTGGAAAAGAGACTTAAGTCTTGGAGAAGCATGTTCCTGGGAGCGGGAATAACAAGTACAAAGGTCCTGAGGCAGGAACATCCTTGGGGTGAATGAGGAAAAGCAAGAGGGTCAGTGTGGGTCGAGTGGAACAAGTGAGAGGAAATTGAGTGGTTGTTTATTTTAAGCATGTGTTTATGTCCTGATGAGAATAATCCAGTAGAAGGATAAATTGAGATGCAGGAAGGTATGTGTATTTGGGGGTATAACTGCAGATGCGAGATCCTTGAGCAGACAGGAGGGACAAGATTCAGGGAGTGTGTGTGTTGGGTCAAGGTTCTGGAGCACAGACAGCTTCTCTGTAACAGTGGGTGGCAAGGTGTGTGTGGGCACAGATGCAGGGAGGTTTGTGGATTAGGACGATGAGCAAATTCGGTAAATTATCAGTGGAAAGGAAGAGGGCAGAGGTTTGAAGAGCATGGGGAATGTGTGAAATAATTTCTACGAGAGTGAAAGAAGGAATATAGTAAAACACTACACCAGTATGGAAAAAACACAGTTCTACGTTGTTTGTGGATGAAGAAGACTAAAAGTGTCTTCCTTACCTGCCTAACTCACAGGTAGATGGTGCCCAATGGGAGAACACATGTTCCTCTTTGGTGCCTCTGTCTCTCCAGTCTGTAAAAAAGTCTTATGATTGTAATCGCCTTATAGATTTGTCATGACAATTAAGTCAGCATGTACCAAGGGCAAGGTGCCATGTCTGGCACATGGATGTTTCCTTTTGTCATCACTACCATCAATGAAGCTACTTCTGTGGCTGTGGCTACAAGAACCTTCGCAAGTGGCCCACCTCAGACGTGCTTCGTCGCTATGGCCTCTGCATCCCAGACTGCAGAGGGAGAAGAATCACCTGGGGCGCTTTCTAAAATTTCTGATTCCTGGCTCCAACTAGAGACGGTGATTCTGTAGGTCCAGGGCAGGGCCCAAGATCTGTACTTCCATGGTTTTGATGGTGGTGCAATCACTTTATGGACGGCATCTTGTGTCCTCACAACCGCTGCATAACAGTGGCAGTGTTAGCTCATTTTTACAGAGAAAACAGAGTTCGAGGGAGGCTAAAAATTTGGCTAACATTTTGAAGTTGTAACTAGTAGAGGCAGGATTTGAACCTCCATAATTCTGCTCAAATATGCATCACTTTGAAAAGAATTAAAAGAACTTGGCCTGAATGGAAATAATTTTTGAGTAATACGTATAAATTTTGCAGACATTTGTTTATCTGCCTTAAAAAATATATTTGGAAGCAACCTTGAACCCTTTGTTTTTTAGATCTCTCACGTCCCCAGCTCCAGGAACCCAGCACACTAGAGACGGGGTAAAACCAGTGTGGGGTTACAGGGCTGGGCACTTCCCTGTGCTTTGTACTCAACCTTCACCCCAACATGTGTGGACATTTAAGTCTTCAGGAATTTTACAAACACTTGTCTTTTGTGCTTCTCAGTTGTGCTTTTGTGCTTCTCAGAAGGGAGAATATGCTAAACAATGTCTTTGCAAAGGATCCATTCCAAATTTGGATGGGCACACTCCACAATGTTCTCCACATCGGGGTTCCAGCTGGCTTGGGTTCTGGCACTGGAGATAATGCCTTCAAGGCACATAACCTTGGGAACTTTTGTGAGTGATGGCTAGGAGTAGGGTTCGTGGCAGCACGAATGTGGTTATACGTAATGGGGCTGTTCGTGGATGAACGTAGTTAAGTGTTCATCTTGCTGGAATTTTTGTGCCTGCCAATAAGAGCATGCATCTCAGCTTCTGTCAGATAGGGTTCTTTCCTGAGCTGAGTCTCTTTCCATGTATCTGGTCCTTGGCAGATGTTTGGAATATCACATAATTGCTTTTCCACTGCATCTCGCACTTCATCCATATCTAAGACAGGCTCTTTGCTGTAGCTCACAAAGCAGTCAAGCCAGGATGGAAAGCTTTCTGGGCTATCCAGACCCCCCACACAGGTCCTGGTTCCTGCACATCCTGGCTTTGTGGTTTGAGGCACTTCAGCTCTTTAAGTCTTCACTTCTTTGTCAGTAAGTTTTGAGTACTTTAATATAAGCCTCAGAGTGTTTCAAAGATTAAGTAAAATAAAGCATTGTGTGCCACTCCTGGGTACCCACACTCTCCCTTTATCTTGATCCCAAAACCTTTGGGTAATATTTGGTGTTTTAATTACTTCTCTTGCACTTAGGGGCAGGATCCAGCTCTTAGTGTTTATTTTCACGCCAGCATCCAATGCAGTGGAGGCAATTCGGAAAAGTTGAATAAATGAATGTTCAAACAATACAACAGAAGTTATGTTAGGGAGCAGTGCTATAATCCACCTCTAGTTTTTTATGACAAGACAGCGTTTATATTGTAAATTCTGTTGCAAGGTATTATATATGAGAGACTTTTAGTTAAGGAGAATCATTAAAAATGTTAGCAACCAGGAGAAACTATTTTTTCCCATCCTCCTGAAGAAGTATAGGTCACTCTGTGTACCTTTGGGCAAACATTGGCTTATCCTCTGAGGTCCTCCAGCCTTGGAACTTAACTCCAGCTGTTCATTTGAACAGTCCTGTCAACTTTCTTTCTAACCCCTTCTATTACATTAGCTATTTACCATATGACTCGGCTAATATTAGCCTTGACACAATTCAGAGCATGAGTCCCTTGTTCTGTTTATCTTTACTTTTCTCATCTCTGGAATTGTGTCTGGTACAGAGTAGACGATCATTACAGGTTTGTTGCTTGGATGGATGAATCATTTAACACAAAAGCCACCTTGTTCTTTCTCCCCCTCATCTCCAGCTTCTGCCACTTTTTGTACTGCTTCTAATTATTTATGGTTATTTTTAAAATATTGGATATCAGGTGCAGAATTGGGTTATAGATTATTCAGAACCCTCAGTTGTGACATGCTTTTATCATTGGTCCTTGCGTGGTCTGCTTTAATACATACGTGAATGGAAGGATTTAAAAAAATATAATGAGGATTCATGAACTTGCTACCAAAACCAAAAATAAGGCCTTGTTAATAACTTATGTCTAACCATATGGTTTCCCTACCTCCAATCTCTCTGTTTTCCATAATCTGGGGTAACCATCATCCTGAATTCTTTATTAATTTTCCTTTTTCTGTCCTTTTAAAATAAATTTTATTACATCTATATATTCCAAAAACAAAATGCCTTTCATTCTGGTTGCTCTTAACTTTATAAAAAGTATATCATACTTAAAAAAAAACCCTGTTATATTGCTAAGATTCATCCATGTTATTGTATATATTCATTTATTCATTATTGTTCATATATTCATTCACTGTGTGAATATACCACTGTTGATTTATTCTCACTCCTATGGCTGGAAAATTAGGTTATTCCCAGGATTTTGCTCTTATGAACAGTGCTGCTATAAATATTCTTGAATATGATGCCATCAAAGTTGTGCAAGAGCTTTTTCTGTTTTGTTTTGTTTTTGGGGTTATGAGCATGAGAGTAGAATTTCTGGATCATAGTAAATATAAAATTTGACTTCAGGATGTAATGCCAAAACCGTTCCCAGTGTCTTTGTGCCGATTCCTACTACTGCCACACCACATCCTTTCTAATATTTGTTATTCTCAAACTTTAAATTTGAGCCTATTGACATACAGTTGGCCAACATCACTAATCATCAGAAAAATGCAAATTAAAAACACAATGAGATATTACCTCACACTTGTCAGAATGACTGTCATCAATAAATCAACAAACCAGTGTGGTGAGGATGTTGAGAAAAGGGAACCTTTCTACACTGTGGGTGGGATTACAAATTGGGACAGCTGCTGTAGAAAACAGTATGGAGGTGCCTCAAAAAATTAAAATTATAGCTGCCATACAATCTAGCAATTCCACTTCTGGGTATTTATCTGAAAAAAAAAATACAAACATAGTAATTTGGAAAGTTATATGCACCCCTATGTTCATTGCAGCATTATTTATAATAGCCAAGATATGGAAGCAACCTAAGTGCCCATCAATAGATGTTTGGATAAAGAAGTGGTACATACATACAATAGAATATTACTTGGCCATTAAAAATAATGAAATCTTACATTTGCAACAACATGGATGGACCTGAAAGGTGTTATGTTAAGTAAAATTAGTCAAGCAGAGAAACAAAAATACCGTATGCTCCTCATATATGTGGAATCTAAGGAACAAAATAAGCAAACAAACAAAATAGAAACAGACTTACAAATTCAGAGAACAAACTAATGATTGCCAGATAGGAGGGGGTTTGGGGGCTGGGTGAAAAAGGTCAAAGGATTAAGTATAAATTGTTAGTTACAAAGTAGTAAAGGGGATGTAAATAATCATTATGCTGTACAGCAGAAACTAATATAAAGTAGTACTGAATGTCAACTGTAATTGAAAAAAATTTGGTCCTATCGAATGGGTATAAAACAGTACAGCACCCTAATCACTAATGATGGTGATTGTGAACATTTCTTCCAATGTTTGTTGACGTGTTTCCTCTTCTGTAAAATGCCTATTCTCACTTTTGCCTTTTTTTTTTCTGTTAAATGGTTTATATTTTCCGATGAGAATTCTTTGTTGATTTTCTGATGAGAATTCTTTGTTGATTTTCGGCCCTTTGTTTAGTTATTGATTCTTGTGAATAATGAACTGTCACAAGACTTAGTGGTTTAGAACAATGATAAATTGTTTTTTTTCTCATAGTTCTGTGAATTGATTGAGATCCACTGAGTGATTCTTCTGTTTCATGTGGTATCAACTGGTAACTCAGTTGCATTTAGCTGCTGGCTAGGATGAACTGGATGGTCCAAGAAGGCTTCACTAACATGTCACATGTCTTGGTGCTCTTCCATGTGTCCTCTCCATTTGGTTACCTTGGGCTTTGTCATAGCACGGTGATTTCAGGGTAGTTGGACTTTTTGTGTAGAGGCTGGCTTCCAAGAGAAAGGAGGCAGGGTCTGCGGGCCCTCTTAAGGCCTTTGTTTGAAAATCCCAGACTACTACTTCTACTACAGTGAAGCAAAAATAAAGTCAGTTTGTATTCAGTGAGAGAGAATAGCCTCCAGGGTAAACAACCTCCATCTCTTGATGGGTGAAGTGGCAGACACACTAGAGAGAGAAAGAGTTGATGATGGCAGCCATTATTGGAGACTATCTGCCACTCACATATTGTGAAGAGACTTTAAAGTTTTATTTCTGACGTTTAAGTTCATAATTTATTTGAGGTTGATACTTTGTGATTTGAATAAGAATCTGATTTTATTCTTTTCCATTGTATATAGATTAACCCTTTTTTCCCCTACTGATCTCACATATCACCTCTGTTATGTACTAAGGTTTCTAAAATGCGTGGGTCTGCTTTTGGCCTCTCTGTTCTTTCCCATGGGTCTGTGTGTCTCATTTGCTCTGTCTTAATTATAATAGCTTTATAAAAGGCCCTATTACCTTGAAAGGCAAATTTCCTCTTTCCTGGACTCCTTTTCAGCAGTATCCAAGATTTTTTGGGTCATTTACTATTCCATATAAATTTTAGAATTATCTTATGTTCCAAGAGAATCTGTGTTGAAATTTTTATTGGAATTGTGTTGACTTTATAGATCAATTTGGGGAAGAATTGACACATTTTCAACATTTTCCTATCTGAGAAAATGATATCTCCCCACTTATTTAAATTTTTTAAATTCCCATAGTAAAGTATAAAAATTTTTATTAAATTTATTTTGAGATACTTTATGTTATGAGATACTGATATTATTATAAATGGCATTTTCACTTTATTTATAGTTTCTTGTTTGCTGTTGTTGAACAGAAATCAGTGACTTTTATACATTAATCTTATATTCAGCTACCTTGTTAAACTTGCCTAGTAGCTCTAAATTCTTTTTCAGAAGATTTATTTGGGGTTTTAATGTAAATAATTTCATCACTTGGAAATGATACTAGTTTTATTTTTTTATTCAAAATGCCATGCATCTGTTTTTTGTACTACTTTTAAAACTCCTTATTCTTATTTTTTGCCCAGTTTTCATTTTCAGTTCTTGCTGAAAACAGCAAGTTGAATCAGAAGTGGCTGAGATTTATAGAGACATGAGCCCTTTTCTTTGTGTTTCCACACAGAGCAGTAGAGTTAGTGTGTTTATTGGAAGATGAGGCTATAGGAAGACGAATTTAGCCTCTGCCGGTGATACTCATGGGAAGAAAAGGACTGCCTGCAATGATTTGCCTTCTGAGAAGGCCTGTGGATTCTTTCTCTTCTGTTCCTCAAACCTGATTTTGAAAACTGTTGTCAGTTATTGTGTTTTTAAAAATCAGCGTTAGGTTGTCTTCTCTTAAAGTCCTGCTTCTTAGTGCTAAGGCCCTGTCTTCAGACATTTGTCATAGCCTTGGACTCCCTGAGAAGGTTCCTCAACCCCAAGTGTATTTATCCTCATAGCATTTCCACATAGATTTCAAGTTCCATGATGATCTTAGGAAAAATTATTTGGAAAGATGGGTAGAGTTTTTTTTTTTTTTTTTTAAACATTTTAAAGACTCATTTGTTTGACTTTTTCAGTTTTAAATCCATAGTCTGATTTCCTTCAGTGTACTACTGAATTTTTTATTTTTGAGTTTTCACTAGTCCATTTGTAGTAAATATGACATTTGAGACATAGGTTAAAAATCACTGAAACTACAAGAAGAAAATAAATGAAAGAAAAGAAATATTTTAATAAATTTTTTTGAATACAAATTTCTTACCCTGACAATTTAAGATAACTTAAAGAAGCCAGATTTTCTAATATTATTTTATAAATTAGTTTTAACATATAATTATTTTTTAGAAAAAATTTTTCTTTTTTCATTTTTTTAAGGAGAAAGTATATGTTATATTTTTACTTGTTATTATTTAATTTAATTTGTGGAATCTTTGTTAGAGCTTATTTTATATGGCAAAAAAGGGTATCACCTAAAATTGGCTGATACAGTCAAACTAGAAAAACCATTAACTCTGGAATTGTTGGTTTGATAAGTATTTTTAATAATATTTTTATTTTCCCTTATAATTGGCTTACAATATTATGTTAGTTTCAGGTGTTCAACATAGTGATTAGATATCTATATAACTCACAAAGTTATTTTTAAATAGCCTTTGCCATCAAAGTTTTTTTTTCTGATGATATGTGTAGAAATAAACAGAAACAAATAAGATGGCTTGATTTTTTACTTGGGAAAAGTTTACTGTTAGGAATTCATCTTTAACTTACATATTTATTATATCTAAATCTTCCCAATGTCAGTGTTGAGTTGACACTAACTTGGGTAACTATAATGCTCTCAGGAAAGGCTATGGGCATAAGTTTTCTTCTTTCCCTCACCTCTTATGTGGAGGTTATGCCCTAAGGTAATTTAATTTGAGAGCAGAGTAGTTCAGTTTGTGAAGTCCACCATTGGGTAAGCACAATCCTTTGACACAATTAAACATAAGTTAATATATAAGAAAGGCCTGTGTTCAGTCTATGGCCACACCACCCTGAACGTGCCTGATCTCGTCTGATCTCAGAAGCTAAGTAGGGTGGGACATGTTTAGTACTTGGATGGGAGACCACCTAGGAAGATCAGGTGCTGTAGGTGTAAAAAATAAAAAATAAGGCATTGTAAACTGACAAGGTCATTGCAATCTGTGAGGTCAACCAAGGGTTTCCTCGCCTAAAAATGTCTGTAATGTCTATAAAATCTGTATGCATTACAACAAACAAAACAGAATCAAGAGATTCTGCCTGCCATAAAAGAGTAATTCTGTAAGAAGTTAGAGATGATAAAATCAAACAGATACTATAGGTAAAAATGGATTCTCACTTATGTACTGAATTAACTTAAGTCACTTAGTAGCTGCCATCTTGGTTATCAGGTTGACTGTCACAGTATCACAGTACTTGTGTTCCAATAACCCTTATTTTATTTATCAATGGCACCAAATTTCAAGAGTAGTGATGCTGGCATTTCAGATATGCCAAATAAGCTATAAAGTACTTCCTTTAAGTGAAACGGTGAAAATTCTTGACTTAATACAGAAAGATAAAAATTGTATGCTGATATTGCTAAGCTTTATGGTAAGAACCAATCTTCTATCTATGAAATTATGAAGAGAGAAAAAGAAATTCATGCTAGTTTTGTCATTGCACCTCAAACTGCAAAAGTTACGGTCACAGTGTGTGTTAAGCACTTAGATAAGATATTAAATAAGATAGGAAAAGGTATTAAATTTGTGGGCAGAAGATAAGATAGGGAAAGATAAGATAGGAAAAGGTATTAAATTTGTGGGCAGAAGTCATGAATACTAACTGTGTTCTGATTGTTGGCAACATGTTCTCCAGAAAGCATCGAGCTTGTATGAAGACTTCAACAAGAAATCTCCTGAAATGAGTGACACATTCACATAACTTTTCTTACAATATATTGGTATAATTGTTCTAGTTTATTATTAGATATTATTATTAGTCTCTTACTGTGCCTAATTTATAAATTAAACGTTATCATAGGTGTGTAGAGTAGAAAACAATATATATAGGGTTTGGTACTATGTGCAGTTTCAGGCATCCACTGGTGGTCTTGGAACATATCCTCTGCAGATAATGGGAGAACTACTGTACTTCAAACTTCCACTTGAAATATTGAATATTTCCCAGTGCCTGACACAGAACTTGCACAAAGTAGGATGTAAAGATAAAAAGGATTTGCTGAAGGAAAACATCCTTGCATCCCAAGTACAAAAGGCTCTTCTTAAAGAGTTATTTGGGATGAGAAAAACATAGCTGTAAAAAATGGAAGCTAAATAGAATCTATATCCAAGAAACATGATAAACAGGTATAAACAAGTGATGTGGTTTTAAATTAAATAAAAAAGAAAAGGTCTTCTCTTCAGAATACATTATGATTAACTTGACCAGCTGACATCTCTAAGTTGCATGAAGCAGATTTTGTTTTGGTTACCCTTTTAACTAAATTGATAACAAAATTACTTGAAAAATTAAAAAAAGCTTTTTTTCTCCCAGGGGCAGTTCTGTGACTATTGCAATTCTGAGGACCCCAGGAAAGCACATCCAGTCACCAATGCTATTGATGGATCTGAACGTTGGTGGCAAAGCCCTCCTCTCTCCTCAGGCCTACGGTACAACAAAGTGAACGTCACTTTGGATTTAGGCCAGGTAATTTATGCTTTCAATTGAAATAGGGAAAATTTATTTGAATATTGTTTTTGTGCCAATTTCTGATATATTAAAAAAATAAACTTCAGTTTTAATGCAGTAATCATTTTGAATCCTGTTACATTAATATTTGCATCCTTCAATAACCAGATGGTGTCTGTCACAAGGCAGACACCCATACTATCTATTAAATAAGTTGAAAAATAGTTGTTAATAGTTTCATTGCCAAAGATATTTTTATTACTCTTTTTAATTATGGTAAAGTATGCATAGCAAAAATTTGCCATTTTAGCCATTTTTAAGTTCAGTAGTGTTAAGTACATTCACACTGTTGTACAGCCAGTCTCCAGATGCTATTTATCTTTCAGAACTGAACTCCATACCCATTTGGCATTAACTCCCCATTTCCACCTCCCTGCGAGAACATGGAAACCACCATTGTACTTTCTGTCTATGTATTTGACTACTCTAGGTACCTCATATAAGTAGAATCATACAGTATTTGTCCTTTTATGACTGCTTTTTTCACTTAGCATAATATCTTCAAGGTTCATGCATGTTGGAACATATGTCAGAATTTTCTTTCTTTTTAAGGCTGAATAATATTCCATTGTATGTATATACCACATTTTGTTTATCCATTCATCTATCTATGGACATGTGTGTGTTTTCACCTTTTGGCTATTGTGATTAATGCTGCTATGAATGTGGGTACAACAAAGATAATTTTATAGCATTCTTTTTCCTGAAAGTCCTGACTCTGTGAACACTGACTGCTATAGTTTTTGGGCTTGTTTGGCCAGCTGGTCTATAACAAAACCTGATTTCAGGCCTATACTCCTATGGTAGGCCAAGATGGTCCCCAGGATGCCTGTTCCTGTGAATATGATGTATGTCATGCCCAAAATCAGTTGGCATTATATGACAATGATGAAAGCATTTTGCAGATGTATTTAAGCTCCAGAGTCATTTGAGTCAATTGGTCAAAAAGGAGTTTAAACTGGTAGACCTTTTCAAATTAGGGGAGCTCTTAAAAGGGACTGGCCCTATCTGAAGGAAGACATTTGAAGCATAAGAAATTTTCTTGCTGATCTTGAAGAGGAAAACTGCCATGTTGTAAACTACCCGTGGAGATGGCCACGTGTCAAGGACCTAAGAGTGGATTCTGGAAGCTGGGAGTAGCTCCAGCCAACAGCCAGCAAAAAAGTAGGGACCTTAGCTTTACAACCACAAGGAGCTGGATTCTGCCAACAATACATGAGAACTTGGAATCAGGTCTTTCCAGTCATCCGGTTGACACCTTGACCCTGAGCAGCAAACCTGGTCATGCCACATACCCAGACTCCTGACCTATAGAACTGCAAGATGATAAATGGGTGTTATTTTAAGGCATTAGGTTTGTGGTAATTGTTAAAAAGCAATAGAAAACCTATACACCTTCTTATTTCAGACCAGAGAGTGCCTCTCAGCCATTTCATCCTATTTTAAAAATATTTATTGAATGTCTCCTGTGTGCCAGACACTGTTCTAGGCACTTGGGAAGTATGCGGGAACAAAAAAGATGAAGATGTTTTCCTTCATGACACATATTCCAGGGTGGGAGACAGCCAACAAAAATATACATAATAAATATGTATATATGATAGTTAGAAGCCTGTAAGAGCTATGTAAAAATTAAAACGTAGACCATGGTAGGAAGATTATGAATGCAGAGAAAAGGATGGTTTCCATTTTTTATTAGGATGGTCAAGAGAGGGCTTATTAAAGAAAGACTTGAAGCAGGTAAAAGAGTTAAGTCATATAATTTGTCACCCTGACAGAGGGAACAGCCCTGAAAGTCCCTAAGGTGAGAGCTTGTCTGAAAATTAAAAGGAGCAGCATGGAGACCAGAGTGGCTGGAGCAGGATAAGGAAGTGGAAGGTTGGTAGGAAATGAGGTCAGAGGAATAACAGACAGGGCCAAATCATATAGGGCCCCATAGACCGTGGTAAGCTCTTTGGTTTTTAAGTGAAATGAGAATCATTACAGAGTCTCAAGTAGAGAAATGATATGATTTGACTTATATTTAAAAAGGATTTCCTGGCTGTTCTGTTGAGGATCATAGGGGAGCAAGTGTAGAAGCTAGTTAGGACAGTGTCACAGTAATCCTCTGGTGGCAGTGGAAGTGGGTGATTGGTATAATTTGGAGAGGTGCCATAATTTCCTAGAGATCTGAATGTGAAGTAGGAGAAAATAGAGGATTCAGGGATGATTCCCAAGACTTTTGGTCTGAACAAATGGAATGCTGTTTCTAGAGATGTTGGAGACTGTGGAAAGAGCAGGCTTAGGGGAGACTGGTTGTTATTCTGGACATGCTAAGACTTACAGTGTGTGGATGTCCAAGTAGAGATATAGACTGGGCACTTGGAGAGACGAGTCTGAACAACTGTCTGGGCTGGAGACAGACATTTGTTGTCGATTTCTTTAAGATATATTCTATTTAGGATTTCCCAGCTTCTTGAATCTGTAGGGGTTTTTTTTTCCCCATCTTTAATCCTCCCCCCACTCCCATTTCCACCCCTGACCTATGGATGCTGCTGTCTCCCCTTAAGAACTGGATCTCTGAAGGCAGGGTGCCTCCACCCACGCACTCAAGGCATGCACCCGGGGCCTGGTGCACCTGGAGTATGGTCTGTGGCTCCACCTGGGACGCAAACCCAGGACCTTCTGTGTGTAAAGCAAACTTGCTAACCACTACACGAATCTGTAGGTTTTATACCTTTCACCAAGTTTGGAAAGTTTTTGACTCCTTCTTTTCTTGCTTTTCCAGCTTTGTCGAGGTATAATTGACAAACAGAATTGTATACATATAAAGTGTACAACCCGATAATTTGATGTGCATATACGTTGTGAAATGATTACAACGATGAGGTTAATTAACACAGCAATTCCCCAATCTTTTTGGCAACAGGAACCAATGCTCCTATGAGAATCTAGTGCCTGATGATCTGACGGGGAGCTGAGGCAAGGATGTTAGCACTGGGAGCAGCTGCAAATACAGATGAAGTTTCACTGGTACCTGTTGCACACCTCATGTTCTGTGGCCTAGTTCCAAACAGGCCATGGACTAGTACCAGTCTGTAGCCTGGGGGCTGGGGACCCCTGAAGTAACATATTCATCACCTCACATAGTTATCATTTTTTGAGTGTGTGGTGAGAACATTTAAGATCTACTTTCTTAATAAATTTCAAGTATGCAGTTTAGTGTCATTAACTATAGTCACCATGCTGTACATTAGATCTTATAACTGAGGTCATATACCCTTTGACTAGCATCTTCCATTTCCCCCCACACCCCAGCCCCTGGTAACCATATTCTACTGTCTGTTTCTATGAGTTCAATCTTTTTTTTTATCCCCATATAAATTAGATCACATAATATTTGTCTTTCTCTGTTTGGCTTATTTCTTTTAGCATAGTGTGCTCTAGGTTCATCCATATTGTTGTAAATGCAGGATTTCAGTCATTATTTCATGGAATACTTTTCAGCCTCTCTTATCTTCCTTTGGGATTCTGATAATACAAATGTTATATTTTTTCTTACTGTTACACAGGTCCCTGAGGCTCTGTTCATTTTTTTTTTCTAGTTGATTTTTCTATATTTTTTTAGATTAGGTAATTATATTGTCCTATTTTCAAATTCACTGATTCTTTTTTATATTTGTTCTCATATCTAGCCACTCCAGTAAGTTTTTAATTTTAGTTATTTTACTTTTCAATTCTATACCTTCCATTTTGTTATTTTTTTATATCTTTTATATCTTTTTATATCTATATCTTTTATATCTTTTATTTCTTGGCTGAGATATGTATATTTTCATTGAGCTCAGGAGTATTTTTACTTATCATTGAAGTATTTTTATGATTGCTACTTTAAAGTTTTGTCAGATAATTCTACCGTCTATTTCATCATCTTGTGCTGGGGTCTCTTGATTGTCTTTTCTCATTCAAGTTGTTATTTTTTCCTGGTTTTAGGTATGATAAGTGGTTTTCAGTTGTATTCTGGACATTTTAAATGTTATAGTAGGAGACTCTAGATTCTATTTAAATCTATCTTAATAGGCAGTCACACTGTTTAGGTTTAATGTGCAGGTCCTGGCCTACTTTAATGGGCTGTGGTTCCAATACAATTTGATTTTTAGAGCTGGTGTACACTCTTCAATCCGCTTTGTTCATCTGGTGCCTGGGGCTTCTGCTTGGTTCCTATTAGTGCTGTCTTTTAGGGCAGAAAAAACTTCTTCTGACCCAGTGTCACTTGGAAGACAGATGAGACAGTCCTTCGGCCTTGTTAGAGGAAAGGGCTGTGAAGCCAAGGCTTGCCTACAGTCCCCTGCCTGCCTCTGAGAAGGCTGATCTCCATGGACCGTTCCTGTGCCCATTCATGTGTCCCATCTCCAAGGCCTACACCGGACTCTACTTCCTGCCTGAGGGGCCTTTTTAGGCCTGCAGGGAGCTTTCTTAGCCTGTGGATAGAGCAGCTGAGAATAGCAGGATTTAATGCCCTTGGGGCAACCCTCAATTTAGTAGGGACAGGGGTTGGTGGAAGAATGCTCCATTCCCCTGTCTCTCCACTGGGCAGTTCATAATTCTTCAGAGTGTTTCAACCAGAATTGAGCCCCAGATGGCCCTGGTAAGAATCTGCTCATTAACACATCACTGACTTTTTTCCTTCCTCTGTGTTCCTTTCACTTCTAATTTGTGCCTCTGAGATAAACTCCAAAAGAAATTAGCTGTACCCAAGTCTTTGTCTCAAAGTTGGCTTTAGAGAGGACCTAGGGAAGAAAGGGGGCCCAGACTGACCCTGAAATTCTCCAGGCAAACATATATATTTACACAGGCAAACACAATGAAAAAGTTATTTAAAATGCAATGAGTAGAAAATTCAGAAAATGATTTTTAACTCTCAGATTAAGAGTAACGAAATAGCATTATAACTTTTAGAAAAAAAGTAGGTTACACAAATTTCCCATTACTCTATTTTTTCATGAACTCAGCATAGATCGTGGACTCCCTAGGAGCCAGATGCAAATATAGGATTCAACCAGCTGAGACTGAATTTAGTGTGCAGATACCTTCTAGGATTCTGCGCCCTGCTGTCTCCCCTCCACTTCTCTCCACCCCTGCTCTGGTCCTCCTCAAATTTTATAAGACATTGGTGAATCAAGAACATTCTTTGTAGCCCTTGTCAGTTCTGACTCAGATGGGAGGAAGGCCTGGGCTAATTTCTGATTCTTCCTGGGCTTGTGGGTTTTGCAGATTAAATTGGTTCTAGGGATGCCTGGAAGACAAAGTCACTGTGAGTCTAGCTTAGTCCCTGGGTAGATACAGTTCAAGCCAGAAAGTGGATGATTTTTGGATTTGACCCAATCTTTTAGATTCCTCAGAAATTCTCTAGATTTCAAGCTTTTGGAAGCCGGGGTCCATGTCTTCTTTTTTTCATGCACGATGTTCTTCTCCCAACATCTTGCACAGTGTTAAGCACATAGTAGATGTTCGATAAATATTTGCTGAGTAAATGTACAATGATCCAAGGATGACTCAGAGTTAGTCTGAATGTCTCCAGAGTGTAGTACTAGTGAAAACATGTTGCTGTGAGACCAGATCTCTGGGTATGAGTGAATCAGCCTTGACTCTATAATTAGATGGTTGGTTTCACTTATGACACTTAGGTCTCTTTGCAATGTCATTTAAGTATTCTATCTATAGCTATAATATAATTAGAAGATATAAATCTCATAATAAATTTGTAATTAATAAATATTCTATTAACGAACATAAAATGATGAGACTCAAACCATGAAAGCAAATAATTAGTGAGTGGGTAGGAAAATAAGAACCAAAAAAATTTCCTGGGCTCCTGGGGATGCAACTTTAGGCTACTGTAGTAATCTAAAAGGACTTTGAAATGCCTTTTAAGGTACTCGTACTTTGGAAAGAATCTGGCAATATGGCATTTTCTTTTTATACATGAAATATTCAAGGAAGTTAAGTGGATCTAGAGCAATAGACTGGAATTCCTGAGCTGTCAAATTTGTTTTGTTCTCTGAACAGCTTACCCCAAAGAGCATTTTTAATATCTATTAGTAAATAAATTCCAAGATCTTTAAACACTATTATAGAAAATAATGTCTTAGAAATAGTTTCTGACCTAAAAACTATATATTCTCTGGCCATGCTGGCTCTTTTTCAGTCCTTCCCCTCCCCTCTCAATTGATACATTTGACACCCATTTCTTCAAGCCACAAAATTGAATCACCATTTACTCCATGTATTACACATAAATCCTGACTCTAGTGGCTAAATACAATGCAAGTTTAATTTTCATTCCTGTAGACAGTTCAAACCTTTACCGATCCTGGCCACTCCAAACAATGATTCAAAGGCTTAGAGTCTTGCCATATTTTGGCTCCATCATCTTCAACATATAGTTCTTTAGGTTGCCCTGAGGACTGTCTCCATTTCAGCCAGGGGGAATGAGAAAAGAAAATGGAAGATTATATATGAAAGAGGCTTTTATGGGCAAGGCTGGAAGTGGCATAGTCTTATTCTGGAAGCTCTTATTCTATCAGCTAAAACTCAGTCACATTGCCCCCATCTAACTGCAGAGGAGGCCAAGCAATGCTATCTAGCTGTTCTCCAAGAAGAGGAAATAAACTTTCTAACTAGAGAAGCCATCTCTTCAGTGGCATGCTACAGGTGGCTCCCAGTTGTGAGAGCTGATTTTGTGCATCTCTTCCCAGTTCTGTATCCCATGACATCAGCCATGGTGGGAGCATTTACACCACAGAAATTGGCAAATGTTACAAATCAGGGTTTCTTCCTTCTGAGAGCCAGTCAGTTTACCAGCATACCACTCACTGAGTCTTTGCTCCATCCCTCTGTTTACCCATTCGCATTCTTCCTTATCATGTAATTAATCACTATATCTACATCTTGGAGTCTGGCTCTTCCTCTCCATTGATACCATACTACTCTAGTTTGGCTCCTGTGATTAGTCCACCCATCTTCTAACTCATTTCACAGCCTCTACTCACAGCTCCGTTTGTTTTTCAGTCAGTCTGGGGGAAACAGAATCACTAACGGAGAGATGAGAGAGATTAGAAACAATCGAGGTGGATGGTCTTCCAAGGGTTTACCTGTCAATCTTCCTCATCACTCCCAGAGTGAAACTAAAATTTGAACATGTCATTCTCCCTGTTTAACATCCTTTAGTGGCTCTCTATTACTTTCAGAATAAACCTGAAGTTTGTTAGCATGGCATACATGCTCCTTCACAGTCCAGCCCCTGCCTTTTTGCCAACCTCTTCTCTAGATGCCACTTACCCCACAGACTCTACACCACATCAAGAACAGCCTATCGTAGCTCCCTAAATATTCTATTTCCTGCTTTGGGGCCTTGTTTTGATGCTGTTCATGGCCCTTCCCACCCTGTCTGGTCTGGCTACCTCCTTCCCAAGATAACCCCAATATCACCTGCTTGAAACCCTCCCGATTACCTGCTTCTCTCACCAACCCTGGACTGTTTCTATTTATTCTGAGGTATTTGCTGCATTGTGTTATGAAGGCTCAATACACTGTGAGCTTCTTAAGGTCAAGGGAATTGCATATAGTATTCTTCTTTGTATCCATGGGTTTTAAAAGTCTTGGAATGTGCTACGTCCTCAGCACATGTTGAATTAAATGGAAAGCAAAATTTGTATACTGTTCTTTTCATATGATTCCATTTGATTATATGTCTTGAGGTAATCATAAACAACTCTGATTTATTTTTTTAAAGATCCTTAACATTTATATTTGCTAGTTTCCATTTAACCAGCCTCACAAGTATAGTAAATATAACAGAAAATGAGTTAAATATGTTTCCTTCCAAAACACTCAGTAGGCTGTAGGGAGACAAAATAAATGCAAGAAACAGAAACAGGGATAGAAATTGTTCTAGGAAGCAGCAAAACTTTTCTTCTGGAATTTTCTCCCAAACTCTCTATAGATAGAAGTTAATATGATAAAGTAATAAATGGATCTCACCGTGACCTCCTTGGTAACTATTACCAGATAACCCTGGGTCATACCATAATAACTGACGTTTGGCTGTATCCCAGGATTAAGGCCATTGTAAAGCTGTCAAAGGGATCTTTCTCAACAGGAAGGGTGGTAACCAGGGTTTGGCATCCCATGGGAAGGTGAAGACTGCAGTCTAGGAAGAGTCGCTATAGGGGGCTGCCTGCCTCTGCTGAATCAGCTCTTGTCATGTACATCTCTTGTAGAGCAGCTAGACAAACATACACATGAGGTTCATTTCTTGAGAACACCCAGGATTAAGGTTCATGCTGATGAGAAAAAGAAAAAAACAAAACAAAAAACCCAGAAACGAAGCCCTGGTGCCTTTAGAAAAGGTTAATCCCATTTCTTTGAGGGTCAGCCATGCAGTTAAGACATCAGGACAACAACATGACATGGCACTGATAATGAGTTACGTGGAACTGAGAATGGACCAGGAAGGAAAGGCACTGTCTCCTTAAGAAGGGCCCAGGCTGTTGTGCCAACCTTTAGCTGTATGGTGGGGGTCAGGATGGGAAAGAGACCAAAGCATAGAACCCGAGCAGGCTGGGGTCAGGGCACCAAGGGTCTGGTGGTGGGCCTGGCGGGCCTGGGCCTCACCTGAGAGCAGGTGGAGAATGCATGGCCTGTGGCTAGAGACACCCAGGAATAGTGTATGCAAATGTGCATTGACCTTTGTGCCATGCCAAACAAACATGGAATATTCTTATTATTACTTAGAAAAAATTGCCATTGATGCCCACCTTACTTTTGCCCTCTTTCTAGGGTTCTAGTGAGCTTAAGGTACATTATTGCTTCTAAAATAAAAGATTACTATCTTTGTCATAGTACTACTATTTCAAAGAATTTATCCTAAGGAAATAGGAGATACATACTCAAAATGTTTGAGCAAGGATATCCTCAGAGCATTGTCCATAATAACATGGTGTGGGAAACGATCTCATGTCCAATTAAAGGGGACTGATTCGTTCAGTGACTAATTGGAAGCCATTGGAATGATGCCATTGATGTCTTTATTGACATGACCTATGTCCTCGCCATGTTGTGAAGAAAAAAACCAAATTATGTGTAAGCTGTATATATTGTATGGTATGATTGCATTTTCTTTTTGTGTATAAGCAAAGAAAAAAAATCAGAAAAGAGAGAATCTAAAATGCTGAGTCCCTTTTTCTGGATGGTGGGATTATTGCTAGATTTCCTCTTTTCCTGTAAATCCTCATTTACAGTGTAATTCAGATTTCTGGGTTATCACCTATGTAGAACTCTGGCTCCATAGCTTTCTAGTTATGTGACCCTGGATCCTCTAGTTAATAATGTCTTAGGGTCAGTTTCTTCATCTGAAATTTGAGGATGAATCTAGTTCTACCTCTCATAGGGTTGTTGTGAGGAGTTAATAAGGTAATACAGAAAAACTCTTAGAAACATGCCTCACACACTCTAAGAACTCAATCCATGCTAGCTCTCAGGTCTGTATTGTTTTTCAACAAACATATCTTACCTTCAGAGTTAGAAAGACAATGAAACTCATTGGGAAAATTGTTTCTTTGGTGAGAAAAGAAGAATTCAATACAGAGAGGACAAAAGGAACAATTGTTTCTGATGGGATTTGAGGTATTGATTTAAAAGCTTATTTGTATTTCATTCTAATAAAATGAAATTAAGACAAGTCTTTATAATCAAATATTTAGTCAGTTTTAATTTTGAGGTAAGGTGATGGATTCATGGAAGTTTTTCTCTAATCTCTCCTTTTGTAGGTTTTTGAAATTTTTGAGAACACGGTTTTAATGTAAATAGTATTGTCTGTTCAATGTCTGTATCACAATTCTTAAAAAATTAAACATTGCAGATGTAAAAAATAAAATAAGTAAAAGCTTTCTTGGAGCTTTCTGGATGCCCTCTCTCCCCCTAAGAAAAGTTTCTATTTCATCCTGGAATGAGGTCAGCTGCTAGAGAGCTTTAAATGCCAAAAGGATCAGAAAAATGTCCAGTAAGTGGAAACTGATTTTTTTAAAGAGCCTATTTTATTCCTGAGCTAATCTTAAAAACTATTTTATGTTTCTTCCCTTGTGAAACTTTTCTGATTTCAGCATATTTTTGGCTTTAAATCATGGCAATTTTCCTATAAATGGCAAACATATATAAGGAAAAACTGAATTTCATCAACTCTACCAATGGTTCCAATGAGAGTTTGAGTTAAATACAGTCTTGGGGAGTTCTTGCCCAGAACCTCCTTTCCTCCACCCAAAGTCTCTTAGGGTGCCCACCTCACCCCCAGAGTTTGCACCCCTCCTTACATCTGGTGTCCCTGGAGTTTTCGACACCACCAAACTACCTTCCTTTATTCTTTTCTTCTCAATGCCTCTTCTTTCCCTATTCTCATTTCTGTGATTCTTTTCACTTTTTTTTTTTAATTTATTGGAGTGACATTGGTTAATAAGATTATATAGGTTTCAAGTGTACAATAACGTCATATGTATATTGCATTGTGTTCACCACCCTAAGTTAAATTTCACTTTTCATTCCTTTGTTGTGTGACTGCCTTTAGGGAAAAATGAAACCCAAATCTTACCACTACCTTTTCTGTGGTTACTGTCAGTCTTCAGGAGGGGTGTCCCTGGCCACCCCTTCCAGCCCCAGAGAGATGGTTGACTGAGCAGTTTGGGAGGGTCAGGGCTCCCCAAGGAGTCCAGGTTCCACCAGGATCAGGTTCAGTGCCTGACTATGGCAGTACCACTGGGCCTGTCCCACGTGGCCTCGCTATGTGGGCAGTGTGGGCATCCTATTTCCCAGGACTCCTGCAGCTCCCTGCAGACCAGAAGGGCCAGGTTTCATTTCCCACATCTCACCCTGCAGCTCCTGCCACTTGTCTGCACAAAGTTCACCTTGGCCTCATAGACTGTAGATAAGGATGCGTCATGCTCCTTGTCTCTCTAAATCAAGAACAAGCTCCTGTGCTATTTGCACTCCTCTTGCTGACTCTCCAACCACTAATGTAAACATTCTACAGCTTAGGAGTTCCCAGTTCAGTACATCATGTGTAACACACTCTGTTCCATGTTTTAAGCACCTTGATTGAGGAGATTGCCTGTTTACCTTTAAAGTTTCTCAACATCAAGGAATGACCGGAATGGAACATTCGGTTCTGTCCTTTGCCTCTCACAATCCTCCTAGCTTAGCTGACTCTTGCAGTCCCTCATACGCAGTGCCCCAGGAGCTCCCAGTGAAATAGAGGGGGCCAGCCAGGGCCAGGACCAGGGAGCCAGAGGCAGAGAGATGCAGCGCCTCTTTCTGTTTCAGAATCTGAATCATCAAATCCGGGAGAGCTCAGCAATATAAATTCAGGGTGGTGTATCTAATCAGAGGTCTAGATGGGCAGAGCAGTGGAGCAGTTAGCATCCTGGTGAGAGGGCAGGGCCCTAGGCCTGGGCAAGGTGAGGTAAGCTCAGGAAAGCAGTGTCCAGCCTCCTGTTTTGCAAATTTCTGTGTTCCAGGGTGAGAGCATCACCCCAAAACTGCTCAGGCCTGGGCAAGGCTGGACTTGAAAGGGCCTGGTATTTAGAACAGGTGGGTCTGACACCTGGCCTAAGCTGCCTTGGCTTGTCCCTGTTAGTGGGTTGGTATGGCTTTCATACAAGCCCCTGTTTAAACTCTTTTATTACTCTTCCAGCCAGTCAGCCACTCAGTCCTGAACACTGCTCTCCTTCCTTCCTTTACCCATTGCTTCCAGTCCATGTGCTCCTGGCCTCCCACTTTCCCCTGATCTACACAAACCACCACTCAGTCCAAGGATGTATTCATATCCCTGTCACCAAATCCCTGCTGGCGTTCAGCCTGAGCAGCTCCCATGCTTGCTGCTTAAGATGTGGTCTTTGAATCGACTGCATTGGCCTCCACTTGGAATTTATTAGAAACAAGATCTGGGCCTCAACCTGAAACTGTTAAATCAGAACCTTCATTTTAATTGCCCTGAGCTTCCATGTGCACATAAAGATTCTAGAAGCAATACTTAGTCCTCTGCTGCTCAAACCATCTGTGACAAATGACCATTTTTTTTTAAATCTTCTAATCTGTCAGAGACCAGTACCTTTGTAAAATACAGTAAAAATGAATTCATAGATAAATGAAATGAGAAATAAAGCCTAAAGACATACAAAATTCAATCCTCAGTAAAAACAAAATTAGATGTAGTAGACACCAATTTATTATTTCAAGTTGTTTTAAAGGTTTCTAAATTGTTGCTCTCAGTTTATGTCCTTGTTTCATTGTGAATGGGTAGCAAACAGTTAAGCAACCACACTGAACAGTGCTGCTTTAGATGGTGTACTGTAACTTTTCTTCAAAGTTATGGATGCCCATTGTGTCCCATCCTGAAAGGTCTGCCTCTACTTTCTATGACCTCAAGTCTCTTCTCTGTCTCAGCTTTAGTTGTACAGGTCAAGGTATATTTGTTAATTATTTAAGACTGTAACTCCAAGTCCCTTTGTGACCCAAATAGACCTCCCTCCCTTTCTGAATCCACTCTCTACCCTGCTCAGTGCTCAGAGTAGCTGACCTGGGTAGCATCCACAGGCCCCCTGTACTCCCCATGCTTTCAGGCTTCTGGCAGAGTTTGGCAGGTAGGAGGTGCTAAGCTCAGAGGGAGGAAGGAGGGCAATACTGGGGTATCTATCCCCCCAGAGTTTCCAGCATCTCACTTCTTCTACCAAGGGTCTTGGCTGCTGGTAAGCAACTTGCTCCTGTAGCTGCAGCTCTATCTGGCTCTAGTGTCTGCTCTCCTTGCCATTCAGGTCCAGGGTGGGAAAGGCCCTCAGATGATTTTAGCTCTGAGATGCTCCTCCATCACTAGGTTTCCCTCACCCCTTCCCACTCCTTTGTAAACACCTGCTGTGTTAAACTCTCCTCCATTGCTTTATTCTTGTAGGTCATCTGTCTCCCACTGGGGCTCTGAGTGACAGCCAGCACTCTGTGTTCCAAAGACTAAACAGAAATTTAAAAAATTTTTAGTTTTTGAATTTATAATGTGAGTGTGGAGGGCTAGGGGAGAGGGAGAGGGAGAGGGCTTTCAAATGAATTATGACCGTGAAGTAAGGAACAGCATTCTATTCCTTTCTAAATCTACAATACCTAGGAGAATGCTTGATACATAGAAATAATTCAGTGAATGTATGTTTAATGTATGAATGAATGAGAATACCGAGATCCTTACTTGTATCTGCCCAATGTACATATGTCCCTCACATACCAAAAGATATACATGTGTAATAGATATTAAATATTTATCACTTGTAACTTGGAATATAATGAAAATGACTTGGTCATTTATATTTAGAACATTAATTTAAACATTTGGAAAAATAGGTGGTAGAAAGAAGCTGTGTTGCTCTTTCCTTGGGGTAGATAAGCTCATAAATCTTAGAAAATTCTTCAACATCTGCTTCACAAGATGACTAATTTAGAATTTAGAAACCTAAGTTTTATGAATACTAAGATAGTTAATATTCTAGAAACTGTTCTAAGCACCTGTCAATGAGTATTACTCATTTAATCCTCACTGCGACCTGTAAGGTAGATCCTCATTTTATCGAGGAGGAAACAGCCGCTCAGACGTGCTTTGGAGCCTCCCAGGGTTACATAACCGCTGACTCATGGTCACAGGTGAGCTTGGGGTAAGTCAGGGATTTGCACCCAGGCAGTTTGGCTGCAGGGCCAGCCTTAGCTGATGTGCGATAACTATGCACACCACGCTCCCTTTCTGTCTGAGCTCCGTTTTAGGCCTACGTAGGTGTTTGTAGTCTCTGCCCTCCTATCAGGATGTTGTCCGTCACCTTCCACAGTGTCCCTGTAAAGGACCATTTGAAAAAATCCCTTTAGTCCTTCAAATAGTTGTGCTTCTTTGGGGCATTAAAAAGCAAAACAAAACATATGGACTCTGAGATCATGTTTACCTCTTTATATTGGCGTTTGGAAGCAATTTTAAAGCTCTGCCACACAGGTGTGTACAGCTTTATGACCTGCGTTTTGTGTGTAAACTTCCCTATGGGCTCAGCATCTCACCCCTACTGATCATTTTTCTTTTACTCCTTTTTTGTTTATTTTTGATTTTTGGTAATTTTATATTGCTTGGGACTTAGGGCTCTAAATCCCTTCACACTCTTTTGTTCTTAAAGAAATGGGATGTAGACGAATACATGCAATATACTGACGAAACTGTAAAATCTAATCACTGTTTTTATTCCAGCTATACATTTCGTTGCCATTTAGGATAAACTGTTAAGACATATTTTGCCTTACTTTATGGTTATACTAAGCCTGAAAGCTTTGTATATTCATATAGAAATATTTCTCACTTTATAGTGTTAAATGATATTTCTGAGTCATTTTGAGAAGTACAGTGCAATTCTGTAGAAAACACTCAAGCTTTGTAAGCTGGCTATGGCTACTAAGTTTTTAATTTTTGCTTCTTTTTAAGTGGATTGTCACAGAGAAGCTCAACATCAAGCAAAATGATCAAGCATCAAATGCTATCTGAATAGCACACCAGGTTATAATTTTCTTTTTACAATACTCAGTTGTTCCCTTTTATAACTGTTGTGATACGTTTCCCCTTTAGAGCAAATATATCTTTTAATTATAAGGCCTCATTAGGTATCGTGCCATTTCAGACCCAGTTATTTTTTCTTTTGCTCCTAAATGTTTCCAGTGACAGTAGGATAATAATATGTGTGTTGATAGCTGAGAGTGGGCTTGTTTCTAAATCTATAATCATCCTAAGCATTCATATTATGAGTCACAACGTTTCCTTGAGGCATACTTTCAAAAGACCCCTTCCCACCCATGTTGTAGCTCTTCCCAGCCATTATTTATCCTCTTGTTAAGAGATATTGCTTTGGAGAATAATTGGGGCTTAATAAAGCATGTTTTATGCTGAAATTTCTTACTCAGTATAGTATCCTATAGAGACAGAGACACACAAAGAAATTGTAACTTGGCTACCTGAAGATACCAATTTTGCCCCTTAAACTGGTCTGTAATCATAACATGGAGAAGATGTATAGTCCATTGCAGGACAAACAGGGCCAGCTTTCAGCTTTCTATAGAGATGGTCTGGCAGTTGTTGGCATGGTGTAATTTCAGGATGTAAACTGTTCAAAACTCCCCGAATTCCTTTAGCTAAAGCTTGAAAAGGGTAATATCCTGGGGAGAAGTAATACATTGATTTAAAATTTACTTGAGACCAAGTTTCCATGGAGAAAGAACAATGCCAGCAATGTGCCCCAATGGATAAAAAGAAATATATCATGGGCTGGGCTAGTGCTTCTCAAACTTTAATGTACATCTGGATCATCTATTCAAAGGATGATTCTGACTCAGAAGTTTGCAGGTGTGCCTGTAGACTCTGCATTTCTAAGATCTTCCCCTGTGGTGCCACAGTTGCTGGCCGGTGGGCCACACTCTGAGCAGCCAGGGCCTAAACTCCCTGCTCATCAGCAGGCCTCACTGGAAAGTGAACAGCAAGGCAAAGTCTGAGCCAGAAGCAGGACAGGCAGTGGAGAAGAAACGTGACCAGCAGTGCAAGAAGAGGAGGTCCCAGAGGAGTGGGCAAAGCCTCCCAAAGGGCCTTGAGAGTGAAATGGACACTATGTGAGAGATACACAGGCCTGAAGAGTGGGACAAAATGTCCTTGAACCCAGATAATTCGAACTGTCTTGGTGCCCCACCACCCTTAGGCCCCTGCATTACACCTTTATAGGGGTGTCTTCCCTACCCTTCCTTTTTGTGTTAGGATCCCTCCCTGTCTTCTGGGATTTCACATTCTTCTCGGGGAGTTAAACACATGAATAGTTAGTGTATATCCTGATCGGTGTAACCACCACAGAGGGAGGTATTACCTATGCTTGAGATGCTTTGGAAAGATTTTACATGGAGGCAGCCTTTCCATTAGTATCTCAAAGATGAACAGGGTTTGTTGGGCCAGTACGAGGCCCTGGTCATAGTGTGACTAATTGTCCTGGTTTGTCTGAGACCAAGGGGTTTTCTGGGGTGCAAGATTTTTGTTACTAAAACCAGAAGAGTCCCAGGCAAACTGGAAAGGTTGGTCAACCCTACTAGTCCGTCATGACCATCTGTCTGGATCTTAGAGTACTGTTTTCTTTTAGCAGTTACCTGAAAGCCTATAGTCTGTGCCTAGGACCCTGATATCAGATTCTAGAACGTGGAGCAACTTCCTTCCTAGAACAGAGCTGGCTGTTAAAGACTCTCCCTTTTGTCTTGCTCCTTGGTTTTGGGACCTGTCTTGATCACCTACTTCCCCTGAGTGAGGCTGTCTACATGTCAGAGTTTCTTAAAGTTAGTCCTTGTGCTCAGAAGGGGGACCAATGTTCAGGACTTAGTGTCATCTTGGAATTCTTAATAATTTTATGTTTGAATTTGTGTTTTGTAAATGAAATCCAATGGGACAATGGAGGAAGCACTGGCTCATGAGCCAACCTTCTCCCCAGATAGGTTCTTGGCCACCTGCTCCTGGCACCTTGATCCCTCTAACCCTCCTCACCCTGCTGCTCCTTGCCCTCAAGCTGGAGTCAAGGAGCAGGTGCAGGCAGGGTTGGCTGCATGCACACCATGCAGCGGAGGGGCATGGCTGTGTTACCCCTATCCCAAACTAACAGAGTGATAGATGATTTGACAAGGATGAGCCTGCATCCAGGTACCAAGCACATCCTGGTGCAGAGGATTCAATCCTTCAGGGGTCACCATTCTTGGTGGGTTGGGGCAGTGGGCCCACAAGAAGGGGAGACTGACCTCCTTGGCTCTGGTAGGCAGTTCATGGTGTATCATTCATGTCAACCCAGCAGATTTTGTTAGAGGAATCCTGGAATGTATATAATGACACGATGGGGTCCCCTGGTACCTATGAGAGTCTGCATTCACCCAGCAAGAATTCCCTTGCCTGAGGGAATGCAGTATTAAACAGCAAACAAAACAAATACCATGATAGGACAAGAAAGAAACTATGGAAGAAAGAAAAAGTAAATTTTAGTAGTTTTAAATGCACTTTTTCCTACCTTTAAAGTCTTCCTTTTGTTCTAAGTTATGCAAATTATTTAGCTGGCCCTACTTATAGGCCTCACTACAGACTTACTGACTTAGAATTTCCTGAAATATACCCTGGAATCTGCATTTAACATACCTTCTAGGTGCTCCTAGTGCACCCTTAAGTTTGAGAGCACTGCAGTGTCATTTTGCCCTCTAGCTTGACCTCTAGAATTGACTCTGTCTTCTCTCAGCCACTTTTGTCCTCTGTGGCCAGTGTGGGTAGTGGGGTGGGGGAAAAGAAAACAAAAAAAAGCAAGAACCCAACATGCCTCTGAAATCTCAACTTCTACCACCATGGGTTTCTGTCTTAGCCGGGACAGTAGGGCCACATTGGTACGAAATGGGCTCCTCTAAGCACCAGCATGTCTGTATTTCTAGCTCACCAGCATTTCCAGTCTCTTTGAGGGAAAGCCCAGCCATAAGACCTGCTTTGGTGCATGATGTGCTGCGTTACATTCCTGCCTCAGTGATGTTCCAGATAGTGGGGGCTCCACTGGTTTGTGTCCGTGTGTGAGGAGGACATGGAGCAGAGCCCACCCTCAGTAGACATGTAACACATTAATTTTTTTTAAAGCACTGTGATTTTGGTGTTGTCATGCAATGCCTATCGTGATAGACACAGCCTCGGTTTAATGACTATGGCTCTCTAACTGTCCTCAAGTACTTAGTTATAGGGCAAAAGTCAGGTACACAGAACTTCCCACGTTGCTTCTCTGGAAAGGAGGAGGATAAAGCAAGGATTTCTTTTTAGAACTCCCTAAACAGAAACTTAGATTCTGACCCAGCTACGGTGATAAGATAGCCCACGTGGCCATCCTCAGGCCTTAATATCTCCTGCATCTGAAATTTCAAGAAGTGATTAGTCCTGGGCTAGGCTATGGAAAGGTCTTGTCAGCCTGAAAAGAATACTGAGGAAGGAAGAAACCAGAGGTTACATGGCCATGGAGATAGAAAGAAGGACCTGGGACCTGGGCAGCCAGCAGGAGCAGAATCAAGCCACCCAAAGGGATATTTTCAAGCTCAGAAAATTTTCCCAAATTTGGAGTGAATTTATTATTCCCTGGATACCATTAGTTGGATTGCAGTTCAAGTGGAAGCAGTTCTCTCTCTTTGCAAATCAGGCAGTTAATGTACCTTTGTCTCTTAACCAATAGGGATGGATTAAAACAAAAACTCAATTACTGGCTGCCCAAACCACAAGAATAAAACGATTATTTCTAGGATACATGTGTGTTTGTATTGGTAAGGCTCACCTTCATCCTGCCATCTCCCCTTCTCCCTGAACTCTTGAGAACACCCCTCTCAAAAGGTGCTGGCCTCAGAAGGTGCCAATGGACGTTTCAAATGGTTTCTTGGGATTTTTGCCAAGTCACGTGACCGGAATACATGGCAATATATGTCTTATGGTTACTGAAGGCTGATGTTCCATTTAGTTTTGTATCGTTATATCTCCTTAGGAAGCAGTTGTTAAGAGCATATTAGAGATATGGTCCCTGCTTCAAGGAGATGAGCTAATTAGTCTCAGCTCATAGCATGTTATGAACTACACCACTTTCTTGCTTTATTTTTATATTTCCCCTTTCATCTCAGTTTCCTCCCCTTTATAAGCATCTGCTCTAATGTCTTTGCTGATGAACCTGAAACATGGTTGTGCCCTTGAGGAATGCTCACTTTCATGGACTGAGCTCTCACATGTGCTGGGCTCTGTGCCAAGCACTCTCTAGGTATCGATTCTTTTATCCCTCACTCCAGCCCTTTGTGCAGCATGGTCATCACTGTTTCTGCCTATGTGGGGTGGGCTCTACTTGGGTAGTGCTGCTGGCCTTCCTCTTTCCCCTCTTCTTTTGGATGGTGAATATGGAGTCAAAAGCAGGGCACACCTAGCTCTGCCTTGGCCTTTGGGAGCAGGCGTCCCACAGCACACATGTGCTCTTCTCTGCTTTTCCTGCCAGAGCCATATGGGCCACTCACCACAGGACACCTCGTCTGGCATTCATTTTCAACAGACGCAACCTGTGACCTCCAATATCAGCTTTTCCAGAAATAAAGGCGATATTTTATCCCCGTTGCCCTTGTCTTACTTCTCAATTGATTCAGAACCAGATAGGGAAGAGGGATGCTTTTTATTGAGCTCTTTTAAAGACTCCGCCATTATTATTATTATTATTCCTTTTTACAAATGAGGGCACTAAAGCACAAAGACAAGGGAATTGCTCAGACTGCACAGCTTGGAAACTGGAATCAGAAATTCTGGTCCAAGGTCCTTCTCTATCAACCATTATGACACACTGCTTATAAAATATGCAGTGTTCTCTGCGAATATATGTGCGCATGTACATGTATAGGTATATGAATGTGTATATATATAATTTATATAAATGTGCTATAACATCTAATTCATACCCTTTACATTATGAAGGTTCATCCATATTGCTATATGTGTATCTGTTTTCTTGTTTCTGATCCCTATGGGTTTGGCATTTGTATGGTCATTAGTGAAATGATCTTTCACATTGATTTATTTAATAGAATATTGTCTTGGGGAAAGTCATATAGAGGTATAAATTAGGTGTGTGCCAAAAATTACATCTGGTATTTAGAACTCATTGCATTTTTTTTTTCCCAGAAAAGTGTTATAACTAGAAAGGACCCCCTAAACTATGTGTTAAAAACCCATGTGGCCCTTAGTGTAGCTCTAATGGCTGCCTAATTCCGCACCCCATTGGCCATGTTAAGACCCAGATCTCATCCTCTACAAGGTGATGGATTGCTCTTAGTGGGATGGTTCCTGCAGACAACCATCCACCCCCAGTCAGTCTCATTCTCTGCCAGCGAGCAGAGTGGGAGTATGCTGTGCCTCCAGTTTCCTGGTTTAATCCACACCTGCCATGATGGATCTGTCTGGCCCCCCTGCCCACTTCCCTGGCTTGTGTTCTACTTTACATCTGCTCTGAGCAGGCTTGAATCTCTGCCAAAGTTTCTAACAGAGTCATACCCAGAGCTGGATTTCTGGAAACTGAGGCTCAGAGAGGTTCAACTCATTCACTCAAGGTCACCTGACTCCTAGCAGATGCCAAGCTGGGCACAGAACCCAGTTCTCCTTATATCCATCAGGCATGGAGCCCATCCACACTTCACCCTGCTGCCGAGCTGCCTTTCCTCACCCCACCCCTCTCAGACCCTCACACTCAGGCCTCCCCCTACTCTGCAGCATTATTCTTTCCCACTCAGTTGTCATATTATGAAGCATGCCTTTTAGGGGTCCTCATGGGAGCCAAAGCTTTTAAGTGGGAGTATTTGGGACACAAGAGACTATCTCACGTCTAGATCTGATTGTTCAACTGGGGATGCACTTTTTCATCACAATGATGGTGACAAGTTATCACATTTTATGCCAAGTAAGCTTAACCCTTAGGGTTTTGGCCAACTACCAGCATCGCCCTCACCCAGGCAAAGTGCAGGCCCTGCCCTGGCCTCCAGTTACATGTAGCCATGGTATTCCTGTTGCAGTTCATGAGTGGACAGGAGAATCAAGTACACCTCTTGTATTCCCAAGGCCATGTGCACTCAAACCATGAGTATTTAATTACTCCTGTGATAAGTGTTTTAAAGGAAAAGCACAGTGCTCCGGGAAGCATTAAATAGACAGCTAACTGGAAAGTGGAGGATGCGCTGAGACCTACTGGTTAAGTCGGGGTTAGCAGGCTCCAGGAGGCTGGGGTTAGATTTTCATGAGGTCATGCCTAGTTGAGGTAGATGCGAGGTATCTGCAAGTGGAAATTAAATAGGCAGTTGGAAACGTGCGTCTGAAGTTCATGTGAGGAGTCTGGGCTAGAGATATACATTGGAGGCAGTGGTGTAAAATGGAGGCAGAGTGTGGGGTGAGGTGAGAAAAGACTGAGAGCTGAACTCTGGATGAGCTGGAGGAGACTTGGGAGTGTGTTTGAGATGAGAAGGTGGGGTGAGCCAGCACACCGATTTTCAAAGAAGTGTGGCTGTGGTGGGAAGAAGGAGCTAGGGCAGAGCTAGGGGGAGGGTTTGGATGGAAGGAGAAGCATTTTCTTGTCTTTAGGATGGAAGAGATGTTTAAAAGCTGATGGGAAGGATCTGACAGAAGGCAGGAGAGGAGTGAGATCCCAAGCACAGAGGGAGGAATTGGAAGAGGTGCCTCACTCCATTGGACCAGAGGGAAGAGGGAGAGGATGTGCAGATGCAAATGTGCTCATTGATTTGGGAAGGGAAGGCAAGTGAGTTCTTTCTGGTAGTTCAGATTTTACCAGTGAAAGAGAAAAAGTCACCTTCCAGGGAGGAGGAAGACGTGGAGATGGGGGTGGATGGGGTTTTGAGGAGACTCAAAATGAGCAGAAGCAAAGGAGGCTTCAGTCAGAATGACAGTGTTCTCTGTGAGGATATAGCTACAGCTGAATGCTGGTTTTTACAGCTAGTGCTGGTGACAGCCCTGCTCCTGGACTCTGGTCTCAGTGTACTTCTGCTGGGACCAGATACTCTCTCTAGAAGCCAGATGAGGCTGCCATCTTTTTTGCTTCTAGAAAGAATTCTTCAGAGTCCCTGCCTTTATGCATCATTTGCTGTAGATACAAATTTTTGGTTGGAGACATCCAATTTACTGAGTCCGGGTCATGTACCCTTGCTGCCTTCCTTGCTGCTGAGGGAGCCAGAAAAGCTGGCATTTTCAGCTTTTAAAATTGGCAGTGCATTCTGTCTCCAGCAAGATTCATAAGGTGGGAAGGGTAGTCAGATCCTTGGAAGTCCAACAAACAAAGATGAACACCTACCCCTCTCCAGCCACACTCTGGAAGCAGCATGAGTGCCTTATGTCAGATCCAGGCACCCAGAGGGCAGCTTTCTTACCTGGAACTGACTGTGTTATTTCTTATGGTGCAGGTTGGTGCCTCTGAGATGCATGGTCTCTCTCCTTATTGGGCTTGTTATTGTGATAACTAATAAAATAGCCCAGACAGTGATCCACCCGCTTTGAGAACTTTCATGCTAGGGGATTTAGTGTTCAGAAAGTAAAAACAGCTTTTGGTCAAAGGGTGAGTTTGAAGAAGAATATTTATTCTGTGGCCCAGCTGATTTGAAATGACACTTCAGCTTAAAACTCATTCAAACAAACAAACAAACAAACAAAAACAAACAAAAGAATATGCTAACTAATAAAAATAAAGATGCTGACCCAATTTAAGTGACCGTTATTATGCCCTACAGACATGCACAGCTGTTGTCAAAAAAGTGTCTGAAGCACCCTGTCCTTAGTAAGGGTATTAAAAACATAGCCAAAAAGATCATTTTAGCCTTAGATAAAACTGATTTAGCAATGGGTGTTGAACCTAAGAAAGATGTAACAGAAAGAGAAAGAAATAGATATGACAATTAAGTAGAACAGGGCCACTGTGAGTGCAGGCCAGAAATCTTACTCTTTAGGTAGGAAGATATTGGCCAAGAGGAGGAGACTGGAACATTGGGGAGGGTGTGGAATTATTTAAGAAAAATGATGATCACATTATTCAGAATCTGATTTAGGACAAATTATCATTGCTGATAAATATTTTGCTGAAGTCATGGTGTATGTCACTTATACATATAAAATATATAAAATCAATATATTTTTAGGAGTTGTTGAGTCTAATATAGATTCAAGGAGGATTTAAATAACTTGGTTGTTGGTTATTAGATTCTTTAGTTAAATCTCTTTGTCTTGAAAGGACATGACTACATTATTCCCTTTGTCCTGTGTGGTTTGTCAGAAAAATTCTTAGGCTACTTGTCAGTTCAGTGAGTGAACCAAATGTCATACCTAATTTTCTTGTAAATTAGCAAAAAAAGAAAAAAAGCATGACTATGAAAAAGTGAGTTTTACAAGGAGAATCAGGCCCTAGACAAAAAAATTCCATGACATTTGAAAGTAATTACACAGAGTAAGGTAAAATATAAGACTCAACATGAAATTGAGCTCAGAGTTCTTAGATTCCAGTGGACTTCAGCTTATTTAAAATCACCATCAAATTCGTAAATTGTTATGGATAAAATGCTCTTGAGTAACATACTTTAGTCACAAGTTCTAAATTTGAGTCTACTTAGGGAGTAATGATCAATGTTCACAAAGATGACATATCATGTGATATGTCATCAATCTTTTTTTCTACAGAGTTAAAAATTCATCAGTAATAAAATATAGGTGCAAGTGCTTCACCTTTTTTCTGTCTTTTGATTTTTTTTTCTTGAAATCATTCATTAAAAAATAGTGGGCTTGTCATTGTCTAAGTTATTGGCATAATCCAAATCTTGAGACTCAAATTTCATTTAAAATTTTTATTTCTCCTTTCCTTTCTCGTTTTTATACTAATCTTTGTCTCCTGCTGTCTTGAATCTTAATTCCTTAAAAATATATAGGGGGATGTGGTATTGGTATTTAAATACTGGTCAGGCTGTCATGTGGGATAAACTGTAGATATCTTTGTTGCTTCAAAGGCTGGGACAAAGACTCATGAAAGAAAGTTTTGACAGAATACCGAGGAAACATGGAATGGGCTGAACTTGTCAGGAATGCAGTGGGTTACTTCTCAAAAAGAGATTGAAGGGTGAAGATTCTTACTTTGGGTCAAAGGTTGACCTAGGGACCTCTTGAGTCCATTCCTGTAAGTTTCTGGAATAATCTACCTTCTCTCCTCCCAGGTGAGCAGGTACTTCTGGGAATCAGTAAGAGGAGCTGAAGGACAAAGTGACTTTCCTTCCAACACATGCTTTTGATGGTGCCAGGGTCTGGGTTTTATGGTACAGGTGACAATAAACCCACAAGAAAGAAGTACTCTTGCTGAGCCATTAGCAGATGTGCGATTTGGACCAGGATTAAAAGGATCCCCTTTTTCAGGCCAGCTGAGTTGTATTTTCATCACTGGCCTTGATTGTTTTATGAGGATTATACTTCATTTTGTAAAAAGTTTTCAAACACAGTTACTAAAATGGAGTTTAATTTTGTTCGGTCTGCATCTTTGCAATTAAAGCATTTCTATAAAAGTAACTTATTAGATAAAATTTTCAAATGGGCAGCAGCCACAAAAGAAATTTGTTTAGTTCCTTACTTTGGGACTTTTTATAACTCATGTTTGTGTTTTTACATGGATAGTTGGAAATGTTTATAATTCAGTTATTTAAATTAAATGTTTCAGAACGTCTCTCCACAGGTTTCTTTATTAATAACAAAGTCAAAAAGATAACTTTATAATGGGGAAATCTAGTGGACATCTTAGGCAAGTGACCAAACACGGAATCACTATTAATAGGACAACTTGACGTCATGTGCCCCCAGTATAATGCCATGAGAGGGACATGTCACACAAGTAGTAATCCTGCCAGAATGCTTACCCTGAATCGGATCATGAGAAAACAATTAGGATAGAAAGTACCTGGACTCTTCAAATGTTAATGTCAAGAGAGATAAAAACCATGAAAAGGCTACTCTCATTTGAGGGAGACTAAGGAGACTTGACAGTAAATGCTGTATGTAATCCTTGAGTGGATCCTGGATTGGAAATATACAATGGGTGTTACTAGGAGAATCCAGGAAATTTGGATATGAACAGTGTATTAGATAAGATTTTTGTATAAATGATAAAATTTCTTAGGTATCAAAATATTGAGTTTATAAAGGAGAAATGTCCATTTTCTTGAAAGATACATGCTGAAATGATGTCTGAAACTTACTTTCAAAGATTCAATAAAACTGCGTGTGTGTATGTGAGTAGTTGTTATTTCTCTGAAGTGTGCCACTTTGCCTTTGCTTTTCGGCTCCAGTGACTCAATTGCCTGGCACTTTCCAGCTTCATAAAGGGCCCTCGTTTACATCACTGAGTCTCTAGCATGGGTCATGCATGCCTTGAAGTATTTTGAGTCATCGAAGAGCAAACATAAGTAACTGATAACAGAAATTTAGCAGAAGGAGCCATTTAAAAGTCACATAATTTTAAATTATCAAGCAGAAGAGAATAAATCCATACCCGTTGGTTTGACATGCATGAACCGGCTGTGAACCCACTCACTCTGTCTTGCAGCAACATTTTGAATCTACGTCTCAGGGATTTTCCACAGAACTGGAGCACTTGGCAAGAATCAGCTGCAAGTTACACCACAGTGGTGGTACTCGAGAAAGTCTGTCAGTGCAAATGGGCTCAGAAAAAAAGGAATGCAGACTGCCGGTAGTCAGGGCATGTAAATGTGTGCCGAGGAACCTCAGAAAGTGGTTCCTAAGGTGAAAATGGGAGGGAAACATTTTAAGGTGGAATGCCCTATCTGATAGGTGCTGGCAGATGAGATGGTGAAATCAGTGGACTTATTAAATTAGGTGCAAGTGGCAGGCTCTTATAACAAAGGGAAGGGCACAGTGTGGCCTGTCTCCACCTGAAGATAGATTTGGGATTATTATCTGCTGTCAAGGGGGCCACACATTATCTCAGAGCATGATGAAGGGAAACAAAGAGAGTGGTCTTCTGAGCCCCTGAGGCTGTTTCATTTATTTGGATCTTCAGTAGGAGAAAGTGCAACTTTGGAAAACTGTTGGATTTAAATAACCCTTGAGATGTATTATAATTTAGCTCCCCACATCCAGGCTTCCTATAATGGAAATTTAGCATATTTAGAAATAATAATGTTTGGAACTATCTGACAATTTATTTCCCCTAACATGAAACAGGTCAGATATTAAGTACCTGACAGGTTCTGTGGCATAGTTAATGGTCAGTGAGTAGGATACATGTAAGCTCAGGATTTTTACACCTGCAAGATGTGGACACATTATTTAACCTCTTGAAGCTGCACTTTCCTCATCCTCATTATTGTGAGGCCTAAATGCAAGAATGTTTGAGAGGTGCTTAACATGAGACCTAGAACATAGTAATAATTAAATCATAAATTAATGAATAAATCGGTTTTTTTGATGATACCTGTTGCTTGACATCAGACTTTTTGAAGGTATAGACTTTAAGATGCTGTGTAGACTGATTTAAATATAAGGCTATAATGAACAAACGTATGACAAAGATTATTGTATAGATTTGGTGTAGAAAGAGAAATGATTTGGTTTTGCATGTAATAAGCTTGAAGAACCATACCCAGGTAGAGATGTCCAACAGGCAGTTAGAAATGGAATCTAGACCATGAGAGAGTGTGGCTATATGTGTGGCCGTGGGAATCAGTCAGCATCCTATAGAGATGGTCGAGGTTGTGGATAGATGAGATGACTTTAATAATTGTATCTCCTTTGCTTCATCAGCTTTTCCATGTGGCCTATATTTTAATCAAATTTGCAAATTCTCCCCGTCCTGATCTTTGGGTCTTGGAAAGATCTGTAGACTTTGGAAGCACCTACTCACCTTGGCAATATTTTGCTCGTAAGTAATCTTGCCTACCACTTTATAAGGGGCTTTAATTATTTGCAGCAGATCGAGACTTTGGATTTAACTAGGAAATTAGTCTTTTAGTGTGGCTAGTTGCGGACTGGTCAGGTTTAACTTTCTAGATTATCCTCAGAACATCCCTGTTATTCAGGCATGTGTGCATTAGTTGCAAGGGTACACTTCCAGAACTAAGGTAGAATACCTTTTGTATTAACAGTTCTGGCCACTATTTAGGGAGAAATAGTGTACTGTAAGTGGGCCAGAGCTCCAACCCTTTTCTTTGTATGCAGAATTAGGAACTTAGTTTTATCTTTATGGAGCCTACCTTTCGCATAACTTACCTTGACCCTATCATTTTCACTAATGAAGAATGTCAGTGTCTGATGAATTGGGGTGGACAGAAATTTTGCTATAGAAACATTGAGTCTTCCATCAATGCTCTTCAGGGGGTAAACTTACCTAATGAGGACTAAGAACTTAGAACTATATCTCCAAACGTTGCTTTTGAAAGTCCAGTGGGCTGAAACAGCTTGGTATTTTCTTTCATGGTCTAAAAACTTCACTCTAAGCTTTTGTCTAAAATTTTAAATGTTTCTGTGTTTTTTTGTGTGTGTGTATTTTCTTAAAGAAACAGATTTAAGAGATTTGCAACAAGTTGATAATGTTTTATTTTATGGTATGAAAATATTTTCTTTCTAGATTCTAAAGTAGACTGTTTGGAGCAATTTGGGCAGGTGGCAAATATAGCTATCACACGAGATGATGACGTGCTTTGTACTACTGAATATTCCCGAATTGTACCTTTGGAAAATGGTGAGGTAAGTAGATTTGGGAAGCCATAGAGATAAGACTCAGAAATGAACATAAAGATTTCAATGTTTTGTAATAGCAAAACTTGCACTTTCAAGGAAATCTGACAGAGATCATGATGAAAACCAGTGCTTTTTTGCTTTTCATTTTTTTTTTTTAATTGAGGTATCATTAACGTTGGAAATTCTGAGTTTCTCTGATTTTCCTCTGGAGGTCCAGGTTCCAGATTCAAGACCCACAGGTCTTGAACTCTCTTTTTCTGGTGGAATATTTAGAAAGTGAGTTGCTAATGTTTGGGGTGAGGATCCCTCCCACTGCTTCACAAACACATTATCCCTGTAAAAGTGAGGAGATGAGGGGTAGGTGGCAGTGATAATCCCTGATCCCTTTGGGCAGGATGGGCATCATCGGTTGGGGAGAAAAGAATGGCTACTCTTTCGGGTTGCATTTATTCCTTGTGAAGTCAGCCAGGCTTTGCTAGGGGAGGGGGGAAAACAGGTGAGGAGAACAGAGAAGAATGCCATGGAAACTGTGAGGCCATAGTGAGCATGAAGTGAGTTTCAAATAAATGTCTTTAAAGGGTGTCGGCCCCCCATTTAGGTAGAAATATCTTTCTTGAGTAGCTCGATCCAGTATTTTACAATGAGTGGCGCACTCACCATATCTCAAATGGTTGGGACTTGGGCTTCGTCATCTCAAGAATTGAAACAAAACCTTCATTTTATATAGATTTTTCAAATCTCCTTCAGAAACTTCCTTTTTCAACTTCATTTAGATTTTTTGATTACTTTGGCTTTATTTCTTTGATACAGCTTGACAAAAAGTTGTTTCCTTATGTTTATATATTTTAACATATTTTCAACATTTCATTGTATTACAGCTCCTCAACTACACTGATAGAACAAAGGGTTTGAAAATTAAATAACATCTCCCGAGAGCCCTGGTTTTAAGGATAGATTCCCAGAATTCAAACGGAAAATGGAGCTAGCCGTAATGTTTTTAGACATAAACATAGATATAGATCCAAGACCACCTACAAACATCTAATAACTCAAAGAAAACTTGTGCTTTGGGCATATAAATTGTTGTTAGATACCTGCAGCTAAATTTTGGTGAAAGGACTTATCCTCCTTTATGTGTGTATGTGGTTATTTCAGGTTGTGGTGTCCTTGATAAATGGTCGTCCAGGTGCAAAAAATTTTACTTTCTCTCACACTCTGAGGGAGTTCACCAAGGCAACAAATATCCGCTTGCGTTTTCTTCGAACTAACACCCTTCTTGGACACCTCATCTCCAAAGCACAGCGAGATCCAACTGTCACTCGGCGGGTGAGCAGTGATTTTAAGTGCCTATACAGCAGCTTTTGTTTCTTTCTTTTTCTTTCTTTTTTTTTTTTTTTAGCTCACCAAATTAATTGCTTTGTACTCTTTCAAGTAATCTTTACAGCCAGTAATGGTATATGTGTAGGAGTTGTTCTTGTCTGAAATACAAGATGTAATTTAAAAGTTTTATTGTTGAAGAAAAATCATTATTACATTTAAAGAAGATAAAAGTAAAAGATGACAGCCAGCTTGGTAGTAGTCTGATATTATAACAAACAATTCCCAAGTCTTAGAGGCTTAACCAAATAAAGTTTCAATTTTTGCTCATGTGACGGTCTAATGTGCCCAGCAAGTGGGGTCAGCTCCACACAGTCATTCAGGGAACCGGGCTCTTGTTATCTAGAGGCATAGCATTCTGTAGGACCTCAGAGTCCTCCTCTGGGTTTCCTGCATCTGGTCAGCAGATGAGGAGAGAGAGAGAGGACAGAGGAGACCCATATGCTCCTAACCACACAGGTCACTCCCATTGTCAGGAAAGTGTTGTACAGACCCACTTAGATGTGGGAGGCTCGGTAATGTAAACTAGTTGAAGTAGAGGAGACATAGACATTGGTGAGCACTAGCACTCCTACTGTGTTGGATGTACAGCCTGAATATCTCTCATTCTTGGTGTCTCCTGGGCACAGGAGGAGCCATCAGAATAAATACCCTGAGCTCGCTCTTCTCCCACTCTCTGATTTCCTGTCAATGCCTCCCATTGGGCAAGCCCAACAGAAAGCCAGAGGACAAGAGACTCTTAATTGCAGCCCTTAAAGGGCAGCTCCAGAGCAAAGGGCAAGGTGGAAAAAGGTGGAGTGAACTTGGAAGGGTGAATGGAAGATGTCCAGCATATCTGATAGAGTTTGGTTTCTTATGTGGGTAATATCAGGGAGCTGGGAAGGGAAGGGAGAGAGGAAAATAAGTTGTACTACAGTCTTTAGCATTTTCTAGAAAAATCTATTATCTTGCATATTGGTGGCCTGGGCTTTCTGATAAACTATAGCTGGACTGTGTTTCTATTCCTCCAGATGTTTTGAAGCCTCCACAAATGTACCTCAACCTCTTTTTTTTTTTTACTTTAATTGTCTTAGAGGTTGCAAGATTAGTACTCAGATGTGTATATATTTCTTTTCACCTAAGAGAATGCAGTCTCCTCTATTAAGTGATTTTTAATGGAGCACACAGCAAATATAATCTGGAGCCCCCAATCTACGTTGCTTCTCTGAATGGAGGAACAGAATATCAACTATCCTATCATACGCAACCTGTGTGCTGCTGGGGTGAAGGCTGATTGTGTGCTTCTGTCTCTTGCTGCCACCCCCCTTATCCCATATGTGGAGTGAAACTTCCATGGTGATCAGCACGGAAGCCTCTGAGTATTAACATGTCACAGAAAGCCCTCTAATACTGAATTTATTCACATTAACAAGAGAAGTTGCTAATCCTTCAAAGTAAGACAGGGCCAGGAAGCTTAGACACTTAAACAGTTTTTAAAGAAGAAATCGGAACAGAGCCCCAGTATTAAGTGACTAGGGCACTTTAATGGCTAATCTCAGCCACAACAACAGAAAGCTACAAGAACCCTCCTGTCCTTGTGAATTGAAACACTTCTTCATTGACAGGCATTCTCACAGGCAGCGTGATCCCAGTGAGAAAGATTATTCTACAGCCCCCAAATTACTTGCCAAATCCTGTGCATCTCCCGCCACATCTGAGAAGTAAGGGAGCTGGCAGACAGTGCCACCTGTTGTCGCTAGTGGAGAGGTCTCCAACACACTAGAGCTGTGCCTTGTCTATACAATGACCTACCCATAGTTGTCGCCTGGTTTAATGGTTGATCCTTGGGTGGATATGAAGCTCGCTCTGTCTGGCCTTTGGCCTTATTAACTCTGAGCTCACGAGGCTTCATCAACTGCTGGTGGTCCCTGCCAGGCTCAGCGCTGTATCTGATCCATCTTCGTAAATATTCTTTCCCTTCCTGGAGCTTGCACATACTAGGTGCAAAAATTTCGCTGTAAAATTTTATTTTCAGTAAATAAATATATTCAATTTTTGAAATCCAGACTTACATTAAAAAATAATACAGGAAGCACTTAATCCCTTTCCAAAAGGCTATAGGGTATGATTCTTTTCCCTTATGCCTAAAGCATTTGATTTTTTAACATGTACAAATTCAGCATTATGCTATTAAGTTTGATTGAGGAATGCATGTATTTTGTAAGACAAGTTACATCCAAATGTGGCTCCCTTAATGCTGCGGCAGGCTCAAGAGAATGGGAAAAACAGAAGCAGGGTCAATACAAACTGTAAGTTAAAGATTAATAAAGTTGTCTATAACCATGCTACCCTGAATAAGCCTGATCTTGTCTGATCTTGGAAGCTAAGCAGGGTCAGGCCAGTTAGTATTTGGATGGGAGACCACCTAGAAAGACCAGGTGCTTGTAGGTGTTAAAAAAAAAAGATTAGTAAAGTTTATGTTGCCATTGAGTAAAACTGATGCATTCTATTTTCTGTTGCATAGTATTATTACAGCATAAAGGATATCAGCATTGGTGGGCGGTGTGTTTGCAATGGCCATGCTGAAGTATGCAATGCAAACAATCCTGAAAAACTGTAAGTACATTGTACAGATTGCTTTTAGCCTTCCTATGAATAAGCCTAATTGTTTTGGTGGATGTTTTCATCCCATTAAATATCTCTAATGTCCTCGCTTCATTTAGATGATGCTCCAGGCAGGCACAAATAATTAGTTAGAGTTGCCAAGAGAAATAAAACTTGTTTGTTATCCCTGGTCTAATTTTCAAATCATCATTCCTTTTTTTTTTTTTTTTTTTTTGTAAAATACACATAATATAAAGTTTACCATCTTAACCATCTTTAAGTGTACAGTTCAGTAAAGTACATTGTGCAACCAATCTCGGGAACTCTTCATCTTGCAAAAATGGAAATCTGTGCCTCTTAAATGACAACTCTCCATTCTTTCCTCCCCACGGCCCCCAGCAACTACCATTCTATTTTCTGTCTCTATGAATTTGACTACTCTAGTTACTTCACAGAAGTAGAATCACACAATATTTGTCTTTTTGTGACTGGCTTATTTCACTTAACATCCTCAGGGTTCATCCACATTGTAGCATGTATCAGTATTTCCTTCCTTTTTGAGGCAGAGTCATATTTTATTACATATATACCACATTTTGCTTATCCATTCAACTTAGGTAACTGCCACCTTTTGGCTATGAACATGGGTGTACCCTTTCCTGTTTTTAATTGAGATATATTTCACATACCATAAAATTCAGGGTTCTTAAATAGTAAGTGTTTGGCAATTATATACACATGTGTTACCATCACAAGGGGGATACGTTTAAGGGCTGGAAATTACCAGATGCTAAATATACTAATAATTTTCTCTCAATGTGTTATTTAAAGTCTACAATTCCCATAAGTAGCATTTACCAGAGATATGTTTTACTTTAGTCAGGTTCAGGTTTGTGCATTTTTAGGTCTAGCTCATGTTCAGCCAGAGATGCCAGCTACCGGCTCATGTGGTATGCTTTGTGGAACCCTTCTCCCTGACCAGCAACAGTCCCTAATGTTGTCAGCCTTTCTTCAGAGTTTAGGCAGTACTATCTGAGATAGCAGGATGAAGCCATCAATTGACTAGCCTTTAACTGGCAAGGATGTGTTTATTAATGATTAATCTATCACCACCCTGTAGTCTGGAGGGTAGGGTCCTCAGACACTAGAAACCAGGTCAGGGAAGTCCTGCATTAGAGAGAGGGGAAAGGTGAGGTTGGCCTGTTGTCCCTGAACCCGAGACAAAGTGGCTCCACGTGGAAGAAGAGTTGAAGTCACCAGAGAAGCTCTATGAGTTTCCTTCTTGTATGGGCTGACAACCCCTATTGACTCTGTAGACCCGGGAGGGTGGTAATAAGTGGAGAGGCCATTTCCCTATGCCGTGGTGGAAGGCTCAGATTGCCGTTGCTCTACATCAGTACAACTGCTTTGCCTTGCCTAGTCTGCCAGTTCGCTTCTGTCTAACAGGCTGGCTTGAACAAATGCTGATGAAATCCACATCCATAAATAGGAAAGAGGATACAGAGGCTTAATGGAGGGATCCAAGGCTGGACAACCAGAAAAAGTTGTTAATTTAGCAGAAGCCCCAAAAAGGCAGAGCAGGCCTTTAACTGAGCTTACATACCCTGCTGACCTTAAAGTACGGAGACATGGATGGATCACAGAATTGATTCTGAGCTTCCTAGAAGTCATATTTCACGTTATCATAACCTAAAATGTAGTTAGTTGCTTAATAGAAACATGACAGTTGACACTAGAACCAGATAAGAAATTTCCCCAGGAGTAGGGTGGTGTGGTCATCATGAAAGGGATTCTCTAGTCGACAACATTTTCATAACATCCTTACAGTAGATGCAAGGATGAGTTTTCTATATTAACCATCAGCCTGGGCTGAGAGAGAGTCAGAAAATGCAATTATTTGGGGGTGCCAATATGATTTAGATAAGTACCCAGGTTTTTGTTTGTTTGTTTGTTTGTTTTTGTTTTGCTAAGTTTAATTTTAATCTCCCTGTGAGAGTAGTTGGGCTACACATTCTTTAAGCCGTTATCCCTAAATAATTCTTTCAGTCTAGTTTATGCAAATACATCAATAGTAGGGAATCAAAATTTGCCTCTTTGACAAAAGCCCATTTGGATTCCAGCTGTTCTGTGCTGCCAATTAAATCAATATCCATTTGCTTTAACAGGAAGCTGAACTGGGAGAGGGTTAACACCTTCTATTAGGAGTGTAATTAAGTATATGCCAACCCAACTTCCCTTGGAAGAATTTAGGGAACTCCCACAGGCACAGCTAAGAGCCTTCTTATACGACTGTTGTGAGTCCTCTTTTAAGCACAAATAAATGGGAGCTCAGAGCTTAGAGTTCTAACCCAATGCCATGGCTACAACAATTTTATTTTAACTTTAAAAAGTTTTAAGACAATTGTATAATCCTTTGAATGTAAATTTTAAAAAGATTTTTACCCTTTTGCCTTGCTGAGTAATCTCAGCTTTGGGCCCTGTGACAGAGCTGTTTGTTGGTGCTGATGTGGCCTCTTGGGACAGGGTCCTCTGAGATCTTCTTAGTATCTTGGATTCGGTGAGTCTCTGTGCATGACCCCAGGCTGAGACCAAGAGACCTGAGCAGACCTTTATCACAGGATAACTCCAGATCTTTGTGAGGATGTGATATTCAACACATATCAGTAAACTCAGCCCTTGCCTGATCATATATGTTGATTCATTGTAATATAGTGTGATAAAGAAGAAAGATCTGGGACTTTGGAGTTAGACAGGTTTGAAATCTGGCTCTCATAACCCTTGACCTTTGACAAATGTTTTAATTTCTCTGAATCTTAGTGTCACCATCTGTAAAATGAAGATACTAAGCAGGATGGGGGAGACTTGGAATATTATATACCAAGTGTTTTATTCTCATAATTACTAAATAAATAGTACCATGGGTGACCATGGTGACTGTAAGTTTTTTGCACAGGAACAATTGATCTTAATCAAAGATGTGCTTTACCCCATGCCCAGGTTTCGTTGTGAATGCCAACACCACACCTGTGGGGAGACATGTGATCGCTGTTGTGCTGGGTACAATCAGAGGCGCTGGCTGCCTGCCATGTGGGAGCAGATGAACGAGTGTGAAGGTGAGCATGGGAGAGGGGTACTGGGAAACCAGGCCCCACCCCAAGTTCCCTACCACCTTTTCTACCTGAGGACTGACACTGTGTTTTCTCCTGTTCGTGAAGAAGGTGGGATCATGCCAATTTTAAGGTCCCAGGTCTTTCTAGTGTAATAAATAATTCACAGACTAGGGGTGTAAATTCAGATATAAATTCAGATATAAATATGTAAACAAAAGTAACAATAATAATCTTTAACATGTAATAAGCTTTCACTGTATGCAAGGATTGGGCTGAGTGCTTTAACAAGTTGGCATATTTTTATAGCTAATGAAAATATGATGCAGCCACTTTTAAATTTTAAACCCTTATAATCTCTTAGGATTTGATACTAGATCAGAATCCTAACTGTTTTTTGAGTACTGAGGTCTGGCAAAGGTGATGAGAGTAGTGTCTAAATGAAAAGCTGGACACACTGAGAGAGCAGGGTAGATGGGAAGAGTACTGTGGTAGGATTAAAGCAAATACAGATGGAGGGAACCTGAGAAAGAAGAAAGACAAAAGGCTCCTTTTAATTATGGGTACAATATAAAGTAAGAAAACTATTATCTTAACAAGCAAGCCCTACAACATCCAACTAAAGATTACCTTTTAAGCTACTCTTCTCAGGAAGCCATGTATTTATTCCAGTTGCTGAAAACATTTTTGTAACTTTTAGTTTTTGATTTTGGAGACCATATCCTATTTTTTTTTTTTTCTGAATATTTTTAGTGTATAGATTGAAGACGGATTTTTTTTTTTTTTTCAAAATGACCAAAAAGTATTCGAGTCTAGATTTGTTGAACTATGATATAAGAATCTGTTCTTTACACTTTTTGACCAAATGTTTTTTGTAACTATTAAGAAATATGACTGATGGTCCATATGATCAGCAAAATTACTCAAAAGGCATTGTCAGTGAGAAGTTCTGAGAGTGTTGGAAGGTACCAATGCTGCTTGGGACAAAAAACGTGGTGCATTATTAGGTCCAGAGGTGTTACCTGGATGGCCATTCTCACTTTATAGTCAAGCAAACAGTGACTTTCTAGGTGACTTCCCCAATCTCCTTCCTTTTAATGGGACTGAAAAGAGGGAAAGGTAGTAATCAGGGGTTGATACTTCCAATGCTTTCAGGCACTGGTTTAGGATACTTTGATTGAATAAGTGTTAGTTATCATGTGAACTCCAACATTACCAATTTGGTTAGTTCTTCAGACTAATGGAACCTTTCAGTGAATGACATGCTCTTTTATAACACATATGACAAATTTTAACTAATTTCCTTTCATTAGTTTTTAATTTTTTTACATTTGCAATAATGGTTAAAAATTACAAAAACAACATTTGGAAAGATCAGACCTATTTGTTAGATGCTTTCTAAATTCCATTTGAACTACTGAAATTCACAATAAGTAGACTTAAGAAATAACTGATGTAGTAAATATAAATGTTTTGAATTTTTTAATTCATGTTCCCAATTGAGGAAATGAAAATAAGTAACTACTCAGCCTTTTAAAAGCAGGATGTTGAAGTTCTAACTCAAACTTCTTTTCTAATAGATTTATCTGGGAACTTGATTAAAACCTACAAGTTACTAGAATGACTTAGAAAATTTGATCTAGATGGAATGTAATAAATAGATATTTTGCATAAGCAGGAATAAGAATTTTACTCATTAAATCTTTTTCATCTTGGAAATAATGGAAATCCTAAATGGGTTTTAAATTATGTTTTCTAATTATAGAAGTATTATATATTATTTGTAGAAAACTTAGAAATTATTTAAAAAATAATATCCTCAATAATTTTACTACCCTAAGAGAACCACTGTTAATATTTTTTTAGGCATTTTACTATTTTTGGATGTATATGTTACTCAACAGTATATTATTTATACAATTTTATACCCTGATATAGTTAGATATTTTTTCATATTATTTAAAGCCCTTTGACATCCTTTTTGATGGCATGTAGTCTTTTAATTCTATGTATTTAAGTGTATCCAAAAAATGTTTGTTGAGTTTCCACTATGTGCAAGAGAATGTTCCCTGTTGCAAACAAAACACAAGCAGTTCTTGACTTCACAGAATAGTCAAGCAAATATACTATCATTTGTATATATTAGACATTAAGATTACTTATAATGTGTTGCTATTATAAGTAGTGCTGAAAGGTTTAGAGTATGGGCTGAGATAATAGGCTTTGGAGCCAAATAAAGACAAGTCAGGATTCTGCCTCTTTTACTTATGTAACTATGGGCACATTCCTTTACCTCTCCAAGTCTCAGCCTCCTCATCTAGGTGAAGGGGATAATAGTACCTACCTTAGAGAGTTATTGTACAGATAAAATGCAAAATTGCATGCAAGTCACTTTTCACAGTGTACCAAGAGCTCAATTATTTTTGTCAGTAGTAGTAATAGTAGTAAAAGCAATATTCTCTTTGTGCATGAAGCTTAATTGGCATTTTGGTTTATCTTAATTTATTGTAATTATAGATCTTATTTCTTCAAAAAGAGAAATCTCTACCGCTTAATATCAGTTGAAAGAAGCTTGTAAATTGTATATTGTTATAGGCTGGTCTTTATGTAAAAGTCCTTAAAATTTTTCATTGAGAGTACCCTTAGTGTTCCAGAATAGACTTTATTGTAGTTCAAAGAACCATAATACTATTTGGGGGAATTTACTACTAAGTGTCTCACACTTGTGATGAAATATTAACTCAGAATTGTTTTTTTAGCATGCAACTGCCACGGCCATGCCGTCGACTGTTACTATGATTCAGATGTTGAGAGGCAGCAGGCAAGCTTGAATATTGAAGGCATCTATGCAGGTGGAGGGGTCTGCATTAATTGTCAGGTGAGGCACTATTAAATCAAAGTGGATGTGTCACTCCAGGAAATGAACATTAAGTAAGCCCTGCTCCTTGAAAATGTCAAGAAAATGATATGCAATTGAAGGGATTTTCTGAAACCATTTCTCCAGTTTGGTATGCAGAAGTTCTTATTAACTGAATATAATTTAGGAATTGTAGAGGAAATGGATTGAGGTGTGTTTGCCCAGACTTCAAACTTGGTGCCACGCAGTACGGCTAAAATTCCTCTAGAAAATCTTAAGTCTTTCTGGCTTGAAATATAAGAAGAAAGATCTTAGGACAACTACAACTTTTAGGAAGTGAGTGGAGATTCCAGGAAAAAAGAAATTGAGAGGAAATCTCTAATTCTGTGTATAAATTCTTCCCAAGTTTCTGACTGACCCTTGAACCATCTGTGCATAGGATGGATTTCAGCTAAAACTAAAATAATTATTTGAGATTTGAGTTATCATTCAAGAGTCAGAGTTTGCAATTTCAGTAAAGTCAAGTTAATTGTTTCATAAACAAACAAAAAAAATCAATATTCTTTAGAGAAATGTTACAGAATCCAGAGTCTCTACAACATAATGTTTACAATGTCCAGGATACAAACCAAAATTTTCTGATATTTGAATAATCAAAACAAAGTGACCTACTCTGAAAAAGACAATTAATAGAAATATTGGAAGAGAAATAAATACTATAAAAGGAACCAAATAAAAATTTTAGAACTAAAATATACAATATATTAAATTGAAAATTCATTGGATGGGTTTAATAGCAGAATGGAGAAAATGGAAAAAAAAAAAGAGTTAGTGAATTTGAAGACAGATCAATAGAAATTATCCAGTTTGAAGAAGAGAAAGAAAAAACTTAAAAAAAAATGAACAAAGATTTGGGAATTTGTGGAACAGTATCAAAAGGTCTAGCACACATGTTATTAGAGTCCCAGGAGAGACGAGAGAATGAAGAAGAAAAAAAGCAAAAGAAACAGTGGAGGAAATTCCTCAAATTTTGCAATACACTAAGAGTCAAGAGGTTGAGTGAACTCCAAGGTAGATAAATACAAAGAAAAGCACTCTTGGGCCTAACAAATGAAAACCAAAGACAAAATCTTGAAGGTAGACAGAGAAAAACAACACATTACAATGACAGTGGACTTCTCAGAAACTATGAAACCAACGAAATAGTGCAGCATATCTTTAAATTGCTAAAACAAGCAAGCAAACAAACAAAGACCTGTCAATATAGAATTCTTTACTTAGCAAAAATATCCTTCAAGAAGTAAAGCAAAAAGAAAAATTTTTCATCAATAAAATAAAGCCAGAAAGGCTAAAGCAAGTTCTTTAGGTTAAAGAGATATGATACCAGATGGAAACTCAGATCTTCAGGAAGAAATGAAGAGTATAAGATCATAAATGTCTAAGTAAATATAAAGGACTATTAAAAATATGTAGGGCTGCTTAAAGTAAAAGTTGTCACATTGTATTGTGGGATTTATGTGTGTGGATATCATGCATATGAAACTATAGCATAAATATCAGGACATATAGGAGTACACAGTTTCTACAGTTTACATGAAGTGGTACAATATTTACCTTAATCAGTCTGTGAGAAGTTAAGGATTTACATAATCCCTGAAGCAATTAACTAACAAAATAATGCAAAGAGATATAGCTAAAAGGCCAATAGGTAAATTTAAATATAGTTTAGTTTTAAAAATATACAAATAAAGGAGGAAAAAAACTGGTGTAGATGATAGAGGCTCTGTTCATCCCTCTGGTTACCAAATCAAAGTTGTGATGGAAACCAGGAGCAGCAGCAAGGAGAAATCACTTGAGATCTAGAGGAACAAGTCATACAACTAAGGAGAAATCTAAGAAATCACCCTGCAACGGCAGAAGGTAGGACAAGGTGAGGAGGCTGCCTGGTCTCAAGCAGCTGAGTGAGACTGAGGCTGTGGCAGTGGCAGTGACAGAAGCTTCTTAAAGAGGCCAAGTCCATGAGCAGATTTTCTCAGTGATGGTCCTCCTCGATCTGAGCATCAGTGTCGATTGGGGTTTGTGCAGGGTGCACCAGGGACTTAAAGGGAGACATTGTTGCAGTGAGGGCTTAGGTGAGACTTGCAAGGTACAGAAGTGCTGGAAGTATTCATTGTTCCCTATTGAGCCCTCCCCCACTACTAGTATGCCCGATGCAGAGCTGCCATAGCCATGAGGTTATCAAACTGGATAACAGAGGTTGCTCTGCCCAGAGGAGTTCCTGAAACCCCACCTCGCCCAACTTGGGGCCCCCACTGAAGCCACATCCAGGTGTATCCTCGACGAGTCAGGTGCTCCTTGCTGAGCAGAGCTTAGACTCACACTGAAGGCAGCTGGCCTCCATTTCTGGTGTGGCCTTTTGGGGGTAACTATAAGCACAGCATCTGTGGATTGCTTGCTCAGTCTTAACAGGTGGCTCCAGAGGGGCACAAGCTTGGACTAAATTTGGCCTGCAGCTGAACGCCTCTCAGGACTGTGCCACTGAACATCTACTACACGAAGGCATACTAATAAGACTGGGAAACTTCAGACATTTTCTTAGTACATAGAAACAGACACGAAAGGCAGTCAAAATGGGAAGACAAAAAAGTAGAAATTATATTAGAGAACAGAACAGAGATCCAGAAATAATGGAGTCAAACAATCTAACAGATGCAGAGATCAAAACACTGGTTATAAAGGTGCTCAATGAGCTTTTGGGAAGTGTAGATAAATTCAGTGGGAACTTCAACAAAGAGGTTTAAAAGAGCATGAAAATGGAAGTGGAAATTATAAAAGGGAACAGTCTGAAATGAACACACTGAAATGAGAAGTATATTTAATGGGATAAACAAAGTGAATAAAGAAAAGGGTCAAATGCCCTTTCTAGAGGACAGGAAAGCCAAGGACATGCAATTAAAATGGCAAGAGATAAGATACCAAGACTATAAAAATAATCTAAAGAGCATATGAAACACTATTAAGAGTCAAAATATTCATCTGATTGGCATAACTGAAGAAAATCAAGATGTCATCCAGCTGTTTGAAGAAATAATGATGGAAAACTTCCCTAACCTGATGAAGGAAATAGACATAAAACCTCATGATTTCCAAAAATCAGGGATCCAAAGAGGCCCACCCCAAGACACATCATAATTAAAATGCCAAATGTTAAATACAAATAAAGAATATTAAAAGCAGCAAGAGAAAACAAATAGTTATTTATAAGGAAAAACCTATAAGACTGGCAGCTGATTTCTCAAAAGAAACTATGTAGGACAGAAGGGCTTCACACAAAATATTAAACACGATGAAGACTCAGAATCTACAACCCCGAATACTTTATCCAGCAAAGCAATCATTTAGAGCATCCTAGGCAAAAATAAACTAAGGGAATTTATCACCATCAAGCCAGTATTACAGGAAACATTGAAGGGACTTTTTAATAAGAAAAAAACATGTATCAAAAACAGGAATGAAGAATGGTAACAACTACATTCCTATCAATAAGTACCTCAAATGGAAAATAATTAAGTGTTTCAACTAAAAGATAGAGTGGATAAATGGAAAGGAAAACAAGACCCCTATATGTTATAAGAGACTCACTTCAGATTAAAACATACACACAGACTAAAAGGAAGGGAATGGAAAAAGATATTGCTTTGATAGACCTAGAAGATGTTTAAGTCAGACAGAGGGAGATAAACACTATATGATTTCACTATTATGCAGAATCTAAGGAATAAAAAGAACAAACTAATCAAAAACAGACTCAGAAATATAGTGGACAATTTGGTGACCGGGGTGGGGATATGAGGGGCTGAGAGAATGGGGTAAAGGGTTAAAGAAGTACAAATCAGTAGCCAATGGATGGTCATGGGGATGGGAAGCACGTCATAGAGAATGCAAGTAGCATTGATATGTTGTCTAGATGGAGGGTCCAGGTAGGAAGGGAGCAATAAAAGGGATTGTTTTCTGATTTATGTAGATGTCTAACCAATGTACTGTATACTTGAAACTAATTAAAATACATCAATTAAATAAAAAATATACAAATAGACTAAAGAAGGCTGGAAAGAAGGAACAAGAGGTGAATCACATGCACGCATCAAAAAAGATGAAGAAGGAAACAGAAAATAAATACAAAAATGGTAGACCTATTTTCCAATCATATCAATAAATTGGTAAAATGTCAATGAACTAAATATCCAATTCAAAAGCAGAAGTTATCAGAATGGTTAAGAAAGCAAGACTCAACTATATTTTGCTTACAAGAGGTATGCTTTAAACATATAGACATAGATAGTTTGAAAGTAAATGAATGGAAAAATATTTTGAATTAACAATAAACATAGAAGGATAGAATGGTGATATTAATATCAGATAAAATAGATTTTAGTACAAAAAGCATTAACAGATATGGAGACATTTCATAACAATAAAAAGGTCAATTCATCACAGACATTGCAATCATAATAATACAGGTTTAAAATACATGAAGCAAAATTTGACAAAATTAAAGGGCGGAAATAGACAATTGTGTAGTAATAGTTCACTATGATAGATCATAGGAAAATGCCAGTGTTTGAAATAACGCACTCTAAATAATCTGTATCAAAGAAGACATGTCAAGGGCAATTAGAAAAGATTTTAAATTAAGAAATAATTTAAAAATAACATTAGAATTTGTGGGATTCAGTTAGAGCAGTACTCAAAGGGAAATTCACAGCTTTAAATGCTTATGTTAGAATACAAAGTCTAAAAGCAGTGATCCAAAGTTTCACCTTTGAAAGCTAGTATAAGAAGAACAAAACAAACCCAAAGTAAGTAGAAAAAAGAAAATAATAAAGATAACAGCAGAATTCAACAAAAGAGAAAACAGGAAAACAATAGAGAAAATTAACAAAACCAAAAGCTAGCTTTTTGAAAAGGATTCAACAAAATTAATTAACTCTCAGCTGCACTGGTCAGGGAAAAAGAGAAAGGCAGTTACAAATTACCAATATCATATACAAAGGTGGGTTTATCATTAGAGTGACTATATACATTAAAAGAAAAATAACATACTACTGTGAACAAAATTGACAATCTAGATTCAATGGACACATTGCTTAAACACAACTTACTAAAACTAATACTAGATAAAGCAGAACATATGAATAGCCTTATATCTATGAAAGAAATAGAATTCATTATCAGAAATTCTGGACAAAGAAAGTCCCTGGGCCAGATAGTTTTATTGCCAAATTATATTAAACATTTAAGGAAGAAACACCAACTTTATCCAAATTATTTACAAAACAGAAGAGAGAACACTTCCCAACCTGTTTGATGAGGCCAGTGTAACTTCAATGCTGAAACCTAATAGACATTAATAAAATAAATTTGCTAACCCATATCTTTCATGAACATCATAGATTCAAATATATTTAACAAAATATTAGAAAATAGAATTCAGTGATATATAATGAGGATAATATATTACAACTAAGGTTTGTCTCAGAAAAGCAAGGTTGATTGAACATTCAAAATTCAATCTGTATAATTAATCATATTAACAGTATAAAAGAGCAGCATTAGAAAAAATCAGTACCTATTTTACAATAAAAGCTCTTAGCAAACTAGGAATAGAAGTGAAATTCTGCAATCGGATAAAGATTTTATGATAAACTTACAACTGTCATTATATTAGTGGTGAAATGTTGAACTATTTTTTTCTAAATATTAGAAATGAGGTAAAGATGATTGCTTTTCACCACATCTTTTAATCAGTGGCCTTGAGGTCCTAACCATTGCACTAAAGCAAAAAAAAAAAAAAAATGAAATTAAAATTGGAAAAGAAAAAGTAGAATTGCCTATATTTGCAGATATTTGCAGATGAGATGAATATTTATGTAGAAAATCCTAAGAAATATACAAAATAACTACTAGAACTAGTAAATGAATTAATATGACTGCAGGATGTAAGGAAATTAATAAAAATTAATTATATTTTTATATACTAGTAACAAATGATAGGAAAATGAAACAAAAATTTAATTGAAAATGATGTCAAAAAATAAAACTCTTAGAAATAAGTTTAACAAAAGGAATGTAAGACCTCTATAATAAAGCTAAAACTTCTAGTGAGGGAAATTTAGAGACCTAAGTATATGGAAAGGTATATTAATATGAAAGACTCACTATTATTAGATATTTGGAATTAATAAAATGGATAAAGTAGAGGTGGTACATACATAGAATGGAATATTACTCAGCCAAAAAAAGAATGAATCTTGCCATCTACAACAACAGGGGTGGACATGGTATTGTGCTGAGTGGAGTAAGCCAGAGAAAGACAAATGCCATGGGATTTTACTTATATGTAGAATATAGAGAACAGGATAAATGAACAAAGAAAACAGAAACAAGCTCATAGATACAGAGAACATTTTGCTGGATTGGAGGTGGGGTGGAGGTATGGGGGAGGGGGAAAGTGGTTAATTGGTACAAACTGGCAGTTACAAAATAGTCATGGAGATGTAGAGTATAGCATGGGGAATATAGTCATTAATCTTGTAATAACTAAGTATGGTGTCAGATGGTTACTAGATTTATCAGGATGATCACTTTGTAAATTATATAAATGTCTAATCACTGTTGAAACTCAAAATATTGTATGCCAACCATAATTGAAAAAAAAATGCTATTGGCAAAAATAAAAAATGCTACAGTAATCAAAACAGTGTGATATCAATGTAGGAATAGACAAATCAATATAACAGAATAGGGTGCACAGAAACAAAACCATGCTTATGTAGACATTTGTTTTTTGATAAAAATCCCAAAGCAATCCAGTGGGAAGGTGGAAAAGAAAGTACTTTCAACAAATGGTTCTGGAATAATTGGATATCTAAATGGGAAAAATAAACTTTGTTTTCTACCCCAAATTATACACAAAAACTAAATCGATATGAATCAGAGTAAAATAAAGCTAAAACTATAAAGCTTTAGAGAAAAATATAGAATGTACTTGAGATCAAAAAGATGAGCAAAGTTTTCTTAGGTCACAGAAAGCAATAACCATGAAAAAAGCAATAACCATCAAAATTACAAATTTCTGCTCACAAAAGAACACTATTAAGAAAATACATAGGCAAGCCACATACAGGGAGAAAATCTTCACAAAACATAAATCTGACAAATTGTTGATATCCAGGAAATATAAAGAACATCCACAGTTAAATAATAAAACACAAGTAACCTAATAAAACATGCAAAAGATTTGAACAGCCATCTCACAAAAGGAGACATACGAATGGCCAATAAGCCGACAATAAAGAGCTTAACATCATTCGTCATCAGAAAAGCGCAAATTAAAATTACAGTGACTTGCCATCAATTTTGGTGAGAATGTGGAACAACCATACTCTCATGCATTGTTGATGTGAATGGAAAATGATACAACTGCTTTGGGAAAATGTCTTGGCAGTTTTTTTAAATAAAAACTAAACATACACCTACTCCATGACTCACAAATTCCACTCATAGGCATTTTTCCATGAGAAGTGGAAATGTATGTTTACAAAAAGCTTATGGCAGCTTTATGCACAGTAACACCAAACTGGAAATAGCCCAGGTGCCCATCAGTAGTAGAATGGATGAACAAACTCTAGCATCTTCATACAATGGAACACCAATGAGCACTAGAGAGAATCAAACTACCAAAGCATGTGACAATGTGCGAGAATCTTACCAGCATCGTGGTAAGTGAAAGAAGACTTCCAAAAAAGAATACATAGTATGAGGGCTAGTAGAGTGAAATTCTGGAATGAGAAAAAAAACAATCAGTCGTGGAAAAAAATCAGAACTTGATTGAGCCTGGGAGTTGGTAAAGGGGATTGGTCATGGGGAACTTTCTGGGGTATAATATTATTCTATATCTAGATAGAGATTTTGTTTCACAGATGTATGCATTTGTCATAACTCATTGAATGTGCAATTAAGAGTTTCATACTTGTATATAAATCATACACCAAAAATCTGTAAGCAAACATTGAACTCCAGTTAATTGCACGTATGCTAAAGTTTTGGTGGAATGTGACTGATATCTACAATTTATTTTGAAATGCATAAAAAATACGATGGACTGGGGGATGGATAGGGAATTAGTAGATGGCTAATTATATAATAGAACAAATATAGCAAAATGTTAATGGTAAACTACATAGGGTGTGCATAGGTAATCACTGTAAAACTTGAAATTTTTCATAAAATATTGGGGGGAAAGAATGATGAATGAAGTAGTCAAGGAACAACATTTTTGTGATGATTCTTCAATTTCTTCCCCTTTGATAAAGTATTGATGTTTGTAATTAAGATGAAAATTACCCAATTTGTTTGTGATGATGCTGGAAGATACTTTACCTCCATTAATTAAAACAAAGTCTTAGCTTCGTCTGTGAAGACATGACTTGCGATCTAAATGTTGAGCTTGCTCCCTAGCTGTTTCTATCCTTTCTGTGTTGTTCTCATTATTTGCATACTATTTGTCTTCCACACACACATACAGCTCATAAAACTAAGAGATGGAGCACCCATGGCTGTATTCCCTCTTCCAACAAATCCCACAATATATTAGAAAATATGTTAAACAAACAAAATACCCTTTTCTTCCAGAATCTACAGTAGCATAAAAAATAAGAAAGAGGGTCATCAACAGACCAGAAATTTCAAAAGAGTCCAGGAAGATAGAATACAGAAACAGGGACATGCAGGGGAATACAGCTGTGACTACTAGAATGATTTGAAGGTACTCCAAAAAAAAAAACAAAAACAAACAAACAAACAAAAAAAAAAACAGAAGAAATTAACTGTGGAGCTGCATTCAAACTTATAAAACCTTATTAGAGTTTATAAAAGAAGACCTGTATGGGGAGCCAAAATGTGTTTCCCAACTCGGCATTATAAATATACCATTTCTCCAAAACCTGTCCATAAATTCACTGTGATTGCAATCAGAATTCCAGCAGGATTTTTTTCTGAATATTGAGAGACTGAATCTAAAGTTCTTATTGAGACAAATAGTTTTTAAAAATAAATAATGGAAGTAAGTTGTCTTCCAAGATATCAAAATACCTCTTCAATCTGTATTCATTGAGTATGGACTCAACACAGGTATAGATGGTTCAATAGAACCTAATAGAGAATTTAGAAACAAATTCATGTAGATGTTAAAATTTGGTTTACAGTAAAAATGGCATTTCTAACGGAAGATCTAGATGAATGTTTCATAAATGATGTTAATATAATTGACTCTTTAATTGGGGAAAAATATGTAGCCCTATCCTAGGCCATATAGAGAGGTACATGGGGAGTCTTGATGAGGAAGGGCGGAGGAGAGGGTGTGCTACTACAGCAGGTTTAACTAACCCTGGCTTGGTGAGCTACAAGGCAATGCTTCAAGATGAAGTTTAAATTTGCTTGTAAAACACACAGACTTCATAGAGAAGTCTACCTATCAGAAACCCAGTCGGTTTAGGCTGCTATAACAAATAGACCATAGAATGAGCGGCTTAACAATAAAACAGTTATTTCTCACAGTAATGGAGGCTGGACAGTCTAAAATCAAGGTGATGGCAGATCTGGTGTATAGTGAGCGCCTACTTTCTGATTTGCAAATGGCTGCCTTCTCGTTATATCCTCACATAGTAGACCGAGAGGTCATATCTCTTCTTATAAGGGCACTAATCTCATTATGAGGGCTCCACTCATATTACTCCCAAAGGCTCCCTCTTCAAATACCATCACATTGGGGATTAGGTTACAACATATGATTTGTTTTGGGGAGGGAGTACAACCATTCAGCCGATAGCATTAGCTAACCTGGTTCCCACCTTTTGTATGTAGTGCTGGTAATTGGAGAGAACGATGAAGTATCTGCCATCAGCTCTAGGCTTGTCACAGAAAGTGGGAACATTACGCAGTCAGTGTAGGCCTGGAGACTTCGAGTGGTCAAGCAGTCAGCATGAGAGAGAGCGAGGTCACTATCAGACAGAGCACACAGTTATCAGAGATGGCTGTATTCTCATATGGTACAGATTTTATTTTTAGTTCTTAGTTTTACTATTTTAAGTATTGGTTTGGGGTATGTGGCATTCTAAATGGGGTGGCCGGCTTGCTAAGATGTGGCATTTGAGTAAAGACCTGAAAAAAAAACAAGAAAATGAGCCATGAACCTGTCTGGGGAGAGCCTTCTAGCACAGGGGATGGAAGGGCAAAGGGCCATTAGAGGGAGCAAAGGGCCCTATGTGGTTGAAGGGGAGTGAGTAGGGATAAATACATCAGAGAGGTAACAGAGGCCAGATCATATTGGCCTTAGGAAGGGAAATCAGATAGGGGGATTTTCAGGGGTGTGGCCAACAAGTTGACTAGCCAATAGTTTCCTGTGCTTTGAGGTTCACGGAAATGAAAACCACCAACAGTGCTGTGGGCATAGTCAAGGAATTGAGAGATAGAGACATGGGGTTTACCTGAAGATTGAAAAGCACCTTGGAAAAGTTCTGCTTGGAGGAATTAGGACTGAAGAATTAGCAAAACAGGACCAGGTTTCAAGAAGGCTAGAGGAGATAGTAAATGTGGAGTGGGCTTACCTCCTACATAGATTCCACCAGGCCCCACCCACTCTTTAGTTTGAACAGCTGAGATTTTCTCATTTTAAGTGTCATGCAAATGCAAATTAAGTACCCATTTCTCCCAGCAAGATTGTTTCTTCGGTGCTTCCAATATAGAAATTAAGAAGCTACCACTCTCTTTGGGTCTCACATTGGCCTTGGTCCAACCATGACCTTGACATCTGAGGATTAAGGGGCATGCAGTCACCTTCAGGGTGTGAGGTGGGCCCAGACAATTACCTGAGATCTGAAGGCAAACTATAGGCATTATTCCATTGGCAGAGTGATTTGTTTTTCTCTTTTTGTCATTTGCTGCTATTCTTTGTGTCTTAAAAATGTAACTTCTCTGTGGCAGGTCCTCATTGGCCAAACTTTGTGGAAGAGGGAAAAGCCTGGGCTGCCCACTTCAGATACCAAGTCCTCATTTCCTACACTAAAAGGGAAAATTTAGGAGCCAACATTAACCTGACATTCTCTGTCTCTTCTAAGCCACAGTGACAAACAACATAGTTGAGAGGTTAATTGGCATCTGATGGGAAAGTAGGGTGGACTACAGGTGTTTCTTATTTGCACAAAATGTTTATGCATGTAAATGTTAAGTCAGAGAAGTGGCCAGTGTGGTTTTAGACCTCGATGTTAAAGTGAATTCAGATTTTCTCCCACAGAAAAGAGAGTGGTAATAAATAAAAGTCTGTAATTAATAAAATCATTTAAAACAAGAGAAAAGGTACAGAAAGGGTCTTTGTTTTCCCTTCCTAACCTCTGCGTTTCCATGCAGACTCTTAGGGTCAAAGTGTGTTATATTTTTTCCTTTTGAATTCCAATTGCCTTTCCTTTCATTAATAAATGAACACTATCCTTCTAATTGTTTCCCAATTAGAGAGTGAGAGAGGCAGACTTGAGGTGGATCCGTGGTGTGTGGTTTTTGGAAACTGATGATGCACATTGGTGGCATCATCATAAATTTGATTTGGTGGCAATTACAACAATTAACCATGAAATATCAAAAGCTACCTGGTATTATCCTTTAAAATGAGCTCTGTGTATGAGACTCGTGCCTATATTTTCCATACATGTAATAGAAATGTTTAAAGAATGGTTTTATGACTAAAGCACAGCTAGAATTAGAATGGCAAGAGAAGAGGATGTATATATGTGATCGCTTCCAAAAGCAGAGAAGATAGACACACGTGACTCTATTCCTTCGGTCAAACCCAAGGGTGATTTATTACCCATTCATCATTTCTTCTGAATGAAGCTATGAAGAGTAGTCCTCTGAGATTTTTTTCTCAGTCAAATACCAGGTGCTTCAGTAAGGAAATTCTGCTGCAGGGGGAAAATCTGGGCTATACAGTTTGTGGAATTTGCTCTCGTTTCCTCTTCTAATGGGGAAAAAATTCCAGAGCCAAGTTTATGCCAGTGTCCTGTGGTAAATCTTGGAAATTCAAGGTCAAGGCTTATTTGCTTTTTAGTAACTTTGAAATTACAATTGTCTATGATATAATTACTTCTCTGGATGAATAGCAGAAAACAAAGACTTCTCCAGTACTATACCCTCTGAGTTTCTTTTGTCTTTTTTTCTAGCATAACACAGCTGGTGTAAACTGTGAAAAGTGTGCAAAGGGTTATTACCGCCCTTATGGTGTTCCAGCTACTGCCCCCGATGGCTGCATCCGTAAGTTTCATTTCAATCCAGTGTATCTTAGACTGTGTATCCTGCTTTGAGAAGGTCATTAGGCTAAATTCTGAAAAGGTTTCTTTCTTTCCCTCCTTCATATTATTGGTTCACTCTTTACAAGGTGACCTAGACAGTTACATCTCTCTGAAGATTTCTTATATATAAGGGGAAATGATGATATATTCTCTACGTTAAATAAAATGTCCTCAAAAGTAACTAGGAAAATACTAAGCATTGGACTTGTCACATACTCGGCCTGCAACAAATGTCAGTCCTTCCGTTTCCTGTTGTTTTCACATGTTTCTATGCTCTCCAGTAATTTCAATTTTTTGTCAAAAGTAGTATCAAGACAACATAGTAAAGATCTTACATGGATTTAATGATAGTTATAATATATAGCTACAGTTTATTGAACATTTGCTATATGCAAGGCATTGCCTAAATACTTTCACAAATGTGTCATTATAATAAATTTAGAATATTATATTATTATTCTAATTTTCAGATATAGGGAAACTGAAGGGTCTGAGTAGTTAAATATTTTTGCCTGGGTGACAAAACCGTAACTGGTAGGTCCATTATGTTATTCATACCTGTCAGGAGCCACTGTGCCATACTATATCCATTACATAGAAAAATACCACTGGTTCTTCCTTGTGGAATTATCCGTCAGAGATGAGGTTATGGACTTTACATGTGTAAACTGTTTGGTTCTTTACTTTTCTTTGGCTGCCATAGTTGGAAAACAACTCCAGCCCTGAAATTGGCTTTCATGCCCACCATTCCCCAAATTCATTCTTCATATCATTAACATTCGAGGGCATCAAAGTCCAAAGTGTGTATGGATTCTGATCTGTCTCTCTCTAGGACATTTTTAGATAACCATAATCCAGTTTTTCCACCCCTTCCACCTCATCCCACAATGTAATATGTCCATCATTTTTCTTGTGCCCACAAAAAATAGGCATTGACTAAAGAAAACAGAAAGCATGAATGCAGTCATACCTTATTTAGGAACCTCAATTTTCCACCACTTTTCTAGTTTCACTGAGGTGGTCTCATAGAGATAGTAGAGGCTTAGCATAAATCCTAAACAAATTAAGTAAAGGACAGCAGGAGAAGCCAGCTTGGGAGGAGATGGTCCTTGGTGCTCACAGCTTCTCTAGTTTCCCACTCCCTTATGGGACATACTTAGCTGAGCTATGATATTATTTTTAGTCTCCAAAGTGAGGACCTGTCAGGTCAAGGGAAGCTCCCAAATGGAGGTGTTACCAAACTTTTTACACCCCAAGTATGACCCTTTGAAATGCAAACCTAATAATTGTGTTGGTTGCCTTTGTATGTCGTGACACTCAAATCTAGCATTTGGGTTATGGGCGCAATCTTGCTATGCTGTCCACAGATTATATATTCATGTCTGGGCATCCACACTAGTGTCTGCATCACACTGTGTGGATATTCACAGTTGGCTTTTGACCAGGAGCGACTGTACCTAACAGACCTGTTTCAGTACACATCCACCCACCCAGCCCCTCTGATTGTATCTGGTGCAGGCTTTGCCTCTTTTTCAGTGAGCTGAGCAGTGCTCAGTGTAATAAACTACATTCTCAAGAACATCTCAGTGTGGATGTCATTACAACTCATTTCTGAAGGCCCACGGGGTTCAGTCAATGGGAACCATCAACCACATTTTAAATGGTAAAAAGGATGTTCCCTTTCAAGAATGACCGTAGACCAACAATAAAGTACTAAGAACTGCCCGTGAAGTATTGAAACATATTTGTCTTATTAACTGCAGTGAAGGACTGACCTTTGAAAACTGGAATTTTTCTTAGCTTGCAGCTGTAACTCTGAGCATGCAGATGACTGCGAGCAGGGCTCAGGCCGCTGTATCTGCAAGCCAAATTTCCATGGCGACAACTGTGAGAAGTGTGCAGTTGGATACTATGATTTCCCATTTTGCTTGAGTAAGTACTATTGTGGAAGGAGAGGCCTCTCATCTTGGCACATAGCTGGGCTTTGTACATTAACACCTGAGGGCATGGCAGGTGGGTGGGGTGTGCGGAGGGGAGGCAGAAATGGGCCAAGGTAGGTGTATTTATGTGAAAATTTTTGCAGAAGTTTGGAATATTAAACTCACATGTGTATGTCTTTAAAAACACATGTGTATGGTGTTAGGTTATACCATAGACATCACCATTTCAGTAGGTCTGAAGGGTCAAATATTGGCAATTTCAACTTAATAGTAATCCACGTTTGTGGTTTTTCATCATTAACCTAGAAAAAATGTCATGGGTTTCCAGATGTTCATTTGCATATAGTGTATGTATGTTTTGGGTTTCCAGGAGGATGTGTTTCCTCTTTCCCACTGTACAATGAGCCCAATTATTATGGGTCCCCGTTTTACCTCACTGCAATGATCTAAGTGAACGTTTCAGCATCTTGGAGAGAAAAAACTATATATCTGTTTGAAATACCATTTAGCATGAAGCAGAAGAGTCTTTGAAATAGGCTATGCAAATTGTGGTCCTGTTCTGCAACAGTGTAAAACTGTAAGGACAAAAATATTTTAAGACAAAGACCCCTCATTGCTACATTAGTTCTTGCCCATTCTCACCCTCACAACTCTACAGTCTCAGAAAAAGCAGATTGAGTTGAGAGGATCTGGGGCAGGACACATGTGAGTAAGGAGACTCTATGTCCTGATTCACACCTGTTGTCCCACAGTAATTATTAAACTACCACCCACTTTAATGGGAAAAAAATTTGTTTAAAGCTAGTCTACAATTTTTGCATTGAATAAAATAAAATAATGATGCTAAAGGAACCAAGCTTATTCTTGCTTAGACTGAGACTTAGATATTGTGAGCATGAAATATCCAATTCTGTTCATTGCTATACAAACCGGAATGTCTAACCAGTCTGGTTTCAATTACTAGATGCATTTTAAATATAGCCGTATTGGCTTTCTTTAAAGTGGTTTGCACATGCTACTTCTCACTAAGTTAGAGAGGGCTTCTTTCCAGGTAGTGAATTTCAAATTTTATTTTACTGTCTCCTTAATTTTTCTCTGTATTTTTAATAAACTACTTTTCTAGGAATTCCCATTTTTCCTATTTCTACTCCCAGTCCAGAAGATTCAGTAGCTGGAAATATAAAAGGTAAGTAACCTCTATTTTGGTTTAACTTTGATGAATATGTAAGTAAGGGAGTGAGTGAGGGAGTGAAGGGAGCCATTAAAAAGATGCATTAGCAACCAGGGTCCTACTGCAGCTCTACAGGTGTATGGGGAGGAGCATCCAGACATGGGAGAGAGCAAGGGCAGAGTCTTTGGGGCAGGAGCATGTTTGGAATATTCATTGAATAGAAGGGAGACAAGGTGTGTGAAAGCGGAGTGAATGAAGAGGAGAGGGGTGAAAAAGTGAAGCTCCAGGGGCCAGATGGTAGCCCTTTTCAGCCATTGCAAAGATTTAACCTTCTCCTCTGAATGAGATGGGAGCCATGGAAAGTTTTGCACCCAGAAATGACATTGTATATGGCTCTTTGTGGCTGTTGTGTTGAAAGCCAATTATAGGGGGAGAAGAGAAGAAGCAGGAAGATGTCATGGGAAGCCATTGCCATAATCCATGAGGAAGAGACTCATACCCAGGAGGTCTCAGTAGAGGCAACAAAAAGGGGACAGATTGTGGGCATAATTTGAAGATAGAACCAACAGGACTTGCTGGGGGATTGTGGGACCGGAAACGGGATATGAGAGTAAAAGGAGATACTTTTGGCAACTCCAAGCTTTTGGATGGAGTAAGTGAGGGAGACATTGCCATCTATTGAGACAGGAAAGGCTGTAGAGAAGTAGGAGTGTGTGTGCTAGAGGATGGGCCAGCAGATGCAATGGTGGAAGCTTGGGGACACTTTCATCTGGTTGTTTCCTTTTGTGCTCTGTCAGAAAGTGAGGATGGGAGGAGGCCTCAGAGTTGAGGAGAGAGAGATCTGGAAAAAGTCACTCCAGAATGTGAGGGAGTAAAGGGGAATGTCAGGATTTGGGGGCAGCACAAAAAGCTCACCTGAGTTCAGGACTAACATGATCCAGTTACCTTTCCTATGCTGTTTCCTTTTTCTGCACTACCTGTACCCGGCTCCTATGAACAAACCATAGCACTATGTGATATGTGGGGCACTGTCTTAAGTTTGCATCAAACACTTGGTCACTGGGAGACAGCTGCTCTCCTTGACTTGGTTTCTGATCCCCACAGGGCCTACCATGCTATCCTGCCCATGGCGGGTATAATCAAGTGCTTCTTTAAATGCTCGTTAGTTGACTAGAATGGAACTCAGCTTTTGAACTTTGATTACAACACACATCCCTGGTCTTCTGCCACAAGAATGTTTTAGATCTCCTCTGTACTTTCTGTTTACAGTAATCCCTTTCTTATTCAATTTCTTTTTCTCCCCAAGTAGACTGGTGGTGACTTCAGAAACAAAAGTTTAATTGAACTTGAAGAGAAGTTCAGACATCTGTTACAAAATATCAGGGAAGCCTTAGAACACAGCCTCAAGGAAAAGAAGTTTAATTAGTGCAGTTAGACTTATTTGGGAATTTGAATGCACAGACATCCACTTCAATCTGATCTTTTATTAATGCATTAAAAAGAAAAACACACTCAATTTGGGGCTTACCTCCTGGCAGTGAGCATTAGAAGCACAAACATCTCAACTGCCAGAAGATGTACAGTGCTGGCTAATACTGAGCACCCTGCAACCCCCAAGAATTTTAATTCTTTAAGACACATTGATGCTTTCATGTCTTCTAATACAGTGGTTCTTGAACAGGACTGTGTTTCAGAAGCTTTTGCTTTTACAAGATACAAATTCCTATGTCCCAGCCCAGATCTTAATCTAGATTTCCACAGGTGAAGCCCAGGCTTTTATTTTAAACAAGTTTTCCACATGATTTTGATTTATGTCTCTTGTTAAGAACCACCCTTCTAGTTAGTAAAAATTTTCATTTAGTGGTTGGAAAACTTTCTTGAGAAGGGTCAGATAGTAAATATTTTCAGCTTCATAGGCAAAGTTGCAATACTTAGCTTTGCTGCTGAAACAGGAAAGCAACTACAGGCAATGTGGAAATGAATGCACTTGGTGTGGAAATGAATGCACTTGGCTGTGTTTCAATAAAACTTTATTTACTAAAGTAGGGATAGATTAGTGCTTAGGCCATAATTTACGGATCTTGGGAGTATATCAGAATCTTCGAATTTCAGATTCAGTTCCCAGGCAATGGTGTTTTACCAGGAGATTCCAATATGCAGCCAAGAATAAGAACCACTGCTCTAGAAAATCCTTATGCCCAGTTGCAGACACTGCAGCTTTGAAGCAAAAGGACAGAAGAGTTTTGCAGGTCAGAATGTTTGCAGGTTTCTCATTGTATTTTATGACCCTGAATATTATTAAGTTTTTCCGGGTCCAAGTGATTAGTTATATCTACTTAAGATTTATTTTTCAGGAAGTCAATATATAATGGACACATCTCAAGGGCTCCTTTTGAACATGACAGCATATGCAAAACGTACACGCTAGAGGGATACTAGCCTACAGGCACATGTCCACTTTTATTCCTCCGAGTTCAAACAAAGAGCAGAAACAAGCAAAATCAACAGCTGCCAAAGACTCCAGGTGCTTGATATGATCTCAGGATGGTTATGTAAAGCAGCCCATTTGGCCTGAAGATATGGCTGTCCAGGGAGTGTTTTGAGAGAGTGGAAAGGTTTTAATTCCTCCAATCACTTTGTTCGGAGCTACTTGACATTGCCAAAGTTTTGAGGTCTGTGTGGTTGAAACTAAGGATGAGAACTCTGAGGTTGGGGTGATAGCCACTGGGCATGCTTTCCTGGCTGTTTCCCTTCTCCTCGGGCTGGGTGTTTATTCTGCCTGGCAGGGTGGGGCAGTCACTACTAGCATGAAGACCTGCCCTATAAGTCTTAGAGAAGAACACACAGAGTATCTGTTCGGAAGCTCTGTGTAGATGCCAATAAAATAGAATTTGAGGAATTGTGCATACTGAAGAGAATTCTAGTCTTGAATATTTAGCATATGCTTAATTCATCAAACTTAAGTGCCTACTCTGTACTAAGCACAGACAAGGCAGCTGCACAGTCTCTTCTGCTCCCTGGAAGCCCTCAGTCCTGTGGGAGACACACAGGGAAACAGTTGTAGCAGCGAGTTAATGCTATGACTAGCCAAGAACACAAAGCCATGGAAGCATATAGATATAGAAGGCATATCCTACAGCCCCTAACAGAAGGGAGGGAGGGAAAGTGGGAGAGCAGGTAGGAAAAAAGGGAAGGAGGAGGGAGGGAGAAAGTTAAGGTTATAGAAGGGCTTCCCTAAAGCAGGAGGAGGAGGCATCTGAGCTGAGTCTTAGAACATGAAGGAGTTAGCCAGGCAGAAGGGCAGCTAAGAGGAAATGTGGGGATAGAAAAGAAAATATGGCAGGTAGGTCACACGGACTGAATCATGGGGAAGGAGGAAGAGGTAGAAGAAATGAAGCATGGGGTGGGAAGAAGAAAGGAAAAGATGAGAGTGAGTAACCAGGCTCAGATGTGCAGGGTACAGGGCAGAGCTGCACCTCATCTGAGGGGACGCCATACCCACTGAGGGCATTGCAGATTTATCATGATGATTGTATGACAAGTGACAGGAAGGCGTCTTGAGGAAGAAACATCTTTTTCTAGTTTGGCAAAGGTTCTATGTGGGCTGCTGGCAGCCTGGAAGATTTTAAAGGGTCTATTATTTCACACACGTCAAGGACTGTGAGCTGTGTCATGAAGGCATTGGGACACTTTTGAGGAATTTAAACTGGAAAGTGATATGAAAAGAAAGATCACTCTTGACACCAGGAGGAAAAATGAATTGGAAGGGGCAAGATGGGAAACAGCCTGGTTAGAAGCCTATTGAAATAATCCCAGTAACAGGGATGAGATTCTGAAGGAAGGCTCTGGAATTTTGGAAGGCGAGGAGAATTTCAGGGACTTTCCTGAGATCTGGTCACTATGACTTGGTGATAGGTGTGGGAAGTGAAGGTGAGGGGCCCAGAGGTTTTTGGCTCTGGCACTGTGGGACAACTTGCTAGACAAGGAAAAAAAATATTGAAAAGTGAATTTCAGAAACAGAATTAAAAAAAAATAAAGGTATTACATGTTTTCTTTCTGTTTACAAATGGTTGTAAATTAGGATTCCTTGGACCTAAAAATAAAATTCAAGCTTCTTACTTAATTCTAATGCCTTGTTTGATGCTAAGACTGTGTATGACAGTAAAACTTTTCCTTTCTCTGTGGTGTCCTCAGCCATAGGGCTGTGGTATTGAGACCTTGTATGGAAGCTGTGAAGCAGGGGCAGGACAGTGTTCATGCCAGCCTGGGTTCCAAGGCTTCTCTTGTGATGAATGTGCCTTTGAACACTCCGATGCCCTTTTTGCCAAATTAGGTGACTGTTTGATTTAGGTATGAACAAGTTAGGGATTATGTAAAGACCACAAAAGTTGTTCTGATTTACCATGATCTTTTTGTTAATTACTGTATTATGAAAAACATTTCCACAACTTTGTTAACTGAAAGGTTAAGGGTTTAGGGCAAAGGGGAATATCTATTATTTTATCCCTTGAAGAAAATGTTTCCAAAATGCCTACGCTCTACCTTCCTTGATAAGTAAGGTGAAACTAGTCAAATCCTGAGTCTTTCAGGATCTAGCTCATGGGACCATGCTGCAATTTAGATGCTAATGTTTTTGATAGAGATGTAGAGGTTTTAAATATGAGATTGGTTTGGCTACGTATATATACTAATCGAGGACATACCTTGAATGTGGCTTTTAAAATCAGTTATCAGCTTGTATTTTTAGCATACGAGAAAGAGCATGGGCTTTAGAATCAGACAGACCGGGGATCAGATCATGATTCTGTTTTTCTGGCTGTGTGACCTTAGACAAGTTAGTTAACCTTTCTGAGCATCTTTTTCCTCAACTATAAAATTCTTGCCTGTCTTACAGGGGTCTTGCTTGACTATGGGATTTTTTTTTTAATCTATTTATAATGAAGTGAAACAAAAGCCCTGTCTTTTTAAGAAATGTTTATTTATTGAGAAATACTATGTAATGGCAATGGCAGCCCTGAGGTAACTTCTCATTAAATGTTCAGTCTGATAAGTGTTTCACTCTGTTGCTAAGACAGAGAATAGGAAAGAAAGTAGGGAGCTCACTTGCACAATTGGTTGAGGAAGACCTTCCTAGGAGTTGACTTTGAACTGAGACCTGAAGGATGGGGAAGAACCAGGGGAGGGCATTACAGACAAAGGGAACAGACAGAGCAAAGGTGAGAAAGTACTTGTTTGTGGGATTGGAAGCAGCCTGAATTCTGCGAAGGCCTCGTGCCTGGAGGATTAAGTGAAGCCACCCAAGTGGAGGCCCTAAAAGCCACACTTGGCACATGGTAGGGCTAAATTTATGTTCGTTTCTTTTCTGGTACAAAATGCAAAATAGAAATATGTTTAATTCAAGATTATTATTAGATGGAAATCTATTAAGTTGAAGTTTTACACATATCAGATTTGGGGGAAAATAGATGTTTCCATGGGGGTAGATATTAAAAGATTGTAGCTCTTTTGCAAGCTAATGCCCACCCTGGATGTTTCTAAGTGGCATCTCTGACCCTTCCTGAATATTTGTTTTATTTTTCTTTAAGTTGTAGTCTTCTGGGTTAAAAATGTCTGTAAGCCACAGGTAACTTATTATCTATGTTTCTGTGATGGTAATCTGGGGTAAGGGAGAGCTTGACAAAGAAATGGAGAGAGACTGCCCCTGAAAGTCTCTTTTCCTTTTCAGGATGTGACTGTAACTTGGAGGGCGTCCTTCCTGAAATATGTAATGCCCATGGAAGGTGCCTGTGCCGCCCTGGGGTGGAGGGCCCTCGCTGTGATGCCTGCCACTCGGGTTTCTACTCATTTCCTATTTGCCAAGGTAAGTGGGCAATACATCGCATAGACATCATCCATCCCCCAAGATAAATTTTCTCCTAGGGAAACGCAGAGGCTCCTTCCGGCAGAGATAGGTGGCCTGCAGTTTAATAAATGAGCCCCTGGTGTATATATATGTGTTACATGAGACTGTCTTCCTACTGGGCCATGTCACTTCCCTTTTTTGTTTTTCCAACCCCTTCTTCCTCCCTGGTGGTCAAGTGCCAGGGCTTTGGCATCAGCTGACTGTAGGCAAATCCTGGCTTTGGAGAGAAGGTAGCATCTGGGCAGTGTTTACAAACCTGCCAGATAGACAAGGAAAGGAGGCAGAGCGTTCCATAGAGAGGGAAGGCACACACAAACCCACAGACTCCTCCCTCCCCGCTGTTCTGTGTCCCAGTATGTTGTCCAGGTATGAGTCACTGAAGAGGATGGAGGGCGGGGGAGCAGGCATGTCTGGCCTGGTCCCTAGCGCATTCATTATAGGTGTATGATAAATGGTGGGTGAATGAGCAAATAAATGAATGAATTTGCTTAAATTCTTCTCTGCCTCCTCCTCACTGCCTGCTATTATTCTTCCCCCAGTGGCTGATGTAGGGAAGGGAGGGGAAAGAAGAGAAGATTATCCGTCAGGGCTCAGGGCAGGAACTAGACACCACTACAGGTATTATAAATGGACAGAGACTTGCATATAGGTAATTAGGTGCTACCCTGAGTTGTTAAAGGCTGCAAGAGCAGGCTCCAGGCTGGTCTCCCAAGGAGGCTTCCAGTGGAATGTCTGAGTGTTAAGACCAAACTGCGGTAGTGTGTCTCGATAATAGGAGAATTTCATTCTTGCTGTCTCCACAGCCATCTCTACACCCAGGAAGCCAGTCAGGGTACAGCTGCAGGAACCCTGTGCATAGAAAGGCAGCCTCATTCTTACTTCCCACCGTTCTAATCTTATTTGAGCACTTCTTATTTTCAAAATGCAGTTGGCATCTAGACATCCGTAACCCAACTCCAGGAGGCTCTTAGAAGTGCTGTTTCTAGATTTCCAGCCTCTGAACACAGTTAAAGACTGGAATTGGTATTGAGCTATTTTGTCCACACGGTCTGTTACATAAACCACTGTGCATGTAGGACTGGACTAGGAAAAACCCTTCTGGGAGCTAGAGGACAACATGACAAAAAGCAAGGTTCACACTGGCTATCAACTTAGGCAACTTACTTAGCCCCTCTGTTCCTCAGTCTCCTCATAATAGTGCCTGCTCTGTATGTGCTATGCAGGTTACAGATGTACTGACGTGTAAAGCTCCTAAAGCCTGGAAAGCACTTACTAGTAGGGTAGCTGTTATTTCCTAACCCTCCTTCTTCTGCCTCATATTGCCCTCCACATCATTTTAGAACCTACAGCCCCAATCCCAGTTGATCTCCCTGTTTGCATTGGTGTCAAAAGCTCTTCCTGTGTCAAAAGCCCCTCCTTTTCCTTCTTGCCCCCTGGCATGCTTTATTCATGGACCTCTATCTTCTGTCCCCACTTCTCAGCCTTTGCCCCTCTGGGGCCATAGATCTCAGTAGTCCCTGCCTAGAGATTTCATCACATGGCAGGTGGGAAGGTAAGGAAAGGAAGGCGGTATCTTTCCTTCTCTGCTTTGACTTCAACCAGAGAAATTTAGTATTAGAAGGTGGAATGCCCAATGCATTTCCCATGGAAACATCAGCACGGCTGATGCTCATTTTTGAATCGTGTGACACACTAGAGGTTGATTTTGTGCTGAATTGGCAATGTGGTCTGGGCGGTAACCTTGTCCTTGTACATAATATTGTTACTTTGGGGTGATATCCTAAGTAATGAAGTTTTGGAGCACAGGTTAGAGATGCATACATTTCTAGTCTAAGTTGGAGACACTGACTCTGACAAAATGAGGAGCAGAATGGAGATGCAGTGGAGGTCTTACATATCAGATGTCCACTAGAGTCCAGGCTTAGAGGACTTTATGTTGGGCGTAGGCGAGATTATGTATAGTGAAGATGAACTCTATTTAACAAAACAGGAGGAGAAGGGTTGGGACGGGCAAGTTGTTTATCTCATTCCCCTCCACCAAATACTTAAACTGAGTCTGTAATAGGTAAGCTGCCTTTTTTATTTTTTTATTTTTTGGACACTCTGCAAAATATAGGCTCATTGGGGGCAAGGAGTGAACAAAGTGTCTCATTTTAATAATTTACTGACATTCATGTTCTGTTTTAGCTGCCATCCTTTTAGCAAAAGCAAAATATTCTTGGTGATAAGTATCTTAAAGATTTCCTTTTTTCCTCTTCTACACCAGCTGCAACTCCAGAATTTTTCTGGTAAAATAAATTAAAAAAACATTCCAACCTTCTTATTAACTTGGGCAAGGCCATCAGATTGTGCCTTTGTATTTATGGATAAAAAGGTAAAGAGTGTTATAACATTTCAAGAATGTTCTTTTTCATATTTTGTTTCTAATAGAACAAACTAAGGCAGGTGTGTTCAGAATAAAGCAGAAGAGAGGTGGAACTTTCCGAACAACAGAGTAAATAGCTCCACAGACCTTCTCTTCAGCAAAACAAAACTTAAACTGGAAAACAATTTAAATACTCATTTACGGTCTCTGGAAACTGTCCTAAGAGCAAACAGCACATGAAGAAACATTAATTTAAGAAAAATTCAGTCTCAGAATAGTGAGCCTATGACATTTGAGCTCTGTTACAAACTCCCAACTCTGTGTTATAGAAGCTCTACCGTGCATGTGTACCGCCAAGAAGGTGGGGATTCACTCTCTTCCAAACTATTAGTCTGGGGCTAAAGTCCCCCCACCCCCAGGAGTGGTAGGCTGCTGGCATTTCTCAATGTCCCTGCCCTGTGTTGCAGAAGGTTTATTCTAGGCAGACTCAGATGGACCAGGTCTCTCTCTTCCCATCCAGTCTTCATCATATGATGGAGACTCTACACCAGGCACTGCAGGTTGAGAATACTGGGGCCCTGATTATTCCACCCAGCTGGCTCATAGTGTGGTCATTCCAAGTTAGGAGAAGCAAACTGAGAAGACCAGGAGCTACCACTCTCACCCCCCCAGTGCCTACTTGTAGAGCAAGGGTGTCACTTTGGCAAAACTAGGTACACATCTCCAGCTCTGGTGGCTTACCATGGTTCTGCACAGCCAGGAGGAAAGTTGGATCATAAAGAGTTCTGAAGCTCTGTCTGAAGAGACTATTTCAACAGAGTAGAGAACTCCATTCCTAAAGATGTTGTATGAAAACAATGAGGATCTTGGTATAGCACTTAAAAGGAGGCTGGTAGCTCTGATCAAGCAGAACAACAAAGTAGCTAGAAGTTTAATCGAGAGAATCAGAGCCTTCTTGATATCACAGGTAAGTCTAAGGTAGGGGAGGTAGTATCCACACATTAGGCTGCATCCTCTCAGGAGGAATCAGAACAAGACATGGGGCAGACTCCAAAACATCCCCTAAGCTGCACGTGAACCTGTCAGCAGGGTGGAAGCCTCATTAGCACAAGAGGTTTAAGCACAATCTTTAACCAAACATTGACTTAACAAGCTGCTCTGACACAGGGCAGCCCCTAGGGAGTCAAGCTTAACAATAATATAGTTATTCCTGGCCATCTAGAACTGTATGATGCCCTCTCAGCAGTGATCACAGATGGAAATTTCAAACTAGTCATTCTGGCTGAACATAGGGTGAAAAATGTAAACTCCCCAAACCCTGATAGCATCCTTCAAGCCACACACCTATCCAATAAAAAAGGGTAAAAATTTGACTAGCTAAGGAAGTTTAAGCGCCATCTTCAACCAATAAATTGCTGCACTGACCCAGGTAGCCAGGCCAGAAGACAAGAATAAAAGGAAAAATCTCAGTAGGAACACCAGAGGCTGAACATGGCAGGAGAGATAGACTTAGCAGAATTAGTTCGGCCAAGTAACTATACAAATAAACAACCAACCAAGTCAACAATAACAACAGGCCTGGTGATGATTGTGGGTTAGTAGCCAGAGTTCCTACAGTGTATTACCTAAAATGTCCTGCTTTTAAAAAACATTATGAGATGTGCAAAGAAGCAGGGAAGTGCAACCCAGACAGGAAAAAAGCAGACAATAGAAACTGGTTTTGAATGGGCTCAGATCGTGGACTTGGCAGACCAAAACAACTATTGGGAACTAAAGAAAATCATGCTTAATTAATTAAAAGAAGGTATGATGACAATGTCTCACCAAATGGAGAATATCAATGAAGAGATAGAAGTTATTAAAAAGAACCAAATAAAAATTCTGGAGTTAAAAAGTATAATTGGAATGAAAATTTCACTAGAAGGATTCCATAGTAGATTTGAGCTGACAGAAGAATCAGCAAACTTGGTGACAGATTAATAGAATCTAAGAAAATATTCAGCCTGAAAAACAGAGAAAAAGAATGAAGAGAAATGAACAGAGCCTCAGGGCAATGTGGGGCACCATTAAGTACATCAACATATGTGTAATGGGAATACAGAAGGTGAGGAGAGAAAGGGCTAGACAAAACAGTCAAAGAAATCGTGACAGAAAACTCTCCAAATATGATGAAAAATAACCTATACACGTAAGAACTTTGATGAACTGCAAGCAGGATAAATACCAAAAGATCCACACCCAGACACATCATAGTTTAAATGTTGAAAGACAAAGAGAAAATCTTGAGAGCAGCAGAAGAACAATGACTCACTACATACAAGGGAAGCCCAGAGAGAACATAAACTGACTTCTCATCTGAAACGATGGAGGGTAGAAGTCAGTGAGACCATGTATTCAGAGAACCAAAAGTAAAAATTGCCAACTAGGAATCTTATATCTATCAAAATTATCTTTCAAAATCAAGGCAAAATAAAGGCATTCCCTTAATAATAATAATAATAATAATAATAATAATAATAATAAACAGAGAAATCAAAGCTAGCAGACCTGCCTAACAAGAAATATTAAAGGAGAAATATTAAATACCTTCAAGCTGAAAGCAAGTGACCTCAGACGGTATTTGGAATCCACATGCAAAAATAAAGACAGATGAGTTTGTCTACTTGGGCTGCTATAACAAGATATCACAGACAAGGTGACTTAAACAACAGACAGTTATTTTTTCATCATTCTGGTGGCTATAAGTCCAAGACCAAGGTACTGGAAACTTTGATTTCTGGTGGGTACTCTTCCTGGCTTGCAGACAGCTGCCTTCTCCCTGTAGCGTCACATGACCTTTCCTCTGTGGATGTGGAGAGAAAGGGAGAGAGATCTCTGGTGTCTCTTCTTTTTCTTATAAGGACACCTGTCTTAGAGGATTAGGGTCCCACCATTATGACCTCATTTAACCTTAATTAACTCCTTAAAGACCCTATTTCCAAACATTCATTTTGCAGATTAGGCTTGAACCTTTGACTCATTTTTCGGGGAACACAATTCGGTCCCTAATATTAAGTAATTACAAAAGATAGTAGAATTACTTGTTTGTTTGTTTGTTTGTTTAAATTCTTTCTCGTCTTTATTTTAAAAGAAATTATACAAGACTGTATACAAAAAATATACATATACACTGTTGGACCTATAACATATAGAAATGTAATTTATTTAATAATGATAGCACAAGGGAGATGGGGGAGAACAAAGCTGTATTGAAGTAAAGAAATGACACTCAATCCATGGGAAAAAATGAAAAGCTTCAGAAAGGCTAAATTAGAAAGTTTATTAAGATGCTCTGTAAATATATACTTGCTGTCTTTTATCATCTTTTAAAAAATACATAGATTTTATAAATTAATAATGATAACAATTGTTGGGTTTTAAGATATATAGACATAAAATGTATAACAATAATAACAAAAAGAGAAAGGAATGGAGCTTCATAGGAGTAAGGTTTGTATATGTCACAGGAACTAGGTTAATATAAAGCTGAAACAGATTCTGATAAGATGTATTTTGTAAGCTCCAGAGTAATCACAAGAAAAATAACTCAAAAAACTAATTAAAAAGTCATTAAAGGAAGTAAAACGAAACACTAGAAAACATTCATTTAATAAAAGAAGGAAATAAATGAGTAACAGAGGAACAAAAACACAAGATATATAGAAAACAAAATGCAATATGGCATAGGTAAATCTAACCATATCAACAAATGTTAATGAATCCTACCTCATACTATACATAAATATTAAGCCAAAATGAATTAAAAACCTAAATGTCAGAGCTAAAACTATAAAACTCCTAGAAGGAGTTTTATTTAGATATAAAGTTTTGTAGCTTAGATTAGGCAATAGTTTCTTAGATTTAACACCAAAAGCACAAACAACAAAAGTAAAAATAGATATTGGGCTTCATCAAAATGAAAAACTTTCGTGCTTCAAAGAACACCATTAGGAAAGTGTAAAGACAGCCCATAGGATGAAAGAAAATATTTACAAATCCTCTCTCTGATAAAGCACCTGTATCAAGAAGATATAAAGAACTCTTACAACACAATAATTAAAAGACAATCTAATTGTAAAATGAACAAGGATTTGAATACAATCTCTGTCTGTGTGTTTATTGGATTGCTATGTAAGATGCATTAGTGTAGATGTGGCTAAAAAAATGTTTGAAAGCTACTGTGTTAAACAGTTTAGAAGGATCATTGTCTGTGATTTCGAGTCATTGGTCACTTTTGTTTTATTCTACTCCTTGGCCTGGTGGCTTCAGACTTTGAAATAGTTACAGCCTGAAGTAGTGGAGCATTTAGGTGAACGTTATACTTCTCTTTCACCTGAAAACTGTTGCTCAGTAAATTGCAACAGTAATCTGATAAACCGTAATTTGCCTGAAGATATTTCTATACTCCCCCCCGAATCTGTTCAAGTGGTGAGAAACTACACTGCCTTATCTGTTACACATTATCTGTAGGGCAGCAACAAGGACCAAAGAAATACGTATAAGAAACTAGTTTGAGATGCATACCTTGCTTAATCTTTAATCTGTAATCTTATTCTTACTCTCCTGCCTTCAACCTAGCAAGAAAGAGGGAGGGGTTAAATGTCAACGTCCTGTCATCTTCACACCCCTGACTCAAAAGTGTGGGGACTCCAGTGTGACCTTAGCAACAAGCTACCTAGAAATATAAGTGGCAGACACAGTTACCTTTTCAGAATGTTTGAATTTGGTAAATAGATTGAGCTTGGGGTCCTTTGTGGGGAAAAGAATAACAAGATAATTGGGACTTTGCAAATGGCTGTGATAATCTGCCTTTTCATTGGAGTCCCTCTTTCAAATGAGAATCATCTCAGGTTCTTAATATGGATATCAAAGAATACATTTTTTGCAATTTAAAAGTAGACACCAGGGAAATATTTTTAAAACCACCCATATCACTCCTTAAAAAAAATGTTTAAATCAAAGTATTGGCCCTAAACTATGACAGATACCAAATTCCAAGGCCAAGTTACCATATGCAGATTTTCAAAGGAGCTGCCTGCATGCAGACCTTTTGTGTGTGTGTGTGTGTGTGTGTGTGTGTGAGAGAGAGAGAGAGAGAGAGAGAGAGAGAGAGAGACAGACTCTGGATCCTCTCAAAGGAATATAAGAAGGTTAGGAGAGTGGGGGAGAGACTCTGGGCAAGTGGACAACTCTGGGGAACACTATGCTGTAAACCTTCCCCCAGGAGGAGGGTGGGTAAGCTTATCCCTCACCTTGGACCTAATAAAGGACCTTCCATGGGATGCCTCAAGTGGGCAAGGTGGTTGGGGCCTGACTTTGGCTTGGAAAATCCAGAAGCTGAGAGTTAGATGACTATTGCTTGGTGTCAGAGCAGGGAGAGTATCACTGTGTTGGGAATGGCCTGAGGTATGGGAGTTTCTGTGGCCCAGTGCTGGAGAGGCTGGGTGGGGTATTTTGGATCCTGTTTACCTAGAGGTGCCAACAGACCTCACCCAATGAAGCTGACATTTCTGCCCAGGTGCCTGTTTTAAAAGATAGTGTGTTATAGAAAATTTGAGGTTCCGTAAGGCTAGCAGATCAGGAGACAATTGCCATGGAAAGATAGTTTGTTGCTCACAGATTCTAAGAGCTGAGAGCATGCTTGGCTGTGGGGGCCAGTAAAGAAGTACCAGGGTTGGTCAGACAGCACAGCGAGAGAGAGGAATGGTGGGCAGAAGCCTTTATTGTGGTTTCTGCAGGAAGGAATGGATGAGGCAGAGTGAGCAGGCTTAAGATTGGCTAATTTGAGTAATTTCAGCAGGCTCTGGGGCCTAGGAGCTGTGCCTGTTTGTGGTGATTAGGGCAGGTAGATAGAGGCCCCGAGTGTGACAGCCAATAGCAGAGGTAGTTGGGATGTGAGCTCTGGATAGGTTGGTTTTCATTTGAAAAATACACTCTCTGGGCACTACAGGAATTGGCTACCTGTGGGAAGGGCAGTCCATCCAGGGTCAGCAAGGCCCTAAGATATCAAAAAATCAGAATACAAAAAATAAAAGACATGGTTAATATATTACTCAGTAACTGAGGAAAGTGTGGGCTGAGGAAAGAGTCACAGCAATAGGAATAGAGAAGCACCCATAACTGAGGACAGGGGAATGGCAGGAAGGAGGCACCCAGCACGGAACCATCAAGACACCCTATCAGCTGCCACTTTGGAAGAAGAGTCACCTTCAGGTGTCTTCAGGGCTGGTCCAAGAAGAACAATTCTTTCCCCTTAGCTCTTCTCCAGCACCTCCCACCACCATCCCCGCTCTGGGATGGATGTGAAGTTGAAGCCAACAGTGTGGAAAGAATGCCCAGACCCTCACCACCACCACCACCATCCCTTGCCACTGGGCTTTTGTCCTAAATCAGGTTGGAGCTGGGGGAGGGGAGGTTTGACCTTAAACTGGGTTTTGGCTTAAGGATGGCTCTCTTAGCTTAGAGTGAGCTGAAAAGCTCTGGAATTTACTAGAGTTTTTCATCTGTGTGTAGGGGGCCAATCACCCACAGTGAATAAGGTTGAAAGGGTCATGGGATTTAGTCTATAGCAGTTGTGCTTGTTCATTACACTAGTTCTGTAACACTCAGTTGCATCTCTATTGGCTTAATTTACCATGGTTTTCGGAAAGGAACACTATGATTCTGACCTATTTCTAGGAACTGAGATCATTTTTAATGCTATGCCTGTTTAAGCATAAATTTTTGTAATAAATGCCAAGCTCTGACCATTTTATCCTCAAAAAAATCACTGTTTGAGCTGCAGAAGAGTATTATCTCGCCCAGCTGGCAGTGGGTTACCTGGCTCCCATATCTGGAGCAAAAGTGAGAACTGAGTAGTAAAAAACCTTAACCCTCTGCTGTCTTCGTAAAATCAAAAGCACACTCCAAAAGATGTTCACTAACGTCTATGCATTTCACTGCTAAAAGAATCCCATTGGCCCTCTCTCAGCCTACTCCTTTTTTAAAATAAATAAATGAATGAATGAATGAATGAATGAATGAATAATAAATAATTGTACTAGATTGATTATTTGTTTTCCAAGCCAAAGCCATAGTGAATTAGAAACAAAATTAGAAGGGAGGGAAAGTTGCTAAGGAAAGACACTGACGGTAAGAGAGGAAACGTAATAGCAGATGTGAAACTTAAGAAGTGCAGTAGTCTGGGGCTACTCAGTGAAGGAGGAATAACCCTGCCCTTCTCAAAAGGGTACTGAGAGTACCACTTGTAGAATAAGTAAATGAGCCCTGTGATGGCGGCTCCGGATCATAAGGCAATGGTTAAATTATGTCTGGATATGTGCTTCAGAAGGAAGGAAGGTATGTAATGCATTTTAATAAGAGTACTTTTAAAATGAGAACATCTTGATGTTAAAAGAGTCAGTTATATTTGTGTAGTTTCATGTGACAGAAAACTTGACCTAAACTGGTTTAATACGAAAAGAATGTATTGGATATATTTTAACAGTCCAAATACATTTGGTTTCACGAACAATTTGATCCAGAGGTTTAAAAACTGGTGGCCAGAACTATATAGATGTCTAACCCATGTACTGGATACTCGAAACTAATTAAAAAAAAACAAACGAACAAAAAAAAAAACCTAGTGGCCAGGTCTATCTTTGAACTCTGCTATTTTGTATATTAGCTGCATTCTTAGGTCTGAGATGGTAGTGAGAAGGTAGCCCACAGTTCTTAGACATACACTGCTATGGTTTGAATTGTGCCCCCTCAGATTCATATGCTGAACCCCTAATCCCTAATGTGAGTATATTTGGAGTAAGGATGAAATTAAGATTAAACAAGGTGGTAGAAGGGTGGAAGAGTGATCCCCTAGGATTAGTGTCCTTTCAAGTATTCTTATAAGAGGCGTTCATGCTCTCCCTTCCTCTCTCCTCTCTCTGTCTCTACCTCTACTCTCTACCATGTGAGGACACAGCAAAAGGCTGCTGTCTGCAAGCCAGGAAGGGAGGAATTGGCAGACACCTTGATCTTGGACTTCCCATCCTCTATGACTGTGAGGAAATAAATGCCTGTTGTTGAAGCCACCCCGTCTGTGGTATTTCATTTTGGCAACCTGAGCCGACTAATTCAGTCATCAATCCAGGTTCAAGTCTAGCAGAGAAAATTATCGTATGCATTCCTCCAGGGCAGGTGCAGCTTTGATTGGCTCACAATCCCACCCCTCCCCTGCCACTCCCCGTGGAATTCAGGGCTCGGACCGTTAACCTGAGTCTCCCCACCTCTGTGGACTTGGGGTGTGGTGTCAACACCGTCTGAACAGCCTGGATGGAGTGAGAGGAAGAGTGGTTTCCCCACAGCAAAATCAGCGCGCCATAACCACAAAGGGTGGCGAACTGGGTGTCAGTAAAATCCTCAGCAATCTCAAAAACTTTCGCTCCCCTAAATGACCAATCCTCGGAGAGATTAGGAAAACCTCTGAGGTGTAACTGTAGCATTTGTCTTCCCAAGAAGACAACAGCTGGCATGGAAACCTCTCCAATCAGACACTGTGCACAGAGATAATGCAGTCTCCCCTGTGTTAAAGGATTGGAGTCAGGATCTTAAAAACAAACAAACAGACAAACAAACAAACAAACAAATACAAGACTTTATCTTCTTGCTTGTATTTTCTGTAGAATTGATTGGACCTCTACTTCCCAAGGTCTGCCAAAGCCATCTGACCTCAAGGGCTGGATGGTGGAACAAGGGAGCTTGAGAGGGGGAGGATATGCCAATAGCCACTGCATGGAGGGGCCAGAAAGAGCAGCGGGCACACTCGGGCTCCCTGGGTGAATGTGTGGGCTCAGCTTCTGCTGAATTCTGTCTGTGCTTCAAGTGGAGGGAAAGGCTCATGCAGGGAGGTAGAGAGGGCACAGCTACATTATATGCCTTAATTCCAGGCCTCTCTTTTGTTTTCCACCTGTTCCTCAGCCCCACCCATAAGGGTGGGTGTGGGAGGGAGAAAGCATCATTCGGGCCTTGGGATTCAAGTGCGGAGGCAGGTCACCTCAAATCCTGTCTTAGTGGGCCTTGCCAAAGCACATCCAGCCTTGGAGAAGCCTGCTACATCCTTAGAGTTGTTTTCTGAGCTTTGCAAGAAATACACTGTCCGCCTTATTCCTGGTGTATCTAAAGGTGCACCCCACAGTTTGTTGTGCCAGATTTGAGACGCAAGTTTCCAAAAGTTTGGGATGTTCCAACATTCTGTCAATACAGGTCTCTCTCCTCTTATTCTTGCCTTTTTCTAACAGCTTTTGTGATCTTTTAAAATTTTTCCCTTGGAAGGTGGCTTGGAGGCTAGTGGCTGAAGCTCAGATTCACTGAAATCTGAACTTGGTCTAGTATCAAGGTCCCACCCAACCTTTCAATTTACTATATTTTAGACGAAGGCAATTGCTTGGGCCAGAGAACTTTAGAATCAAATCAATGTGGCCCCAAATGCTACATCAAATGGTTGGTTATATTCTACCCAAAAAACATTTTTATGGCTTTGCTCTGTATTTCTTCAAAGATTTAAAAAATCTTCTTGGAAGGGAATTTTAAAACCCTTCTAAGCTGTTCTTGCCAACTGCGGTCCTGCATTCATGTTTTGCATTAACTTAATTTGCTCCAGACTTCTCTTAGTACAATGCTGTATTCTCTTTTTAATTTTGACTCACTAAAGTGCCTTGTACTTTCCTATAGGTGTAAATCAAATTGTGGAGATGCGGCCACACTGGAGAACTATCTATATGTATTTATAATTTATATTTTGGTTGATATCTGGTTCGGCTCTTTATCTTCAACCACAGAACACAACGGTGCTTTCTTGGCTAACAGTCATGTATGTGGGGGTTACTCTTTCTTTCTCCTCCTCCCATATCCTTCTTTCTTTTCCTTTGCCCTCCCTCTCATTCCTGCCCTCCTCTCTTTCATTTTTTACTTCCACCTCTTCCCCCACCCTCCCTGCCTTTGTTGGTGCAATTTTCTAGAACAGAGGCTCAGAGAGTGGGAATGTGGGAACAAGCAATCCTCTCATGACTAGGAGCTGAAGGTGGGTGAAGTGTAGCTGCCCCCAACCTCTCCAATGTTGATCTGACACATGGCCATGTTGACCCCTGAGCTAGGGCCCAGAAATGTCCCTAGTGAAGTCTTTGGGTTGTGGTGACAAGTCTTTTCTTAGAAAATTCCTACAAACATGTTGCTAGTCTAAGATTAACCTCTTACTACCTGTCAGCATTTTCTCCTGAATCTGATAAACCAGCCAAGAGAAGAGGCCAAATACAGGTGGTGAAAGGAGCTTCAGGGAAGGTTTCTGCCCTGAGATGCTTCTGGGAGAGCCGTCCTAGACTTTCCAAGGGGGGAAATAGAACCCACAGGGCTAGGCACAGGGGGAAGTCTAAATCCAAGTTCTGTGCAATTTTGCCTTGAACTAGCCCTCCACTTTGTAGCTCACCCTTTGTCTAGGAGAATGTTGAGGTGATTGGTTGGAAGAAGCCTTAGGATTTTCTGTAGATTGAATCTCCCCTAAGCCCAGTTAACCAGAGAGGTGGATGGTGGTAAGTTACATGGAACCGGTTGTTGACTTCGAGGCTTTGACTGAAGAAGGCGCCAGCCTGCTTTTTCAACAGAGGGAGAAACTCCAAATCATGGGCAGTAAGAGCATCCCTGAAACAATATGGAGCTTTGTTTACCTTGTAATTTATATGTGGTCCACATAGTATTGCCTCACCTATGCATTTATGGATGGAGAAAAGGATGGTGTTTCTCAGAGAAGTACCTGCCTGATAGCAGCATTGCAAGATTCAGTGAGAGAATACATATTAAGAACCTAAATAGGCTAGACCCTTAGAAGGATTTCAATAGTTGCTTATTCTTTCATTTAACAAATTTCATTTGGAATGTACTAGGGGCCAAGACTGACTGTGCTTGATGCTGGGAGACACTGGGAAACAGCAGGCAAACTCCCTGTCACCTTGGACCTTTTTACCATTATTTTTTATACTCTTTGGGTCATGGTGACAGGTCTTAAAGCAGAAATAACGAGGAGTAGAGGAGAATTAAAATACTCCAGAAGCTTCAAAGGACCTGGAGCAAAACGAAGAACAGATTTAAAATATTTGTAAAGACATAGTATTTCCAAGAGTGAGAAAAGGGCTGCCGATGTGGAGATTCAGTTTGGAATTTGGCAGGTTTCACTGACAGCTGGATTGCAATGAGAAGGGTGATGCCAGATTGAGTAAATCACAATTTAAAACCATGTACCTGCATTTAAGTCTAACTCTTTATTTTCACCTCTGGAGTGTAACTGCCTCTCGTGAGGCATCCTGGACAGCCCCTGTAGTCCTAGGTCCCAGTGTCAATGTCACCTACATTATACTGGCCAGAGATGCCACCACTGTGTTCCAGCTCCTACAGCCAAGCTGTCTGCCTGCATGAGTCCCTTCCTCTCTGCATTCACTTTCCTTTAGGGCAGAAACTACAGAAATACTCTGTATTAGCTTCTCCAGAAAAACAGAATCAATAGTGTGTGTGTGTGTGTGTGTGTGTGTGTGTGTGTGTGTGTGTGTGAAGAGAGACAGATTTATTTTAAGGAATTCGCTCATGTGATGTGGGGGCTGGCAAGTCCAAAATCTACAGCATAGGCCCACAGGCTGGAGACCCAGGGAAGAGCTGATGTTGCCACTTGAGTCCCAGGGCGGTCTGGAGGCATAATGCTTTCTTCCTGGAGACCTCATGATGCTCACCCTCAGTGTGGAGAGTAATCTACTTTACTCACAGTCAACCGATTTAAATGTTAATCACATTTAAAAACCAGATCACTTTGTGAGATATGGGGATCTCTGATCACTACACTGTACAACTGAAACTGCTATATTATTGTATGCCAACTATAATTGAAGAAAAAACTCATTGAATTGTATAATATAAATACGAGCAACTAATTGTCTATTATATTTCAATAAAGCCAGGAAAAAATTAAAAAACAACAAACAAACAGAAAACAAAAAACACCTTCATAGCATCTAGACCAATGTGGACCAAATATCTGAGCCCCATAACCTAACCAAGTTGACACATAAAATTAGCCATCACAGAGCCTAAAGACTGTTTTTTTCGGTCATGGGTATGGGCTTGAACTCTGTAGGCAGGCCTCACGGGAACACATGGCCATGAAAGAGCACCGCCCAGTCAGCAGCAGATCAGAGTCCCTGTCCTGCTGTCGGCCAAGAGCTGGCTGAGTGGCAACAGGCATGTTTCTTCATCACTCTCAGAGCTTTTTGTTGGGGTTTGGGACATCATAAGGGGGGTTGTTTTATCTACCTCCATAAATTCTCTAGCAGCTCTCCTGGATTTTTAGTTCTCTGATGTCAGAGAATGTGTTTTTCATATCTATCTCCACTGCAAACCTAGTCACAGTTCCACTGAATGCAGGAAGCCTGTAATCAAAATCATCTGCTGGATGGATGAATATAAAATAGGGAGGTGTGGTGGTAAACTCTCTGGGTCTGCCACCTCCTAACTTTGCCCTCTGGACAAGTCACACAGCCCATCGAAGTCCCAGGCAATCTGTAAATAAGAAAACTAGCTAAGTTCCCATCTATTCGTGAAGGTTTATGATTCCAATGACAACTTGGATGAATGCTACCATTATCGTTATTCTGAAAGGGACTGCCATACCTGGGTCTGGGCAGAGTCCTGTCAAAGAGAATGAAAATGGCACGGTCTCATCCACGTGGGAGCTCTGTGCTCCAAGGCTCAGTGGTGTGGAGCTGTCTAGATCCTAAAGACACCTGCAAATAAATCAGTAGAATTGCCACTTTTTTTTACTTCATGAGTCTTTTCTTTCCCAAGACCTCAACAAGTGTGTGGAATTTTTAAAACCTTGCCAACAAGATTATATATATATATATATATATATATATATATATATATATATATATATATATATATAAACACACACACACCCACACACACACATTTATATTTATATTTGTATTTATTTATTTATTTTTATTTATTTTTTACTGCATACACTGAGCATAAATTTAGAAGTCAAGAATACTAATCCATAGATTCCCACTAATGCGCGTGTGTGTGTGTGTGTGGAGTACCTCTTCAGGCACCGGACTTGGGTGATCACAATAATAATGTAAGCAAGAGCGAACACTTACTGAGCACTTTCTCTGTGTCGAGCATTGTGTCAGTGCTTTTCCTACCTTGTCACTGGTGATTCTCTTATGACTTCATCAGCTAGAGAGGATCATCAGCTCTAGTTTACAGAAGAGGAAACTGAGGCTTAGGGAGGCTAAGCCACTTGCCTATGATTGCACAGCTAAGTGGCAGAGCTGTTACTTGAATCCAGATATGTCTGCCACAGAGACTGAAACCCTTTACTCCAGACTAATTCATGACTTAGGAAATGGCACTTAACTTCCGAATTTCGTTATGTAACAGTGGAACCCAAGGAGACCATCTCTCCCGTTCCTTTCAGTTCTTAAAGTGGGAAACCATTCAGCTCAGAAAATCAGTGGCCCATCTCCACTGCTCACCATTCCCCACAAGCAGGGTTCTTGCAGTGCACATGGGAGCATTACTGAGGAACTGCAGGCCTGAAGGAAGTTAGCCACACAGTAACTGGTAGGAACCTGGCCCAATAGGAAGGGAACAGAGAAGAAAATGGCTAGGATCTGTTTTCTTTGTCCACACATGTTTAATTCCCCTACTTGAGTGGGAAAAAGGAAACTGGGATGCTTTTCCTATCCATTCCTAACCCTGCCTGCGTAACTTTTTTTATGATGATTCAACTATACCAGAACTTGAGCGATCAGGTATGAAGAAATGTGAACAGGAAAAAAAGCGGGGGACAGTTGGAGACTCATCTGGACTGGAATAGTTTGCGCTTGATCCCCAGTGGGATGTGGAGTTGATGTGGCCCCTTCAATGAATTGTATCACCCCATTGGTTGTTCCCTCTGTCCATCCTCTTCTGACAAGCACCAGTTACTAGATGCAAGAAGCATTCCAAAGCCCTAGTTCATGACCAGCCAATCTTGCTGAAGGAGGAATTAACAACAGCAACAAAACAAAACAAACAAACAAACAAAACTTACAAGCTTCATCAGGTCCTCACTATGAGACAGGCATTGTCCCCAGTCTCATATATATATATTTTTTTTATTTAATCCTGGCAACAAGCTTGTCAAGGAGATGCTAGTATTATGCCCATTTAAGGAAGGGGAAACAGGCTTAGGGCATTTGATCAACTTGTTTTAGGTTCCAGGTCTAATAACAGGTGAAGCTAGAACTTGCACTTGGGTCGTTCCAGCCCTGCCCCTGTGCCCTTATCCTGGTCCCGTACCCTGCTGCCCTGTGTCTGACTGACGTCTTTTCATTCAGCCTGCCAGTGTTCAGCCCTTGGCTCCTACCAGACACCCTGCAACCCAGTGACTGGACAGTGTGAATGCCGGCCAGGGATTACAGGACAGCGGTGTGATAGGTGCCTCTCAGGAGTCTATGATTTCCCCCACTGCCAAGGTAAGGAAGACATCAGAGTGCCCGGGGGCAGGGGGAGATGAGGGGATTCCTCTGTGAACTGTGTGCAGCCAGCCTCTCTAAGCAGTCTGTAACCACCCACACATCAATCACTGTTTGACCCTACATTTTTGACCCTAATCTGCCTGGCTCCTTCTGAACTTAAGAGCTCAAAGGAAAGCAGAAATGGTTTATTTCTAGAATTAAAAAAAATTTTCCATGTCTTACAAATTTATGTTTCTTGATTTTTCATGTAAATTTTCTATACCAGTGTGGCAAAGGTAACCGCTTTTAGCTAAGCACAGTGTTCCTTGTCTCCCGTCTCAAGGCCTTCTATTTCTCTCTGGGTCTGGGCTGTGTCATTGATGTTGACTGCTCCGTAATCCCCAGAGGGTGTTCCAATAGGTCTTTTTTTGGGCAGGCTGAGCAGGACCTTTTCTGGGTTTCTGTTCTGCTCTCCTTGCTTGCCACCTGCCTCCTGGGAGATTATGTCATCACACATCAGCATAGGTATGAGGGGCAAGGGAGTGGGGTGCATCAGAGTCTATTTGGTTTGGAAAGAATGAGCCAAGGAGGAAACACTGTCATGACCTGATAGCACTAATCCTTCCACTGATACAAGAAATTGAGTCTGCATGCTCTGTGGCCAGGGTCACGGACATACGATGTGCTCCAGGTGAGGCAGCCTCTAGTGGTGATTAGCTCTTGACTATAACTTGCAGAGGACTCTTTCTCTGTTAAGATATGTTTATGAAAGGCTGAACCTTACTCACCAAAATCCTCAAGGCACCAGTTTTCCTTGCTGGCAGAAATTGGAGCCAGCAGTCACAGGGGGCTACTTTATGACCTTGAGAAGGCCTGAAGGTCCCCAGAGTACAAGGCTGTCTGGAGCGGGGTCTGCTCACCTCTACAGGTCAAGAGTAGAAGAGAGTGTTGTGGGAAGTGCTGTGGCAGTGGGAAGAAAGTCGAGACAGTCATGACAGTTTCTCCACAGCTAGATGGCATCACTAGTCAGCCTGGAGAGGAGCCAAAGGCTGGGCGTTGCCAGGTTGGAAAAGAGCAAAGAACAGGAAGGTTGTTTTGACTATCACAGAAGAAAGCAAGGGAACATCAAAACACAGACCAAGAGAGAGAGAGAGAGAGAGAGAGAGAGAGAGAGAGAGAGAGGGAGAGAATGAGAATGAGAATGAATATGCATATCATCAAGGAAGAAGCTGAAATAGACCAAGAGGAGACAATAAAGGCAAAAAGGCTAAGGAATAACTTGTAAGAAAATGAGATCGTAATATGAGATTATTTAAATTTTTAGGAAAACCAGGCTCAGCGGTCTTACCCAGCCTCTCTTCATTTCTAATGCTGTGTAATAGTAATCCTGAGACATTGCAAGATCTCAACTTACTGAAGAGAGATTATATTGGGCTTATTTACTATATTGACTATGACAGGAAAGCAAATTAATTAATTTTAGAAATTTTAGTACAGGTGAGGAACAAGCGGGCTGTGATACTTAGAGAATTAAGTCTTGGTTAACTAAAAAATATACTTAAAAATTCTTTAACTTCTTTTTAATGGGACAATTACGAAAATTCTTGATACAATATTGCCCTCTTCTGGACAGTCCTAAGGATGCTAAAAATTTGAGAGTCTTCTTTCCCAGTCTTCTCCTTCATCATCAGTTAGAAACGACCTTTTAATAGTAGGCGGGGACTATAGTTGTTCAGGGGCTAAAGGGTGACTTGGGTATATTAAGGACCATAGATGTTACTTGGGGTACCTTTTTGTGAATTACATGCCAAATCTCTGCCACTCATCTATCAAAAAATATCAATGTAGATGCACTATTTTTAAAAACAAATATAACTTTTAAAACTAGAAACATCAAAACAAATGAAGAGACAAATGAATAAACATTAAAACTCCAGACATTTGAATTATTTCTGAATCGTATGCAGGCTCTAGCAGTTCCTGTGACCTATCTGGTACGCTGGACTCCAGTTTGGTAAGTGGAGAATTATAAAAAGGTTAACATTCTAACTATTATTCTGATACATTTTAAAGACTAACACATTTTGGAACTTCCTGAAATTAAAAATAAATTAAAATAAGATCTGAGGACAAATTGCTTAAAGAGGCCATTGCTTGTTTTCAAAGTGTGTATGTGATATTGTGATTTTTTTTTTTCAAAAACAAAAGAATAAGGTTTATTTAAACCTCGAATTCTAGAGTCCTAGAGCGTAACTCATATTGTGGGTTATTCTGAGAGCACAGCCACCCTGGAGCCTTGCACATAAGCCTGACATACATAATTAAAATTAAGAAAATCAAAGGCCAATTTCACATGAAATAAAGCTGTCTACATACAAAGCAATTGCAATTTATTGGATATTACTCCAAGCATAATGCTACGGTATTCTAATCAATTTTCTAAGCACTTTAGAAATTATGTCATCTTAGCCTCAGAGCCTGGAGATGCTGGGTCTTCAGGCACTGGAGGGACATGGGAGAAAGGTTCTGCATCCCTGCCAGGAGTCCCAGTGATGTTTAAGCAAGGTCTGACTCGCATAACACAAAACATCTTCAGATAAATGTAATTTTCTACTGATTCTCATCATGTTAAATATTCCGCTCTTTTTTTTTCCATTTAAATTTATAGTCCAGGCTGTGACAGAATAAAAAATGAGAATGTTGTACATCAGAGTGATTGTTTAATTTTTCTTTTTCTGTATTTTCTAATTTTGTTTTAACCAGAAATATGGTTATGTGTATAACAAGTAAATCAATAATAAAATGAACACAATAAGCAGACTGTTGAAATCAACCCAGTACTTTTATTCCCCCTGAATACCCTTAATTTACTTTTCATGATTCAAATATATTTCTGTGACAAGCTTTGTTCAGAACACATGTTTGAAAAAATATCTTAATTCCTAGATGTCAAATGTTAGTTTGATTTTCTTTATAAGGGATATTGCCAGTGCAAGCTTCAAGTTGAAAGTCCTACTTGCAGCATCTGCAAGCCATTATATTGGAATCTGGCCAAAGAAAACCCCAATGGGTGTTCAGGTAGGGTTTCTTATACATAATAATTTACTATATTGTAGCTTCTTGTTAATTTTCTCTTAACCTCAGTAACTAAACTCACAAGAGAGCTATTTATTTGACCAGTTCAGTTTGTCTGAAAATTTATGTAAATGTTTTGATATTTCCTCACTTTTGACAGAACTGTCATTTTCAAAATCTCAGCAAAGGATTTATGTCCTGTTTCCATATGTATTGTGGTGTTCGTGAAGGCAACTACTTGATATAAGGTTTTTTACTGCCTTGTTTCTATAATCTACTCTTTCTGATTTAGTTTTGTTTTAATTTTATGCATAGATTGAAGGCAGGATAGGACTCAAAAATGCCAAGCTAAAGGTGGCTAAGTGGAGTGAATATCTTTTAAGAATATATTTTCATATAAGCATATCAGAAATGACCTTGACATTACAATCATTTAAAAATCCCATGATGTTGGAGCTTTTGTTTTAGAGTGATCATAAACTTGCCATTACTCCTCGTAGGTAGATGGTACTGATCTGGCTGTTCTGCTGACTACAGAAAGCAATCCAATTTTAGGCTTTGCAACAGTGCAAACTGGAATTCTGCTGAAACATGCTAGAAGTGACTGCACATGTAATATTGCTGGAGTGTGATGTTCCCAGCACCGGGGAACTGTCCTTTGTGTAACCTTGGTCTAAGGATGCTCTCTTATCTTCACAGAATGCCAGTGCAATGTGGCGGGAACAGTGAGCGGAATTGGGGAGTGTGGGCAGGTAACGTGAGCTGATATATCATATACCCGTAGAACGTCACAGCAGTTGACTGTGGAGTTTCTGTGGGAGGATATTATTGCCTCTGTAATTGTGCAGTGCGTGGTCATCTTTTTGGAAGTTTTCAGATCCTGGCTGCACTGTTTTATATTACATAAAAAGCCAGTTTTACACTTGATCTTAGCCAAAAGGCCAAAAAGCGATACAAAATAAGCCAGTTTTAAATCTTGAAGCTTAGTGAATTCTGTAATCGTAATCCACTTTTGTCATCTGGCTCGTTGTTCTGCAGAGAGATGGTGACTGTCATTGCAAGTCCCATGTCAGTGGTGATTCCTGCGACACATGCGAAGATGGATATTTTGCTTTGGAAAAGAGCAATTACTTTGGGTGTCAAGGTAAATACTTCCAGTGGGCCCTGAGTAAAGTGAAAGTGTTGATGGACAAAGCCTCTCAGGATAAGCTTTCTTCTGAGTTCGTTTTCTTCATGCAGACTTTCTGATGGGATGGAACTGAAATATTTTGTCCAGGGAATTGAGCCAAATATTCTGCTAAAACTGGTAATAAATTGCAAATTGGGCTGCTTCCACTTCTCTTCTGCACATTGTTGGTTTAATTATAAAAAAATATATAATCAGGTTGAGAGAGTCATTGTAAATAACATCAAGGCTTTGTAACTTTAAACATATATTTTGTAGTATCAAAACTCACACGGAGCTTTAGAGATAATATTGTGTTAAATAATAAAACTGCAGGAACAGTTAGTTGCCCCACAAGGCTACTTTATATCTCTCACAACCTCTCCTTAGCACACATTGTCTATAACAGTATTGTGTTGCTAAATCATTTTTAGCTCCTTACCTTGGACAACATTGCTGGAGCTAGTCTACAAGTACACCTCCAACTTACAAGTGCACTTTTTGGGAGACGTGCTATCTCGGTTTGGGAGGTCTATACATATTTCAAACACCTGCTGGATATAAGATGTGGCAGGGAAAAGAAGGCACAGTGCTCAGCCCGGGGCCTGCTGATTCCCACTTCTTCTAGAGGCAGGGAAAGCATCCCACGTGGAGATGCTTTGATGGGTGACCACTGCTGTTTCTTGACTTTCAGGCTGTCAGTGTGACATTGGGGGAGCGATCACCCCCATGTGCAGTAGTCCCTCCGGAGTATGCCAGTGCCGAGAGCATGTCGTGGGGAAGGCGTGTCAGCGGTGAGTCTTCAGGCAGGTTTCTTCCCACAGAAATGTTATGGAAGATACTCCCATCGAGTCCTGTCTGTGCTGACAGTCCTAAGGTGGCAAGGCAGATGGAGCTGTACCGTCGTTTGAAATCTGGACACTTGTCAGTGAGTCCAATTAAAACAGGAGATAGGGTTGCCCATAAAAACTATTCCACTTTGTAGGTCATGGAGTGGCCTACTGGAAAGTTCCCACAGGTACATAAAGCCAGGTGGGTGAGACTAGAGCTGGATATATGAGATGGGTTCCCATGACTGAACCTCCATGTAAAAGTTACAGCATGGAGTAGCCTGGTGGGCTCCTGAACCAAGGAGATTCAGGTCCTCTTTCTCCCTTGGGACCCATGAGTGAGGGCCTGAAGACACCAAATGTGGTATACATAGAAGAATTGGCGGCAGAAGGCGGGGGGGCAGGGGGGCAGATAGATGAGAAAACTTTATAAGTGGAACAAAGTTCCTCATCTCACTCAGGAGCAAATTAAAATGAACTGTAAGAACAAGGGAGCAAAGTAGAGACTGAGAGCCAAGAGGGGCTATAGCAAGTATGGCACCATACTGTCTCTTCATCCTGTCATACTTAGCAATACATATATATATGTATCTGTATCTGTATATGTATATGTATATGTATGTATAAAATTTTTATGTTTTTATATGTGTTTATATAAGTTTATATATATTTATATGTACTTATATATTTTTTGGAAACCACAATCCATCCATAATTTTCCCTCAGTGAAAGAAAGAAAAAACTGGTTTTTAATATTCTAACTTTTGATCATACTCCGGAAACTCTATGAAATGCAGCTTCTTCTAAACCTCAAGTACCTTCACTATTTCTGCACTATCTACAGATTAACAAAGAACTTATGTATAAGCTAAGTTGTCCATATTTAGTATGGTGCTTCTCTCCCTTCTCTTCATGTTTCCAGTATTTAAATTCTAAAAGTCAGAGCAACCCAGCTGTGCTTTCTTCAGGCATCTCTAAGTAGCAGTCACTGCTGGGCTGTGTAAGAAGTATGTGAAGGTGGACACATTTGTGCATTTGGTTTCCTACAGACTAGCCAGGCTCACGGTGGACCAGAGGAACTTTGTAAATAGGTTCAGAGACGTTGTTCATCAGTGTTTTATCTCTTTCCACCCTTGGGTTGATAAAGTAAGCTTTTCCCCTACTTATTCACCGTAAGTTTTTTCTCCTTCCAGCTATGTTAAGTGATTGGCTAATTTTGAGGTTGAAATAATGCAAGTGAAGATAAATTAAACTGCCTGTCCTGAGGCAAATATATTGACATTTTACATTAGAGCCAATACATATGTATGAAATTTAGAACATGTCTTTTGATTTAGTAATAAATGGTAACTGAAATAAAAGGAACATGGATACCATAGCACCTTTTCTCTGGATTGGTAAATCTTGCATCCTTATGTAGTAAATGCTTCCCCAATGTTTATGATTTTATCTGAGCATTTTTAATTTTTCTTACAAGTTTAGAAAGCGTTAACATTCACTTTGTTTTCTAAATAACTTTGTGATAATAAATATAATGATGTTCATTGTAAAATTTTTATAAGTATGTAAAAGTAAAAGGGCAAAGAATAATCTTCATCCAAGCACCCAGAGAAAAACCCTTTTAATATATTTTGTATATTTTTTCTCGGCTTTGTTTATTAATAAAAATCAGAATTCTATTTTTCATATAATTTGTATCAATTTTTCACATATTATAAACATTTCCATTATCATTAGTCTTCAAAAACAATGGTTACATAACACTTCATAATTTCTTTAACCCATTTCCCATTTAGAAAAAAAGTGCAGCTCACTGCCAGTGTTAATATAATTTTACATAAACACACTCTGAGGCTGAAGCAAATCTAACTGGTTTTCAATGTGAAATAAAATGTAAAAACTATTCTTAGAATTAAACAGAACTTGTCTCTAATCCTAATGTAACAGAAATGTATACATACATTGGATTCCTCAAATGAATCTTCATCTAACAGCTGGTTGAGAACAATGTTAACATTATGAATAGAAATGCTCCGTTTCCTAGGATTTGACATTTTCAGCGATCAAGAATTACTTTATTTTGTAAATGGAAGTACCTCTACTAAAAACTGAAAGCTGTAAATGGAATGATGTCACTTGTTTTCAGACTATCTATATACTAGAGAGATGTGAAAATAATAAAAGAGAGATATTTGGTGGCAAACTTTGGGAGTGAGGTTAGGGCTGTAATCCGCGGGTTATCTCAAGGTAAGCACGGCAGCTGCAAGTGCCACGGGGGAGAGTATCCACAGGGCAAACAGGAAATGGGTTAATTATTTAATAATTTTTGCACATTTTTGTACAAAAACATTTATGTTTCCAAGCTTTCACTAATAGAAACATTCTTTTATGTTAATTGTTTGACACTATATGTAAAATCATTCTTTAGAATATGTTCCTGGAAGTAGAATTACTGGGTCAATTACTATGAACAGTTTTAAAGATCCTTGCAATTACTTCCAGAAAGATTGTAAGCAGTCCTAATTTTGCTTGCAATATAGGAGCATGCCCTTTTATTTGCTTTTACTAAATCATCTTTATGATTTTATGTCTACTGTTATTAGTTTATGACTCATTTGTTCGTATGTGCCATTTTGAAAAACTTCAAGTAGTTTGAATATAAAATGTAGCACAAGTGTCAGAATATTTTTGAACTTTTTCTGTGATTACTGTTATTGGACTCTTGAAAAAGAATCCATTTATAGGCATATAGTTTAAGAGAAAACAAGGCATAGAAAAGTTATTCTAAATATATATATATAATTTGTAAAGTTAGAATATGAAAGTTTATGTTATGTTCACTATTATGTCTATGGTGCTTAGCAACAGTTCCTGGTATATAAGTATTAATATTTGTGTACGAGTGAATATTATTACATAAATAAATGAATGAATGAATTTATAGCAAATAACATAATTTGACTTTTCAACAATTTAGAACATTTTAAAAGGTGCTACCATTATGGGTCACGTTAAATGATTTTCTCATTTTACTATTGGAATGAGTAAGTGTTGGGTGTTTTATGTGAATGTTTACATGAGTAAAAGCGATAATTTAGAGAAAAAGTCGAGGGGGTCCTTCCATTTGTCCTTATTTAATGTATTGTCAATTTGATGGAACTTCTTTTAGCAGTAGCTATTGTGATTAAAGGATATTTAGATGATCAATTAACCCAACTTGCTGTATCAATGTCTACTTTTTATTTATAAAAGACCGGAAAGTAACTACTATTTCCCGGATTTGCATCATATGAAGTATGAGGTCGAAGATGGCACTACACCTAACGGAAGAGAACTTCGGTTTGGATATGATCCCCTGGAGTTTCCTGAGTTTAGCTGGAGAGGATATGCTCAGATGACCTCCATACAGGTATGCAGCCAGTAGTAAGCAGCTTCATGGCAGAGCAGCCCATGTACTTACCCACAGCACACTCATTGAGTCCCCCTAAAAGGTGGACTGTCCCCAAAACTGATTCTAGGATTCTTTTTCTCTAGGATATGAATTGGGCCTTGGGTAGGGTTGGATTTGAGCTGATAAGCATCTATATCAATTTCACAGTTTATTGTTACTTTAATTTGGTCACCGAATCAGAAAATGAAGGGATTAAAGAAAAATGATGCTTATCTCTGGAGACGTTTTATAAGAAATTTCCCAAACAAGGTTAGGCTCTATTTTATCATGAGAGACATTTTTCTTTAAAGTCGTTTGTGGAGAATAAACATAAGTTGACTTAAATATTTCAATTAAGCTTGTGATGCTAATTTTCAACCAATGTTTCTTTTTTCTTTTCTTTTTTTTTTCTTTGCTTTTTAAAGCTCTGAAATAGTATGTGAATAGAAACTAAAATAAATTAGGAGTTTTAGTCAGTGCTATTTTATTTTATTTTTTCACATTTCTCCATTATTCTTTACTGTACCGATCTCTCTTGGCTTTGTATTAGCATAACTAAGGAATTTACATTTTGTTTACTTTTAGAACTTAATATTTATAATGAAAAATTTCTGTATAGTCATTGAGTAGTTTTGTCTTAGAATTTCTCTTTGAGGTAATTTCTCTTCAAGCTGTGTTTCTCAGTGGAGAAATTCAAAATAAAAGAGGCAAACCAATGACCATGGTAACCCAATCTATGTCCTCAGCAGAGCCAGAACTAGTACTTGCTGTTTCTCTCATTCTGCTCTTGAAAAAACTGGGACTGGTTCTCAGGTCCCTTGGGATCTCCACTGATTCTAATGCTGCTTCTTGCCTTGCCAAATCTCCATCCAGGCTGCCTTTCTCAAACAATACCTAGGATCTGAAGACACCTCACTGTTTTCTCCTTCTCCCCAAATACAGCAGTTCAGTTCCTTCATTCCCTGATTTTACTTTATTATTCAGAAAAAAAAGGCAGTGTATTCTATTGAATCATACAGGATGTGAGTAACTGAGAGCCCAGTCAAGGAATATACATTCCCACAGGTGTTTAGAGTTTAAAAGAAGGGCTGGTTAACACAAAGGAATGAATTTCTATTGATGAATTTTCTGTATTTTTACCAGAGGACTTTGGTGGTGTTCCTTGAATCACCAGTAACTTTACACAACTCCTAATACAGTTTTGCATTTTTATTTTCCAACTTGGAACTAACACTGGAAGGTGAAGTTAGGTAAATTGAGAGGGCCAACTGGAGTTCCTCCTCAGTGTGAGCGGGCAGCAGCTCCTGCTCCCAGAGCAGGGTTCCTAGCCAAAGTCAGTCTTCATTGTTACAGATGTCTTGTTCAACAAAAGTCGCCTCCATATTAACCAAAGGAACTGGGGAAGAGACTGAAAGAACCAATAATTTGGAAATTTCCAAATTTCATGTACTTTCCTGGGGCTGCAGCTGGATTTGAACATGCAGTCTGCAGTTCAGAATTAAAATAGTCTGCTCTTTCCTTTAAGATCATGGCATGGCAGCACTTACAGAGCATTGTGTGAACACCAGGGCTCTGGGGACCAACAGGAGTGGTCCGCTACCCCTGCCCACATTCTTTTTGGATAGGGATTGAGATAAATCTCATGTGCCTTAGCAGGCATATTTCAGTTACATCCAGATTTCATCACTAATGTATTTGGGATCTATAACCTGTCCTCAGCTACTGTTAGTTTCTATGACCTTTTAGGATTTTATGTATGAGAAGTGGACCCTGGAATAGTCTCTCTACGGGGTAATGGTGTTAAATAATACACATTCCTGTCTTTCCCTTTCACCTTTTTATTTCTCCCAGCCAGCGGTGGTTGCCTGTCACTGGGCATTCCCTAAGTAGTCCATCTGTGTTCTGCTCTGTCTCCCTGATTACAAAAAGGTCAAAAGAGGATCTCAGTTGCTGAGGGAGTGCATTTTCACTCTATCTTTAATTGCAACAGACTTAAATTTATTTATTATTATTATTGTTTTCATCTTCCGCAGAGTCAGTTACTCGGTGCTTATCGAGTTGATCTTTGCGTATTTATGTGTATGTGTGTGTGTACGCTACAAGCCTAGTGGTGACACTTAAATAATCACTATTTGGCTAGCATTTCTTTAAAGCAGTTTTCTTGTCTATACTTTATGGCTTTTGGTATTTTTCAGAATGAAGTAAGGATCATGTTGAATGTGGGGGAATCAAGCCTCTCTTTGTTTCGTGCTGTTTTGAGATACATTAACCCTGGAACTGAAGCAGTATCTGGCCATATATCTATTTATCCATCCGGGGGTAATACAGGTAAGTAAATTTTCAAGGCTCTTTTGGATTTAGAAATGATTAATTAGTGAAACATTTTCTCCAGCTTCACAAAGTCACCTCCCTGGAAACATCACACGTAGTACATGGTTTAATAAGGACAGTGCCCTACGTCCCTGTCCCATGCTACTTTTTCAGCCTCTGAACATTCTGCTTATTTAAATTTTGTTATTAGATTTGTAATTAACTATCTCTACTATCGGGAAGCAAAGGCAATACTGCCTGTGTTTACTACCTTATTTCCAGAGCCTAGTTCCAGACCTGAAACCTAGTGGGTACATAGATGTTTTTAGAACAGGAGAGTGAATACAAGGATTTGGAGTAAACATTTCTCCTCAAGAAAGTGTCTCAGTTATATCAAATGTAGCAGTTTTGTTTGTTTCTGAACCTCTATTTGTTTAATTCAAAAGAAAACATTTAGATCCTGAAAATAAAGCTTTTTCTTATTTCAAAATGAATGTATGTTCTTCCATAGAAATTAAACTTTTTAAATTGCATATAAATAAAAGGGAAAAATATTTTAATATCTAATGCAACGTATTGAATACTGAGATACCACAGAAGCAAATACAAAGCCCATCAAGGAAATCATCTTGGTACGTTTCCTTCCATGTTTTTATTTCCTGCCCATTTTTTAAACGTTGAAATCATACTTGACCTCCAGATTTTTATCCAACTTCACAAACTTTCCCCATGTCATCGAATGGCCCTGCATTATCCCACCGTACAGTAGCACCATAAGTTACTTACTCTTTTTTCCACTCTTAGATATCAAGGGTATTTCCACTTTTTTTCTTATTTACTGTCATGCAGCAGTGAAAATCTTTACCCATAACTTTCTATCTACATTTTAGAACACTTCCACAGTATAGATTTTAGAAGTGGATCACTAGGTCGATGGGTAAGAGAGTTTTTAAGAGCTTAGGATTTGTCAAAATGGTTTCCCGATAAGCGGTACCAATTCTCCTTCTACATGTTACTATATTGCTGGTCTCATGTTCAACATGCCACATCACCACTAAAGAACTCTGCCAGTTTCACAGGTGGAAATTATATGGTGTTCTTATTTTAATTTTCATTTACTTGAGTGCTAGTGTTAGTGAGTGTTTATTATGCATCAATTATTGTTCCTTGTGAATTATCATTACATTTCTTTTGACAATTAAAAAAATGTGTCAAGAACTTTTCTAAGCAGTTTACCTGTATTACTACGTAATAATTTAACAAATTAAAAAGTGACTCACAATCACAGCACAGAGAGCCACTGCTAACATCTTATCAGTATCTTTCTAATCTATTTTATACATGTGCATATACATTCATATAATTATTTTTAAAAGGTCAGTACATAAGTAAACTTACACTTTTTCAGACATAAACTGAATGTTGAAAACTGGTTATTTGAAGTCATAATACTGACTGCTAGAAAAATGTCCTAAGCAATTCTTTTCATTTCTGATAGGTGTTGCTCAAAGCAAAGAGATCATCTTCCCGCCAAGTAAGGAGCCCGCCTTCGTCACCATCCCTGGAAATGGTTTTGCAGACCCATTTTCAATTGCACCAGGGACTTGGGTTGCTTGTATTAAGGCAGAGGGAGTCCTCCTGGTAAGCAATAGTGCTGAGTAGAGATTCTTCCCCTTTGGAGATTGTCCCATCCACAGTGACCCACTGTGACTTTAAGGTATCAAATCACAGCTGGTTCCCTTTCGACACAGGAACGTATGGTGACATTTGCCCTCATAAGACACAATGACATAGGAACCAACTTAAAATACCTTCTATGGTCTTCCAGCCAGCTTCTCACTGACAAAAAAAATACCAAATTATAATTTATAATTATTGAAGTTATCAAAATAAATTTTAAACCTTAATGAGCATGTGTCCCAGACTTTCAAAAATTTCTTTGGGATTTTTTCATTGCGAATCAGGACATCTATATACATCAGCCTCTTTAGGAATTTTGCAGAACAAATCAGAAGAAGCTAGAAGAAGAGAAGTTCCTAAAATTAATGAAGGAAGAGACTGGAGGAACCAGTGCTGCTCTGTGACACTTTTCCCGCCTTTTACCTTAAACGTAGGCAATAATCTCACTCAATAGATTGCCGTGGACAAAGAACCCTTCATCAGGGGAAAGGCTGTGTCCCTGAACATTAATAGAATAGACAGAGAGCCCTGAGGAGTTGAAGGAATGAAAACTGCTGAGACACCCCTCTTTGATGTCTTCTTTCACTTATAGCAAGGTCTTTGCAAAATAAAATCTTTGGCAGTAGTTGATTTCATGCACTAATAGGAGAAAACATAAAACTTTTCCTTACGTGCAGCCCCTTTCATTGGCAACCATTAACAAATCTTAGGCAAGTCCCTCACCTCCAAGCCTGCCTCAGTTGCTTCTTCCACACAATGGGGACAACGCTTATCCTTATAGGTGCTTTCCAAATCTGGGATCTTACAAAAATAATGTGAAGGTTAATGCTGTTCATTCAGTTTTTTCTTGTAACTTCTTGGTAGAAAGCTTTGTCGCTTTAAAAAGGTTTAAGAATGTTTCACAGATGCTAGAAATGAGGAAGAGGAAAATTCCATTGAGTCCAATAGTGGGTACATAAAGTTGTTAGACTACTGGAAAGATGAAATTAATTATAAAAATTACTGCATGGGCATGCTATTGTGTAGTAATTCATACATATTTTTCCCTATTATGATTTTATTTTCTCCAAAAGTATTTTATTAAGATCCTATTATCAATCTTCACTGTTCTAGCATCTATGAGACCATAAAGTAATGAGGAGATATGGCCCTAACCTATGGAACTTACTAATAGAACAAACTACTGTTATTAAATTAAAACCCATTCAGGTAGAAAGACCACCATGGTGAATCGCTGAGCGCCCTGGGCCACCATCTGCTACTTTCCCCTTCCCATACATCTTTCTTCTTCCCTGTTTTAAACAAATTAAAGGTTCTGAAAAGAGGAAAAGCCTTATGGTCCATGTACGAGTCACAGTTGTGGTGACATTTTCTCCCTCCTTCCCTCTGCAGACAGGCAGCAATGCCAGGATAGCTGCAAAGCTGTCCAATCACCCTCCACTCAGAAGCCTGGAGCTTTGCTCTTTCCTGAAGAGCTGCGTGGCTGAATTTACATTGTGGGCTTTGTTTGGCACACTTGGTGGGACACGTTCTTCTCCTCATATCCTAGGACAGGCAATAGGCCAGTTTTCGTCTATGATTCACTGGAATCAGAAAACATCACTTTTTTACACCAAGCCAGGCGAGCACCGCTATGGTGTGGGAATAAAAAAACCATAACATATGATCTGCAACTCAGTGTTCTTAGTGATGAAGGCACCAGTATTTCAAAGGAACGTTTTATCAGTCAACAGTTTATCGTTTTTGTTTATTTTTGAATTTATAAACAACCCAGAAGAGACAGTAGAATTTTCCCTGAGATTTCATGATAACAAGGTTCACCCTGAGGTGCTTATCTTCATTGCTGAAAGCCCCTGAGTTGATTTGCATATTCTGGTGAGTCAGGGGGCAGAACAAAGCAGCTGATGTCTAGAATTTAACTAACAAGCTTCACCTGGTTATTATTAACTTAGTATGTTTAGCTATTTTATTTTTAAAGTAGGGTCACCATCAAAATGAGTAGTCATCTTTTTGGTCTTTATTTCCTAGGACTACCTGGTGCTGCTCCCCAGGGACTACTATGAGGCCTCTTTGCTGCAGCAGCCTGTCACAGAGCCATGTGCCCACACGGGACCTCCCCAAGAGAAGTTAGTATGGGCAGCGGATGCATCACGGGGGTCCTCTAATCAGGAGCCTTTGGTGCAAGGACCCAAGATAGACCTCAGGGTCACAATTATAGCAGGATGCTCTGAATAATTACTTAATTGTGATTTTTTCCCTGTGGCAGTCGACTATCTTTCACGTAAGAATCGCAAAACGCTTTGCACACTGTAGCTGGTAGGTCAGAGTGACTCCCACCCCCTAAGCATGTGAAAATGCTGAGGCATGTCCAAGTAATACCCTCACAGTTCTGCACCCTACAAGGGAAGAAGCTTAAAATAGAACTCAGCCTGTGGACCTTTGCTTCCATTCCTCGTGCCGATTAAATTTACCACCTGATTTCTGTAGTAGGCACTTAATACGAGTTTGCTGAAGGCATGGTGAATGAATGGAATGGATAAGAGCCCTTGTGTTGTATTTTGTTGCTCTATGTTTTGTTCTCAGTTGTAACTGTTGTATTTTGTTGTTGAAGTTGCTTGCTTTACCAGCATTTGCCAGTGACCCAATTCCCCTGTGCCCTGGCTTGTGAGGCCAGGTACTTCCTGCTTGATGGGGAGCCAAGACCCTTGGCAGTGAAGCAGCCCACCCCAGCACACCCAGCCATGGCGGACCTCAGCGGGAGAGAGGTGGGGCAGCTTTTTACTTTCTGTTAAAGCTATTACTACCTCCCTGTCTGCGTCTGCTCAAAACCTGTGGCTGTAATTGCATCTCAAATTCAGGAGAGCCTGGAAAGATTCCTCAGAAATGTTAATTAAAGGACTACTGAGTTCTCTGATTCAGGTTGGGGTTGGGTGGTACACCACACTGAACCATGGTAATTTTAGTTTTCCAGCACTTTCTAGACATGGCAGGACTGTGGGCGACCACGGAAGCCATTCCTTTTGATTCCCTGGACTTATAAAGGGGCATCCTGTTGTACCTGATTCTGGGCAAGATCTCTCTGAAACACCTCAAGAAATACAAAGCTTACCCTGAAAGGAAGCTCACTGACTTCTCATCCCCTTAGGCTGGGCATTTTGCAACAGCTGAATTCCTTGAGCTCAGAATCTGGAACTGCTGCTCCCCACAGCTCCTCCCTCATGGCTTGAAGGGCAGGTTACTACAGGTCTTGGCATTACTTTTCTTCCAAGAGTTCTTTGAGTCTCAAAGCAACTTGATACTATATTAATTTAAGATTTGAGTTAGAAATGGTGTATATCAACAACAATAAGAACACATAATGCAATACTTTAAAATGAAGACCCTAAAAAAAATCTTCTTCTACATTTCCATCCTTACTTTCTACAACGTTCTGTTTCATACCTTTGAGGAAAATGTTTATTCCAGGATTAAATTTGTGAAATGAAAAAATATATGGTATTCTCACTGAACATTTAGATGTATACCTTTTTTAAACTGCATTCCAGCATTTTCAAAGTAGTAGATGTAGAATTTTAAGAATATTTCTCGTTTAGTCTTTATTTTACTTTTTATTAGTTTTTATTTTACAAAAAAGAGTAAATACTTGTAACAAGTTAATAAATATAGATATGAATAAAAAATGAAATGATCGTACTTCCACTCTATTATAATGTTTATAGTCCATTGTGTCCTTTCCTACCCATGCTATCTATCTATCTATCTATCTATCTATCTATCTATCTATCTATCTATCATCTATCTAAATATATGTATGCACACGCCAGGCAGTTGAGAAAGGCTAACCTCCAGGAAGTGATGCTGATGACTTATTAGGAGGTGTCCTTGCCTCTAACTTAGCCCAGAGACACAGTGCTGAACTATCATTATATTTGCATGATACATAAAACTAAGCCCTGGGCTGTCCAGTTTTATTTAAGTTCTTTTTTTTCTGTGTGATTGAAATGTTTACAGATTTATGCTGTCTAATACAGTAGTCACTAGCCCCATGTGGCTATAAAAATTTGAATTAATTAAACTAAGTCAAGCTAAAAACTTAGTTCCTCAGTTGCACTAGCCACATTTCAAGTGCTCCGTAATCACACATGTCTAAGGGCCACTTTATTAAGGCACAGATTACAGAATATTTTTGCTATCACAGAAAGTTCTTTAAAACATGCTGTAATAGATCATTGTGCTAAAATTCAGAGACTAATGGTGTTAGAAGGGTTCTTAGGATTATTTGATTTCTCTGCCTGTGAAAGAATCCTTTTTACCTTATTCTCATTACATATTTATTGAGCCTCTGTTGAATACTTAAATTGATGGAGGACTCATCTCTTCTAGTGATAGCCTATTTCATTTTTAAATAAATCATAATTATTAGAAAGTCCTTTTATATATTAAGCCAAAATATATAAATGCATACATTATATATAATATTATATCTTATATATTATCTTATATAGATATATTATACATAATATGTATATTACTGTAATGTCTAATTTTTGGCCCCACCTAAAGCACTGCAGAGTAATCCTTCCTTCGTCCCGGAAACCTTGTGTAGTGTGGTGGTTAAGGGGATGGTTCTGGAGTGACTCTGTCTGGGTTCATGTCTTGAGTCACCAATAACTAGCTGTGAAATCTTCCTGAGCCTGAATTTACTAGTACACATAATAGTAGGATAAGAATAGTGGCTACCTCATGGGTACTATTAAATAGGATAATCGATGAGGGGCTCTTGTTTGGGGTGCCCAGCACATACTGATCATTCAGGAACTATTAGCAGTATTGCTATTTCAAGTTCCAGTCAGGACTCTGGGCGGAAATTGAGAGCAACCCACTAAATCTAGCTCGTATGAAGGGATTTTTCCCCTCTAGGAGACAGAGAGGTCTGGCAGGACTCCAAGGGCAAGAACCGAGTGCATTCAGGTCTGCCAGGCATCTGTGAAGGACAGAGCTAATTGGTTCTGACAGAGGCCCCCCCTTCTCTCTGTATGTTTGCTGGTTCTCCTCTCCTTCTACTGAGTGGCCTCCTTTGCTTCCTGATAGCTCTTTATCTCACATACATGCCACAAAGGCTGCTCTGGTCCCATTTTTTTGATACCTCCTAACTCCCGCACTCACTGCCATCTGAGTCTCCCTTCTTTGTTCTGAACAGCTCAGCTTTTTAGGTCAGAACACACCTGTTTTACACCAGGCAAGCCTCTGTCTCTTGTAAACAAATACATAGCTAGATTTTTAAATATTTTAATCTGATAATGTTTTACAATGTGACTTTAACTCATTTATATTTATGGTGATCGGTGACATATTTGAACTTAGTTTTTACCATCTTATTTATTTTGTTTACTGGCTTTTCATTGACCTTAAAAATATCTTTTCTTGATATCTGCTTGATTGAGACACTTTTCTCTGTCTCCCTGCTTATTTGGTAGTTCTAGATTGTTTTCTGGCCTTTTAGTGGTTACCCTTAACATTTTAATGCATATTTTTAGGTATATATTTTTTCAACAAAGTCTAGAGTTATTTAGTAATTCTGTTCTCTTCTTATGTTTGACACAGACTTTAGAATGCTTATTTACCCATTTTAAACCAACTTCCTACTTACTGTCATCATCTAGAAATTTTATTTTTACTCTTTACCCTAGACTTTCAGATCAATTGTAAATTTCATCTCAATTCAAATACATTACGTACCCTCCCTCTCTTTGTCCATCCTTCCTTGCCTTTCATCATTTTTTCTCTCTTCCAGTTCTTGTTGGAGCTATCTCTCCTGGAATCCTTCATCTCTCTCTTTACTCTGGAATGTAGTCTCTGGCCCCAAGGCACAGCCATTTCTTGAAAATTTCACCACCACACAACTGTCCTGAATACTCTTTTTTCATCCCCACTGTATTAGATCCTCCTTTTTCTGACTATTGAAACTTTCTCGTTTTTAAAATTTGCTTTCTCATTTTGTTAGGTAGTCTCCAATGACTTCTTGAGAAAAGCCACATTGGAGGAACCTTTTTTTCTTTTTGAGACCTCACATTATCTGAACACATCTTTATTCTACTCTCAATCATGATTTTTTACTTTGGTTCGAAATAAAATTCTTGATTAGAAATTATTTCTCTCTATAATTTGATGATATTTCCCCCATTGACTTCTAACTTCAAACATTGCTGCTGAGATGTTACATTCTGTTTCAGATTCTTTGGATGCCACCTGCTTTTCCTTTCTTAAAGCTTTTGGGATTATCTCTTTATTTCTTATTTTCTGAAATTTCACAAGGATGTGCCTTGGCGTAGGTAGTGTTTCAGCCAGGGTGCTGGGCTCTCAGTGGACTCTTTTAGCCTGGCAACTTCTATCCATCATTCTGGGAAACATTCTTGAGTTATTTCTTGGATAATTTATTTCTTTATCTTTAACCTCTTCTCCAATTTTTTTCTTGTTTTATGCTTTTGGAGATATCTTCAATTTTTTTCTAATCCCTACCCCAACCTTGCACATACACGCAGACACTTAGATTTCATCTTTCCCTAGTCTAATTCGTTAAAATCAATTTGATTCCTAGCTTCCAAAATTTCATTGATTTCCCCGGTCTGTTCTTTTCCTCCTTCCTATTCTTTTCTTCTTGTAGGTTTATGGTTTTTTAAAATATCAATTCTTATTTATATGGAATTCTGAGAAGGAAGATCAATAATTATGTGTGTTTAGTCCATTATGATTGACTTTTCTTGAATATCTCCAGTTCTCTCCATTTATCTTTCTTGTCCATTACACCATCATCTTTCATAATATAAAGATCTTTGTAGTATCTCCTAATAAGCTCACTCACATACACTTTAAACTCAGAAATTCCACTTTTAGAAATCTTACAGAAATACTAGCATAATGTGTGTATATATGTATAAATATATACACATATGTGTATATATACATAATTATATATATACACAGACATATATATTATATAACATGTTACAGGAAAAATTGGAGACAACCTAAGTTTCCATGAAAAGGGGATTAGTTAAATTATTTTACATTCATATCATATAATGATAGGCAGCCATTAGAAGCATGAAGTATATCTATATGTACTGCTATAGTCACATGAACTACCAGTTTTGTTAAAATTGCCTTCTTTAAAGGTAAATATCTGATAACAAACAGCAGGCAGTAAAGTTTTTGTTTCCCATCTTTTATGTCTCTGATCTGAGCTTCTTAAAACCCACTTTGACCATCAAATATATTCAAAACCCTTTCCACAAGTCTTCCAAAAATCAACCCACAGGACTCAGAGTAGAAAGAGTAATTGAAATTTATAATAGTGTTATGATAGAACTGTCAACCAATAATAACTTCTTGGAGAAAACACAATACATCATTGGCCTGTGTGTGAGGTAAAGACAGACAGGCCCTTGTTTGAAGATGTCCAGGGGAGAAATGTAGTCATTCCATGTGGACCAACAGCAGCACCATATTTCACTCTGTAACAGAGTAGAAAAGTGGTGTGGATAATCCACATCTTTTCCCTAAGGGGAGTCTTTCTGTTATTTATGTGATAGGAAAAAAGTTGTGGAAAATAGTAGTTGTGTGGTTCAGAACTGTGCAGAAGGAACAGTAAATGTGAATTTCCTGAAGGCAAGGGGTGGGAGGATTTTAATTAAATGTGGTAAAGCTTGGCTGGACTAGAGCTTATGGACTGAAGTAGGTTAAACTGCTATGAAGTATAGCTCAAATGTTGGATCAGGCATTAAACATGCACATACGCTTTGACTCAGAAATTCTATTTCTAGAAATTTTACAGAAATACTAGCATAACGATATGTATACAGATATATACATATGTACATATAAATATAATTATATACATATATAATTATGTAACATGTGTTATGGGGAAAGTTAGAGATGGCCTAAGTTTCCATGAATAGGGATTAGTTAAATTATTTTACATTCATATTATATAGTGATAGGCAGCCATTAGAAGCATGAAGTATGTCTATATGTACTACTGTAGACACGTGAACTACTGCTGAGTAAAAAATCAAGTCATGGCCAAAAACAGTAATCATAGTTTTACTTGTCATTGTTTATATGGTGTTTATAAGCCAAATACAGTTCTAAAAGCACTTCACATACTAAATCATTTAATCCTCATAATGATTTTAAGAGGTGGGTACTTTGTTATCCTCATTTTTACATGAGATGATACTAAGGTATACTGCTCTAGGTCACACAGCTGAAGGCAGTATGATTCCAGATTCCAAGCTCTTAACCAGTAGGTGATGTCAGGGACAGGCATACTTTTTCTGTAAAGGGATAGACAGTAAAAACTTTTTGTCTTTGTGGTCTATGCAGTCTCTGTCACAACTACTCAGCTCTGCCATGATGGTACAAAAGCATCCATGTTACCTATTATGATCACAGTTTTTTTTTAAGTACATATATGTGCATTTTCAGACATAGAAAATGGTTTGGAAGTATGAATACCAAACTTTTATTTGTCATTATCCCAAGAGTAAGGTGTGTGTATCATGTTACATTATTTACATCCATATAATTTAAAGTTTGTTTTAATTTTTTAAAATTGTTTTCATTCTTTTTATAGTTTTTATTTTATTATTATTTTCAAGTATACAGTACATTGGTTAGACTTTTATATAGCTTATGAAATGATCCTCCTGGTTGCTCTTTCTCTCCTCTGGCTCCACACCTAGCCATTAAATTAATGCTGTTTCTTTTTAAATTAAAGAGTAAAGAGTCTCAAGGTATACTTTCATTCCTCTTATTGCCCAATGGAAATTTCTTTTTTACTTCAAATTATGGAGTGTATTTTTCCTTGAGAATCAAGGCAATAGGGAGGCAAATATGTGGGTAGAAAGAGTAGAAGCTCCTAAATATAGGGTTGCCAGATTTTGAAAATAAAAACACAAAGCCCCGTTAAACTAGAATCGAAGATAAACAATAGTTAATAATTATGTGTAGTGTACCTAAATTTCACAAAACATCCTGTATTTTATCTGGCATCCCTGCCTATAGGACTACATGTTTTACTGTGATGACATAGAAAACTATTTCAGCCCCATTCTCGCCATTGCCTGCGTAAATACATTGGGGTCATGTCTCGGCTCTCTGACAGGTGGAACTGCACCTGCAGCTGCGGGTCCCGCAGGTAGGCCACTATGTGATTGTGGCCGAGTACTTCACAGAAGCAGAACAGTTATCTGTGGTTTCCGTGCACGTGGAGAGCTCTGGGTTTGTCCTGGCCGGCCAGATAAATGTCTACAGCTGCAAGTACAGGTAATCAGCCTTGCCCTGGGGTTTCCTCTGTAACTGCACAGTCAGAAGGTCAGCTTGGGGAACTTTAGTTTTTATCTGAGTGGGCAAGTTTTTTTCTTTTTGAGGCTGATCTTGAAAACAAACAGGTGACTATTGAGTGAAATAATGTTTCCCCTAGTGTGGGTACAGGGAAGCTTCTCTGTGGGCAACACCTCGAATTGTTGCATTTTCTTGAAAAGCTGTGTATTCTACTTACCATTTTGGCTCTGATTCACATGAATCAGAATCAGCCTTTTATATTTTATTCTCTGCCACCCTGTATGGTACAATGAACTCAGTGCTCTCACCTTAAACACTGTGCAGAGTACATAGGGAAAAAGTCTTGCTCTCTGTCACGCCTACCTTCCCAATACATCCTTCAGAACTGGACATCATTAATGTTTGATGATCATCAGGTGAAAATAATTTGACAAAAGACTTTAAAATTTCACCCTGATGAAGTTCGTCTCTTCCAAGAGCTCTGACAAGCGTTTATTAAAAATTGATTTTTTGCATAATATTTTAAAATATGTGCAACTGTTCAGAGTATGCTTGAATTAAAGACTCAGTGCAAAGGATGATTCCACATGAAATTGATTGTATAATTAATGGTATTGGAAGTCAGAGTCACTAGAAGCAGCAGGTAGAAAATGGCAGTGAACCCACCTAGTTCATGGCCAAGGCCTTGAACATTTTGTTACCTCTCCTTTCACATTGCTTTTTATCAAACCCACATGACCTAAAGTAGTTGAACATTTTCCCTGTTTTGCAAATAAAATAAACTTATGAAAACAGTTACTTTTAGTAGCTTAGAATGGAAACTTTTATGAGACTTGATGAAATGGTTATTGAGGTAACATTACACTGTCAGCAACCCTAGAAAAGAAACTGTGAAGGCTTCTTTTAAAAATCTTTTTTAAAAAATCTAATCTGCCCTTTTTCTCTGGGGTGATGATAAAAGAAAAACAAAGAATATAATTTTTGGATTTTCAACAGGAGCACCAGATGGACCAAAAAAGTTCCCCAGAATGTTCTGTCATTATCTGAAAATATTAGTTTCATCTCTGTAGGTGACATCAGCAACCACTGGAATGTATACTCCCAGATGGGCGTGTCACCCCTCCATCTGTGTCCTGGAGACTGCTGGTCATGGGGCCGGGGCAAGGCTTCTCCACACCCTAGAGTGTCCAAGTCCACCTTCTAGTTCAGCTCTACAACTCCTTCCACCTTCCAGATCATGTGGCTCGCTCCCTACTCCATAGAATACAAAGTGGAGATAGTTAAGAGGACATGAAGAAGCATTCATCATGACCCTGATAACTCTCTGAAATGTCTCAGAAGAGACTGAGAATGTGTATGCCAAGGAGAGGAGGGATTTCACAACCAAAGAGAGAAGGGACTCCAGAAGCACGTTTTTGTGACCTATATCTGAACAATATTTTTGGGCAAGAAAAATTCTGCAGATCATTTTGGCTGTGGACATGACAACACCAAAGTTCTCCACTACCAGTCTCCATGACTAGAATTCCAAAATAGTACGGTATTAGGCTATGAGTCACTTTTATTGTATTTAACCAGTCCCATATTTTTGCAAATATTTCCTTTCCCTCTATTTTGCCTATGTGGACAAGTGAAAGTGAACAGGCTACATATATTGGAGTCCAAAAATGTGCCACTGGAAAATATTTGATCCATAAAAACCTAATTCAGATATTAGGCTCCTTCAGTATTGCAACATTTCCTGCTGAGGTTTGAACCTTTACCAGCATTTCTCAAGTGACTTATTGTTGTCAAAGAACAATATCCTAGCATAAAAGTAGTGGTGCTAGTGGGATACCATTTTTCAAAGTAGTGAGGTGATAAACCCTATCTACCCTCCATAAGAGAGGGGATCATTGATGATTAAATTAATCCAGTTATTATTGTTAGTCTAATCTTGGCATTTAATAGAGGATAAGGGTAAAACTAAATCTAAGTGAATCACTCAAAAGGAATGCATTTTAGTTGACACATACTCACACCCCCACACACATGCACATAAAGTAAAAGAAAATGACTGTTTATTGAGTTTCTAATAGATGCCACAAACTGTGTTTAGCTCTTTATACACCATCTCACTTTAATCTTCACCTCAAAGTCATTGCATAAATTATTTTAAATATTTCCCAAAGATGGTCATTTTATTTTAGCATGTCACTCATTCCAAATTGTATTTATAAACAGAAAAATTGCTACCAAGTATGAAGTCAGAAACATTCCTCAAAAAATGCTTCCTTTATAGTTTTTACCATTAGAGAGTGTCCTTTGGTTCATAACTGTGACCTTTTAAGTGTTCCTGATCTCCGCATTCCCTCTGGATGGAGGCAAGGACTATCACTGGTAGAGATGAGGAGGGAAGGGTGAGAAGGAACAGACTGGGCTGCCAAAGGCAAACTCTGAGTTTCTCACAACGTTGTATAAGGCCAGCCACACTTATCCATGTGGTGGGATGGTGGTGGTGAGGCCAGTGAGCAACTTTTATGGCCAACAGTACCAAAGACATTGGTAAATTTTCAAGAAAGCAATGTCTTAAAGGCCAGACACTGCTGACCCTGGGGCTCTTTCTCTGGATCGCTAAACCAAGTACTTATTTCATGAATCAGTGGGAAAGTCAAGCAAGGCCTTTAGCCCTGAGGCGGGCAGCTCAGGCCACAGCAGGGAGATGCTTTTCCCATATCGATCTTGGGTCACTTCCCTCTAAACTCATTGTGCAGAGAAACTCATTGTTGGCCACAGGGTTCTAAAGGGGAGCAACTGAAGACCAATTAGCCACCCCAAGGAAGGCGCAAAGCAATGGAGACCAGGAAGTCAGGCTAAGAAACCTGTTTCCTCTTTCAGTGTCCTCTGCCGGAGCGTCGTGACTGATGGCGGGAGTCGCATCGCAGTGCATGAGCTGTTAGCAGATGCAGACGTTCGGCTCAAAGCACGTATGGCCCAGTTCCTTCTGGTATGTTTCTGTTTGCCCATTGGATTTTAGAAGCATTTTGTTGATATTTATGGTTTTTTTTTTTAAGCTTATTAAAATTTTGGCTGGGTTTGCATTAGATCTATAAAAGTAACCTGTGAAGAATTGCCAGTTTTATGATGTTTATTCTTCCCATTTAGAAACCTGTCTTGCCACTTGATTTGTTTGAGCCATTTTTATAACACCAATGAAGTTAAATCATCAAATTTAAGTACATCTCACAAAACTCTGTTTCCTTCATTTTTATTCATTGTTACTATTATGAATGTGATACATTTTATTATATTTCCTCATTTATTATTATTGCTAGTATAGAGACATGCCATTAGTTAACTGTTTATATTCTTTCTCATTTTACTATTTTATTGTGTCTATTAGCTTCTTGACAAATTCTTTCAGAATTTAAAAGGTCATAATCCCCTGGTATTTTTTTCCCCAGACTATTGTTACTCTTTCAAAAAGAGCATTATTCAGTTAAGTAGGTATATACTATTAAGAGTTAAAATGCCCAGTTTGGCTCGTTAAATGCACTTCACGCCCATCCTTTTAATAGCACAACTTAAATCTTGAGAATTATGATAAGCAGAGGCATTGGGATCTGGGCTAGGAAGTGGTGGCCAGATTTAACATAAGATTATCTAGGTATGAAGCAACTTCCTGTTACTGCTAATATTAAGTCTGTATCACATCCTGAGAAATGCCAGGAGAGCTTGTGCTAATGTGTTTTTAATATCTTTGCTTGACAGTGTTAAAAATTATTCTATAAAGTGTATTTATAATTTAAGACTTTCTTTTTAAAATTATTACTCTTTTTAAACATAACAATCCAACTAAATCTTAACATTTTCATCTTTTGAAATTATCATGGGGCTGAACCTTCATTTTTTAAGCATAAGGTTACCCTTTGTGAAATATTCAAATATCATTCAGAGTCAACACTTATCGAATATAAGCTCCAGGAGGATAGCACTGTGATCTGTCTTGGTCTTCCAGGATACCCCAGTCTCAGTGCCTGGCGTATAATAAGTGTTCAATAAAAATTTTTGTTCTTAATACTGAATAACTTTATGAACAAGCTGGTAATACAGTTTTGATTTAAAGTGAAATATATCTGTTAGTTAATAACTGAATTTCCTGTATGACTCAGAAACTAGCTCTGGAGACAGTTCCATCAATGAAGTCCATATGTGCCTCAGACATGAATCATCCTCTATTAAGAAGGATTATCTGTAGTAGGAGCAACCCTCTGAATAGCAAGCTCCCTGGCTGCCCACCACACTTGCCACCCCTCTCTGCTAAGGGGTCTGAAGAGCCAGCATCAGCAGAGGACAAAAGTGCAAAAAAGACAAAAGTCACTGACTGACAAAGAGTTGTTTTCAAACTTTTATATGATTTTGTTTAGTTATATAATTATTCCAAAAGTGATTTAGTCAGTGACCCTGAATAACAGTAAAAAATATTAGTTTCACATTAATGGTGCAGTAGAGTGTCACACTGCAGTTTTACTACTTTAAAATAAAAATTATAATTTCTCTGGATGAATTCGTTACTTAACATCCTTTTAAAGGAGTATGTTTAGACATACCACTGTTTTTCCTGATAACAACAACGTACCTTTTTGCATTGTATTTGCTCTACAGCATCAAATTTGTATCATACCCATTGAAGAATTCTCAACCGAATATTTGAAACCTCAGGTCAGATGCATTGCCAGTTATGGGCCATATGTTAATCAAAGGTAACATGTTTTCTCCCTTTCTCCCTTATTTATGGTCTGAGTGATTCTGTAGTGCTTGTAACTTTATACTTCATTTCAGAAGTGATCATGGGCCAAGGTACTAAATGTGGTTAATGAGTAAAAAAATAACAGCTAAATTGTTTAACCCAGCAGTCTTTTCAGAATTCCATAATATTAGGAAGCTGACGCAGTAGCAGCTTAGGAAAACGGTTAAGCCTAGCTCTCATCGACAGTTACTCAGTTCTGTTCTGAGCCCTCACAAAGGCTCACTTTGTTCCAATCTGTTAATCTCAGAGGCTCTTCATTTGAAAAATCATGAAAATAATGACCCACCTCATGAATATGTTAGGTGAATTAGCTAACCAATGCTTATTGCAGTTTTGGTAGAGTTGTTTTGTTATAGATTCAGTAATAATTTACAGACATAGTAATAAGATCTGTGCACATGGCTAGGACTATGGAAACTACCAAGGCTGTGCCTAAAGAAATGATATTATATACATTTGTTTTCTGTGTTTATACTGAATAGTTATTTTCCCTCAAAATTAAGATTTTTTCCCCCCTTTTAGCTCATTGCATTGAGCAGGAGGCTGGAATACACTTGGCTAGTTGACAGCGTGGAATATCTTTGTTTAAAGATCGCCACAGCCCTGTGGCTCCCCCAAGACAGGATCTTTTCGATGTTAACATGGTCTTAGGCTCAGAGTCTGAATCTTCACCAATGAACAGTTCTCCCTTATTTTTTTTTTTTGGTTATTTTTAAAATAAGATTTTTAAATATTCTATTTTTCAGAGCTACTTGTGTCTCCTTATCCCCCGAAACTCCTTCAGCAGCATTAATTTTGGATGTCCCAAGTGGTGGGTCTCCCCATCAACTGCCCCAAGATCCTTTACCTTCTGCTGATGTTGTTACTGGGGTCACCTTAAAGGCACCACAGGTAGGACTGTCAGAATGTGTTGTTTCTACACCAGTACTCAAAGTATGGCCCTGAACCAGCAGCATCTGTATCACCGGGGAACTCATTAGACATGGAGATTCACAAGGCCCACCATAGATCTCTTGAATCAAAAACTCTAGAGACAGGGCCCTCGAAGCCATGTTTTAACACCACCCCCTTCCCCACCCAGTGGTTTCAGATGTCCTTAAATTTTCAGAACCTCTATTCTCGACAGTGGAGGATTCCAGACTTGTAGGCATCTGGTTAATCTTTATGACCAGCCCATCCTAATGCTCTTTTTCCCTCTTGCATCTCTGTTTACACAGCATTGGCAATTTCTCATGGTCCATCTTGTGATACCTCATATTTTCATGGCCTACTGCTATTTAAGTGTTGAGTTTATTATTTTCAAAGTTGGAATGTAAGCACTTTTAGAAGAGCTTCCGTGGCTAACAAATTTTCTTATATCACCAACTACACCAGCACAACGCCCTGCAAGAAGAAGTTTCTCAATGATCATCTAGAGCATGAAGACAAAATATAGTATGGGCATGCATTTTTTTCTACCGTAAACTACAAAGGCGCAAGACTTAATGTTTGTTCTGATGATATTAAGTCCTTAAAATACTAAAGATCGCTTGTATCCATTCCCATAGAATTGGGTTAGGAATTTAACAGGTTTGAGAGTGAAAATTTATTAGGCTCCCACATGGGAAAGGCAGCCTAAAAATGTAGAGGGAAATGAACTGAAATCAGGATGATAGAATTCTAGTCCTAGTTTTGTGATCAAGTTAGTGAGTGTTTGACCTTCGGCAAATTACCTACCCTCCCAAGTCCCAGTCCTCACTTGAAAGATGAGAATAAGCTTTTGTTATTGCTGTCATTATTCTTGTAGATTTTTTGAGGGTTTGAAAGACATTACTCTCATAGCGAGGCTTCCTGGGAAGAACAGGGCTCATACTCAAACTTTAAGAAAAGGAGGAATGTGACTCTGGCTTTCATTGTAGTTGAGTAGGGGTGAGGGGTGAGGAGTCTAGAGGGAGGGCATCCTCTCTTACGTGCTAGAATTTGTGTAGTTTGAACTTCCCATCCATGCCGAGGGATGAGCATCTGGGCTTACTTATTGGCTGGACCAGAAATGGGGCAAAAGACAAGGTTTTGGAAATTGTCAGTGGTTAAACATGAAAAAAGGAGTCTGACTCTTTATTACACTATTATTACAAGTAGTACTTGAATGCTGTGAGCATACTTGTACAGCCTTTTGACAAACATATGCATTTCTGTTGGGTACATACCTAGGAGTACAATTGCTTGGTTGTATGTTTGACTTTGGCAAAAAACTACTCAACAGTTTTCCAAAGAGAGTGTTCCAATTTATACTCCCTCCATTATGGCTGCACCACAATTGGGTTATTCATTCTGCAGTTGAGGGACATTTGGGTTGTTTTCAGTGTTTGCAATTACAAATGAAGCTGCTCTAAACATTCAAGTAAAGGTTTTCACTTTACTTGGGTAAATACCTAGGTTATTTTGTTTTTTAACCTCTAAATATCCTGTGCTTCTAATTATTCATAGCTCCGAAGCTTGAGGAGTTTTTTTTTCTTTTCCTTCCTTTTTTATTCTAGAGCCAAGTGACACTGAGAGGACTTGTACCACACCTGGGCCGATATGTTATTGTCATTCATTTTTATCAACCAGTGCACCCAGCATTCCCTGCACAGGTGTCTGTGGAAGGAGGACAGCTACCGCCAGGTGAGCTGTAGAGAGCGGACCCTGCAGCTGCCTGCCTCATGAGGCCTTGCAGTGGTGTGACAGGACTCTCCTCTGTCCCCAGGTGTCTTCCAGGCCTCTTTCTGCCCCCATGTGCTTGGTTGCCAGGACCAAGTGATTGCCGAAGATCAAATTGAGTTTGACATCTTGCAGCCTGAGGTGGCCGTGACTGTGAAGGTCCCAGAAGGAAAGTCTTTAGTATTGGTGTGTTTGGCTGGTCCCTCAGCTTGCTCTTCACACAGTTGCCTTGGTCGGTTGTTCTGTGTGTCTGTTTGGCTCATGACAATCATTCTTCAAAGAATTGAAGTCATATTTATAGAAAAATGTTTAAAATTCACAGCTACCTTTTTTTTTTTTTTAAAAAAAAGCATGTGACAAAATCAAATAAAATTGGAATAATAGGGAAATGGATAAGAAGAAAACACTCCCTTACAAGCTCTGGTGTGTGAGTGTCTCACTCTCCACCTCACTCCACACTTCACTGGTTTCTCAGAAGCATTTAGGACTCCTGTGTTCTTTCCCTTTTTTGACTTCCTTAACTACTTTCCTTAGGCTTTCTCTCTCTCTCTCACTCTCTCTAGTACTTCTTCAGTGATTTCTCCTTCCCTTTGTCCCCATTTATTGTCATTCCCTTGGGTAGGACCTTGAGCCCCCTTGTTCTATCATTTCTCTTCAGGTAACATCCTCTGTTGATTCAGGTCTCTCCTCTGTGGGAATGACACTCACATCTGTGAATTCACCTCTGATCTTTCCTGAGCTATGGGACCAATACTGGATATCCCAGGACAACCCCTGCTCATCCCCCCAGGACTCCTGTCCCTGCCCAGCACTTGAGGCTGCTGCTTCCCTCATCAGGTGCTCCAAGGGTCTGTCCAGCACTCAATATCATTTCCTACAGAAGATCATAGATTGAGCCTTTAATTCTGGCTTACGAGTGTTCTTGAGATTCTTCCCTCCATCCCCCTCCCTCACTCTCATAAATTCTGTTACATTTGATCATGGCCTTAATGCTAGAGAACAATTGATCTTAGAAGAGAGAGTATAATGAATGGTGGTGGGTGTGCTTTGCTGTTGGAAATCCAAAGACATGTTGATGGGTTTCCTTTAGGTCCGTGTTCTAGTGGTGCCTGCGGAGAATTATGACTACCAAATACTTCACAAAAAATCAGTGGACAAGTCATTTGAGTTTGTCACCAGTTGCGGAAGAAACAGTTTTTATATTGAGTAAGTATCACTTTGTGGCAAGGCCCTGGAATGCACGAGGCTCTCCCACATTCCTGCTCAGAACAAGGCCGCAGGTGGGGCTGGCCCTTGGCCCCTCCGAAGCTGCAGTGAGTGGGGTCTGGGGAAGAAGGCGCTCTTCCTCTACACAGTCCTAAGCAAACCTTGTCATGCACATTTGGGCAAGATTCCCATCCTTGACAGTGATCTCAACAGAGGTTTGCCTCCAAATGGGGATTCACAGGCTGATCAGGGATCTCTCTCCCTCTTTGCTGCTTCCTATTGTACAGCTCAGATTCCTAAAAGATACCATACAGGTACCCTCCACTGGGAGGCATGTCAGCCCTGATTGCCACTCTTCTTTGCTGTCTGACTGAGCGGGAAGTTCCCAGCAAGGCCAACCTCTCCATTCTCTCTTGAATCCTTGAATCCTTGAATCCTTGAATGCCAAGAGCCTAGGGCAACCCTGGGTGTCATCTCCTGTCCTCTTCTTCAGGCCCACCCTGCTGCCCCACCCTGCTGCCTCACAGACTTCCTGAGGAACCCAGAAGCTTCAGGGGCCCTATAGGCAGAAGACACCTGTACTGAAAATATCAAGAGCAAAGGCTGTGAAGTCAAACAGCTGTGAATCTGAGTGCCTGCTTGGCCACTCTATATCTGTGGCCTTGGGCATGTCACTTAATTTCTAGGAGCCTCTAGTTGCCTTATCTGTGAAATGGGGCTTAGAACTAGTTGGTGATTTTTGAGGTTAAGCGAGATGTAGGCAAAGCTTCTAGCATTATGTCCTTATAGTGAACTAAATGCATGTTGACCGTTCACCACCTCCTCATTATTATTGTTATTGGTATAGCATTACACATTTAGGTGTAATCTTTCCATAACTGCTTTATTGAGATATACTGCTCATAGCATACAGATCGTCCTTTAGGTGAACTTGCACCCTTTTATTCCAGCCACCAAAATTTCCCACTACTAATCCTGACATGTTCTGGAGTCGATGGGTAGGGGGAAGGGTGGCTGTCACTGACTGCGAGTCCATGGGTCGGGGGTTCTCCCATTTTTTTTTCAGACTCCAAAGCCAGAGCCTCTTTCAGAGATATGGCTTGAGGGAGCAAGTGGGAAGGGGAAGGTTAGAGCCATTTCTGGGCACACCTAGGATATCACCATGAGTTGTTTTTGTCTCCACAGCCCCCAGACAGCCTCCAGATTCTGTAAGAACTCCGCCAGGTCCCTGGCAGCCCTTTACCACAAGGGCGCACTGCCCTGTGAGTGCCACCCCACTGGGGCTATCGACCATCACTGCAGCCCAGAGGGTGGGCAGTGCCCATGCCGGCCTGGTGTCATTGGGCGGCAATGTACCCGCTGTCAAATGGGCTACTATGGATTCCCACACTGCAAGCGTAAGTGCACGTTCGGGTCATCCAGATTGTCTCCAGTCCCAAATGACTGACGCTCATCTAGGGCAGGGCTTCTTAAATTTCATTGTTCTTGAGACTCTCCTGGGGACCTTGTGAAAATGCGGGTTCTGATTCAGGAGGCCTGGGCTGCGGCCTGAGAATTCTGCATGTCTGATAACCACTCAGATGATGCCTATGCCGCTGGTCCATGGACCGCACTCTGAGTAGCAAGGTTCTAGAAGATAAATATTTGTGTTCTCCAGGCTCTGTGACTCATGCATTTGACAAAGCAGGTGAGTATAAATAGCTTTAAGCATCAAAATATTGGACAGCACCATACCTTTCCTAATGGAAGCCTCTTCAGTTTTCACAGCTTAACCGAAACTCAGTGGAGATGGGAGGAGAGACGGGGCCACAGGGGAGTACTACTACTCACTGAATAAGAAGCCTGTGGACCTGTATCTAAGAACTGTCCTGCTGCCTGAGACATAGCGTCATCCCAGGCCATTGGCCAAGTGAGGGTACAGGTGTGGTGCAGTCCCCACACGGAAACCAGCCTTCGCCTAATGATGCCCCTGTGGCTACATTGTGCCCTGGGCTCAGTGGAGTATGTGGAGCCATTTCAGGGAGCCTGTAAGGAGGCTCTGATGAATGAGAGGCCTGGCATTAGAATGGCACATGGTGGCAGCTTGCTGGGCTCCTTTGACTAGGTATCTTGGAGCCAGTAGGTCCAGCTATGCCTCATTCAGCATTCGCACACTCTATCATGCACTGTATCCACCATGAGCATTTGGGATTGTTGGTCTTGGCCTCAAGGGCTTTTCATATCAACCATGGTGAATAATTCTGTAGTGAAGGAAAAGCAAGACATTTCTCTCAGACCCCTTGGAAGCGTCTGGAAATCCTGGCAGTTAGTACATTGCAGCATCTAAAGTCAGGCAGCATCTACATCTTACATTGTATCTGTTTATCCCCTGGCCAGCATGCAACTGTGGCCGGCGCCTTTGTGAGGAGATGACGGGGAAGTGCCTCTGCCCTCCCCGCACAGTCAGGCCCCAGTGTGAAGTGTGTGAGACACATTCCTTCAGCTTCCACCCCCTGGCTGGCTGTGAAGGCTGCAACTGCTCCAGGAGGGGCACCACTGCTGGGGCTGACACCCTGGAGTGCGACAGGGACCATGGGCAGTGCAGGTGAGCTCAGGTGGATTCACCTGTTAGGTCCTGTTATGGGAAGGGAAGAAGCCACATACCCACACATTGGTCATTGTGACTTCCTGATTCTCACGGTCCGAGGACAGCACCATGTTCCCCTCAGGGCTCGGCTCCCCAGCTCGGCTGGGTTATGTGTGTGAAGTAGCTAGTCCCCTCAGGTGGCCCAGCAGAGCCCAGGTAGGTACATGGCCAGTCTCCTGAGGCTACAAGCTGCCTTGCCTTTGTGGTGGACGCATATCTATTTGTATTTAGGGATGGCTTCAAACCTTCATTCTAAGAAGAGTGGCAGTTTTGTTAAGGACAGTGTATGAGAAAGACTGAAGTCCTCCGGCCCGCCTCCCTCATTCAGATGGGCCAGCTGGAGTGGGTGCTGGGCCTCTACAATAGGGGTTGTTTGGGAATGGGGAAGCAGGTGGGGGGTGGGGCAGGTATGTGCTGGAGAGCCCGCCTGAGAGCAGGCTGCCCCAAGACCACTAAGAGGTCCAGCACTGTCCATACGATTGCTGAGACCAATGACAAACATTGGCTCAGACAGATGCAAGTCAGGTTCTGCATTGGAAACTAGAAACTGATGTCACATGATTCTGGGTGATCAGCCTGATCTCAGCAGGATGGGAGAGTGAATACAGGGATGAAGAGCAGGATCCAGTGTCCCAGAAGAAGAGGCTGGAAAGAACTAGACATGGGGTTATGTGGCAGGAAAATTGAACCAGAGCTTCTAGAGTCTGGGCCAGTACGGCAGTGTACAGGAGAAAGAGTATGGCTCACCACCCACCCTACACTTACACCCCCAGTCCCCTCCCCACGCCTGTGGATTTTAGGGCCTGTGCCCTTGTGATTTGGGTGTCAGAGCCAGAAGGGTGGTGGTGGCAGGTGACCACAACTCCAGCTCAAAGGCAGCTATATTTGTTTCTTGTGACTACTGTAAAAAGTGACCACAAACTCAATGGCTTAAAGCAATGGAAATTTATTCTCTCACAGTTCTAAATGCCAGAAGTCTAAAATCAAGGTCATGACCATGCCATGCTTTTTCTAAAGGCTCTAGGAGTGAATCTGTTCCTTGCCTTTCTCTTACCTTCTGTTTTTGCCAGAAGTCCTTGGAGTTCCTTGGCCTGTAGATGCATCAGTCCGACCTCTCCATCTGTCTTCACAGGCATTCTCCTCTCCTGTGTGTGTCTGTGTCTCTTCCTTACTTATAAAGACGCCAGTCATTTTGGATTTGGGCTTACTTTAGTATGACCTCATCTTAACTTTATTATTTCTTAAAAGACCCCATTTCCATTTCTAATAAAATCAAATCCTCAGGTACTGAGGTTGGAACTGAAAAATAACTTTTGGGGGATAAAATTCAATTCTCTATAGCAGCCATGTTCCCTTTCCCTAAGAAAATACCCTTAAACCATACCTTATTTGTTCCTGGTGCCTAACAACTACTTTGTACTCATGGGAAGGAAGCTAAATGAAAACTTGAGTCACGAAACAGATGTGAGTCCTTACTGAGTCAACTCAGTTGCTCACCCTTCTTAAACTATGAGCATAAACTGAATGTTCTTTGCCCAAAGAGTTTTAAGGTGACATCTATAGAGGTTTCATCACAATTAATTAACACATATTAGGTTCTGTTCCCTCCAGCGCTTAAGCTGTTCTCTGGAAGGAAGACAGGTGCTTAGTTCATTTTGAAGGCTCTGCATTGTGTTCCGAAGACACCCATAGGCCTGTGAAATATCTAACTTATTTCCATTGAGTTGCCGATGTGTGGGGAGAATGACACTTGGTGCGGATGCGCAAGCTTGCCTAGAGCCTGCGGGAATGCTGCAGAACAGAAAGGTGCACTGTGCACAGGGGTTGCCTGCAGTCTTGTGGCTGGAGAAGATGGATAAGTGGGGAGCTAACAGGACCTATATGTGCCAATCATAACCCACATAACTTTATTGAAAGGGGAGAGAAAAGTTATGTGTGCATCTGTGACTTCATTATTGATCTAGATTTGCCTCTTGGGGAAAAATTGTCTCCACTCCTTCTGTTTCAACCATTGGTTTATGAAGTAGCTGGACAAATGGTAGAACCTTGTAGATGCAGTCCATAGTGTGGCTACGCAAAGTAATTTCAGATGGACTATTTGGCATTCCTCTCAGCACCTCCTCTCTTCTCTTCTTGTTTAACATAGCTGTCTTCACTTCCATTACCTCTTATTACCTTCTACTCTTTCTTCGATGGGTATCATTTTCTTCTCCCAGCTAACACTCCTACTGTGCTTTTCATCTTGTTCTCTTCTACCTCTACCAGGGCCTTCTTCCCTCAAATAACAAATATTTTACTATTACTTTTTATTGCTTCCTTTCCACTGACCTCTCCCTTTTTGTATTCTCATCAATGCCCATCTCCCTTTCTTGAAAAACAAAACAAATTTTATTGACCGGAAACTGATAGTTATAAACATTTGACACCAGAACTCCAGGGTATTTGTAAATAAAATGTGTGGCTCTCAGTGGGAACATCTGCATGGAATGTTTCTCTCCATGAAGCCAAGGGAGCAACGCTGACAAGATCTGCCATCTTGAGTTTGAAAAGGTGGTCGCAGGAGAGTTAGAACAACAATCGAGAGAAAGTCAACCAATCCAGTCTGTTGCTATTGAAATGTTTTATCAGTTACTCAGTCTGAACCACACACACACACACACACACACACTCACACACCTCAAAGGTCCCTAGGACACCTAGGAACCAAAGGAAACTGTAGAATTAGAACTCACCTTGGAAAAGGAAATCTAGGGTGTTATAAAAAAGGGAAACAGATTGACTCAGAAATAATTGTTTTCATTTTAATACATTTGAAGAAAAAATCAAAAGAAATAATTCAACATCTTTATGCAGAATAGGTTATTACAAATCCTTCAGAGGAAAGAGAAAAGTCTGACATGTAAACAGGATAAGTGGGTTGGGGGAGGGACTTAGCATTAAAATCTTTTGCTCACTCAAGGAGTATGATAGCAGAAATTTGGATATAAAAAAGATTGAAAGAACAAGGTTCTGTTTGAATAGAATAAACAATGAATAACCTTGGGAAAATAAAGAAAATAACTAGATGGAACAGAAGGAAAGGAAAATAAACAGGGAATATATGGAATGGTTTTTAGGAAATGAAGGTCTTGGCAAAGGATGGAGCCCAGGATTCTGTAGTGGCCCCAATCACAGCTGCATTAATATACTTAGAGCCCTAAATACTAAAAACATTATAGCGATCCCAAATAAAATTAGTAATAAAAACTTACTAAGCCACAAAATAAGTGCAAGAAAGTACAACGAAGTTTTATTTATTTATTTATTTTACACTGACTACTTCAGTTTCTATTCTGAAAGCAGAACATCCAAGTGAAGAGTTTGGGGCTGGGGATGGAAAGCTGGGAACCAAGTTTGTAAGTTAGAGTGAGTAAGGACCCCAGGGAGAAGGCAGAGACACACAGAGGAAAAGCCAGGTGTGGGCCCTGGAGGGGATACTGGTGTTTAATCATAGGAGGCAAAGATAGGAACTAAGAAGGAGATAGAGAAGCAGTAGAATTCACTGTGAAAGAACTAGTGGGAGAATTTTAAAAGAGAGTACCTGGTCAACAGGACACATTGCTGCAAACAGAACCTCACATACAGTTTCTCAATGCTGCTGCCCCAGAAAAAGGAAACCAAGAATGCATTAAAAATTATAAAAATCAACTAAGACATCATCTATGACAGATACATTATAGTATTTTAGGTAAAAATTCTAAGACGTGTCTAACAAAACTTTACTAGCTAATGACAATTCATTAGTCTGGAAAATTCCTAACTTGGGACTGAGATGTGTCATACAGTTTTGCCCAAAGCTGAGAGAGCATCACAGGAATGGAATCTCATTGACCTGTATCGCACTTGAACCAAAATGTAAATTTGTTTATCTTGATGTTACCAAAGAGACCATAATAACCTAATGGGGTGACATCTATCCACGATCAAAGAGGATTTGTTATGAAAGGGTCCTTGGCAGATAATGTAAAAACTCTTTCAGTTTATTACATGACTGTAAATTGCACAGATTGCCCATGGTAATTCCAGTATTCATGCTGAAAAAGCTTTTGATCGTCTGAAAGGATTATTTCTTTAGAAAATGTTAAAGGAAAGAATGCTTTTTTCACCTAGGAAATTTTCTAATGAAAAGGAAGAATGTGTTAGAACAACCCAAACTTCTTGTAGAAGAAATAATCAAAGATATCTGGAGTCTGTAATTTAAAAAACTCCACACTATCTCAGTCATACAACAGACTCCCTTGCAGTTGTATAAATTATCACAAATTGCAAAGCTTAAAAATTGAAATTTTCAAATTGTATTTGACTGTAGGTGTTAAAGTTTACCATACTAAAAAGAAAGTCAATCTGTTAAAAATGTTAATCTACTTTAAAAATAATTGTAGCAATTAACAATCCTACATTTTTATTTAAACTGGCATTGTAATTTTAGAAACAATTGAGAATAAATAAAGTTGGGCCACAAAACTGAGTTCTCAACTCACCTTTGTCATGAACTAGCTAGGAGACCCTGGGCAAGTCATTTTGCCATTCTGGGTCTCAGTTTTTTAATCTATAAAATGAAGTTTGATAAAATAATCTCACCCAAATTTAAAATTCTCATTCTATTCTTCAATCTGATTGTATCACAGAAAATATTTCAAAATTGTATTGTATAAAAGCCAAACTCTATCTAGATGAATCTTAAAAATACTTATATTGATCAAATTTCATATTTATGACAACTCAGTAATTTAATTATATATAATAGCAATGAAAAAGTACATTTGCATCTACTTTTAATAATGGAAGAGGTGGTATGCCATCATATTCTTTGAACAAACAAAAAGGCTAGAATATCCTCATATTTTATCAGTGACAGATACAATGAAACTGGTAATCACTGCTTATAAAAACTATCATGTTGACTACTTTTAACCTATTTTTAGATCGATTAAGAGAGATGGCAGTCCACCTGAACATCCAATGAAGCCACATGTACAAATATGCCTTTTCAGCAAAAGGACAGGCCTTTGGGGTGACTTCTATCTCAGCTAACCCTCAGAGATTTACTGAATATTTGTGTTAGATGGAGAAACAAAATACCAGAAAAGGTCATAGGTTTGGCATTCTTGAAACAGAAGTGCTACCAGTTAGGCATAAATCCACAGGCTCTAACAACTTGGAGAAGCCCATCCTTTGACACACCTCATGGAATTACAGGAATAGTAAATTCCAGGCAGAGAGCAGGCCCTGGGACCCAGTGGTGGGGAGGGTGATGGAGCTCCTGCCACATGACTGGAGCACAAAGTTCTCACCTTCATTCCCTCTGTGTTCTTTCATCTTCTGTAACAATAGTGTCTTTTTCTGAATGATCCTTTGCTGGCTATTTCTGGCTCAACCTTCTCCTTTTCCAGACTAAGAGGACACGTGGTGTGAGTGCACAAGGTTGTGTCCTGACACTGGCAATCACTACCTGGGTGACGTCCACATGTTACTACTCCTCTCTATGCCTTATTTCTTCACCTGTAAAATAGAGATAGATACCTCCCTCTTGAAATTCTTTAAAGGATTAAATATTCTATGCAAAAACCCTTAGAACAGTACCAGACACACACACTAGCACTCAATAAATATTAGCTGTTGTTATTATTTGCCACGTACTTGGCTATCTGCTTTCCTTCCTCTATCTTGTGTCACTCAAAACCCCACCAATTCTCCTGGCTTCAACATCCCCCAGTCCTGCATGATTTCCCCATCTAGAGCTTTACTCCTGATCCTTAATGGCTATCTTATCCCACCTTCATTGCAGATCAATTCAACCTGGGTTCTCTTACTGTCTTTACTTGGGTGGCCTTGGACAAGTCTCAACTCTTTCAGCTCCTGTCCCCTCACACATATAATGAATTGTTAGACTGGATGATCTTCAAAGGCTCTTAGAATTCCCAAATTCTACAACGCTGACTCCATATCTGAAACCCATGTCCTTATCTTGCATTTCAAGCCATTTCTCTCTTTGTGTGTTTAAAATTTTTCTAGTTTATGGTAACAGCCTCCTTCCAGTCCCCAAATTCTAGCCTGAAATCTCAGAATATCTTAGAATTAATGCCTTTTCCCTACAGTCAATTGGTCGTCAACTTCTGGCAAGGTGTATATTATCCCCCTTCCTTCCCAAGTTTCTTTGCTACCTGCTGCCACCCAGCTAAGTCTTTTTACTACTTCACGTTTGAATAATATTGATGGTCGCCTAATTGATCTGCCTTTTCCTGGTTTGATTTTCTTTCTCCCTCCCTCCTTTCTCCCCACCACCTCCCTCCCTCTCTCCTTCTTTCATTCTCTCTCTCCCTCCCTCCTTCGCTCCCTTCCCCGCCCCATTCTTTCCCCATTAGTTGAAGGTGGATATGCTAAATACAAAATTATACTGGGATATAAAAATCTATTTTTCCCATGATTTTGTCATGAATACATAGAACTATTAGTCTGCAAAATTTGAGACAATACCGATAAATGCATATATGTTTATGATTTTATTTTCTTGCTCTTTGTCTTTTTAAATCATGACGAAACATTTCTCTCAGTTTCTTGTGAATTATTTTTTTGCCTTAAATTATGTCTTGTCAGATAGCAATATGTTTTACTGCTCCAGTTCAGGTACTGTACCTTGTGCAGAAGGCACACATGCCTACTGATAAGACTTGTCCCAGGCCCCGGCCTGATAGGGGAACACATACTGACCAATAATGACAATGTGGTGTGGCAGGTGCCACATTGTGTGCAGGCTGCTGTGGGGGCATGTGGCTCTGCACAGCACCACCTCCATCATGTCACTTTTTGCACAAGAACTCCCTCAAATCCCCATTGTCTGGTAGGATAGACACCAGCTTTCCAGGGTAATCTGGCCCCTCACCTATCCTAACATAAGCCTTTTTTTCAGCTTTCTTCTCTGGCTTCGTTTCCTCACTTCCTCTCAACACTTTTGCATATGTTCAATTCTCCAGTTACATAAGTTCTCCTTCCCCCTCTTCTGTTACCCCCAAATTGTATTTATCCTTCAAGGATTATGTATGAAAAGTGCAAATTTAGATAAAGCATGAAGCTTTCTACAAGTCCACAGAGATATCCCCATCACCTCATTGCATAAAGCAAGTTTGATGCTTAGCCTCCCATCTCTCCCATGAGTACCTAACTTTCTGCATCCCTGTGTCCCGTGTCCTCAGTGAAAATGCCCCAAAGTCAAGATTCATCTATTCTACTATGTTTCTTCCCTGTCATGTTCCCTACACAGGAATGTTATATAGAGAAGACACTCAATTATTGAATGAGCAAACAAACAAATGAACAAGGTAGACTTTAGATTCTAGATTAAAACTGGAGTCTGGTATGAGTGTAACATTAAGGGACTCACAGTATCTACTGAGCAAAGGAGAGAGTTCACCCCAACACCTGGTTGTCTGGCTGTGTATGAGACGCAGCGAGCACCCACACACGCAGATGTTGTTGTGTAACATTTGGCTGTGGGCGCATCACTGTGGAGATGGCTTCCTGCGACCTGCTTCCCGGTGCTGCTGTTCTGTGCCTCCAGGCAGCATCTACTGGAACCTCTTGCTTTTGCAGTGAGAGCAGCTCCTTGGGTAGTAGAGTGACTCCCTGGAGAAGTGTGCCAAGGTCAATGTGACTTTAGGTGTTTTTTAAAAGATGTTCAGCCAGACTTTGAAGAAGTTTCCTTTTGATTCTCTGTTGTCATGGCACCACTCAAAACTCCTTTGATTGCTTGATTTTACACAGGATTCATAAGCATTGTATTACTCAAGAATCCAGACATTATACTCTCCATGCTTTGGTTAACCCTTGCCTATCAGTCCTAACTAGATTTCGCAGGGCTCAGCTCACAGGCTTCTGCTGTTATCACTCTGCTCAGCTTTTTACTTTTCCTCCCCAACTCGTATGCTCTCAGCTGCTGCTTATGTGTGGAATGAGGCTCCGAGCTTTATCTTAGTGACATGGTCACACTCTCTCAGCCCACCCCTCCTTTCCACCACACCATCTCACACATGTTCTAAAATAAATAGGCAGACAAGTAATAATTTTGCTTTCATTTCTCTTTGTCTCAACAAGCAGCTTCCACAGCCACCTTCCCTGAAAAAATACTCCTGTGCTTTATTTTTTATGGAGTGAAAGTATAAAAAGTAGGCTCCTGTTTGCCCTGTCTCACCTTCATGGCCCAGGTCCAAGTCACTTGCATACTTGTCCACTCAATGCACCCTTGGGCCGGAAGCCCTGAATGTTTGCTAAAAGAAACGTCCAAGACCTCAGGGCACCAAACTTCCCAGCCAACACTTTGTGACAACAACAGCATCCTTGTCAACGCACAGCATCCTTTTCCTTACTGCCAGGTGAGGGGAATAGAATGTGACAGGAATAGAATCTGTCGAGTCAAAGTCAGGTCATCACCGAGGGTTGTTCTGATCGAAGCTCCCTTTTCCTGACCACTCTCTGTGGGACGCGTTGTTGTGCTCCCTTGCTTCCCATCTCTAGACTGTGCTGCATGCTCATTGCTCCCTCCAGAAATAAGGAATCACCAGGAAACAGTTTTTTTTTTTTTCTTTTTTGCCAGACTGATTGCATTTAGTCTAAGAGTCACGAGAAGAGAACAGGTGCTAATAACTTAGGCCCAGAAATCTTCTGACCATGAATGTAAAAATTGTGTGAGTGTGTGTGTGTGTGAGAGAAAGAGAGAGCGAGAGAGAGAGAGAGACAGAGAGACAGAGAGACAGAGACAGGGAGAGACAGAGCATGAGAATGTAATCTGTGGATGGGTGATAAGTACTTCTCTGAGAAGATAGCCTATGGTTCATCCAGCTTCCCAGAAGGGTCCCTGACCCCCCTTCAGAGTTTACAGTCCACTGCGCCAGAGCAATCACTCTAAGTAGAACATTTACACTTTCCACCTGCATAGGTGATCTCTGGAGAATACATTATTCCTCATGAAAGCAGTCTCTGCAGGTATCAGGTGGGGAGGATGATGATGGGGATGGAGCTAGGTAGAAGTGAAATGACCTTCGATCTATCCGTTGGCCTTGTAGGTAAGACTGTCTTTGTCTTTTTAGGAGTGATGAGTGGGAGAAAGAGCACTGTCTGCTTCCTTTAGCCAATGTCATACCAAGAATAATAATAGCAATACTTATGTATGCACAGCATCATTCTAAGGTTTTTACATGGTTTATTTAATTCTCACAACAATCCTATGAACTAGGTACTCCATTTTTTCAGATGAGGAAACTCAGTTGTAAAGAGATTAACTTACCCAAGTTTCCATGTTCAGTAAGTAGAGGTGGGATTCACACCTAGGCTGCCGCGAGTTTATGTTCTTAATCTCTTATCTGGTTATAAGCAGATATTTTCCAAAGTCAATTTAATATAAAGTTATATTTTCTTTTTTAGCATGGTCACTGGGTCTAGATATTTTAATAGATATTAAGAGATAGGTGATACCTTACATTGGGTAGCAAGTTAATGAAATATTTCATATCAGATTGTATTCTCTCTATGCCATCAAAAAGCTCACTTCCTACTGCTTTCTTCAGACCCACCAACAGGAACTTGAGCTATGGAGTTTACTGCCTGACTACCAAAGAATGACACCCACTTTCTCTTCCTTTCCTCATCCCTGTGATGTTGGGCTTCTCAGTCCTGCTCACTGCCCACTGCTCTTCTCACTTCATCAGCCTTTGGTGTTTTTTTCATCTAAGCTTGTACTTCAGGTACACGTACCTGGAGATGGCTCAGAGCCCTTCCCATGGCCTTCCTCAGAGCCCAGGCCCATCTCGGCAGTTGTTCACGTTTCCGCCTCACCATGTTCACTCGGGGCCATGTCCATCCCTGCTCCCTCAGAGTTTTGCACCAAGCCTGACCCTCAGAGGGCACTGCTCATGATGTTCATCTTTTTTTCCCAATTGAGGTATACCTGACATATACATAGTAGTTTCAGTTATACAACGTGATGATTCAATATTTGTATATATTGTGAAATGGTCACCATAATAAGTCTAGTTAACATCCATCACCACACGTAGTTGAAAAGCATTTTTTTCTTGTGATAAGATAATTTTTAAGATTTACTTTCTGCTAAGATGCAATATAGTATTATCAATTCTATGGCCACCATGCTGTATATTAGACCCCCAGGACTTATTATCGTATAACTAGATGTTTGTACCTTTTGACCTCTTTGATCATCAAGATGATAGTCACCTTGACCTACTTTGTGTAGGTGCCTTTTATCTGCTCCCCTCCATTCTGCCTTGGACTGTAATAAGCACCTCATGAGCAGGCACTGTGCCTATTTGACAGGCTTCTTACAGTAAACACTCTGCTGCAGTGCAGGTGGACTTTAGAAAGATGATGAGAACTTTTATTTCTTTGCTTTGGACATAGATGCAAGCCCAGAATCACAGGACGGCGGTGTGACCGATGTGCTCCTGGGTTTTACCACTTTCCTGAGTGCATTCCCTGCCACTGCGACAGAGGTGGGGCTAAGCCAGACGTCTGCGATCCTGAGACAGGGGCTTGCCTCTGCAAGGTGAGACAGAATATGCAGTACCAGGGGCTCTTCACGTTGAGTCAACATAAAAAACCATGTGGGAAATGAGACTGACCCACAACAGACTTCCACAATGTGTGTGGCATTTTATATTCATTCTTAATTGATAGAAATAGATAGGAGGGAAGACCCCTCTCACCTCTCTCATCCTTTGGAGAGGTCACAGACCTTCTTAAGACTCTGATGGAAGGTACAGACCCTCTCCAGAAAAATCAACACAAACTTTTGTCTATAGTTTCAAGAGGTTCATATGTTCCCTAGAAGACTCTTCCTGGCCTATTGACCCCAGATTAGTAATTTCTGCTCCAAGCAATTCAGCCAGGTGGTTGGAGATCGCCCAAGTACTAACAGATGCTTTAAGATGACAGTAACTGGGATGAACTGATTTCACCACATTGTGGATCCTTTTGGTGCCAATTCACTACCTTTAAGAGCCAAGGGGAATCCTATAAAATTTAGGGAATCTTCTTTTCCATTTGTGTGTGGCATAAAAGTTTAAACAATGCATATAAAAGGTTAATGACTATGTATCTTAACGTTTTGTTAGCATCGTGTTCTAACATCTTGTATCAGTATTTACTTTGTGCGAGTAGTTCATTGCAGCCAGCGAATCATAGAAGGAATGAGCTCTCATTTCACGTTTTTCAACAGGAGCATGTGGAAGGTGCAGAGTGTAATGTGTGTCGAGAAGGCTCGTTCCACTTGGACCCAGCAAATCCCAAGGGTTGTACCAGCTGCTTTTGCTCTGGAGTAAACAATAATTGTCAGAGTACACATAAAAGAAGAGCTAAGGTATGCAAGAAATGAAAGTTTTTTGTTTTTATTTAGTTCTTCTGAATAAGGAATGACTTGGCATGAAACATGAAAGGTTGTGGAATTTTTTGAGTATTACTTCTTTAAAAGGTTAAGCACGGACCTGGCCATTTCTCAGCCTGCAGTGTTCTTCTCCCAGTTGTCCTCATGCTCAGTCCCACAGTTTGTCAGGTCTCTGCTTGAGTGTCTCACGCTCAAAGGGGCCTTACTTCACCACTCCCAGCAAATAGCTTGCCCTGCTCACTCTCTGTGAGCTCACCCTCTTTGTTCAGTGCACACAATAGCATTTATCACTCCCTGACATTTATATATTTGATTCTAAAACTTGTTTATTATCTGGCTTCCTCCACCAATAGCATGTAAGCTCCTGGTACAGTCCCGGTGCCTACCACAGCATCTGGAGCATAGTAGATGCTCAATAAATATTCATTAAATGAATGGAGTTTGTGGTTCTTCCCCCTCATTTATTTTTATCTGCTTATCTTCTTCCTGTTTTACTTCCTTTCTTATCTATTTTACCACTTTTATTATTTGGCCACTTTTTAAATTAACTCCATGAAACTAAAACTTTTGTTGCCTTCATTATTCCATGAACCAGTAGTCTCATGCTTAGTCTCATGCTTGCTATCTTTGTGGGAGTAATGTCTTATATCCAGCAAATATTCAAAGAAAGATTATCTTATATATTTTACTATCTGCCTCCTGAAAGGAGTATAGGCTTGTGATTGAGGGAAAAAAAAAATTAACTTGTAAATCTACTCTGAAGTCTCCTCTTCATAGCCCCAGGGCAAACCAGAAGTGTCATTCCTGATCTATGCCTTGTCAGCTCCTTCTTTTTCTTCCCCGCATATTTTAACTCTTGGTTTCCTTTGTGATCAATAAAATATTTAATCACGATGCTCCATTTAGAGTAAAATAATGATAGCAGGCCACTGTATTCTACCTCACATTTTCTCTATAAGGAGATGACCATTAAAATGCACCCACACTCCTAGTTATTCTTCATATACAGAAAGGAAGGTCTTGAAGCAAGGTGGCTGGCTGCCCCATAGCTCTTTCTATTCTGCATAACTGAGCCATCACCAAAGAAGCCACAGGCACACATTTCCATCTCTTGCTTTTGTATTCCAGTTTGTGGATATGATGGGCTGGCGCCTGGAGACGGCAGACAGAGTGGACATCCCCATCTCATTCAACCCGGGCAGCAGCAGTGTGGTTGCAGACCTCCAGGAACTGCCCTCAACAGTTCAGAGTGCATCCTGGGTCGCACCTCTTTCTTACCTGGGGGACAAGGTAATGAAGTCCTGTTGTTTTTCCACACCCTCGCTGGGCCTCCTCTCTCATTGCATGAGGACTGTTTATTGGTGTCTGGAAAAAGTGCCAGGAAGTTCAGGTTACTAAAACTGAAGAAATTAGGTTAACAACAAATGCAGCAGAGACTCTGCCTTCTGCTGGGAAGGGCTGAGAATGTACAAACCTCATGGACCCCATATGCTTTATCTCAACAACAAAGGATGTCACACACCATATTTTCTAGATATTTCATATTTTACTTAATGCCAAAAAAAAACAATAACCATTTAAGTGATATGTGTTGCAAATGGGACATGTATGCTCTTATATGCCGATGCTGAACATTCTTTTTTAAAAAACAGAAGAAAGGCTCCTTGTCGGGAAAACAAAAGCTGAAGAGTGACTTGCGAGCTTTTTAAGAAGCACGAGACTCAGGGCTAGTTCGGCTTTCATTAGCAGAATCACATGTGGTTAGACACTCCTTTGGGAGCTGGCACATTAGTTGCTCTTTCTTTGCTGCATAAATTGTTATTCCAAAGCCTGTCCAGCTACATTCATTCATGAGTGTGGGCCTCCTTTAGAAACACTATCAGGTGACTTATGCACCTAGTGGCATAGGGTAGAGCTGTTGAGAAGGGGCGGATTTCACAGGGCCGGCCCAGGTAATACCATTTTCTCACCTTCAGAATGACTAAATATTAGGGCCTTGTTGGCCTGAGGTCTTTAATGACCTCTGCCTCCTGATTAAAAGAAAATGGGTTTTGACCTTTCAGTGTGGGGAATATTTCTTTTCTCATACAACCCACTTCTTTCTCATGTAATATTTTTCTTCACCTCCATGTGGTAGGCCTACACACGGGTTTTTTCTATCACTATGTAACAAATGATCCCCAAACTTTGAAGCTTCAAGCAGCAAACAATTACTGTCTTGTACAGTTTCTGTGGATCAGGAATCCAGGAGCGGATGGCTCAGGGTCTCTCATGAGGTTGTGGTTGAGATGTCAGCCAGGATTGTCTGTGGTCATCTGGGACTGGAGGATCCACTTCCAAGTTCATTTGCATGGTTATCAGCAGGCCTCTGTACCTTACTGACTATTGATTGGAGGCTCCAGTGCCTCCTCACGTGAAGTTCTGTCTCCATAGGCTACCTGAGGGTCCTCATGACCTGGCAGGTGGCTTTCCCTAAAGCAACTGAAAGAGAGAGATTGAGAGAGAGGTAGAGTGAGAGGGAGAGAGAGAGACTGAAAGACTGAGAGACTGAGAAACAGAAGCCTCAGTCGTTTCATAACCTAATTTCAGAAATGACATATTCTGTCCATTAGAAGCCAGTTACTGAGTCCAGCTCACACTCAAGGGGAGAATTAAGCTACACCCCTTAAAAACAGGAGGATCAAATATGTGGACATACTTTTAAAACTACCTTAGCCCATCAAAAAGGCAATTCAGCTGACCCTTGAACAACACAGGTTTGAACTGCAGGGGCCCACTTATGTGTAGATTTTTTTCATCTTGTAAACTGATGACATCAAGTTACAGTATTGAGAAATAGTGTACTGTAAGTGTATTTTCCTTTCCTTATGATTTTCTTAATAACTTTTTTTCTCACTTTATTGTAAGAATACAGTATGTATATATGTAATGGCCTGCTGTTGACTGGATTTCACTTACAGTTTTGGGGAGACTAAAGCTATACATGGATTTTCAACTGTGTTCTGGGGTTGGGGGTCAGCCCCACTAACCCCTGTGTCATTCAAGGGTTGACTGTACTCGATAAGATGATGCAAGATGTTGTCTTGGAATATTTCCAGATTTCCAAATCATAAGTCTGTGAAACTTCATCAGCTTATAGATTCTAGGGCAAAACTTCGGTTGATGCAGAAGCCAGAAATACTTTGCCTTCTCCCCTGCTGCGGGTTATTTGCATTCTGCAATAGGGTTATTTTGTCCTTGCTTGCTCTGAGGTTACATTGCTTCGATTTCCATCCCTAGTTACTGCTTCTTTATTGGTTGGCTTTTACTTTAAGGGTGGGAGGTATCGGGACCAGAGGTGAAGCTGCTGTCAAAAACTATTACCATTCACCTCCATATCTCTACCACCATTATGCTACTTATGAGGCCCTGAGAGAAGGTCTGTACACCTAATGGAGTAGTCAGACATGTACTCAGGAGAATGCATAATCTCTTTGGAAATACTCACCATCTGCTCTCAGAGGAAGTTGTTTTTTGAAAATTTATTTTTAGAGGTTCATTTTGTAACAGATAGATATTAACTAATTCTCTCAGTTAAATAAGAAGCCAATGGCCTAGATTTCTTAGAATATCTGTGGACTAAATAAGCATTTTGGTTTAGTAGTCATCTGGAATTAAAGGATCTTATTTGTTTCTGTGTGACTATTATTTTTTCTTTTTAATAGAAGTACCTTTTGTTTATAAAACTAAGTATGTTCTTGTTAAACATTTTAATTGACACAAAATGATGTAAAGTAGAATGTTATAATGTCATCTTCAATTCTACTGTCTAAGGATGATCCCTGTTAATAGGTCAATTGTGTATCTTTCCAGATCTATATGCTTGTGTACTTTATATATGGGTTAATGGTGCCATGGTCTTTTTTAATATTTGTACTATTTGTCCTATTATTTTAATTTTAGGTTTCCTCATATGGTGGCTACCTCACCTACCAAATCAAGTCCTTTGGCCTACCTGGTGACATGATTCTGCTGGAAAAGAAGCCAGATGTGCAGCTCACTGTAAGTATTAGAACATGACCCAAATAGCAGGAAGTGACAGTTGTAGCTGGCGCTGATCCAATTTTAGGACATCTTGAAAAGGGGCCAAAAAAAATGTTTGGATTAAGCAATTTCCAATATTTTGTATAAACTGAAAGAGAAGTTTAGAGTATGTAGAACCCCCTGAGAATCCTCTGCCCCTGAAGATATCCCTTTCCAGTATACTTAACTGTATTTCACCCTTTCTTCTTTCTTAAAAGTTCACCTTAAACTTTTTTTTTTTATGTTTCTATCTTTGCATTTAGTTTCACGAGTGTTTTTGAGCCCTTCCTGTTTACAAGATCATATTGCTGGGCTTATAAAGAACAGGTGATCCTTGTCCTTAAAAAGAATGTAGTCTAAGAGGGGAGACAAAAGTGCAGATAACTACAATCCACTGAAGAGTAAGCATTTGGGACACAGTACACTGTGTGGGAGCTGGGGTCCAAGGGAGGGTTTACTCTCTGATAGGCCCGCAGAAGGCTTCATGGAAAAGACTAGTTTTGAGCCGTTCCAGTAGAGAATGAGATGAACTGAGGAAGTGGGGTGGTGCTTAAGGGGTGACCAATCCAACTTGCCTCATTTGTCATTGTGTGCCAAGTCATCGAAAACAAGCCTGGAAAGGTAGGAAAAAGGTTGTTTTTATAGGCAATTTGGCTTGGTGTAAAAAGTGAGGAGCAACTTTGGTTTTTTGAGAAGAAAAATGACATCACATACTATGTGCCAGCCACACAATCCAAAACTGCAATCCAGAACAATCCAGATCAGCAGAGGCAATGCAACATCCTGCATTGAGTCCCCTACAATGTATGGCACAGAACTTTGAACATAGATTGGAGTGCCATGGCTTGAAGTTAACCCTGCTTCTAGTTTGTGTTCTGTGATTAATGCAATGCAATGACAGCTTCCTGAAGAGTTTTCTTGTGTCGTTCACTGTAAAATAGGGACCAGCAAGTCTCACACATCTCAGTACAGGTGTGGGCCTTGCATTCTGGCAGATTTTTTTATGTTCAAGCATTGCCATTTTGTTTTGTTTTTACTGCCACCCAAATTTATTGAATTATTATTTTAACAACCCAAAGGAGCCTTTGCAAAACACCTTGAAAATGAAGCACCAAAAACTTTAGAGTTATAGTCTAAAGAAAAATAGCTCCTCAATAAAAATACTGTCATGGCAGTGCTTTATTTCAGTTTCATTATTTTCGCAGTCTATCTCAAGTTCAGGCCATTAGTATACCTATATTTTACTGCCAAAGAGTTTATTATGCAAACTGTTGGAATTCATGGAGAGGTGATGATAAAAGTTTCTCTTTAATCCCACCTTTGAACATGGAAAAAAAATTAGGCTCATGAAACATTTATTCTGCTGCTTTGTTCCAAACCACTGTAATTAACAGCCTATGGGGGCATGTTTCTTAGGTTAAGGTTTTAAATGATTTGTGATCACAGATAATGCTCTTCTTTCTGAAACTCCAACTCTAATGAGTGGAACTCTTTGGGATTTGGTGCTACAACAGAAAAGTTGGGACTTTTATGTATGTGTTTGGGGTGGGGGTGCTGATGATAGGTGCTGACTTTCTCATTGTACCCAGTTAGGAGTCCCTCAAAAGCCACTATAAAGGGGAAGAGGGGATAGAGGCTGAGAGTGAATGAGGTTGGATTCCAGAGGGTAAGGGTTGTGGGCCTAGTTCCCTCTCCATGTGCTAGCTCCAAAGCTGCCTGGCTCTGCAGACTGCACTGGTAGGCCCTGCTAACCTTTCTGCCTAACCCACCCACCAAAGCACTTTATTGCTACCACAGTCAGGCCCTGTAGGCAGTTATGGAACAGTATCTTATGCACTGACAGCAAAGCATGAGATGCTTTGTTTTTTGTTGTTTTAATTTTTTCATCTTTTTAACTATTTCTGGTCAAGGGAATTTGGGGGTTTTCTATTTGTGAAAATACAATGTATTGACTATTGTTATTCTGTTTCTAAGTGACTAATCCTTTTACCAGTTATTTCATTTCAAAACTATTTTTTAGAATCAGGCATTGCACGTAATGCAGAGTCACTGAAATTTGTTCTTAGATCAGTCATACACTTTAATACATCCCAGCCACAGCACTCATGCATTTGTGTTTTCGTTAAACAGGGTCAGCACATGTCCATCATCTATGAAGAGCTGAATAACCCACGGCCAGACAAGCTGTATCACGGGCGAGTGCAGGTGGTGGAGGTAAAGGAAGAACATACGTAAAATGTTTTCTAATGATTCTCTTGTTCTTCGACTTTGTTCTTTTAAGCAGTTGTGATCTTTTACTTATTTTATGAGTTTAAAATATTATATTTGCATAAATATAATTTATATGTATAAAACTTTAAATGTACATTATATAAAACGTAGAGTTTCATCCTCACATGGATCCTACAATCTTTATGACTCTGGGCCCTGTCTTTCTTTCTCTTCACCTAATTATTCTTGTGTGTATGAGCTTGTCAGTGCTTTATTTAGCTCCCTCTCATCATCAGTGGGCCCCCCTCAGTGACTGCAACCCCATGAGTAGCCAACAAATCCTTGGGATGAATGGATGGAAAAACCACAAAAACATCTAACATCAAAAGAAATAAGATTAGTAGAGATATATAAAGAAAAGCTCACTAAATCATAAAACATTGTGTTGCATTGACTTGATTACAACTATGCCTTTAAAATAATGTTCTTTTTGTACTATTAAATATATCCAATACCTCACGATGATGCTTATTCAAGTACCTTGAGCTCCCAGACATATTTTAACTTTCTCTACAATAAAATACTATGTGGCAATAAATGAAACAAAGTATTCATACCTACCACAATAGGGTAGAACCTCAAAAACATTACACTGAGTGAAAGAAGCAAGACACCAAATATATATTACATCATTCTATTTATATGAGAGAGGTGATGCCAACAAAATGGTGGAATAAGAACCTCCATAAAAGCAATGGGAAAACAGGCCTAACTGGTCAGAATCAACTATTTCAGAGCTCTGGAAATTAATCAAATATTTGCAACAATCTGCAAAGCATTTATTCAAGAGAAATGGATGAATCTTGGAAAGAACAATGAGTTTTGTGGCCGATATTCTCTATTCCCACCTTACCCCTCCAGCTCCACAGCCCTGAAAATCAATAGCCCACCATCACTGTGGAAAGCCAGTAGCCTGGAAGCCACCAGAGGAGACAGAATGGGACTTGAGACCTTACAAAGCCTCATTCCCAGAGAATTGTCAAAATCTGTCTGGGGTTTTCTGGATAATCCCATTTCCAAGGCTGTGTTTATTGAAAAGCTCCAACAGAATATAGGGAATATAGAAGGACTCACATATTCAAGTCTGTTTGCATGCTCAGAAAAGACCTGAGAAGGAAGGCCCCAAACCCTCACCTCTTTATTTCTGCCATATAAGGACACAGCAAGAAGGCGACCACCTGCAAACCAGGAACAGAGTTCTTACCAGGAACTGAATTGGCTGGTACCTTAACCTACAATTTATAGCCTCCAGAACTGTGAGAAAATTAATTTCTGTTGTTTAAGCTACCTGGTCTATGATAATTTGTTATGGCAGCCAGAGCTGACTAAGACAGGGAATCACCAACAAATTGAGCAGGCAGAAAGCAGAATAAGCAAACTTTAAGAAGGTGAATTAAGATTATCTATCAGGGAACAGGAAGAAAAAAAGAAAGAAGTAAAACAAGCAGACTCTCAAAGATATTCAGAACATAATTAAATGTACCAACATGTGCATAATAGGAGTGCCAGAAGGAGACAAGAGAGAGAAAAGGGAAGAAATAATAACTGAAAACTTCCCAAATTTGGTGAAAATAATTAATCTATACATTCATGCTCAACAAACTCCAAATAGAATGAATGTAAGAAATCCATACACAGAAACATCATAGTAAGGATATTGAAAGACAAAGACAAAAAGAGAATGTTGAAAACAGTTTGAGAGAAGCGCTTTATCACATACAAGGGGTCTTCAATAAGATTGACAGCTGATTGTGCACCAGAACCCATGGAAGTCAGGAAGGCAGTGGTATGACATTTTCAAAATGCAAAAAGAACACACTATCAAAAAAGAATTGTATATCCAGCTAAATGTCCTTTCAAAAATGAAGGAGAAATGAAGGTATTCTGTTATAAACAAAACTAAAAGAATTCATCACTAGCCAACTCTCTTTACAAGGAATCCTAAAAGGAATCCCGTAGACTGAAATGAAAGGACACTAGACAGTAACTTAAATCCATATAAGAAGCAGAGCACTGGCAAAGGTAAAACTATATAGGTAAATAGAAAAGATATTAGAAATATATCTTTCGATTGTGACTTTTTTCTTCTATCTGATTTAAAAGACAACTGCATAAGGCAATAGTTATAAATCTGTGTTGGTGGACATACAATGCATAAAGATGTAATTTGTACAGAATAGCACAAAGGAGCAGGGGAGGAAATGAAGCAAATGAAAACCACGTTTTTGTATACTGTTTAGATTAAGTTGGCATTTATTTAAATTGTCTAGCATAGACAAGTTCATAGAGACAGAATGTAGCTTAGTGGTTGCCGGGGTTGGGGGAGGGAATGGGTGGTAACTACAATTGGCCACAAGTGTTCTTCTGTGAGGGATGAAAATGTTGTAAAATTACATTGTGATAATGGTTGCATGCTTCTGTAAATTTACTAAAGGTTGTACATTTAAAACAAGGAAATATTATTATATGTCAATTAGACCTTGAGCTGTTAAACTATAAGTATTATATTTATATTTTAATAATAATCATTTTTTGAATGTCTACTATATGCTAGGCACTGTGCTGGATACTTTGTATGCATTATAGCATTAATTTTCTTTACTCTTCATGATAGGCCTGAGAGGTTACGCACCATTACTATGGTATTAAAGAGATGCGGAATCACTTCAAAGGAGGCAACAGAACCTGAAGGTTAAAAGTGCAGGCTTTTATGGAAATAGATGTTTAACATCACTAGATCATTAGAGAAATGCAAATCAAAGCCATGAGATACCACCTCACATTCATTGGGTTGGTTACTAAATAACAAACAAATAAACAAACAAAAACAAAAAATAACAAGGGTTAGCAAGGATGTGGACAAATTGGAACATGTGTACACTGTTGGTGAGACTATAAAACAGTGCAGTTACTGTGGAAAACAATTTTGAGGTTCTACAAAAAATGAGAAAATAGAGCTACCATGTAATCCAGCAATCCCATTTTTGAGCATATATTCAAAAGAATTGAAAACAGGATTTTGAAGAGATATTTGCACACTCACACTCATTACAGCACTATTCATAATAGCCAAGAGGTAAAAGCAGCTGAAATGTCCATCGACAAATAAACAGGTAAAGAAAATGAGGCATGTACATACAGTGGACCATTATTCCACCATAGAAAGGAAATCTGTCACATGCTAGAATATGAATGAAACTTGAGGACATTAGCTAAGTGAAATCAGCCAGTCACGAAAACACAAATACTGCATGATTCTCACTTATAAGAGGTATTTAAAGCACTCAAATTCATAGAAACAGAAAATACAATAGTGGTTGCCAAGGGCTGGGGACGGGGTAGGGGAAAGAAATGGGAGTTGTTGCTTAATAGGTGTAGAGTTTCAGTTTTGCAAGATGGTAAAGTTCTAGGGATCTATTGTACAACAATGTGCATGTAGTTAACAGTATTGTAGTATAAGAGGAAAAATGGCTGAGGCAGTAATTTTTATGTTATGTGTTTTTTTACCATCATAAAAATAATAATATAAATGTGTACGTGTGCAAAAAAAGATTGTACTTTCCGCCACAACTGTGTACATTTAACAAAGGATCTGAGCTGCATGACTCAGTTTCCATATACCTTTCTCTCTTGCATTTTTCTCACTGACTTTATATTTGTACAAACAAAAGTGCATTTTAAAATAAGCATGACATTGGGAAATTTTATTTTATTCCTTATTTCCTGCCTTCATTTTTTCCCCTTTCATGTGTCACTCTTCTCAGGAATAACCTAGGACGTCTGACTTCTGAATGTAAATCCACTATCTTAAACGTACCTATCTTATTTTATTTTCATTTATATGCATTTTAAATGTCTTTTCTTTGAGTTTTTCTGGGTGTCTGCCTCTTCCTGGAAGTGAGCTGGCCAAAGGGAGACTTGCCTGTCTGTTTTCACATGTAGGGAAACTTCAGACATGCCAGCAGTGGTGCTCCGGTGACTCGGGAAGAACTGATGACGGTGCTGTCTAGACTGGAAGATGTTCGCCTCCGAGGCCTCTACTTCACCGAGACGCAGCGGCTCACCCTGAGTGGGGTGGGGCTGGAAGAGGCCACGGACACAGGAAGTGGACGAAGAGCACTTAATGTAGAGATGTGTGCCTGCCCCCCTGAGTACACTGGTGACTCATGTCAGGTAGGAAATTCTCTTATTCTATTAAATTCCCACAGGGGATTCCTGGGGCTGACTCTCCTGGCTGCTGTCCAGCACTGCTACATGGTCTGGGGCACTCCATCAGGGTCTGCTGGGCTATAGCTTCTATCTCACCTGGACCACCTTTGGGTATTAAATATGAAAAGGAAATCACAAATGTCTCAAAGTCAGGAGCCCAATAGGCCCTGGGGGTTGTAAAAATCAGGATTTTCCCATAAGTAGGAAGAAGGCTGCCAGTTGGAACCCCAGTATTTGAGCTACTGCTTTCCCAGTTGCTGACCAGGGGTTTTCATGCCTTTCTCTAATCCAGGGCCTCTCTCCAACCATCACCCCCAGAAGAGTTATAGTTCAGAGTATATTCTAATTCTTTGAGGGGAAATCAAAGTCCAATTTTCTAGCTCACAGCAGCTTATTTGAGATCCAGTCAACCAGACTTGTCCCCAGGTGATTAAAATGTGCCATAAAATGAAACCATTTTATATCTCAGGCTGTGTTTTCTCTTCCTAAAGAGAGAGCAAGAAAACACAACTGTTATTACAATTATCAGAAAATAGCAAATTGTCCTTCTGCATGTTCCATAGGTATCCTTTTGTTCTCTTCTGACCTCTTTGTAGCAGAACACCCCAAGGTGATCTGCACATGAGTTTCTTTTTTAATCCGCAAATATGTTACCTGCAGTGGTTTTCTGGGGACTCTTGTCTTGAAATGTTTAGTCCACAGATGCCTACATTCTTCTCCCTTCCTTCTATCTCTTTTCTAGCCTGATTAAATGAAATATATAGCTGAAGGGAAAGAGTGGAATGGCTTACCACCCTCCTGCCCAGGGCGTGTCCTTTGCACGCATGACTCAGCCTGTGATTTACAGCTGCTCTAATCGCTAGTGCCGTCTGTCTGTGGGGCGAGGTGGGCAGAAGGTGATGCTTGCCCCACCTCGCAGGGATTACAGAGCGGTGCACTTCCATATGGGACTGTTATGTGTGCTCTCTCACAGGCTGACTCATAGGTGAAGTTTACAGGTGGGGCCTCCTGCCGCAGACAGCCTGCCTTACCTGAGTCAGGCAGGCCTGGGCACCGAGCAGGAAGGGCTGGTATAAGAGGAAGAGGCAGAGGTTTGCGTGCAGCCAGCAGGACGCCCAGGGACCAGGATGCCCCCAGCAGTGAGGTGGTCAGCCCAGAGTGTCCGATGGCTGTGGATTTTCGGGGTAGCCCTGGGGCAATGTCTGGGGTACAATTCGCAGCAGCAAAGGGTAGTGTTTCTTCAGCCTACTGGTCAAAGCCACCTGCAAGCAAGTTATATGGAGTTGAAACCCAGCCAGGTAATGTCCCTCTTAAATTTCGGTCTGGGATGGGGAAGAGTTCCCAGCTTTATGACATTTTAAGTTAGGGTGATGAATGATAATGGGTGGTTTGGGGGAGGGGCTGATGGTCTCCCTGTCCTGTCACTGGCAGTGTTTATTACAGCGCCTAACAGATTGCTCTCCTGAGCTGTTAACCACAAACTCTATAAACATCAGCCCACCTGGAAATGCCTATACAGATAGGAGTTTGAATACTTATGGAATGTTAATATGCAATAAACTTGGTGCCCTTCTAAGAGTAACCTAAGCGTTGGGCAAAAGAATCCAATACCTACAGGCTTTCAGATTCTGCTTGAACGAAAAATTACCCATAAAGTAAAACATTAGAATCAGTAAATCTGTTCTAAAAAAGTGATGAGATCAAGTTTGTGTAATACCTAACAGATGTACTTCAATTTGCTAGGCATTAAATAAAAACTTAAAAATTCTGTTCTTGCTCTTTAAACTTCCTAGATGTTACATAGATACTCACAAAGAAATAGATCCTTTAGCTGCTGAAATAGCCCTGGAAACCTGATAGGGACATGATTTTATCATTTGTACTATAAAAGTTTATTGGAAATTTACTCTAAAAAATTATCAGTCAAAAAATGATTAGCTATAAAACCCATTTACAGAAATAATATTAGGATATATTCATTTTCATTTAGAGTAAGTTTGAAATACGATCTGAATATGTGAACTGAATTTTACACAAAATCTGGAGTTTGTGTGCTATATGGAGTTAAAATGATTATCTTTCAGTAATTAATAGTCACATGATACATAACTCTTGCAGAGTACTTTTTCTGATTCTAATCAAAATTAAGACGAATAATTTAACTTTAATCAGGATAGACTATCCTCTCCCCAAAGCAAGTTTAATTAAAGCTTTCACTTTGATATGTCGTTACCAATGAACTACGTATACTTATTCATTTGGATAATTTGTTCTTTACCAAGTATGGTCATTTTATAAGCATGCAATGTGATATATGGTGATAATTATAAGGTATATACCACTTATTAGCAGAGGTTATTCATTTGTAGATATCATACCATCACTGGCTGAAATTCATTCAAATGATTCTCTCAGTTGTGCTTTCAGCTAAAGAAAATTCCTTTCATACCTCGATTCTCCTTTAGACAAGCCTATTCATATAACACATAAAGTAATCTAATTTTTTTGCAATGTGTTCTTTTGCCTAAACATGATTTCTAATAGCTGAAAGGAAAAATATATTGAAACTATAGTCTTATTATTGTGTACTATTTGTAGTCACTGGCAATTTGGAAGAAGCTCCTAGCAGGGACTGGAATATTCCACTCTGGGGTGTACAGGAGGCTTTTTTCTCCAGCCTTCTTGTGTTGGCTTCTTCCTCTTCCCTGCTTTACCAGGTAGAAACTTTTATGGCCATGGATGAGTCAGAATGGCCAGTTCAGGGTTTTTTCTGACTGTAGTTTCAGAGTCTTACAGGCATATGTGCTGTTTAAAGAGGATCAGATAAAAGATTTTACATCTTGAAATATTAATTTTTCTGGTGCTTTAAAGATAGGGCAAATAAAAGATGAGCAAAAGACACTAGGGGCAACATCAGATTTTCATCAGTGCACTGATTCACTCTGCCAAAGTAATGAAAATGTCTACAACTCTTTCTAAAGACAGGAATCTAAATACTTTTTAGTGGCTGGTGTAAGAATAATTTTTTTTCTGTTGGAGGTGTTCTTAACTAGATTCCTTTAAAAATATATTAGTTCATCAAAAAAATATAATTCTTTCATCCATATGAAAAATAATGAGTTGTGTTACACTGGAAAGAGACGATATACTAGAGATAGAAATAATCGAAGTGATATTGAACAAGAGAAGATCGCGTGGGAGGTTTACTAGAACTGAGTCTTTTAATGTTCAGTCAGAACCAAACATCCCTGAAAAGCTTTGTGTAAGAATGCAAGCATGTTCCTCTCCCCTGTCCCCATCTTCCAGTTTTGCCCATAGTCTGATGAATGGCAGTGAAATGATTACACAGTCCTGCCATGATTGTGTAGATCCCAATGAAGACTCCAGCCCAAATCCATACTTGGACAGGAATGGCTACCAACGAGAATTTGAACTTGGAGGGATTTGCTTAGAGGTCCTCCCCACTAAGGATTGAGGTGCCAATCCCTTTTGCTCTTTCAGCACTCCATGCCTGCACTTGCCCCAAAACAACTGGTGTAAGAAGGAGAGGAAGCCCCTTCTGCACTCACCCTTCACGTTTCCTTCTCTCTGGCTTCCCCACCATGTGACTCCCACTCAGGCACAAATGCACACACTTTCACTGTGGTGTGGAAACAAAATAGATCCTGACCAGAAACAAAAAGCAAGTAGACCTGGCTAGTGTTTGAAAGTAGAAATTCACACACAAACTAAAGGAAAGACGATAACAAGGGCTCGATAGTCAGAATTGTCACATGCTTTGGATAATAATTTTCTTTCTTTGTATTGACGAAGCACTTTGTTTGAAAAATAGGGTTGTAGCCCTGGATACTATTGGGATAACAGAGGTTTATATACCGGACGGTGTGTTCCCTGCAGTTGCAATGGACATTCAAATCGATGCCAGGATGGTTCCGGAATCTGTATTGTGAGTAAATTGATGTTCTAATGCTACCTGTGGGCAATATGTATCTCCCTACTGCCGCCCCTGCTAGGCCCTGAGATGTCAAATGTCACATCTCCTACCAAACCCTAAATAGAGGTTGCTGTGTGAATGCAGGAGGCCCCAGTGTTATTAGGCTGAATTACTTTACACTTCACTTTTCTTTCACTTTATCATGAGCCATCAGAGGAGAACACCTATCTAAACAATTAATTTACACCTTAGCTTCTAAATCTCTGCTTCATTAAATGATATTAATTGGTGAATCCTGAGACTTCACTCTTGCCAGGATATAATATATCAGAGCCATAACTCTGGGCTCCAATTTCATTAGGGTGGCAGGAAATTGTGGGAAGGGAGTTTTGTTGCTGTCAGATGAACTCAGAAAAGCAATTGGGAGAGAAAACATGCTAAGAAAGACTTCATGTGTGCACTCAGTCCAACACAAACCCTCCATGGCTGCCGAGACAAAGTGGGTTTATGTGGGAAGACAGGTAAGCAGAGTCTTTGCTGTGTTACCCACTGGAAACAATCTTATGGAATATTTTAGAAAATTCTCCCATAGAAAATCATATCCTCAGGAAATTTTATCTTTGCATCCTGAAGCAGAGGATTTCGTTCTGCTGACTTTCCCCCTTTCATTAGAGTTTCTCTGCCTGGGAGCCAGGATCTCCCCAATTAAGAGAATGGACAGTTCTAAGGAAAGGAGAGAGTGTTGGTACTCCCAGAAACACGGAGACATGGCTTAGGGGTCTCTTTGGAAATTCTTCTGGCATGGATTTCCTTTTCATTCTGTAATGCAACTAGAGTGTTTCAACTATTTGAGTTCCTAGACCTTATGAAGCCAATTCAACATGTCCCAGGGAACTGCTTCCTCTGCAAGATGGGGCAGGCCAGGACAGGAAATTGTTGCAAATAGCCTGATAGACTATTTGTGAGATTTTCACCTTGTAAGTTCAAAAAGAATAAAAGACATTGAGAAATACATACATATTCGTATATAATAGTTTGATAACGTATGTTGTGTGTAACACAGGTAGATGCTTTAATGAAATGTATTTATCTTCTCACTGAACCAGTGCCAAATAATGAGTTTAATTTATAAAATCTGCTAAAGAACAAAGGAAGTTTCCTCTGTAGTGAAAAGATCACTAATGAGAGTTATAATCACATGTTTTAACCAAACAAGAAATTTTTATTCCCATATCCTTTCTCTGTAGCTTGTCCCTAATGCCCCTGTGGCCTCTAGAAACTCTTCATTCAGGAAAGCCATACTGAGCATTTGCTATTGTGGGAGGGACTGAGCCAAGTGCTGGGGTGAAAAACATTAGATATAATCCCCACTCTCATGAGGTTCACTGTCTAGTGGGGAATGTGTGCGTGCACACATGCACGTACACACACATTCACACACAGAGGCATGAAGCCTATGTTCGCACTCACTTAACTGTAGGCGCTGAGTGCTGACGCTGCTCTCAAATGTGGCCATTGCGTGGGAGCCCAGGATGCAGCACTCATTCTTAAAGAACAGTAATGAGGAAACTAAGTACCTTTCGCTATCAAACAGGCTGGGTCTTCTGCACACTGGCCTCCACCTCTCAAGGTCCAAAGTCAATGTCTAAAATCTGGGACTTTCAAAAGTGTACAAATCTCCATGGGTTTTAAGAACAAACTTTGAAGTTTGAAAAGAAAGCCCAACCTCTTGCCAATAAAGTAGTTTGTGTCCAGTTGAGACGAGGTGATGTGGTCTGTAGGTGCCATTGGCTGGTAGGACCTGTGGTGATGAGGTGCTCCCTTCTCTGCACTAAAGCCCTACCTCTCCCTCTTCTTCTTGCCCACTGTCTTTCTCCTTCCCATCCCATTTTCTCCTTGTCCCCCATTTTCCTTGCCTTCTACTATCTCAATCACCCTCATGTTCCTCTGTTCCCATATCTCTTCCCCTTTCCCTTTTTATCCTCTTCCTTCAGTTTTTCTTCTTTTTATTCCCTACCACTGGAGCCCATCTTACCTCCTGCCTGCAGAATGATTTATGTAAAACTCACAGCTGATGCAGGGGTCCCCTGAAGCTCACAGCCAGCCTCAGGTCCCCCTCGATCTGCCACGCTACCTCTTCATCTGCATTCTACCTCTTTCCACTTCAGCCTCCAGGATACCAATTGCTCATGTGCTGCTACACTCCTGCAAGACTGAAGATCTGTGGACACTGATGCCCTTTCTTCATGTCTCAACCCAGCTAATTCCTCTCTTTCTATTTTCCGTGTACGAGGCGTCATAGCCTCCAGAAGCCCTTTCTTGAGGTTCTTCTTACTCTTCTGAGATGTTGGCACAGCTTTGTCATCACATTGCATCAAATATGGTTTATTCACAGAGTTCAATCTAGCAGAGTTAGGCACTGATCCATCTTTACATCCCTGTATCTAGCATAGTTGGGCATAGAGTAAATGCCCAGTAGATGTTTGGTGTCAAATGGAGTTAAGAAAACACATATTGTGGGAGTAGATGTGGATCTGGATTTATTCACTCATTTATTTATTCACAATAAAACACAAGGAAATTTGATAGAAAGATGCCTCAGATTAGCAGGACTGATGAAGACAGCTTCTAGGGTAGATGCTGTCAACTGAGGCTGAGGGTGTTTCAGATATTCTTATAGGACTTTATCAAGCAACACAGGTTCTGGCCCCCTTCAATGATCCTCTCCCCTCACCCCCGTGGAGGATCATCATTCGGTGTTTTTAGTTCCTACTAAAAACATATGGCCCCACTGCAATTCTTGTTTCTCCATGTTCTTGCCTCTCTACTGTTCTCAACTCAGTACTAAGTAGGCATAGGACTTAAATATATCTATTCAGGCATGTGGTTTTTTTAAAAATATATATCATTTTGAGTTAGAAAGGAATTTAATTAGTTTAAAAGAATAGATGTTTTCTGAGAGAGTCAGGGCGCCAGGCAAAGCAATGATGGAGGAAGCCATCAGTACCTCTCCTGACATCCCTGAGAGACTGAGGGATCTGATACACCGCAGTGTGGATTTGTAACCAGTATCCAGAACTATGAAGAAAACCCACAGGGCAGTCACATTTTGGGAAGGCAGAAGGCTTCAGGATAGGGGTGACCTTCCTGGTGATGATCAAACATCAATGTGTGAGCATTTCTACTTTAAAGACCTGCCTGGTTTTCTGATATACTTACTAATCTCTTAAGTTTATAGCACTATGTTATATCTGGAAAAAAATGTGAAAAGATACATTAACATCTTAGTGGATTGTGTAAATCTATTATTCAAAGGTTCGTGAAGGATAAATCTATTTAAGCTGAACAAATGGATGACATTTATGGTTGAAAGACAGTATCCACCATTTAGAGCAGTACCACCCACTTAGGATATAGATACATATTGTTTTTCCCAACCTAGCTCCAGATATTACTTAAAAACTTAACATTCACTAATACTTCCTACCCAAGCACTACCTCTGTTTACAGAGGTAATGTATATAAGAAATTTTTTAAATTATACTTATTCCAGGCCATATAGTTAACACAAAGCATCCCTGAATTATCAAATGCCCACAGTAAGAAGTGTTTGCCTGACTATTGTAGTGCACTTAGATCTTTATTAGTAGAGTAGCCTAAGAAAGTTTATACTGGGAAAAAATTCTACAAAGAGAACAAATTCAACATAATCTGCTTGGCTTTGTCTCAGTAGACTGCTCAGTTGCAAGGTTGTATCATCTTTACTGAAGAACAATGTTCATTAGATTTTGACTTTTACTTCAAAGTAATTAGATGGACATAAACACAGGCTTAGACAAAATTAATATCTTGCTTCTTTGAGAGACTGAAATTAAGTTCAGTGCTTTCTTCATCTATGATGCAACTTTCTGATGTGTTAACAAATGCCATGTGTTTACAAACTTATTTCAATTGTATTGCTCTTCAGTATTTTAAGTAAATTGTGAAGTCAAATAGGTTAATTTTCATAGAAGCAATCCTAAGGGCACGAGGGAAAGGATTTACATTAGCTGAAGCCCTATTAGACTTTTTAAAATTCTCTCAGCAACCTTGGAAAGTGGGTATTATTCTAACTTTATATTTAAAGAAAATTAGAATTGTACATAAGTCATACCCCAATGAAGTTGATTTATAAAAACACTGAGGCATAGAGAGTTGAAGAATCTTGCTCAAGGTCCCACAACTATGATATGTTAGAATGGGGTTTGAACCCAGCAGGTCCCTCTCTCTACTTCATCATGCGTTCCAGAATGAAATACCAAATAGCTGTTGGAAGAACACTTACACTTTTTTCTAGCACCAACACTGAAGGAATGGACAGGAAAAATAAATGGTTAGCAGGACTGATATCGTTGTACAGAGTCAGAGAACTTAGTTATAATTGTGTGAGTAATTAAGATGACAATGATCTCAATAGTAATAAATGTAATTGGCTGCTATTAATTGCACTGTTTTGTCCCAAGAACTGCCAACATAACACTGCTGGGGAACACTGTGAGCGCTGCAAAGAGGGTTACTATGGGAACGCCATACAGGGATCCTGTAGCGTCTGCCTATGTCCTCATTCAAACAGGTACTGTGGAAGCTTGAAAATAATCTAGAGACAGGAAATCATCTGATGTTATCCTACGACTGGGGGTAGGGACAGCGACATAGGAGGTGACTGCTTAAAGGGTATGGGATTTCTTTTGGGGGTGATGAAAATATTCTAAATTTGTGAGTATACTAAAAGCCCTTGAATTGCACACTTTAAATGGGTGAATTCTATGGTAGGTGAATTCTATCTCAATAAAGCAGTTATATTTTTAAAAGAACAAGTAAAAAATGCAAAACAAACAAAAACAGTCTTTCCAAGTTGTCCACTTCTGGGTTTTCCCTTTTCCTCTTTTCTTTTGCTATTCATTCAGTGACTAAATAATTATTTATTGAGCACCATGACAAGACTTAGACCTCTCTAGATATTGAGGAAACTGCAGTAAAAATTACAGGCAAAGACTTTGATTTCATGAAGTTTTACCTGGAGAATATGAATGGGGGAGTTGTCACGCTCAATAAATATGTGCACAGATAAGAAGTATACTTTCAGATAGAGGTGGGTAATGCAAGTGGTTAAAGGGTTAAAGGACAGATAGTGATTAGATCCTTTAGATAAGACGATTAGAGGGGTTTTTAAGGTTGTTTGGCAGGGACCTATGAATGAAGAGATGAAGTAAGCCATGGCGATATCTTAACAATGTGGGTCCCGGGCAAGGAAAAATTAGAAGAGATAGCATCTGTGATGATGCATTCATGAAAGTAAGAAGGCAAGAGTGACTACAGTATGGGAAAGAGGGCCAGGAATTGAGGCTGGCAGGGCAGGGTTCAGATCCTATAGTACCCTGCATGCTGGAGTTAGGCATTTGGATTTTACTCTCAGTGAGATGGAAGCCACAGAACAGTTCTGAGCTGCAGGGTGGTGGTGTCTGTGTTGTCACTCAGACTCCAATGTGGCCAATAGATTACGTAGGTAGAAAGCTACCATTTTCTTTTCATGGTGTCCCATGTTCCATTTGAGTTTGGCACCTTGTCATATTCTTGTTCATCATGACATATTCAGTGTGGGTCCAAGCAAAATAGAACAAGTAACTAAATGAAGCAAGAAAATCAGGAAGATGCTAATAAAGTATCAGTAGTGCACAGACTCTGGAACAAGTGTGGACCGCAAGACTGGTTGATATCAGCCAAGGAGCAGAGAATTGGCCAAGTCTCAAACTTACCAGAAGTCACTGGCCCAAATGTTCTTTTCTGGAGATGCAGATTTGCAATGTTTACCCTGCTTTGCCATCTGTGTATTTGATATTCCTTAAACCTGCCCAGTCCTGCGGCTTTATTTGTAAAGAGATCTATCATTTGACACTAGCCCAGACTTGTTTGAACAGAAGCTAAAGAGAGTAGAAAGCAGTGAGATTTCCATAGGGTGCTTGAGATAAACTTTTTTCTTTGGTGGCAAAGTGTATTGTTAACATCATGTGTGCTTCTAGCTTCCATGCAGTTGATGTAACATGCAGTTCCTCGGATGTATTAATAAAACCCTATTTTTATCTAATTCTCCTTCCTGCAATATTAACACTGCTGATAAATTCCTAACTGTCCCTCTAGAGCTATAACTGTATTCACCTAAGAGGCCAGGAGAAGCTTCTCAAAATGAGAATTCTCTTACCAGCAAATGATAAATAGAATTATTTCCCCGCAGATTTATGTCAAGTGTAATGTTTAAAGCACAGACATAGACAGTTTGCGAGGCAACAGGGCTGTAAAAAAAAAAAAAAAAAAAAAAAAAAAAAGTGTAAAAGTAAGGGAATCAAAATTCCACAACTTGATTTGAAAAATGTAAAAATCACCAATGACTGTGCCCACAGAAATACCTAGGTGGCAACCATGCTTTGTGCCTTATTCCCTCTGGGCTTCTGAGGGCCGGGTCCCTCCACTGTCTTTTCTTCTCAGAAGGCAGTGTGCCCAATATAAAAGAACTAGAATAAACAAGGAGAAAAATTTCTTAAAGAATCAGAACTCTGTTCTTTTTTTCTGCCTAGACTTGTTTTATTCCTTCCTTGTTATTTTTGGGGGAAAATGCTGTTGTAATCATCTCTTCCAAAATGAGTTACCCTGCTCTGTCTTATTGGAAAGAATGTATTTCTCCAGGACAAAAATAAAACAAAAATAAATGGCTTTAGTCTTTATTCACAAAAATTTGCCCAATATCAACTGATAATTATTCATCATATGTCTGCAAGTCTCACTGGGCAAAATTCTCTCTACACAAAAGGTAGCCAGACCCTTGGTTTTTGTGTTCACTTAATGCAAGTCAGTTCTTTGTGGCAAAAAATAATGAGCATAAAGCCTGTCAAAGTATGTTTTCACTGTGGCTTTTTTCTGTCTTCCTTCAAGTTTTGCCACCGGCTGTGTTGTGACTGGGGGAAACATGCAGTGCTCCTGCAAACCCGGATACATGGGAACACAGTGTGAAAGGTGGGTGCTGCCCCTCCCTCACCTCGCCTCCCCACCACCCATCCTGCAGGTAAGGGTGGCCTCTGCAGGCAGGCTACTGCAGGCACCAGGGCTGCGGGCAGGCAGGGCTCTGCCCAGTCTTGGCTCAGAGATAATAGTGGAGCTGCTGGTTACACTGAGGCTGGAAAAACATCGCTTGGGGAAAATACAAGATTGCACATTTAATAAATCATTAATTTCTTTCTCTTTCCTGTTTTGTACATGTTTCAGAAATTTGAGAATAAGGTCTAATATGTCATAGCCCTCTATACTCCCTGACACACAGCCCTGTATACCCCTCCCCCCATGCACATTCCTATGTTTTCCTTCTCCTTCACATTTCTATACCCCACTTTCCCTTCACATCCCTAATCCCTCTTCCCCATACATATCCCCACATACCCCTGCCTTCATCTAAATTCATCCCTACATACTCCTACCCCCACATACACATGCCTCTAAGACCCCTACCCCATACACATTCCCACTTGCCTTATACACACATACAACTGTACATACTTCTACATACACACATAGACATTTCTACACACACACACACCCCATCAGTCCCCACACAATACTCTGTGATTAGCTACTATGCATAGGGCACTGCCAAGTATTGTGAAGGCTATAGAAGATACTTATAATCTAACTGGGAAGGTAGCACATACATATTCAGAAAAGTAAAAGTATAACAAATGAATCATATGGGCAACATATTTTTTTTAACTTAAAATGACTTTATCATAAAATCAGTAAATGTTTATTAAAAAGTGATGTAATGTAAGTGAGTGAAGAACTAATGAGGCCTACGCCCCCTATGTAGCTAGCACTCCATGCCTGCTCGCCTGTAGTCCTATTCATAGTCATTTTGCCCACGGTAAATCATGGTTAAAAGCTTGTGTGTTCTTCCGGATCATTTCTATGTTCACAGATTTTTTTCTTAAAGACAAAAGTAGATTCTTATTTTACTTCCTGTCTTCTTACCTAATAGTAGGTTAGCAATATCTTTCCATATCAGTAAGTATTTATTGGTAACATCATGTCAGGACCAAGAAGTTCCACTGGAATTCCACAGCCCCTGCTATTGGTCTTTGAGGTCATTTTACTGTTTTCCATTGAAAGGAAAACCAAAAGTAAATCCCGTTAAATATTTGTGTACATTAATCCTTAAGATATAGAAGTGGATCCCTTTGGTCAAAGAATGGTACATTTTGCAGGTTTTTGATACATTTAGCAAAATTGCCCTCCAGAAAAGTTGCATCTATTTACATTGCTGCTGACAGTAAAAGAGCAACTGCCTGCCCATGGTGGACAGAAAAATGATCATTTAAAAAAATATTTGTTAGTTTGATAGGAAAATATTGTATATCCTTTTAATTTACATTTCTTATTTTAATAGATCCGATTTTTTTCATGAGCTTATTTACCATTTGTAAATCTAATTTTTTTGAATTTCCAGGTCTTTTACCCATGTTTTCTAGTAGATTATTCTTCTATTTTTTTTTCATTGATTTGTTGATTTTTTTTTAGAGGAAATTAACCATACTGTAAATATTTGTGGCAGGTATTCATTTCAATTTGTTTTCTGTTTGTATGTTTTTTGGTTTTGTTTTTGTCAATTCTGGATATGAAGCACTTAAGTTTTTGTATTTATATCTATTCTTTTATCCTTTAGGATTTTAGCCATTGGTGTCCTACTTAAAAGGGCAATATAAATATTTATGCATATTTTCTTTTAGTACTTTTATGGTTTTATTTCTTACATTCAAATCTTCATGTCAATTAAACTTTAGAAGAATTTTAGCAAATTTCAAAAAATATATAAAATTAATTTAACTAGATTTTATAGTAAGACAGGGACACTCTAGACTGGGTAATCTGAAACATTTTATGGACAAAATGGGACTAGAACCCAGTGGAGCTGCAAGGTGGATGTGGAAGGTGGAAGGTGGGTCAGGTCAGGAGAGTAATGCAAGAAAGCCCAAGGGCCTAGAGGATGCCTGCCATGGGTGGAAGCGGGGACTGCTTTATCGTGGGGAATGCTGAGTGTCTGGAACTCTCCTATATTAAAGAGCGGCAATTTAAGATTTTTCTATTTTTCATTTCAGCAAAAGGAACATTGCCCACACTTCCCTCACATCTATTATTTAGTTCTTTCCTTTAATGAAAAATGTATGGAGATGCCAGTATATGCCTGGCACTGTGCTAAGCAGTGGAGACACACTAGCAACTGGAACACAGATTCTGCCTTCAAGGGTTTTTACAGCCTCGTAGTGGACAGACATACAAAATGAACTGTTAATATAGTGAGAGAACATAACTGGGCTAAGTCAGGCTGAAATAGCAGGAACATCCAACCATCCTTGAAGGGCAAGGGATAGAAGGGCAACTATACTGAGATAGGAAGGATGGGCAGGGTGGGGAACAGGGCGTGAGAAGATCTTCCAAGCTCTGTGATTAAAAAGCTGTGGGACTCCCACCTGGGAGAGATGTCCTAATTCAATCCTCTTTATGGTTCTTTACAAACAATGAAGCAGAAAACAGTCAGAGGCTGTTTAAAACATTCATCTGTTTAAAACATAGATCTTTTGTTTTAATTGTTAGCACAAGATAGGCTAGCTCTCTTAAACCTTTATTTTAAAAAACAAGATGTTGTGCAAAAACATAGATTTAAAAATAATTTTTTTATGGTGACATTGGTTAATAAAATTCAGTAAGTTTCAGGTGTAAAAACACAGATTTTTCAGTAGCATTGTTTGTTATGTAGAATATGGGACTGGTCACATAAAGTGAAGCTTTATTGTAAGTACATTAGCAGTCCAATTAGTAGACCAAGCCAATTCAGTTTAGTTACCTTCTTGATAATTAGGGAATACATGAATTTTCTGTTTCCTATTCACTTTCTGAAATGTAATAATTCCAAATGGAACCAACCGTACATATATGCATGAATATTTTATGATGTCTTAAAATGGTAGCTACCTTTAATTGTCTATTATATGAAAGCATTGTATTAGATTCTTTACAGCATTGTCTGTTTTCTTATATCCATCAATCAAAATATGTCCCATTATTCATTCATTTTTTCATTCAACATATTCCTGTCTGGCAGCTAATGTGACCAAGAAACTATCCCAGGTGCTAGGGAAATATCAGTGAGAAAAATTGCCAAAAATATCTATGCCCTCATGGAGCTTATGTTTTAATGGGAGGAACAGATGAAGAGACTGAAACTTAAAAGATTAAGATAATGGTCTAAGATCACACTAGTACATGGTAGGGGCAGGGATCCAGCCAGATTTTCCTAGTTCAAAACCCGTGTCCTTTGTACTATGTCACCAATGTATCCATTGGTAAAGCATATTTAGATTGCCTAAACTTTTTTTGACATAAAGTTTAAATTTGGGGAAGAGGGTCAAAAACCATATATCCTTGATTCTGTTGATGATAAGACACCACACACACATTGATTTAGTGACAGTTTGGAGGGGTTAGGGTGGTAGAGGAACCTGGCTAATGAACAGAAATATTTAAAATTACATCCCAATTCCAGTAACATCAATATGTGTTTATGTTTTCTCTTTTTTTAATTTATTTATTTTAATTAGTTTCAAGTATATGGTACATTAATTAGACATTTATATATTTCATAAAACGATCCCCCCAGTTGCTCCCTCCCTGACCCTCCAACTAGCCATCATATTAATACTAACTACATTCCTTATGCTATGCTCTCCATCCCCTTGGCCATCCATCAGCTACTAATTTGTGCTCCTTTAACCCTTCACCCAACTCTTCCAGCCTCCAACCCCCCTCCTCTCTGTCCATCACCAAATTGTCTACTATATTTGTGAGTCTGTTCTTGATTAGTTCTTTTTAGTCCTTAGATTTCACATGTAAGTGAAATCATATAGTGTTTATCTTTCTCTGTCTGACTTAAATGCCTTCTAGGTCCATCAAAGTAATATCTTTTTCCATCCTTTTAGTCTGTGTGTGTCTTTTAATCTGAAGTGAGTTTCTTGTAGGTCTTGTTTTCCTATCCATTCAGCCATTCTGTCTTTTGGTTGGAGCGCTTCATTCTTTTCTATTTGAGGTACTTATTGATAGGAATGTAGTTGTTACCATTTTTTATTCTTTGGTACAAGTTTATTTTTTGGTACAAGTTTTTTCTTCCTAAAGAAGTCCCTCCAACATTTCCTATAATACTGGCTTGGTGGTGATAAATTCTTTTATCTTATTTTTGTCTGGGAAGTTCTTTACCTGTCCTTCATAGCTTTGCTGGACAACGTATTCTTGGTTATAAATTCTAGGTCTTCATCGTGTTGAATATTTTGTGTTAAGTCCTTCTGTCCTTCATTGTTTCTTATGGGTGTTCCCTTATAGGTAACTATCAGCTTTTTTCTTGCTGTTTTTAAGGTTATTTCTTTGTATTTAACCTTTGTCATTTTAATTATGATGTGTCTTGGAATGGGCTTCTTGAATCCCTGCTTTTGGGGATTCTCTGAGCTTCCTGGGGTTTTATGTCCATTTCCTTCACCAGGTCAGGGAAGTTTTCCATCATTATTTCTTTGAACAGCTGTTCAGTGTCTTGTTTTCCTTCAGGTATGCCAATCTGATGGATATTTAGACCCTTAATAGTGTCCCATATCCTCCTTAAATTATTTTTATAGTCTTGGCATCTTTGTTCTTGCCATTGTGATTGAGTGTCCTTGGCTTTCCTGTCCCCTAGATAGGTCATTTGATCCTTTTCTTTATTCATTTTGTTTATTCCTTTGTTTATTCCATTTAATATACTTCTCATCTTGGATAATGTGTTCATTTTCGACTGGTTCTCTTATATAATTTTCATTTCCATTTTTATGTTTTTTATCTCTTTGTTGAAGTTCTCACTGAATTTATCTACACTTTCCAAAAGTTCATTGAGCATCTTTATAACTAGTGTTTTGAACTCTGCAGCTGTTGCATTACTTGACTCCATTATATCTGGATCTTTGTTTTGTTCTCTCAAATTGTTTCTGCTTCTTTGTCTTCCTATTTTGGCTGCCTTTCTGTGTCTGTTTCTATGTACTGAGCAAAGCTTCTAAGTCTCCTGGTCTTACTAGTGTGAATTTGTGAAGTAGGTGTCCAGAGGCACACTCCTGAGAGAGGTTCAGCTGCAGGTCAAATTTAGTCAAGCCTCTACCCCTCTGGAGCCACCTGCTACGATTCAGCAAGCAATCCACAGATGCTGTGCTTATAATTGCCTCAAACGGCCACACCAGAAACAGAGGCCAGCTGCCTCCAGTGTGAGTCTAGGCACTGCTCAGCAAGGAGCATCTGACTCTCTGAGGATATACCTGGAGGTGGCTTGGGTATGGCCCCGATTTGGGGGAGGCAGAGTTTCAGGGAATCGTCTGAACAGAACGACCTCTGTTATTTAGTTTGATGATGTCACAGCTATGGTGGCTCTGCATCTGGTGCACTGGGAGTGGGGAGGGCTCAACAGGGAAAATACATACCACCCACACTTCTGTACAGAGCAAATCCCGCATGGGCCCACAATCCATCAATGTCTCCCTGTAAGTCCCTGGTGCCCCTGTGTACAGCCAAATGGGCACTGGTGCTCAGAGAGAGCATGTCTGTCACTGCAAAATTTTCCTCTTTTCTGTATTTTGTATAGGTGTGCACCAGGATATTTTGGGAATCCCCAGAAATTTGGAGGTAGCTGCCAACCATGCAATTGTAACAGCAATGGCCTCTTAGGCAGTTGTGACCCCCTGACTGGTGGTAAGATCAATTCACACTTCTATTAACCTGCAATTATCCAATTACTATAAAATAGCAGGTGAAGAAACAAAATAAACATTTTCAGGAAGCATAAAACAGAATTCCAGCTAACAAATTGTCTCCTTATTTTGACAACTTGTGGAATGCTTAGGCAGTATTTTCACTTGGTGAATAACTTCTTTTTTTCCCCTAAGTAAATTGTTTTTAAAACTCAACTAATTATAACTAAAATAACCTCAGACCTTATTTCGATGATTTTGCTAAGACCTCCCTTTCACAAAGTTATTGTCACATCAGCTTTTCTGTATATATATCTAAAGAAGTCGAAGTACTCTTTCTCTAATAGCAATAAATGTTCTAGTATGTGGGTGGTATAATTGAGGTGGATTGTACATACCAAGGAAAAGGTAGTTACTGAGAATTAGTTGGGTGCATTAAGACCAATTTGGGGAAAAAAATGGAAAACTATCCTCTTCCTCATTTGAAAGAGAATATTAATGTGATTTCTCAGGAAAATGCCATTTATATAGTACAATGCCAAACCTTTAGATAAAGTCTTATAGTTATGGAGCAGGTGAAGAACTCTAGGTGTGTGGATTAAATATGATCAAGTCTCAAAGGAACACAGAGTAAACGTATTATTATCAATCTAGAATGAGGTGCTTATTGTCATGTCTTGGGGCTTGGCTTCATTCTTGGCCTGTAAATATCAATTCGAATTCACTTAAATGGAAACATGGAAGGCATGCCCACCCAGTTATCAGATGACACAAAGTTGGGAGAGATGGCAAATGCCTCCTATGACATTTAGAATATAAAAGGGTTTTGACAGCCTGTACTAATGGGGCAATTCTAATCAGACAAAATTATGTGAGGGATAAGCATGAGGACCTATAGTTAAATAGGGGGAGGTGGGAATCAGCCTTTAAGTATGTGATAAGTGAGATTGGCTTTGTAGTAGGAGTTGTAAAAAGACTGAGGTTTTAGACAGCAGTAAGTTCATTATGGGTCTGGAGAATAAATTGACCCCTAAGATGCCTCATACAATTGTCACGAAATTCTAGTGTCTTAAACCAGGTGGTCTGCTGTTCCCTGGTACACTGCTCACATAAGGCCTCACAGGGGGCTCTATGTCCTTAGAAGACAATAGTCAAACCCAGTTTATTCAGAAAGAGGGTGACACTATGAAGGAATTTGCAACCATGTCACATGAAGGATTGACAAACCAGGACAGTGAAGAGAAGACTTGGAAAGTACATATTTGAAAGGCTGGATAAGAGGGAGAAGGGTTGGTTTTGTTCTATGTGGCATGGGAGATAGAACTTATACCAAAAGTGGAAACTAGGGAAAAGTCTATTTTAAATCATTCTAAGAAGTGTCAAATATTTAAAGATAAAAAGGACTGTTTTAAAAGGAGATGAGTTCTACTGGAGGTATTCAAGGAGAAGCTTCAACATCATGCACAGCTATTCATGAGGCTAGTGTATTTTAAGCCTTCTCTAATAAAAAAATTTAGCAACTTGAAATGAGGATGGTAACTATGTTTCCAAAAATGGAGCAAATGCACAAACATGAGACTTGTTTGTGGCTGTGAGGTTTTTTTCTTTCTCTCTTTTACATTCTTTCTATTTCAATTAATAATATGTAGATTCCTTGATCGTCAAAACTCAAACTTATTGAGAAAATTGCACTGATAAATCAATTATCCACATAAGTACCTCACAAACTGTTCTAGGTGCTGTGGGAGATTTTGAAGGAAATAAAACCATCTTTCCTGACCATAAGGCATTTACAGTCTAATAGAGAAAATAAAAGTGACCCAATTGTACATACATAAAAGACTGCTAGGAGATGAGAAAACTCCCTGAGCAATGGTGCAGGTAAGGGAGGGAGAAGGGAAGAGCCAGTGATGCTAGATAGTTTGGTAACTAAAATCTTCCAAAACTAACTTTTCTGAAAACCAACTCAAAAAGCAGATAAGAAGTAGGCTAAGTAACAATATCTGCTTTGGTTATTCCTTGTTTCAGACTGCATAAACCAGGAACCCAAAGATGACGGCCCTGGAGAAGAATGTGATGGTGAGGAAAGAAAGCACCCCTCCGTTCCAAATTGTGGGGTTTAGCTTAAGATATGTGAGCCCCATGTTGGAACATGTAGTTTCCAGTCTGGGAAGGCAATGGTGGGAGGAGGTAGGAGGAGGACTACTTAAGGTCAAGTCCAGTGTCTGCTAACTAAGATCTGTATGACCTAAGGCAAGTGACATTACTTCTCCAAACCTCAGTTTTATCCTTTCTAAAATGGACATAATGACTATACCAACCTTATCAGGTTGCTGGAAAAATTCTTGTAAATCTCTTGTCTCAATGTTTAGTAAATAGCAAGCACTCAATAAGTTATTATTATTTTTCCCACATGTAAACTAACAAGCGATTTACATAGAATCACCATTTCTTTTTCTCCAGTTTTTTGAGATATAATTGACATATAACATTTTATTAGCTTAAGGTGTACAGCAAAATGAGTTGGCATACATATATATATTGAAAAATGATTATCACAAAAAGTTTAGTTAACATTTACCTCCAGTTACATATTTTTTCTTGTGATGAGAACTTTTAAGATCTACTCCCTTAGCAACTTTTAAATACAATACAGTATTGTTAGCTATGGTCACCATGCTGTACATTACATCCGCAGGACTTATTTATCTTATACCTGGAAGTTTGTATCTTTGACCACCTTCACCTATTTCTTCCACCCCACCATTTCTTTTTTAAATGCTTCCTGTTGAGAGATCTCCCTTTTTCAGAATCTGCATCCCTCCTTGAAAAATCTGGGATTGTGATGTTTGCCTGTGGTGATCAATGTTCATGTTAACTGGGCTGTACAGCCCTTGTGCTCTGTTTGCATTCCTGTGGCTCCAGCCTGCAGAACGCTTGCCTTTGATTGTGGTCCCTACAGATTGTGACAGCTGTGTGATGACACTCTTGAATGACCTGGCCACAATGGCTGACGAGCTCCACCTAGTTAAGTCTCAGCTGCAGGGCCTGAGTGCCAATGCGGGCACCGTGGAGCAGATGGGGCACTTGGAGACCCAGACCAAGAACTTAAGGGTAAATAGCCTATGAGTCCAGCATGATGCCTGCCCAGATCAGATGCATGGTGAATATATGCTGCATGAATGAACATTCCTCAAGCAGGAAAGAAGGGTTGGATTTTACTTAAGGCTCAGGGAAGCTTTCCTCTTCTCTCTTATCTAAATAAAGATTAGATTTTTTTAACTGAAGTATAATATTACATTAGTTTCAGGTGCATAACATAGTGATTCAATATTTGTATACATTATGAACTGATCACCGCTATGTCTAGTTACCTTCTGTCACCACAGTTATTACAGTCTCATTGATATTTTCTCTATGCTGTTTGCTACTTTATAGCTGAAAGTTTGTACCACTTAATCCCTTCATCTTTTTTACCCATCGCCCTTCCATCCTTCCCTCTGGCAACCACCAGTTTTTTCTCTGTATCTATGAGTCCATTTCTGTCTTGTTTTTTAGATTTCACATATAAGTAAAATAATATAATATTTGTCTTTCTTTTTCTAACTTATTTTGCTGAGCATAATACCATTTTTACTGGTGGCAAGTACTAGTGAATACAGAAAATGACCACTTAGGCAAACATTTCTTACTTACTGAATGTTTCTGGGCTAATTTTTCTCATAGAGCCTTTAGTTTAATATTTTGCATCCAGAAGACTCAAAAATGGATTTGCGTAAAGTTGTTATTCATTCTTTGGTTTGAGGAATTTTCCAGTGAAACCATATGTGCCTGGGTTTTGTTTCATGTTTCATTTTGTTTATTTTTTGGAAGCATTTTTTTCAGTAAACCATAAGTTCATTTTTTTAAAAATATAAATATGGGATTATTTGGGTTATCAAGTTCTTTTTGAGTGATATTTGGTAATTTGTGTCTTTCAGATAACTTTTTTATTTCCTCTAAGTTACCAAATACATTGACATAAAATTTTGCATGATTTTTTCTTATTAACCATTTACTAACTGCAAAATCTGTAGTGTTGCCCGCTCATTCATTTCAGAGATTAGTAATTTGTGTATTATCTCTTTTTTCTTGATTATTCTGGCTAGAGGTAAATCAATTTTATTTTTTTTATTTCATTGATTTTTCTCTGTTGTTTTCCTATTTTCAATTTCATTGATTTCTGTTCTTATCCATATTTTTTAGGCTATTAATCGAAGCAAAGTAGCTCATCTTTTCACATTTTTAAATTTGCTACTTTTGGTTTAACGCCATGTCATGACTTACATCAAAAAGTAGGTTATTCATGTAGGTTATTTCAAAGAACCATATTGTTTTCTTAAAATCAGCATTGGTCTTGCTAAATGAATCTTTTCATATCATCACCAGGTTTACTAAGTTGATAGCACTCTAAATTGAGATTAACTTTGTATTTTACTTTCAGAATCAGCTGCTTAACTATCGTTCTGCCATTTCAAATCATGGCTCAAAAATGGATGGCCTAGAAAAAGAACTGAGTAATCTGAATCGTGAATTTGACACTTTGCAAGAAAAGGTAATGTGTTAAATCAATAATGTTAATTTTGTTTTTTGCTTTCAAAATATTGTTAATTTTTCCCTATTAACTTAACTTGTTGCTAATCAATGTATGTTTCATGTAGGTTCAAACAAATTCCAGAAAAGCACAAACATTATATAACAACATGGATCGGACAACCCAAAGCGCAAAGGAGCTGGATGCAAAGATTAAAAATGTCATCCGGAATGTGCACAGTAAGAGGAGTTACTCAGTCCTGTCCTATTAAATACTTTTTATATTCTATCACCCTTTTTTGTACCCTGAAAGACTTTTCCTTTAAGAGTTCAACGTTATGAAAAAGATCCTACAGGGATACTAAGAAACTAATATGAACCCTCCTATATGAACCTGCCTTTTAAAAAATTAGTCTGCCGGGGTCCAGAAATCCCAGTCTAATACTGCTTGATGTTTTCCAGTCCTCCTGAGGCAGATCTCTGGGACAGATGGAGAAAGAAACCATGTGCCTTCCAGTGATTTTTCCAGGGAATTGGCCGAGGCAGAGCGCATGATAAGGGAGATGCGGGACCGCAGCTTTGGAAGTCACCTGAGAGAAGCAGAAACTGAAAAAAGGGAGGCTCAGCTCTGTAAGGATAATCCCAAACTGACTGGTTTGAAATACAATGTGCAAAGTACAATATCGAGTCCAGTTCCAGGTGGAAGGTGTTGTCATTTCAGTGGCTGTGGCTGTTAGAGCATCATGGAGTGGAAAATGAGTAGCCACTCCAAGGTTGCAGAACATAATGTCTTACCATCAATGCATAAGAAAACAGGTTCTTCTCTTAGGATATTGGATACTGATACCCCTTTTTTTTCATTTTAACTGTATTTTCATTCTTTTTTCATTCAGCCCCTCCCAACTTCCTCACTATGTCATTTTTTAATGGTCACCTCAAAATCATTAGAGTTTCGAGTCACAAATTAATATCAGTGCTACTATTACAAAAAAAATGAGTATAGTAGAAATTAACTGAATATATCTAAAGGTTTATATACCTAAAATGCCTCATTAGCTCGAAACAGAAATATTAGTTTGGTGCATATTTTTTCAAATACTCTAGTAAATATGATTTCAAGTATTATTCTCTAGTAAAATGATATATTAGTAGTTAATATACAGATAGTAGCATTTTTCTTTTAGCACTTGTATTGTTTAAATTTAACATTAGCCTGGCTTTTAACTGGAAGGAGATAGTACTAGAAGGAGCATGTGCTGTATACTCTGCAGACCTAGTTCAAGTCTCAAGGCTGACTGGTCATGCAACCTTCTGTCATCATATAATTTTTTAGGGCCTCCATTTCCTTATCTGAAACATGAGAATTATAATTACTGTTTTCATGTGATTGTCATAAAAATTAAATGAGGCAATGGGTGCAATGCATAGAGTAGGTGCTGCATAAATTTTAGTTTCCTTTTTTCCCATTCCCTTGTAAATTCAAAGAAAACCATGAAATGAGTAGAAACTCAACTCTCCTTCTGTAGTCTTTATAACTTAGCCACAACATATTCATCTCTCAAGTGGAAAACATAAAGTGATGTATTACAGTGCTGAATCAAATAAAGAGCTGGCTGGAAAACCACCAGGTGGAGAACAACGGACTTGTTAAGAGCATATGGGATTCTTTAAATGAATATGAAGCCAAACTCATTGACCTCCGTGCTGCACTACAGGAGGCAACTGCCCAAGCAAAGAAGGCCACTGGCCTCAACCAAGAAAATGAGAGGAATCTGGAATCCATCAAGGTGAGTTAATAGTCAGAATCTGCATGCTTTCATTAATGAACAGGATGAGTGAGAAGGATCTTTATCATTAATAAAGGGGCAGAGCCTGTCTATATATCTGGTCTATATACACCTGTCCTTATGGCAAATGCTAATCAAACAGAAATAAGCATTAAATACAAAACGAAAGGCATTCCTACTCTTCAGTTGCCAGAACAGATTCTAAACTTCAACCACAAAGAAAGCAGAACAAATTGCCTCATCCCTGCCCCTGAAGAAATAATGTTGCTAAGTAGTTGAGAAATTAATATTGTTATAATTAATTCAAAGCATATGTGTTTTAAATAACTGACTTTTTATGTCATGTGTTTAAACATCATTATCATAATCACCAGCAAGAGTATTTTAAGGCATTACCTGCTTTATAGGAAATAAGTTAAAGTACAGGCCTCATGTAGGATCTTCAACAAAAGAATTTAGAGCTCAAGAGTCTATAGGATATATTTACAGGGGTGAACATTGTATGCTAAACCAACAACAAAAGTGTGAGCATTTATGAAATGACAGTAAGATCAAACTACAATAACATAGGACTGACCCCAAAAAAGAACTTGGTAAAAGAAAAATAATATCTTAGCAAATGACAGTATGCTTAACTCCCCACATCTCTTTCATTAATAACACCTGTGTTGGAAGTCCTGGTTATGCCAAGGCAAGGGAGCAGGATCAAATTTTATGGGTGTCTGAACTTTGGTAGCCTCCTGGTCTGGCATTCTAAGGTCCTATGGGCTCTCTTGTTGAAGCCCACCTACATCCTCATGCGGACTGACACTGAGATGTGCTGATGGTTGGCATTGGTTTATTTGGTTAAAAATTCCTCATTCTGCTCCACAAACCAGAATTTAATTATGTACCCTCTTCATTGCCCAAGTTGACCCCAGTATAGAAACCTTCTTCAACAACAACTATTGTTTCATTGGCATGTAGTTTGAGGAAACTATGACAACACACCCATACTGCAAAGAGAATTGATTTCCCATCACTTCATAGTTGCCTAGATGATCTTTACATTCAAAAAAACATTCTGACTCTGAAATTACTTATATGCTATTATCTGATAAATATACCTGTGCCTACTGATAAAATATTTTATAGCTCAAGCAGATATTCTTTTTATTCTCTCCAGAGACAAGTTCAAGAAATGAATTCCCTGCAGAGTGATTTCACCAAGTCTCTAGCCACTGCAGATGCTTCCTTACTGCAAACCAACATTATGCTGAAGCTGATGGGGAAAAGCCAGGAGGTAGAGACAAAACTCATTCTCTAGAAAATTGAAAAACATTTAAATTATTTTGTGAGGAAACAATGAGATGGGCTGACCTATTTTTTCTCCAATATATGTCTTTTAGTTAGAAGGAAATATACCAAAATGTCAATAGTGATGTTCCCTTAGAGGAGGAGTATAAATGCTATCCCTTCTTTGTGTCTGTTTGAATTACCTAATTTGCCTGCAAATATGACTTTTGTGATTTAAAAATTGTTATGCCATTTGTAAAATATTAAGCATACCTTTATTAGCAGAACACATTTTGGACTGATAAAAGATTGACAACATTTCTCAGCAACCCAACAGGCATTTTGAAAAGATCTTTTATGTTTGGTGTTTCTAAGACAGAAAAAAGTGTTTTGATTTAGTACAATTTTATACTAATGAGAACAGTGCATTGTTATAAAATTTATCAAAGGGGATGCCCACCATAAGGAAAATGTTCAAATGGTGGTAAAACTTGGGAGAATAGTATAGTGCCACTAGTTGAAGTAACCAAGGATTAATTGGCTTAGAAAACAATTTCTTCTTCTTGTCTCCTTGAACATGTCGTTTATGACAGAGTTCAAGAAAAAATCACATACGTTCTTTGCTTAAATTGACATTCTCTCTGTTTAAAAAAAATAGGAATACAAAAAAATAGCTGCCACTTTAAATGAAGCAAGACATGAACTAGGTGACAAAGTGAGAGAACTTTCCAAATCGGCCAGCAAAGCATCGCTGGTGGAGGAAGCAGAGAAGCACGCTAAGTCCTTACAGGAGCTAGCAAAGCAGCTGGAGGGGTGAGTGCGGCCCCGGAGTCAAATGCAGATGCTGCTGGGACCTGGGGTGGAAGCTTCCCCTGGGTGTCCTGGATCTCCAGAACAAGGCAGAGGGGCCCAGGGCCCAGGTCTGAAACCCGTCTGCAATGGGCACTGTCCCAGTTGCGCCCTTGGGGCAGAGCTGCAGTATCCCCAGCTCAGGTCTCCATTTGCAAAATGAATCACTGCATCAGCTGCAGGCCGAGGACAGCTGCTGGAGTATTCCCCGGTCTATCTTTCAGGATCAAGAGGAATGCCAGTGCAGACGAACTGGTGCGCTGTGCCGTGGATGCAGCCACCGCCTACGAGAACATCCTCAATGCCATCAAAGCAGCAGAGGATGCAGCTGACAAGGCCACAACTGCATCCGAGTCTGCCCTTCAGGTGGGCATCTGCACCAGCACCTTTTTTAGATGCCCTCTGGAGACTATTCACTTTCTTATTTTTTTATGCACTGATGAATATAAAAAAGCATATTTTAAATCAGAACTTGTTATATAGAACAGATTTGAACTTGCTGTAGAAATTACAGTGATTATACATTTTGAATCAAGATTAATATTATATCTTCTTATAAGGTATGCTTTTAGGCTGTAATTAAGTATTAGCATTAACCAAAGATTAAAATTCTAAAAGCAACTCAGTTCTGTCTTCAGTTATTGCAGAGGATATTGTGCAAGTGACAGTGAGAAAATGAGACAGTTTTCCCGTAATTTGTCAGTATGTCACCAGAGATAGGTGTACCTCCTCAAGGCACAAAATCTACCTAGAGCCCTAACCTTCTTTTTAAACCTCCTCCTCACCTATAAACCTCATCTTTTAAAGATTAAAGGGCTTTAGGATAGGATGAAAAGTCCTACTCCATGTTTCCTAAGATATGCCATATGCTTAAGGCTCATAAACACTTTATTTTCAGACAGTGATAAAGGAAGATCTTCCAAGAAAAGCTAAAACCCTGAGTTCCGACAGTGATAAACTATTAAATGAAGCCAAGATAACACAGAAGAAGCTACAACAAGGTATTGGGAGGTGGTCAAGATAATGGAGGGCTGAAAAACAACCTGTAGGACCATGAGAGGCCGTCCTAGAAATAAATGCTTTTCTTGATTCTCAGTATTGATACAGATTTATTAAATCTATGGTTTATTGTATAGAATTGATGTTTCCACTCAATATTCTAATATATACTGGATTAATTAGAACTTCTTGAATATAAATAAACCTTGAGGGTGATAGGCTTATTTTAGCTTGGCCTTCAAGAGGCTATTTAATTTAATCTGCTTGGGACCATTGCATTGGGAACCCACATAGCATAGAGGTATATGCAATGCCGGTTATTTATTTAAGGTCAAGATCATTAGTTTCCGGTCATCAGAGTAACTTCAAAATTCTTAAGTCCTAAAATCTTAGCAATTTAAAAGTACCAAAAATCACTACCACTGTGAAGCATGAGAATTTTTTAATCATAATGTTTATCTTTGAAAATTTTCTACTTATTTATTTTTAAATAATAAGAAGAATTTAACTATCTCAATCTCACCAAACTTCTGTGTCTTGAAAATACTGTGTCTTGATTTTCTGTGGTCTCTCGTGGTCATTCATGGCCAAGTAGCCATCTGAGCCCATGGCCCTCACTCAGCCTCTTAGTACTTTCAGAGCAATTAGATGCCTTCGACTAGTAAATAAATTTATTTATTTATTTATAAATATTAAATATGTAGAAAATAAAGTACAAAAAATATGTATTAACATATAATCATTTGCCGAGCAGATGTCAATAATTAAAATTTTCTAGTATAATATATGTTCTCTTTATAATTTCACTGAATTTCCTCAAATGTATCCATTTGAAAATGAACAGAAGCAAACAAGGCCTACTTGTGTTTGATTAGATGAGGCTCTGACAACACTTCTTTCTTATACTCTGACTAAAGAGGCATCCTTTCTGCATTATTCATTCATTAGTTCATTTATTCATAGTCATTCATTTATTCATTCAATAAATATGTAATAATATTAAGCCCTGACTAGCGCCAGACATGGCACTTTGTGCTAGGAGACAGCTGTGAAGTAGACAAACACATACTTTTCTTTCACTAACCAGAGACTTCTGTCTTCAGCTGAGTGGAAGTTAAGCCCTCCCCTAGGTTATTAAGCCTCTCCCTTTCTTTATGTACATTTCCAAGGAGGCTGGTACCACAGGTTCTGATATGTTTCTGACCTCTGTAGCCAGAGGACCCTGGAACTGTGGGTCGAAGCACAGGCAGTGGGCATCTCTGGGATGACCTAGGATACAGTTCTGCTCAAAGCTATACAGACACTGGCTACTTCAGAGACCATCAATACCAATGCAGGATCAAAATCCACAGTGTAATTGCCTCAATGTTTCATTTTAGAAATCAGTCCAGCTCTGAACAACCTACAGCAAACTCTGAAAATTATGACAGTTCAGAAAGAGATGATAGACACTAATATCACTGCCATCCGTGATGATCTTCATGGCATAGAGAGAGGTAAGCATCTCCTGAACCCACCACACTTGGCTTCTTTTGTCATACAGTGTAGATACTTATACCTACCTATTTGTGCGTGTATTAGATGACATCGATGGTATGATCAGTAGTGCAAAGAATATGGTCAGAAATGCCAATGACATCACAAATGAGGTTCTAGATGGGCTCAACCCAATTCAGACAGATGTGGAAAGAATCAAAGATACTTATGGGAGCACCCAGAGTGAAGACTTCAACAAAGCTCTCACTGATGCGGATAACTCAGGTACCGGGTATTTGGGAACCAGGACACATTATTCATTTTATCCATTGTTATTTGCTGTGGTCAAATTAAATTCTTCCCTGTAAGTCTGATCTTAGTTAAAACATTGGAAAACAGCTTCACATAATACATTTAAAAAATGTGGGTGTTCTGTTAGTTCAAAGGACCAAGTAGGGTTCATTAACATTGCTATTGATTTTCCCTTTTATGGAGTGTAGGTATAAGTTCCTGAATCATGAAGTATTGAATTATGATTGATATTAAGAATTAAAAAACAAAGATTTATTTTTTGTAGCAGTCATGAACAATGATTTGTTATCTAGATTGTAGAATAAAATTCCTGACATATTTAGAAAAGGTATTACCTGAATCTGAGTCATTCTAACATTTGGGACCCAAACATACCACTTGACAAATACTGTCAATAGAAATATCTGTATTTTACCTTTTCTCAACTCATAATTATAAATTTGTTTTATAATCTCACCAATAGTAAAGAAATTAACCAACAAACTGCCCGATCTTTTGAGCAAAATTGAAAGTATCAACCAACAGCTGTTGCCGCTGGGCAACATTTCTGACAACGTGGACCGCATACGAGAGCTAATTCAGCAAGCCAGAGATGCTGCAAATAAGGTAGGGGACCAAGGCTCAATTCTTTGATAAGTTGCTGCATTCATCAGGAAAGCAAAGGCTTTTATTTACTCAAGAACCGATTGTCTTTCTTGCTCTAATTCTTTGGTTGCTTGAAATGTGAAAGTTGATTTTCTCCCCTCATCCTTGAAGAGTACACAATCATCTGACATGTCAGGGACCTGAAGCACTTTCCTGCCCAGTGAGTTTATGCAGGCAGGAAGAAGCGTTCTCCTGCAGGCCTCAGTTGGTAAAGCAAGTTCAGTTTAAGGGTTCTATGATCAGAATGTGTTAATATGATACTGCACAAATCCTGTTTTCTTACTGTTACTCAAAAGTTACACCTTTGTTGGGGATAGAGGAAGGTACCTACCAGCATGGGCACGTTTTGAACATAGAATTACAATTTTCCATCATTGAGGCACTGATTTATCGGTCTTAAAAAAAATAATAATAATTGGAAAAAAATCCAAATGTCTATCAACAGGAAATGAATAAAATTGTGATAAATTTATACAGCAAAGACCATGCAACAAGAAATGTGAGTGAGCTGAAGCCAAGTGTATCAGCAAGGATAAATCAAAAAAGAGAATGAGGCAAAACAAGTTGTAGAAGGATATGTACAACTGGATACCATTTATGTAAAAATATTTAAAACATGAAAAATAAGACAAATTACAGTTTATAGATAAATATATAATTATTTTAAAAAGTACTAAAACATGCATGGAACTATACATAGGAATCCAAATTTAGGGTAGTGGTGACCTTTGAGAACAGAGAGAGGAATAGGGACAAGGTGAAATTTGCAGGGGGCTTCAATTATATCAGTAACGTTTAATTTCTTAAGATGGTGGTTCATATACATTATACTCTCCATTTTTTTTATATTCATGAGATGTTTTCTTAATTAAAAAAAAAATTTAATGAGTAGGAGTTTTCAAACACCAAGGGCATGCCAGGAAAGACTCAGGATATGGTTGGATATAGTGGAGGACAGAGAGTGAGAAGAGAGAGGAATAAAAATGAGCCTGTGCACGTGGGTGAGGGGATCTCAGTCACATCATAACTCATGCATCACTAAGCCTACCCTCCCCCCCCGCACCACCATGTAATGCTTTGCATATACAAGTTCCTTCATAAATATTTAAATGCTAAAATATAGAGTTTGTGTAAGTATCATTCCAGGAATGTTACTCTTTAGATTGTTAGAGAATATTTATTTTCTATGTTTTAACGCAGAGCTACCCAAGCTGGTCCACAGACTGGGTCTAGTCAGAGAGCTTTTATTACTGGTCTGTGAGATATAAGTATAAAATTGAGAGTAAATGTTTAGAAACTTTTAATATTTTGAATTACCTCAGAGTCCAAGCATGGGATCGATGGAAAAATACCTTCTTTATTTCATTTTTCTAGTAACTTAATTTCTAATGTGTTTTACAAAAGATTTGGTCCTGAGCAGATTAGACAAAACAACAACAACGATGGTTCTTCACCAAAGTATAAGAAGCATTGTTCTAGAGAAACTTGATGCCCTCATTTTTAGGTCTGAATTCCTGTGATGACATGTAATAAGAAATGGTTTCTTAAAAAGTTCCTTTAAAAATGTTTTTGATGCATTATATATTTATATATGCCTGGCATCATGCTAAGTTCTTCCGTATGTGTTAGCTCATTGACACAGAAACCTTCCAAGGTTGGAATTACTATTATAATAATGATTATATTTCTGCTACAGAGAATGAGATATACTTCTCAAACACCAGAGGGCTGATAAACAGAAAGAACATGAATGTTTTATTTGTCAGCCCCTGAAACAATTTCATGTGTTTATAATTTGGGTCTAGGAGATATTCACAGTCTTTTGCGCCTTATCAAAACAACTTAGAAAAGGTTAAAAAGAGTAGCTACGAAGTCACAATCTACCACTTAAAAGAGCATACCCACTTTTCTCACAGGTTGACACCATAGATCTTTCTCTCACAGGTTGCTGTCCCCATGAGGTTCAACGGGAAATCCGGTGTAGAAGTCCGGCTGCCAAGTGACCTGGAGGATTTGAAAGGATACACATCTCTTTCTTTGTTTCTACAAAGACCTGAATCAAAAGAAAATGGGGGGACTCAGAATATGTTCGTGATGTACCTCGGAAATAAAGATGTAAGTATTGCTTTGATGTAAGTATGTCTTTTGTTTTTAAAACAGAATCTAGCTTTTGAGTTGTGTGATACCACTGTGTCACTGAGGTTGGCACAGCAGGAGGAAATCCTACCAACATGTCAACAAACTCCACCACCTTAGATGGCCCCGCAGGGGCCCTTCTGGCAATCACGGATTATTATCTGCCGATAGATCTAGGGACCTTACCTGATTGGCCCAACACATGGGCACACATGTGTACCCATGAGCACATACACACCAGAGTTCAAGATCGGCCCTCTCCCCACATGACCAGAGCAGCAATAGCCAGGTGTCATGAGAGTTAACAGTAGTTTTTCCTCATAGAATTGTGACCCTGTTCTCTTTCTCAGAACATCCATCCCCAGTCCTTCCTCAGCTCTATGAGGTGGGGACCATCTGTGGCTGAGGATTGGAGCAAATGAAGCCTCTGCTACCTAATTAATTGAAAATCCAGTTGCCTCATCTCTTCCTTAATTCTAAATTCTTCAAACCACCACTGTTACTGGCATTTTGAACAGTTCACTTTGGCTTTTAATCCCTCCACTTAAAATACATTTCTCCAGCTTGTCAGAGGAAAAGCTAATCACTGACTGGTTAGGAAACAGTTTTTGGAAAAGAAATATCTGAAACACAGTTCTTGAAAATTCTGTCCAATTAAGAAATACCTGGCTGTCACTAGTGGATGCCGTATTTAGAGATTCCTAAAATCAACACTATTATTAATCATTTTTTCATGTTTTAAGGTGTTGGTACTTTATTTGTAGCTTTCTTATGATATGACTTTTTGCTCTGTATTATGACAAATTGCTCTGTTTTATCTTCGATAAATTTATACCATATTCCTCCTACATACCATACCCTATACTTATAATAAATAAAAATTTGTTTCTTGAATGTACTTAATATTCACTTAAAACTATTAAAATGGTGTGTGTTTTTTTACCACAATTTAAAAAAAATTGTATCTACCTTAAAATGCTCATATTCTAACAAGAGAAATATACATTTGTAGCTGACTGTGATAATACAGAGTGCTAGGTGTTATAACAGAGGCATGCACAAAGTGCTAAGAGAATGTTGTATTACATCATGGAGAGAACAAAAAATGGCTTATCTCCCTGTTAAACTAAAATCTAATGGAGTCCTGAATCTATGTCTGGTTCATCTTTATGGCTGGTGCTTGGCAAATATTTGTAGATCGAGCACATGGGGGAGTGATTAATGAGTGCACTATACCATGAAGAAAGTCAGCTCAGACATTATTTCTGTCTCTGTTATTCCATATAAGGATACACCTCATTTATCCTGTCTGCTCAAGACTTATTGTATAAAACCCATTAGCTATTTGAGATGCACTCTCTTGGGATAGGAAGTTGAAAGAATGTAGTATGTGAAGTGCTCTGAGGTGGACTTTACACCTCCAGGTCTCCAAAGACTACATCGGCATGGCAGTTAAAAACGGACAGCTCACATGTGTCTACAACCTGGGAGAGCAAGAGACGGAACTCCGGGTGGACCAGACCTTGACGGAGAGCGAAACTCAGGACTCTGTTATGGACCGTGTGAAGTTTCAGAGGTACAAGTCTGATAGACTTCCACTTCTTGTTAATCTGATACTCACCAAAACTCAATAGTATGTGTTGCTGAACCCCATTTTTAGTATTGTGGCCTTGATTTCTTTCATTTTTGCATAGATTTTTATATAACTTTATTATCTCATTTATTTTTGAACAGAATTTATCAGTTTGCAAGGCTTAATTACACTAGAAGAGCCACATCTAGTAAACCAGAAACACTTCCATTCCATGACATTGACAATGGAAATAGCAACACACTCCTTAATTTGGATCCTGAAAACGTTGTATTTTATGTTGGAGGTTACCCACCTGGTTTTGAAGTAAGTGCAAATGTTATTTCACTGAATGAAATTATATAAATTTTAATTGAGTATAAGGACCTCCTGTCTCTATCAACTGGAAATAAGCTGTATTTAACTATCTATTCTTAAAGCTCATCCAGTGATAATAGCAACACTCCAGGACTTCCTATGTGTAGTGATCTGTGCTTAAGTATGTTCATTTACAAAGCATCATTATCATTCACACTTCCCATATAAGGAAACAGACAAAGAGGTTGAATAGCTTGCCCAAGGTTGTACAGTTAGAAATACTAAAGCCAGGGCATTTGGTTCAAGGGTCCACATTTTTAACTCCTATGCTATATTACTGGTTAAAAGTGACAGATTCATACTATTTCTTGGTCAACCTGAATGTTGTCCTTTGTTTGGTTAGTAAATTTTTTGTTGCATTTTTTCAGCTTCCTAAGAGTCTGACATTCCCTCCATACAAAGGTTGTATTGAATTAGATGACCTCAATGAAAATGTTCTGAGCTTGTACAACTTCAAAAAATCTTTCAACCTCAACACAACTGAAGTGGAGCCTTGTAGAAGGTAAATAAAACCTAGAAACTAGAGTCTCTATGACTGATTTTAACTTTCAGGTATATTACATATAATAAAGGAGAGCCAGTAAGATGCTGTTGATGTCACTGGTTGCTTTGAGCCAGTAGTTCTTAAAATAGGCATTTATGCAACAATGTTAGTCCATCCCTAAAATCTAATAATGGCAGTCTTTTCCTCATTGGTATAATATGTTACTTTGATAGTGTTTTCTCAATCTTGGTGCCTCCCACCACAGAATTTTTAGTGTTAGATAGCAACTGATTTAGGCACAAAAGTATGTATTTACTGTAAATTTAAAAAAAAAAATAGTGGTCCACAAAGTATACCATGACTTTCTAGGTAGTCTGACACCTGTACCTATTCAAAACTTGCTGCCTTGAGCTCCTGACCATCCTTCTAGTTAAAAGAATTTGGAATAGTCTAATATGGGACAGACTGAGTTCTTATTATGCAAAATAAAAGTATTCTATTTCAAGTTAACAATTTCTTACATTTCAAGCTCTTCAGCTATTAGGCCACATCTTCCTAAGTAGATATTTCCAAAGGGGACTCTTGAATGTTATCTTTGTCGAGCTAGTGTTTGATTATCACAGAGTATAAGGGCACATCCAGGAGAAACAACTGGCCATTTTAACATTTTAAATATGCTTCCTCTTCTTGAAAAAGCATTATGCTTTATGCTTTGCTTATGCTTTGTTCCGTTTTTCAGATAGCAGCACCCTGCATTAATAAACACACTTGTGTGGTAGTCCTTTGCTGCTGCTGTGTTCTAACTAATAATGATTCTCATTGACAGGAGAAAGGAAGAGTCAGACAAAAATTATTTTGAAGGTACAGGCTATGCTCGAGTTCCAACTCAACCAAATGCTTTCTCCCTCAACTTTGTACAGACGATTCAGACCACTGTGGATAGAGGTTTGCTGTTCTTTGCAGAAAACCAGGTAATCTATATTATAAAGCATCTGAATACTAACAAATGTGTCCATTTGATTGGTTAATTTGGGAGTAACTGATTTATTATAAACAACCAACTAGATCCGAAAGACACTGAAAACATTACCTGCATTATTTCCCTTGGCCCAGCTCTACTTTCTCTGGGGATACAGGCCTGATCCAAATCTCCTTTCTTACAGTAGTCATGAGTGTATAGAGGGAAAGTTTGAGACATAATCAGGATGTTTAACAGGAAAGACTTTCTTAAACAAAGGATGCTTAATCTGGGACTTTGAGGACAAGTAGAAGATAACATTTGAAGGGGAGAGGGCAGAGGATGATCTATGTGTGGGAGGGGCAAGAAGACCCAGACATGGGAAGGGTAAGGAGCACTCAGGGATGGAATGATGGCCCATGTGGCTGGGGCACAAAGGTCTAGAGGGACTGCAGAGAAACGAAGCTGAATGAGTGGTCAGGGCCACAGAGCATTTGCTAAGGAGTTAGAGTTTTATCCTGAAAGCAAAGGATAGTAACATGCTCACACTGGCGTATTCAAAAGACTACTCACCAGCTGGCATTTTCAAAAGACTGCTCAGTAACAGGCATTTTCAAAAGACCACTCTGGCTGCACAGTGGAAAATCAATTCAGGAGGGGACAAAGTGAACATGAGGAGGGGCATAGTGCATTATTGCTATGCAGTCCAGCTGAGGGAGTTGTGACTGAGAGTAGGTGGCATGTAATAAAGAGAGAGTTGAGAAGTAGATTTGACAATATTTGATTGGATGGAAGAGAGAGGGAAAAATCAGGAACAGCTCCTGGTGGGTTTGTGGCTGGCTCAGCAAGGTGATTAATGGTGAGAGAGAAAGGAGGAGAGAGAGCAGCGTGAAGGGCCGAGAGACAGGCTTGGCAGCAGGTGGGAGGCATGTAGATCATAAATTCTGTTAGAGATATTCTGAATTTGAGTATCTGTGAGTCATGTCAGCAATAGCAATAAGGTAACCAGATGTACAGACCTGACCCTGAAAAGACAGGTTTAGGCTAGGGAAGAATATTTGGGTTTCATGGGTATACCCAGATTGGAACCAAAGGAGTGACTGTGACTGTGAGGCAGAGTGAGTGGTGAGAGGGCAGAGGTCCAATGCAGGATACTAGAAGGACCCCCAACACCTAAATGGACTGTGGGGGAATGAGACCAGCGAATGAGACTGAGACATAGTGATAAGTCAGAAAACAGATGGTGGAAAATGTCTGAGGGTTAAGTAAGACCTTACCTCTCTCTAAAAGGTAGCAGTCATTTTTTCACATGATATGAATGATCTGAATCTTTTCGGTTTCCATTTGTGCGTGCTGGTTATAGATTATTTGAAACAAAATCATGATTCTAACATTTATTGTGTCCTTCCTGTGTACCAACCACTGTAGATGGTTACCATGACCTGTAACATTTGACCATCACACACAAACCAGGACCTCGGTACTGCAGCACTACGGTCCTTTTTTAACTAGGAGGCAGCTGGAGCTGAGAGCAGTCTGTAACTTGAGAGTAACTTGAGTTCCAGTGTTTAACTCTTCTTTTGTTGAGTCTCCTGGTAATCCACATTGTTTCCATGCTCTAGGATCACTTCATCTCCATAAATATAGAAGATGGCAGTCTCCAGGTGCAATACAAACTGAATTCAGAGCCACCAAAACATGAAGGAACTAGAGACCTCATCAACAACGGGCAAGATCATTCGGTATATCCTTTGAACCTGTTTACTTGACCTGTTAAACGTCCTTCCTCTTTTGTAGTTAATACAGAGTCCCAAACACATTTCTATCGCCAGATGAACTGACAGTTATTAACCGAGGGACATGTCCTTTTAAAATTGGAACATTTGGGCATGAAATATATAACACATATATGGCCTATATAAAACATGATTAATTTCCACTGTAAACATGTCTATTTAAATGTTTCAATACTATATTTTTATATAGAAGTGCTACTGCTCAGAGTCTTCTGTCATGTATATAAATAAATCTGAGGGAAGACAAAATCAAGAAAGCTCTGAACCACTGTGAATAGGGCTCTTTTATTTTCCATTGCTCACTGACTCATCTCTTATTTATTTCAGTTTCTGATCAATATTAGAAAAACCCACAAACTTACATGGATAATTGTGAATAGTCAAAAGATTAGAATCGAAGGTGAAATGTTTGATTTTAACACATATTATCTGGGAGGAATTCCAATTTCAATCAGGGAAAGGTAAGATGATTTTTTTTTATTTTTTAGAAGGAAGCAGATTGCTTCTCTTAGTGGTTATGCTTGCTACTGATGAGTTTACCTTCTTTAATTCTAGCAACAAACACAAAGAGTTAGCTTTTCAGTATGAACAGTGTTTGGCAACAGAGTAAAACAATATAAATACTGAAAAATGAGGCTGGCCATTTTAAAGGGGGGAGGGGCTAGGGGAACTGTGCCCCCCAGTGGCCTATGAAACCCCTCTGACATGGGCCACTGGGAGGTAGGGTAGGCATGGAGGAGTCTTCTACCAGGTCCTTTCAATCAGTATTTTACTGATAACCCATAGCTGAGCTCTGCAGGGGCAACCAGCAGTTTTTTCAAAGGAGGAAGGCCTTCTGACACCTAGCATAAATGGAAGGCCCTTACAGACAGTAAGTCCTTAAAACTGATGTGGAGCAGAGCAGGCTAGTGTCACCTCTAAAGAAAGCAGCTTTGAACAAGAGATTTTGTGGGTGTTCTGGTTTTTCCTCTTACTGTGGCGTATCTCCTGGGAATGGAGATCCAGATCTTTTAATGACATGTTTAAAATTACAGTCAGAAGTCACAATCTGTACATCTCATTTGCTTCCCTTCCCATGAGAAGAGAAAATCACCTGCCAGAGGGTCTCAAAGCAACAAGAAATTTTTCCTGAGACCAGACACTGCTGTGCCTTAGCATTTGATAGTAAGATATGAAATATCTTGAGAAATAAAAGTCAGTCAAGGATATATTGGACATTTGCTCAGTACCTAGGACTGAAGTTAGGATTACATTTTGCTCTTACTGCTCTATGAAATCTGCTTCCAGCAGACTGGGACCTGGCTAAGTCTTTATGAATGGGTTAGCCCATGGTATGCACACACACCCCAATGTACGAGCCCATGAACACTGCAACTCACACCCCTATGCAGCCACAATCCTCTGGCAAGTGTGTTCAGACTCTGCAGAATGGAGTAAACATGGAACTCTAGGCCCTCAGTGATCCAGGGTAACAAGAATGCCTCAAAAAATAGTAGAAATAAATCTATGTCAACGTTTCTGCTATGAAAGAGCCATCATTATTCCAAGTGCCATAGGTACATAGACTGTGTAAGCATAAGGTGTGAGGCCTTCAAATCACATTATCTTGTGTGACACACCGACCACCCAAATCCCAAAGTTGCCACTTTCCTACTGTGTGACCTTGGGCAAGTTACTCACTTCCCCCACCCTTCTTGCTGCTACATCTGTAACATGGGGGTAGTAATTGCCTATCGATTAGGGGGGTGATGAGGTTTCAGAGTAATGGAGTTAGCACAGTGCCTGGCACATGGTATAAGTGCCCAGTAAATGTTAGATAAGAAAATATATCCCTCAAAAGGTTATTATGAGAATAAAAAAATAGTACCTGGCACAAAAGTACTCTATATCTGTTAGTGATCTTCCCCCTCCCCTTTTTTTCTGCCATCTTTTTCTTCCTTCGACATATAATTTATGGAAAGAAGAGCATCAGGAGATGCCGATGGGTCTAAAACATGTTAATACGTAGGAGAAAATGGATCCAAATGTATGTATTAATAGGCAAGCTTCAGGAATTTATATGAATTTTCCTCCTCTTAGGCAAAAAGCCATTTTTATAAAATAAGTAAGCTCATGCGGCAATGCCAGTGAATATTCACTTCTTCTTTCTCTTTTAAGGAAATTTAATTTTATGCATATTACATGTAGCTAAACTGTTTATAATGAACTGAATAAAAATGAATGCAGCCACCCTTCCTTTTAGAAAACTGAATTGCCTTAAGGATTTATAATGAAATCAGCTTTGTGTTTTTCTTAGTCCATCATTCATTTAAGAAACACAAATATTTGCCTTCACTCAGCTGGTTCATGTATGTTAATGTTTTATGTGAATTCAGTTCCAGACAGATCCAGCAGTCTGGAGAAATGCCAAGGCAGCCACATAGGAAGAGGTGCTTTAGAAGCGGCTTTCATTACAACGATTGCGCTAATACGGGGACAGTTACTGAGCCCACTGCCTCACATGGAGTCTTTGCTCTGTAGCAAGCACCATTTGGGTGTGTTACACATATTTACTCATTTAAACTCCTTACAAGCCTATGAAACAGATTGAAATATTCCCATTGTGTAAATGAGGAAACAGAGGCACAGAGAAGTTAGGTCGCCTGCTCAGGCAGCAAGGATAGGCCTTGAATCTAGACAATCTGGCTCTCGAGCCTATAGCTCTAGAGCAGCACTATCTTGCTTCTAGGAAACACTTCCTGAGTGCTCACGACTATGTGCCAGGTACGGTCCCAAGCACTTCCTGTGTATTAAATTGTTTAATCCTCACAATAACCACTTCCCCAGGTTGCACAGTTAGGAGGTGTTGGATACAACACCTGAGGTCAGACAGGGATTTCTGTGGTTCCTACTTGGCTTTGGATAAATACCAATTCACATTTTTCATAATTGACTAGAATTCAAAAAAAGTTTGTTTCTTCTGAGTTTATAGTGGCTAATTTAAAAATAGACATAAAAAAAAAGCAAAAGTTTTTTAGCGCATTCCTGGCTCTAATAAGTTACTTATTAAGTTATTTACATATTTGTTAATATTTATAGTATATTGATTTATTAATATACTTTTTGTGCATCATGCCCTGCCATAACTCCAGGAGGGTGGGGAAGCAATTCTTGATATTGTACATCTTCTATGTCTCTATACCTTTGGCAAGTCTTCTGTCAACATTACTGTGTTCATTTTTAAAGATGAGAATTCAGAATCACATAGAAAGGAAATAGATTTTGTCAGCATTACAAAATAAGTAGCATTATAGAAATCCCTTTAGAACAGATAACTATAAAATATGTTCCTGTTTATGGGTGAGAAGTAGTAGAGACTGCAGTGCTTCAGCTCCAGTTCTCTGGCAATCATGACCCGGTACATCTCTTCCCTTTCTTGTATCCCAAATCAGGTTTAACATTTCTACACCTGCTTTCCGAGGCTGCATGAAAAATCTGAAGAAAACTAGTGGTGTCGTTAGGTTGAATGATACTGTGGGAGTAACAAAGAAGTGCTCAGAAGACTGGAAGGTAAGTGAAGAGTTCAAGGAGTACACCACAACCAACCCAGCTTTAGGATTTGTCAACACATCAACTTTGGACTTCTTTTGTGGTAGCACACAGTATTATCATGAACTGGCTCATATACATGCCCCACCTACTTGAAAACCTCTTCAGACTTATCTATTAAATTTGTAGGAAAGAAGGAAAACCAACTATACACAGAAAAACATACAGATGAATGATAAAATCATTCAGCAAAGCAAACGCTTATTTCTTCCTGAGGCAACATAAATCACATTAATTAGTTCAAATGAGATGACATAAGATGATCTACTGTATTTCAGCCATGAAATGATTACAACACCAGTAATTCATTTCATATTTGCATTTCAGCTCGTGCGATCTGCCTCCTTCTCCAGGGGAGGACAATTGAGTTTCACCAATTTGGACTTACCATTTCGAAGTCACTTCCAGGTCTCCTTTGGATTTAAGACTTTTCAACCCAGTGGCATTTTATTAAATCATCCGACACAGGTATGAAATGTTGCATGAATATTAAACAAGATTTAAACCTGACTCAGTTTGGTGTCAGAAACAATATAGATATTTTGAACATAAATTAGTTGGGCATTTTATCTGTCATTACCCAGTAAATAGCATTGTACATTTCACTCATAGAAGTTATTCCCCATCCCAGGGTAGGACCTGAAGGAAATCAGGCTTAGAAAGCACATTATAGTTCATAGATTTAAATTTGTGGGTCTTCATGGCCTTGTTTTCATTCTTTTTAGATTTAATTTTCGAGTCAAGGTGTTATTATAACTGTTATAAGTAATAATGTAGCTTAAAGTTTTAGATCTAAGAAAAAACTCAGAAAGTATCCCTTTTATTCCTTTTTGCTTCCACAAAAGATAGCCCTTGTTTTGCAGCAATAGCAAGGACAATATTTTGTCCTTGGACAATGGAGTTCTTGACAATATTCAATATTTAATAGTTGGACAATATTTACATCAGGAAAATGGAAGAGGAGAAGGTCCTTTGCTCTTTGTTCATATACAACAGAGCCGCAGAACTCCTCTATAACTTAAGAGGTTTTAGCTAGGAGTAGTTATGTAGGCATTGAAGTCAGCTAACAATTAGCGGTCCCCTCGTGGAACAAATGGATTTTAAAATATAAGTAGCACACTGTCATTCTTGGAATTGTTTCTTCAGAATTTCCCATGCAACAGATATTCTGTATTTGTTGAAAGTAAGGGTGGTAACTGACTCTGTGGCTATGCTGTATTAGAAGGCCTCTCTCCTCTCTTGACATATTTGCTTATCAGCCTTTTTTTTTTTCTCCAAAAAAAGTAAGGCTGAAGAAGTACATGTTAACATTTAGATTGTGAGAGTGGCTTTTCCATCAAAACAGGATGTTTTGATGCATTCTTTTGACACGCAACACTTGTTTCCTCTGCCAAGCGTAGGTACACTTAGTACACAATATACAAAATGGTCAAAAGCAGATGGAAGAATCAGCTTAGCAAAAGATGAGATCAATCCTGGGCAATGCTGGAATCCGCTAGGAACATTGCCCTCAACTTCATAATTGGTTAGCTAAGAAATACATATCAATTAACATTCTTTTATCCAATTCACAATGAATATTGCCAACTGAATAAAAAGAATCAACATAAAATGAAACTGATGATGGCTAAAACCACACACTGTAAAAATTGTTTTATACTAAAAACTCACTGAAGAATTACATCTTGCAAAACACTGCAAAAATTAAACCATAGAAAAAACATGAACAAAATTAAAATGACAACTAAAATGACACATATTTTTTACTAAGAATTGACAGAATCAAATCATTCTGCCAGAATTTGTATCTGCAGAGTTTGACATTGGAAAATTGAACTTCTTAGAATTTATGACCATAAAATTAAAAAATTCATAATTACTGAAAGGAAGATATCATTGTTAAAACCACATAAGAAAAAAAATGGATAAATCTAGTCTTCACTGTAAAGTTTATTTAGAAAAGAATTGATCTGATGAAAATAACTTCAGAAAGAATGAAAGTGGAAACAGAAAATTTAGAAAGGGTTTAATTGTTTTGTATAGTTGATGGAGAAATTAAATTAGTTTATGAATGTAGGTCCATAAAAATGTTTTGATAAACTTATCAGTGTTGAAATAATTTGGATAAGATTTTTATATTCATAAACATGGCATTAAAATGTTTAAAAATAATCTTTAGATCAAAATAGCAAAGTTAAAACATTTGGGTCAAAAAATCCTGTTATATAATAGCTTTGATCGTAAATTCAGTATTGACACATTTATAATCCTTAAATGCAAATTAATTGTATTGATGGGTATATTCCATGGTAATTTCAGGTCACCCTGGAAGATGGTCACATTGAACTCAGCATCAGGAATAGCGCACCTTTGAAATCTTCACAGACGTACATGGATGGTTTGCTGCATTATGTATCTTTAATAAATGACGGGTCTGGGTGAGTAGAATGGCACTTCTGGCAGAGACTAAGAACTTTATTTAATTTAATGAAAATTTCTAGCATCTTTTCTTGTAAAATATTTGTCTTTGATGCTGACATTATTTTACTGGCAAGTCCTGGCCTTCTTCCTGATTCTATACCCATTACCTTATTTAAAAAATCAATTAACATTAGATGGATAGATAAATTGTGATATATTCAAAATGGGAGAATATTAAAAAAATGGAAAAGAAACAAAATGGGAAAATAAAACGAGAGGAATGATCATGAAACACTGACAACTATGCAGGAAGACATGGTTCCCAGGGTGTTGATCAATTCTTCTTTATCTGGGTGCTGGTAATGTTGGTGTGTTCACATTGCAAAATCTCATTGATATGTACACCTATGACATGTGCACTTTCTGTATGTGCAGAATACTTTAGTAAAAATACGTGTAAAAAATACATGAAAAAAGTTTAAGTGCTTTGTGAAAATATATCTAGTTTAATGAGTTATCTTACATGAAAGACATGAGTCTGAACTGAAGACAGTAAGTTGACCACAAAGTGACAACCTTTTTTTTCCCAGTACTTCTCACTCTTGTTTTGCTTTCCTCATCTTTCAGATTTCGGGTCCTTATTGATGACCAGCCTCTGGAAAATAACCTAAGGGTAGAAGATCTTTTAAATACCCAGAAATCCCTGCGTCTGGGTGGGGGTCATTTTGAGGGCTGTATCAGTAACGTTTTTGTGGAAAGGTGCGTACCCTTTTCTGAGTGTGTGGCTAATGATCATCCTGGTGATGCAGAGGGCACATCGTTGATTTGTTAGAGAAGTCAGATTACCACAAACTTTCAAAAAATTACTGTTTTGGCACAAGACATACATTAAAAACAAACCACCAACAACAAAAACACCTGAACCCAGCCTTCCTTTGTAGGAGCAGCTTTGTCACATAACCTTGGAAAGGATCTAATGAAAATTAAGTTTCAGATTATGGCCCTGAAAAATAGTCACACTGAAATTTTATTTCATTTTAATCAAGATTCACAATTATATTTAATCAGTTCTCCCAGTTTTCGAGGTCAAGTAATTGCATGGACAAGTGCAGTGCTAGGAAACCACAGCATTGAGAAGGTAGAGAGAGTAGAGTGTGGTGCTTACATGCAAATGTTTCAATGTTCTTCCTTTTTTGATAGGAAATTATCATTTTTAGATAAGGGGCAAAACCCTCCCCAGGGCAGCGGGAAGACCCGGGACTGGTCATGAACTTCTGGTCAAGTGGCTTGTCAGGAGCTTGTGGGCTCCTGTTGTCTTGGCTAACACTCATGAGATAAAACAGATTTATCCGTGAGACTTTCCTACTCAAATGCAGTGAGATGAATTATTCCAAAAACTCACTTCTGTAGTTTCCTTACATGGACCATCATTCTCCATCATCCAGGTCCCACGTTTCTCCTCTATGCATATTTTATTTTCATATTTCTATATGACACCCATTCTAAAGAGAAACATGTACAGGCTTTGCCATAATCCTGGTTATTCACAAAGAAAGAGAAAAAAATGTTTCTCAAGCATCTAAGATTGTGTATTTTTGGAACAGTCTCTCCCTGCCAGTGCATCTTCCTCAATTGTTAAGAGTTGGGCAGCGGCTTTCTTTTCTACCCTTGTTGCAGGTCATCACAGAGTCCCACAGTCCTAGATTTGGCCACTAAATCTTCCAAGAGAGATGTGTCCCTGGGAGACTGCAGCTTAAACCAACCACCTTTTCTAATGTTGCTTAAGAGTTCTACAAGGTTTAACAAAGCCAAGAGTTTCAATATCAACCAGGTAAGTGTCAAAACCTTACCTCAGGTTTTGCTTCTTACCATCTCATGGGGAGTGTTGTGGGAGAGCGAGCAGGAGGACTGTCGATTACCTGACCTCATTGTGATCAGTGCCTCCAGGAAGTGGGATTGATGGGTCATCAACAGTTGGATTACACCAAAATGTCAAAGTGGGGTTTTTTTAAGCTTCGATTTTGTATCTCGATGAAAATTTGTCAATTTTTGCAGACATGGAAGAAACAGAACCTTGACTAAGGTTTTCCAATTTCTATAGCTAATGCTTTGCTCTTGTGACACTTCTGTTGTGTCTCCAGCAGGTACATTGATTGTCTCTGGAGTGCAGTGGCCACACCCCTTCTCCTCCCCAAACCTTAGCACAGGCACCCCTTGTTCCTGCCTCTTGTGACAGCTATCCACATGTACCAGGCCTTGCTGAGACCAGTGTGCCTTGACTTTGACTGCACATGAGAAACACCTGGAGAGCTTTTATAATACCAACACTCAGGCTGCATCCCACCCAATTAAGTCAAATGCTCTCAAGGTGGGTCCAGGTGGCAGGAGTTTGTAAAGCTCTCCAGGTCATTCTAATGTGCAGCACTAAGACTGAAAGGGAGCAAAATTCCTTATTTAGAGGAGCAGAAGCATTGCAATGGGTTGAACACAGGGTTAGTACTTATAGAATTCCTTGCTCTGCCTGAGGTCAACTGTGTGACCTCCCTGTATCTGAGGTTACAATTAATATGATTAATGGATAAGATTGAGCACCTCCAATGTGCTAGCATTGCACTAAGCTCATTAAGTGGATTTTCTTACTAAATCCACAAGTAACCTTGTGAGAGTAGTACTATTACTAGCCACATCTTTCAGAAAAAGACTTTGTGATTTAGAAAGGCAAGCAATTTGCCTAAGCTCCTGCAGATGGAAGGTGGAGTTGGAATTCAAACACAGGCAGCTTGACCTCAGAGCCCGTGTGCTCTTAAGAGCACTGTGCTTCTATTCAACACACTTTTCACTTAAAGTCAACCACACACTACTGTCTGCCAATATTTCCTTGCTGTACAATAATTCGGGGGAGTCAAATAGATAGTACATAATAAGAAATGTCTTATGCTCTTAAGAAAGAATATACTTCATGAATCCCAAGGGGTTGTCATTTCACTGTGATGAAAAGAACATCTTTAGTCCTGCCCCATCAGGAATGAAGTTATATATTCATTTTTTCACTGTAAGCTGAAAATTACTGAGAGACTAAATTAGCACAGTGATGGTGGAGATAGAGAGAAGGAAATGGAAGCAAAGCTATTTAGAAGATAGAAATATACATGACTCATAATAATTGAATGTGGGTGGCAAGGGAGAGGGAGGGGTTAATATAATTCTGAAGCGTCTGTTCAGTTTATTGGATAGAGATGCCATAATGGCAAGGACAAGACAAGTTTTTAGAGGGAAAGAGAATGGGTGGAGTTTGTGGCACATCGAGTGGCAGGTGCCTGTGGGACATCAGGTGGAGAAGGCTGGTGGGAGGCTGTCAGGTGTATCTGAGTGGACTTCGGCAAATGGAAATGGAGCCATTGATGGGAGAGACCAGTGAATACACTTACTTAATTTTCCCAATGTTCTGTGCAAGCCTCCAGATTAGATGGAATAAGACATTCATTAATTCTGCCTCCAAAAAGACCCAAAACAGAGAGAATGCAGCAGAGATTTGTGATTACAAATTAACTACTGGACTTTGGAGTCAGACTTCCTGGGTTGGTATCAGGTGTTATCACTTACAGGATATGTGACCTTGAATGATTATTTAACCTCCATGTGGGTCTGTTTCCTGCAACAGAAATGAGGATAGATGATAGTGCTATCTCGTAATGTTGTGATGGTTAAATGAGATATTAAGCACAAACATGCAGAAAAGTGCCTGGCACATGGTAAGCATGCAATAAATATTAGCTGTTATCGTTATACACCCTGGCAGCATAAGTGAACGGAACAAACATGCTACAGCAGTGGTGCAGCAGGAGTTTTCCTGCCACGGGGATCAGGGGTCCTTCTTGGAGGAGATGATACACAAACTGGTTCTGGATGGAGTGTGGATTGAATTTATACAAGTGAATATTGCTGCTACATGAGCAGAAGCCCAAAGATGGAAGGCAGGATGTGGGTGGAACTTGCAGGTGCAGGATGCTTTACGTGCATTCTCTCTCTCTGATCTTCGGAAGTCTTCATACTGTCTCTTTCAGTTCTCAACACATCCCTCTGAGAGCAGAACAAAGTGCTGACTTTATAGGTCAGGAAATCAAGTCTCAAAGAGCTTAAAAAAAAAAAAAAGCTTGCCTAAGAGCACCCAGTCAGTGAATAGTAGATTGAGAATTGAAGGTTGGGGCTGTAGAATCCCTAAGAATGCGCCCTTCATAGTTGTATATGCTCCTCACAGTCACATGCTCTTCATGTGTGGCCTCTGCAGGCTTGGGAAGCTTGGTAAACAGGAAATTTGGTGGAATAAGGACACTAAGGGAGGTAAATTTGGAATCATACTCTAACCAGATCAGGCGAGTCTTAGATGGCCAGACTTAATTTTGACATTTTTCTATATTTAACGTGTAGCCATTGCAAGGAGTGTGTTGGTTATAGATCTTCCGATCCTGAGCTGCAGTTGTGTCCAGGTCTGGCTGTGATTTTAAGCAATTCACTTAACCTTCTGGTGACTGAACATCTTCACTGAGTATTATGCAAACACAAAATGTTTTATTTTTATTTTTAAAAAGTTTTTATAAGATTTTATTTAAGTCAAACCAATAATATTGCCAGGAAGCTGATCTCAAATGCTCCCAAGCACAGAATGTTTTAAATAACTGGTATCAAGTTTGCATTCTTTGCATCCTATCTAGGAATCAGGTGAGGAAGGAAAATCTGATCTTGAAAGAATCTGAATCTGTTGGGAAGTCTTCAACTGCTAGCTCCAGAAAACCCTTGCATAATGGTTTAACCAATAAGCGGGTTAAATAGTGTCATGTTGACGGACATAAGTGGGGCTCAAGGCCTGGAGCATCAGGATTGGCTGGGCTCTGCTTCCCCAGAGCTATCTTGGCTCTATCCTGCATGGTTTAGGGCAACAACTTCTTACACGAGAATGCCAACACCAGCGGCACAGATCTGTGTGTCTTTCTCTCTCTACTAGAAGGAAGTCCTTCTCAGAGGCCCCAGCCCTGACTTTCCCTCAAGACTCATTGGCTAGGACGGGGTCACACGTCACTCCTGAATTAATCCTTAGCAAGAATTCCCACCATTCACTTTGAAGAATGGAGATCCCCATTGAGCTCTGAACCCCGTGGAAAAGGAGCAGTCAAGTCATCAAAATCTGGGTTTTGCAGCAGAGAAAAAGGCAGGGGGAGGCTGGCAAGTCTCAGTTTCTTTCAGCAATTTTTCTAGTCACATTTGATATTTACTATGGTCGGTTTCTGCATTAAAGCTCAGTCTCATTCAAAAGTTCAAAACATCATCCAGGTCAGAACAGACATCCGTGCATGGGCCAACTATGATGAAAGTGCAGACATACTTTGGTCCCCCATCACCTTCTGTGCCCACTCTCTCAGTCCTTTCAATGCCCTGCTGCTAAAGCTCAAGCGAACGACCCTAAGGGGAAGTGTCAGGGCAGCTTCATATCCCACAGACTTGCAGTGCAGGCCTCATTGCTGCTGACTAGATGCTGACTCTCAAGGGACACTGTGACTCTATCAAGGCCCAGTGTTGAAGAGGGGCTCTGGACACCTGCTGGTCTCAGATGTAGCGCTGTCAGAGAAGAGAGCAGACTTGTGTAGGATGGGATAACATCCATCCTCCCCAAGGACAAATTCATCTGTATTAAATTCCTCTCTTAGGATCATCCTCCTTTAAGATCAAAAGTAAATACTAAGCCAGACACTTAGCAAGGTAAGCATTCTTTGTTTTCTCCCATGATAATTAGCTCTAATTTTTTGCTTCTTTCTTATCAGCCATTGCAGGACACACCAGTGGCCTCCCTGAGGAGTGCGGGGCTGTGGCGAGATGCTCAGTCTTGCGTACCACTTTCCCACACCCAGGCCAGTCACGGAGCCCTCAGGTTTGGGAATAGTCCCACCAGCCACTTGCTATTCACACTTCCCCAAGAGTTGCTGAAACCCAGGTATTATTTAATTTTCCTGCCTTCATGCTAACTCAGAACCTAACTCCATGATTTTACTCCAGGGCAGGCTAGCTGGCATGACACCATGCACCTGTCACTGATGATGGTGACACTACCACTTTTGTGAAAAGAGGAGCTGAGGGTGCTGCTCCCCACAACTGGAATGCACGTGTGATGTGTGCTGCTCAGAGGCTGAAACAATCAGCTCGGCTCTGGTTCAGCATTGACAGTGTTCTAAAAATAAGACTGATATTTCTTTTCAAAGCTGTTATTTATTTCTATGATAAATCCCCTTTCTTCTGCATTCTATAGTCAGAGGGAAATTATTCTTTTAGGTAGACTTGGTGTCAGACGGATCATTTTTAGAGAATACATTTGGACTTTTTATGCTAAGTTGCATCTCCTTTGGGGAGGAAAGAATGAGCAGAAATATTAATTATGTCAGAAAAAAGTAGAAAAACAAGGTTTGTCATTTTCATGTGATTTGAAGGAGACATAAATAAAAGGTGCCAAAAATTCCTTTATGACTTATCTATAGAAGCAGAATTTCCCAGGAGTCCAAAAGACCTGGCTTTTAGTCCGTGCTCAGCCATTTACTGGCTATGTGAGTGCAGGCCATATGCCCGTTCAGGTCCTCCAGGATGCAGATATTAAAATGGGATTAGAAGTGCAGGAAATATGTTATTCCTGCAGAAGAAGGCGGAGGGGCAGGAGCTGGCAGGGAGATCCCTAGGCTGAGATAAGGGCCTGATGCCTGTGAAAAGGAGGTGGGAAGGAAGGAGAAGTGGGTGGAAAGGTAGCCAGACAACAGAGCGGCTCTAAGAAAGTCAGGTTTTCTACTCCTGCCTTTTTGGAGTTTATTAGTCAGTTAGACTCTTCTGAAAGAAAGTCACTTTAAGAAATAATTCTGGAGAGCAAATGCCGGATCTCCTAACCAAGCCCACATAAGTAAAGTACTAATTATCCTCCTTACATTGGCTAACCCTCCTTTTCCAAACCTCCGCACTAACACAGAGACACACCAAGAGAAATATTGAGCAGTGTCACCATATGGTTGGTTTAATTTAACAAAATATAGATTTCTTTTTCATTTTGAAGAATGTTACCCTCAAGGAAACTTGCTAATCTGAAGAATTAAAGCACATCTTACTGTTTGCTCAGCCTCACAGTATTGAAAAGCAAAGAGAAGTTAACAGTGTAATTTTTCCTTCTGCTTCTTGATTTTGCCTCCAGATTTTTCATTTACCATTTGATTCAATTCAGTAATTATTTCTTGGGTGCCTAATGTGTACTAAGCTTTGAGCAGGATAGACCCAGTTCCTGCCTTCTGTCTGATGTGCACTTAGACATAAACCACAAAGAACGAGTGATAACAGCCTATTAATGCCTGTATCTCCTACCAGCTCTTCCCACTGCACTTTTAGACACCTCTCTCAGTGCACCTATGCACCATGCACAACTCAAGGAATGAAACATCAGTGCCTGCCACAGTGCCGTAAACATACTACTCATTCATTAAATGTTTGTCGAATGAATGAATAAATAAGTGAGTGGATGGATAGATGAATGTAAGTGAGTTTTCATAGAAAGTAAAACTTATTTAGCAAGATGTGTATATGATATGTAGCCGTCATACAAATGAATATTAACTTTCACTCTCTGCTTTAACTGCGTGATGCTTGCTTAATTCCTGTTTCATCATAGGTGGGGTTTAAGGTCCAAGGAATGCAAAGGTGGGTGAGGGAAGGTCAATCTGTACTCCTGGGTCTCTGTGATAAATGTGTCTTACAGAATGTAAATGCTTACTTGATGCTTACATCGAATCATTGTTATTCGAGTTGTCCCCTGACATGTCTTTCACAACTCCTTTTTGCATATACACAAAATTGAAGGCGTATTCACCGGATTTAAGAAGTATAGGTGGCTAAGTGAAATAAGCCAGTCACAAAAAGACAAATACTGTAAGATTCCACTTACACAAGGTACCTAGAATAGTCAAATGCATAGAAACAGAAAGTGGTTGCCAGGGGCTAGGGGCGGGGCAGGAGGAGGGAATAAATTGTTCAATGGGTACAGAGTTTCAGTTTTGCAAGATAAAGAATTCTAAAGATTGGTTGCAGGACAACATGAAGGTACTTTACTAAACTGAACACTTTAAAATGGTTAAGATGGTAACTTTGATGCTATGTGTATTTTACCATAATTTTTTTAATGCCAATTTTTTTTTTTTTAAATAGGCATCTTCCTCCTTGCAATGTTCTGGGACTTAACATTATTAGCTAAGCTTCCTGTAGAACTTCCATGTTATTCTCCAAGGCCATATGGGAATGATACAATAAAAGTTTTATCAGCCAGAATATAATGACTTTTAAAAGTTCCCAGAGAGATGGTTATTTAATCAGTACATGCCTTGATTTATTCATTTAAATAATGGGAATTGGAATGTTTGCTGCTCACACTCTCTCCCAGCTTTGGAGACTTGGAAAAAATACTAAAAACCTTTATTTTTCTTCTTTGCCTATTGCTTTCTTTTTCCCCCAGGTCACAATTTGCTGTGGAAGTGCAGACAACATCCTCCAGAGGGCTTGTGTTTTACACAGGCACTAAGAACTCCTTTATGGCTCTTTATCTTTCGAAGGGACGTCTGGTCTTTGCTTTGGGGGCAGAAGGGAAAAAACTGAAGCTCAAAAGCAAAGAGAAATGCAGTGACGGGAAGTGGCACATGGTAAGAGCTGGGGCTGCATTAGAACCTCCAGTTGGTGCAGAATTCACTGTTGAGTAGCTGAATATAGGAGTCTCAGCCTCTTCTCGGCATGAAGGCACAAGCACTGGGAGAGGTCTGTGGTCAGAGGCAATGAGCACCCCAACATCTCAGCACTAGAGACGGCTACACCATGCCTGATATCATCTTAAAAGGACAAGACAGGCTTTACTTCCTGCCTTTTCAGCCCCCTCCATGCTTCACTCCACCTTGCCTACTTCCACCCTTGCTTTCTGGACCATTTCTCTCCTTTAGGACAATTTCCAGGTCTCCGGGCCCCATTCTATGCCTTGTCCATAGCACAGTGTAATGACTCACATTTCTATAACCTTAGCTTTTGCTTCCAGGCACCCCAGATTTAAAGAAATACAGTTTAAAGCAAGAAGGGACCTACTTTTTTTCTGATGACTGGAACTCAGAAAACATAAGTGATTTGATAAGTTTTACTCACTTAGTCAACAAATATTTAACGAGCTGCCATCCTGGAGAATAAGAACAAAAAATCCCCAATATAATGTCAGATACTGGCAAGTGCTTTGAGGAAACACTAAAGCAAGGTAAGAAAGTAACTGAATAGAGAGGCTATATTAGATAGGGTAGGGGAAAAAAGCACTCCTGCAGGAGGTGACAATCATATGAAGTTTTAGGGAGAATGTCCCAGGCAGAGGAAACAGCATGTACAAACACCCTCAAGTAGGAATTAGCTGAATGAACAGACCAGCGAGGATAAGAAACGGGATTCAAAAAGCAAGGCAGGGCCCAGATAATGTAAGCTCTGAAGGGCAAGGTAAGGATTTGGGATTTTATTCTAAGTGTGTCTGATGCTTCTGGAGAGTCTAAAGCTAAAAAAGGAGGATACATTAACAGATTTTTATTTTCAAAACTCTCTAATTACAGAGACTAAAAGTGGGTAAGAGTAGCTAGAAGAAGGTAAACCAGATGGATTCTTTTGCCTTTGTTTTGAGAAGTCAGGTGGAGGTGAAAAGAAGTGGACCATCTGGGATGGGTTCTGAAGGCAGACCCAGGAAGCTTTGCTGATGGATTTCATCTAGGGTGTGAGAGTCAATACCAAGTCCTATGATTTTGGACCAGCAATGGGCCAACAGTGGGACTTTCACTGAGATGGATAAGATGGGGAGGAGGTGGATGTGGCTGGGGAAGGAGTAGTTTAGAGTTGGGGCAGTGTAGGATTTCTGGTGTGAACACTTCAGGTTGAGTTACCTGTCAGATGTGAGAGCTCACATGTCAGGAGACAGTGGAGGCCAGAGGTCACAGCTGGGTATAAATAGGGGAGCCTTTAGCAAATAGTCTGATAGTCATGAAGTGGTGGAGTCCATAGTGGAGCCCAGGGATCCTGACCTTCAGCAAAAAGTTTAAAACATTCCTCTTGTTGGAAGAGAAATTGCCACTGGCACCTTGGTCCAGGCACCCTCCTCAAGGGAACTCGTGACTCCCCGCAACCCCATTCTGCTCCCCTTAGCTCTGCACAAACTATGCCGTCCCTTTTGTTGCACATGTGTGTGTGTGTTTTATTTATATTCCTTCAACTCTTCAGTTGTTTATCTTTTCTATGAGTTTCCAGATCAATTTTATCTTTATTAGTTTGCTTTTTTCACTCCCATTTTAGCTTACTCTGTTCAGTTATCTAACATAATGTCACAAAATGATAACGATGATGATGAGACACTAGGAAGAAAACTTTATGATTTTTAAAGCTACTTGAAGGAGTAGAAAAAAACATTTTTTAAAAAAATCTCCTTTGACCACTAGATAAAACACAGTAGTAATTGTCAAAGGCAAGAATATGATTAACTTATTTTCTTTACTCTGAAGGTGGCATTCGGGCACGATGGAGAAAAGGGTCGCTTGGTTGTGGATGGTCTGAGGGCCCGGGAGGGGAGTCTGCCCGGAAATTCCACCTTTGGCCTCAGAGCACCCGTTTACCTGGGATCGGCTCCCTCAGGGAAACCGAAGGTAAATAGTTATGCTTCGGAGCCATAGATACAAATAATTCACTGTATAATATAATCATTGTAATTATATAAGATATTCAAGAATATCAAAATACTCTAAATGATTTTTTAAAAGTAATCTAATGTCCGCAAGCCTACAGAGAGGTAGCCACTCCCTATTCCCTGCCTTTCATTTTAAAGGTGCAGCTCGAGACACAGACCCTGATGGAATGGATCTGGGGCTTCTTCATGGCTTTATAAATAGGAGTCTCTTAGTCTCTCTTCCAGGGAACACAAAAACACTGTTTTCAGTTGTAGATGGGGATTTTTGATTAAGATTATGTTGTTCAGACTTTAGCAATCTGTGCCACCTTCAGCGTCTTTGCCATACCCAGTAAAACATTTACTTAATAGTTTGCTCTCAATCAACTCTTTTAATTTAAATTTGTTTTTAAAAGGATCTTTTTCTCTCTCTTATACATGGAAACCCCATTTTTTTTAACCACATTTAGTAGGTAAGCAGTAAAAGTAAATATATAAAATAACAGTGTCGAAAAGGTCTACCTACATAAAGTAGTCTACATTCCCTTCTTTTGGAGAAAAAGGAGCTCATCCAGTGATCGAGGAGTGTTTAAGACATATTAGTACAAAACTAAAATTTGTTCCTTGTACTCATCTAAAGGCTGAAAAAAAATGAAAAAGGAATAACATTACAACTGAAAAATATGTGTTTTAATGTTATTTGATGTCCAAAATAAAATTATCTCATGAACCAAACTTGGGGGAACTTTGGGCTAAAGGAAAGTCACAAGTCTGTCTATCCCCAAGAAGGGGTTCTTGGATTTATCAAGTTCAAAGGCTCTGCCAGGCCATGACTCCAGGGCTGAGCTCTGTAATGCATGCCCTTTCCCTGTCTCTCCTCTCACACTGCCAGAGCACTAATTGCACCTGGGTTACTTGAGGCAGCTGTACCCACCCACCATTCTCCTAGATTTTCTTTTTTCCTTCAACGAAGTGAAGTACGGTGGTCCTGTCAGCAGTCCAGGCCTAGGAACTGCCCTCCACCTAAATGCATGCCAGATACTCAACACCTCTTGGCCCCTTTTGCAGAGCTGATGGCCAGTTCTAGTGTGCTTGCAGTGGCAGAGGAAGGGCCAAGACTCAGGTCTGAGGCTGGAAATGAATGTAATTAAAGCAGGTCATTTCCTCCAGCATGGATCCTAAGCATTCAGGCTGATCTCTCCTAGGCCATGGTGTCTCCACTAAGCTCTGCCTGGTCCACTTGAGTTTTGCACTGGGATTTGGGCCAAAGCTACAGCAAGTCATAAAGTGTTGTTTTGCTTTATTACATATAATTACATATATATCATAAAATAGATAACAATATAGTATATGTAACATATAATACCTGTAGAATAACTAACATATTATTTGCTAAGGAGGATACTTAATGTTCCCGTTTGTTTTTCTGCAACCTCTGTACATATTTTCCTCTCAGAAATCACAGGAATAACTATTCAAGAGCATAATTTGGGTATTCTTTTGACCTTGATAAACACACTCAGCATCCTAATATCTGGGACAATCTGTAGCGCCCCATTTACAATGTTCTTACAAGGCACAGTTCTTTTGCAGCCTTATATCAACCTGAGGGTGCAAACCATTGGATTACCCTCTTCCAAATCCTCTTAAAGGACAGGCCACATCCAACCAAACCACGTCTTCCTCTGAATACCAAAACTCGCCGTCAGCCTGTAGGGGTTCAGTGTTGGACTATGGCCTATCCTAGAGAGTCTGACATTGGTCTTAGCTACAGGCTCTTCATTCTATAAGATGGAAAATCTTAAACTAAAAATTTCATAAAGAGCCAAATCAGTATCTTATCATTTACACTGACACAACATGCATGTCTAATATCACCATACTCTCTTAGAATTATCATAACTTGCCTCTGCCATGTAGGATTCCAGGGTCCTAAAGGCATGTATTCTAAAAGGGAGTTTAGTGTTTTAATTCAGTGTTTCTTTAACTCTTTTGAGAATTTTGTGAAAGTATAGACTCTCCCTCTAGGATAATGCAGATATGGAGAATATTTGGTATGTAATTTAAGGGATCACAGAGCCCATAAGCACGTCCCTGAGCCCCAGGTGAAAGTTCCTGTTCTGGGCCATCTTTAAGAAGGCACAGGCCTCCACACAAGCCCACCAATGCTGCACACCACGTGTTACTTAACTCTACAGCATTCATATTTTTTTTGGCAGTGCAGTGAGCCCAACAATGTAGGGAATCTTTTTACACTTTATTATTTTGGGAATGTTTGGCCTCTTTTCTCAGTCAGCTGCCTTGCATTAAGCAATCACATGGGCTCATGAAATCCTAAGAAATGGTTTGTACCTGCAAAGAAATGGTGAGATCTGTGAAGTGTAAGGTGGGAATTTCCTCTATTGCAGCTCTGTCTATGCAGACCAGAGTCAGGTCCCCATCCCTGTTCTTGTTCCAGCACTAGTGAGCAATTTCTACCACCCCTGACCTCTGCACGCACATCGCTTGGTTTGGTGGCACCTTCAAACTTTGACCACCTGCCAGACAGCTGGTATGCAGGTTTTTCTTGCACTGTAGGTGGGGAGCCAAATGGACTAGTCAAGCCCACCTGACTCTTTAAAACAGGAAGAATTAATTCTCCAGCCTTTCCCCTTTAGCGCACACTGCGCCTGCCCTTAACCTTGGCTGCATGTGCATTTCTGTGAGTTATGGGTAATGAAGTTTGCTCTCTCTTGTGCTTGGTTGCAGGGTGTCCCCCAAAACAGCTTTGTGGGATGCCTGAGAAACTTCCAATTGAACTTGAAACCACTGGATACCCCTTCAGCAAGCTTTGGTGTATCTCCATGCTTGGGCGGCTCTTTGGAGAAAGGCATTTATTTCTCCCAAGAAGGAGGTCACATCAAACTGGGTAAGGAGCAATTTGGAAGAGTTTGTGTGTCTGAGTCTTTTGAGGAACTCCATCCTTCTTCTTGAATTATGATGTTTTAACTGTTTTATTTTTTTCTTTTGAAAGCAAACTCTGTGTTGTTGGGGCCAGAATTTAAGCTTGTTTTCAGGATTCGCCCAAGAAGTCTCACTGGAATCCTAATACATATTGGCAGTCAACCCAGGAGGCACTTATGTGTTTACATGGAGGCAGGAAAGGTACGTAGCAGTCTGATGACATGGGAACAGCAGATGAACTTACGTTAGAACCAGATTCCATTTTTAGAGACCATAGTAGGTGAAGAGACAGTAGAGAGTGAAATCCGATCTTCTTTTTAAGAGACCTGACTTCAGGGCTCACTTACCCTTTTCCTTTAGCAAGTAATTTGATCATCATATTTTCTATTCTTCACCTTTAAAAACTGGAAAAACTCAAAACAAGCTGGGCTGAATTCCAGCTGCACCATTTAGTTGTATGACCCTGGGGAAGTTACTTAATCTCTTTCAGACTCAATTTCTTTATCTTTCAAAAGTAGATAGTAATGCTTATTATATCTTAGGGCTTTTGTCACCAGAACAGAAACTGCCACATACTCAATAAATGTTCATGTTCACTCCTCTTCTTCATCCTCATCAAGTCACTACTTTTACGCGTAAGGGCAGTGCCGGAATTTACGGAATACGTTTTCCTCACCAGCTGTCTACACCATGTTATACCCATGCCCATGGTCTTGCATTACTGAATCAGTTTCAGATTCCCCTTTTCTTTTCTGTACAAATCACCAGTCTTTCTGGGCCCTGCACCCAAGCTGGTCCCTGGGTTTCCACCCAGGCTTCCTTTGCTTTTCACAAATTCTTCTGTGTATGCTCCTGCTGCTTCATCCTTCCCATTATTCACAGACCTAGTCAATGTCTTGTTTTCATGACCCAGTTATATCACTTTCCTTTTCAAAAAATCTTTTTAAAACCATATTCTTCCAGAAGACTTAGGGCAAAATTGATAACATGCCATTTTCTTTCACCTTCATCCTTCCACCGTTTATTAAATGCAAGGGCAAAACTCCAAGAAAACAAAATAGTCCAAACTCCTAGACACTTTTGATTTAAATTGCAGCCTGTTTGTCTGAGCAGGCCTCAGGTAGGCCAGAGAAGCAAGCAATGATCTGCTTGCCAACAATTGAGACAAGGCTGACTTTTCAGGTTGGGGTTGGGGAGAGTCTCCAGCGAGAGCTCCTGGATAGGAAATAATCACAGAAAATAAAATCGAGACTTGATGACCTCCATAACAGCAGTCACATTGTTCAGCTTGAAAATTGCCTGAGAATAGACTACACTCTCTAGCTACATGCAAATTAAATGTAAATTTACCAACATGCTTATTTCAGTCCTCTCATTTCATTCACCTTGATTCAGCCCTTGGAGAATCCTGCCCCAGAGGGTGGGAATGTGGGATTCTACATAGTAGCATGCTGCCTGACCCTTGACACATGCCCAATACAAACGCAGTAGGTTACTTGTTGAGTTCCGTGGATGAAACCCTCTATAAATCATGCATTCATGGGATTATTATAACTGGCTGGCCCTTGCAGCAGGGTGTAGGCATATTTGCCTTCCAAATTTTACATCTTTCTAAACAGAACCACTGTCACTTATAATAGCTAAGGAGGATCTTTAATGCTAATCAGTAACCTCTGAGTAGAGCCTGGGGGTTAGGATGCTGAAGGAAGGGCTCACTGCCTTGGGCAAAAACTCCAGGCAAGGTGCTAGGTTTGCAGCTTGCTTGCCTGAAATGGATGCAGCAGAGAGATTCTTGCAAAGCCTTGGACCCCATGTGATCACTTGGGAATAGGGAAACTATATCTAAAGGGCTCCTGGGCTGTCAGGGTGGAAGGGTTGGGAAAGGAAGATGTCTGGGGAAGTTGGCTCCACCTGTCTTTCTCAAAAAAAATGGGAAAATGCATTTGTGTTGCAGGTTATGGCCTCTGTTGACAGTGAGGCGGGTGGTATCTTGACATCGGTCACACCAAAGCAATCTCTATGTGATGGACAGTGGCACTCAGTGGCAGGTATGACATCCAATAGCCTGTTTTTCACACACTAAAACAGTCTTCCTTTCCACTTGGACTGGAATGTCCCAAATGCAGCCTCTGTTCAACCATCCATTAGTGTCTGAGTGGGGTCAGCCCACCAGGTTAACCCAATGAGAACTTGTCCATTCTCACCCCTCAACTACATTTACATAACTCATAGCTGTGGCCTCCAGTTCTTCATAGGCACTGAGATATACATTTTTTTATTCCAAGCAAGCTGATAAGCTGTGTTTGGTTTCAAGGTAGTATAACATTGTGATTTAGATTTTGTCTCTGAAGTCAAAAAGAACAAGAGGTGAAATCTCAGTCACAGCCCTTACCTGTGTGCCTTGGGCAAGCTACTTAATTGCTTTTTGTCTTCAGTTTCCTCATCTTCATCATGAAGATAAAAAGAACATATACCTCCCAGGCTTGTAAAAATTAAACAGGATGATGCACATAAAGCGCCTAACAGTTTTCAATCTGTATTAAGTGCTTGGTTAGTATTTGCTTTTGCTATTCCTAAAGTTCATTGTTGGGTTATTTTTTTTCAATAATCATTTAATATTAATGCAGATGATTTGGACAAAACACTGAGAAGAGAACAGGCATATTCTCTCAAATTGAGTCTGCTATTTTATGAATAACTATGGACATTAGTTTGGAGATATATTTACCTGTATGGGCCGAAATATCTTTTGTAAAAAAAAAAAAAAAAAAGCAGTCTTTGCTTGGCTAATTTGAAAGCTAACTGCCTTGCAATTAGTTAACAATGTTAACATGGGAGGAATTTTATTTCGAGGATCAAAAGCAACTGTCTCTAGAGTCAGTTTCAGAAGTCAGTGTCTTCTTGGGAAGAAGCTGAGCTCATGTGAGCTCACGCCTCTGGAAAGAGGAAATCAGAGCTTGAATCCCAATTCATCCAACTTATACCAAGCTGTCTTGTCAAGCTCCTCAATGACTGAGAATCACATTCTCTTATCTGGCAAAGAGGAGCAATAGTATCTTTCTCCCAGATTTATTTTAAGAATTAAATTCTGTGATACATCTGGAAGCACCTAAACACCACCTGGTGTGGAGAAATTTGTTGAATTTATGTCTAATTTACGAATTCCTGCAAACAGTGCTTTCACAGGTCCTGCAGGAATGAGTTAAAAAGAAGCGGGTGGTGACATGCTAGTGTAGACATTAAACAGCAGGCAGGGCTCCCCTCAGGTAATTTCTGACCAGCTTGCTTTCCCTGCAGTCACCATAAAACAACACATCCTGCACCTGGAACTGGACACAGACAATAGCTACACAGCAGGACAGCTCCCCTTCCCACCTGCCAGCACTCAGGAGCCACTATACATTGGAGGTGTCCCAGGTAACTCTTGTCTTGACTTCTACACCCATGTTGCCCCATGTCAGCTTTTAACATTTCCACCTTAACCCAACAAATGTGATGCCCCAGCCTGTGGGTTATGAGCAGGGCAGCTGTTGGCTAACTGCTAGAGACTGTAAGGCCTTTTTCTCTAGTGCATTGGGAAATCCAATTGCCAGCAGTGGGTACATTTCTCAGCAGACCAGGCCACATTACTGCTGCTTCCTCTTGTCCTGAGCCTGTAATTTATAAGCTTCTCTTAAGAGTCTGAATTAATCTAGAAGCTGATATCAGCAAAGAATCAGGAAAGGGGATGAGAAACCAATCTTTCCTCTCCAGTCATTAAGTTTTATAGTGAGTTATTAAGCTTTGTGGGGCCAGAATGGGACAGTCAGGCAGGTTGAGATAGAGTCAGGTTCAAGACTAGAATTTTGCAGGGAAAGTGTCTTTCATCCTTCACTGTTTTATGTCCTTCCAAATAGTTTGGTCATTAATTTTATAGGTCTTCTATAACCCATAAAAAGCACTAGCTTTCAGAGTTGTTATCTATTGATTTGGGCTGTGGAATCTCCTTCTCTGAAGAACTTTCAGAGGAGCCTTGTGCTGATTTGTCACAGCTGGTGGGGTGTGGGGTACCCAGTTTAAAGGGAGGAAATGACTGGGTCATCTGAGACCCTGGGTCCCTTTAACTCTAATCCAACTATTTTTGAAATTAGGTTCATTCATTTGACAGTGTGGATTATGCATTGAATGCCTCTCCTTTTTTCCTTTTAGCCAATTTGAAGATCTTGAAGCTCCCTGTATGGAAATCATTTTTTGGCTGTCTGAAAGATATTCAAGTCAACCACATTCCTGTCCCTGTCACTGAAGCTGTGGAAGTCCAGGGGACTGTCAGTCTAAATGGCTGTCCTGACCACTGACTCGAACCTATTACACAGTGAGGAAATTCACCTTTCAAAAGCACGGAATACCCACGGAACTCCCTCTCCCTACTCAAGATCATTCTTGACTCAAGACACCATGTGGATGGGTTTAACAGCAAATCCAATTTTGAACTTCCACCATACATACCCATCGTTTTGTCATTCAGTGCTATATATGTATTTTATATACAAATCCTATTTCTTGAAGATGATGAACAAATTGTTATATGCTTTTGATAATATCATTTTCCACTAAAAAGGAAATGTGTTTTAAAGAACATTATTTTCTACTTGTTCAAAAAAATAAATATCTTTTAAAGCACTTTAAAAATACAAAAATTTTAGATGTGTTAAGGGGTTATAATTTATGGGGTAAATTGCAGTGTCCCCTTTAAATTGATGTTTTATGAGCATAAAACCAATGGCTTTGATGGTCATTGATAATCATATTAATTCTTCAGCTCATGTTTAATGTGCTACCTACAATACAGTTTTCTTCAAATAATTATTGAGCACATACTGGCGAGGTACTGTGTGTGCTCCATATTGGGTCTATAGTCAGGAATAAGAAGTAATTCCTGCCTGAAGGAATAGGCTAACCAATGGGGGACACACATAATATTCGTAAAATACTAAACTTACTTAATAAGCTTAGACTTTCACTTGGCTTCCCACATACAGTCTGTTGCCAACCAAGTCTAGATTATGATGATCGATTCCATGAAAGCCAAAACTATATAGTAGGAAAGAGGAGGTGGATATACATACTATAATTAAAGCTTTCAGGGCAAGCTGACAGTAGTCAATGGGAAAGAGGAATCGCTTCTAGTTTTGTCTACAAAATCATGAACCATGTACTAGATCAGTGTTATGACCCAGCATCACTCTTTCTAACAAAGAAGACTGTACAGCATTTCTGTATCTTCTTCATATTGTCTATTCTTCATATATATCATAATCCTACATGGTATTCATAAATGCCCTCCACCTCTGAAACTGAGCCAGCAATGTTCCCTTAAAAGAACACAGTGCTCTTTCACGACCTTCACACTGCAGTCCTGTGGGCACGCTTTCTAACGTCCTTATCTATGTAAACACAGAATTGTTCTCTTGGAGAGGTAGCAAGTCTCCGTCACAAGGGTTAGTCAACAGAGGCTGGCTGGTAGACTTTAAGGATGCTATGCTGGGTCAGAGGTTAAGTAGCATGACCTTAAGTCACATGCTTTCTGAAAACATTGATTTCAACTGAAAACTCCACCAGGTGATTACCACCCAGACGCTGAGTCTTCATGAAGTGCATCCATTTGACTTCTTTTGCAGGTCTTTACTAACCAGGGTTCCTGGTGTTAACCTAATGGAATCTACAAAGTTATTCATTAGTGCTAATTGTTCATCAGCACTTTCTGGATTCATTATAAAGGGGAAATTAATTCTTCACTAATACCATGGTTTTCCCTCCATTTTGTAGTAACTTGAAGAACAGCAGTCTGATTTTGCTGATTATAATCCCAGGCATCAGACAGCAGAAGAGAGTATCACAGATGGAATATGGTTGAGGAAGAAAGCCCTCAGTGTGACTCTTCTCAGGCTGTAAATGTGTGTGCTCTGAAAGGAATGTTTACAACTCCTTGACTGAACTGTCATGAAAATTATTTACAAACTGTAAAGTGCGTTACAGATATTATCATTGTTTTCTTCTTCCTGGCTCACAGCCTCTCACAAATTGTTCTGACTTTGGGGTAACAGGCTAAGGAAGGACAGCAAGGTCACTGGTGGTTGCTCACGAAAAAGGTCCACAGTGGTTTCATTTTGGTCCAGGGGAGTGGAGCCTGGATTGTGAGAAAACCTGTCGGTTTTTCAAGCACATCTCTCTGGGCAAAGTCTCTTCAGGGACGTTAGTGAACTGTGAAGCAATCGTGACTTCACAGGCTATTTCCTTCAACACCTCTTGATCTCAATACAGAGTTGTTGTGTTTTTGCCACACTCACAATAACCCCATCAGAGGTTGGTGGCCCTGGGAAGAACATGCTGACATTCTCTTCCTCTCAAATAGGAAGTGGCCTTGCTTCCCCACAGAGAACTTTGACTCAGCTCCTTTCTGCTTCCATTCCCCACACAGTGCTGCACTACAAAACCCCAAACCCCAACTTCTTCCCTACCAACCACATTTACCACTCTCTCTTCCAGTTCTCCTGTTATCTCTTTATTAATTCCAACTATGGGTAGGTCAGCGCTAGCCCCAGAAAGGCAGATTCTTTCTTAGGAATGATGACAAAGGCACCATATGAGGGGAACCATTTTTAAATAACATTACTTTATTGTCTACAAGTAGTATATATATGTTCATTATATAAAAAATAGAATATGAAGAAAAGCATAAAAACCACCACAATCTCATCACTCAGAAAGAGATATTTAGTTATGTCTGTTATTTTTAAATGCAAGTGTATTTTCTTACAAAGTCACAATAATAGTGTATGTATTGTTTTTCATATGGATTTAAAAACTGTATGGTGAGTGTGGAGTATTCCATCAGATAAATTTATTATAATATATTTAACCAAACTTTAATTATTAGACAACTGGATGGGGGGTAAGGGAACAATTATAAGCAACACTAGAATAAATATGTCCTGGAATGTAAAATTTATTTTCTTAGGATAAAATCTTAGAAATAAAACTGCTAGGCCAAAGGATATATTTGTAGTTAGCTATTGCCAAATTGTTTCCTAAAAGGTTATATCCACTTACACTCAAAGCTTCTTAAACAGGCCTTTGCCCCTAATGCCACTAAATATAAACTCACCAATGTCCACCCATGGTTTTCAAGACAGGGAGCACCTGTTGGAGCAAACCAGCCCACAGAGCTCCACCATGTTCTGGGCTCTTCTGAACCAAAATCACACCACGTGGAAATGCACCATCAGCTGTTGGGCTCTGATGGACAATCCTGCAAATGCCTCAAGAGAACTGGTGGTTTTATTATTTGTCTCCAAGATCCAACCCTGAGCCACAGACACAGCCAAGGTAGAGAGCATGTCACTCTTAGAGAGTTTGAAACCAGTGCCACCCCTGGGACATGCTTCCAGAAAAGAGCCAGGCACTCCTCCGAGGGTTTGAAGAGTCTACTGTGCTCTTGGAGCAGCTGCTGCCTCTTAGCCACAGCTCTAGACAGCGGTTTAGTCTTCTTCCACCTTGTAAGTTTGCCTTTGTGATTAAAACTTTCATAAAGATTCACCTACTTAAAATTTCTGGGTTTTTTTTCCCCCTGCTGTAGTAAAGTTTTATTATTTATTTATTTATTTGCTTGTTCATTTATTTTTATTTCCCATTTCCACCCCTCCTGTTTGGCAACCATCAACTTGTTCTTTATATCAATAAGTATGTTTCTGTTTTTTGTTTGTTTATTCATTTTGGTTTTTTTAGATTACACAGATAAGTGAAATTATACAGTATTTGTCTTTCTCTGACTTATTTCACTTAGCCTAATACCCTCTAGTTGTCCACTCATGTTGTCTCAAATGGCAAGATTTCATTCTTTTTAATGCTGAATAATATTTCATTGTGTATATATACCACATCTTCTTTATCCATTCATCTATTGATGGACATATAAGTTGCTTCCTACTTTGGCTATTACCAGTAATGCTGCAGTGAACATAGAGGTGCATATGTCATTTAGAATTAGTGTTTGAATTTCTCTGGATAAATACCCAGAAGTGAAATTGCTGGATTGTATGACAGCTACGATTTTGATTTTTTAAGGAATCTTCATACTGTTTTCCATAGTGGCTGTGCCAATTTACAATCCCACCAAAAGTTTATGAGGGGTTCTTTTCTCCATATCCTTGCCAAAACTTATTATTTGTTGAATTATTAATGATAGCCATTCTAACAGGTATGAGGTGATATTGTTTTTTTAATTTGGATTTCCCTCATGGTTAATGATATTGAGCATCTTTTCATATGTCTGTTGGCCAACTATATGTCCTCTTGGGAGAAATGTCTATTCAGTTCCTCTGCCCATTTATTTTATTTTATTTATTTCTTTTTTTGGTGTTAAGTTATATGAATTTCTTATACATTTTGGATTTTAGCCTCTTATCAGATGTATCTCTTGTGAATATCTTCTCTCATTCGGTAGGTTCTCTTTTCATTTGTTGATGGTTTCCTTCTCTGTGCAAAACCTTTTTAGTTTTTGTAGTCCCACTTTGTTTTTTTCCCTTGCTTGAGGAGATATATCAAAAATATTGCTAAGTTCTATGTCAAAGAGTTTATTGCTTATGTTTTCTTCTAGATTTATGGTTTCAGGTCTAACATTTAAGTCTTTAATCTATTTTGAGCTTATTTTGGTATGTGGTGTAAGGAAGTGGTCCAGTTTTTTGTTTTTTGTTTGTTTGTTTGTTTTTGCATGTATCTGTCTAGTTTTGCCAACACCACTTATTGAAGAAACTGTCTTTACCCCATTGAGTATCTTTGCCTCCTTTGTTGTAGATTAATTGATCAAATAAGCAGGGATTTATTTCTGGGCTCTTTATTCTATTCTATTGCTCTATGCATCTGTTTATATGCCAGTACCACACTGCTTTCATTGTTGTAGCTTTGTAGTATAGTTTGATATCATGGAGCATGATACTTCTCATTTTATTCTTTCTCAGGTTTTTGTTTTGTTTTTGTTTTTTGTTTTGTTTTGTTTTGGCTATTTGGAATCTTGTGATTTAAATTCATAAAAACTCAAGTCCCATCTCTCCCATGATCCTGCCCCCACAACAGAGAGATCCAAAACAGAAAGTCTTTTTCACTTAACATGAGAGATAATGGTAATAGTGGTGGTAGTGAGTGGCAGCTGTGTCATGTTTCCAGTTTCCTAATTTGCCAAATAATGTAACTTAATTCCTCAGCACAGAGATTCTAACACAAGATTTTCATGCCTGAGAGACAAAATTCAATATTTCTGTTAATCATCCCCAGGGTGAGTGAGGAACAATTGTTCTCCCAGAGTTGAAGACAGGAACCTGAGATGATGAATACTATTTACTGAAAATGTTTTATACTCCTTTGATTGTAGACACTTCTGTGACCCCAGAATATAAAGTATACCTTTCCATTGCCAGAAGATTTTTATTCCCCATAAATTTTGAATGTGTGGTTTCTTCTACTTTACATCAAGTCCTTGATAAAATGAGAATTGAGAGTTTTAGAGGGTAAAGAACTGAAACTTACTACAGCACTTCGATCTTCATGAATGCACACAGATAGCACAGCACACACTGATTAAACTATCCCTAGCTCAAAAGATTTTTGCTAATTAATCAGTAACTTTAATTGTTTCATACTCAGGGAGCGTGCATTCCTGGGCAGTTAGAATGGAGCTGGGTACTGATATAGCTTGGGTGTTGTCCATTCATATCTCAGCGGGTATTTACTATTCCTATAAGAAATATGCTTCTTCAGACATAAAGTCTATATTCTGGAAAATAAGTGACTAAGTATATCTAGCATTCAGCAGTAGTGCTGTCAGCAGAGAAGATCCTCGATGGAATGTTTTGGCAGTGTCCTTGGTGACAGGGAGGTTTCTCTCATGGGACTTCTCTCTTAGTCACTTCCTGGATCACAAAGTCCAGCTGCTGCTTTGACAGCTCCTGACAAGTCCAAATCCCAGCAGAGTTTATCTCCTGCTACACTGTTCCCCATAATCTATCTCTTCCCACTACCCCATGATAAATGGAAAACCTCTCAGGAAAGCCACCCACACACCTTCAAAAAGCAACTTTGGTTTTGAAAGTCACCTGAACCTGAGTACTGTTTTGCTCTTTGGGGTTTCATTTTCAATTGAGTTTTAAGTATGCAAGTCTTCACTCATGTGATTTTAGAATATTCTAGAAGTCTAAAGAACAAAAAATTATATCCATTAGTTCACAAGGCTTCTCTGAGAATTAAATGAGATGAATGTAAAAATATTATGAGATCATTGGTGATATTATGAGATCATTAGTAGTATGTAGTACTACTAATGGCAACACCATGAAACAGCAGTCTCCAACCTTTTTGGCACCAGGAACTGGTGCTCCTATGAGAATCCAATGCCTAATGATCTGCGGTGGAGCTGAGGCGGTGATGCTAGCACAGGGGAGAGGCTGCAAATACAGATGAAGCTTTGCTCATTCACCAGCCACTCACCTCCTGCTGTGTGGCCCAGTTCCTAATAAGCCACAGACTGGTACCAGTTCAAAGTCCAGAGGTTGGGGAACCCTGATGTAAAACATTGAGCAGAAGTATCAGAAGTTGAGTACTTCCTTATATCTTTAGATAGTTCTAGGAAAGGAATTCAAATGTCCAAAAGTACAAAAGCCAAAATCCTGATGAGGATGTTTCCTATTCTACCTGTAACTTGTGTTTATCACTTTTCCTAATTTGCCATTCTAAGGAAACAATGGAGGAAGTAAATATCCGCCTACATTATAGAGCGTTGCTGTGTACACAAGAAAGGTATATTTCAAATGAAGAAAAAAAGCAGTCTTCACCAGCTCATATCCCTTCACTCTCACCACGTCAGGGCTTGGTACCTGACTTCCAAATGCAAGCTTGGCATTTCTTTGCGGCCTATCTTTGACAGCTGAAGTTAGCTGTGTCCACTTGTATAGTAGGTCAGCCAGCTGGGAGGGGGATTAACACCCCAGGTGCATTCCTTACCAATGACTCTTGAAAGTGGGTGTCTTTTTCCCTACCTCTAGGAAGTATGCATGCATTCTGCACTGATTCCCTGAGTTTCTCCAGCAGGATCACTCTCCAGTCACCCAAAGGAAGAACCACCTTCGAAAGAAAGGTCTCATCATTGGCTGCCTTCCCTTCTTTGTCTCCCTCTATCCATTTCCTCTCCATTTCCTTCACCTCCCAAACATTGACATGCTCTAAAGAGTAGAGAGAGATCTAGGTTTTGACAATGTACTATTTGTGCTAAAAACAGTGAAAATTACCTTACATGCCCATTGTGTCTACCAATATCAAGAAATTCTCTTCTGTATTTGACTAATTTATTAATAATCAGGTTGTGATATATATTTTGATTTGCTTACTAATGAGAATCTTCTGAATAAAAACATTCCTAAGCATTAATAAAACCTTACATTTGAGTAGCAGTTTACAGTTTATAATAAAGTTTAACATATATTTTCATTTAATTCATGAGAGGCAGAGAAGAAAAATTATTCAAATTCTAAGGTAGTATCATATAGTTCCTAAGTGTCAAAGTCAGTACTGGAAGTCAAATCTCCTAATTCTTGTCTTTTCACAACTTGGTAAAGCTTGGAGTCAAGTGAAGACAGCCACATCCATTTCTAACTACACTGAGGTAAAGAGGAGTTGAAGGCCTGTGGGAACAAGCAGTGACTCACTGCTTACCTTCCATTTTTTGAAATTAGTTTTCTCCTTTCTTTACCTTTCTGATGATGTTTCTTTTTCCTTTTTATCTAAGAGGGGGCAGACTAAAACCAACACAATTTTTTATTTAAAGTGATAATACATCCCCTCAAAGTTGGATAACTGGCTGACCATAGGGAAAATTAAAGATTGATCCTTACTTTACATCTTCTACTAAAATTAACTCCAGATAGATTAAAGAATCAAGTGAAATAAATAAAATTACAAAAGTGCTAGAAGTAAATGTTAGAAGTATTCACATACTCTTATGTTGAAGAGTAGTTTTTTAAACATGACTCCAAATAAACTAGAAGAAAAATATTGATAGATGTGATCACATAAAAATATTACATTTCTTGAAGAAAACAATAACTGAAATGAAGAATACCTTAGGAGAAATCAACAATAGAAGGAATTACAGGATTGAATCAGCATAGCAGAAAACATTCAATCAGAAGAGCAACAAGAAAAAAGAATCTAAAAAAAATGAGAATAGTTTAAGGGGCCTCTGTGACAACATCGAGTGTAACAACATTTGCATCATAGAGAAGGAGAAGAGAGAGAGCAAGGAATTGAAACCTATTTCAAGAAATAATGATAGAAAAATGTTCCTAACTTGGTGAAGAAAATAGCTTAGGAAGCTCAGAGAGTCCCAAACAAGATGAATCCAAAGAGGCCTAAAATAGCTAAGGTGGATCTAAAGAAATCCAAAACTCTACTTTGCAGGGACATGAGAATCCCATATGTTCATTGCAACATTATTTACAATCATCAAGATATGGAGGCTACCTAGGTGTCTATCAATGGATAAATGGATAAAAAAGAGTTGGCATATATATATATAGAATGGAATATTACTCAGCCATAAAAAATAAAAATAAAAAAGAAATCTTGCCATCTGAAACAACTTGGATGGACCCAGAGGGTATAGTATTGAGAGGAATAGGTCGGGCAGAGAAAGACAAATGCCACGTGATTTCATTTACATGTGGAATTTAAAGAACAAAATAAACAAAAAACAAAACAGAAACAAACTCGTAGATACAGAGAACATATCGATGGTTGCCAGAAAGAAGGGAGTTTGGGGCTGGGTGAAAAGGGGGAAGGGATTAAAAAATACAAATTGGTAGTTTCAAAATAGTTATGGGGATGTGAAGTATAGCATATGGAATGTAGTCAATAATATTGTTATAAATATGTACCATGTCAGATGGGTACTAGATTTATCAAGGTGATCATCTTATAAATTATATAAATGTCTAATCACTGTTGTACACCTGAAACTAATATTAAATGCCAACTGTAATTAAAAAATTATTTTAAAAAGAATATTACATTTCTGTATGGCAAGAAATGCACTGAACTTAATTAAAATAGAACACTGGGGAAATATTCATAACATAGAGAAAACTTTAATAGTCTTACAAATTAAAAGCTCTTGCAGATTAAAAAAAAATAGAAATACTCCAATAGTAAAATGGCCAAAGGACAAAATAATTAACAAAACAAAAATACAAATTGCTCCCAAGCATAAACTATTTTCAATCTAATTAGCAATCAAATAAATGTAAAATATAAAACATATTCTTCTTGTCAACAGTATTGACAAAGGTTGTTGAAATAATTAAATACATACATAAGTAATTGGATTACATATTGGTATCCTATTGGGAAAAGAAAATGGCGATTTGGCAACAGATACAATTTTTAAGTGTGCATTTTACTCCTAGGAATTTATTCTAATTAAGAAAGATATGGATAATAATTTAACCATAAGGTCTTCATACAGATTTGTTTCATTATGTGTATTATGTATTATTTATATATCATGAATATATGTAGTGTTCTTATAAGTTGGAAATAAAATGCACCCCTGAGACAGAAAACTGGCTGCATGCAGGTGAGGGATAAGAGACAGGAAGCTTGGTGGCTTGGGTTTTTCTGAGAAAAGCACTGATCAGGATAATATTGGTGCTTTAATGCTGCCTCATTGTGTCCAGACCTCCCTATCTTCAATTTGCTCAACAGGCTACCATCTTTATTCCAGTTCCATTTCCTGTCCCCTAACTTGTACATGTTTCTCCTGCTTTAACCTCTTAGTTAGCTAGAGTTTCCAAAACAAAACAGTACAAACTGGGTGGCTTAAACAATAAAAATTTTTCTCACAATTCTTGGAGCTAAAATTCTCAGACCAAGTTTCTTGCCAAGTGCATTTGTGGCAATAACTTTCTTTCTGGCTTATAGACAGCTGCCTTCTTCCTGTGTCCTCACATGGTCTCAGTGCGTGCATATGTGGAGAGAAAGAAAGAGAGAGAGAGAGAGAGAGAGAGAGAGAGAGAGAGAGAGGCATTCTCTGATATCTCTTAAAGGATATTAATCCTCCACTATTATGACTTCATTTAACCTGAATTACTTTTGTAAAGGCCCTATGTCCAAATGAATTCATCGCGGAGGTTAGGACTTCAACATATGGATTTGTGGAGGACACAAACATCCAGTCCATAACAACCTCCATCCAATATATATTCCACCTCTGGTGACTGAGGCCAACATGGTTTCACTGGGTAGGGACGAGAGAAACTACCATTAAAATCCTGCCTTTTCATCAAGACATGTCATGAGGGCCCCACCTGATAACAAAGCAATGAGGAGGATATCTAAGGTCACATCATAAACTTCCAGTGAACCAGAGGTGGTTTTTTGGCTGTCCTCAACCTCTCTCTGAGGGCTAATGTCCTCACTCAACTAGATGCCCTGAAACATGAACCACAGTTGCAATTTCATGGTGGCGCTGAGATGTAAATGTTGCCCAGATACACAAAAACTCACCTCTCCATCCCCTGTGTGCCTTGTGCAAAATGATAATTATGCATTTGAAGAAATCCAAGCCTAGGAGAAATGAAAGGGAATAGCTAAGATCTTATTCATGAGTAGAAGCCTTAACAAGGATTTAGTTTGGCCTTGATCTCAGATGTTGTTCTAACATCCCAGTTTCTCCAGCTTAACCAGCATAGTGTTGCCCTTTTAATAGGTAATTGGCAGGTAATTAGCCTTGCTAGTCATAAGTCTCAGACCTCTTTTCCAGAATATAATAAGATCTTAAAATGAACATAAGTAACAATTAGCCTTTGGTCTGGAGATTCTGAATTCCTAGATAGGAATAGGACCCAGAAATCTGTATTTTAAACAAACATACCAGGTGATTCCTATAATCAGGCAAACAGGAAATACAGTATTATAGAACAAGTATTTGCATTATATAGGACTTCACATTTCATTCCATTTTAGGTAGATTTGCCTAGAAAATCATACTATTATGAGCATCCAAACTAGTAATCTTTCTAATAGAGAATCCACATTTAAGTAAAGTTGTAATGGGGAATTACAGTAGAATGCTGGGCAGGATAAAGCTCCCGAACTACAATAGCAGGAGGAAATCTATTGGTGTTACACAGAGTGTCACCATGGTGCTGCCCACTTGTGGAAGCTTTTGTTGTTGTTGTTGTTGTTGTTGTTGTTGCTGCTGCTGCTGTTGTTGTTGTTTGGTTTTGGGGGTTTTTGCTTTGTTTTGTTTTGTTTTGTTACTGATTTCTCAATTAGAAAACAACTCCTCCCAACAAAGAAGAGTGGGGAGGTATCCAAGCTAATTCAGGATTAAAGAATGTGTGAACAAGCATTACAAGCAGAAGGAAGAACATGTGCAAAGGCACAAAGGGATAGCAAACATAGCTTAGGGGCACTGATGAGGATCCTGGATAGTGTGAGCAGAGAGTGTGACCACAGGGAAGCAGGTGCAAGTGAAGAGGTGGTGCTGGGAGGTTGGATAGGAGCCAGCTCCTAGGGACATCGTGATCCCTCCTGGTCACTGTGAGGCACTGGACTTAGCAAGAAAGAGGCATTTAGTGTTTCTGGGAAGGGGAATTTTAGTGGACTGATGGGGCCAGAAGTCAGATTACATTAGACTGAAGAGGGATGAGTAGGAGGTGAGAATGCATCAGCAGTTTGTGGAAATTTCTCTTTCATAAACTTGATTATGATGAAAAGGTAAAAGTACTTGGAGGACATATGGTTGAAGTAGATTGCTTTGTTTTGTTTTGATTTAAGAGGTAGAACAGAGAGTTTTGCATGCTGGGAAATAGTTGTTTTTTAGGGAGATGAAGGGCAGAGGGAGGATAATCAATGATACCGAAGAGGCATGAGACTAGGAAATGGACTTGGAGGCATCTTAAAGATATTTGACTTGAGAAAAGAGAAGGAGCCCTCTTCTCTTGAGCAAGAAATGAGGTGAGGGTAGGTGGACAGAGAGAAAAATGTGTGGGTAGAAATCTTAGGTAGTCTCTATTTTCTCAATGAATTAGGAGATAAGTTTGTGTGGGGGAGGAAGCTTGAAGAGAACGAGGAAATTGAGGGACAACTTGCCAAGTATTTATTGGTTTTCAGTGGCACTGACTCACATAACACATGGGTGAAGAAATAAAGAATAAAACTTGTGGATTCTTTTTCTTTTATTTTTTCTATTTTCTTCTATTTTTTTTCTCCTATTTTCATTTTCTATTTTCCAGTTGCCAAGACATGAGTTACTCATCCTTTTAGGTTTATAGCCTATTTGACTTTATCTCATCCAGTGGTTCTCAATTTGCATTATGCAGCAGAAGTATCTGGGCAGCTCTTTGCAATGCAGATGTCTGTATCTCTACCCTAGAGATTTGATCTTAGGTGGAGTCAGGCCTCAGACATTTTTGAAGCAGCGCAGCTGATTTCAATATGCAGCTGGGATGGAGAACCCCTGATCTTAGCCAGGCCCCATGAAAGAGTCCTTTCCGGTTTCTTGATGAAGAACAACTGGAAATGTATAAGAGATGGCCACTGAGACTCTTTTGACTTTGTTTTATATGTTTCCTTAACTATAGTAAATATATAGCTTTCATTATAAAGAGTCCTTTTCAACAAAACCTTTGGAATTTCTATAAGGTCTTGAGGTTAAAAATCTTTTTAAAATAATTTTTTACATAGATGGGGTGGGCTGGATGCACACATAGATCACAGGGAGATACATTGATACCTCAGACAATCACATCTGGCACTGGTCTCTCTTACCTCTAGAATTAACAGAGAGAGTAAGAAAAGGCACCAGGAGCAAGGCAGATTTTACTGGCTCGCATGTAGTTGGTAGTGGGTCCTAAGGACTGCACACACATGCACTCATGCACATGCACACACACACAGTTTCCACCTGGCAATGAAGAGTGAGTGTCCCAAATAAGGATGGTGGGGAAATGGAAACAAGAAGTATGTGACAGAAAGTGTAGAGTGTGCCTAACATGCCTTCCTCAGCTGTGTTTCAATCGTTGGAAGCAAAGGACCACTAAACTGTCTCCTTGTCTCAGATGAGGGATGCAGCCCAGGAACCCCAGCCCTCTGAATAAAATCGGCTGCTTTTGACCTTTGTGTCAGTCACCCCCGCTGCTGGTTGCCTAGCACAGGATGTGGTTGAAGCTTTTGCAATGACAATTCCTACCGTCTGTCTAGCCGTTATCATTTACACCCATTTTTCACAGCTCCTCTTGCCTTTGACCCTTAGCAAGGCTGACTCTTAGCATAGACTGACCCTTACTCTAGCTCAAGGAAGAGGAAACTGTCCTTTGCCTTCCTCTGTCCTTAATCATATTTTGCTGCCTGCTGCAGGCTTTCTTTGCAACATGTTTTCCCAAATGTTGTACATTAAAAGTTCTGCTTTTACCTCAGGGACATTGAAAGTCTGTATCCAGATAGCTTATGGGAGTTGCCACCATGGTGTTACCCTGTGACCTGGCACAATAGATGTTGGATATGTTCTTAAGACAGTCGAAAAGGAGGAAGGTGAGCAAGCCGACTTGTCAGGTTTCTCATCATTGAAACTGCCATCCCACATGTGATGATAAGAGGCACTCTGCTGCCATCATTCAGCCATGCTTTCACTGGCTCCATCCTGATTTCATCCAGGAGTCAGTCACACGGCAAGCAAGGTGAATGCTGGATCCTGCCCTGTCTGACCCTATTATCACTCACTTTTGTCATTAGAGGTCAGTCTTTTGTGAGCAACCACAGATTAGAGTTGCAGTGGGTGCTACAATAACTGAGAAGCCAACGAGTCCAGGGAGCAGGTGGGTTGGATGGACAATCTACCATAACTAAGGGCCTGAAATTTGGAGAACCCTCGAGCATCTTCTCCAGGGTCAGCTGATGCATTGTCGTTCTGTTGTTGCTATTTATCTTTGCTTTGTTGTTGAGTTCTCAGTGAACTCAACCACCAAAGTGGATGTCTGTGAGTTTCATGCCTCCAGTACAAAATGGTGATGTAAAGGAAAGAGTGTGGGATTCGGGCTCAGCAGACAGGCTGGAAGACTAGTCCTGTTCCAGACTGGTGCTATAATCATGGGCAGATTTCCTAACCTGGCCAAAAAAAAAAAAAAAAAAAAAAATTACCTGGCCCACGTCTAGCCCTGAGATAAAAAGGGCAAAAGAGACTCACATCGGATGCAGTTCTCTCTGCCAAAGTAGAAGTCATCCAGGAATTTGAGTCAAAGCTCTGCCTGGTACTGAAGAAGGCGTGTTTGCCTGGAATGCGCTCTGTGCTCCATGCACCAAGAGAAGCCGCCACAGCTCCGGAGGAGGCTTGGCAAGAGTCAGGAATGACACTGACCTTATCTTTTTCAGAAACAGACCTAACTGTGGGTCCCACTGGCCCTATTTTATAGACTAAGAGGCTCAGGCTCAGAAAGTTTAAGCAATTTGCCAAGATACAAAGCCAGATCTTCTGATTTCACAGTACATGCAATTCCCCTCCAGCAGTCACCAACCTTTTCGGCACCAGGGACCAATGCCTGATGATCTGAGGTGGAGCTGAGGCAGTGATGCTAGTGCTGGGGAGTGGCTGCAAATGCAGATGAAGCTTTGCTCCTGGGCCAGTCACCTCCTGTTGTGCAGGCCCGTTTCTAACAGACCACAGACCATACCAGTTGTTGGCCCAGGGGTTGGGGGCCACTACCCTATACCATGCTGGCATTAGATTATGAAACTGGGACAAAAACTGGAAAGACCAAGCTGGAGGGGTACGTTAAAGGAAGTCGTACGGACTAGTTTTGGCAAGATAATGGCCTTTTTAAAAGAACATCCCTCTGCCTCTAAATCTGACCTGCTTCTGACCTTGGACCAGGAGAAGCTGGGGCTGCAGAGAAAGATGACAGCTAATAGATAGGGTCAGCTGACAGGTGAATATTTTAAGTCCTAATTATCCACATTGTAGTTGAGCTGTCAATTGTTCCAAAAATCCAAGAGCTAATGTCCCTTTTGTCTGAAAACACTGCAGAATAATTAAAAGCTGGATAAAGTCTTTACTTGGCAAGTGCCAAACACTGTGCCTCAAGTCAAAGGAAAGGGATATTTAAAACAGAGGCAGCTAATCGCTGTCCAGGGAAGCTATTCTCTGGCCTTAGACTTCATTTTCTTCTTTTGGTAGTTTCATTTGCACACTCACAAAAATGGAGAGAAATCTAAAATTAAACACTGATTACATAGCAAGAAAATGTGAGGCTCCCTGAACTTCCTTTTGTCCTGCTTCCTCCCATTAAATTCTTTTATGTAAATTGCTTCCTCCCTGTGTCTCAGGCATAATAAATATTCATTGAAGAAAGGAAAAAAAGAAATGACACAAGCGGGAGATGAACTAAAATGTAAAGATTTTCAAACCTCACTCTCAGTAGCATCATGTGTTTTATTGCTAAAGGTTAATGGGAAATTGATCCACTAATCAATCAATGGAAGACTTCCAGAAAAGGCTTAGCTACTCATCTTCTTGGTGAAAACTAAGGAAGCCAGTTACTCTCCTGTCTCCAAAGTTTCTTCAGGGTAAATGGATTCAGTTTGACCTAAGGATTCAAAAAAGTGACACCATCACCTATGGGCAAAGCACCTCTTTGGGTATGTAAAATAATTAAAGAGAAAAAAAGAAACCTCTGGATACAGGTGGCAACTACTATTTAACTAGGAGAATCATGTCGAAGGACCACATCTGCACTTCCTCGTTCAGGGCCGTGAAATAACCCTCGAACTCTTATAACCAGAACAATTTAAACTTCTATGACCAGAGCTTATGATGTGGCCACTTATAAATAAACATGTGTACCATTTATTGAATACTTGGCAGGTGCCAGACACTGTGCCAATCTCATTTAATCTCAACAATGACCTCGAGTTCAAGGTACTATTACTCCATTTAGTAGAGGAGTGAACTGAGACTCAGAGAGTAAGCCCCAAAGTTACACATCCAGTCCTCACAAAAGAATTACACACATTGTATTAACCATGTGTTTCCGATGCTCAGACATGGGAGAAGAGGGATGTTACTGATCCTTGAGGGACAGCCCCTCCCAGATTAGCTAATTTCTAGAGATAGTGACTGGCTTGTGAGCATGTGCCTTTTGTTTGCTAACTAACCAATCCAGAGTCCACATCCCCACCACCTCCTCTGTGGCCCTCATAATCAGGGCCAGTATCCCCTGCCCTAATTACCTTGGGGCCACAAACCAGGCAACTGGGGACAGCTCCTACACCTGAGCCCAGTGAAAAGATTCAAACTGGCCAATTCTAATGTCACCACTGGGGTGAGGCAAAATCCGGTATTGCCCAGCAGTGTGGGGGAGGAGAAGATGAACAGTGGTCGATGGTGTGTGCTGTTCCTCGGCGCTTCCTCACCGACAGCAAAGAATTACAGGTAAGTGAGATTTAGAAAAAGTAAGATTTATTGAAAGTACCTTTTAGAAGGACATGGGCCGCACTAAGGAAGGCTGCAGCCCTGTGGAATTTGGGAGGTGAAGAGATAAGACAGCACACCCCAAAAGGAGGAGCGTGTTTCTAGCCAGGAAAGCTGTAACAATGCTGAGATGGAAAGGTCTGTATATATTTGGGCCCTGATGGGAGGGCCTAGATGATCCATATGTGAGATAACCTTGACCGACAGTTGCCTGCTATATAAATAAAACTTTGCCTACTGCACATGTGCTTACCCAGAATTTAGTCTGTTATAATTAAATTCATAAACTTCTAGGCAGAGTCATGATCTTATAATGGTATAATGAGGCTATAGCTATGGGCAGTACTTTAAGAGCATGCGTTTGTAGCTGGTTTCCCTAGCAGCCTTTATGGCCTTTGTGCTCTAGGATTGAGGTAATTTATAACCGTAAAAAGGAGATGTATCTGGGAGGTCCTTAAGGAATGTCTTTAAGGGAAGTTTCTATGGTTACAGAGCTGGGCCCCTATTCCTTTGTTCCCTGTTGCTCATGTCTGACTAGCTACCTAACACTAACCCTGATCACTTTGCTTTACCTGTTCCTTCCGCAAAAAAAAAACAAAAAAAAACCCACACAATAAAAGGTCCTTGTATCCCATTTCCCCCTCCCTCTGCATTCTCACCTACTCTGATGCTTCTCTCATGTTCACCCCGCCCCCTCCCGCCACACACACACACACACACACTCCACTGAGATCTGTGAATTTAACAAGCTACCTTTTCAATGGCTGTTGTCTCTTGATCTGCTGGTCTCGCCATACTTAGATAATAATAAGACCTACATTCTAATATACACATCCAGGGCTGCCCCTGCACTAACCTGAATCAAGAAAGCAGAACCTCAAGGGCAGGGGAACAGCACACCTTACTTATTAGTAGTATTGGTGTATTCAAAGACAAACCAAGGCCCCAAGAGTAGATTTCAAGGGCATGAAGAGGAAGAACAGCTAGTCTAAGTCACTAATCCTCTCTGAGACCCAGGTAGCTTCCATCCGTTTCCTGCTCAGTTTTGATGGCTTTGTGTTGATTGGAGGAGAGTGTAAAGATATCTGGGGGAACTGGATCTGCACATACATAAAAAGGGGGTTAGAAAAGGTTGTGAACACCAGACTGAAACAAAGTCTTACTTCCTCTCTGGTGGGTGGGCATGCACACTTCCTCCAGAAAATGTTCTTCCATGTAGATGGGTGCTTTTAAATTAGGGGTAAAGTTAGCTACCTGGAGACAACTGACCAAAGCATGCTTATAACAGATAATCCAAAGACTTCAGTTAAAAACAGTAATTAATCACCAAAATAACTTGATTAAGCCTGTTTCTCCCGCTCCCCACCCCACCCCCACACTGTTCTGGGCCAACACATGTAGGACTGTGCATTTTCTGGAGACATTCTCACCCCAACACCACATCTAAGAAAAGCAGCTCACACCCAAGTAAGCTTAACGCTTCAGCAGAGCCCTCATCCTACTCATCCTCTCTTGCTTTGAGTGAATAGAAGAATGCCATGTAATGCTCTAAAATCCAGACACTGTAACACCACCCAAACCCCACATCTTCTTTCAAAAGCATACTTTTCAAAGGAGTCTGAGTCACCCCGCTTCCAACAATCTCTCACACAGTTAATAGAACTTGGCTATTGTCCATGGTTGACAAAGGGTAGTCACTGTCAGCAGGAGTTTCCATTATTTGAACTTAGGTAATTGAAATGTCTTTTGAGAATTATAGAGTGGCCATCTCTGCAATAGGGCACGCAGAAATGAAAATTTGCATTTGCAAGGCTTTCAAAAGAGGATAGACTATAGCAGGCCAGAAAAAAATGGTTGGGATTATTCTTTTTGATAAAAATCTGCTCCTTATCTGTGAATGGTGGTGGTATTACTTCTGTAAATATTAGCCTGCCCTAAGCCCCACCTGAATGCCTTTCTCCCCCTGCCCCTACACAGGCTTTCACCTGTGGGGAACCCCAGACTTAAGTACATCCAACTGCCTACATTATAATTCTAATGTAGGGAGGAGGCAAGATAATTAAAATGTTAATCAAACCACTACAATATGCTGATCAGGCCAGGAAGACACCTTCAAAACAAAAGATTTCTGCTGGGATTGCTAATAGCCCATTTCCCACACCTGAGAAACAGGAACCAGGAGTCATTCCCTAAAGCTAAAACCTTGGGGAACCTATAGATTAAAGGCTGGGAACTGCCAGCAGGGCTTTCACTCCACAGATTCTTACCTTTTCACACTATATATTCTTCCCCTTCCTCACTATATGTCCATATCAAAGGAAATGGGAACTAAAAAATGACATATAAACTCAATTCCCTGACCACTTCTCTCTTGATGTCCCTTTCACTGTCTCTGAGAGCAGACCACACTCTGTCTGTGGAGTGTTAACCCCTTTTTTAGTAAACTTTCTTTCGACTCTCACTTTGGCGTGTGTGTTGAATTCTTTCCACACCCTTTGCCAAAGGACCCTCTTCCCTTGATGCACGGGTTGGTCATCCTGCCTCCCCTCTACCCCACCCGTCCTTGAGGAAATTTGCCCTGTCCTGTATCAGTTTCACTTAGATATCAACCAGGCACTTTGTCAAATATGCCCAAATCTAAACAGTGTCTCAATTTCAGTAACTCTTAACACTATCTACCTCATTGCTCAGGCCAAAACCCTGTGAGTCACCTTTAGTTCCTTCAGCCAGTCCTTTCAGTTCTACCTCCTACATACGTCATGTTTGTGACTTCGCTGCTCCCACTCCCACTCCCACATCAGGCTATCTGTCCTTCTCCTGGGCTACCTAAATGTGCTCCCTGCGTCAGCTCTGATTCTCTTATAAATCATTCTTCACATTGTGGTCAGAGAAATTTTTTTTAACGCATCAGATAGATCACTCCTGTCAAAAATATTTTTTATTAAAAACAAATGTTAGAGACGCTTATTACAATGAATGTGTTAGTCATTTATCTCAATCAGACCTGAAGAGAGAAAGCCAAAGCCTTGATACTTTCTTAGAAAAATTTTTAAAAAATTTTAAAGGAGGAATTATAAGTCCCTTAGGAATTATTAATAGTAGGCTGGGTGTAATTTTCTATGCCAATCAATTAATATGCTGCTTCAGAATTGACGGTTTCATTCTAAAGGAGATGGTATTATACTTAGAGTTCTTATGTCTCTAGAATCATTCTTACAAAGTAGCCAGGATGTTTTCATAATACCAAATATAAAACAAAATCTGACACACTGGGGCCTTCACCCAACATGCCTTAGTGTTCTATTCTAAGGATCTCCAAGTCCAGTGGCCTATAAACATTGCTAGCCTGTCTCTTTAACAATTAGCTGTAAAAGGTTTATAGCGCAGGGCTTGTCTCCCCCAGACAACTGAGTCATCAGTCTTACCTTCCCAAGGTTCTTTGCTCACTGTTTATTAGAGGCCTGCAGTTTCTGGCTTCAGCATAATTTTTAATAACTACTTTAATAGCTCCATCAAAATGATAGGTTTTAGAGTTCCATTTCTACAATAAAGAATATGGGATTTATGATTCTCTGTGACCACGTTACTACACTGCTTAAAGCCACAGTATAGTTTCACTTTGTTTCTAAAATGCCTCATCCTGAAGTCAAGGCCCCAGAAGGGTGCCCTCAGCCACCCTCCCCCAGCCACTCAACCTCCTTGACCTTCAGGCCTCACACTAAACAGTACTTCTGAACGATCAGCAAAGAATGTGTTCAGCTGCAAGCAACAACAACAACAGACTAGCTGTACCATTAAACAAAATTAAAATTTCATTTTTCTTTCATGAGAAAGTCATGACATCACCAGGGACCCAGCCCTGAAGGGCCCTCTGCTCTGTCAGACTTTCATCTTCAGGCTTGTTGTTTTGTGATCTAATAGAGAGAGGCTTTTGCTAGTCAGATTTGAAGCAGAAAAAATGGAGGGAAAGGCAAAGGCTTTCTCCTCACAGGCAGGAACAGAGGCCTTACCCAGCAGCAGACTCCCCCTTGAATCTCATTGGGTCTAGTGTCTACTTGGCAACTGCTTGCCAAGAAGAATGAGATGACCATAACTGCTTTAGACCAGTCATGATGCACCCCTAGAGTTGGGGTAGAGGCTACCTTCTCACAATCAAGAAATCCCCATATGCCTCCTGAATGCCAGGTTCTGAAAGAGGAAAGGAGAAGAGTGGACGGGCACTAGACAGTTCTGGCCACATCCCTGCCTCTTTATTTTCTCTCTGGTCACCCTATGTATGCACTTTATTGCAGCAGCCATAATCTGTAAATCCTTGTATATTTATAATTTACTTATCTATTATTACCTTTCTCCCCACATGAGGATGGGAATCTTGTTGGTCTTGTTCACATATGTATCCCCAGTGCCTCGCAACAAATAAATGTTTTTTTTTTTAATCTATAAATAAAAATTCCTGCTGCCATTTATGGCCAGGCACTACACATCAGCTACTTTGCATATGTTAGGGCATTTCATATTTAAAACTTCCCTGTGTGATCTGTAGTAGTCACTCCAACTAACAATAGGAAAACCAGGTTTAGGAGAGGTCAAAGATTTGTGAAGACTTCACAGTGGTGGAGCTTGGCTTGAGCTCCATTATTCAAATTGCAGACCTAAGCGATTCTTAGGTCACCAAGTGTCATCACTCCATGGATGCAGCAGCTGCCTGCTTTGCGTCTGCTCTGCCAACTGTTTTCAGAGAAGCTGTAGGAGACCCTTTTGTGTAAGCTTTTCTCACTTTGTGCCCCAACCCACCAGAGCCCACTTGCTGTATACAGGTGCAGCCTGGAAGCACAGGCGAGTTATCTCCAGGAGGAACCCTCAACAAATGGACATGGGAGCTGCTTGATAAAGTCTATAGCCTTTGTACTTCAGGTGGACAGTTCTGTCATTCTGTATGCTCCTCAGTGTACCAGCAGAAGAGAGCTCTCCCTCCACTGCCTATATTGTCCATTGCCCTCTCTTGCAGACAGAAAAATGGCCCTCAAAGATATCCACATCCTGAGAGATGAGACGGCGGACTAAGTAAAAGCAGGGTTCACTTCCTCTCAGATCTGTATTGAAATTATGGCCAAATTATAAAATAATCAACGTAGAGAATCACCTGAAGTTCAGCTGCTCATAACGCATACATCTGATAATATAAAGGAGTCACATCAAAGCCAGTAGGAGGAGCAAAGTCCCAAACTGAGCTGGATTTGTACCCATGTGTGGTAGAGGAACACAGGGAGAGAGAGCCAGATTGCAGAGGCTCCCCTGCAGGAGAGAGGCGTCCTGGACACATTTGGGAGCCCAAGGTCCTAGCCCCAAAACTCTGACTATAAAAATCAGAGGGGATTCAGGCCTCTGGGTGAGATGGAAGGAAACTGAAATCCAAGGCGTCCCTTTCAAGGACCTACACACAGGCTCTCTCACCTGTGGACACTCACCCAGGGTACCAGGGGTGGGTCAGAGGCTTGCGCAAGATTTGGAAAAGACTGCATTACCTGGCGCCAGAAGGAGGGCGGGACCGGCAGTTACCATTATGCCTTAGTCAGAGGCCTCCCTACGGGGAAATCTACAGATGAGCCAGCTTGCCAAGCCCATCCCTACTGCGTTTGGAAGTCATACTGACCTGAGATCAGCTCACCCCACTCGATGTGCAGATTGCTCAGGGCTTTTGTTGCCGGGTGGCTGCCACACCCTGCACCTTTTCAGGGCCAAACAATTGCAGCAGGCAGCTGTGAGGGTGCATTCCAGAGACAGTTTCAGGCAGATCCCTGCTGCCAACCTGAACTTAGGTGGATCTCGGGAATCTGTGGGCCAGTTTCAGACAACACTTGGTCTTGCTGGAATCTGTGACTTTTGTGGGAATGCACAAGTGGTTACTGAAGTTGCAACAAGACTGAGGCGGTATTGACCTGATGGCCATTGTCTCCCTAAGACCCCACCATAACCAACCAACAAATTGCCCTGGTGGCCCATTGACAGACACACTACTGCCACTTCCCTGCCCCTCCACTGGGTCTCACACAGTCTACACAGGCAACAAACTTTGGATAGTACAATGCGGGCTCTGCATGGAAATCAGTTCCAGGCAGACTCTGCTGTCTGCAAGAACTGCAATATTGCATCCAGGGAGCTCAGGGGTCTGTGGGACCACCCCAGGTGGCAGCTGGTCTCGCTGTAATCTCTGACTACAGCAGGAACTCGCAGGCACAGAAGTTGCAGCAAAACTGAGGCTGTGTTGGCCTGTTGGCCCTTGTCTCCCTGAGATCCCGCTTCAGCCAAGCAACAAATTACCTGTGGCCCATTGACAGGCAGCCTCCCCACCTCTGCCCTTCTCTGAGGTTGTGCATTCTGTGCAGATAGCAGACCTTGGCTTACTCAGCACCTTTCGGGGAAAACAGTGGTGGGGAGACCACTGCTGCCTGTAGTAGCTGCAATAACTTTGGGGGGTAGCAAGGGTCTGTGGGATCGCCCCAGGCAGCAGCTTGTCTCCATGGAATCTGTGACTGAGGTTACAACATGCAGACACAGAAATTGCAGAAAACTGAGACTATATTGGCCTGCTAGCCCTTGACTATCTAAGACCTTGCCCCATCCGATCCACAAAGTGCCTGCAGCATATTGACAGGCAGCTGCCCCTGTCCTGCCCCCACCCAGGGTGGCACATTCTGCACAGTCAACAAACCTCAGCTGGTGAAGTGAGCAAAGTTCAGGGAATATAGTGATGAGAAGATCACTGCTGCCAGCATGAGATACAATATCTGTTGGGCAGATCTCTGGGGTTTTGTGGGCCCATCACAAATGGCAGTAGATCTCTCAGTGATATGTGATTTTTGTGGGAGCCTGCAGCAGCAAATCTGGTGCTGTATAGGCCTGATGGCCCCATGCCTCACTGAAACAATTTCCCACCTAACCCACAAATTGCCTGTGGCAAGCCTGCTCTCAGGCAACCCAGTTCCATCCTGTGATTTCCTTAGGTCACAAATTCAACAGCAAACAAAGCATCAGTTCATGTGGCCCACGCAAATCCCATTCACCCAGGAGAAGCTCATGCCTGTGAGCTTCAGAAATTCTTAAACCGAGCTCAAGTGTTTGCAGGCCCGAGATGAGCAGCAGCTGGCCTTGCTATGACCTGAAACTTGTACAGGAAGTCACAGAGACAGGGCTGGCATGTAACAGACACTGCAGCGGCAGAAGGAAATTTGCTCAACAGATCCAGGTGACTACCTGGGTCTCTGCACCACCCAACATACATTTCATCCAAAGGGTCTTCCAGTTTCAGAGACTTATGCGCAACTGACAGTGTCAGGCCTTGAAGAGCACTGGTCCCTCTGCTAAACTGCCCTAGGTCAGGGACAGGGTATAACCAACTGCTGCCTAAATTATTGTCTCTTCCACTTACCTATAGATCCAACATAGGCAACTACCTTCTGCAGATTGCTTTGTAGCTCCCACCGGGTAGCCCTAGCCATCAAAGGCAGCGACTGATCTTGGCCTATAGCGGAGCCCTCCCAAGGGGCCACAAAACCAACACACTCGAAGGGTGGCATTAGACCACAACAGAGTAACTTTTGTCTGGTCCCATTAGCGATACACATAAAGGGTGGTCTCAACAAGTACACAAGCCTGCTAGGGCAAATCCCACTCGGTGGGGTCACCCCCACACAGCAACTCTTACCCTATGGGTGCAGCCAATTCCCACAATTAGTCAGCCTGAGCATTAATCCCATCCACTGATGTACTAACACCAATAAGGTCTTAGTTACAACAGATCACACATAACTCATACAAAGTTCATGTCCAGAGCCCCTGGCACAGGACGCCTTCCACTGTGGGCCATCTGGCCAAGGCTGAGAGACGAAACAAATACTCCCAAGACATAGAAACGAATACAGAGAAGCTAATAAAATGAGAAAACAAAGATGCCACAAATAAAACAGCAAGGGAAAACTCCAGAAAATAAGCTCAATGAAATGGAGACAAGCAACCTACCAGAGACAGTGTTCAAAATAATGGTTATAAGTATGCTCAATGAACTTAGGGGAAGAATGGATAAGCTCAATGAGAACCTCAGCAGAGAGATAATAAGCATAAAAAAGGACATCGAAACCACAAAAAAGAACCAGACAGAAATGAAGAATACAATAATGGAAATAAAGAATACATTAGAAGAATTCAATAATAGATTAGAAAAAGCAGATTGAATCAGCAAACTGGCAAAGTAGCAGAAAACACCCAATCAGAATGACAAAAAGAAAAAAAAATTTTTTTAAATGAGGATAGTTTAAGAGGCCTCTAGAATAACACAAAGCATAACAATATATTCACATCATAGGAGTATCCAAAGGATAAGAGTGAGAACAAGGGATTGAGAATCTATTTGAAGAAATAATAATGGAAAACTTCCCTAACCTGGCAAGAAATTGGACTTCTAAGTCCAGGAAGCACAGAGTTCCAAACAAGAGGAATTCAAACAGACCCACACCAAGACACATCATAATTAAAATGCCAAAAATCAAAGAAAAGAGAGAATCTTAAAAACAGCAAAAGAAAGACAGCTACTTAAAAGGCTACCCCTATAAGAATGTCTGCTGACTTTTTATCAGAAACTTTGCAGGCCAGAAGGGACTGGCAAGAAATATTCAAAGTTATGAAAAACAAAAATTTACAACTATGAATATTCTACCCAGCAGGGCTTTTGATTAAAATAGAAGGTAAGATAAAGAGCTTCCCATATAGGGAAAAGCTTAAGGAATTCATCACCAACAAGCCAGTATTAGGAGAAATGTTAAAGAGACTTATGTAAAAAAAAGGGGGGAGTAAAAAAAGAAGAAAAACAAATATGAATAATAAATGGCATTAACTATGTACCTATCAAAAATCACTTTAAATGTAAATGGATTAAATGCTCCAATCAAAAGACACAGGGTAGCAGAATGGATAAAAAAACAAGCCCTATGCATATGCTGTCTACAAGAAACACATTTCAGATTAAGTGACACTCACTGACTATAAAAGTAAAGGTTTGGAAAAAGATATTTCACACAAATTGAAAGAAAAAAAAGCTGGAGTAGCAAAACTTATATGAGACAAAATAGACTTTAAAATAAAGGCTATAATAAGAAAAAAGAACATTATATAATGATAAAGGGATCAATAATCAAGAGGACATAACCCTACTAAACATATATGGACCCAACATAGAAGTACCTACCATACATAAAGCAATTATTGACTGACACAAAAGGAGAGATTAATAGTAATACACTCATAGTAAGAGACTTCAATACCCCCATTGACATCAACGAACAGATCTTCCAGACAAAAAGTCAACAAGGAAACAATGGGCTAAAAGACACACTATACCAGATGATTTAATAGATACTTTCAGAGTATTTCACCCCAAAGCAGCAAAATATACATTCTTTTCACGTGCACATGGAACAGTTTCCAGGATAGACTACGTGTTAGGACACAAACACAAGTCTCAATAAATTTAAGAAGATTGAAATAGCAACCATTTTCTCTAATTACAATGGTATGAAACTGGAAATCAACCACAAGGAAAAAAAAACTAGAAATACACAAACACATGGAGGCTAAATAACATGCTAGCAAACAATGAATGGGTTAACAATGAGATCGAGAAAGAAATCAAAAGATACCTAGAAACAAATGAAAATGAAAACACAATGACTCAAAATCTATGGGACATAGTGAAAGCAGTCCTAAGAGGAAAATTTATAACAAATAGACCTACCTCAAAAAACAAGAAAAAGCTCAAATAAACAATCTAAGCTTACACTTAAAAGAACTAGAAAAAGAACAGCAAACAAAGCCCAAAGTGAGTAGAAGAAAGGAAATAATAAAGATCAGAGCAGAAATAAATAAAATAGAGTCTAGGAAAAAAAATGCAAAAGATGAATGAAAACAGACCTGGTTCTGTGAAAAGATAAACAAAATTGACAGACCTTTAGCCAGACTCATAAAGGAAAAAAGAGAGAGGACTCAAATAAATAAAATCAGAAATAAAAGAGGAGAAATAACTATGGACTCCACAGAAATACAAAAGGTCATAAGAAAATACTATAAGCGATTTTACACCCATGAATTAGACAATCTGGAAGAAATGTACACATTCCTAGAAACATACAATCTACCAAGACTGAGTCAAGAAGAAACAGAAAATCTGAACCTACCGATTACCACCAATGAAATGAAATCAGTAATCAAAAACCTCCTTGAAAACCAAAATCCTGGACCATGTGGCTTCATAGGTGAATTTTACCTAACATTCAAAGAAGAATTAACACCTATTAATTCAAACTATTCAAAAAAATTCAAGAAGAAGGAAATCTCCCTAACTCCTTTTATGAGGTCAGGATTACTTTGATTTCAAGACCACACAAAGACATCACACACACACAAAAACTATAGGCCAATATCTCTTATGAATACTGATGCAAAAAATACTCAACAAAATATTAGCAAACCAAATTCAGCAATTTATCAAAAATATCATACACCATGATCAAGTTGGATTTATTTCTGGGACATAAGATTGTTACAATATTCGTACATCAATTAATGTGATATATCACATTAACAAAACAAAAGACAAAAACCATATGATCATATCAATAAATACAGAAAAAGTGTTCAATAAAATTCAGCATCCATTTATGATAAAAACTCTCAGCAAAGAGGGAATAGAGGGAACATACCTCAACATATAAAGACCATATATGACAAACATACAGCTAACATCATAAAAAAAAAAAATGAGGAAAAGCTAAAAGGGTTTTCCTTAAGGTCAGGAATAAGACAAGGATGCCCGCTTTCACCACTTCTGTTCAACATTGTAATGAAGGCCTAGACACAGTGATAAGACAAGAAAGAAAAATAAAAGGTGTTTGAATTGGAAAGGAAGTAGTAAAACTGGTTTTTTGTAGATGACATACTACAGATTCCACCAAAAAACTATTAGAAATGATCAATAAATTCAGTAAAGTAGCAGGATATAAAATTAATATTCAGAAGTCAGTATCACTTCTATACTCCAATGATGAACTTTCAGAAAGAGAAATTAAAAACAATCTCATTTACAATTACACAAAAAACAGTAAAGTACCTCAGAATCAAATGAACCAAAGAGGTAAAAGATCTATCCTGAGAAAATTATAAGTCATTGACAAAAGAAATTGAAGAAGATACAAATAAATGGAAACATCAATTGTGCTCATGGGTAGAAAGAATCAATATCATTAAAATGGCCATATTGCCCAATGCAATGTATAGATTTAGTGCAATCTTTATCAAAATGTCATTTGCACTTTTCAGAGCGATAAAACAAATGATTGTAAAATTTGTATGGAACCATGAAAGACCCCAAATAGCCACAACAATCTTGAGGGAGAACAAAGTTGGAGGTATGACACTACCTGATATCAAACTATACAACAAGACTACTGTAATCAAAACAGCCTGGTACTGGCGTAAAAACAGATACATTGCCCAATGGAACAGAATAAAGAGCCCAGAAACAAATCCATGCCTATATGCTCACTTATATGACAAAGGAGGTAAGAATACATAATGGGGTAAAGACAGTCTCTTTAATAAACGGTGCTGGGAAAATTGGACAGATACTTAAAATGAATTAAAGGCTAAATGTATGATCTGAAACCATAAAACTTCTAGAAGAAAATATAGGCAGAATCTCTCTGATATTGCTACTAGTAATTTCTTTTTGGATATATCTCCTTGGGCAAGGGAAACAAAAGAAAAAACTGAAAAGTTATTTACAGCAAAGGAAACCATCATCAAAACAAAAAGACAACTGACTAATGGGAGAAGATATTCACTTATGATACATCTGATAAGAGGTTAATATCTAAAACATATGAAGGACTCATACAACTCAACAATAAAAAACAATTTTATTAAAAAATAAGCAGAAGTCCTGAACAGACATTTCTCCAAAGAGGAAATACGGATGGCCAACAGATATCTGAAAAGATGCTCAAGGTCACTAATCATCAGAAAAATGCAAATTAAAACTATAATTAGATATCACCTCATACCTGGCTATCATCAATAACTCAAAGAACAATAAGTGTTGGTAAGGATGTGAAGAAAAGGGAACTCTTATACATCATTGGTGGGGTTGCAAATTGGTACAACCAATATAAAAAATGGTCTGGAGGTTTCTCAAAATATTAAAAATAAATATATATTTTGACTCAGCTATTGCACTTCTGGTTATTCATTCAAAGAAAACCAAAACAATAATTCGTAAAGATCTATGCACCCCTATGTTCATGGCAGCACAATTTACAATAGCCAAGATGTGAAAGCAATCTAAATGCCCATCAACAGATAATTAGATAAAGAAGTAATGGTTCATATATACAATGAAATATTACTCACCTATTTAAAAAATGAAATCTTACCATTTGAAACAACATGGATGGACCTAGAGGTTATTATACTGAGTGAAAATAAGTCAGACAAAGATAAATACCACATAATTTCATTCATATGTGGAATTTAAGAAATAAAAGGAACAAACTTATCAAAAACAGACTCATGAATAGAGAGGACAATCTAGTGATGGCCAGAGGGGATGGAGGTTAGGGGACTGGGAGAATAGGGTGAAGAAGTTCAAATTAGTAGTTGATAGATGATTATGGGGATGAGGAACACGGCATAGGAAATGCAGTCTGCATTAATGTAAGTGCTAGGTGTAGAATAAGAGGAGAGAAAAAGCAATCAGGGAGATTGTTTTATAAGTTATATAAATGTAATCAATGTACTATATACTTGAAACTAAAATTATGTGTGTGTGTGTGTGTGTGTGTGTGTGTGTGTGTGTGTATACACACATACATATAAAGATGTCCACATCCTAAGCCCAGAACCTGTTCATGTTACCTTTTCTGGCAAAAGGGAGTTTGAAGATGAGATTAATTGAAGGGCCTTAAGTTAGGAAGAATAACCTGGAATATCTAGGTGGACCCATTCTAATGCATGAGTCTTTAAAAGCAGAGAATTCTTCCCAGATGTGGTTAGGAAGAGCTGTGGTGACAGAAAAAGGGTCAGAGAGATGTGATGTTGGCAGTTTTGAAGACTGAGGAGAGGCCCACAGGCCAAAGAATGCAGGCAGCCTCTGGAAATAAGAGGGAGGGAAAAGAATTGCCCCCTAGAGCCTCCAGAGAAATGCAGCCTTTCTGAGACCTTGAGTTTAGCCCAGTGAGATCCAAGTTGGAATTCTGCTCTACAAAACAGTAAGATAATACAGTCACATTGTGCTATGGTGTGTTGCGTTAAGCCACTGTGTGGTAACTTACAATTAACCACGAACTATAACTGATGACAAATACACTCATTCTCTTAACAATGTGTACTTATATTGGTTTTTTTTTTCTTCCCTGTCTCTCCCCACTCCCAAACTCCTACTTCCCAGGATGATAATTACCTATAGCCAAGTCCTTGTCTCAGGTGTTGTTTAATAGGGCACCCAAACCAAGATAGTGGACACACATTTTACTCACCTCTCTTTGTATTTAAGAGCCTCCCTTTGTATTTAACCTTTGTCATTTTAATTTTAATGTGTCTTGGTATGGGCCTCTTTGGGTTTCTTTTTGGGGTACTCTGAGCTTCCTGGGGTTGTATTTTCTTCACCAGGTTAGGGGAATTTTCATTAATTATTTCAAATAATTATCATTATTTCTTCAAATACCTCTTCAATATCTTGTTTTCCTTCAGGTACCCCTATGTCACAGATATTTTTACATTTAATTGTGTCCCATAGGCTCCTTAAACTATCATTATAGTTTTGGCTTCTTCCTTCTTGCTATTCTGATTGCATGTCCTTGGCTTCCCCATCCTCTATATAGGCCATTTAATCCTTTTCTTTATTCATTTTGTTTATTCCATATAATATACTTCTCCTCTCAGGATATATTCATCATTTATAACTGGTTTCCTTTTATAATTTCCATTTTTATGTTTTTTATCTCTTTGTTAAAGTTCTCACTAAAAACATCTACATTTCCCCCAAGTTCATTGAGCATCTTTATAACCGGTGTTTAGAACTCTGCATTTGTTAGATTGCTTGACTCCATTATTCCTATACCTCTGTTCTATTCTCTTGTATGGTTTCTGCTTGTCTTCCAATTTTTGGCTGCCTTTCTGTACCTGTTTCTATGTACTAAGCAAAGCCCCTAAATCTCCCAGTCTTATTAGTGTGGCTTTGTGTAGTAGATGTCCAGTGGCATAGTCCTGAGATGGGTTCAGCCACAGGCCAAGTTTAGCCCTGGCCTGTGCCCCTTAACCACCTGTTAAGATTCAGCAAGCAATCCACCGATATGGTGCTTATAGGTGTTTCAAGAAACCACACCAAAAACAGAGGCCGGTTGTCATCACTGTGATTCTTGGCATTGCTCAGCAAGGAGCACCTAAATCGCCAAGGACACTCCTGGATGTGGCTTGGGTGGGGCCATGAACTGGGGGAGGCAGAGTTTCAGGGAATTCTCTGGAAACAGCGACCTCTGTTATCCAGTTTGATGTCATCTCAACTATGACAGCACTGAGTCCGCGTACTGGGAGCGGGGAGGGCTCAACAGAAGAACAATGAATACCACTGGCACTTCTGTCCAGGAGAGATCCTCACCTCTAGCCCTCACTCCAACAACTTAGTGTCCCCCTCTAAGTCCTGGGTATCCCCAGAACAGCTCACCCGGCGATGGTGCTCAGAGTGAGCAAGTCCTTCACTGCGAAAGTCCATTTGCAGATGCGGCCCCTTTAAGAGGCGTCTGCAGCTGCCACTGCTGCAGCCACAGCCTTTGTCTCACTCTGCCACTCAGAACCTGCAGCCTTGCATCTTAGCTCCCTTCTACCTCCTACCTTTGCAGATTGATTAATTATTTCTCTTCCTAGTTATAGTGATTCTGTTCCTCTAGGTCCCAGCAGACTTTCCTTGCTATTTGCTCCATGTTTCTGTCACAGCTTGGATTGGTCACAAGAGGATGAACAAAGCCTTTGCCATTTTCCCCCTGAAGCCTTGTTACTATATCTTTACAGGTATTCTAACCCATATGAGAGAGCTGTACAGTAATTTACAAGGTAACATTAATTCCAAGAGATTGTGGAGGATATGGTGATGGAGACCATCCAAGAGCCTTTCACTGTGTAACTGAGCCCCAAGCCCCTTTACATTTTGTTTCCAATAACCTCTTGTTACCTTGCGAAAGTCTGAAAGGGCACAGGTCATATTCTTCAGAAGGATTAATGACAAAGGGCTATTGGAAGTCATAAGTGACAGAAAACCTAGTTCTGGCTCAGAAATTCTCTTGCGTACGTAATCTGCTGTAAGAGAGGGAGTTCTATAAATAGCTCTCAGGGCTCTGCTCTAATGCTTCTGTGACACAGGACTTTTGCAATTGCGTCCCTGAGCAAGTGGTGGGTGGGCAGCTGTCTGCAGGGCTCACTCCAGCTGACAGCTGCTTGACATTAGGGACGAAAAAAGCTGCTGCAGGGAAACCCCTGACATGGCCGAGGCTGCTTCACTGCAGAAACCCAGCACTCCTCCCACAACTCAGTACAGCGGTTCTTTGCAAAGTGTGAGTTCTAAAAGTAAAGGCTGTTCAAAGGAGACTTAAGATCTGAGTGGAATGAGGTGATGAGTGAGCACATAAATGTCCCATCTCGCATCCCCATCCACAGTCACCAGGCTGGAGACAGGCAGCTAGCTTCCATGCTTCGCTGACAGCTTTAGGTAACTGAAGGACAGCAGCTGACAGCCAGCTCAAAGGCAAGACAAGAAGCAAAGAAAGCCAAGCCTTTAAAATGCTCTGCTCCATGACACTGCAGATACTACCGCTGAGGGAATGCCGTAAAGAGTTTATATAATTTTGTATGCCTAAGGGAAAGATGGGAAGAAGTGGACAGAGGGAGGGAGAAAGGAAGATTCTACTCCAGAATCTGGAATGAAATTTCAGAATACATGAGTTCATTTTTGTTGTCTTTCCATCTCTCTGTACTGTGTTTGGAACTCTCCCAGGACCCATAGCTGTGGTAACCTTGAGTCAGGTTAGGTCCTACTTCCAAGCTTCCCTCCTTATCCATGTCAGGCTGTCCTGGGTCTCAGGATCTGTTCTCAATGCCCTATGTCTACCTGCTGACAGCCAAGTAGTGATGGACAGATTACATAGCACTGGCAACCAGCTAAGGTGATAATTTCTTAGAGAAGAGATCGCTCTTTTCTGACAAAGCTGCACAGAATGTGCCTTACTCTATCGTTCTCCTCAGAATTTGCACAGTGAAGGACCCACTCCACAGCTCTCCTTCGGCCTGTCCTGACCCTTCTCTCTTCCCTCACATCTTGGCAATGACTTTGCTTTCCTACATCATATAGGGCTCTGCTTAAATGTCCCTCCGCAAAAAGTGCTTTCCTTTCTACACCACCTAAAATTACACTCTACCCATCTGCATTCTCTTGCCCTTTATTTGTAAGGATGTTACTTATTATAATAGTTATTAATATGCTTTATTTTCTTATACTTAGTAACTGACTAACTTTATATCAAATACTCATATGCTACAAAGATCTATTTGTATCCCCTCTAGAATATAAAGAATATAAGGTCCATATAACAACCCACCCACATTCTCTCTTGGTATAAGAGAGAAAGCCATATTTTTCATCCTCTCTCAGAAGAGGATGCAGGCAGATGATGCCTCATGTTGGTGTCCCTCTCAACAGAAAGTAACAGTCTTCCTGGCAGCCTAAGTCCCCAAGCCCTGCACAGCTTGGAGTAACATACAATTGGTTTCTGGAGTAATTTCTGCCTTTTTACAATTAAAAGTGTGAAAAGTTATATATTTTTGATTTCAAAGGGATTATCTTATTTCTAGAACATAGCTTTAAAAATTACTTGTAAACATATACATATTCAAAGAGCAGGTTTCTCCATCAGGAATGTAAGATTTGACCAAGAGTAAAAGGCAAGGAACATAGTCACTCTGGAACTTCAGCCATTCTCAGGGCAGGTGAGCCTGTATACAGCGTTGGACTCCTAGAAGGGTCTTGAGAGGGAGTTAGAAATGAGAAGGTGAGAAGTAAGAGAAGTCTCTTTCAGAAGTTCCTGCCTCTTCTCCTCTGTTCAGTGGCAACCCTTGCCCTGGCCCCAGCTGCCAAGACCCTTCTTACTCACGGCACACCTACTTTCTTTATCTTCTGCTCATCAGGAAAGAAGAATTCATCCAAACAGCTGTAAAATGACTGCTCCAACTTAAAACATTAAATCTCCCAAGAGTTGTATTTTAAGCAGGAGATGTAAAATCCATCCTTAGAAATGAAGCTCAAATATTACCTTCTGTAGCAAGCCCTCCTTACGCCCAGTGATTATAGTAATTGCTTCTAGTTGGGGCCCCCGTGATACTCCACAATGTCTCCATCTTGCATGCTCCACATTTTATAATAGATTGTGTACCTTAAGTTCCATAGAGGCAAGAAATATGCCAAGCTCTAAGATACCTAGTTCTCAATGTAGAACAGATGTTTAATAAACATGGAATGGAGGAAGGAACAAATGGGTGAATGACTGCATCTGTTTCTCCCACTGGACTAAAGCAGCAGTCCCCAACATTTTTGGCACCAGGGACTGTTGCTCCTATGAGAATCTCATGCCTGATGGTTTGAGGTGGAGCTGAGGCAGTGATGCTAGCCCTGGGGAACAGCAGCAAATACAGACAAAGCTTCTCTTCCTCACCTGCTGCTGTGTGGCTTGATTCCTAATGGGCCACAGAATGGGTATCAGTTTGTGGTCTGGGGTTGGGGATCCCTGGACTAGAGCACGTCAAGGGCAGAAGTGGTGTCTTATTTACTTGAAAGGCAATATAGCCAAGTCAAGGTAGAACTTTGCAGCCACACTGCCTGGGTGAAAACCCACTCAATTTTCTCCTTTGTAAAATGGAAATAATAATAGTACCTACCTCATAGGATGTGATAATGATTTAAAGAGTTAACACATGTAACGTACTTAGACTAGTACCTACCACATACCATGTGAGTATTAGCTGTTAGCATTCTTGTTAGTAATTGAATCCTTAGTACCTATAAAGCAGAAATTCAATAAATGGGCATGTGGAGCATCAGTCACTGGTGGGTGAGGTAGAGAGTTACAAATCCTCCTTTCCCGGCAGTGCGGACAGCAGCCCTGGGCATAGAGGGAGAGGGAGAGGAGGAGGGTATCAAAAACAAAGTCCATAAAACATTAACTTCACTTTTCCGGTTCCCTCCTCTGCCCAGTAGTGACTATTTTGTTATTTATGTCATTTTCTGAATCAATACAAATATCAACAGAATTTTTTGCCAAATTTCTTTAGATGACTGCCTCAGATTACTGATTCTCTTTAACCAAAAAAAAAAAAAAAAAATCTTAGTCTTTGAATAGACAAAGTGGATGATAGGTTTATAACCATTTTATTTGTCTAGTTTTGAGCTTAATCTTCAAGAAGGGAACATACTGAAAGTAAATATTTGGCTACCCTCCACCAAATTACTACTTGACAGTTAGTAATGAAGTGACTCATCGGATATAAGAAACATCCTGGAGATAAAGTGAGCTATGGGCAACTTCTCTTCAATTACATATTTGTTAAGCAAATGCTGAGTTTTAGCCTAATTGTGGAAACTTAGTAAAAAGAGTCTGAAATGTTTACAACAAAGTATTTCAAAGTAAATAAGACTATAAAGGTAAATATTAAGGTAAATAAAACATTACCAAAAGCAAATTTTTCAACTTTTCTTGTTCAGATCACCTAAATGAGATCTGAGAGTGGAAAAGCTCCAATTAATTTATCTCTGTTTGTTGCAATGAGATAATAATAGGCATACATAAAGATGCTATACATACAAGCACACACTAAATTCTGCCTTGTTCTTTGTTTTCCATGCTTTTCATTTAGCCTACTATATTTTTATTATTTATGTATAGTCTATATGCCACTGCTACTCTTTCCCCCACACACTAGAGCGTAAGCTCCATGTGGGCATGATTTATTTTTCGTTTTGTACACTGTGCTAATAGAGCTAATATTATGCTCTATTATTAATACCTGGCACATAGTAGGCATTCAATGAAAAAACAGTTGCATGAATAAAGAAACCACAAGTCTCTTGAAATAAATTTAATTTCCCAAATGAAATTTTAGCACTTAATAAAATTTCAGAGGTTTGCAAAACTCCCCATTCTCTAAAACTTAGGCTAACATTTTCCAGAGCAGAGCCGGGGCACTGAAGGGAAAATTCTGAGGGGGAAAGATAAGGTGGTGGTTATTCTAGCAAGATAGCTACAGAAGGAAATTAGATGACCAACTGCTTAATGAAAGTGTAATGGGTAGCTTTGTTTTAACACAGAAAAAAGGGAAATTGGAATAAAAATAGAAATATCTATGAGAATTTATCTTTTGCCAGAAGATGTTCTAGAAGAGAAAATATTGTGGGCTGAGTTTTCAGGTTCGGTTTAATTGGTTTGCACTCTACATATTTTGTGGCAAATTCTTTCAAAAAAAAAATAGTCTGTTGTTGATGAATGTGCTACTGTGTACCATAAAAAAGAAATATGGTAATTGAATGTGTGGTCAAGGGAAGAATTTAAATGAATTTGCCCTTTAACTAAAACAGTGAAAATGGCTTTGGGCTTATTGCTTAGCTGCTGTGTGTCTCAGTTTCCTCATCTATAAGAAGGAGGTGATAATATACTTACCCCTCATAGAGTTGTTTTGATGACTCAGTGAAAAAACATGTAACGCAGTGACTGACATGTTATGAAAGCTCAATAAATATTAGCTGTTATTATAATCATCATCAAATCCTACCACCGTGGGGCTCACACTATTTAGGGACGTTGTTTTATATTATTATCTTTCCCTTCTAGATTGTGAACTATGAAAAACCAGTTGCTCTTTTACAAAGGTGCTATGCTTTCTCTCAGCATGGGCCCCTTACCCTGTATGGTCACCCTGTTTACAAATCTGCTCCCTCATTAGAGCATCATCTTCTTGCAAGAAGGGATGGTGTTTATTCATTATTGCATCTCCAGTCTAGCAGAATTCCTAACTTAAATTAGGAGTTAAATAAATATTTACTAAAAGGATGACTAGAGGTTCATTATAAGTTTTAGGCATACATTTTTATAATATGACATCCATATGCTCTACTGTGCCCACCACCTGAAATCTAGCTTCCTTCTGTCAACATATATCTGACCCCCTTTGCCCTTTTTGTCCTCTTTGTCAACCCTCCATCTCCTATAGACAACCGTTTTGTTGTTTGTACGAGTTTTTGGTTTTTGTTTGTTTTATTTGTTTATTTTTTATTCCACACATGGGTGAAATCATATAGTTCTTGTACATTTTTGCCTGACTTATTTCACTTAGCATAATACTTTAAAGGTCCAACCATGTTGTCAAAATGGCAAGCTTTCTTTTTAATGGCTGAATAATATTCCATTCTAGATATGTACCACTTCTTTATCCAACCAAAGGACACTAATTTATGACAGGAAAAAGATAATTGGTGGGCACTGGGGGTGGGAGGCAAGGTTGACAAAGGGGCAGGAGGAAACTTTCTGGGGTAATAGATATGTTCACTACCTTGATTTGTGGTGATATTTTCACTGGTTTATACATATGTCAAACCTTATAAAATAATACATTTTTAATATTTGCTGTGTGTTATATGTCAATTACGCCTCAATCAAGATTTTTTTTTAAGTTTAAGATAAAAATTATCCACAAATAATGTTCCTAACCTTTAGCCCTTGACCTTGGCCAAGATGACTTCTCATATATAATTCTTTCCTGAAGAAGCAACATCTCCTTCACTTCCAGTGGTAAGCCAAATGGTCAGCAAATATCTTAATTGTAATAATAGCTGTAATGCTAGACCCTGGCTCATAGGAAGTGCTTAATATATGTGTCACAATAATACGTTATGCTTACTGGTAATATGGGTCTAAAAATTAAAACATTGTAAAAATGTGTTTTTCCAAGAAGTTTTATTCAAGAAGAAAGATCTATGAAGCACACTGTACATGGCAAGAGCATGTATTTCTTTCCAATACACAGAAGAAAACCTAGGAAGAACTTTGCAAGGCCTATGCTGCAAGGAGTTCTGAGAGCAATAATTTAGCCAGTGACTCAGAATTTAACTTATGCCGGGAGCCATCTACCTCAAAGTGCTGAGCAGGGCAAAATCAAAATGGCTAGGAAAATGATTGCCTCTGGCAGAAAAGCTGCATGTAAATTGGGTACTAGAAGGAAAGCAATTTAACCATGCAAACACAACTGAAATGAAAGTGGAGATTAAAGAGAGCTGCTATAACTCACACCAAATATTTAGTAGTTGCGATTTTCATTTTTACTGCTGAATTCAATTCACAAAAACAACAATAATATTTATTTAACATCTGTTACGTGTCAACATTGCAGTAGTCAGATTTCATGCTGTTAAGCACTAGAATAAATTATAAGAGGCTAAGAAGCAATGAAATCTTCTATCCAAGCAGTCTTTATCATCTGGATACAGAATATATATATATAGATAGAACAAGATACATGTAGATCTTTCAAGAGACAAAAAAAAAAAAAAAATGGAAATGATTACCAGCTAAGGTGCCTCCTTGTCTATGACTTTTTACAAGCAAGTTCATGGCCATCATACCTTACATAAAATATTCATAGGCCACTCTGTCATTTCCTCCATGTCTGGCCCAGTAATTTAACATGAACAATCTAGAGATTATGTTAAGAGTTTGGTTAACTTGGTTAAATAAGGTCACAATGAATGGGGAGGAATGTTTTTGGAAGTTCTTCCCGATGCTTCAAATACTACAGTCATCATTAACTAAACAAATAGTTACCAAGCTCCTGCATTGTCATAGGTATGTGCAATGGTAAACAAAAATGACATGTGGTTTCTGTCCTCTTGAAGCCCAAAATAAATATATAATTATGCATTGCAATAAATTGAAGGACGTATGTATACTAGAAAGCATGGAAGCTCAACATACTGCCGGGCTGTATTGTCAGTTTTCTTCAGAAACAAGAAAGGCATTGTCCCACTGCTCTGTTTTCTGTGTTTTCGTATTAGTAATAATTATGTGCACTTGACATTTCTGTGCTTAGAGTGTAGCAACCTGTTTAACAAGCATGTTTTGCTTCTCCCTTGGAGTAACGAGTAATTGGCAGGCCGTCCAGACCAATGTGCCACACATAGAGCAAGAACCACAGTCAACCACTCCAAGCAGAAGACCTGGGCTCCTCAGTATGCACAGAAAAGGCTGCCCAAGCTGTTGTCGGTCTTTTCAATTCCATTTACACATACAGGTGGACCACAATTGAGTACACAGTTTCTGAGCAAAATTGAAGACGAAAAAGGAGAATTTTGCTACAACAGTGACAGAAGTTTGAACTTATTTTCAGGTTTCTTTTTTGTCTCTCCTGAATACATGGTCTCTCCCTGCAGCTGCACTCATGGTGTAGCCAGAAAGACTTGAGTCCTAAGAACGCTGCTGTTTTTCTCCTAAGAAATCCAAAGTTTCTTTAATGATTAGTAGTTTAATGAGACAGCATGAATGAAAAGAAGAATCAAACTGTTATATCATTTTGTTTTTATCATGCATCTCATTGCACTGGTCGAGTTCATCTTTGATGTTAAAATGCTGCTGCAAATTGAGGACATGATAAAAGGCCTATCAGTACTAAATGGACAAGAAGAATAATTAAAATAAATGCTTCCAGAACGGATTTCATAAGTTGAGACATCTTTCTCAGTGACATTCTTAAAAATCTCTGCTAATATTTGAACAAAAAGCAGATGTTAAAGCATTTCTATGGTATTCCATGGAGGGTTAGGGGGAAAGACTGTGGTGACATCAGGTTAGCAGAAAATATCTATGGTCATACAATGTCTGTGTATACTAGAGGTGTAACATATCTATCATTCAATGCCCACTGCATTGATAAAGACTCTAACTATTATGAAGTATGCAGCCCCTTTTTGATGATAAATAATTTAGTAGACCTCCACTTGCAGTACTTATACTTTTACTTGGTTGAGAATACATAAAATGATCCAAAGAGTCAGTTCAAGCTTGTAAAAAGAACACAATGTAGCCCTCCAGCTGTGAGGTGTGGACTCCCAACTTCCACTATCTTTGAGTGAAATGGCAAATCAAAGTTCACTTTTCATAAATATTTAAGTAATGTCACAATTAGCAGCACCATTCTGAATAATAATTTAAAAGCATGCCATATTATACCTCAAATACCCATTTGGAAACAATGATATACCAGTTTAATTATCTTGGGAAATATAATGGGAAAATATCCAGTTTGGCATTAGAGGTTTTTGTAGTTCTTATGACATCACCAACGATTGACCATAAAATTTCATATTAATCTTAAATGAACTGTTACAATTAACAAAGCTTTCACATCTGAGATGCAGCTGGAGAAATTCCTTCAGGAAAGCATTTAAAACTATCAGGCACATAGTTTTAAAGCCCTGAAACAATGGCAATAAAATAGCAGGAAGTAAATGAAGGTGAAAAACAGAAAAACAATCAGAGCAAAAGATGTTGTTATATTCATGATGAGTTGTTAGATATTTTGGCTAAAGATACAAAAGGAAAAATAAAAGATCTTCCTCAAGAACTATCACTTTATTTTGTGCTGTGGTTTCATTTCTTTACAATGAGATGATAAAATGATCGAGATGCAACCAATTGTAATCAGCAAAGGAAACCAGCCTGTAGTTCTCAAATCTTTGTGTAAGAGCCCATCAGTTCAGAAACATGGAGGGAATCTGTTTTGAACTTTAAACAGAAACCCAAGAGAGCAGTTTTTTATTTGTCCAGGAATCTGGAGAAACAGAGGGAAATGAAACCCTGGGTCTTCCTTAGCCTAGTTTAACACCATATCCACACCCCACAAACCCACCCCTTCATGCACTTGGCACTGCTGGGCATATTCCCACACACTGGTTTAATGGTACATTCCTCAGGAAATATCATCCATCCATCAGCCCGGTTCGAAGGCTTCAAAAAAAGCCTCATCAATATGCAACCAATGTTGGCACTCATAGCCCTGCCCTACACTGGATGTTTCTATTGACCATGATGCTCTGCAGATGAAAACATAATGGCAGCAGAAGCTACGAAATGCCTTGTTACTATAGTCCTCAACCTTGGCTGCCCTTAGCCACCACCTGGGAGCTTTGTAACACACTAACGCCTGGACTGCTCCTCCCCCCACTCTGGTTTTATTGGTTTGGGGAGAAGCCTGGGCATCAAGATTTTTGTTTTCTTTCTTTTCAAATAACTATAGATTCACAGAAGGTGGTAAAGTTTTCCCAATGGTTACATCTCACGTAACTATAGTTACAATATTAAGACCCGGAAATTGACATTGGGACAATGTGGATGCATAATTCTATGTCATTTTATCACATGTGTGTACAACCATAGCTGCAATAAAGACACAGAACTACGCAATCATTGTCAAGATCACCCTTGTGCTCCTCTTATGCTCCTACAGTATCACGTCCCTAGCATTCCAATCAACACTAACCTATCCTCCATCTCTATAATTTTGTCATTTCAAGGATGTTATATTGATGGAATCATCTAGTATGTAAGCTTTTAATATTGGCTTTATCACTCAGCATAATGTTCTGGGGATCCATCCAAATTTTGTGCATCAGTAGTTTATTCCTTCTTATTGCTAGGTAGCATTAATGTTCACCTGTTGTAGGACATGTCAGTTGTTTACAGTTTGGAGTTATTACAAACAAAGCTGCCATGGATATCCTTATAAAATTTTTTTTTGTGTGAACATGAGTTTTCACTTCTCTGGGACAAATACCAGGAGTGCAATGGCTGGATCAGATCTTAAGTATATGTTTAGTCTTTTAAGAAACTGCCAAACTATTTTCCAGAGTAGCTGTTTTATTTTACATTCCCACCAGTAATCTATGAAAATCCAGTTTCACTGCATTCTTGCCAGCATTTGGTATTATCACTGTGTTTTATTTTAGCCATTTTGAAAGGTGTATAGTGATATCTCATTGTGGTTTAATTTTCATTTCCTCCATGGCTAGTGATATTGTGTGTGTATTTGCCATCTGCATTTCCTCTTCAGTGAAATGTTTCCTTATGTTTTTTGCCCATTTTCTAACTGAATATGGGCATGGCTGGGAAGTGGGGTCAGGGGGGTTATTTAAAAAGTTCCTTGGATATTTTTAATATACAGTCAAATTTGGGAAGCACTGCCTTCTTATAACTCATGTTATACTTTGAATTTAAGCTGTTGCACCTATGCTAACCTTAAAATAAGGCCTGTATGGGCAGGACTGGCTAATTAAAAATGCCTGTGGCCTAAGGGAGGTCATGGAAGTATTTTCCAGGAGCTCAGGTTGTTTGTATATACTCACCACAGTGCTGGAAGAGTGTCTGAGACCTCCAGATGATAATTCTGGAGATGTGGACCAAATACCTTCTACCTCAGAATCATGGTGTATGTGTCTGTGTGTCTGTGTACACATGCACATGTGTACATGTGTGTTAAATGGCAGGTAATTCTCGGATCTCAAACCTCAGACCTACGAAATCAGAACTTCTGAGGATGGGGCCTAGAAATCTTCATACACAGACTGGGTGGTTCCTATGCTCTCAAAACTTTGAGACCCACCATACTCAAGGCAAGAGCCCTACTCTCCACTGCTGGAGCTTGTCTTCAAGGCACAGGTGAATGCCCTTCTCTTAAGAAACTGGTTTTAAGAAGAATTCTCTTGAGCCGGTTTCGGGCATAAAACTTGTGTTCTTCTTCAGAGATGTGGGGAACAGAGAGAGTTAGAATTTGCCTACTTCCAAACTGGCCTTCCAGAAGCAACTCTCACATATAATCACATCTCCGTGTTGAGAAGTAATCATTTATGGTAATAATTAACATTTATAGAGCACTAATTATGGGCTAGCTTCCTTAATTATTATAACAACTTCTTAGAGAGGTTATTGTATTCTCCATTTTGTAGAAGAGGAAACTGAGGTTCAGAGATGTCTGGTCAGGTCATTTGCCCAAGGTCATAAAGTTAATAAGTAACAGAACTGCTTTTCCTTCTGGAGTTCTCCCTTGTTTTTGTCCTTGACTGACCTAAACTCCAGTTATTATTTTTTTTTTAAAAAAAAGGAGATGTAAGAATTTGTAAATATATTAACATGGCCCTAAATAGCCTAACTGGTCACCATTTGTGCATTGAAATAAATGCTATGCTGAAGTTGCATTTCTAATTTTTCCTCCGGCATAATACTGCAGTGTTAACTGTAAAGGTAAAGCTGGTTCTAAATCGAGTGAAACTCTCAAGAGCACTGAAGTGATAAACTACTGTACAGTGTTAAAAATTATTTGCCTCCTGCTGCTCAGGAACCTGTAATTATGGGAGAATACGCCTCACCCTTTAAATACACGCTCGCGGCCCTGGCCTCCATTTACACAGCCACCTTTATGTGGCTGGTTCAGGAGAAAGCCCTATTGTTTTCCATCTGATGTCCTGAATCATCCTGGATGATTGCCTCAGTTCTGTGTAGCTTTGACATAATTGATGTTTTCATAATATACCCAGTCTCTTTGTTTATAATTCCTGGTGGCCTGCCATTTTATGTCTTTGAACCTCAGGTAAGTTGAGAGCTTTAGACATAGGAGTATGATAAAATGGTTTCCTTCTTTCCCTTCCTAGTTTCTAAACAGAAGAATTCTTCCAAGGCCCCTGCCTTTGGGGATCAAAACAATATAAAACAGGGCCTGAAGCAAAGCTTAAGGTTCTATCCCAGTGTGGAGGAGTGAGGGGAAAAGAGAAGCAAGCAAGGAGAGAGTAGGAGAAAATACAGGGTGATATGTGACTGACTGTGCTGACCACATAACACAAAAACCATGCCCGATGCTCAGCCACCAGGACTCTGGGTAGACCAAATGGAAACAGCACTTCTGGGCATTGTCAGTCATGAGGGAGAGAGAGGAGTTTATCTGCTGGTTCTCTGACTCTCACTGGTCAAAGATGGTTATATGGGGATTCAGCTCTCCCTCAATTCAAGTTGTCAACTTGCCCTTCCAAGCAACTGCGGGGCAGCCCTTTCTATGGCTCCAGCAATCTGCCAAGGTACTTCATGTGAATCTGCAAGTGGTGGGAAGAGCCAGTGCCTCTGCAGGTGTCCTCAAAGACCTGGGCCTGGGCTCAAGGCCACTGTGGCTCCTGTGTGGAGGCACAGTAGATGCTGCACTAGAGCTGACCCTTAGCTGTCACATTAGAGGAGGCTGTGTCTGAAGATGGTGGCAGAGATAAGGCCATGGTGGGCTTTCCAAAAGAATGAGTCTTACAGAACAAGTACTGAGAGTGGTACCACTAGGCAGGAGGAACTGTGGCCCCCACACCACTGTCACGGTGGCAGAACCCTCCCTCTACTCAGCCTAACATCACTGCCTCTTCATGAGACCGCACACCATTGCACATGCCTCAAAAATAGTAGAGGGGAGTTGATGCTACTTACAGCTTAAATTATAGGCCCTCGTTTCCAAATTCATATGTTGAAATTTTCACCCCACCCCCACCCTGAGTACCTCAAAATGTGACCTTATTCGGAGATAGGGTCTTTGCAGAGATAATTGAGATGCAATGAGGTCTTTAGGGGGGGGCCTTCATCCATTATGACTGTTGTCCTAAAAAGAAGGGAAAATTTAGACACAGAGACATGCAGAGAGGCAAGACAATGCGGAGACATAAGGAGCAGACGAGCCAAGGAGAGAGGCCTGGAACAGACACTTCCTTCACAGCCCTCAGGAAGAACCAACCCTTGATTTTAGACTTCTGGCCTCCAGAACTGAGAGACAGTAAATTTCTGTTTTGTAAACTCCTTTTTTATAGCAGCTCTAACAAACTAATACAATGCTGGTGAACCAAGAAGAAAAAACAGACGAAAGTTTGTTGAACAGTTTACTAGTTTGCTGAACTCTTTGTAGATTGCTAAAGCACTTTGATGTGTATTTTCCTACCTGGCAGGGCTGACTTCATGATGGGACCTGTACAGTCACGCTGGGCTCTGCTCTCAGAAGCACCTGCACTTGGTTCAGTGCTCTGCTGTTGCTATCTTGAAATCCTTAACACTTTTTTAACAAGGAGCCCATATTTTCATTTTTCACAGGACTCTACAAACTATATAGCTGGTTCATTCACGTGGTTACCACAGCAGTCCCATGAGGTAAACAGGGACTTTATCATTATTCGTGTTTATTGATGATGAAACTGAAGCTGAAAGAGGTTAAGCAAACTGATCAAGGTCAACAGAATTACCCACAGTTGAATCAAGAACTGAAGCTTCTGATGCAGTGACCTCTGTGTTCTATCCGGTTCTATTCAGTTTTGAGATTCTGCAACTCTAGAACTTAGCTAAGACATAAGAGGATTTGGGGGTGAAACCTTCACACACAATTGCTTTGCCTTCATTCAGTTATCTTGATTGCAGTTTAATATGTGAAACCAGGCTCAGTGACTTCTGGATGACCTCAATGTCTGGTCTCCTCGTTAAGGAGTTCCTCCACCAGCCTCATCTGGCAATATCATCTCTTTTGCTGGTTCTCTCTACTTTTATCTGTGTTTCTAGTAGATGCCATATCTCTGGATAAGCAGAGTTCTTGCCTATATGGGTCCCAGGTCCACCTGGCTTGGGTTCAGACGGAAACTGCTGATCTCAGGCCATTAGATTGTGCCCTTGATCAAAGATCTTGAGAAATAGCTTCGAGGATCAATTAATTAACATCTTCCTAGGTTCTAAATATTCAGCCTCCTGGCTTTCCCCGGAATAAACCAACTCTTCCAATCTATGTCTTATAGAGTTTCACCACTTCTCCCTGTCTCTCTCCTCCCTCCTTCTCTTCTGTCTTATTACTTTACTGATGCTCTTCCAACAAACCAGATCCTGGTCTCTTGGTGCTCCTTTGTTTCTGTAGCTTTTCCCTTAGCCCCTGTTCTAGCGCAGTTTTCTTATAATTTTTCATTTCTTTACAGATTCGTCCCCACCATTACCAACATACCCTGGAGATTTTCAAGTCAGTTACATCATCAGTATCCTAAAGAAACATTTAATAAAGTTGCGCTTGATTTACTTTTGGGTTCCACTTAAATAGATCATTTCCCAAATTCACCAAAATTTTTAGAAGAGGTAGGAGAAAGTTTTTTTTTTAATTTTTTTCTTTACTGCAGAATAAAATATTGGAGGGTACGGTAGCAGTAATTTTTTGTTGTTGCATATTCATCCTTTGAGGTAGACATAAGTTGTGTGCCTACATTCCTTTCCTTGGAGACAAATTCCATCCAGTTGTGTGTGAATCTGGTGGGGCTGTTAGCCAGGGTGCTCTACCCTCCTTGCTGCCTCCCCATATGACCTAGGCTGGCCATTCAGAGCCTTCTGTCCTCCAGGGACTGCGTCTGGGATTGGCATGTGACTCAAGCAACACCAATTAGAATCACTCTGGAGAGAAAAGTCTTGCTTTCCATAGAAATGGGCAAGCCTGGAGATGAATGCTCACAGAAAAAAAAACTTAAAGTGGGGAGTAGGATCTAGCTTTAGAGACTACACTTTGAGAAGATCTCTGATGTTGGTTACTAGCTCAAAGAGTCAATAGAGTTTGAATTGATCAGCAGCCATTTAGAGTCATAAGGGCTGGTGGTATTGAAGAAAACCCAAATCCAGTAAAGAAGAGCTTTGAATTGTTCATTCTCCAGAATGATGGTTCTAGATAGCGGGCATTACCATTTTAAGGATTTTTAAAAAAATGAATAAGGAATTTTAGGTTGTTACAATGCTTGGGAGATGCTTTTGGAAAGATGGAAAGGAGTTTTAGGGGTGGATGAAAAAGGGGAAGATTAGAAATGCAAATTGGTAGTTACAAAATAGTCATGGGGATATAAAGTATAGCATAAGGAAATTAGTCAATAATATTGTAATAACTATATGGTGTCAGGTGGGTACTAGAGTTATCGTGGTGATAACTTCCTAAGTTATGCAAATATCTAATCACTATGTTGTACACCGGACACTTACATAATATTGTATGGCATTTGTAATTGAAATATAAAAATTATTATTAAATTTAAAAAAAGAAAAGAAAAGAAAAAGACAAAGGCCAACCTGTAAAAAGAAGCAGAGCCCTGGTGTCACTGAGTGGACATAGGTACCCAGGCCTGCAGATGCCTGCAATCTACCCTCAGGCGGCACCTTTTCCATTTAAGCGCATTTAAGTTGGATTTGGTCATTTGCAACGGAAAAAGAACTGACAATTTCACACACTAGGGAGTAACAAGTGGTCTGGTTTTCTGCAATTACTTCTCATTAAGTCTCTAGTCTTCTTCACATTAAATTAGCCCTTCCTATTAAATCAGGTGAGCCTTCCATCTACCCACAAATCTGACCATGTCAGTCCTAGGCCTAAATTCCTTATTGGTTCCTCATTGCCTGTATACTGCTTAGAAAGGCACAGAAAGTCCTCGAGCCCTCACTCCTCCCCATCTCCGCAGCCTCATTCCTCTCTGCTTCCTGTCTCATACTTACCCTCTAGCACAAATGCACTGTCTGAAGATGTCTGCTGTTTCATATGTCCATGCCATTACTCATGCTGGGCCTTCCACCTGGAATCCATCTTCTCCCTCTTCCAGACTCAGCTCAATTATCAAACCCCTCACCAGAAATTCTCCCTGAGCCCCAGGGGGACTAACGCTCCTCCTCTGTGCTCCCATAGCACACAGTATATATACCTCTATCTTATGATCATTTTATATTAGATCAGCTGTTGGTGTATCTGTCTCACCCACTAGACTAGAAGACTCTCAGATTCAGGTGCTGTATCTTCTTCAACTTTGTCTTCCACCTAGGATATAGTAGTTGGCACATAGAACATGCTTCAAGAAGATACTGTTGAACTAAATCAACTCTTATATAGGTAAAATATGACTGTCTTTCTGAGGTATCTGGTAATTAAGTCATGTTGGGCAACATCTGGGAAAACCTGCAATTTATATAATATATCATTCTTAGAGTGAACCACTAGTATACCTATGACTATTTATTATGACACCTACATGAAAAAGCTTTTTATAGGCAAGTAATTTTGCTTGAATTACTTAATTGAACAAAGGAAAACAAAAGAATCACTATCTTAAGTCTAGAAGCACAAATGCATTTTTTAATTTACACAGGGCATGCTTGGTCCCCGGGCAAGAATGGTGTGGTAGGGGCACAAAAATAGTGCTCATAGGCAGAGGTGAGGTGCCCATGCACTAGATGTAGTGACCTTTTCAGAAATGTAATGGAAATGGGGTTGCTCATGAGCCCAGGAAGCTGTTGCTCTTTGGCCTGGTTCAGGGAACCAAGAAACTAGTCCCAGTGGTATCTGGGCATCCAGCTTTCTATCTGTGGATATAAACTGCACTCTCATTTTCCCTTTATCATCTCACAATATCCCCCTGTTTTCACTGTTTTTGTCTCAGAGGAAATGGCAGGGTGAAGAGAGTGAAGACAAGTGAAGAAATGTGTATTTTTAGCCATGACACAGCTGAATGTTCTGACTTTTCTTTTACAACCACATTTAAAAATAAATGTCAAGAGTTAGGATTTAAGTGGTTTCTTAGTGTTCATATCCTCTTCCCTCCTTCATGGGGGCCTGTGTTCTCCTGACTGGTTACCCTCTGTACCTTGTTGCTTTCAACTCTGGATATATAAATCACTAACTGGTGGAACAAATACTACTTCTTAAGGTATTACATGAAATACTTTTGTTTTAAAGGTCTAAATATATACCTTTATCTTCAATTTAATAACACAACTGCTTGTATCTAAGGATATAGAAATGAATTACTGTCAAAATATTAAGTTGTTCTTTCATTCATATATTCATGCAATATTTATGAAAATATAATAAGAGTAAGAAATCAGGCCATTTTACACAAAGATGAACAATAGCCGCCCTGCTTTCCAGGAGTTGCCATGTTGACAAGTCTTTCTTATAGGGCTGACGTTTGCTGACATTAGACTCAAACTGGGGTTCTCAGTAAAATGCAGACGCCTGGGCTCCACTTCTTTTAGCGATGAACCAGATCATATATGAGATCATACACTTTCCTGCCTTCAAATGTAAGTGAAATTTTTTTCAGGAAGAGATGATAATAATCACATGAAACTCATAAAGGGGGTGCATGTGTATGTGTGTGTGTGTGCATGTGTGCGTGTGTGTGCATGAGCAAGCAAGTGGACTCCCTCAGTCACACCGTCGATGTTACTCTAACAATGAGGACTCGCCCGCTGTGTTCAGTGAGACCTAGGTTGAAACCTCACTTGAACCCTTATTGGCTACATTGCCTTGGGAACATTATCCAACTTCTTTAGATTTATTTTCATATCTGTAAACTTGGTATAAAGCCCACCTCTTAGATTTACTTTGCGAATTTAAGGGAAAACCTGTGCAAAGTCTTAACCCTGCACCAGGCATGTAGAGATGGCAGCCTTCAGCCATCCCTGATTTATGGGCTCTCTTCAAGATGAGATTTCTTTTTCATAACTGTTTTTTTTTTCTGCCTCAGATACATGAAATCCAAAAATAAACCATGAACTTACTTTTCCCACTGTTTTGCACCCTATGGGTTAGAATTATTCTTTTATTTTAAATGAACAGCTTTATTGAGGTGTGATTTACATACTGAAAAATTCACCATTTACAGTATACAAGCCAATGGTTTTTAGCATATTTACAGAGCTGTGCAACCATCACCACTATTTAATTTTAGAACATTTTTAAGATGAGTTTCACATCTGATAATCAGCTTAGATTATTAGGCTTATTTAATAGAGTCTCTTAAATAAACAATATTATTCACTGTAGTGGATAATTCCTCCTTTATATATCTTAGGAGACTATAAATGCATTCTTTTTTAAGAATTTTTTTTTCATCTTTTGAATTCCTCTTCTGAAATTGTCTTTAAATTTTTATTCTCATTGTTTTAAATATCTTCAGTTGTAATGGATCTTCTTTTGAAGATAGATATGAAAATGATCAAAAATAGTGATTAGCTCCATTAAATGACTAATGGGGAAACTCAAACTGGTTAACACTATTTTGGGGCTCAAAAACTCAAGCACTGGCCATAAATTAGTGAGACAAGTATTCTGGGGCCATCCATATGCTAATTCTAAACATGTAAAGAATCAACAAATTAATAGAAAATCAGTGAATATCAGTTCATTAGGCATATGTTCATTGTAATCATTTAAGGAATAACCCAAGAATTAAATGGATTCTGAAAAACTTTGAACCAGGGTCACATGGCCCTGATACTTAAAATATTATGCTATGGATATATATTTAGCTATATGTGTCATTCGCAGTAATGAGAGGCCTTGTAATGTTTGCCTAAATTTTGTCAGCACTTACCCCTGTTCTGATGGCAGTGGAAACACTCAGTGAGTACCATGTGAAAAGCCAGAGAGTCAGGATATTCAGCTCCAGGATGTCCATGCATTTGTACAGGTAAACCTGTGGGGATTACCTGCATTGTCAGAAAACTTTTTCTTCAACCACTTATTTAAGTTTCTGTGGGGAATTCAGTGGTGCTGAGTTCTGAGTCAGGACACATGGATTGCTAATTCAACCTCCGAGCAAAACACAAGTGATTTGTGAATAAGGCATTATGTTATATTAGCAATGCATCTCTCCTTGCAAAGATAAAGAAAAGCTGTCTGAAAAAATATGTTATACATACAGGACACAGAAGATGCTTTTAAAAATTCTTTACACCAAATGTTATCAATTTCCTTGTCTACTCCATCAAGTAGTATTATTAATAGATTATTAATAATAATCCATATTAATGGATTATTGAAGCAGAAATAATTCAGAACCAAACAAAGAACTCTAAAACCTAGATATATTTTCTTTATATATTTTTATACTGTCTGAAGAAAATCTACACTTTTTCCTTAGGCTGCAGTAATAATAGCAAACATGTATTGTTTATATTAGAAATGGCTTAACCATCTCCATATGATGCATCTGGCTATTTAATTGCACATATTTTCTAGTAGTTGGATATTTCAAGGTAATACTGTTGGCAAATAAATATACAAACAGAAGGATCAACTGGCTTTAATTAATATTAGGAAATTAATTGTATGGATTCAGATAATATCTTGCTATTATAAATTATGAAATATTTTCACATGCCTACTATTTCATTTATTTCCCTTGAAAGTAATCACTATCTTCTTGTTACAAATGAGAAAACTGAGCCTGATAGAGGTTAAGAAAAATTGCCCCAGGTTATAAAATTGATGCATTGCAGAACCAGAAAAAATCATAATCTATGATTTAGACTCCTGACCCAATCTCTCTCCTTCCACCTCACCCCCTTGGTGGCTCACACAAACTGTCCAACTTACAAACAGATATGGAACACCTACTGTATGCTCTACGCAGTCCTAGGGAACCAGAGTACACTTTCAGATCTGGAAACAAATCCACTCTGAGAAGCAAACGCCAAGGTTGCTGCTACTTCCACTCAAAATAGAGTCACAGAGGTGGTTAGGTGAGTAGAAAGAAATCTCCTTCCTAGAGTCAGGGGAGAAGCCCAGTGGTTAGAGAGAAGAACTGGGACTTATCATTTGTTGTTAGTTAATTTTGGAAAGGATTAGTATTTTAACATAAAAAGATCATGATTGTTTGTGAAAAATAGGAAAAGTTACATGAATAGAAATATTTTTTTTATTTAGATCAAAATGGGAATTTTAGATAAAAATTAATCATAGTGGCAAAATATATTTTGTTTTAAATATGCCAGGAGAAAAGCCACCAGCGTACTGTATGGAACTTTCCCCAGCTTTAACCACCCCCCTCCACCCCCCCATCGACGCGCGCGCGCGCGCACACACACACACACACACACACACATACACACACTACCATCCACAGGAGGAGAGCTAATCTGCTTCCCTCCCTAGGGATTCAGACCCAAACCTTCAAACCAGAGACCGTCTCTCCCTCTACAGAGTGACAGTCAGTGAACAGAGAAGTTATAGACATTCACTAGAGGCTGTAAAAATGTGCAAATCATGAGAGGGCTACCAAGAAAGGAGACTTGATTATCTCTGTAAGGAGAAGAAGGGAATGGCAGATCTGGGGAAGAGTGGATGCCAGTGAAATGCAAGGAGATAAGTTAAAGGGAAGGGATGCAGGAAGAAAGGCAAAAGGAATGAGAGGGGAGAGAAATGAGAGTGAAAGAGTGAGAAACCTTCTGTAGATCAGGAAAGGACCTGTATTCTCATTCAAAGACACACCCTAGGTAAGGACTGGGCAAAAGGCCCCACTGCTTGAGTTACATACGGGAAGAAAATAGGTGGAGGAGGGACATATGCCATCTTCCTCAGTCTTGCCCCTGAATCTATACAGCAGCAGAATAATGACCTAAACTCTAGTAAGCACCTGCTTAAACCCATATTGTATCCACTGAACATTCAGTTTGGGGAAAGGCAGATGTGGAAGCATCCAATGCAAAGCGGATGTTTTCCTGCTCCATGGTCACTGCTGGGGCAGCGAGAGTGTCCTGTCAAAGACGCCCATCTTGCTGGAGAGACAGCCAGGTGAACCCCCTCGGGTCTGCCACGTTCTCCCCACCGGAGAGGCCAGCTAGTAACCCACCTGTGAATAGAAAAGGACAGAACCTGGTGTATAGTTTTGCATCTCCACCATTTGCATATCCACATAATTTACCTTCTGAGTTAAAGCAGTTAACTAAATCTTCCCTCACCTTTCAGTAAAGGGCTGAATTGACAGCACAGCTAATACAACATGAAAATGTAGTGACATTAATTTCCCTGCTCTCCTCCTTTTTAGAATTCCAGACATTCAGAGAACCCGTATTCATTTCAAATAATATTGCAGATTTACAAAAAGACATATTAAAGTGTGGTTATTAGAATTACTAAAAAAATTAACAAGCACACAAGATTTTCTTAAGGTCGTATATTTTCTAAATGCATTAAAATTGTAATTCCTCAAATTCTTAACATGTGTAGGAATACAAGGGTAGGGAATGCTGATTAGTTGTCACTCTGACATCCACTCCCTACTTCCCTTTTCCTCATAGACCTGGAATTTCCCAGTTACAGAGTTTGCATGGAATTGGTTCCACCTTTCAGTCCTGGAGCGGTGTCGGATAGGCTTAGTTCATCCTAATGACCCACCTCCTAACCACACTGATTGGCTCAAAAATGAGCACCTGGCCACAATCTGGCCAATCAAAGCCAACGAGGTTCAATGAGGGGATTTTGGTTAAGCATTGGTTATACCTCCCCGCTGGATATGAAGGGGCGAGCAGGCAACCCTGGAAACTCTGGAACCAGGAGGGAAGAGCCTGTCTAAGAAGGGAGCCACCAAGGAGGCAGGCAGAGCTGAGAGATGAAGAAACTGGATCCTAGTCACAGTGTTGCAACCTTGGTACAGCCTCGTTTTGGGAAACCCCCTGAATAAATAAAATAAATTGCTTTTCTGATCCAATTTTGGTCAGGGTTTTCTGTTACTTGCAACCAAGAGATCTTATTTAAAAAATCTATTGTGTGAAAGTTCATATACATGTCTAAAACTTTTCACTGATTTTTTGAACTTTAAGTTTTGTTTTCATAATGAAATCTCAACCACAAAACACTGACAATAGCCACAAGAGGTGTGAAGAAAATAGGTTCTTTCCTTCACTTGAGAGCTTTTCTTCTCCCCTCTCCCCTCACCTCCCTCTTTCCCTTCTCTCCTCTCTTCTTCCAAAAGAAGAAAAGTAACTTCTATTAGGCTGAAGCTAAGCACACTGAAGACTGCATTAGTTCTGCAGGAGGGTGCTGAGAACCTCATAGTTTCAAGTGTATGATGTCCTAATATGTTAGCAATCTAGATGTCCCTTCCTTTTTTAGGTAATATACACCATGACTTCTTAAATAGCCATCATTATCTGCCATTATCTAGTGAAGAAAAATCAGCCTTAACTCTCCACATGCTAGGTGGAACTTGGGGAGATATTAGTACCAATTGCAGCTGCCACATGTATAATGACTGGTTCAGAGCTGTGGGGCCCATTTTCAATCCTTTGTATCCTCTATCACAGAGCAAATGTTTGAAAATGTCCATGATGTGCTTGCTAATATAATTGTTTTTGTATCTGGTTAAATCAAATTTGGCATATATCTGTATATAGTCTATGGCAAAGTTATCTTCCATTCACATCAGTACCTGCCTCACCCCCACCTGTATGAGATGCTGGTCAGTTGCACTGGACCTTGCCCCCAGCATTCATAGTTAAATTTCATGAAGTCTGCATAACCATAGCCAACTGTGCTAGGTTCTTCAAACAGAACTGATCCCACAGATTGCTTTGATTTTGCTCACCCCTACCCTGTGTTAGCTACCGGGCCTCGGGTACAACTTGTTAACAATGCCCATTGTGCCATCAATTCCTTTATTTCTTCCCTCTCCTCTGTAACAGGAACACAGAAGACTGCTTGGCTTTCTCATCCAGTTGAGGGACTACAGGCTATCTGCTAGGTTTGGTATTGCTTTCTTGGCTTCTCTCCTTTGTTGACAGGAATTTGGGGGTCATCACCCACAGATCCAAAGTTCAGGCAGCTTGTAAGAGCAGGACATGTTGTTGGCTTCTGTTACCAATGGTAATGTGTGGCCAGGGGTCCCTCTCTGGGGGAAGAACCCCATGTGACTCACATGGCCAGTATAGTACCTGCATTAGAGACTCTCCCTCCCCTGTCCAAACAAAAACATACAAATTTATTAAAGAACACATGGGCACTTATGTCACCTGGGATCTGGCACTCAATGCTGGCTCAGTGGACCCTACAACTGTTAAATCCATTCTCATGGTCAACATTGTTCAGACCCCAGGGAAATGCTACTCATCTCTTGCTCAATATCCTAAAAACAAAAATTATAGCCTCCGAATGACATGAAGGTCTATAGCACTGCTGATGTTTGAGACTAACACTACTTAAATCCAAAAGTGCTTAGATTAAAAAAAAAAAAAATTGGCCAGCTTGTCAAATCCTTCTCAGATTGCATGAAAGCATATATTCCTGCATTACAAAGTGCTATTTCCCAGGGATGAGAAACATCTATTTTCTTTATGCTTTTATGTTCCAATTTGTGGCTCCAGATGTACTCCAGAATCAGCATGGTTTTGTAACAGTTACACCTAACAGCTAAGAAGTGACAGTAATTCACATTACTCTTAAATCTGGATCTATGAATGTTGGGAATATTATACAGATTTAGATATTTGTGTGAGATGGTACAAATCACAAAATAAGTGACAGCGACTTACATGATACAATTATATTATTTTGTAAGTATTTTCTGTGGTAATTTATTACATCGATCCCATTAAAATGCTAAACAAGATATATAAAATTCATGTTTTACTCGAAACTTGAATATGACTTTAATTTTTAAAAACAATTTTAGTGGTAAATACTTCAGCAAAGTTTCTCCAAATTGAAATTAATAAACTTCACGCTAAGAATTACAATAGTTTAAGATGGCTTAATTTGACATTAGGAATATCATCTTGATTGTAACAACGTATTTAGTGTTTAGCTAAAATAAAGGTGAGAAAAATAAATTCATGAAAAAACAAAAATGATTTATGACTATTACCCACGCAGCCCTAACCAGCCCATCACAAGTCAGACATATGCAATGATGACTAAATTTAGGCACCGTTGAAATTCGGTCCTATGAAAATCATAGCGTCACACTTAACTTTTTTCATTTGTATTACAGTATGATTGTCGGGGTGAGAGTAGAACGCACTTGAACAACTCATTTTATAACTTTGAAGTGTTGAGGTATAGGCCACCTGGGCTTCCATTTAGTCTTTTTGTTCCGAAGCACAGATGTTAGCGTGGGGCCAGAGAGGGTGGGTGTGGAGACTTAGGCGCTCACCCCCTCCAGGTCCTCCGCACCACGGCCCGCCGCCCCCCTCCTCGGGGATCGGCTGTCACGGGCTGGTGGGCGGCACCGGGGACGGGGTGGATTTGGGGGGTCGCGGGCGCTGGCTGCGCGGGGTGCAGGTGCTCCGGGTCGAGTGGCCGCGTGCGGGCTGCTGCCCGCCGGTCCTCAGGGGCGCGCTCTCGCTGCGGCCCAGGAAGAGCTCCCCGTGCCCTCTGCGAAGCCGCTAGCCCTCTCGGGGAAGCCGAGACCCCGGGGTGCGGCCCTTTTAGAGGAGGGGGCGGTCCGGGTCCCAGCAGGCTCCGCGCGTCAGCCTGGGACGGCTGGGCGCGGTGCGGGCAGCAGGGTGGGGGCACCCAGGGGCTGCAGGAAGCAGGGCCCCGATTCCGCAGGGTGAGGGATCTCCCCGGAAACGGATCCGGCTCCGGAGCCCGCGCGAGGCTGCTGAGTGATGCCCGCGGCGGCGGGAGGCGGCCGGGGCGACCCCCCGCGGCACCCCGCCCCGCAGTGGGGCCGGCTCTGCTCCCGCCCCGCGCCGCGCCCCCCGCCCCGCCCCGCCGTCCCCCGCCCCGTCCCCGCCGCCCCGCGCCTCTCCCCGCCCCGCAGCGGGGCCGGCTCCGCCCCGCCCCGCCCCGTCCCCGCCCCCCGCGCCCCGCCCCGCCGCCCGCTCCGCGGCGCTCGGGCAGGTGGAGCCGGCTCCGGGCGCGCGGGGCCGCAGCGGCCGCCCCAGCCCCTCGCTTCGGCCCTGCGCCCCGCCTCGCGCCCCCATGGCCGGCTCCGAGCAGCAGCGGCCGCGGCGGCGGGACGACGGAGACTCGGCGGCGGCGGCGGCGGCGGCGGGGGCGCCCCTGCAGGACGCGGAGCTGGCCCTGGCCGGCATCAACATGCTGCTCAACAACGGCTTTAGGGAGTCGGACCAGCTTTTCAGACAATACAGGTGACCGCGGCGCCTGCCTCCCCGCCCCGGCCACGCGCCCCAGGCTGCGGACCGCACCCCACCCCTCCCGGTGGCCACTCATCCCGGGCCCCACGGCGCCTCGGTCGGCCTGAGCTGCAGCCGGCGCTTCTGCGCCTTCACCTCATCGCCCCTTTCCACTCCCCCCCGGTGGTGCGTCTCCCCGGGACCCGCCGCGCATCTTCTCCGCGCTCCCGCTCTCTCCCCTCATCGTATCCCCTGCCTCGCCCTCCTACAGGGCCGTCCAGTGTGTCAGCTTCTCTGTCGTAGGGGGCCCTCCCGCCGCAGCCCTTTGGCTTTGGGACGTGGGACTGGATGCGATTCGAGGCAGCAGCGAGCCTCGGACTTTGCAGGGTTATGACTCCGGCTCACGTGCTGCCCGCGGCAGCCTTTGTGGCGCGGCGCACACCGGCTGCACCGTGCCTGTTTCTTTGCCTCCCGTCGCCTTGCATCATTGTGCATTCCAAAAGCTTTTATTGTTTGTTAGCAGATATGCGTAATTGCCTTGCGGCAGGAATTAAAAAAGACCAAGCAAACTCTGATCGCTCATCTCTCTGCCTGTCCTCTGAAACAGCCCTCAAAATGAGTTCCCAGTGCCTTTCAGGCGAGCGTATTTGTTATAGATTTCTCTAACTTAAACCATGGAAGGCTTTTAAATATATGTAACAGCGGAGGGAAGAACACATGTATTCAGTTAATTATTTTATTCGTCCGAAAAAATGAAGGATACTACTGAAACGTGGTAGTTTTCTTGTGAGTGGGAGGAGCCTTCAATTTCATAGGGGACGAGAAGCATCTGCTTTCTGGTTTAGAAAGCAAGTTTGTGATTTGCCTTTTGAATGTGGACAAGACTAGGATGTTGATTAGCAGCTTTCCTGTCAGCGTTAAAGGGTCATATATTTCACCCCTTTTTTTTTAGATTTGGTGGTTTGATGAGAATAAGAGTAAAGATATAGAGCTATGATTGACACAGTCTGTAAGAAAATGAGAGGGGAGATAGGGTGAGATACAGATGCCTTGCAGGTTTTCAGACCTCAGAGTAGTGTTTGTATGGATCCGAGCTTCCATATACGTGATGACAAAGCAAATACTGCACAACTGTAAACTTTTCACTAAAGACATTTGACTTTTAGAGCTGTAAATGAAAACTTCTCAGCTTTACTCAGAACATTTTATTTTTCAAGTGTACAGTCTTGATTTCAAGCCAGAGTTTTATTAAGGCTCTTCATGGAGAATAGATTTAAAGATTTACTTGCCTCTCAGTCTTTCTTGTGCAGTTTATTTAGCCTTCTGAGAATGTATGTCATGAAAAAAAAAAGGATAACATGTACTGTGTTCTGACATTTTTTGGACTACCGGCCTGTGTTGTATGAGAGAGGGATGGAGAAAGCTTAGTTCCTTTGGAGAAAGTCTTAGAGTCAAGCTTAGTTCCTTTAGTTGCTGATCAAGATACGGAGCTTGCATGTCCGATGGATACTACATGCCTTGAAATGTGTTACTTATTTTAATGATCATTTTTTCTTCTAAATCTGCTTTAGTGTAGTACTTAAATTACTACCTCTTGGTTCCTACGTATTGAAAGCATGAAATAACAGTATTTTTGCTGTTATATTTTATCCAGACAGTTTTATGCAATGGTAATAGAAGGCAGATTTGAGTGATAGGAAAACTCTGCTTACAGTAGCAGCAGAGATACACCTCTCTGTGGGTGAGTCTATTTGTGATGAGAAAGGGGGGAAGTGTCCTATGAAGATTTACATTTTATAGATAGGAGCTGTCTGCTTATATTTTTTAAATTGAAGTTGACAATATTATATTAGTTTTATCCAGTATTATTACAATATTGACTACACTCTCTATGCTGTACTTGTCTGCTTTATTTTGAAATGGGAACTAAAGATAAAGAAGGAAATGGAATATTGTATCTGTTTTCTGTCAAGGGCAGTGATAGGCATGTTTCCTTATATTCTTTATGTTCTAGTGACAGCTCTAATGAGGTGTATTCTATCATGGCAATTTTATAATGAGGGACTCAAGTCTCAGTATTCAGCATGGACCAGGATGCAAGCACTGTGATTCTAAATCAAGGGCTCTTTTCATACCATTCTGCCTGTCTCACTGAATTGATTATATTTTGTAATTTGCCCCATGACCTTATTCTTTAGCAGCTTAAACTTTTTTAGGGTTGGACAGTAGTAGCGTTATCCCATTAGCTTTCCCGCAATCAGGCTTGCAATCCTAGTTCTGCCACTTTTGTAGCTGCTGACTTGGGCTTCTTAAAATTTGCTTCCTTGCCTGTAGAATGAGAGGAGGACACATCATGTTGTGGTTGTTAGAGTGAAAAAAATAATCGATAGTAGCTGGCACAATGTAAGCACTCGATAAACACTAGCCAGCTTTTGTACTTGATATTTTTCTCACAAATATTATGCTTCTTGATGTAGTTTAAGTAGAAGATAAAACATCTTGTATGAGGGATACTTCTATATTTAAAGTTAGCCTCACATACTGCAGTTGAAAGATTTAGATCCTGTTATGCATTTGAACTTCTTTTCCTGTTCCAAAGTTGAGTGGCCTTTGCCAGGAAAACTCAGCAGGGATTTCATCCGAAGTGTTTGAGGATCACGTGGAGCTTAATTTATAGAAGAGAGCAATTGGTTCTCTTTTCTTAGTATTGTTTTGTCACAGAAGACCATTCTTCCCATACCGGTAAACCGTCCATAATCTCATTGTTACAGTTTAACAAGTAGAAACATTTTGTATCTAGCATAACAATAACATTGTTATTAAAGCAAGAAGGTCATTTTCTCAAGCCACATTACTAGGATGATAAAAATTTCATTAATGGCTACCAAACGAGAAATGGTTACTTCATAGGAACTGATTATCATGAAGTCTTTTCTGAATTAGTGGAAAGTCTTTATTGTATAATCACACATACATATAGGAATTAGCAATATATGTGTAATAGAGCCTTTAGTTAGGATTTCAAAATGTAGCTGGCACTTCTGTTGTAACAATAGCAATAATGTAATAAGCTGCCCTATTTTTGGTGCTAAGCCTTTATCATACTTAAAGTCGTGTTCCCAGATGGGTGCTGCTTTGGGGCCTTTCCACTTTGAGTTAAAGGGCATACCATTATAAATTCATGATACTGACCACCTGAAACCAAATTCCTTGATCTTAGATCTCAGTGCTCTAATTTGCTATGTTCACCCTTCTGTCCTCCCATACCCCCTCTCCCTCCCCTTACTCCTAACTAATGTTAGCATGTGGGACACACATTCAGACCTTCAGGCACAGGGTAAGGTAGAGTGTGGTTCTGTGCACAGAGAGGCACTTGATTTTTACGTGTTGTGTGTAGGGAGACTGGGAAATATCTATGGCCTGCAGGAGTGGAGAGAAGGAACTTATAGCCCAGCTCAAAGGAAAATTTTGTTGAAGAGATGAGGCCTGAGCATCATAATGAGGTAGAAGTGAGTGAGTTTAATTAGGAGTTGGGAGGAATGGTCGGGGGAGGAGAGACAGAGAATGAGAGGTGGTGAGGTAAATATGGAAATCTAGGAGAGGAAACAGTAAAAAAAAAAAAAACAAAAACCCACATGGAGATGTGAAATGGCACCTGGAGAAGAGGGATGAGAATTACAAGTTGATCAGTATTATTAAGTTGTCACGTTGATGGCTCATTCTACACTTGTTATTTTCTTAGATCCGCTAGCTGGTCCATGTTTCCTGTGAGTCAGTGCCGCTTTTCAGGGTTACTTTGCTGCTGGGGGACTGGTCAGTTGATGACCATCATCCCACATAGTGTGGCCCTCACATCCATAATTAACTCTTGGTTCCTTGGGGCCGCAGGGTCTTGATGTCACCATCTTTTTTTGGCTTGAAATATTACTTTGTTTCTTCATCAGGACTAGCAAGAGAGGTGAAGCACGCTGAGCTATGAGAGGAAGGCAAGGAACATTTGGAGCTCCTGGACAAAATGAGCTTTGCAGTTCTTATTTCCACAGGCCTGACATTTACTGGCCCTCTGTCCCTTGAAGCTACCATCTCCACCTCCTGCTTTAATTCCTGGCATTCTTTTTAACCTTAAAACATCTATAATTCTTACCCCTGATAATACCACCACTGATTTCTGCCTGTAGATGTTGATAAAGTCATATTTGCCATTGTCAGCTAAAAAGCAAGCATATAGTGGCTGTAATGAATGTTCATTGGGGATAAATTGCATGAATATGATACAGAATTAGTACATAGATGGCATTATGAACCATGCTGTTTTTTCTTTTTCATTTTGTTTTAAATTATAAAAATGGCAGAAATGTATTAAAAACTAAAAGCAAGGAAAAATTGCAAGCAAATGTGTATGTTAAAAATAAACATACGGATTTTAAATTGTTCAACATAGTTTATAGCACATACGACAAAGCCATATGACATGTGGCTTTATTTGTTAATAATTATGGAGCCAGACTTACTGTAGAAATGGCTCAATATAACCCACAGATTGCAAACTATAGCCTGCTGTCTGCTTCCCCCTCCCCCCCCAAATAAAGTATTAATGGGACATAGCCACACTCATTTGGTTGTGTATGTTCTGTGGCTCTTGTGTGCAATACAACAGAAATGAATGGCTGTGACAGAGACCATATGGGTTGCAAAGCCTAAAGTATTTACTCTCTGACCCTTTAGAGAAAAAATTTTTGACCCCTGGCACAAACCATGGTTCTCTATGGAAAAAACTCAAAAAGCATGTGTAAGAGAACTGGGCTAGTCTGAGCCTCTTCTGTTCCTCAAACCATGTCAGATACCTTGGTGGACAGGAAAAGCTTGCAGGTGGCTCACGGTTTCTGCATGACTGGCTGCTCTTGCTGCCAGGTCTGTGGAGAGTCCATAGGTGCAGAAATGCAAAAAAAGGAGAAGCAATGAGAAGCAGAAATGGTGTAAGGGAACTGGCAGGAGAGACAGGAAACTCATTTGTTGCTTTTTCCATCTTCCTTGACTCAGTGTGTGTTTGTAAAAAGGCTCATTTTTTTTCCAACTATTGCATTGTCTAAAAAGGTCCCAATTAGACATTCATGAAAGATTCACTTGGCTTAATTGGGATTCTTTTAAAAACGCAACTGATTGTAGAATAATGAGAGTTTATATAGGAAATTATTAGAAATGAATAGCAATACTGAGGGGTGTGTGTATTCATGTACACATACACAGTTAAAACCGTAACCCTTAAAAGTGCCCTCTGAGTCACACACCCTGTATTAACAAGCAGTTTGCTGAGATTACCATCTTTCCCTACTCTAGTTAGGAGGAGCTCCACTAAGTCAAAGGAAATGTTATTGAGGATAAGACAGAAAAGAGAGAGTAGTAGTAGTGAAGCATGGAGTGCTTTATGTCCTAGTTATACAAAACCTTGTAGATCCCCAAACACATCAGATTTCAGGGCTCTAGACCCTTTGCACAGTCTGTTTTAAAATACTATTTTCCGTACCCCATCCTCCTTTTCCAGGGTAACCTTCCTACTTAGTTAGCTAGAAACATCAGTGGGACAGAATTCTAAGGAGGCTAATGCTGAGAAGGACGCAAGGAGAAGAAAGAATGTAAAAGAAATACAGAGAGTAAACTAGCAAAGATGAATTTGTTATTTCAAAACTTTGCTTAGTGCCAGCCATGAACTCATCTCTGTTTTATACCTCTTCTGCCACTTTCTCTGTTCCCTGAATTCATACTATGCCGTTCAGCTGGTAACATAGGTCCACTGGGATCAAATAAGGCCTTTGTGGGCTAACCTGGGGATCTAATCTCTGCTTAAAGCCTTTTGGGTGTAGGGGGGCATCCATTCCAATTTCTGCACAAGTGACTGAATGCATTTTGTTAGTTTTGATTGAGGTATAATTGACATAACTTAGCTTCAGGTTTACAGCATTAATGGTTTAGTTGTACATATTGTGAAATGATCATAGGTCTAATTAACATTGTCACCACCCATTGTTATAAAAACATGTTTTTATATTAAACTATTCATAAACTTATGGTGTAAGAAGAGACCATGACTTTCTGACATCTGATTTCAAGATTTGAGAATAGGGGCTTTTCAAGTGTAAAGATGGTTGCCATCTTAGCCGCTTTCCCCAGCGAAGGTTGCTTTCTCCATCTCTTCTTGCTTAAGAATTTCAGAATACAAGAAACACATACAACAGGTAGTTACTCCTGTCTTGTAGGGAAAGAGTTCATTATTGCAGGAAAAGCCCCCACGAGAGTGTTCGCCCTGTGCAGTGCACAAAGGTGGGAAGCAGGTTCTTTCTTTAAGGAAGTATTGCTTGCTTAATATTTTTAACTCCACCTCAAAAAGATTCACTTTAACAGTCTTGTCCAAAGCTGTAATATCTGTGAAATCTCTAGTTTAGGTGGCTTCTTTTTCCCAGTGCACATCAAAATAAACACGTAATGGTGCTTATAACACATAATGGTACTTACTGTGTGCCAGGCCACACATCAACACTCCCCCGTGTTAATCCTTTTTTAATCCTCCCACAGTTTTGTGAGGGGGCCTCTTGTTACCTTCCTCTGTGTAGGGGAAGGAGAGGAAGCAAAATGACATCGGATGTGATGCCCAGAGTTTTACAGTAAGTGGGAGGAGGGCTGGTTTGAATCCAAGCTGTAAGGCTTCAGAGTCTACACTACCTCTTTCTGTAACTTTTATGAAAAGAGTTTACCTGTGTGCTGCTAAGCCATTTTGTGGTGAGTTCCCCAGCAATATTAAAACTACACTCCTGCACCCAGAGGCTACCCAGTAAACCATCAGAGAGGTCCATCCCCAGGGAATGTGTCACCCTGAGCTTTAGACCCTTTGTGGCTCCCAGTCTTCTACAGGATAAAGGCTGAGGTCTGCTTTGGCATAGGATGTATTGTGATCTGGTCTGTCTGCTTCCCTGCCACACTCCTGCCTTTTCTCTTATCCCTTTCTCTCTAGTCATGCTGCATTTTTTGCTTCATGAAACTAGTTCTTACTTGTCTTCAGGACACGGCTCAGATTTCCATGAAAAGGTGATATGACTCCGTAGTTGTCTTGCAGCATCCTTCTGCCCGCTTTTCCAGCACTGGCGATGTGTGGACATTGTGTGGCTGTCTGCACGAGAGGGCTGAGATAGTGGAGATGGGTGGACTTCCCTGTCAGGTGTTCCTGGCCTTCTTGAGGTTGCTGGAGTAATGTGGGGTCCAAGAGGTATTTTAGGTATTTCTATTCTCTTTTGTCAGTAGGCAAGCATAGCCTGAAGGCAGTGCCTTTAGAATCTCTGAAGCCTTGATTTTTTTATTTTCCCCTCCCCCATCTCATATTGAGGAGTGGACATGTCCCTCGACCCAGTGGAGGTGCTCCAAAGTGCCCCTTGGTTTGACATATGCTTGTCATGAGCAGCAGATCTCCTGTCTAGTCCATCAGCTTCTTCCCTTTGGTGCATCCAGGCTGCTCAGTGTGGGGCGATGCTGGAGCAGAGCTGCCACTGAAGACCAGTCTTGACATGTGCCATCATGGAAGGCTGAGCACTCTGATTAAGTCCCCTGCTTCTCAAGCGGCCATGGGCCTCAGCTTTGTCTGGCCTCAGCAGCTGGAACTCTGGGCACCTGTCCTCGGCCCAGTGTTATGTTAGGTCAAGAGGAGGCCTACCTAACTGGCTGGCCCTTTTACTTCTCTCATCAGCCACCTGCGGGGCTCTGGGCTACCTCTGGGTGGTGGTGGCGTGACGTGATCTGGCATTTCCCTCTCTGGCATGAGAAGGCAGAAATCTTGTTCCCTGATTCCAAGTCTGTCCTGGATTTCAGGAAGAACTGGTTTCTGTAAGAACTTGGTGGTTCAGAGGGGAAGCTTTCTAGAGCAGTAGCTGTCAACTCTATCAGGTCTAATGCCCTCTTTATAACGAATATTCTAAGTCCCTTTCTCTGGTTCTAAAATGGAATTGACAGATGAAATGATCTGCCCATACATACAATGTGTAAAAGTCAATAGAATGCCCAAATAGTATTGTAAAGAAGTAAAAAGAAATTTATGAGAAAAAATGTGTAAGTTAAATGTAAGTGCTCAGGATACCATCAGATGTAGTTAGATGCTTATACCTGTATATAATGAATAAATTTGGATTAAAAAAAGATCAGAGTCATTCCATAGTAGAGAAATGAGAAAGTGGGTGCTTTTTAAAATAAAAGTCATAACAGACCAAACTTATTTGTATATGTTAAGAGAAAGTGGGGAAATAACCTTTATTGAAGTAGGGATACTATTCCAAGGAAAACACTGACTCTTGAAGTGGAGAAAATGAGGAAGCATGACATTTTTGCAATGAGCCAGGCTGCATATGTCAGGGAAGTGTCAGAATAATAATTAATTCCCTGCATTAGACATGGGATGTGTGCTGACAGAGTGCCTCAGAACACAGACCTCCCATCATTAAATCCCTCCCCAAACCAAGTACTTGGAGGAACGAAGCCTTTAATAGATGTCTGGGCTTAAAGGATGACATGATTTTCTAAAATTGTAAACAAATCTTGATAAAAAGGGTATATTTAACAGTGTCAGAACGGTTTTGTGTTTTTATATCAGTGGAGGTAGGTTTTATAACTAAATAATGATAAACGGTTTTTCCTGTGTGAATTTCCAGATGTTCGGAGGTTGTGCAGGACATCAGACAACACGGGACTGTCTTGTGTGTTGCAGGATGTCTTTCATCTTTGGCCCTTTCCACTCCTGTTACTGTGTTGCCCCCAAACAGCCCATCAGGTTTCCAGAACGCCTCCACTGAGGCAGTGAGCTTGGGGGAAGGTCATAAGGCTAAGACAACGTTTGATCTCTGAAGCTGAAATCCTGAGGCTGCTAGGAATCTCCCCACAACAGGAGGGCTCTCTGCTCACAGGGAGGAAAGGGGCTGCCCAGGCTGGCACAGTGCTGCTGAAGAGCGTGGTGGAGGAGGCAGTGCCTCCATTGCCTCTGTGACCACAGGGGCCAGGGCTGAGCCCTGGGGTGGGGTTTCTCCAGTGCTGGGCCTCTGGGTTGCTGCACCTAAACACCAGCTTTTCCAGGTCACACTCATGGCAGCTTCCAGGGCCCAAACAGTTCCAGGAAGGGCTGTCAGCACCTGTTCTTCCATCCCTTGCCATGTGGATGGAGAACCACTGGGGCCCCCTCCCTTCTTCATTCTTTGTGGAACTAGTTTTCAGGACCTGTGATTTTTCCAGCCCCGGGTGACTTTATTTCAGAACCTAGTGTCCTAACCCTGTCCACACCCAGGTCTTTCTAACTTTGACTCTCGGAATAAACTGGTCCACACCCTTCCAAGAAGTGAGCAAGCTTTTTACTCATGTACAAATGGGAGCAAATCCCCAGGAATAAGGACAGTTGCCCCAAAGTTACATAGCCAAAGGGACCACAAAAGTGATTCTTCTATGATGGGAGAAAATGGGGCAGTATGCTTCATGATGTGTTACTTAGAAGCAGTTAGTTGGACACCTCCCCCCGCCCTACCCAATTTAATTTCTGATAGGGTTCTTCCATACACGGATCTGCAGAGCCTTCCCTGGTCCCACCCTCAACCGTGACTTCAACTGCATCCCACGACACATGTTAACCCAACCTGTTCTTACATGGTCGATCGCACCATCATGTTTCTTGCCCAGTGGGCTTTTCTAGGAAAACGTGAGTCTGAGCATGATGCATCTCTCTCTGAGTTCCTGTGGTTAGTGAACATTATCTGCTGTTCTTCCCACTTTGGCCTTATCATCTAGATATAGATCCTTTGGTTTTGGAACTGCATTTGCTTGCCTCATCTCTGCAGCAGCTCTCATTTAGGTTTTACTTCATCCATTAAGCGACCATCACCAGATTAACAGATTTTAAAATGTTTCTATCATTTTTTATTTAATCACAAGTAAAATACTATTTTAACAGTACAGAAGATGAGGGAAAATGACATTTTGTATCCAGGTCCACAGTTGAATTTGCTTAATGATGGAGATTTGGGTTTTGAGAAACAATAGGATTTAACTAAGATCCATGCTGTGTGGCCTTATTAGGATTGTTTACAGTATAATGAGTCACCGGCAAGCCTTCAGTTGCTTTCTTCCTACCTCATTTTGAACAGTGAATTGTAAAATCCCAGGTTATGTCTTGTCAACTGATCTCTGGAGCAAGAAAACTTGATATCTTCGTGTCTTGTAAAACATGCTCACCCTCTTATTTAGATCTAAAATAAAGAAACGTTGAGTTCATCAGCTGCATACTTGTCTGATGTGACTCTTGAACCATTCAAGGCGAGAATGGGGCTGCTTTTGTAGGCCTGCAGTTGTTAGAGTAATTGGCCTTCTCTCTTTCCTCTGCATTACAGCAAGGTTCACATCACTATAATTGCTCAGGAGAGTTTTGTTTTTACCTGGAATGCCATTGGCTTCAGCTATCAACCACGTGCATCCGAAGGTTTTTCGGTTATTTCTGTGTTGACGATTGAGGAGGCATTCATTACTTTGAATTATTAAAGTTACAATTCGAGCTAGACATTATGCCTCTTGAAATAAATAGCACAGAGAAAGGGGGACGTGTGGGGGAAGGGAAAGGGCTCTGAAGTAGTTTAGCCAGGTGTCAGGATCTGCTGTGGTGGAATTATAAAGATTCTTGTTCTGGAGAAAATGCTAACATGAAAATGGCAAGAAATGAGAGAATGGACTGGATGGTTTCTTTTTTTAGCCCTTGAGTGGCATCTCAGATCTCGGCTTATAGTTGAGGCTGCCTTGAAATTCTGAGCTTTTCTCTTGATGGAAGTATGTTGAATTTTATCTCAAAGCGAAACTACAGCTTAGCTACTCTAAATTTATGGTGAAAGAAGCTTGTGAATAATGAAGTAAACACAAATGAAATTTTTTGACCTATGCTCTATTAAAAACTAAAGGAAAATGCCTTGGTGAGAGACACTTTTGTATGAAGTTCAGAGTTGTTTACTAAGAACTAGTTTAGTAAAATTTTACTATGAAGAGTAAGTCTCTGGTTTCACTTTGAAATGCCTTTTAACCAAGTAATAGAGAAATTTAAATTTTCTAAATGATTATCTAAAGCAAATTGGTATTTGAATTACTTGTATAAACAGCTCAGTGTGTTTAATCCTTAAAGTATTCATGCAATTTATGAGTTATTGCCACACATAATAAAGAAACCTTATTATAACTTATTGTGAAAATAATAAAAATATATTGATCCATTTTGTTACTTAAAAAATAACTCTTGTCAAAGGATTGATTGGAAAGCCTTTTTAGGTAGTTGATAAAATGTGGTTTGGACGCTCTCTGTCTAAACTGCGTATCAATGCTGGCTTTGTTATTGGCATATATTGGAGGTAATTGAGTTGATTATCCATTTGTATGGCTTAAGCTGGAGAAGGAACTAATTCTGATGAGTTAGGGAGATACTTGATACACGTTAATGACAGAATTAGGAAAACTGTAAAAAAAAATTGACTTTAGCCTACACAGTTATTTTCAGAATGTATCAGTAGCTCTAAATGAGCATCAGGCCCTAGCAGTAGATGAATATGAATTAGCAAAGCTCGACAGGAATAGGAATAAAGTTAGAAGTATTACAGATTTGTAATTGTACAAGAGTCTTGATTTTTGTTTGCATTACTGCACAGAGAAAGAGTGACAGTGAATGGTGATCAAATGGTAATCAGTGCTTACTCATAATGCACCCTGTCATGTGCACTTCATCCTTAATTCCAATTCTCAGCAACCCTGAGGATAAGCACTATCACTTTGAAAGATTATGAGTGGGGTACCTGGCTCCGGCCCCAGCCCCAGCCTAGGGTGTATGCTGTTTTCTCTGAAGCAACCCCATTGTTCCACTACTTGGTATTACCCAGCAGTATTGAATGTCACTTGTTAAGCCTGATCTTCTCTGGCACATCTAGTCTTCTTCTTCCCATGCTCCCAAGCTCAGTGGGTAGTACCACTTGAAGCACAGCTATCCACATCAGAAGTCTAGAAGGTCCCTCTTGGCACTTACCTTCCAATACAGCTAGTTTTCTCTTCTGAGTAATTGATCTCCATCTCCATTCATTTCTCTTCATCTCCACCACCACCACCTAGTCCAAAACACGTCTCACTTGAACAACTGCCGAAGCCCAGCCGGCTTCCTCATCTCCTCTGCCCTCCCCACGCCCCCAGTGATCTTTTCACCATGATGAGTTTGTTCATATTGCCTCTCTGCTAAGAACTCTTTCATGGCCTCTGTCTAAGGCTGAAAAATGATCCTCCAAAAGATATCCACATCTTACTCTCTGGAACCTCTTTTCCTTATATGGATAAAAAGGGAGCTTTGCAGATGTGATTAAAGTTAAGAGTTTTAAGATGGTAAGATTATCTGGGTGGATATTCATTCCACCCAGATTAGATAGATGCAATCACATGTATTCTTATAAGAGGGAGACAAAGGGAGATTTTGTATACTCAGAGGAGAAGGCAATAGGAAAATGGAGCTGAGAGTGAAATTTGAGATGCTGCTTTAAAGGTTGGAGTGATGGCAGCCACCAGGAGCTGGTTCAGTCATGGGGGATGCTCCCTGAGAGCCTCCAAAGGCAGCAAGCCCCTGCCCATCCCTCAATTTCAGCCTAGTGGAACTGCTTTCAGCCTTCTGAACTCCAGAACTGGGAGAGGATACATTTCTGTTGTTTTAAACCACCAAGTTTGTGGTAATTTATTACAGCAGCCACAGGAAACTAATACAGCCTCCCCCTACTCTCAGGATTAGGAACAGAATCTCTGACAGGATCTCTGCAGTGTGGCTTGGCCCTTCTTGGTTTGCCCTTGACCATGGACTGCTTTATCTCTTTTTTTCTTATATTTTAAAATCATTTCATTGTCTTTCTTCTGGGCTGGAGCAGTACAAAGCCAAGTAAGCTTATGCTGTAAAATAGGCTCATAGCTCTTCTTTTCACATGGTTGTCTCTATAAAAATGGAAAAGCAAAATAGCTTTAAATTGATGAAGATTTTGTTTTTTAATGAGTTTTAGAATCTATATTAACCTTTATTTAAAATATGAATAATTTGGCCAATTAAGTCATTCTGGAGCCTTGTCTTGCATTGCTGTGCTCTCCCTTTTTCTCTTTGACTTCTAGCCATCATGGTCTTCATTCCAATTCATGAAGATTCTCTAAGAATCATGTCCCTTTCCTCTGGTCTTCTTTCCTCAGTTTGTAATTATACACAGATAGTACTTGATTTGCTTGATTCTAATATGCATGGATTTTATTTACCAGACGTTAGTTAAATAATCAGTCCCCCAATAACATGATTCAAATTTATTACCTCTGTGTATGAACCGTAAGTGTATATACAAGCTGCTAGCTCTTTAGTCCACAAAATCACCACAGATGTAACAGATCAGTGACCAATCACGTCACTTCTTTCAGCTCTGCTTGTTATTGGTCACTGTGCATCTCTTATTTCCCATGGTGATAGACCCACATAATATTTTACAAAAACAGATAATTGAAAGAGGGAATTGGCCAACAAAGATGAAAGTGTAGTAAGGAAAAAGTGATAATGCAGGAAGTGATGTGAATCAAACAGTTATGGAAGGAATAGCTGACCTGGGAATGTTGTCCCTGCCACCAGGTGAGAGATTACATATGCAGCCACAGGTGCCCAGTGGAGGTGAGCTTAAAGACACAGAGAGGAAAGTAGTTGTAAGTAAAAGATGAAAATGTCTCAGAGTTAGCGATGCAGGCAAAAAATTTCACATCAAAGAAATTCTTGGAGATACTTCTCAGCATTGGAAGCACAGAGCCTAAAATGTCAGAAGCCGATTCAGACTCAGAAGTATGACAATTCACCAAGTCATAGCATAAATACTCACTCTGCATCATAAGTTATATTGACACAAAGAAGGCCAGCACTGTTCAAATATTTTTGATAAGTTTTTACAAACAAGTCAAGCACTTTAATGCTAATGTTTCTAATGTTTTAAATGATAGCCCACTGAATAAATATTAGTTTTACTGTTTTTCTCATTTCCTTATATATTATAACTGACATTGTTTTTAATGTTTTAAAATTATTTTTGATTGTAAAATATAAGAAAAAAACATTTTAACTATTTTTAGCAGTTCAGTGGCATTAGGTACAATTGTTGTGTAGCTGTTACCACCATCCATCTTCAGAACTTTTCAAACTGGTATTTTGTACCTATTAAATGCTAACTCATCTTCCCTCCCCCACTCCCTGGCAAGCACCCTTCTGCCTGTTGTCTCCCTGAATTCGACTGCTCTAGGTATCACATATAAGAGGAATCATACAATATTTTTCCTTTTGTGAACTGGCTTATTTGATTTAGCATAAAGTTCATCCTTGCGCCTGAGTCAGAATTTCCTTTCTTTTTAAGGCCAAACAATATTCCATTGTATGTGTATACCATATTTTGTATGTACATATATTGTATGTGTAATTCTACATTTTGTTTATTCATTCATCTGTTGATCGACACTTGGGTTGCTTCCGCCTTTTGATTGTTTTGAATAATGCTGCTAGAATATGGGTATACAAGCATTTGTTTGAGTTCCCAATTCGTTCTTCTGGGTATATGTCCCGAAATGGAATTGCTGGGTCGTATGATAATTATACCTCTAAGTTTTTGAGGAAATGCTACACTGTTTTCCATGGTGGCTGCAGCATTTTACATTCCCACCAACCATGCACAGCGTTTCCAGTTTCTCCACATCCTTGCTGGCACTTGTTCTTTTTCCTTTTTTTGATCTAAAGAGTGAAAGGTGGTAGCTCACTGTAGTTTTGATTTGTATTTCTTAAGTGATTAGTGACGTTGAGCATCTTTTCAGGTGCTTGTTGATCACTTGTACATCTTCTTTGGAGAAATTTTCTATTCAAGTCTTTTGCCCATTTTTAAAATTGGTTTGGTTTTTTGTTGTCAAGTTGCAGGAATTCTTTATTCTGGATTTTAATCTTTATCAAATATATGACTTGAAGATATTTTTCTCCCATTCACTGGGTTGCAATTACCTTTTCACTCTTATTGATAGTTTCCTTGATACACAAAAGTTTTTAATTTTGATATGGTCCAGTTTTGATATGGTCCAGTTTCTACTTGTTTTGTTTCCTGTGCTTTTGGTGTTACATACAAGAAATTGCCAAATATGACATGAAGCTTTCTTCATATGTTTATTCTAAGAGTTTTCGCTCTTTCTTTTAGGTTTGTGATCCATTTTAAGTTAATTTTGTGAAAGCAACCCAAGTTGAACATGTAGGTAAATGTTCAACTTTATTCTTTTGCACGTGGATATCCAGTTTTTCCCAGCACCACTTGTTGAAAAGACTGTTTTTTTCTGATTGAATGGTCTTGGCATCTGACGATATGGGATACATTGAGTTCTATATAAATTTTAAGATGTATTTTTCTATTTCTTCAAAAAATGTTGAAATTTTGATAGTTTGTATTGAATATGTAGATAGTTATAGGTAGTATTGACGTCTTAACAATATTACGTATACCAGTCCATGAACATAGGACATCTTTCCATTAATTGGTGTCTTCTTTAATTTCTTTCAACAGTGTTTTATAATTTTCAGTAAACTACAAGTTTTTTGCCTCCTTGGTTAAGTTTATTCCTAAGTATTTTATACTTTCTGATGCATTGCAAGTGGAATTATTTCTTAATCTTCTTTTCAGATTGTTCACTATTAGTATATAGATGTGCAACTAATTTTTATGTGTTAATTTTCTATCTTGCAACTTTGCTGAATTTATTTATTCTGATGTTTTTGTGGTTATTTTTAGGATTTTCTACATATAAGATCATCGGCAAATAGAGATAATTTTATTTCTTCCTTTCTATTTTGGATGCCTTTCATTTCTATGTTGAATAGAAATGGTGAGAATAGGCATCCTTGTCTTATTCCTTATCTTAGAGGAGAAGGTTTCAGTTTTTCACCATTGAATATGACGTTTGCAGTGAGTTTAATGTTTTGATTAAAAAAATTTATGTCTCAGGACAATTGTAATTTTCCCATTTATTATTAAGGTCACTTTGCATGGTTTCATCTCACTTTTTTTTTTTAAATATCTTGCACTATCATGTGCAGCAAATACTGCCTGCATTCATTCCCTAACATAATACCCCCCACAACTCCAACTCCACTAGACTATGCTCCCTGAGATCAAGACCATTGTATAGTTTTCTTACTGCTGCACCTAGCCTAGTGTCTGGCGTGTAGTAGGTGGTCAGCTAGTAAATGATACATGAATGATTCTTGTTTTCATCTGTGAGTTTTACTGGGGTACCACTGTATGTGCCATGCTTCCCCGTCCTATAAATGTGTGGATCCCTTTTGATAAGAAGATCTGCCCTGGAGTATTGGAAAGTGGTGTTGCCGGGTCTCAGGTAAATGGACTCATTGGGAGAATTAGATAAGACAATGAATTTCTCTCACTTGTTCTAAGGCTTGTATATATTAGTCTGCGTAGTGTTCGTTGGTTATTCTAACTTTTGGATATTCGTTTAGCACTTAGACACTGTATATGATCTCTTTTGGATTACAAAATTCAGTACAAATATATGCTGGTAGTACAGTGTAGTTGGTGGCAGGGTTGCCGTTATGAACTCAGAATGCTTCAAGGTGATAAAGGGACTGTGACATTTTGCATTGATACGTGGCTGTGGATGGCAGATACTTTGGATCAGGTCAAGAGTAAAAACATTTTCTTTTCATTATTCAGGCTACATATTGAGACTTCTCTGCAGGTTGAGGTCAGTAAAAATATAACAAAAAATGACTCTTGCTATACTATACATCAGTACTCTGTGAATAGTTAAATACATGTCTAGAGATGGCACTTAGTTCTTATAATTTAACACCAAGTTTTATAGAAGGGGAATGTTTGTTCAAAATCAAGTTCTCGTTCTTTTCATTAATAAACTGAACACTTACTGACTGCCTACTGTGTTCAAATCACCACGGTAGGTGTTAAGAGGAGGAAAAGGTGAACAAGATTCATGTTCTGCTCTGAAAGAGGTACCAGTCTGGTGAAGGAGATCCATACAGCATCTAATTTAAATGGAGTCACAGCACAAGAATAGAAACAAGAACTGGCGTATTAGCTCAGGCTGACATAACAAAATATCGTGGGCTTGGTGGCTTAAGCAATCGACATTTAATCTCTCACACTTCTGATAGTCTGAGAGGGAGGCTGGAATCCCAAGATCAGGGTGCCATAATATCAGATCCTGGTCAGGGATCTCTTGCTGACTTGCAGATGGCCACCTCCTCACTGTGTCCTTGCATGGCCAAGTACAAGTGGAGGGAGATCTCTTTCTCTTTTTTTTAAAGCCACCAGTCCTACCAGAATAGGACCCCACCCTCATGACCTCATTTAACCCCAGTTACCTCCTAAAAGTCCTGTCTCCAAAAACAGTTACATTGGAGCTTTAGGACTTCAACATGTGAATGGGGGGGGGGGATGAGGTTGGGGGGAGGGGGACACAATTCAGTCTATAGTAACAGGGACACCAAACATTTTGAGGACTTAGAGTATGTCAGGCAGATGCTGTGTTTTCTCATTCAGTCATCCCTATGGCCCCACTAGGAAGTACTACCATTTCCCCCTTTTTTACAGATGAGGAAACCGAGGCTCAGAATGGTTAAATTGTTTTTCAGGCCCACTGGGCAGTCAGGACTTGAATCCACAGCCCTGGAATTAGGGACATGTCAGAGGTGGTGCCTTGAGAACGAGTTAAAAAGTAGCCTAGGGTGCTCAGGGTGGAGGAGTAGCCACTGACTGGCATGAGTTGCATTCAGGGACAAGCTGTTCATTGGTTGCCCTGAGAATACGTGCCGTAACCCTAACCTTACCCTCAAAGTTAGCCACGAAATATCTTGCTTTTATTATTACTTTTGCATTTGTAAGGTAAACACGTGGCACGCCGAGAAAGTTTTAAAAGCAAGCATTTATTGGGAGAGGGCTCCTGGGCGAGGTTCTCTGGTCCTGAGAGGAGAGGGGCCAGAGAAGTTTCTCCCTGGGGTGGAAGGGTGCAGCTTTTATGGGGTTATATGGGGTTAGGGGTATAGGGTGGAGAAAGTTAATCGAATGCTAATTGAGGGTGGTGGCGCCTAGGGCTTTAGGGTGGGCCCTATTCAGGTCTGGATTCCCGGTATCAAGCTGGGGAGTCTCCAGGCCGGCATCTGGCTGGCCCTCCCCCACCCCCTCGACCTAACAGCATTGATCTAGTATATCCATAGTCTTTGAAAACAAATGACATCATTCTGTGTATAGCGTTCAGTTTTTAGTCGTGGTATTTCCATTTACAAAAAATAGTAATTCTTGATGGCTGAAAATGTCAAATCCTGGAAATCGTAGCATCTCTATACGTGATGTTAACATCGTTCTCCAACAATGAGCCGAAGATTCATTTGATGAATCTGATTTGTGTGTACATTTCCATTACATTAGGATTAGAGACAAGTTCTGTTTAGAAATAACTCCAAGAACAGTTTTTATATTTTATTTTCACATTGAAAACCAGTAAGATTTTCTTCAGCCTCAGAGTGTTTATGTAAAATTAAGTTAACATTTGCAGCGAGCTGCACTTTCCTTCCTAAATGGTAAGTGAATTAAAAGCCGTGATGGAGGTTGAAGGTGGTAAAGTAGGTGGATCCGTGTCCTACACAGAACCATGGGTTTTCAGCCTTGCCCCTTAGGCAACAGGGAGCCATTGGCAATTTTTGAGTGGAGGAGTGACATAAGATTTTTGTTTTAGAAAGCTAATTATGGAGGCACTGTACACAGTATGTCCAGAAGTCAGAAAACAAGTTAGCAGTTATAGCTGACATGGGGGCTGCCAGGGCAGGAGTGATACCCGTGAAAAGTTTTTAAGAGATAGAATCAACAGAATTGCTTGGTTTTTATTTGTTTTTTGTTTTGTTGTTGTTGGGGGAAGAATTGAGGGTGTTCTGGGTCACTAGCTGGATGATGCTGCCATTCAGAGAGAAATATCAAAAAAGGAATGAACACATTTGAAGGATTAAGTAACAATAAATGTCTTCACCAATTTGTCATCAATTGGGAAATGTTACAGTAAGTTAACTCTCTTGGAAAAGAAATATATGTGGCATTGAATAGTGAAAAAGGACTAGAAGTAGCTATTTGAGTATATTTTTGGATGCTCTTACTCACCGTGGTTGGACCACTAGCAGTTATTTAACTTGGGGTTATAAAAGAACATCTGGTAAACATTTTGTACTGATTTTTGATGTAGAACCAAGGCCTTTACCTTTGTGAATTTGCTGATGGATTTTTAAATTGCCTGTTTTTATGTTTTTTTGTGTGTTTTTTTTGTTGTGTTTTTTTTTTTCCTAAACCACACTTACAATGCATTCCTATGATTTTCAGTATCCAGATCTTTAAAGTGGAGGCAGAGATTGAAATCATTTGTGAAGCAGTCTGGGTAGAAGCTCCTGGGTTTTACACATATTTTAAAGTTATCTCGCTCTCATTAATCCTAAAGGAACTTTTAAAGTCACATGCCCTCATCAATCTTTTTGAAGCACTTAATTATTTTATCTATATAATACTTTCTTCATGCCCTTATTTCATCTATTTACATAATAAACAATGAATTATATAATTGCGGTAGTAAAGTCAACAGGCATAAACGTGTTTGGGACTGTCAGTAAGCACAGAAGAGCTCTCTAGTTTGACTGTCAGTAGGCAAAGGGCATCTGTTTCTCATCTTCATATTGGTTAATCTGGAGATACAGGTGAGTGGATATTGGTCGAGTTTCTGTTGTGTGTATTTTTGTGTGTGTGTAAGGACAATTTTAGACATCAGTTTGAAATGGTGGTACCACATCTTTCTGGGCTGCATTCTAAATTTCTGGTTATGCTTGGATATACATTACAAAGAGGAAATGTAGATTGTAGAAAGCATTATGTGTTGACAATTTAAAATAAAACTTGTTAATGGAATTTCTCATTAGATACAGTAATGAAGTGAAATAGAGATTGAGTCAAGAAAAAAGAGGGGGATCCAAAGGGTTGTTGAATTATTATTAAAGAGAGATGAGTAAGATTTCCTCTTGAGAGATTATATATCATTCATGACTTCTTAGATTCCTAATGCTATCAGTTAAAGTGGTCATTGCTTCAAAATGAGCCTACCTGCTTTGTAGGAATGCTAAAAGCACAACTAATTGTAGCTTCTAAATCAGCCTGCACATATAGTCCATTATAGCAGAAACTCAGTTATTTTTTCTTGGTGACAGGGTTAGCATTGATTAACGAGCACAGAAAGAGAATGCCATTGGCCTTTGAGAACACTTCGCTCTACTTTGCAGAGAGCCTGTGTTTGATGGAGCACTGATGGATGTCTGGGTAGTGGAGAAAGCACCCAGCCAGTGGCGCAGTGGGATGTTAACAGTGCAGAAGGCCCCGGAATGCAATCTGCAAGCTCAAAAAGACCAAGCAAATGTAAGATGCAACAAGTTCTCTGAATTGTTCCAGCAGGAATATTGGCCTTTGTCACTAGGTTACAAATAGTGAGTAATCATGAAATATCTTAGTGACCTTTTTCATCTGTTTCCCTGGTTTGCTCTACTTAGTTTAACAATGGAGAGAATTGAAGCTTTTAATAATTTTAATGGCAGTATGATGCTGCGTTTTCTTTCACAATTGTTAATTATTTTAAACCTACATAAACATACAACATTTGATAAAAATATAGATGTAGGTGTCTTTCATACTCAGAATTAATAAATGTTAACATTTGCCATACTTGCTTCAGATTTTTTTTAAGGAAAATAAGACATTACAGATTCAGTTAAGATCCTCTCTGTATTTCAATGCAATTACAGTTTCCCCTCTTTACCTCCCCAGAGACAGTCACTGTCCTCAAGTTGGTATGTCTTTTCCATCATATTTACACCTTTACTACATGTTTGTCTCCATAAATGTTTTTGATATCCATATTGAGTATCTGACGAAGTTTGCATTTTTTCACACAATTATTTATTTTTAAAGTCTTATTGGTACATGTAAATCAAGTATAATCACTTTAACTGTTTAACATAGTGTTTCATATATATAAAAGACATTTTTTTCATTACTCCACCAATAACTATTCAGATGAGTTCCATTCCCTTAGGGTGGGTCCCTAACAGTGCTTTAGTGAACATCTTTGTATACGTCTCACCCGTGCAAAATGTATTCCGGGTGTATGTCTAGATGTGCAGTCATTCAGTTGAAAGATCAGTATTACTATATATTGTCAAATCACTCTCCCAGGGGCTTACTGGGGACTAGAGATTTCTCTTTAACTGCTTTTTCTCTCATATAAGTTTAATTTTAGGCAAAAGACTTTAAAAAGCAGAATAAATATACTGTACTGGTACAGTGTAAGTAAGGGTTATGTCTAATGACATTCAAGGTCTCAGGGATTTTCTAGTTGTCCAGTCATGGATTGAACATACCCTGTGTACTGAGGCATGTGGGAGCTTCTGTGAACGATTTGAGAGCAGGTACCATGCCTCTCATAAAAATTCCTGTGTGCAGTGCCTGCAGAGTAAGTAGTATACATGTCAATGATAAAATAAGTGAAATTATACAGATGAAGAGAGGCATGGTCTCTCCTCAAGAAATTGAGTCTAGCTGGAGTTCTATATACATGTATGAAAGATAAGAAGCAAACTAAGAGTAGTAAAAAATATAATTTGTACAAATAGCTTGAAAATTAAATAGAAACAGTATATGTTGGAAAAAAGTGAAATCAAACTGCACGGAAATCCCACTCTTTTTCTTGCCCCTTTATTCTCACCTTAGACCTAAATATTTAGAGTAATAAGTTATTAGAGCACTTAGCCAACACACTGAAAAATAAGGACAGAGGATATACTTTGAGCATATACTGGGCCAGAGACAGACCTCTGGGGTCAGGTGCTGAGTGGACATCCAGGCACTGTTAGACATATCCCAAACACCTGCCAATGTGCCGCCTGGGACTGTGGTAGTTCAAAACAAAGCCACACACATGAGGAGCTTTTCACATCTTCCTATATTCAGCATTTTCATGAACATTTCATGCCATCTCATTCTTGGAGCTTACTGAATTCTGTTCCTGCGCCATAACTCTTAGTCCCCAAGAAAGAGTGCATGAACAGATGCAGTGTGCACTCAGGAGTGCTCAGGACGGGGAAAAAAATCTGAGGTGTATAGCATTAAAGGGATTACAGCAGGCTCAGGATGGAAATATGTTTTGCATGTGCAAAGTATTTCAAGGAATTCCCACTGGGCTCATTGATAACTGTCACCCCATAACACTTAGCATCTCACAAGTCAGGACAGCATGTTAGCTCCTTGCCAGGAGCCTCTTCGCCTCCAGCTATTGGATTTTTCACCTGTAGGAGTGAAACTCCTGAAATGGAGATTGGCAGAAAAATAGTTATGTGTGTGCATGTGTTTTTAATAATTAGTTTTGCTGGAGCCATGGTGTAAATCCAAGAATTCTGGTTTCTTTTATGGACACAGTATTGTTACATGTCACAGAGAGGCACCATAGGAAAAGTTAGATTTATTTTCAGAATTTGAATTAGTGTGAAGAGGAGAGGGGAGAACATGTAAAGGCTGAGAGGAAAAGATAAGCAGTGTGGGGTGATGAGGGCTTGCAGATTTGTGGAGCTGGAGCAGAGCGCCTACTTGGACGAAAAGTGAAGGCCAGATTATTGGGGGGACTTGAACATCCAGCAGTGACAGTAGTTCTAATGGACAATGGAAAGGGGCAACAGCTGGGTCAAGGATGGATAACATATTGAAAAGTGTCCTCAAAGCTGTTTGGTGTGGATTGGAGGCTGGGGGAGGCCCAAGTGGAGATTGTTGTGAAGGGAACAGGGAAGGAGAATAACAAAGGAGAGAGACAGGCCCCTCAGCTCCCAAAGGCTTGTGAGAGAATGCGGTGCTGGTGATCTTGTGGGAAGACTGAGAAATGCTTTTGGGAACGTAATCTTAAATTTGGTTCAGCAAAGCAGGCCTTGATAAATACAAGAATTATTTATTTCAGGTAGGGCGATATTAGTGATGTTTTTAATTTCATTCCAAAAGGTGTATATTAGAATATAAGGTATGTTAGTTAGCAAAACTATCTGCCGGGATTATTAACTTGCCATGTTTTTGGAACAAAAATTTTGACAATGCTTCTAAGACTTTGCTACCACAAGTGTGGTTTGGGGCCCAGCAGCATCAGCATCATCGAGGGGCTCGAGGGGCTCATTAGAACAGAATCTACGGCCTTGAAGATGAGAATCTACATTTTAATGGGAGATCGGAATGCACTCTCAAGTTTGCAAAGCACCATTCCAACACACTTGTCTTCTTGTGACTTTTAAAAGAAATTTTATAACTTAAAAAATTTCTGATATATTAAGTTTTGGTTTGTTTTTTGCAAGGCTGTAATAAATGCCAAGAATAGCATTTTAAAAGTGTTTATAGGATCATTTATAGAATGGATGAGTTAGCGACAAATATGTATTTGTTCTCTGTTGGTCTTTCCCTCTAGAACATCAGTGATATCGAAGGGGTCCTGTTTGAGTCTTGTTTCAGTGCCTGGAGCAGCACTTGGCAGCGCATGACTCAAAAAACATATGTGATATCTTTAAAAAGTAAATGGGCAAAAATTAAATATTGGTATTTTAAATTATTTTTGTGTATACATTTAAAAACTAAGCCTCAGGCTGATTAAATTAAAACTTTTCAGACCGTGAAGGACATAAATGCTTCTTTATTGTTAATTTGGAAAAGAAAGAAAAGTAGAAAAGAGAAAAATCACTTTTTACTACCATTACTCATAGATAACATTTTAGGTATTTTCTCGTTAATGTTTTTACATAGTTTGTTATACTGCATATATACTTTGTATTCTCTGCTTTTTGCTTACTATGACAGTAACTGGCTTATTGCATGATTACTATGCAGCAGGCTTCAAACTAGGCATTTTAGATACTTCTCTTGTGTACTTATTACATCCATATAAGGCAGTATAATTTATCTCAAATTTTCAAATAAGGAAACAGGCTAAGGATTTATATATCCTGCTTGTGGTCACATAGCCAGTCTGTGATCAAATTAAGTTTTTAACTGAGGGCCATTTTATAAAGCCCATGTTTTTTCAAATACATCGGAGTAGTTATTATATCTTTTTTTTTTTTGAATAAAATAGTATTTTGCTAGGTGAATATATCACAATTTGTCTAACAGTCTCTATTTTCAACATTCTCGTATTATTTCTTGATACTATGTATAATTCTATGTAGAAACGATTTTCTGCATTTTATTTTTCTTAGGGTAGATTCTTAGAAATATTTTTAATTCTCTCAATAGATAGAAAACAGATATAGAACTGTCCCAAAGGTTTACAGCAGGTGGGGGAAGGAGGTAAATAAAAAAATAAAATGTGAAAAAATATATAAGCTTGGACAAAAAATAAATAAAATTGTTATAATGGTGATACAACTTGTGACTAAAAGTCATTGACTTGTATACTTTAAAAAATTTCTGACTCTTTTTTTGTTTTAAGTTATTTATATTTGACTTTTATGTCACAAATTCAATGGCTATTTTAACTGAAATTTTAGCAGTCTCTAAATTATCAGTTTCTATATTATATAGAATTTTAGCATGACTCAAAGCCTTAGTTAAATAAAGTTAAGTTTGTTAAGATGTACATTAACACTGATTTACATTTCTTATGCTCAGGAATCTTTTCATAAATTGTGAGTTTTTTGTTACACAACTTATTCAACTTTATTATGTATTTAATATCTTTTTTTCTTCTCAAATCCTATGACATCCATATCATTCTTAGATTAAGGTATCGTATTTCTTTTTTTCCCCTTTCTTTCTCCCTCTCTTCCTTTTTGTAGCAGAATGGCCAATATAGTATAGAGAGGAAGGGCTGTGTGTATTATAATAGTATAACCAACCAAAGAAATCCTTACTTATTCCTAGCTTTGTTTGATACTTTAATAAAACTTTTGAAGAAGGAAATATTTCCTATTGTGTATTTTAGAATCAGAAGAGATCATTGTAAAATATAACAGCTGTATATTGGAGACAGGACCAGTAGTCGAAGATAATGAAAAGTATATGAAAGGAGAACACTGTCTTACTCATTTAGCCATGTTTATTTGATATATCGCCTTTCTATTTTTATCTGTGGTGTAGCTTTCCCAAATATCACAGCATCTTTAATCTGGCAAAGAACTCTGGTTTCTTTTCAAATCACATAGGTCTTTTGCCTTCTAATCTGGCAAAAGAAAATTTAATTCTGTTGTTGAACAGAATCTCTTTTAGATAGGTTTATCTGTTATTTTTATGTATGATTTTTTGGTCTGATAATGCCTCAGTGAATTTGGGAAACAAATATATACTTGAACTTTACACAGTATGTTGCAAAGTTTAGCTATTTTGAAATCCTTGATAAAGTATAAGTAAAACATTAATAGTAGCATAAACAGTAATAGCTTGTGAGGGCGAATTGATTTTGTTAAATTCAATTAAGTATCCTATTTCTGACTTCTTTAAATAAATGAAGTGTTTGTACTTGCTGCCCTTTTCTATTTATGCAAGGCTGTACATAGCCTGAAGGAAGTCAAGCCAGTATGAGTAGAAAATTAAAGGGCTTTGCCATTCTGATTTGAATTATTTGTTGTTTTAAAAAGAACGATGTGATGAACATTTGAAAATGTAAATTTTTAGTTAAAACAAGTAACTTTTTCTCTACCCCTACTGGAATAGCAATTAATTTTAGTGTAGACTTTATTTGAGTAGCTATTGCTTTTTGTGCATTATAATTCTGTTTCTTAAAAATTAAAACAGTATTTATCTTTTAAGATACTACTTTCATGAGAAGTGTCATTGATTGCTCTTTTGAGTTTGTTTTTTTCTTAAGTGAGCTTTTCAAATGCAGGAAGTTCCTTTTAGGTTGGGGTTGACTATAATTCCAGGTAAAAATAGATTTGTTGCTTTCTATTACAGAATATCTTCTTTGTGAAAACCACAGGTAATTATTTAATTTGTTACTATTTTAAAATACAGTTATAAAATGAACATATTAATACAAGATTATGTAGTTCTTAAGGTGTTTGCTAACTCAAGAGAAAATTTTATAATTATGTCATAAAAGAAGCCCTAGTTTAGAAGGTGCCTTTATAATGTCACTATAAATATTTTTTAGAATGTTATAGTTGAACAGTTCAAGAAATATGTTTGTAGAATGATGTTTTAAGGAGAGCTTACAATAAAGGGAGGAAATTATTTTAAGTATTTTGTATATTCCAGAGACTCTGCGAGTATTAATCCTATATTCAGAAGAAGCTTTTTAGGCATGGAAAAGATTTTACCTTTATTTAAAACAATTCATTATTCATTAACTTCATTCAATAAAGACATATTTTGCCTACTATTTTAGTGAACTTCTTTATTCAGAAAAACAGTTTTACGACAAGAAATGAAATAGAAACATTTTCACCTATCACATAGCCACATTTACTGTTCAGCATACAGATATCATTTACTCTTCTTTTAGTTATTTCTGCTCATTTGTTTGTTAGGAGACTCATTCACTCATTCATTAATTCATTCAAGTACTCACTGAAGGCCTTCTAGATGCCAGGTGCTGTGCTAGGCACCATTCTGGTGGGCAGAGCAGTGCTAGTATGTGGGTAGTACTAGTGTGCTCTGCAAGGCAAAGGCCAGAGGAGGGCTCAGCCTGAACTGAGGGACCAGGGAGGGTGCTCTGGAACCAACAGCTTTTAGACTGAGGCCTGGAGGACGAGCAGGAGCTAGTGAGGAAAGAAGTAGAAGGTCAGTGATGCAGGCAGGGGAACTCCATGTGCTTTGCAAAGCCCAAGCTAAGAGAGCATGATAGTTAGTCCCTTCTCATTTTTTTTGATCTTGATTTGGTAATTTTATAGGACAGTAATAATGGAAAAGGAAATATAATGGAAACATTTTCTATTTTCCCTGTGTTTGTCTCAAGACAAACTTAATTTTTATGTAGATATTTTATACCCTAAATATCAACTTACTAAATAGTCTATCATGTTAATTAGACCAGTTAATTCTAACTCAAATTCTTTAGACGTTAAAAGATGGGAAATTGGGGTCAAAGTTTTTCTGGGAAATTGGGGTCAAAGTTTTCCTGGCTTTCAGTTTGCTCAGCCTTTTCACATCTCCCTTCTCACAGGCCTGGCTGGTTGAGTGCTGGGCCAGCATTTGGGTCTCTCTTGAGGGGTAGCATTCAACCCTCCAGGCAGCTGGCTCCTGATTCCCCAGCCTCCTCCCTCAGGGCGAGCCCTCCATGTCCTCTGTCCTGTTCCCCATTTATCTTTCATTGTTGTTCCCCAAATCTCCCTTCACCCCAACTTCTAGGGCATAGCCATCAATCAACTAGCTTTTCCTTTGTGGATTACCAGAGACAGGCCTTAAAAGTGAAATTGTGTTTTTGCTGTGCGGTTGTAGAACCAACCTGAATTTTAAATTACCATAATGGTTTTGAGGAGTATTTTAGTATATGCAGGGGAAGCCGTGCTTAAAGTACTTAGGTCCTAGAAATGCATCAATCAGAACTATCATCTGTAGGAAGTGTAAGGATCAAGGGCTTAGTGACTTTTTTCCCAGAGTGCTGTGTAGAGTGACATTAATTATCCACCTGTAGATAATTAGGACTTCAAGCTGTAGGAAGATACAGACCATTGAGGCACCTGCTTATTACTCTCAGTAAAAGACCCAGAGTCTCAATCTGCCCCCAGAAGTTCTCCCATGCTCTGTTACAAGCTGGCGTCACTGTTTCCAATGGGAGTCTTTCATGGTTTCTTGGCACCAGACAGTGAATTACAAGGTCATTTTCTGATAAGATGCAAGGCCACATCATAAGCTGTTAAAACAAATGGAAAGGCATTCCAGTGGCTGTGAGTGGAGACATCGCTGCACACACAGCTGCTGCTCCCTGGGGACTGGCATCTCTCCTGGCCTGAGGGTGCCCCTGACCTGAAGTGGGATCCCTCAGGGGACAGCTGGTGGTATATTAAAGACTTACAAATCCCAAGAAGGATGGGCACATATAAATATGAGTCTGAGTGGGAGAGTGTGGACCTATTCAAAACAGCCATAAATCAAATAGTTATAAACTAAATATCTGTGATGATCAGTGTTTTTGGAGACATGCTATTCTTTAGATAAAAAGTTCCCCAAGAATCATGCTTTGACTTGTTTCTGAAAAAAAATAGAGCCTTTCTATGAAATTCCTCACTGCTATCTTCTGATAAAGGGAACAAACAAATTTATTTTTCTTAAAGTAGTTTTTATGGGCTTATATTGGGTAATTTTTTCGACTTGTGGAGGAAGGTTTATCATGAAGTGTGGATTTTATAGGAGATGGTTGGTTTATTCAACAGATATGTATTGGTGACCTGTTACATGCCAGGTTGTGTCCTGTGTGGTCAGGACAGAGGCACATAGCAGAGATGGGTTCCCATTAATACAGAGAACATCCATTTATTCAAACAAGTGAGAAAAGTAGCAAATAATAAGAGCTTTGCAGAAAATTATAGAGATGCAATAAAGAGTCTTGGGGCTTATTCTCTTGAAAAACACTAAAGAAGATGTCATAGTTGGCAAATAGCCTTTTTTATATTTCATTAAATTTGATATTGGACGATGACTTTGTGAGTAAAATGAGCAAGCATCTACCCTCTTTCCGTCACCATTTATTATTACTGGAATATTTTTTTTCTAGCAACCCAACTGGACTGTATAGACAACATGAAGAGTGTGAGTGTTCTTCATCTTCGTATCTCCAGTCCATAGCACAGTGCTTGCTGCATACTTAGTGTTCATCAAATATATTTTGAATGGATGGATGCAACAAAACTAGATTTTTTAGAATTTTTTCTATAACTTTGTGTATAAACAGGTCATTTTCATTTTAAACTGGAGAATGTTATCTGGTTATGACTGGAGTATGTGGGCTTAAAATTAAATATCCTGTTTTATTAAAAAAGGTTTTTAAAATGTATAGTTTTCTTTTAGATAACTTTGTTGTTGGGGGCAAGGGGCAACCTGGAAAACCATGATTTCTTCAACCTTTATAGTAAATTGTATAACTTACATCGGGCCCGATTCCTTAATCATGCTTCTAATCCTTTGCCTTGGGTAGGGTTGACACTTTACTCCTTCACTGAGCAGTCTCAGAGTTGACTGTGCACTATGGGAAGCTGCTTTAAAATTGAAAATTTATCATGGAGAATTAGAAGATGTGGACCAGTGAGGTGCAAGGAGCCTGACTCACAGACCTGTGGGGAGGGCGATAGGTAGTGAATGGGGATACATCCACTGGGATTCCTATGGAAGGAATTTAACTTCCTAGAAAGACCACAAATAATGAGTTTTATATTGTAATTTGTTCATAACAAGCTTCAAAAGGAAATGTTCTACCAGTGCTCTCCAATCATATGTGAGACCTATAGGAATGCATTATGTGGTAATAAAGGGAGCATTTGGAGTACTTTGTCACTAAGATACTTTCAGAATATTCAGATTTTTCCTTTTGAAAAATATTCTTAATAACTATTGTAAGTCATGCCAAGAAAAATGCTTTAAAAGAATCTCCTTCACATTTATTTTCATCACCACCCTCTGAGGGATAGAATACTTTTATTCCTAGACCTGTGGTCTATAGTTTTTCCTTCATCACTTCACATGGCTGATACTCTTTTTAAGAAACGTTTGTTGAATGAATGCTGCAGGGACAAGGTGCTGAAAACATCGCTGTTCTTTCTTGTTTTCACAGTGTGAGTTAAAGATAAATGCTTCTGTCTGTTTGGTCGGTGAATGAGAAAAACTATGCTCTTGGGCACTGACGGACCCGACATTTTTTCTGTATTATAGCTGCAGCATCTTCAAATTAAGATTGAGGCCTCCACATATTTTTCTGTATTATAGCTGCAGCATCTTCAAATTAAGATTGAGGCTCACCAGAATAGTTTCTAGTTTCTGAGTGGCATTAAAAAGTAAGTTCAATATATTTGGGAAACATAGTTTATTACAGAAGAACCAGATTAATCTTCTCTGTTTGTTAACACAGTGTTCTCTCAGAGAACTGGAAATACAAAGCAGTAAAAATTGAGCCAGTCGGCCAAGAAGCACAAGTACAACTTAAGGGAATTCTGTGTTCAGGGGCCAGTGTCCTGTGAAATTTTAAACATTTCAAGGCTTTATCTATTTAATAGTGACTTTGGCATGTTTTAGGTTTTTAAGCTTTCGTTAAACTCATTATTATAATGCTTTTTAATTATTTTTCTTAAGGGGGTGGGGAGGAATTTGCTAGGTACAGAGAAGATTGTTAAAAATGAAAAAGATGTAAATAAGATAATTAGTTCAAATAGCAAGATAGTGTATGGTTCTATTTGATGTCCTACTGCCTTTTAAAAATAATTTTGAAAAGGATGCGTTTAAAATTTTATTTTCTTACACAGATAATATAAAAATAATGTCCAAATCATTTGCATTTGTTTTTGATAAACAATCAGAAACTGTTTGGGAGACTCACCTCATATAAGTGTCTCTCTCTCCTTTTGGGGCAGTTTATTAGCCTTGTGTTAATGGTTCCCTAGGTCACAGCTGGGCATAGTGAGGCTTTAGCTTGTCACTGAGTGAATAATTCACTCCCATGTAGCAAGCTTTGGATGTTTTGCTATTGAATTGCCCCATTATTCTATTTGTTTGCCTGGATGTTATATTCTGTTGAGAAATTGTACCAAAGCAATAGCTATATCACAGGGAGTTTTGAGAACAAGTAAATTGACTTAAATGATGTATTTTTCTCTGTAAGAGGTGTCTGAAGGTAGTGAGACTCTCTCTGGTTTTATTACTGAAACAGAGGTGATGATTACTGCAGTTTTGATCGTGACTATTTATCTTCCCACAAACACGTATCTATCACTGAATAAAATAACCTTTAATCTTCCCGCCCCTCACAACAAATACTCAGTTTTTATTGTTAATACATATCGACTGTAATGTACACAGAACTTTTGTTTTTACATTAAATTTGGTCAGGCATTTTTCTAGGCCATAATTCTATCTGAAGATTTTATGAGGCATTTATTTTATTGCAGATTTTTTCCATTTTCAAACATTTTAAATTGTGGTGAAAAATATATGTGACAAAGTTTACCCTCTACTCATTTTTAAGAGTACAGTTCAGTAAGGTTACGTACATTCATATTGTGCATTCCATCTCCAGAACTGTTAGCATCTTGCAAAACTGAAACTCTGTACCCCTTAATAACTCCTCATGCCTTCCTCCCCCGTACCCCTGGCAACCACCATTCTATTTCCCGTCTCTCTAAATTAGACTGCTCTAGGTACTTCAGATAAGTGGAATAATATAGTACTTTTCTTTTTGTATCAGGCTTGTTTCACTTAGCATAATAACATCCTCAGGGGGTCACCATGTTGCAGCATATGTCAGAATTTTCTTCCTTTTTAAGACTAAATAATACTCCATTGTATATATATACCATAGCTTGTTTATCCATTTGTCTATCTGTAGACACTTGGTTTGCTTCCACATTTTAGTTATTGTGAATAATGCTGTTAGAATACAGGTGTACAAACATCTGTTTGAATTCCTAATTTCAGTTCTTTGGGGTATATACCCATAAGTGAAATTGTTGGATCATATGGTATAGTCCCCCATATCCATTGGTTCTGTCTTCACACTTTCAAGCAATAGCAGATCAAAAATATTTGGAAAAAAAAAGTTACCTTGTTGTTGACACGTACTACGTAGTTAGGCCTATGATAGTTGCATCTGCACTGAACATGTAGAGACTTTTTTGTCATTATCTCCTAAAAAAGCTGTATAACAAGTATTCACATAGCATTTACATTGTATAAGGTGTTAAAAGTAACCTAGAGATGATTTAAAGTAGATGGGAGGATGGGCATAGGTTATATGCAAAGACTACACCATTTTATAGAAGGGACTTGATCTGTGGATTTTGACCCTGCAGGGGGTCCCGGAACTGAACCCCTATGGATACTGAGAGGCAATTATAATTCTTAGTTTTTGAGGACCCACCATAGTGTTTTCCATTGTGGCTGCACCATTTTACATTACACAGTATGCAAGAATTCTCTTTTACCTACATCCTCACCAACACTTGCTACTCTGTTATTTTGATGGTAGTAATCCTAATGAGTGTGAGGTATCATCTCATTGCTGTTTTTGTTTTCATTTCCCTAATAATTAGTGATGTTAATCATCTTTTCATGTGCTTATTTATATATCTTCTTTGGAGAAGTGTCTATGCCTGCTCCTTGCCCACTTTTTGAAATTTTTTTTTGTCGCTGTTGAGGTGTAGGAATTCTTTATATAGTCTGGATATTAGCCCGTTATCAGACATCTGATTTGCATACATTCTCTCACATTCCACACGTTAACTTATCACTGTTGATGATGTCTTTTGATGTGTAGAAGTTTTTATTTGATGTAGTCCACTTTATTTTTACTTTCGTTGCATATTTTTGTTTTCACATCAAAGAAATCATTTAAAAACCCAATGTCATGAAGTGTAGAAATGTTTTTAGTTCAACTTTTCCCTATTTTGGACAATGTTGCAATGAATGACTTCACACACTTAACTTTTTCCTTTGTTGACATTATTTACTTTATTTTCGGAAAGGAAAATAAACTACGGAACCAGTTTCATCCCTTTAAAGCCCATTTTTTGAGGTACTGGGCAGAGCAAAGGATAGCACTTGTCCTGTTAGCAAAAATTGTGTTTCTGAAGGCAGGGTTAGAGGCATCTAGAGAAGCATTCAGGGATCGCTTGGTGATTATCTGTAGTTAATTCCTGTAGTCCTCTGGGACTGATTTTTAAAACAGCATGGGTGACAGAAAAGGCACAGCCCCCTTAAGAGCAGCAGAGGAGTGGGTTAGGGGAATTTGTGCAGTCATTTCTTCAACTCTCAGATCTGAGATCTCAGAGCCGCAGCGAGAGATGAGGATGACTGCCATGGCCGATTAGGTTCAGGCGGCCCTGGATTTCCTCTGTGATACACAAAGTTCAATCTCTCCACACATTTGAAGGAGAGAAAAGTCATTTTGGAGAATTCTTCTAAGAACTCAACAATATATAAATACAGAACATTTCCAGAAGCATCAAAGAAAGGCTTAAATTCTAGCCATTTGCCACTGTATTTGGGGGATAAAATTATATTTGAAGAAGCATTTTCAATTAGGGACAATCTTGCAGTAATTATGCCTATTTAATGGAAAAATATTTTATTTAGAATTGAGTGTATCGATTTTCTTTTACTGTATTTCAGGAAACAGTATCTTCATCAGTCCAATTTTTAATATCGTAGAGGAACTTTGTTTTTAAAATTTTCATAGCAACATTAATAAATATAGAAATAGACAATCAGTTGCTTCTTCACATTCTTGTTTTCCTACCTTTGGGAGACTCATATCGAGATAAAAATTTTGAGTGCCATTTTATTACAGACTGACTATTCATATTCAAAAAGAAAATTATGGCAGTGACCATTAGATGTCTTCTCATCAAAGGAGTCCAAAGACATTTTTTGCAGAGAATTTTTATTTATAAACTTGTTTTTTAACTTTTTAGTTTGAAAAACAGCCTACATCTTCCAAAGTATAGAAAATAGTCAATTTCCATGTTCCAGTCAGCTTCCATAATTACCAACTCATGGTTAATCTTTTTATCTGTATTTCAGCTTACTTTTAATTCTCTTACCTCAAATTGTTTTTGAAATAAATCCTAGTCATCATATCATTTCATCTGTGAATACTTTCATATGTACATCTCTAGGAAAAGATTCCTTAAAACATATCCATAATACCATTGCCATACTTTAAAAAATTTATAGTAATTCACCCTTATATCAAATCCCCATCAATGATCATTTTTTTCTTTTTAATTTTTTTCATAGAGGAAAACTTACAGTAAAGAAATATACATGTATGAACATCACAGTGTAACTACATCAAGATGTGGGGTACTTCCACCATTCCAGCCTCCTCCCTTGGGCTCCTTCTCAATCGATATCCCCCCCAATGCACCGCTGTTCTGACCTCTGTCATCAGTAGAAGTCAGAATAGTGGTTTTGAACTTCAGATAAATGGAGTCATTCAGTATGTACTCTTTTGTGTTTGGCTTCTTTCATTCAACATTGTGTGCATGAGATTAATTCATGTTTTTGCCTGGAGTAGTAGTTTTTTCTTTGTTCATAGCTATGTACTATTCTTTTGAATGAATGTGCTGTAATTATTTGATCCATTCTGCTGTTGATGGACCAGTGTGAGGCTACTATGAATAATGCTATTAATATACCATACATGTCTTTTGACAGTTTAATAGTTTGTTTCTGTTATATGTATATGCATACATACACACCCAGCAAAGCAGTTACTGGGTCATAGAGAAGGCATATGTTTGGCTTTAGTAGATACTGCAAGTAGTGTGTGAGAATTCCAATTGCTGCCCATCTTCAGTAACACTTGGTATTGTCAGTCCTTATAGGCAAGGCCAGTCTGATGAAAGTCTAGTGGAATCTTTTCCTCCTCCTCACTGATAATCAGTTTTGAAGTAATGATTCCTGTACTTTTGGAGGATATTTCCAAATTTCCAAAGTAAATAGCTTTTAGGGAGAAACATGAGTGGGCCAGAAATGATTAAGATGAGGTAAATCAACATAAGGTCACTTGAAGTATGTTAAGTTAAAAATAATCCAAGTGAATGAAACAAGTGAGCCTTGTTAGAGAAAGCTCTTATGACACCATGTAGCATGCAGCTTGTGAGGATATCTGCTTATTGATCAGTTCATTATTGAGTATCTGATATACACAGGTGCTGTGAGGTTTACAAGGACGGTACTTCAAGGAGGGAAAAATGTTTTCGGGTCCTCAACCCCCAGGCAGTGGACCGGTACTGGTCTCTGGCTTGTTAGGAACCAGGCTGCACAGCAGGAGGTGAGCAGCAGTGAGTGAGTAAGTCTTCATCTGTATTTGCAGCTGCTCCCCAGACCTAGCATCACTGCCTCAGCTCCCTCTGTAGAGCCGTTGAATGGGAAAACTAATAGCTGTGCTGGTGGAGGATGGAGGGATAACAGACTTCACCATGCGGTGATAGGTTGCTCTTTGAGCTAGGTTTGTGAGTATGAGTGCTAGTGGGAAATTCTTCATTAGTGAGTTGACCTACCTAATTTTTTTTTTATAACTTTATCCTATTAAGTGGTGGTGAACAAGCTATTATTCACTGTAGAATCTGAGTAGGTACTAAGTAGATGTAAAAAATTATAGCAGAAGGTTAATATTACAAATGGAATTCCTGAAACTCCCTTCTCCCTCCCTCCTCATCCCTATATCACACTCCTAAGAAAAACAGATGTGCATACTATTTGACTCAGCAATGCTACCTCTAGGAATTTATCCTGTGAATATATTTGGACTTGCTTGCAAAGATGTATGTACAAAGATGTTCATCCGAGCAAGAGGGTATATATGTATGTATGTGTGTGTGTGTGTATATATATATATGTGTGTATATATATATATACACACACACGCCCGCATATGTATATATACATATTAATGTGCATGATCTCCCTCTCATACTTACTCCCCATGCCACACACTCACTTTGAACACAAACTAAATTTCCAATAGAGGATTGAGTAATACATCGTTCTTGCCTTTTTAAAAATAATGACCATATGTTATTTACTTAATAAAAAATTGGTGAAATCATTTTCTTTAAGAAGGCAATTCTAACTTGTTTTTCCTTTTAGTTTAGTTGTATAGAGTTTTGGGGGCTGGTTCTGAATTTGAAGCAGAAAGTTTATATTCTTTAAATTCAATTGATGTTAGTTTGATTTTGGTTTCATATTTGGCTTACGAATAAAGTTGGATAATGACTGCTTCACTGTGGGGAATTGACTGACTCTAGGGAGGTCTTAAGGTTCTTTGGATGGGATAAGTGAATTTGCAAGGTCTAACTCAGTGGTGAAACCTTTTAGTCTATTCTGTTTTTTGTGTGTGAAGTTTTGAACACATTTTAGATTTTTTAAATGGTTATTAATTGTCTTTCCTTGGCTATGTGTTTTGCAGATGTGGGATTAATTTACTAAGATAGTCTCTTATAATTTGAATTAACCTAGCTTTGAAGAAGCAGAGGCAGATTCTGTCTTGGCAGACAGATGTGAACTTCCTTGCCTCTTCACCTTTTTGCTTGAAGACTGTAACTTCTATCCAGTCATTAGGAGTATATTGTGATCCTGATGTTGCAAATGTTTTTAAAATAAAAGTTCACAATAATAATAATTTTATTTTGTTTCCTTAACAGAAATCATAGCCCATTAATGAGTTTTGGAGCCAGCTTTGTCAGTTTTTTGGTAAGTCAATATGGGGAGAGGTATTGGCATGAAGGAAATGATGAATATATTACATATGTCTTTTAGTGGCTACTGGCTATATAGATATACTATTGTGAAAGAGCTCCTAGAGTTTAAAACTGGAATAAAGTTCTTGATTATTAACACCTACTAGATATCATATTTCTTCTTAATTTTAAAAATAAAATGCTTATATCTTATATTTTGTTTTTCCCAACCAAAATCCATTTTAAATAAAAATGTTATTGAAAGATCTTGCCAAAAATTAAAGCTACATTAGAGTTAAAAAAGACAAGCTTCAGATAATAAAGGTTTGCTCTAAAATTATTGAGAAAATGTAGACAATTTAGCAGAAAGTTCAAGTTCATTAGTTACTATAGCATTTTTAAGTGTAATTTATTTAGGAATTGAGGGAATAGGTTGCAGTTGGGTTTTAAAATAAACTGGGCAATGTAGAAAAGTATGGTTTTATTTTTCAGAAACACTTTTTATATAAAAACTGCTTTCAAATACATAATTAAAAAAAAAACCATCATAGAATTGTATAATAGCAAAAAGTAATGAGTAGAGATTCAGAGAAGTAAAATGGTGAAAGCATTTAGATTCCAGATTTAGAAAGACGTCAGCAAATGGGTATGTTGTATGCACCCTGACAGGCACCAGGCTAGCTTGTGCTGACGTAAATTTTGGTTCAAACTATTTATTTTCTCTCATTTTCAGGTGATACAACAAATTTTTTAAGGCATACTGTTTGCAAGAAAACATAGTTCCCCACCTTAAGGAGAATGGTACTGGGTGGGTGGGGATTGTAACAGGAGTGAGACACAGCCAGAGGCTTGGCTGGGTGTGGGAGGTGAGTGGGGAGGATGGGTGTAGCAGGGTTGAGATTTGGTTCAGAAAAAGAGTATGGTGAGTATGATTTAGGTAAAGGTGGCTATGGTTTGGTTTAGCTAGGCTGGAGAAGTAGGTTAAAGTACTGAGGAGGCCCAGAATGCCAAGTCGAGGCTGGCTGAATGTGATAAGAAATGGAGAGGTACATACAATGAGTCATTACGGTTTTCTAAGAACCTCGTATCTTGGCTCTGCCCATTCATCTCAGAAAACTCAGATCTACTGGGTAAAAATAGCAGGTTTTCAACAGACAGGGGAATTGCCCCTGCCTAGTAAAATGTGGCCTGATAAAAGTCAACTGGGATCATGTGCTTGGAACAAGCTGTCCGTGGAATTTTTCACTTTGGATAACATAATATGAGTTCCTTATAAGTGAATCCATTGGAATTGCTGTTCATGAAAAGACTGGTTTTCAAAGAACACATACTAGCTGATGTTTCATTAGCATTTTTGTGCAATACTTGACAGAGCCAGGGATCTGTGTGTGGGTAGAATGTACTTTTCAGTGAGACTCTTACAAAAACTGAATTAAGTAGACCAATCAGAAATTATGCAGGGTTTTTGTTATTGTGTTTATAACAAAAAAATTGTAGAACAGTAATTGCAAGGAAATTTATTACCATATATTTTTTATGCTGATATAATAGAATTATATTCCTACTTCATATTGAGATTATAATTTTTAAAAATGAATAGAGTATGTGGCAATATTCTTATTCTTTTACTTGCAACAAATAAGTGTTTTTACAGTTTGGGGTTTTGTTGTAATAAATTGACCTAAGTCTTCACACACTGATTCATTCATTTCTTCCTTATTTCTTTCATGGAAGAATGCCATGATGACATTTGAGGAAGAAAAAATGCAGTTGGCATGTGATGACTTAAAAACTACAGAAAAGCTGTGTGAAAGTGAGGAGGCTGGAGTAATTGAAACAATCAAGAATAAAATTAAGAAGAATGTAAGTACTATGCCCTTAGATTATGAACTATGTACCACTTATTTATAACATTGCATATTTACTTGGCTTTTGGTATTTAGAATATGGCTGAAAAAAATCCTAAACAGAGTTCTAGCAAATTGACTACATTCAAGCAGGGTTTGTTTTCCAGGGACACAAGGATGGTTCAACATGCATAAATCAATCAGTGTGATAAATCATGTAAACAAAAACCATATTATATTAAAAAATACAGAAGAAGCATTTGACAAGTTACAACGTCTATTTGTGATTAAAACAACAAAATGGGCACAGAAGAAAGTACCTCAATATAATAAAGACTATATATGAAAACCTCATGTAATATCATTTTTAATGATGAAAACTGAAAGCTCTTCCTCTAAGATCAGTAACAAGACAAGGATGCCCTCTTTCACCACTGTTATTCAACATAGTATTAGAAGTCCTAGCCAGAGCAGTCAGGTAAGAGAAAGAAATAAAAGGCATTCAAAGAGGGAATGAAGAAGTCAAATTTTGCAGACAGCATGATTTTTTATATAAAAACTTTAAAGACTCCACCAAAAAACTATTAGAAATAATAAATACAGTAAAATTGCAGATTACAGAATTAGTGTACAAAAATCTGTCGCATTCCTATATACTAACAATGAAATTTCAGAAAAAAGTTACTTTTGCAATTAAAAGCAATAAAATACCTAGGAATAAACTTAACAAATAATGTAAAGACTTATATACTGAAAACTACTGGACATTATTAAAAGAAATTGAAAAGGACACAAAGAATGGAAAGATATTTCGTGTTTGTGGATTGGAAGAATCAACATAGCTAAAGTGGCTGTTTTACCCAAAGTAATATACAGATTTAATGCAATCCCCATCAAAATCCCAATGTCATTTTTTCAAGAAACAACAAAAAACATCAGATTTGTATAGAACCACAAGACTCTGAATAGCCAAGGTAATCCTGAGAAAAAAGAACAAGGCCAGGGATATCACACTCCCTGACTTCAGATTATACTACAAAGAGACAAAAATCAAAACAGCATGTTGGCGGAGAAACACACACACACATGCTAATGGAACAGAATTGAGAACCCAGAAATAAACCCACATATATATGGGCAAATTTTCAACAACAGAACCAAAAACATAAAATGGAGGAAAAAGCCTCTTCAATAAATGGTTCTGGGAAAATGGGAAAGCCACATGCAAAAGAATAAAACTTGACCATTGTTTGTCACCATACTCAAAAATTAACTCAAAATGGAACAAAGACCTAAATGTAAGACCAGCAATAATAAAAGGAAACATAGGCACTAATCCGTGGACCTTGGTCTTAGGAATTTAACCTCAAAGGCAAGGGAAATAAAAATAAATGAATGGGACTGTATCAAACTAAAAAGCTTCTGCACAGCAAAAGAAGCCATCAACAAGACAAAGAGGCAGCCAACTGAATGGGAGATGATATTTGCAAATAACACCTCTAATAAGAGGCTAATATCCAAAATATGCAAAGAACTCATACAACTCAACAACAGAATAACAGACAATCCTATTTAAAAATGGGCAGACACTTCTCCCAAGAAGACATATAAATGGCCAACAGATACATGAAAAGATGCTCAACTTCATTTACTATTAGGGAAATGCAATCAAACCACAGTGAAATACCACCTCACACCTGCTAGAATGGCTGTCATCAACAAGAGAAGTAGTAAGTGTTGGAGAGGATGTAGGGGAAAAGAAACCCTCATACACTGCTGGTGGGACTGCAAATTGGAATAGCGACTTTGGAAATCCATGTGGAGTTCCCTCAGAAAATTATTAAAATTACCATGTGACCCAGCAATCCCTCTTCTGAGTATCTACCCAAAAAAATTGAAAAATTTGATGGTTCATTGTGGCATTATTCATGGTGGCCAAGATGTGGAAACAACCCAAGTGTCCTTCAGTAGATGACTGGATAAAAAAGATGAGGTGCATGTATATATGCGCGCGCACACACACACACACACACACACACACACACACACACGAATAGTACTCAGCCATAAGGAAAGATTAAATACTGCCATTTGTGTCAACATGGATGGAACTTGAGACTATCATGCTAAATGAAGTAAGTCAAATGGAAAAAGTCAAGAACCATGTGATTTCACTCCTATGTGGGATATAAAAGTGAAAGCAACAAAGGAACAAAACAAACAAAAACTCATAGATACAGGCAGCAGTTTAGTGGTTACCAGAGGAAAGGAGGGAGAGGAGAGGTAGAAAAGAGTAAAGGGGGTGACAGAAGGAGATTTGACTTTGAGTAGTGAACACACAGGGCAATATGCAGATGATGTATTATAGAATTGTATACTTGAAACCTATGTGATATTAACCAATGTCACTCCAACAAATTTAATTACAATGATAGAATATGGCTGAAAGTACTGAATGTTTCTTATGGCTTTTGATTAAAATATATTTCTTAACAAAAGCCCCATTCTGTTGTTAGAGCCAATCAGTGCATGTTCTTTTGGTATCTTAAAATTTCTTCTATGATGGGCTATGTGGCAAAGACTTTTGTAATAAATCTTTGTAATTCGAATACAGTGCATTTCGGCATAATTCAGGAATTCAGCTGTGTACCTGTTTTCCTCCAGGCTTCACTTGCCTTTGGTTACAAATAAAGTAACAATAATATCATAATCTACTTTTCCTGAATTTTCTTTTACCTTCCCGTGCAAAAACTTTAGGCCTCAGAGAGGCATCCGTTTACCCCTATTATTTCTACGATGCCTAGGTGTCTCATATATGTCATTCAATTAGCTGACAAGTCTGTTATAGTCATCAACAGTTGCCTGTCTTCTGTTCCTTGATGTCAATCCAAGTTGCTTCACCTCTGCTCTGATAGTTTCCACCATGAAGAAGATACAGATTGGTTAAGGATATTGTCTCCTAATGTTACAGAAATACTGGATTTTTTCTTGATTCCTCTCTCTCCAAACCCAACATCCAATCATTGTCCAAGTCCTGTTGGACACTTTCTTAAATACCTGCTGAATTCATCTGCTTCTCCCCATCTGCCTGCCATTTTCCTGAGTCAGCTACCATCTCTGCTTGCATAAGACAACCCTCCCTGACATTCCTTCCTCTACTCTTACTGTTCTCTAGATCATTCTCCATAATGTAGTCACTAAAATTCAAATAATATGTTGTGGGCTTCATGTTCAGTGTCCCTGCCATTGCCATTACAATAAAGCCCAAGCTCCTTACTATGGCTGACTCAGTGTTTACTTTTCCTCTGCCTAGAGCATTCTCCTCTCTCTTGACCTGGTTTGTACTCATACTTCTGTACTCATACTTCTTCCTAGATGTCATTTTCTCCAAGGACTCTTGCCTGAGCCCCCAAGCCCTGTTGTGTGTGTCTCCCACAGGTTCCCATGGTTCCTTGTACTTTGTATGTCAGAGAATAAGGTCAGCATTCCCTCATTAGACTGTAAGCTTATTTACATGCCTTCCCTCAGCATCTAGTACCATGCCTAGCACATGGTAATAATTAACATTTGTAAGTGGTCCTTGCATTTAAAAAGCATCATCACATCGTGTAGTAGTATCTCATTAGCCCTTCCAACAACCCTGCAGAGCAGTTGTTATTACAAGCAAAGAAACCAAAGCATCAATAGATTGATTGACTTTTACCTAAGCAAAGAAAGTGATGAATGCTGGGACTAAATCAGGAACAACTGTGACCATGATAAATTGTCCTAATCTAGAAAAGGGGGAGATTGGTCATTCTGTCATGTATACTGTGTATACCACTGGCATACTTGCAAAAATCCTATCATTTCTGCTATGAAAAAAATGTGAAAGCTATTTTGCTTCTTTTGTTACAGTTTACTTTGTATTAAGAATGCAGTGTTCTATTTCAGAATGATTTTTCTTCATTTAGAAGCATTCTTATAACAAAGACCAACTTCTTATAAAAAGCAGGCTTTTTTGCTATCACTTTTTGCTTATTTTGTTTGTTTTTGAAAGCCTGAAATTGTTATTCAATGCCTGAGCATGAATTTCTTAATATACTTAAATGACCTACATTTTAGCAACCTTTAGTGAGGGCTATAAACTAGCATTTTATAGAGGTAGCTATAACCTTAGAGGTTATGACTTAAATTTCAAGTTTAATTTGTGATTCATTTAAAGCTGTTTTTCAATCCGGAGTATTTTCTTCCTAACTAAAATGTAGTTAAGTTTCCAACCCTCACATCTCAGTTCCATGCACTGAAGAACTACCCTCACTCATATCAGCCCTACCTGAAGGTAGATGGCTACAAAGGTATCCGCTGTGGGGAATCTTTTGTACCTTTAGTGATTTTTATCTTGGATAAGTAAGATCTTACATTATTTTTAAAACGGTAAAACTCTGAAGTTCTGTTGGCTTTCTTATTTCCCATGAACTCGTTTTTATTATTTAGAATATTTGTCTTTGCATTATAATGCTTTTCAGCTTTGTATTGTTAACGAAACAAAGCTAGACCTCGTAGGAACACAGGACTTCCAGGTTTATAGTATAAATTTGGTCTTGGCTTCAGTGGCTGCCATGATTCAGGGATTATTTTGTACAATAAATAAATAGTTGTTTGGAAGGAGTGTTGTTCTTGTGAGTGACTGATCATCATGTACTTTCTCCCTACCAAACAGGTTGATGTCCGAAAATCCACCCCCTCAATGGTTGATCGGCTGCAGAGGCAGATAATCATAGCTGACTGTCAGGTTTATCTGGCTGTGCTCTCATTTGTAAAACAAGAATTGTCAGGTATGCTGGGATATTATTTTTTAATGGCTTTTGCTATTCAGTGTACACAATTGGTAATACTCTTTTTTAAGAATGTCTCCTACTTCAGTCTTTGAAAGTATATGGCACTCCTTTGGGGCATGATACTGATTTATTCCTTGAATTTATAACTGTGGAAATTGAAACCACATTTGCTTGAGGTGTGTTTAGTAGAGTACTTTTAGTACCAAAGCCTGTGTTCATCCTCTTGTTATTATCATACTTAGAGAAATTACCAGTGTGATAGATTAGATAGATAGAAGTTTTTTTGTGGGAATAAAGTTGTCATGATTACTTTTACAGTGAAATATAACTGGTTTAAATTTAAGTATTTCTGAAAATTGTTATTGAAGGCATGAGCCCATAGTAAAGATTTCATAATATACTTGAATGACTTACATTTTAGCAACCTTTAGAGAGAGAGAGAAAGTAATTTCTAAATTAGTTTGTTCAAGGGAAATATTTTCTCTGATTTCGTAGCTTTAATATCTTTAGTATAGACTCACATTGAGTTTCTAATAGCTTGCTGTAAGACTGTGCCTAATATTGGCACGATTTCTTTTGCTTATGTGGTTAAGCCTCTCTCTGATACTGACAGTGGAAACCTGCCACTTTGGTAGATAAGATTTACTTGGGGGGAAAAAAGAAAGAAAAATTCAAAATGGCAATCAATTAAAATTCACTGTTAGAAAAGCATTTTTTCCCCAAACCTTAAATGAAGAAGGATGTATTGCTAAGTTATAATATACACTTTTCTTACTGGACTACCAGGAAGTAGTTCTTTTCAATTTTCCTCTCTCTCTGTCTCTTTGTCTCTATCTCATACTTGAGGATGCTTTGTTTTTATTTGGCTCAAGTCAAAAGTGGAATTTAATTTTCCCAAAATTTGGACTAGATTTTATCCTTCTCTTTATGTTCTATGATTGTTCTTTGGACTTTTGTTTTGCTTCAATTTTATATTTCTCTTTGATCCATATCTCAATAACTTACAGACTTTTATGGTCAAGGCCTCATAGTTCATATGAATTTTCTATAATGAAATAGTATAAAATGTCCATTTGCAATTCTATACTGATGTGTATGTTAAAAAGCAGCAGAACCCTCTGGAACTCTTGCATCAAGAAAGGAGCTTCAGTGTTTTCTGTGATCTGCTTTTTGTCATATTCAACGACTTTTTTTTTCTTTAAAGAAATAAAATTTATTTAAAATGTATTTAGGAGGAGATGGGCTATGCTAAGGAAGACCGTAGACCTGTAGGATTTGGGAGGTAAAAATAGAAAAGAAATAAGAGTATGCTCCAAGAGAGGAGTTGGGGTCTCAGCAAAAAGGGCGGTAACCCCATGGGAGAGGTCTGCATTGTATTAGGGCCATGATGGGTGGTTACAAAAGTGATTGGCAAGTGAGGTCATTTTGATGGACACTTGGCTGCTATATAACACTTTGTTTAGTGCGCATGCACTTACCCAGAATTTAATCTGTTATAATTAGAGTCATGAACTTCTGTGCATAAACATGGTATTATAATGACAGTATAATGAGGCTGGGGTTGTGAGCAGGATAGGGTAGTACCTTCTGCACATGTGTCTGTGGCCAGATTAAACCAGCTATAAATTTTGCCCCTCCTGTTCTTTGTCTCTGGGGATGCAGAAGGGATTCTTTAACTACCAGTAGGGTATTCTGTGGGTGGTCTCTAGTCTGGGCCTCTATTCCTTTGTTCCTCTGTCACTCATGTCTGACTAACTCCCTAACATTTCCCCCTTCAAGTATTAGGGACCCAAATCATGGGGTCAAGGACTTTTTAGGGAGCTAATTTTAGCCATTGAGAAAAATGTTGAGAGAGTAGGATAAATCAATTGCAGTAAAATGTTTGGGGGATTAGGGTAAAGGGAATCCGGGAATCCTTTGTATCAATCTTGCAACTCTTCTATAAGTCTGAAAACATAAAAATTTGAAAAGTGAGTGTATCTGTCCATTTGTTTATTCATTGGCTCATTATCAAATAATTATTGAGCACACACAATGTGCTAGATACTATGTTACACGAGCAAACGTAGGCCATGGCCTCTGTCCTCATGAAGTTTAGAATCATCAATTAGTAGTACTTATTTTTAAAATTATTGTTATTGTCAAATTGCTAAATACTATTATAGGGAATTTAGAAAATAGAGGAAAGTAAGGAGGAAAGTAAGTCATCGATAATCTCACTACTTGGAAAAATCACTCTATTGTTAATGACTTATTTTATGTTTCTATATATTTCTTTTCCAAAATTGAATAGAGTGTTTTGTATTCTACTTTTCCCTCCTAGATTATATTACACATATTTCTCCTATAACTGAGTTTCAAAATATAATTTTAAATAATAACATATTAGTTTATCATATGAACATTTTATAATTTATTTAAATAATTCCTCTCGGACATTCACATGTTCTCTCTCTTTTTTTTAGGTTATTAGTGAAGCCAAACCTGTTTTATATTTCATCTATAAACTATATTTTTCACAAATTACCTTGTGAAATAGCCTTTACTTATTTAATAATGATACTTATAAATCAATAATTTTGTTTGTCATAGATTTTTAACACTGCTTTTGGTTCTTCCTGCAGTCATATTAGTTATTGAATGTAATATTGATATTGAAATGAAATTCTGACATACATGAAAACCTCGGTTTCTAATAAATGTATGTAGTGGTCACTTGCTCTATGAATAGCTCAGTATTTGTTTCAAACAAACAAACATAACCAAAAGTGGGCTTCATATGCCTTTTAGAAACCCACTGGTTATTAAACTATAAAATATTTATTTACTTCTTTTGTTGGAGTCCCTTTCTTAGAAGACATTTTTGATGGATAATTTTCTTGGGGGAAAAACTCCTTGGAGATGTTTGTTATAGGTTCTTCTCCCCCACCCTTTGAGTGGGTGGATGGTATACACACTCACCTGAGCAACAGTTAGATGTGAATCTTTGTAAATTTTTTAATGTGTCATACTTTTAAAAGAGTTCTTATCTTTTACCTCATTTGATCTTCTTTATAATGAATTGCTCTATCTCTCTACATTTCTGTACTGTTTGTGTCTTTTTAATACTTACGGGCTTTTTTTCATATATTACTTTTGTAATAAAAAGTTATTTTTAAACCTATCTTATGGTACTGACCACCTTATTTTTCATGTTTCCTTTATTTCCTTTTGGTCTTGAAGATAGGCCTCAGGTCTTACTCTTTTGGGTATAAGACATGCTCAGTAAATTTTCCTCAAATGAGATTGTTTTCCTTATTTTATATGTGAGGTAGTTGAGTCTGAATGATTTGGTTGAGGTTGAATAATTTACACAGCTTATTAGTGATCACAGAATAGTACCTGATCCATGGGTTTCTTGTTATACCTGAATTTCTAGTATTTTCACCATTTTCCCATCACCTTAGTTTCATTACTTGAGCAACCACCCTGTGAATGGCCCAGAAACCCAGGTTTCTCAGGCCTTCTCTCTCACCACCCATGCCTGTTTTCTCCCTAGGTCCCATAAAACTAGCCCCTGAAATAGTGTAACAGCATGCTGCTGACTCACATGCTTCTCAAGGTCACATTCTCTTTTTGGCCATCTTTCTAAAACTTGGTACACGGGTACTTTAAACACTTAACCTATCCTGCTTCACCTACAAGGTAAAATCCAATTCTTTCCTTGGGTGGCGTGTGAGAACCTGGCTCCCTTTCCAGCCTCCCTGCCTTCTTACCACCGTATCTAGCTAAGCAGAGCTCCTTGTTGATTCCGAATGCCTTTTGCTGCCTCATGCTGTTGTACACACTGTCCTCTCAGCTTGGAACACCCCCACCCCGTTAATGTTGCTCTCTGGCCTTTGTTGCTCTGTATGTGCCCTGTACATAGGTAGTCAGAGCATTCATCACACAGCAATACAAATTTTAATTATACGTCTCTTAGGCTGTAAATTTCTTAGAGTCAGGGACCTGTGCCTACCTGCTATCGTTCCCGCCCCTGTATTTATTGAGCACTTACTATGTGTCACACTGTGAGGTGATAGGTGTTAATGGTCTAGAGATGAATGAGATGTGATACTTGTCGTGAGGCAGTCGATAGTTAGGCAGGGAAGAAAGAGGAATAAATTATAATCCAGGGTGATACTGCAGAACGAACTCAGAGTCTGGAAGCTTTGCTAGAAATACCCAGCTAGGCAAAACCCAGAAGTGTTCCAAAGAAGAAAGAAAAGTTAAATGTTCTTAGGGTAAAAAATACATTCTTGAGAATTACTTGTCCTGCATTCTTAGCCCTAGGATTGGTCCAGAAGGATTATCTGTCAGATGTCAGACAGTCAGGGTGATGGACGCCAGGTGGTCTGGATGCATGAGTCCTCAGGGTGTAATTAGAGAGGGTTACCTGGAGGTCCAGATGTAGATCCAGGCATTGATGTATGACTGGAAAGTTAAAAACAAAGTTAACTTTCCATGCTAGTTAGAACAAGAATAGAGTATTGCTTTATGCCTTAACCTTCACGGTAGTAATAATTCTAGCATCTTGGTAATGACTCCGTTTTATATATTCCCTATCTCTTTTCTCAGTACTTCCACCAGTAGACATGTAGTTAGTCTTAGAGGTTGCACAGGGAATGAGCAGTTTCTGATCTCTGCCTGGGAAGATCCAGGGTCCTTGATCCTGTCTCTGAGCAGGGCTATAAAGAATGGAAGTCTATTTTCTCCTCTCAGTCCCTGGCACCTGATATGGTTCCCTTGCCTAGCACATGGTGGTTTTGTAATATGTAAATTAAAGAAAGGGTGATGCCATTCAGAAAAGAGATGCATGATATTGAGCCCCAGGAAGCCCTAAGAATAATTTTGATTAGAGAAGTGAGTCTGTTGGAAGTCTGTCAACTGGGGGTAAAGATGATAATGAGGAGGTAAGCTGACTAGTAAAAACCAAATCATCTTTTCCTTTCCAAAGTTATATGGATAATATGAAAGGCCAGCCTCAACTTACCTTCTATTGTAGGGTTAACTAGCCTCATCTCTGACAAGCAGACAGGCAGAATGCTATGGTAAGAGCTCTCAGTGGAGTCTCCACTGAAACATCTACAAAATTTTTTCCAAGATTAATTTGGTATAATGATAACTTCATCTTCTAGGCAACACTTGCCCTTTTCCAGGAGGAACCCCCCTCACCTCACTCCCGTCCCTGATGTGGGGGCAGGCTTTTCTCTCCCTCCTACATCTCCCAGCTGATTGAGGCTGGCCCCAATAGAGGAGGACAAGTCGTCTGTGGTTTTCTTCTCTCTCTGTCTTCCTCCACAGGCACAGATAATAGTGGCTGAACGACCTTTCAGGAGGCATGTGGAAGGGCCTTGAATACCGTTTTTTCTGCTTTTTGGGAAGACATGCACTCACGGGCCACATTGCTGTGCCTTTGAGCTAAGAGTAAGAGCCCCTTCTGGGAGCTGAGGGGCTGTATGCCCGCCTACTCTCTGTTGTGGAGTCCGCCCTGCCCAATCCTCCCTCAGCCTTTGCTCATCCACTTGGGTTCTGCCTGTGCTCAGATGTTTTAGTCAGTGTTTGGACCTGGGAATAGTAGAGCAAATCCTGAGGAACCTGTTTCAGTGCCAAGTTGAATTTAGAAAGTAGTAAAAACAAAATCTCTCTCTACATTTGTGTTTGTTTTGCACCAATTTTAGTTTATAATCTTTGACTTCATCAAAACTTTGGGCTCTATTTACCTGGCTTAAGGGCATTAATGCTTATTATTATAGACTTTAACTTGTCCTTGTAGACATTAGCATCTAATTTCCTTTCTTTGGCAAAAATTAGGCATTTTGAATTAATTTAATTTTTAGTCTGTAAAAATGGACTTTTACCATATTTTTGTTTTGTTTTATCAACTATGTTCTGGGTGGTTGGTGTTGATGGATTTTTGTGTTTGTTTCTATTGCTACCATCTTTTCTGGATTACTACAATTCATTTTCCTAACTAGTCCCTTCAACCCCAGTCTTAGAAATTCTCCACTTTTCCTGTGCAGGTCTCCTTCGTTCGCTGGACACCAGGGGCCTCCATAATGTGAGCGTACCGTCCTTAAACTCTTTTGTCCCTATGTACCCTGTTTCACGTTGCCTCTAACACCTTGTCTATCTGTGCCTTCATGTGTGCATTCCTGTTTCTCTCTCCTGGAATGCTGCCTTTCCCTAGATGGGAGCTTCCCTCCCTAAATAAAGCTGCAGTAGCCTCAAAAACTGCAGGATAAAATGAAGTTAATTTTTTCCTCTAAATTTCCAGTTGAGCACGCGTACCAGGTGGTCTAGAATTTGGAGGAAAAAATTCTCAGTTAGTAGGAAGTCAAGTTTTCTTCTAAAATCCTGCAACTTATTTTGTGCTTTCTAATTTACGTATGTATTTAGTGCATAGGAAACAATCAGATGACAAAAAGGAAATAACAAAGAACAATTCACCCATAATCTCAACATTATTTGTTTTCATTTTTCTATAGATGATCCAAAGGAGCAGATAGATATAGATATAGAGATATAGATATATAGACATACAGTCTTATGATGCACACTTATGTTTTTCATGTTTATTTTCTAATTTTATCATGGGCATTTGGAGGGCTGAGATTATTTATGTCTCAGTTCTTTTGCATTGCTGAGATGTCAAGAACAGACCTAGGCACATAATAGGAACTTAGCCAATAGCTGATTGATATTTTTAAGATTTTGCAGGTTTTCTTTATTTTTTTCATTTTTTAAAATCCATACAATGTTTATTTCTCTTCAGTTAGATCCCAGTTGCTTTTGTGTTCTCAAGAATGTATATGTGAATATATGTTAGGTGCCTATTTTTTTTTTTTTTCCTTTTTCTATTTTTCTATTCAGTCTTTGGCTTTTTGGATCATGACTAAGAGTCATCTTTCACATCTGTAAGCATATTGGATCAGCCTGAACACTTTACTATAAATACTTTTGTAAAAGCCCAAACTTCTACAAAAAAGTTCCAGGGATTTCTCAAACCTTTATTTTCCCACAGTACTTCTCTTTAGGAGGTAAAAAGTCTTTGAACCCCTTGAAGGTAGGATTTATGTTTTATTTCATAATCAGTTCCTGAAATGTAGTATTTGCTCAGTAAATATTTTTGTTAAACTGAACTGAGTGAAAGTAGTTTCAAATATGTTACACTTTCATAATTATAAAGTTATAAAAATACTTCTCTTTTAAAAAGTATGTATTGACTGATTTGTTTTGCTCATTCATCCTGTCTTACAGCATTCTTTTCAGTGCACTTAGGAAATTAAAAATCTGGAACTTGTGGAATGGTTGTGTTTTGCATTGTGTTCCCTTAGGAGATATAGTCAGTCATCATTTGTTAGAGAATTGATACATTTAAGTAAAATCATAGCTTTTTTCCATGAATTGGAGATCCTCAAGACCCTCAAGTTCAAAGATCTGCTTGGAGGACTCGGCCTATAATTATGCTCATGGCTTTGATTTATTACAGTAAAGAAAAAGGGGCATGGGGTGAAATCCAGGAAATAGTAGGCACAAGCTCCCAGGGTCCTCTCCCAGTGAAGTTGCGTAGAATATGCTTAATTCCCAAGTCATTGAGTGTCGCGACACTCAGCTGGGAAGCTCATTAGACTCAGGGCCCAGAGTTTTTATGGGCGCTAGCTACTATGTTGACACCCTCTGCTTTGTATGAACCCAGATTTTAGACTCCCAGAGGAAAGCAGGTGTTCAAAATAAAATACATTGTTTATACAAATAATGTAGACACGGTGAGCCACTCCTATCAGTTCTGTGAATGGTGGGAATCCTCCCAAATCCAGGTTCCCAGATGCCAGACAAGGGCCAACAACGTCGTAAGCAGGTTTCTCAAAGGATAGCGGTAAGCCTGCTGTGTTAACTCTTTTCCCGCACGTACCATATATTCTTAGATCACTTTCAGTTCAGTAATTAGACCCTTATAAATCAGATATGTTATGTATTTCTTCCTGTAATTTACAAATAACTCTTGAAGAACTCCTTTTCCTGCTGTGCTAAAGGGCCTGGGAGTGTAGGATAGTTTACGTCTTCTGTTTGTACTTGGGTCAGAGTGTTGATGCCGTATTGGTAACACGGCCGAGTGGATGAGGGCTTTTCTGCATTTAACAAGAGAATGATTTTACAGAAAATTCCCTACAGAAGACCTCTTTCTCAGAAATGTGGTGATGATGCACTCACATAAGCACAAATAAATCACTAGAAGGAAAACATGTTTACAGAAGGAGAAGTTGAGGCAGGACCTAAGGGCTTATCTGAGAGGGGCCAGAGACATCAAGGGGGATGGATTCCAGGTCTTATCGCTGAAGCTTTTTTTGTGGCACATATTCTCAGGAGGGCTTTGTCAAGAAAAATTGCTCTAATGGGAAATAATGGAAACAGCTTTAATAAATTTTCACCTTCTGTGTGAAGTAGCTTCTTCTTTGCCAGCCCCCTTCTGGATCTCGCTGCTGGGTCAGTGGTGAGCACTATTGCCATAAACCAATTAAAGCCACCCCAATTAAATGCAGTTAAGCCACTAATAGGCATTAGAGATGAATTGAGGATTCTTTTCATTTTTGCATTTAACATGTAATGAATTTTTTCTTATTAAATTGTCCATTTGTTCACTCAATAAATATTCTTTTTGTTTGCTTGTTTGATTTTTTTGGCAAGTCTCTATACTTGGTGCTTGGTTCTAAATTTAGCAGTGAATTACTTAGAACTTGCTCTTGAGGAGAAATGAAATAGGGTAGGCAAAGGTAAGCATTAATAAAAGAGGTTTATCAAGCTTTCTTGCAAGTTCAGAGATGTGATGGAGGCTTATGTTTCACAGAACTGGAAAAAAGTCAGATTCAAGTGATGCTTGCATGGTCGTAATCATTCATTCATTCTTTCATTCTGTATATCTTATATTCTGTGGCCTAGCTAATGTATGAGGGGCTTGATGCAACAGTGAACAAAATAATACATGGTTCTTGCCAATGGGTCCTCCAGTGTAGTAAAGGTAAACCAACAACAAATAGAGTTTAAGCCCTACAAAGAAAAGAAGGTACAATGATATAAGGTATTTCACTTTTTAAATTTTTTGCTTGAGATTCAGACTGTTCTTCAATATTCTTTATTATTAATATAGAAAAATTATTTTTGAATGTTTATTTTTTCACACTTTATTCTACTTCTCTTTACAGCTTATATAAAGGGTGGGTGGATCCTTAGGAAAGCCTGGAAAATTTACAATAAATGCTATCTGGACATCAATGCTCTCCAGGAACTGTATCAGAAGAAGCTAACTGAAGAACCCTTGACCTCTGATGCTGCAAATGATAATCACATTGTGACTGAAGGGGTGTCTGAGGAGTCTCTAAACAGACTGAAAGGTGCTGTTAGCTTTGGATATGGCCTTTTTCACCTTTGCATATCCATGGTGCCTCCAAACCTGCTCAAAATCATCAACCTGCTGGGTTTTCCTGGAGACCGCCTACAGGGGCTTTCTTCACTGATGTATGCAAGCGAAAGTAAGGACATGAAGGCCCCTTTAGCTACGTGAGTAGCTGTATTGCAATGCTTTGGTAGATACTATAGTGTTGAAAGTAAGTGCACAACAATCAAAACCTTTCAAGGAAACTTCAGGTAAAATGCCTGGTTGGTTGACATGGTGCCATGATTTACATCTTTTAGTACAGTGCCTAGGACTGTGTTTTTAGTGATGTGTATAAGCTGCCTTTAGAGGGTGGAGCACTATTCTTAAGTCTTACTTTTAAACAGGTATAAAGATCTTATTTTTCAACCTAAAGTGATTTTATAAATTTTATAAGCAATTTTGTGACCTTGACCATAGCCACTGAGAGTCACAATTCTGTCCAGAGCAAGGATTCACCCATTTCTCCATCAGTTAAAAATTATATGATTTTTTTTTCAATCTAATAAATAGCTGTCATTTGCAATTGGAGTAATTTTACCAGACACTAGATGTCCTTTGACATTATACCGTAACTTGTCAAATTTTTTCCAAAAAAATGTTGATATCAGAGAGCCTTAGCTCTAATTCTATTCATGTCAGTCTTGAGGACTTTGGATGTTAATCAGTTAGTAACTATTAAAAGGATCATTAGTTTTTATTTAAAAAATATTTATGCCCCCCCCCAAATTTATTAAATTATATGAGCAGAACTCTTTTATTAATTTGACTTAACAGATTTTAAACTTGTGGTAATTTGTCTATTTATTAATATTATTTTCTGAGAGAGGAATGAATTGAATTAATAATGTGAATTAGCCTGATCTCTAGAAGAGAACCAAATTTACGAGCATGCTAGAATCACACACTTAACATAAAACTATGTGTTGTGTTGGTTAAACATTTTTGTCTCTTCATTAAAGCAGATCCCAATGGATCTGTTTTCTTTACCTATTTTAACATGGCATTTTTCTTGAAAGGGATGAGTTTTAAAGTGAAGGAATTTCAAGTAATTAACTTTTTGTTTTTGAAATTGAACATTCTCAAAGGCCAGAAAAAGGGCCCTTTATCTAGTTCTCTCATTTATTTTAACCCAATTAAGAATAATTTTTCCTGCAGCTTCTGTATTTAAATTCAGATTCTGAGGCTTACGCCTCACTTTTGTGAATGCAACCTTGAAACAATATTTTCCATTTGTATAAAGTAATGCTTTTATTATGAGGGGACAGTAAATTCATGGTAAACAGTTACCATTTTTAATTTGTGCATTGATGAATGAGGTATAGAATTCAGAGATTTACATCGGTCATAAATTCAGAGATTCATTGAGAAGCCTCAGAAGAGCTAAATGCTTCTATCATATTCTCTTCTCAACTGATGCAAGGGCGTATACTGATTTATATGTTGTGCCAGAGTTCTGGTTTTCCAAATATTGAAAAAAGGGGGAAAGATACTCTGATTTTACTTCAGAGATTGCATGGTAAGCTTTTGGGAGGAGTGTGTATTGGACAAGCACATACTGATTTTTTAAAAATAGAAACACTATAAGAAAAATCTTTTGCTCAATGTTTTTCTCCTTCTTCCTTCAGATTAGCTCTGCTCTGGTATCACACTGTAGTCCGCCCATTTTTTGCCTTGGATGGCAGTGATAACAAGGCAGGCCTGGATGAAGCAAAGGAAATTCTTCTCAAAAAAGAAGCTGCTTATCCAAATTCTTCCCTCTTTATGTTTTTCAAAGGACGCATACAACGATTAGAGGTACTGTGTCTTCCCTGTCTATTTAAAATAAAGCTTTGTGTTGATCACATCTATAATTCTCACTTGGGACTAGTAGCACCACGAGCCTGAATGTCATAAGGCTGAGGAATGGTTTGTTCTTGTATGTGATTGCTATGAAAGACTCTTCCGGGCACCCAGGATGTTAGTCATTTACTTTCTGTTCAGGAGAAGTGGGCTAAGTAGGGCTGAGGTTTCACGTAGGTAATAAGACGAACAGAGGAGCATTCATGTCTCTTAGTTGAAGAACACAAAATTTTTTTCTTCTTTGGAGTTACCAATAATCTATTTCTAAATTTTCATCTTGACGAAAAAGTGATTTATACACAAGTTTTTACCTTAAGTTTCAAGGATAGCATCAGACTTGAAACATCAGTAGCTTTTGTTACTTGTTCACGTGCTTCATTTGTTACTTTCTGCTGTGCCAGGAGCATTACACATGCTATCCCATTTAATCCTCAGAACAGCCCTATGACAGAGATACAAAATTGTCATTGACATTTTATAGAAAAGAACAGGGATTTGAGAGGGCTATAAGTGAACTTCTCAAGCTCACCCAGCAAGTGAGGCCAAAAGCAGAATGTGCCCTGGCCTTATGTGTGTTTGGGTGGGAAGGTGGGGGTGGTCCTTTATTTCTCCTTTGCCTCTCGGTTTTTTTCCTGCTTGCTTGAGGACATGAGGATTTGAAGAAAAATGAAAACATGGGATATAATTATATATATAAAAGAAGGTGGCTGTGTGATGGGACACTACTCATATTCTCACAACAGATTGCAGAGAATCGATGTGAGATTTTAACAACTGCAGTCCTTCAGTTCAACAGGCACTCTGCAGCACCGTCAGTGCTAACAGCCAGCCCACAGCAAACTCCATCAATGCTTTTGAAGATTTTTGCCTACGAATGCTTTCATGAGCATAGGGATGTTTTGTCCACTATTTTTTTTTATTGCTGGTAGAGTGTATATTATTTCCCTAATAATTTTTTCCTTCATGAAGTGCTCCTTAAATCTGAGGGCTCCTCACCTATATACATACGGAAGTCATATTTCAGAGATTATACTAATAATTTATTATTGAAACAGAACAGAAAACTCATCAGGATCTGAATATTTAAACCCATGTTTGAATTATTTTTCTCCTTTTTTGAAAGTGGTTTTCTCTGCATTCAGACTCACGAACCCTCAGTTTTAATTCTCTGTTATTTTTTTTTTCCCTTCCTGCTACCTTAAAACATAGTTCTGATTAACCTCTTTTGTGGTCCAGTCTATATGTTAGTGTTCTTTTTAATCAAGCTCAAGGTTATGGTCCTACATGTAGGGAAGCATGTTCAGGCTATTCATGGTTCTCTGCTCCCCTGGGTTTGTATAGGAGGAAATACTAAGCCTTCTCATTTCAGTGACCATTTCTGAAATGAAAGTTGCTTACAGGGGAAGTGCTTTCTTAGATGTAAATTTATTAAAGGGTAGGCATTATTCATTCTGAATAACTCTGAACACGATACTAGGTTCAGTGTTCTTCAGAGGTTTGTTGACGAGAGATGTGAGCCTGAAGCTTACAGTTGTGTGCAGCACAGCTATAAGGCACCGTAACACCAGGCATTTATTAGATCTCTCTCTGCTCTCTGGTCACTGAATGCTCTACCTTGGATTTTGAAGTTGTTAAATAGAAATGTGAAAGTCAGGATTTATTTAGTTACGTTTGCCATTTTATGAGTTTTTCATTATACAAAAAAAGAATGCTTAATTTTTAGCTTAATTTTTTTCCCCTGAAAACTTAATTTGGTTATGGTTTTAATTTGTGCCACAATTTATTTGTATTAAGAACTGAGTGACTGCTAAAAGTAAGTGGTCATTCGTTGTTGTCAAGATGGTTCTAGAAATGAGGAAGCCATAGCACAATCAAAGTATTCTTATAAATATGGTTTGGGAGATGCAGAGTTAGCATAATAGCTCTTAGCAGGCATCCTGTCCCTTTTAGGGGAGACAGCTATTATCGGAATACTAGATGATGTTAGAACTTCTTCATTGCAAGCAGCTCGCTTTCCCAGCTGATTTTTGATTTTAAGAGAAAAAGACTAAAAGATTTATTACTGCTTGTTTAGCGAGCTGTAGCCTGAAGGCCAGGTGAAATACGAGGAGTGTTTCTGTTTGGCCCATCCCACAGGCTCAGAGAATGGAAGGATTTTAGGGCTAGCTTGAAATATTATTGACATTATTCTTAAGGTGTCTAAGAACCCTGTAGAAAGCTAACACATGGCGACATCTTCCATTTGCAGATGAGGAACTCTGCCCAGGGAGGCTGTGATGTCAAAGCCTCTTGGCAAAGGCTTTGTAAGGCGGGTAGAGTCCCACCTCAGTTTATGAAAACACATGGCTCAGGTGATGAATTTGCTTGCAAAGAATCTTTTCTTGGTGAACATTTAGGTTAGCGATAAGAACCCTTGAGATCTTTATATCAACAAACCAGAGGCTCTAATTTAGGCAGGTACATCATGTGACGCTGACTTAGTTTCTGCAGTGACTCAAAACAAGCAAGATTATTTGTGTCAACTTGCTATCATGCAGGGTGACTCGCTCAGGATATGCTGCTTAGTTTTCATTTTCCTATACTCACTATTTTCAAATTACGTACACTTTCTCTTCTAGTATCATTTATAACTTTTTATGTACTTTGGAACAATTTGAAGTCCTTATGGAAAGATGGTCTTTAATGTATCCTGCCACTTGCATAGCCCTTGTTGTGGTGGCTTCATTATTTTCTGTCGTTATGGCCTAACTTGCCATGGCAGTAAAGTCCTACACCTTTGGTCTCTTGGTACCTCAGGAGGGCAAGCACCTCCGCCCTTTGGGACTGAATCTCAGCCAGGCTGCAGAGAGAATTTTCAATTTTTATTGCCTTTGCTTCTCCCCTTTACATGTCTACTTCCCACCTCCAACCTTCTCTACCCTCCTGCGGGGTCCTTATTAACTGTCCTGTCTCTTGTGACTTCTCCCATGTGACTGTCCTGTGGGTTTAGACAGTAATTAGCATGTGATAAATGCTATCTAACTAGTGGAGTAATGGTTGTTATTATTTTTGTTGAGTGTTTAAGCCTAGGAAGTGGGTTACCAAATTTTCTCACTCTTTTTTCTCCTCTTAGAACAAACTTTTTTTGGTGTTTAGAGCTGTCAGTAAAGCTAGGCCTGTAATTGGCAAAAGGGGCATGCATGTAGTATGCGCTATAAGTACTATACAGTACCTATATTTACTTTTCCTTGAATTTCCATAATACAAACAGCTATTAGGAAGTTGACCCGTGGGTTTTATAGTAATCTCCATTTTAAAATGTGAATTGATATTTATAGTTTTGAATTTTTGTATTTTTTCATTTTCATTCAGTTAAACCTATAGTAGTGTTACATCCATTAATATACTAGTGACTGGGGTTTTTTCTTTTTGATTAAAAAGTGTTAGGGACAAGTCTACATTTTAATAAACTTTTTATTTCTATTTCTTTCTTCTCTAAACAATACAGATCTGCACAGCTTACTCTCCCTTCAGTTTTAAGAATCTATTATGTAATATACAGATATGTGTATTTCGTTTTATGTGTATACATACTTTCGTGTACACACTATATGGTGCAACTAGTGATGAAACAACTATTTAACATTAGTTCGTTTATGTGTATCTATAATAAATGCTCAAATATTTGAATGAATGAAAGTTGATAAGCACATTCAATTGAAGTTGCTATTATGCAAGCATTTTTAGAATTCCTGTTTTGAAAGTAATGCAAGACTGGGCAGATTTCCCCGACGTTGTGGGGGAGAGGAAGCCCCATACCCAGAGAAGAGGGTCCCTTTGGCAGAATGTGTGGAAAGAATTCAACACACACGCCAAAGTTAGAGTCAAAAGGAAAGTTTAGAAAAGGAGTAACACCCCACAGACAGAGTGTGGTCTCCTCTCAGAGATAGAGAGAGTGAGAGGGAGGGACGGTGAGACACAAGGACAGAGTAAAGGCACTGAGAAGGCTGTGGAAAGGCAGTTAGAGACAGAGCCGGCATGAAAGGGGCAGAGTGAAGGCGCAGAGAGGATCCCTGAGTGTTCAGGGAGTTGAGTTTATGTCATTCTTTAGTTCCCATTTCCTTTGATATGGACATACAGTGAGGAAGGGGAAGAGTATTTACCATGGAAAAGGTAAAAATATGTAGAGTGAAAGCCCTGCTGAAGTTCCCAGCCTTTAATCATCAGGTTCCCCATGGTTTCAATCATAGGGAACAACTCATGGTTCCTGGTTCCCCTTGTCTGGTGTGGGGAATGGGTTGTTAACAATCCCAGCAGAACTCTTCCTTTTTCTGAAGGTGTCTTCCTGGCCTGGCTCCGGGGCTGACCAGCAGATTGCAGACTCTAAATGTAGCTTGATTAACATTTAATTCTCTTTTCTCCTCCCTACATTAAAAGTGGACCCATACTTTTTGAATATCTTATATTCTGGCATTTTAAAATTCAGAAGTCTGAACCTAGCACAAGACTGGCTATCAATGTGTATTTGTTGAAAGAATATTTGAGTCTATTGGAAGGGAATCCATTGATCAACGTGAGTGAAATCATGTCTTTGTTAAGGAAGGAATCGGTTTTCAAGGACTATCTGCTTTTCTTGTGTGGCATGTAAACCTTTATCTGAGGAAGACGCAAAAATGTCTTCCCAGTGAGAGTAAGAGGATGGCCTCCTCAGAAGGGCACCAGATCAGATATTTAGATTCCGATGTGCTGGCCAAAGAAGTATGACTCTAAAGAAGCAAATTAAATACATTTAAATGAAGTCAGAAGCAACTGGACTTAAACGAGGTCTGCTCCTTGCTGGGAGAGCCGAGGTGAGAATTCCCTGCACCCCACGGGCTCACCGTAGGAGGCACTTTGCTGTAACTGCGTCTCAGACAGCAGCTGCCATACTATTTCATGATGACAAAGTGGACGTTTGCACAAGGCCTGTGGGCCACACTGAAGAAGTTAAAGAGCACTTCTTCTTTAATGTGTATGTGTACCCGTATCACATCATCTGTCTCTTACTTGAAGCTGCCTTCTTTTCTGAGAGACACAGCTTCCTCACAACACAGTTTGCTACTGTTCTGTGCCTCCATCCTCCCTCCCCTTCCTGCTGAGCAGTATGTGGTAGGATGTGGTTTCTCCTTTTCACCAGCGGTGTCTGCAGAGACTGCTTTGACAGTTGACCTTTATGTCACCATATTTACGTCCCATTTCTTTTCAAAAGTGTAGGGATTTTTATGTCTGTTTTCTATTACTTATGAAGTTCTGCATGAATGGTGTCCACACTTCGACCCCAGCGTGTGTGTGTGTGTCCTGTCTCTGGAACTCTTTCCACCTTTATTTCAGGTGTCTTCTATTGTCTGAGGTGCCTTTTAAAAACGGGCAGTAGTGCTTTCTCTCTAGACTTCTTTTAAAGATAAGATGACATTTTTCAATTGTGCTTTCCAGAATAAGTGGGTGGTCTGTGTTGCTTTTAGGCCCATGAGTTCACCATTGTGGCATGGATAGAAAAGTGGAGATTGATCCCTCTGGTGATTAATTTATCATATAGAGAAAAAAGACAGAAGGCCCCTGGGGGTCGTGGAGTGTAGGGGCCAGGGCAGAAGCACCAAACACAGGAGGGTCTGGGCCTATGCGCATGTCTCTGGGGAATGTTGGCGTTATCAGAGCTGTTTGGTAGCAGCATGTCTTTGCATCTGTTGACAGGCACGCCTGCCTCCTGCACTTGAGCAGAGCAGCGTGCCTTGCCAGCATGATGTAATGTTGTTATTTATAGGATCAGGAAGAAGACAATGCAGGAGGAGAAAGAAGTCCCTGAGTTCTGTTAATTTTAGTCTTCTCTTCATCCTACGTGGTTCTCTTTATTACTTTAGGCGCCAAAAAAATTGCATTGCTGTTTATTCTTAGAAGTATGCGAAAGGAGAGATTAAAGAGAAATGAAGATGTATTTGTCTTCACTTTCCAGCGAGATAAACTCATATCATGTGATTTAATGACTCTGTTCACTGAAATGAGAAAATGATAGTAAAATTGCTAAGTTAATTATATTTGTTGTTGCTAAGGTTAAACTCTATCTTTACAGAGCGTTGGGTTGAAAAGCAAGACGAGGTTAATATTGATTTACACCCCTGAGCTCACTAAATGTGCCTAAGAGGATGAGCTTTCCCTTCCCAAGTTCTAAGGGTAGGGGTTAAATACATAATCTATTGTTAGATGTCCTTGGTAGCAGCATTGCTAAACCGATTCTGCTACTCAGCAGCATTAATGCTGAATCACACGTAAGTAAGTGGGTGTCACAACATGTCCTTCTGTGTGCTATACAGATGACAAGAAGGGCTTTTCATTTTAAAACACATACATAATAGTTTATTTTAAGACATTAAGCAACTTCATAAAAATAACCCAGTGATAGTTAAATTGTTTCCCTTCAAATTACTTTGTGATCTTTAATATACACATATAAGACTCTATTCAGTATTATTTACAAATCAAATGTTTGCATGTTTTAGTGTAATATTAATAAATAATTGGTACGAGGACTATGTAGATTTCCATTGTGTTAATAATTTGATATTTCTTTGTTGGAAAATTTTGGGATATTTAACTGCCACTGTTTCCCTATTTCTCAAAATTTCACTGTGATAGGAAGTAGTGCAATAATTAGCATATTTTTCTTTTTTTCCCCCTTGAATTATTTCCTTAGGTTATAGCTTCAGGGTTGTTATTGTTAGAATCAAAAGGCAGTGTACAGCTCTTTAGCTCTTGCTCAATGATGAGAGATTATACTCAAGAAATAGTGGGCCAGAGTAAAGTCATTTTTTTGTGCTTGGTATCAGCAACAGTGTTCTGCTACATAGTTTTCTTTTATTTATTTTTATTTCTATGATGATGAAAAATAAAGCAGTTTAAAGATAGTTCTTAAAATGTTACCTGTCAGACATAGCATGTTCATGTATCAGAAGACTCAGTAAGATGGTAAAGTTTCTTAATTGAGCTACAGATTCAATTCAGTCTTCATCAAAATGACAGCTTGCTTTTTTACAGAAATTGACAAAACCGATACTAAATTCAAGGAACCCAGAATAGAAAACATTTTTGAAAAGGAAGAATAAAGTTGGAAGATGCATAATCTCTAATTTCAAAACTTTCTACTAAGTAATCAAGACAGTATTGTACTGGCATAAGAATTAACATGTAGATCAATGAGTCAAGAAATAAACCTTTATATTTATGGATCAATTGACTTTTGACAAGGACACAGGACAAATTGATGGGCAAAGAATAGTATTTTCAACAAATGGTGCTAGGACAACTGAATATCCACATGAAGAGAATGAATTTGGACCCACTACATCACAACCATACACAAGAATTAATGCAAAATGGAGCACAGACCTAAATGTAAGAGCTAAAACTCTAAAACTCTTGGGTTAGGAAGTGGTTTCTGAGGCATGACATCAAAAGCACACAAGCAGAAGGGAAAAAAGGTAAATTGCATTACATCATAATTTAAAACTTTTGTGCTACAAAGAATACTATTAAGAAAGTGAAAAGACAACCCACGGAATGGGAGAAGATATTTGTAATTATAGATCTGATAAGGGACTTATATCCAGAATATCTAAAGGCCTCTAACACTCAATTATTAAAAAGACAGATAACTCAATTAAAAGAATAGGCAAAGGATCTGAAGGGACATTTCCTCAAAGATATGCAAGTGACCGATAAACACATGAAAATATGCCCACCATAAATCATTACGAAGAAATGCAAATCAAAACCAAGAAAGGTGCTATTTCACGTCCACCAGCCTAGCTGTGATAAGAAAGACAGCCAGTCTTAGGTGTAGGCAAGCATGTAGAGGAATTGGAACCCACAGTCATTGCTGGTGGGAATGTAAACTATTGCAACCACTTTGGAAAACAGTTTGGCAGTTCTGCTAAGCAAATGTAGATTTTTTTACTGTCTAACCCAGCAACTCCACTGTTATCTGTGTTTAGCTTTTATTGGTTGATAAGTTACATATAATGGACATTATACATGTAATAAATATATATGTTAATTATTTTGTACCTAAGGATGGGACCTAAGAAATGACCAGAGCAGGCTGTTTATCCTTTTAAACAAAGAAACAATACATTTGTGAGGAACTAACAAGACAAAGGAGGCTAGACTAGTAATTAGTAAAGAAACTAAAAGTTTCTTGACACAGCCTTCTCAGCCCTGAGTTTCCTGTCTCTGGGAATAAGGATGTGTCTGCCTCCTGGTGCAGAGAGGGAGATTTATTTCCTGCTTTCAGAGGGACAGAGAGGAAGGTTAGGGTATCTTCCTTACTCCGGCTGTTTTTCAGGTAACTTTAATTCAAAATAATCAGTTTGCCAAAGTGGCACATTTTGGGATGGCCTGCCTTGAACTCTTATCAGCTGTCTAAAGGTTTAGTGTTACTAAATGTTTGTTGCCATGTGTCTTGTTATGATTAGTCTTTTTGTGTCATTTGATAAATAGTGTGGTGCAGCTTACACTGTCTGGAACCTTGTTTGAGTCTGTGTGGCACTTGTCCCCTGCCTGGCCTGTGCCTAAGTAGCCTGTGCCTAAGGGCTCCACTGTGGAGGCCTGCTGCCCAGATTGAGTCCTAGCTCCTCCCTCTGGCCGAGTGACCTTTGATGAAACCCTTGATCTTTTTTAAACCTTACTTTTTCTCTTCAGTGAATGTGGGCCCTAGTGGTACCTTGGGCACAGTTGGCTGTTCAGATTAGGTGAGGTGATAATCTGGGAGGCCTGTGCTGCTGCTCATGGAGCTCTGAGCGAGTGCCAGTCATAGTCGACTGTGATGATAATGGCACTAGTGTGGCTGCTGTTAGGGCTGTAGTGCTAATGGTAACAATAACAGAGCTCATGCATTGGGGGGATCAGGAACAAATGGCAGGTAGGCATGTAAGCAGATGCAGGCATGGCAAGGCTTTGAGAACATAAAAGCAGGCCCATCGGAGGGTAAAGCAGGGTATGGCTTATGCGTGGTGCAACCCTCCCAGCTGGGAAAGGCAGCCTAGAAGTGAGGGTGTTTGTTCTGGCTCTTGACGAGTTAGTAGGAGTTTGCAGTAGAGGCAACGGCATGAGGGATGAGCCTGCAGTCAAGCACAGGTCTGAGAAAAGGTCAGATTCTGGGACATCCTGATCTCAGTGGGGATGGGGCATTTGATGGAGAGAGGCTGGTAGAATAGGGTGACCCAGGAAGCAAAAGACCATTCCATTTGTTTCTCAATATAAATCTCCTTTCTCATAGGGTTGGTGCTTGCTCATAGCTAGTAGGATGTATAGTGTACAGGATATCTGTGTTGCGCTGTTTGCCTTTGCCCTTCTGGGTTGTGTTAATTATTCTTGCTTGTTTCCATTTCTGCTTATCAATTTAGGGGTAGATTGTCCCTTAATGTCAGACTGAAAAGGGTAATCATAGTGTTTCACTTCTTTTCCTCCTGTTTTAAACATGAGCTCACATATCCATTCGATCAGTGTTCTGGTTCACCTTCGATACTGTTCCAGTGCTAGTAAGTATACTGTAGATGGCCACTGAGGGTGACACAGAGCCTAGTTTCAGGAAATAGTGTTTCTCACTTTTACCTGCCCCTTGTTCAGAACTCTTCTATTAAATTTTATATTTTCTCATAGTGTCATATTGAGCTTTGCTGTTTTTCTTTATGGTTTTGGACTCTTAATGTTGGGGCACACTGGTTTCTTAAATCTGTGCATTTACTTGTTCGGTGAAGTAGTCCTCATTTCTCTGTGGTTTCTCGTAGAGGACTTTTTAGCTCGGGAAGTGTCGTCATATTGCTTCAGAGCTATAGGCTTTGACGTGTAGCATCGTAGGAAGAGCCCTGGCCTCAAAGTCTGGAGATCTGGTTTCAGCCCTGTCATAAACTGGAAAAACACTCTCTGCTTCCAAATGGTCGCTCATATATTAGACAACTTGAAGGAGCTGTGAGACCTCAATCAAGCAAGTGAGCCTTCCGTGGCACGGTTTTTTAACCTGGCCCTGAGCCTTGCTTCGATGACTAGTTTGTAGGTTTCATGAAAAGAGGTTACATGTCAGGTCACTCGGGATATCCTGGGGCTTCTAAGAAGAGACTTCATTTCGCAACATGAGGAAGGTAGAGTATGCAGATATGTGTGCTGTGTTTACCCTGTTTATTTGACCAGAACAATTCTTTTCCACATAGTAGCCTGTGAGATTAGAGAGTTCAGTAGAACACACTTTGAGAAACACTAGACTATGTCATTTTTAAGATTTCTTCCAGCTTCCAAATTTTATGATTCCATGAATATAAGAAAAGCCACTTAATTGTACACTGAAAGAATGCATTTCCTAATACAGGCATACCTCGTTTTATTATCTCTGCTTTATTGTGCTTCATAGATACTGCTTTTTTCCTACAAATGGAAGGTTTGGGTCAACCCCGTGTCAGGCAGGTGGTGCCATTTTTTCCAACAACGTTTGCACAGTTTGTGTCTCTGTGTCCCATTTTGGTAATTCTCGCAATATTTCAAACTTTTTCATTATTATTATATTTGTTATGATCTGTGACCAGTAACCTTTGATGTTACTATTGTAACATCTCAGATGATGGTTAACATTTTTTGGCAATAAACGTACATTCTTGTTTTAGACATACAGCTATTGCACACTTAATAGCATAGTGTAAACGTAACTTGGACATGTTGGGAAACCAGACATTCACGTGACTCACTTTATCATCACACACTCGCTTTATTGGGGTGGTCTGGAACCACACCCGCGGTCTTTTCCAGGGTGCGCCAGCATTTGGAATATTATCTCAACCAAGCTGTTATACATTTTTTTTTTTTAATGCTGCTTTAGTCTTCGGAACTAACTACCTGGGATTATTTCTGCCTTTTACAGTTTGTCTTTAATTCTTCTTTGGGAAAACCTCACATAGCTACTTGTCTATTTGACATCCTTTACAGAAAATGCCATTTGATTCCAGGAAAACTTTTCAAAGTCACTTTTTGGATTATGGCTTCTATTTGTTTCTCTCGTACAAGTCTCTATGTATATTAGATCTTCTCCATCTAATTTCTGAGTTTGTCTGTTTTTCTTGAATGTCTGCCGTCTTTTGAGTAGTGTGATGGTTGTAGATTAGTATATTCTGCATTTCTGTGGTTTTTGTTTTGCTGAGTTAATTCTTTGCATTATCTTCAAGTTATTTTTAATTCTTTGATAGCATTTTTAACAGCAGTACATTTATTTAAAATTTACTACTACCTTTCATATAAGCTATTTTTATATATTTTTTATTTTTTTATCTTTTATTTTTCTAGGTGAGGCAATCCTTGGTCGACCTCACAGATTGCAAGGACATTGTCATCTTACAATTCCTTATTTTTTAATTTTTTGACGCCTACAGCACCTGGTCCTCCAGTGTGGTCTCCCATCCAAGTACTACCAGGCTCATTCCTGCTTAGCTTTTGAGATCAGATGGAATCGGGCTTGTTCAGGATAGCATGGCCACAGACCCTTTTGCTGTAATTTTAAAAGGCAGCATGGTGTAGCTGAAAAAGCATGAGCTCAGCTCACAATGGGCTCTTCTGCTTTCCGGCTTCCTGAGCTGTCTTAGCTTGTGTCCTGTCTGTAAAAAATAAATGAAATGAATGGTAAATAAATAGACAGGCTAGTAACTTACATGTCTGCCTTAAATAATGTATCGTGGATGTGGAGAAGGGCTAAGCATATAGTGCTTGGTCAGGGCTTTTCCTTTTTAGACAGTATGTCTGGGCTGTAAATCCAGTATAAAGCATTTTACATCACAGATTTTGTAAAAATAGTGTGCTGAATCAGTCTTGAGAAACCAAGGAAATCTTGTAAACGGTGCGTTATTCAGTCTCTCTACCATTAGTGGTGCCTTTGGTTACATAATTCATTTTTTTCAAGGGGATTACTGTTCATTCATATGGAGGTGCTGAAAACATAAGTACTATCTTCCATCATTTGTATGTAATCAGAGATTTGTTGTTTGGGATGTAGAAGGCCTTCTGGGGGATGCTGAGAGAAATAGAAAAAGCCCCTGTTCCCCAAAAAACTTAAAATCTAGTTATGAAGATAACAATGTGAATGCATGAAAAGACAGTAAAGGGAGGGTGCCTAATGAATGGGTGATCATTGTGGGTAAGGATGATGGGGGAGTGGAGACGGAGAAGGTCAGGACCTGAGGGAGGGGATGCCTTCTGGAGGAGGAGGAGGTAGGTGGTGCATGGAGGTGTGGACTGTTGGCGTTGGAGTCTGAACCAGCAGGTTCCGTTTCAGCAGCCCTACCTTCAGCAGTTGAATGGCCTTTGGCAAAGCACACACCTTGTCTGATCAAGCCACCGAGACTGTTTGCCATCTTACCGCGTGATAAGAGTACCACACATTATGATGACGATGGAAAGACCATAACAGGCTTGTTAAGGCAACATTCTTTAAAGGTTCAGCATCAGAACATATATTTTCAACTCCCTGATTATGTTTAAATAATGTATATTCATTTGGAAACATGGTAAAATACAAAGTACATCAAGGAGCAGATTAAAATCTTGCAAATAACTAGTATTTACCTTTTGCTAAATAGTATTGACTGTAATTACCAGTTGGATATATATGTATATATCTTCTAAATAGTCATTCACGGTAGGCTCTGGAGGAGTTCTTATGCAGAAATTTGTACAGACCATGAAAGGACAAGTGGAGGTTCTTAAAACATCCCTGTGGTATAGAAATCTACATATAATTTACTGAACTGCAATTTGTACATGATGTTCATGGTATTCATTATGACCCAGTTCTTAGGGACTCACTGAAATCCTTTGTGTATTTCCTAAGAAATGTGTTTCAAGGTTATTTGCTTCTTTTGTTTGTTTGTTTATTTGTTGTCTCATGTTATTCACATTGGGTAGTCCCTTATATATGGGATTTTATTAATTAGGAATTATAGAGGACTCTTTTTAGATCCTTTGCACTTGCTCAACATTCTCCCTTTAAATACAATACACATCAACCATATTTCTAAGGAAACTAATTTCCTCCGGTGTAGATTTCTGTTCAGCGTCACTCATTTCCTTTTCCTTCTCCTTGTCTTCAGCAATCTTGTGCACTCCTGGTTTCCCTCCAGGCTTATTGGCCATTCCTTCTCCATCTCTTTTGTTACTTCCTGCTCATCTGCCCAAATTTCAATATCTTCTGACATATAAACAAAAGAAATTATTTCCTAAGGTCCACAATTGTGTTGGTCATGAAGTTTGGCACTGAAATCTGGTACTATTGAGTAAATTTAACATTTTTGTTACATTGTGTGCCCATTAAAAGAAAAAAAATTTAATAATGGTAATTTAAACATTTTTAATGAATTATTCCATTGAAAGGTGTGGCTTGATAGTTAACTAGTTATTTACGTAGTTCTGGAGCATAGAGAATATGAAAATATTTTCCATAAGTTAGCAACTTCTGCCATTATCCTGATACTAAAACTCATAAAGGAGGACATTAAACAAAAAACTATAGGTCAACTTCATTCTGAATATACAAATCCTTCATAAATTTATTAAATAAAGTCCAATAATCTACTTTTTAAATGCCATTATTATGACTTAATAGACCTTATTCCAAAATGGCCAGCATTGTTCAACCTCAGAAAAATTTATTTCTATTATTCCATGCATTAAAGAGTTGATAAAACTATACAAATATATTAATAGGTGCCTAAATGGCATTTAATAAAATGTATTTAAGAAAACTATTAGCAAATTAGAAATAGGAGGGAAGTCTTTATTTGGTGAAAATGGCATCTGCTAAAAACATACCGCAAACTACTTCGTGGTGCAAATTTAGAACATTCTCATGAAGGTGGGAATTAAGCAAGAATGCATGTTTGTGCTTGCTACTAAATGTCTTAACTGGTGGTCCTAGCCAGTTCTTTAAGTCTGATGTTAAATAACAAAATTTGTAAAATGACTGTCTTTACTTGCAAGTGATTCTCTCTCTGGAAAACCTCAAGGGAAAAAAATACTAAAACAAATATGAGAATTCATAAGATAAAATATAAAAATGTGAGATGTGCAAAATTAGCAAAATTCTGAAGTTTTCCCTCACACCAGCAACATCCACTGAGAATAAAATGGAAGAACAAAGTCCTTTTACAATTGCCACAGTATTACAAAATGCCTAGGAGTGCATCTATCAAGAAAGAAGACCTGACTAAATGGGAAAAAATGCTATATCCCTCTAGTAACAATGGAGTAGCTGTAAATTATGCTGATTTGAATTTGGCAATAAATATGCTCCATTTAATTGGGCAAAGACTTGTGCTTTTGTTTTTTATGGTTTCCTCTGGAAGCAGATAAAACTAGGCAATGTTTTTTCTCATTTTACCAGTGAGGAAACTGAAGCTTCAAGTAATTTTTGTGACACAGAACATCAATGCATAATTCACGAGACAGAGGTCTGTGTGGTACTGACTGTTTAATTCTTGACTTCATTGCTTTTTCCTACTAGCCCATTTTCTATATTCTCTTCAGGCCAAAGCATGCATATTTATTTTAAAAACTGAACTGAGAAACGAGTATCAAATTGAGGATAATTTTTTTTCTGCAGTGTCATAGATATTTTAATTTGTAATCATAAAAGCTCCCACAGGTCATTTTTATTTTAAATTATTTTGGTAAAAAAGGGTAAATACATTTCCACTGTTTTCATGGCTGATCCCTCAATGAGCAGTCAGGACAGAACGAGAATTTTGGAGTTCTGCTTGCTCTTGAGATAATGTTAAGCTCCATAAATGGTCTCAGTACTTTCCAGTTTATTAGAGTACTTGTAACAGAAAGAGCACGGTAGTTTCAAAATACAGTTTAATTTTTAAAGAAATGTACTCTATTAGTTTTCTGAGGCTACCTAACAAATTATAAAGTTAGTGGCTTGAAACAATATTCATTTTTTCATAGTTCTGGAGGCAAGAAGTTAAATCATTTGCACTGAGATGAAATCAAAGTGTTAGCAGGGCATTGCTCCCTCTGGAAGATGTAGGGAGAATCTTCTCCTTGCCTCTTGTGGCCACTAGTGGCTCCCTTCGTTCCTGGGCTTGTTGCTACATCACTCCAGTCTGTGTGCCTCTGTGGTCTCATTACCTCCTCTTCTATTTGTGTCGATGCTCTTTGTCCCTCCTTTTTATAAGGACACTTGTAATTGCATTCGGGGACCACCCCGGTAATCCAGGATTCTGACCTTCATCTCAAGATCCTTAGTCACATCTGCATACACTCTCTCTGAAAAAAAAAAAGCTTACTCTGGAGGAAATCAGAGCAGAGTTTGAATATTAAGCTATTTGAACCTCTTTGAACTTCAGTTTCTTCATCTGAAAATGAAACTAATACATGCCTATCTTGGGGAGTTTTCTAAAGACTTAAGAGAAAGGATATATTGCTATAAATATTACTTTGTTTCTTTTTATTTGCATTGAAAGCTTCGTGTCATTGCACTGTCCTGCACTAAAGCCCAGCTGGGGACAGCTTGGTGGTGATGGCCTGTCCTGAAATATCCTGTGTGTGATAATTGAATGCTATTAACTTAGTGAACGAGGGAGATTCATGAGGAGCAGAACCCCTGATGCTGGTTTCTGCGTAAACATGCTAAATTGAGTGCATGTATGATGTAGGAAAAGAACTATTAATCCAGAAAGTGAAAAGTTAGAGATGGTTGTAATGAGTGTCCAGGTCTCTCTCTCCATACTTACGTTCTTCCAAAAAAAATGATTGCTTTTTTCATCTCTTTGGTATTTTGCCTTGTGCTTATGATCAGTGTGAGTGTCTGACTTCAGAGTTGTGGGCCTCTTTTATGTTCCCATGAGGATCCCTCCAGCTAGATGAGATGTTAAGCTGCGTAGAACAGGAATTAGATATATGGTGACGTGTATCTTTTGTAGCTACCTAGTCAGCATTTGCAGATAATGAGAAGGGGTTGAACACTCCTGTCTGAATCTTCCTGACAGCAGAGTAATGAAGCACAGTTACCGAGCCAGCCATGGCCTTGGTTAATGAGTCATTTGGTTTACAATGTTCCTGAGTCACAAACTGTCCTGAAGATCTCCTGGCTGACTCATCAGTGAGGTGTATTGTGTCCAGGAGGCCTCCCACAGTGACCACACATCTATCACTAAAGGGGCCGAGGAATGTGGTAGGGGCTGGTTCCAAGGGATGCTTAAGCTGCTGCCTCTCTTCTAAGAACCTTTGTGCCCCTGCCTGGCTGCTTGAGGGGAGAAGAGGACAGTTGGGGTGTTGGAAAGGGTGCGGCAGAGAGCAGCAGAGCAAGGCGTGGAGAGGGGGACTGTGTGCAGGGCAGGGAGAGCAGCACTGGTATCAGCAGAGCAAGAAAGGATTGCTCCTAGGCGTGCGTCACGCAGATCAGGCTGTGTTAGATCTTCGGCATTGAGGATTTGTGTTTATTATTGATGCACGATACTTAACACCTAACATTGCTGTGTTTAGGATTTAACCTAATCCTTTTTATCCCCGTGATGCTTTTTAGGTGCTTGTAGAAATCGGGTTGGCAGATGTTGAGAGAGATCTTTAGTAGAACGAAACACTAAATGCATTTAACCAGCAATAAGTAGAACAGACTTTGGAGAGTATATTGGGTTCTAGACAGTGCTAGATAAAAGCAAAAGTCGCAAGTGTAATCTGGGTCGCCAGAGGATTTCTAAACTTTGGGGACAGGGGAGGTGATGGCCAGAAGCAGTCGGAGAACAGCATTCTGGGATAGAGGATCAAACCATCAGTTGTGTGGTGGAGAGTGAGTGGGTCGCAGAGGGAGAGAGCACTGAGGGCTGGATGAATAGAGTGACCTCACACAGTCCCTCGGTACTGACCGCAAGTCTCTCCAGGCTGGGCTGGGGACACACAGGAGCTAGACTAGCCACCACTATAACACAACAGGCTCTATTGCAGGAGTGTGACGAGGAGACTGTGGGAGAGGGCGGGTTTGAGCTGAGGCCTCACCGGTGGAACCTCCTGCCCGAGCGAAGGAAGAGCTCTGAGCTTAGGTTCATCTCACAACGGAGCGAGGCAAATGGGCCTATTTTCCCAGAAGTCTTTAAAGCACTCTCTCTGTACTGCTTAGTCAGCTTTAAATAACCCTGGAGGGAAAAGATGCTTTTGAATTATGATATGTTAATAACAAATCTTAGCCAGTAACTCTATTTTTCTTTTTTTTTTCTAGTGTCAAATCAACAGTGCCTTGACTTCCTTCCATACTGCTTTGGAACTTGCAGTAGATCAGAGAGAAATCCAACATGTCTGTCTGTATGAAATTGGTAAATGTGAAATGTCTTTCCAGCTTCTTGTCATGAAATAGTTTTAATGCAGCTATTAATGAACTCAGCTTCTTTCCAGCTTCTTGTTGTACAAGTATTAATTCATTCTTGTATATTTTTTCCTTGTTAAGTTTGTATCATAAAATGCTTTCTGCCTTTTGTAATAATAGGACTTTGTTATTATAGCAGAAGTAATGAGGCTTATCTGAATGAGTCATTATTTATTCCTAATGTATTCTTTATGACATTTTGAATTTGGGATAATAGGTATTATCAGTGTTAATCGATGTTAAATGAATTGACTAAAAACTTCTGTAAATAACTTATTGCACATTAGAATTCAAAACTATTTCTCTTCCCTCCTGCCAATGTTTACCTGTGCTTATACCTGTTCTTGGAGAAGTACAGCTGTGCATGGGTTAATCTCACAATTGTAGCAGACAAATTCTAGTGTTTGTATAGAAATCTTTACTCCACTTTCTTCTGTACTGCATAATTGGTTGTGAAATCGGAAGTGCCTTATTTTACTCAAAATGTCATGTTGAAATTATTTAAGAGAAAAAAGATAATTTTTAAAAAGTTTTTAGTATGTATACAACGCTCACAGGGAACAATAGCAGAATCAGAGATTTGTAGCTCAGAGATGGGATATTAAACTAACTTCAGGGCTTGAGGATTGTATACTGAAAATCTTTCTTTCATAGGTTGGTGTAGCATGATAGAGTTGAATTTCAAGGACGCATTTGATTCCTTTGAGAGGCTGAAAAATGAGTCCAGGTGGTCCCAGTGCTATTATGCCTATTTAACTGCGGGTGAGTAAACCACTGCTGGCGTGAGTTAGCATGCACACATGGGCAGATGGGAGGATGATGGCCAGAGGACACAAAAGCTATGTTTTAAATGTTCTCAGCTAAAAAAATTTCCCTGTTAATGATTTGTGCTACCAATTAAATAGTGGAATACAATATTCACTCACCCAGCTGGACATAGGTCATTTCAGTAATATGCACCATGCCCTTCCCCTGTGTCCTTCTCCGGGTTGGTTATGTCACATGCTCTGTCTTGGAAATGCTTATTGCAAGGTTTTCTCTGTTTTTGTGCATTTTGCCCTAAGCAGCCTAAACCTTTTCCCTTTGTTTTTTAAAAATATTTTTAATTATTAGAAATTCAAAGAATTTTAGCAATTTAACATGTCTTTATCTTAATCGTTTTGGATTGTTAGAGCTTTGGTTACCAAGTTCCATAGCTTTTGAGTAGTCTGCTCCAACCTTGTTTTACCTGTTAACCCTGGTGTTATATTTGCAGTATGATTTTGCAAAATGCAAGGTATTTGAACAGTGCGTATTGTTATAGCAGAAGTGCCTTTATTTTCTGATTCGAATGAGGGTATGAGGAGGAGATAGTTAAAGATGTACTGCCACCTGGTGGACAAAAGGGTTGCCTGTACCCTGAGAGAAATAAATGCCTTTGTAATATAGAACTGTAGAGGTGGAAACAGAAGAAACCCAAGGGGTGGCTGTACATTTTCTGCCTCTAATGATAAGCTTTCCATGTACAGCCATATAAGTGGTTCTTTTACTTAAAATTCAAGACTAATCCAAATGTTATTTTAAATATGTCTTTATTCCTCTGAGTATTTGGATTTAATGAAACACTTTGTCATTCTAACCTCTTAACTGATTATTTAAAATAAGATGGAATTAACAGAGGCCAGTGTGTATAGTCTGGATATTTAAAGCTGCGGTTCGTTGGCAATCAGGATGAAATCCTTTTGTACCCACACTGCTCTGTAGTTTATGCTTGGATAGCATGATTTTCAATATACTGATTAGTCTAGAATGTCTTGCACTTTAATTAGAATTTGCATCCATCTCAAATGAAAGTAGCAGCTATTTATTGAGCAGCCTCAGTGGGACCAATATGTTGAAAAGTGGATGAACCAAAAAAAAAAAAAGAGAGAGGCTTACACAACAGTCTGACGACTGTTAAGGTATAATTGGGTCAGACAGTCACCTGTGGGCAGCTCTTTCTTTTTGAATCTTTGCTGAGCATAAAACATGAAGAAATAGACGTACAGTGTGCATTTACTCTCCAAATATTGGCAACGTCAGGATTATACAAGTTGTAGGAAATGATAAAGTATGGAAGGCTCTAGTCCACTCTGCGAGGGGATTTTGTGCAGACGATAGGATGCGTGTGAATAGTTCCACCACAGAGACTACGGGGGCAGAGAAGGGTCCCTGTCAGACGATCAGAGAGGCACCTTGTAGGAGCTTCTGTGTGAGTTGGTCATGAAGGAAAGGTACCTGTTGACAGGCAGAGCTAGAAAGGATGGGCATACAGGGACCAGAGACATTGTTGTTGGGGTTTAGTCCCTTGCAGTGTATTTTTTAATTATGATAAAATATACATGACATTCAATACCATTTTAACCATTTTTAAGTGTATAGTTCGGTGGCGTTAAGTATGTTCACATTGTTATGCAGCCATCACCACTGTCCATCTACAGATGTAGGTGTTTGTCATCCCAGACTGAAACTCTGTACCCATTAAACACTAGTTCCCCATTCACTGTACCTGCCCAGCCCTTGGTCACCACTTGTCTACTTCCTATCTCTGAATTTGACTTTTCTAGGTACTTTGTATACAATATTTGTCTTCTCTGTCTGGCTTATTTTATTTAGCACAGTTCCCTCAAGGGTCATCCATGTCATAGCATGTGTTAGAATTTCATTTCTTTTTAAGACTGAATGACATTCCATTGTATGCTTATACCACATTTTGATTGTCCATATATCTACCAGGGGACATTTGGGTCACTTTCACCTTCTGGCTGTTGTGAGTAATGCTTGCTTTGAACACGAGTCTCTTCAAGACCCTGCTTTAATTCCTTTGGGTATATATCTAAAACTGGGATTGCTAGATCACACCCTTATACTATTCTTGTAGCTGTTCTGTAAGTTTGAAATTATATAAAGATTAAAACTGAGTGGACCCCCACCCCAAATTAGAATATCCCTTATAGAGTGTTGTCAACTTCATCTTAATGGAAGAGTCAAGTGTCCTAAGTTCTGTTTAGGTCTCAAATTTATGATAAATCAGAGGGGCTCATACTTTCCATCACCAACACCTTTAAAAGTAACTAACTGTACTGTGAGAGGAGTCGGTGGTGTTTATTCTTCAGTATTTCAGGTATTAGTGTCATAGAATTTCAAAGGTAGTTCAGTGACTGATGCTGTTGCTGTTTATGACTCTCATTGCCCACACTCACTTGCTTATTCTTTTTCAACATTATGTGACAGTATAAGAGTGTTATCCATTACCTGATAATGTTATACATTCTCTGATCTATACCATGATGGGATTGGATTACAAAACAATCACTGAGCTTCCTTCTGGTTTTGAAATGTTATAGCTACAACTGATGAGCTCAGTTTGGGTGAGTTCGGACCCCACATGTGGAACAGGGCTGCAGTTGTACCTGGGACCGGGGTTGTCCTTCCCTTTCTTGTTTTAATGATTTTTTTATTTAGGTATAATTGACATACAGTTGATATCATATTAATTTCAGGTTATAGCATAATGATTTTATATTTATATGTACAAAGTTCCTTTCTTGAATATTTGGCCTAATTCCTTTACCATCACCTGAGCATCCTCAGTTTTCTCCAAGTCTTGCCACTTCTGTTTCATTGGCTCTGCTGATAGCAGCCTTCCCTCTGACATGCCATAACCCTCTGCTCTGCTTGCATGAGCTCAAAATGTGAGTATAGGATCAGCTAGTTTGAGGGATGCTCAAAAGGAGGAGGAACTAGCAAATCAACAGATATGCCAGCTGGAGATTGAGAAACGACATCTAAGACAACATCTAACAAAATAGAAATGAGTTCAATGCTGCAGGAGTTGAGAAGAGAGTGTCAAGGAGTAGTTGGTGGAGTTTCATTAAGGAGGTGGGACTGAAGCTGGATGTGAAGCTTGGGGAAGGGAGAGAGCAGGTGACACAAAGGGATTATGATTACGCCTTTGCCTTGGAGTTTGGTGTGAGGGTGGTGTACAGACTGTCACAATCTTATCTGTCCTCCAAGGCTCAGCTTGACTTCTACCTCCTCGAAGCTTCCTGATCACTCCGAAGAGAAACTATCCCTTTTCTTTCTGAAATTGTCCCAAAGCACTTCGGTCTCCCTACTCGAATGGCTCTTATCATTGTATACAGAGTAGTTATGGGACTGCGTGCATGCTGAAATTTACGTTTCTTCAGGGTGCAAGCATGAGTTTCTTCTTCAGATTCTTGCTGGTGGCTTGTAGGTACTAGGTGGCCAATGAATACATATAGAACGTTCATGACTTTCTAGGCACAGGGATGGCCTTCTTCCACCATGAATGAAGCTTTACGATCCTCTAAACTACTCATTGATTATTTTCTAGATTCTTTTTTTATTCCACTTTCTGAGCATGTGGGCTCCAACGAAACTGTACAGTATGACAATAGCTAGGGATTTTGTTGCATCTAAGATTGTCCCCACAACAAGGAGACTAGGACCTTGGCATTCCCATATGTCTCCCAAAAGTTGTAGAAGAAATGGATTGATGATGTACTCATCATTAGCAAGGTGGTGTACTCCTTTGTGTAACAGTCTTTAAGAAAGTTTGCTCCCTTTTTTTCTTTGGTAACATTTCCAAGTCCCATCAACCTTTAGTGTCATTTCCCCCCCAATGCTTAAGAGATACAATAATGATTTCTTACAGTTTGTCAGGGAGCCACTGGTGATGTGGAAGGGGCCCAGATTGTCTTTAAAGACGTTCAGAAACTCTTCAAAAGGAAAAACAATCAGATCGAACAGTTTTCTGTGAAAAAGGTACGTTGAATCCTACTGATCTGGTGTGTTATTTATGATGAGCATTTTTAACCAACACTGCCTTCAGCAGGTTTTAAGAAATCATATTCAAAGCTGGCAACTTATTTGCCATGCAAAATGCAGTTCACCACTGTGGAAAGAATTTATTCCTGTGGTCATACCTGTACTTTGAAAGTTAAGTGCTTGTTTCGCTACTAATAATTAAAACAATTTGTTGATGTTTTTGTTTGTTTTTTAAATAAATTGAGCTATTATAGACCCTATCGAGCTGTCTGGAGAGGCAAAGCATCTGTCTAAAGAGATAATTTTAGAAAAATACAAATTGGCAAATGCTAGGCAAGAGATGGACTCTTGGTTTTCAATATAGTAAACATGTCACATTTTGACCTAATAAAAAAAAAATAAAATAATGTGCATCAAATATACAAGCAGAAAGGCTCAGGATTGTAGGGACAGTGTCTCTAATTCTACTGTTTTCAGAATAAAATTTAGCTGAACTACCTTTTATATCTAGAATTCTCTAGCATTTTAGTTTTACTGAATGAACATTTAATGACTCAATTTGAGTATAAACTGGGTTGTAATGTGGAATGCCACTGAGGGCATTACAACACAGCAGAAAATTAATTCAATAAAACCATAACTAACAGGCATCTGGTATTATATCCTCCATATATACCCACTGAGTTACTTGTCACACAGCTTTTAGAAAAATTCTTTTGATTTAAACTGAAACAAATCTAGCTTCATCCCCACATTTTCAGAATATGCCTAAATCTTGATAGTAGATTGAGTTGAATAATGCATGAAAGGCATAACTACCCAAATATTAAAAATTGGAAAGCAAAAATTTTTGCTTTTAATTTTTTAGGAGGGGGTGTTTGTGTGGAATATGAACTGTGCACTTTTAAATTTCTCCAGAATACTGATTTTTATTTGAATTTTTCTTAAAATGTTTAATCATTCTAACTACTTGCAGGCTGAGAGATTTCGGAAACAAACGCCAACCAAGGTGCTTTGTGTGCTGGCCTCCATTGAAGTGCTGTACTTGTGGAAAGCTCTTCCAAACTGTTCCTTCCCCAACCTACAGAGGATGAGTCAAGGTAAAGAACAAAAACTACACGTCGGCTGCTTCTTCAAGTTCTGCTTTCTTTAGTTTCTCATTAATATTTCCGGATTCCGAGCATATAAAGCTGTCATTTCTTGGGTAAATGGTGTCGTGATTAAGAGAGTTCAGTCACGTAGGTGCCAGGAGTGGGAGGCCCTGGATTATACCGACACACTTGCGTGGTTAGCGTTGTATGGGGGTGCACACTGATGGTGGGTGATTAATTCTGTAGCCACAGCGGTTGCTGGAAGCATACATCTTTTTCCTAGTGAAGGTACTTTGATTTGCATTCATTAAAACGCACAGATATTAAGTGAATGGTTCAGTGACTTTTGACAAACATGCACCGTGGCATCTACCACCACAATCAAGATTCTTTCGACCACCCCTAAGATTTCTCTTGTGCCCATCATCTGTTAGTCCGTCCCCATCCCTGCTGCAACCACTGTTCTGATTTCTCTCTCCACAGATTACCTGTGTCTGTCCTTGAACTTCATATAAGTGGGATCAGACAATGGGTACTTTTTAGTTCTTGGCTTCATTTGTTAATTATAACATGTGAGACTGATCCACCTTATAGCCTATATCAATATTTCTTTCCTTTTACTTGCTAAGTGGTACTCCATATGTCTCTGCTTAATGTAATTTGTTTATTCATTTTTCTACTAGTGGACATTTGGTTTGTCTCTGGTTTTATAGCTATCATGAATAAAACTGCTACAAACGCAAATGTACAGTATAAGTGTACTAGCCTGTTTAACCTTACATGCTCATTTCTCTTGAGTCAATACCTAGCAGTGTAATGAGAAGTCTACATTTTTGATTAATAGATTTAAAAAAGTACATGGTAATTAACTTTCATAGTCATTTTTATTGTTGTAGAAAAAGTTTACAGTGAGAATAACTACATTTTTAAGTAAAATCAAGCTTTCTTGGTTATTAAATACTGTGACATTTCCCCTGAAGATTTATTTAATGGCAGGCATTTGAATGACACTTTGTAATCTGGCAAATTTTACTTAGTTTGCTCTACACTGCAACCCAGAGAGGTTGGAAAAAGCAGATGGTATTGTCATACTCATTTTATAATGAGGAACCCAGGACTTGGGACTGTTAGGTGACTTGCCAGCTCCCATAGGAGCAAGTGTCAAGGCTGCTGGTGTGAAAACAACACATTGAGTAGCAAAGCTTAAAGCTCTGCTACACGTAGCTTCATCATCTCAGAAGCGTGAAGATATTTAAATCATGCAGCTGAAAGTGTGATTATAAGATGAGACTGCTATGTTTAACTATGCACACATACATCCAAAAAGATGGTTTCATAGAAAATAATTACCTTTGGAAACATATTTGTATTCACATATATCCTACCCTTTTTCATAAAAGATTTAATATTAATATTTTGGCTTACTCAAGAATAATTTTAGTCACCATAGCAAATGCATCAGATTTCTTTACAAATATACTTGTTTTTGATCAAATACAGCATTATCCATTGAGTCACGTATTTTTATCATCAGACTTCCCTGCAGATGCCACCCTCAAAGGTCAAAACTTTTGTCAGTGCTGATCAGAGTAATGCAACTCCAGAAGAACTTGTGCACAGAGGCCCTGTCATTAGAGTAGGCGTGTAACCCTCTGAAAGGACTACTTGAAAGGAAACGATTTTCCTGGATGCGCAAGTCCTACAGTGTCCATTTAAAAAGGATATGACTAACTTCAAACCCATCCCTAGTTGCCGATGCCAGTCCAGAATATCTACCAACGTCTAACTCAAAGAAACAATAAAGAATCTTAAGTCTTACAAGCACATGATCATGTATTTTGAGATAATTAAAATATAAAGGCAAGTATAGAATAGGTGGTGATTGGCAGGCATAAGAATGATTATTGTTTAGTGTGACTATTCTCCGAACCCTTTCTGGGTATCAAATAAATAACAAAGATGTGGTCATAGAGAGGCAGGCTCTGGAGTAAAGACTAGATAATTCTTTAATGTCTTTGTTAAGAGTTAGCCTGGTTTTGCAATCTGTTAATTAGATTATATCATTCCCTAGTGTTAAGCAGTAATGATCCAAATCAGTTCAACCATGTAGAGAGTACTGTGAAGATCTTTGTAGAGGAAGGTTAAGTTTCAGAAAAAAAGAAAAAAATAAAAACTGGTAGTGGATGAATAGTGATCAAATGCATTTATTAAACTCTTTCTATCACACAGCTTTGTGCATTTAGCTCATCAGAGCCCCTATCTGTAACCCCCTTCATCAGCAGAGATGGTGGGATTCTTAAACCCTTGTCTTGTGGTTTCATTCCTAGCCCTTCTCCCTCCCAACCTCCCGTCTCCACTGCATTTTTCCTCTGCATTTTAAAGACGTTTCTGTGTATTCTCAGCAGCACCCAAAGTGATCCTATTAAACTAAGTCTTATGTCATTTTGTAACTCAGAACTCTCTATGGTCTCACCTCTTCAAAGTAAAAGCCCAGGCCCACTCAGTGGTCCACAGTGCCCTACAGTCTGTACACACACACGCACACGCACATGCATGCACGCACACATCCACCACTTTCAATGCCATTGCCTTTCACTATTTTTTCTTCTTGCTCACCGGGCTCCAGCCACACTCCTACTCTTCATTAACTTATGTATTTTACCTGTTTGTCTCCCGTATCATCTATCTCCTCCACAAAATGTTAGTTTCTTAAAGACAGGAATTTGTTTTGTTTTGTTTTGTACTGCTGTATTTTAAGCACCTGGAACAGCCTAGCACATAGGAGGTGCTTAGTAAATTTTAAGTGAATGAGTGAGTGCTTGAATTGCTTTCTCCTTTCCTTAATACTGCTGTTTTAAGGTCATGTGAGTCCTTTTTATATGTATGCATTCCCAGCCTAGTTTTTGGAGAGAACTCTTGCTTCTATAGGTTTAGGTTCTATTCTTTACATTTACCTGCTACTACTTTACCCAACTCTTGTAGTTCTTCTAATACACACATATACTACGTTTATATGTGTGCATGTGTGTGTGTGTATGTATGTATGTATATATATATAACATCTTATCAAATCTCAGTATTTTTATTGGTCCATAGAAATACTTCCTTTCTTCCTTTATTAGCTTCAGCATGTTCCCAACTCCTTTTTCATTTCCTTGGAAAACCCCCATATCATCCTCCACATGTAAGCCTATACTCCACAGTAGATGGCAAACTTCTTGAAGTGGAGGACACATTCTGATCCTCTCTCAGTGACTAATGCAGTACCCATACAAACATGTCAAGGTGCCATTTACATGATTTATGAAATTAATATGCAATTTTAAAAATATATTAATAGACTTTGTTAGAGCACCTTTAGGTTCCCAGCAAAATCAAGCAGATACCTACATACCCCACCCCACCCCCATCACACTGCCTCCCTTTCCATTGACATTCCCCCTAGGGAGGTATATTTGCTACAACCGATGCACCAATATTGACACATCATCACCCAAAATTTATGGTTTACTTTAGGATTGCTCTTTGTTTTTTTGTATGTTTTATACATTCTATGAGATTTGACAAATGTATTCACTCTTACAGTCACAGATATAGTATCATACAGAATAGTTTCACTGCCCTAAAACCCTTCTGCTCCATCTGTTCACCCCTCCCTCTCTCCAGACCTTTGACAACTACTGGTCTTTACTGTCTCCATAGTTTTGCCTTTTTCAGAATGTTGTATAGTTGGAATCGTAACAGTATATAGCATTTTCAGATTGGGCTTCTTTCACTTTGTAACGATATGCAATTTTGAGTCTTCCTGGCCCTCTGAAATTTGGTATCTTTGCCTTTCTTTGACTAAGGGTACTCACTTTTAGATTAGGAAGGGGAATCTTCTGAGTTTCAGGTGGCAGAATCATGAACTGAATTAGTCTAAACAATGAAATTCTTAACTCTTGAAGATATTTAAGGAGTTGAGTGAGTGTGCTTCCTTCCTACTATTTTCACTTCTCTTTAAGCTTGCCATGGAGTAGATGACTCATCTGTCGTTGGATTAAAGTATTTGCTTCTTGGTGCCATACACAAATGTCTGGGAAACTCGGAAGATGCTGTTCAGGTAAACTTAGTGTTGGTGTCGTGGTTAAGGAACATAAACTGTGTAAACTTATATATTTGCTTGTGAGTAAAAAAAAAATGAAAAGGCATTAAAGCCAAATCTCCCGTAACATTGTGAAGATACTTTATTTGGTTAATGTCATCCTCTCAAATGCTAGAAGTTGATGATGGTTAATACTAGTTTTTACTGTAACTTCAGATTCTTAAAATACTCCTTTACATACAGGCTTCTTTTTTCTGGTGCTAGCTTTTTATCAAAGATGACAGTCTCAGTTGGAGGAAGAGAAGGAAATGATGCAGGTAGTTTTGAAGGAGCAGAGAGTGAAGCCTCATAATTAGATAAATTGAAAAGTAATCAGGTGTGTTAGTGTGTGCTCACTTTTCATCACTCTATAACTACAGATTATTGATGCAGTACTGGAGGTGGGGCCTAGGAAGTTGTTGGATTAAGATAGTCTGTGTACATATTATATAAAAAAGAATGATTCATTATTTTCAAATAGAGTTGGAGGGACTTTTCTGAATTTTTTTGTTTGGATTTTGGGAAGTATATCCCATTGTTATTTTGATTACTCTTTGAAAGAGTTCATGTACAGTAATAGACTTTGGCTTTTAAATCCTAGCGTGTCAGTGTACTTGTATTATAATTTTAAATTAATACTTCAGTGTGAGGCTGGGTGGGAAGGAATACAGATACAGAAAGAGAAAATCTGATATAGAATATAGAAATAAAATGTGTCGCCCTTCTTGCATCCTGAAGACGTGATGAACCTTAAGTAGGAAAATGACCCTAATAAGGGAAATCAGTTAATTCCAGTGACATTTGTATTACTTTCAGTTCTTTCAGCGAGCTGTTAAAGATGAGTTGTGTCGTCAGAATAATTTATACGTTCAGCCATATGCTTGCTATGAACTTGGCTGTCTTCTATTAGACAAACCAGAGGTAAGAACTTATATATTTTCTTAAATAATGTTCATCACCAAAAATGTCCAAATGAGCAAGCACAAAACATTCTTAGTTTAAAATAAATTAATTAAACTTAGTGTTTTTTGTTTTATTTTTTTTCCCCTCAATTTCATGTAGGATGAGCCCAAAAGCTACTAATTCTGTGTTTACAGAGATAATGTCTTCTCTGGAATTAGATTTATAAATGTAACTTTTTGGGCAAAAATTTATTTGAGGGAAAATCATTGCCGTTTTTAGAATGGAATAATATGTAATGTGGTTTATTTAGAAGAACACAGAATTGCATTATTATTCTAGTAGTTCTGCCATTTAGTGTAGGATACCGGTTAAGTTATTTAACCACATACCTTCTTCCTAGAATTTAAAACAGGATAAAAAAAATACCTGTCTTGTCAATTTAATAAAGATTATAATGAGGATGAATGAGGATGATGTGTATGATTACTTAAAAATTTTAGAATATCATATACATTTAAAATGACAGATACTATTAAGATACATATTTAAGTGTACAATGAGGCAGTTTTTTAATAATAGGATTATAGTAGTGCTGGATTTGCTTATGATACCTTCTTTTAGAAGTTCAGTTACATAATATTGGCTTATAAAATTCTAATTTTTAGTAAGTTCAACTCAGCTTTCAAATATATGGACTTTCTAAAAGTTGAGCTACATCAACAGAAATGATTATATATTAGAGCATACCCTTAAATATGTAGCCTATCTTGCCAAAGATAGGCTTTTAATTATTAAGAGTTTTCATCTGAAATTCTAATTTTACCAAAATAGAAAATGCAATTTTAATGAATTTTCATGGAAACTCCTAACACTATAGTCTTTATTTTAAGGAAATTTTTACTTTTAATGCAGCCTTAAAATACATACGTAAAATATAACAAGACTGGTCTATCTTTTGAAAAGTTAAGTTGATGTCCTCAATCAGTAATGCCTTCAAAAGGAGAACTAATTTCTAGACTTCAAATAAATCTTTTTAATATCACCACTTTTAGGTTCTTTAGTGAGGTCTTAACATGAACTACCATAACTCTTATAAGCTGTTATCCTTTATAGAATTACAGTGAAGATTATGAAGATTATTCATCAAATAATTCCTTAATGTAAACGTTAGCCTTATTAAAGAAAAATGGAGTCATCATAATTGAACAAGCAATTGACTTAACCTCTTTGTCTACTATAAATTGTTTAATACATCCTCCTATTGTGACATTTTCTGCTTGAGTATATATAAATATAGGTATTAAGAGAGAATGTTTTTCTTACATTCCTAGACTGTAGCAAGAGGCAGAACGCTACTCCTTCAAGCAAAGGTAAAAATACCGAATCTTCCTCTTTCCAATGGCCCTTCTTATCCTCTGTGGTATAACTTGAGTCTGAATTCAAGAAATTTTGTGAAATGATTGTTCTGATTGATATTTCTGGAAAGGAAATGTAATAATTGAATCAATGAGCACTTGATTTTTAAGTGAAATTACTAATATCATATGAAACTCCCAGGTAATTGTGCATCCTGTTTTATAAACACTCTTCTTATTTGCATGAGAAAATAACTTGATATTTCATAGCTACATTCTTGAATTAAGAATTTCTAACAGCAACTTACATTGAGCACAGTTAACGACTACTGTGTCAGGGATAACATGAGAAAAATATTCCAAAGACACCATTCAGTTGACATTTTAAAAATGGACACAAAGTTTGAGGTTTGGGGAATAAAATCAGGTGCATGTGAAATGAAGTCTCTGGTGGGAGTACGAGGGATTTTACTTTGGGAAGTGTAGAACTCAGTGTGGGTTATACTGCAGTAGTTCAGAAAGCTTAGCTGATGAGAGTCCATAAGTATCTTTCTTTGGTCTTCCAGGAGGATTTCTCTGGCTACGACTTTGAAAACAGATTGCATGTCCGCATCCACGCTGCTCTGGCCTCTCTGAGGGAATTGGTTCCTCAGTGACAGACTTGGAGTTTCTGCTCTGTCCCTTCCCACCTAGAATCTGCACTTTAAAATAAAAGCAGAGGACATGCTCACATGAAGACTGGCTTTTCTTCTGAAGACCACCTGTTCCAGGGACACATTTTCCCAGTTAGGCTGACGTAGTAAAGATCTCCTCTTTTAAACGTATAGCTGAAAAGTAATAATAATGATGATAATAGTAACTATAACTAACCACCTGGGGAGAGGGTTAAGTGACCTTGTTTAAGCATTTTAGTTTTGTGATTTATTATTTTTAAAATAAAATCAAACTAAATATTCAACCTGTGACCTTGTAGGAATGCCTCCCTTAAGCACACATCTGACTGGGTAACACTAAGAAGAACCTGTAAAATTATTAACAGTATCATGACTTAGCATTTCTATTGTGTTTTGAAAAAATAAAAGTGCTCTCTAATGTTCTACTTTATCCTCCAGCCACTCCTGCGAATAATGTAGAACAGATATTTTCTCCATTGTCTAGACAATGAAGCTCAGGCACCAAAAGGCTAATTATCCCATATCTTCCTTTTATCAGTGGAGCAATGAATAGAATGCAGATCTCCAGACCACAGACCGAATATTCTTTTTATTGTAAAAAAATATGTTAATAATCCAGAATTCCATGTTTTCCTTATTAAAAAATAATTGCTCTACAGCTGAAGTTGTGTCATCAAAAAATATTTATCTCTAGATTTTCTACAAAATGTTTCTAAGTGACAAGCACTTTTTTTTGAAAGTCAACCAAGTAGAAGCAAATAGTAGTTTTATAACCAAAGGTATAACCGTTTTACTAATTTATTAGAAAGCCTAGTCTATAGACTAGATAAATATGCTTACATTTTAGGAGTTTTCTCTGAAATTGTGTAATAACCAACTTTTAAGAATCTTTTAACATATTACTTTAAAAGATCATTCTTGAAAGAACATAGGTTTTTTGCCTCAAATATTTGCTAATGAAGAATTCACTGGACTATCTTTTTTTAGGATTTAATAATTTCCCCCTTAGCTCAGTTTATTTAATATTATATAAAAAGAGCTCAAGGTTATTTTTAATCCTTTGTTGCTAATTTTTATTGTCATTTAATTTACCTCTTTATCCAGTACTGCACACCTGTGGTTTTAAAGAATCACTTCAGAATTTCTACCATAATTGTATGACTAATTTGGCTCAATCTTAAAATTAGATTTTTAAAAAATTTATATTGAGCTAGAGTATTACGTTGGGGTGTCATTTGTTTACATATCCTTTTAACTGAAGGACAACCTCATCCAACTATAATTCTTTAATATTTCTTAACAAAACATGAGTGGGAGCAGCTTAAAATATTGACAGGTTTAATCTACTTAATCTAATTCCTTGACCGAAATGATTATTCTTTACTGATTTTGGCTAAACTATCTTCATATTTCCCCACTTCCAAAGCCAAAGTGTTTATTCACATTGACTTTTTTTCTGGTGTGAATCGTGCATAGATTTTAGATAGTATCCAGAAAGAAAAGATTGCTATCTTTCATTCAGGAAATGAATAGATCTGGAAGCCAAGTAGATGCTTTCTGAAGAGAAAAATTAGTGTCTAAAAATATTGGATTCCTGGTTTCATCTAGGCTGAAGGGAAGAACATTATGAATCTTTAAAATGTGGCTCTTGCTGTTTTGTTGTCTTCGCTGTAGTACATGTGAAAAGTCAGGATTGTGGAGCATTTCTGAATCATGAAATTCTTGTTTCAAAGTTCAAATATTGTTCAAACTTATGCAGTTGAATTTTCAGTCCAAATACTATTCAAACTTGTTATTCAGCATTCAAAGATTACATAAAGATTTGTACTTTATAATCTTTTAAAGAGCCATTCCTGCATTAACTGCTTTAACATTTTTTTATTTCTCCTTCAGGATTTCAAATAAGTCTGTGTTCAGTTCACTTAACTGAATAGACAACACCATCAAGTAGATTTTCTTTAATAGTCAAATAATAGGTCTGTTTATAAACTCTTTCCTAGGTTTTGTGCATAATAGTCCTTGTGGTTTATCTAAATGTGGTAGAGCATGGAGAAGAGGGTAAGTGGTGATTCTAAAGACTAACAAAAGTACAGTGTAAGTACACTGTACCATTAGATTACTGAAATCTGAGTACATTTTTTGAGTCGAGTAATTCTAACAGTTACCTGACCTGTGTGCCATGACTTATCCAACCTGTAAACTACCGTGATCTGCCTAGAAATTTAGTTTGGTGTAAGTTACTCCTCACTCCTTGTTGATGAAGAAAATAATCATATAAGTGGAGCCATTTGCATTTATGTGTGCTCTTTTTGTATTGGTATCACTCCTTCCTTTTCCCTATTTTGGAAGCTCTCAAATGGATCTTGTAATTTATAAATGTCATGTATTTTTGTATTAGATTGTGCCTATGAAGAGAGAAGTTTCTAATGTATATTTTATGTACTCAGGATACATAATTTGACACACTTGGAGGCATGGTCTAATAATGATGTAATATTTACCTTTGTGGTTAATATATTCAGGGTTTTACTTTTATTGGGTTAGGTATCTTCATGATTTTAGCACATGATAGTGAAATATTTAGGTAAAGAATTATTTTCTGATGTCACAGAAAATTAGAATAGTTATTGTTGCATATTGTATAAGTCAACTATTTACAGAATTTGCACTTTGTATTTCTGCCAACTAAAATGAAAGGACAGCACATACCTGATTTTTACTTGATTGCTTCATTAAGCAAATTGTGGTGGCAAGTATTTAAATATGACTTTGTAGCTGTGAAGATATACATTCACACAGGCATGATGTACTGTTGGGTATTTATATATTTTTAGATCCTGTTGGTGTTATATTTTGTATTAAAAAAAAAAAGCCCATGTCATCCCAAGAAGCTAGTAGTAGAGGAAGGAGACTTGGAAGATAGGAAGAGGAAATACAGAAAGAGAAAAGGGCAGAGGGAGCAAGAGGATGGAAAGTTGGTCCATTAAAGATGTGCCGTTCAGAAAAGTGTGCAAAAATCCTTGAGCACACAGTGTAATTGGCTTACTTGTGAAAACTAGCAAGGGAGCTGAGCTCTAGCTCCTAGCTGACTGGGGTATAAAATAGAAGCAACACACTTGTAAGTGAAGTGAGCTCTAGGTTATACTTTCTCCTCTCAATGGCCAGTTGCTCTCAAATTTTAGTTTTACAAATTAGTCCTCACTGAGATTCTTATTTCAGTAAATTCTAGGGAGGGCTTAGTATTTTTAACAAGCTCCTAGGATGATTTTGATGCAAGTGGTCTAACTTAGACAAACATTGACCTACATTTTCATCTTTTGGTAAATACTAAATCTGAGAGAAGGATCTAACACAAAATTATGTAGGCAGATATGCTCAGTCACAGAGTATGTCATGGGGTAGCCAAATGCTTCTCACCCTTTGGCTTTCTAAACTAGGAGGTTCCTGAGCTGAGTTTTGTTTAATTTATTTATTCTAAGCTGAGTTTTAAAAAAGAATGCAATCAGGCGGAAATTATGGCTAGAAGGATGTCTCAGGCCTTGTACCCACATGAACAAAGGCACAGAGGTGACAAACAACATGGGTGTTCGGGACCAATCTCTAGAGAGTCAAGTGGAAAGGAAATGTAAGGTGAGTTGGGGGTTATTTGAGGTCACAAAAACCTTGGGCTTCTATAGAGTAGGGCTTTGAGGTGGGGGCAGGAGACAGGGAACAGTGGATAAGAGTGGAATCATATTTTAGTTAGATCTCTAGTGACTAAAAGATGAATACAAGGATAAGAAGGTTGTAAAACCACATGAAATCATTAGTTCTAGAAATCAAACCAGCAAATAGTGGTTTGAAAATTTTTGATTAAATGTTTTCACTAACAATTTGCATTTCAGAGAGACTTGGACAAAACCGGCTTTGGGGAATTGTGGAAAGTAAAGCCTTCCCTTCTGAGTTACAGGTATTCTGCATAGTACTTAACACCTAGTAGGTGTTCAAGATGACCCACCTAGTAGTTAGGGTACACAAGTATAATTGTCTTGAATTCCAAATGACATCATAAATAGGGTCTCTAATGTTTGCACTTGGGGTTTTTCAGTTTCATTATACTTTTGATAGTTAACTATTATAAACCAAAGCATAAGAAATGATGACAGCCTCATTCACTTCACTTTTATTTACACTACCAAAGTGGTGCCGGGGACAGTGATGGACAAAACAAACAAACAAAAAATAAAACTTCTGCAGGCCTATCACATCGAAATCTAAAAGCATCTGTCCTTTTAAAATATGCTTGTGACAAAAAAGAACTTGTCTGCCACATAATGGGCCCTTGGTAATGACTTAAATGGATGAATTAATGTCCCTAGAACATGCTGTGCGCAGCATAGATGTAGACTTGGAGCTTCAACATTGTTTTTATTGCAAAGTGTTCTAGAAGCCTTAATTTTTTTTCTCTGAATTAAAAAAGGTTTTTGTCAGATGTGTGCCCTTCTGATATTTAACGGTCGATTTCCACTGGTTCTTGTTGCTTTTTGAACATTTGAAAATCTGTTCTGATGAAGGCTGCTTAGAATCTGATGATGATGGTTCTGGTGTTATTGAATGCCAAGCACAAACCTACAAACCTGAATGTGTGAAAGGGCAGAAAGTGGGCCTTACAAATGAGCCCATGTTGCTTTGGTTAAAACAGCGGCTGTGGCCCTCTAGTCCTGGACTTGCAGGCTGTTGCCGGCCAAGGAAGGTGTGGTTTGGGGAGGACCGGTTTTGGCTGAGGTTATTATTGCAGGACTCCCAATTTAAGAGACGTTTCAGGATTAACGCCAAATTTCCGCAGGTCCGTTTCTCAGGGGGAGAAGCACCGTGTTGCGTGAAGTTGTTCTCTTTTTATTTGAGAAGCGACTGGACAGGAACAACGTCGTGGGGGGGGGGGCGGCTAGTGGGAAAGGGCGAGGAGGGGTGGCAGGGAGGTAGAACTGCCACAAGTCTATTCCTCTTTTCTTCCAAACCATCGCTTATTTCAGATGGAGCGACCAGGAGCCGAGAGGCTGTCGCCTCGACCCCCGGCCGTTTGGAGACGCCGGTTCCCCTGCACCCGTTGGCCCTCCGAGGCGGCGGAAGCGAAGCCTCCCCGACCCGCGCCATTCCGGCTCTGTCCCTGTCGGCCGCCTATTGGCTGAGCCCGCCGGGCCCCGCCCCTTCCGCGGCGGGGTTTGTGACGCACGCCACGCCGGGGCCCGGAGGTATAAAAGGCGGGCCGGGCGCGCCGCCTGCTCCAGGAGCCGCCGGCAAGGAGTCAGCAAGGAAGCTCTTTAGAACGTAGCCGGAAAGAAGGTGGGGCAGGCCCGCCCGCACCGGAGGCAGTTAGGACGGTTCCCGCCCGAGTGGCGCGGCCGGCGGCGGGCCGCGGGGCGGGGCCGGCCTCGCCTGAAGCGGCGGTGCCCGCTCGCCCGCGTTTCCCCGCCCTCTCCAGCCCCGATGGCGGCGCAGGCCGCGGCCCCCCCCGGCCCTGGCGGCGCAGGTCCCCGGGATGTGAGTGGTGTGTTCCGGTCGTGGCTTCCGCCACTCCAGAGCGCCCACTCGCATCCCCTCAGCCAGAGGCACTCCTACCCCGCTGCGGCGGTAGCGGGTAAACAGAAGTTCACACACAGTGGGCGCAGGGGCGCGGGTTGCACGATCTGTGACGTTTGAGATACTTTTTAAAAAGAGACGTGGGGACCATGGTCAAGCTTCCGTTTTCCAGCGACTCCCAACGAGTTTGGGACTTTACCGGTTTGTGCGTGTGTAGCGGTGTCACAGGCTTGCTCCACTTGCTCCGCACAAGTCCTTACACGGGCTTGCGTAGTGGGCCGCCCACCATCCCTGGTCACGGGGCGGTAAATGGCCCCACAGATGCACGAAGTCTGTGTGTGGGGGGGTCGGGTTGTGGAACACTGCTGGGGTGGGAAAGATGAGGGTCCCTGCGTGGCTGCTCGTCCCACAACTGGTAGCACCAACTGCCATCTGCCTGCAGAGGGGGTGTTTTGTTCTAGCATGGCTACTGGTAAGCCGCATTAAAAACATGACCTATCTACCCATACTGGGGTGCAAAGGGCCTGCTTTAAAAAAAAATTATGTAATTACAGCCTATGTCCCAGTCTGTGTCCCTTAACGTTTAGCATGTGGGTCTGCCAAAGCTGCTGGCTTTTAAGAGATGGTTTAATTTAATAAAGCTCGTGGAATGACACTCTCCTAGTAAGTTTTCATTAAGGGATTCAGTGTACTTACGTTCCCATAGGGTTTGTTTTGGCCAGTCCAGATTCATGTTCTTCCTGACCTTTGGGAAGATGAAATGTGCTTTTTTAAATATTCGACATTTTGCTGAGTTGCTTTTTTTATTGGAGGTTGGCCACTTGTGTAATTGCTGTAACTAAAGTGCCACTTAGACCTGTGAAACTCGTTATCCTTTTTACTGTAGGAATGATGTTAAAGACATGGTTCGTTATATCACACACTATTTTCCTCTATTTGAGGACCCATAGGAGAAATTTTTCCTGGGTCTCAGGGTCCAGAATAGCTGTGATTTGCCTAAGTGATTTTTTTTTTTTTTTTAAATCTCAGAAAACCCAAATCATCTATCTGTTTCCTATCTCGTTATGGCTGATTGGTAGTTCAGGGTCTGATTTACTACCCCATATCAAAGTGTAGGACCTGTGAGTTGCATTGGAATACTACCCTTACTTGTAGCTTCATCCTAGTTTTTCTATCATAATGTTTCATTTAGCACTGGACTGATTTCCTTATTTAATTTTCTTTGCAGGTATTTATATACTTAAATTTTTTTTTTTTTAGAATGAAACAACACATGAGCACACAGTTTAGGGTGGCAACCTCTGCAACTCTGAGAATTACAGGTTCTACTGTGCAGTACCCTTGGTACCACTTAAAATCCAGAAAGGAGGGAGGAGAGAGAAAACTAGGGCAGAGGTTAGGGGAGGATATGAGAAAAGAGGTATGCATGGTGGTGAGTCGTACAATACCACATGTAATTTATATCTATTCTGATTGTTAAATTTAAAAAATGTATACTTAAAAAAATAATGTGTCTACGGATATATTTAGAAAAATGAGATAAAAAGACATTTTCTTAGAGAAACCCGACATTGTAACTCTATTTGCAGTATGTACAGAAAAGCCAGTGCCCCTGTGTTTTAGAAAGATGTTTAGACACGAATAAATGAGCCTCGTTTATTTTTCTTGAAATTTTCTTGCATAAAATATTTACTGAATTTTACAGAAACAAAGTTTTGTTGGTTTTTTGTTCTTTGTTTTTAATATCCTGGAGTTCCTGGCAGGGATTTTCCCATGGATTTAATAGCACATAACATAGTTATTGGTAACATGCTTTTTTAAAAACTACCATCAAGAAATGACCCATTTTACTAAAATACTGAGAGATTAGAACTAAAGCTAATAATTTTAATAGATTTGTTCTCAGAAACTATAGTTAATTCATAAGAAATATTCTGTATAGAAAAGTTTAACCACAACCTTTTTTATAAGACTTTGTTTTTCTTCATTTTAGTTGAGATTACAGACATCCTACCAAAATGATTTCTTCAAAGCCCAGACTTGTCGTACCTTATGGCCTCAAGACTCTGCTCGAGGGAATTAGCAGAGCCGTTCTCAAAATCAATCCGCAGAACATCACCCAGTTTGCAGCTGTTTATTTTAAAGAACTTATTGTGTTTAGAGAAGGTTTGTTACTGATTTAGATTATATATTTGTTGCTGTGAAAAAATATTTTAAGTTGGGATTTTTTGTAACTAATTTCTTGTATTTATTCCTTCAGAGAAACCTTCTCTGGATATAAAAGATCTGGTTAAACAATTTCATCAAAGCAAAGGTAAGTACCACAAGTAGTAATAATTTAAGAATACTGGTTATAAATTACTGCATCATTAATAGTATATGTTCAAACTTAAGATGCCCACAAATGTTTAGCTAATCATAGCTAATCATACTGTTTATGTTTAAATAGTCAAATTGCTGATGCTTTATTATTATTGAATCAGGTGTTTTGTTTTGTTTTTAAACCTGGGGACTAACATTTTGGAGGATTCTAGATCTAAAAAATGCAAAAATAAGAAACATCTTTTGCAGACCACTTGGTATAATGAGACCTAGAACAGTGTGTGTAAAACTATGACTCAAACCCTTTCCAATATGCCTTATCTTTAGGGAAATACAGTAAACTTAAAGAGAATTGGATTTTGTGGTAATATTCAAGTTATAATGAAATACATTACTTAGGAAAGTAGTATAGACGCTCTCCTTGGAAGATTTTTTACAAAGAGAAGTTTAACCACCACCTTTTTTTTTTTCTCCCCAAGATGATTTCACTGCAGTCCAGGTTGAAGGGCAGGAAATCAATTAGGTGTCATTGAACATCTTTTCTGTATATCTCTATGTAGAAAAGAGATTGTTTTTCACATAGAGTGGTATCCTCCAGGCTCTTTGACGCAGGCTCTGTATATATGCTTATAAAAAAGGCAGTGTTTTGTATGTAAATGTTTATCTCACGTGAACATGACAACATAAAATTGAATGAGCAGAGTAGCAAAGAAAAAGGGGGAGAAATGATAAAGGAAAAGTCACATGATGAAAATTTGGGAAGATCACTATATATGCAAAAGAGTATATATTGGTCAAATCTGAAGAAGGATAGGCATACATGTCTAATAGAATGGTAAGAAAAAGCTTCTGGCAGAATTTTGTGAAGAAAATTAAGACTCATGGGTCAGTGTGAGAAATAACTAAATTTTTGCTGCATTGGTTGATCAACAATTTTGGAATGACCACAGAGAAGGGTGAGATCACTGAGTTTCAGCCACTTTTATACTCTGCCACTTTGGTGATGTTAATAGATAACAACATAGCCAAGATAGGGAGAAATTAGGAGTCAGACCTAGGAAAATATGAAAATCATGAGGGTTTGGTCCTGCAGTGAAAGAGATATCCAAAACAGACAGCAAGATTAAAAATTGCAATAGTCAGCATTTGAAGGGACAGGAGAGTGAATCTCCATGGTTTAGGAATATTTTATTGCCTAGTCGGGCTCCTCCTCTGCAGGGTCCTGATGGCATTCTCAGCTTACCACGGGAAACAGGTCCAAGACTTGCTTACCAATAGCAGGGTATACAGACAAGTGCTACAACACTGACCCTCCCCTTCTCTGTAAGCCTGGTTTCCTAGGCATTCAAGGTTATTATGCTTTGTACTTGTGTCCTCTATACCAGGAGCTATGTTTGAGAGCTATGGGAATATGCAGGTTTACTCTATTTGAGAATGGTGATGAAGTCAGTGACTTCACTGACTAACTGGTAACTAACTGGTAGCCTTTGAGGCTAATTTGTGTACTGTAGAATTTACCCACCATTCAACCTAGCAAGTAGACTATAACCAATGTGGATTTTGGTCCAACTAGGTTAATGTCTTTGAATCTCAGTGTTCAAAATTAACATACTGAACTAATGGAGCATCCATACTTTGAATTGAGGCAAGGCAAAAGAATTGTCTTTTAAGTTCCACCACTTAGTATATGCTAGGAAAAGAAGGGAATGGAATTAATTGAGTAGCTGTTTTGTCCTAGGCATTTAAAATACATTTCGTTTATTAAGACTACTTTATAAGGTAGGTGACATCATTGCAACTTGATTCAAGAACTCAAGAAAAATCTGATGCTTGGGAGTGGTTAGAAAACTTGCAATCTTCTAAATATTAAATAATTGGTAGAGCTGGGTAGGAAGCTTAGATCTTCCTAGTAGCACAACTCATGCTCTTTCCACAACAGAGTTAGTAACATTCTAGGCTCTAGCTGGAAAAAAAACTTAAATTCTTGAACTGAAAAAGTAAAAGGAAAGGAGTATCAACTCCCTTTCCTCTCATTATCTCCCACTGTTTTACTACTTCTTCATGTCACCTTATGTGGAACCTGTAGCCCAGATTGTGCTAATTCTCATCTTTTCACCATTCAGTGAAAGGGCAGCGGTTTCTCCTTTAGAGTAGTAAATGAGACCTCAACACCACTGTCACCTTCCATCCTCCTAAGCCTATTTGAGTGCCGTTTCCAGTGTTAGCTCTGTCTTGGCTTCCAATATAGGTAGGAAATAATCACCTCTTTTGAAGTATCAAGAAGGCCTAGCCCACCTCGATCTCCCACCTGAGTTACCTTGTTGACTTTCCTAATGGATCCTGGACATTCTTGGCTTGGCCATATAGCAGTTATTATAGTTATGAACTGCTGCTGATCATCGGGCCCAACTTCACTTTCTATACAGCACCATAGCTATGCATATCATAGTTATGCATATCATTAAATATTGCTTTTATTCATATTAAATATAATATTTTTAGTTTCTTATGCCAAATTTTATTTTTATGCATTATTTTTATAGTTGGTTACATATTCTATTGCCTATGCACTCTTGCAAACAAATAAGGAATATATATACCTACTTCTGGACTGTCTATACTAAATTTTGTAAAGGTCTGGTAACACTGCACTTTCCTCGGCATATTTTCAAATAAGGCTTCTCCCTGAACATAGTGATTGGTATTATGCCTATCAAAAAAAAAAAATTTTTTTTGAGGTCTAGCATTTGCCTAGGCAAGGTTAAGAATTCATTGCCATGTAAGAATTTCATTAAGTTTAAAAAAGGTTTGAATGATCATCTGACAGTGTTTTGGGAAGTCTTAAGTTCTTCATGCTATTCCATTCTGGTAAGGTAATCAGTTGGGGAATTGTCTATACTAAAACACCATTATTGAGCAATGGTTATATTCAAGAATTGGGGTCAGACTATTAGACTAGAGACAGGGAAAACATAGTGTTGGGATTAGGAAAGGAGGGGCCTAGGTGGGAAGCAGACATGACAAACCAAGAAAGCTAGAACAGGAAACCAGGTTGCCAAGACGAGGTCAGGAACAGTAGGAGACAAGAATCAATATGTGAAAGAACAACATCTGCTATCCAGAAACTTTGGTAGGTACCTACATTTCACAAAATCCAAACTCTTCAGTGTTGTAGGGATACTTTCAAAATAATGAAAACTAGCATATAATTATTCCTGGTTGTTCTGTTGCTCTCTACTCGTTGAAGCATTCATTTGCTTTAAGGAGAAGGCAAGTAGAACATAGTGCCAGGAAGTTGTTACTCAGTATTTTCAAAAGTTCATAGTAAGAAAGCTAAAACTTTGCAGTTTTGTGGGAACCTGTTTTTAAGATTTTCTTGAAATTTCCAGAGCTGAGTTTTGATTGAAAAGCCAAAGCTAGTAGAACCGAGTTTTTACTTTGTGTAGCGGAAGGGGAAAAGGGATAGGATATACAGTCATTTCCTGTTGCAAAGGAAAGGGAAATAGAAAGTCCTTCTTGGCAGTGGGATTGTTGTGCTGGAGGGTGGGTAACATGTGAAGTGTGCTAGTAGCTGAGACTGGAACTGGAGACAAGGTAGGAAGGTAGAATCTCTGATTACATAAAACCTGAGCAGGAAGCTTGTTTTCTGCTTTCCTGGGTGCTGTCTAGAAGAATGTGTACTTCTAAAAGAAGCAGTGTGGTTAGCATGACACTACATTTAGTAGGACAGATTCTACATTCTGCACCTACACAGTAATTGCCATGATCAGACGTTCAGTAAATAATTGTTGAACAGAAGAATTTCATTTGAAGCAACAGATTAGAAATAATGGAGAATCCTTCTTAGATGGGGCTGAGATAATTCTGGTTTCCTGTGACCTGTGTGTGGCTTTTAGTGAGTCCAAATGTGTTTAGATTGTCCCAGAATGCTGAATAGCAAGGAATCAGCATGGGAAAAAAGTGACGTTTCTCAACCTGCTAGCAGAGAGCTATTGCACATGATGTCCAAGCTAGGAATAAAATAAAAATTGGCCTTAGATGCTAAAGAGGACCAAATTAAGGAGATCTCCCAGGCCTTGAGTGAAATAAGTAAACTAGCCACATTTTTCCAGAAAGTAGAACACTCGAGTAGTAAATACAGCTGAGTCAGAGACCAATATCCAGAGCCTAGGCAATATGAGTTATGCTTTTACCAGAGGTAACTGAGAGCCAGCAGAAGCTGATGATGTGTAGATCACAGCCAGAGCTTCCTCTAGCATTCAGGTGCCCTCTTTAGAAGTGGGAGAACCTTTTATAAAAGAATTGTACTCCTAAAGACTGAATAATTAACCAAAAGAGACCTTTAAACTAGAAGAAACAAATGTTTTTAACATAGTTTTGCCACTTGGAAATAAGCATTTTAATACAAACTGAGATCAGCTAAAGAAAATAATGCTTTCTAACATGTTAAGTCATAGTATATAAATTTTTATCCCTTCATAAGACCATGGCATGTAAAGATTTCTATGATTTGAATTTATCCTACCTTTGCAATCATCTCATTTCATATCTTCATAGACCTTATGCAACAGACAGATGACTTGTCATCAACTGAAGTAATTTCAAGTCATTTGATTTTGATTTATGCTATTTCTTCCTTCAGGAGTTCCCTCCCCTGTCTACCTTTAAAATCCTATATATCCTTAAAATCTAATTCATTATTTCATTTAATAAATATTTCAATTCCTACCCATTGCTAGATGCTGAGCTAGGTGTAATTCAGTAGAGAAAGATTTCAGTTTCAACTATAATGGAGTAGTTAATATTGAACTTACCCTCCTATCATAAACAACTATAAAACCTGGAGAAATTATATTAAAGTCCTTAGGAGAAGGAAATTATAGAAATTGAGCCCTACATTCACCCTGGTGGCATTTTTCAAATTCTTGTGCAGGGAAATAGAGGCCAAGCAGAGAGTGGAAATCTCTCTGGGAAGAGGAAACAGAAGCAGTGTTTCTGCAGGGCTACTCATGAGGTTGGATTTTGGGCAACAAAGTACCACAGATGAGGCATTTGCAAAGAGGGATCCCCCAAAACTCTACAAAAATATTTCCTTTGGGTTTTGGGCCTACCCCTAAGCTGCTCATGTGGAGTAAGGCTTGAGGAGGCTTAGCAGAGAAGAGTTTTTGGGAGATTAAAAGTTAAACAGGGATTTCAGAAGTGGTATGCTGTTGGGGAGGCTTTGGAGTTTGGGCCCAACCAAAATGAAGACTTAAAAAAACTTGGCAATTCAGTTGAGACCCCAGGAAGGTCATAGCCTAGGAACAAAGTGTGCTAGAAGAACAAAGATGAAATAACCACTTTTAACAAAATCTAAAACCATGTTTCAGAAGGATTAGATTTTCCATTATTAGAGCAAGAGCAACACCAAATCAGAACCTACACAGTATGTCCTTTGTAATTTCCAGCATACAATTAAAAATCACTATACATTCAAAGAAGAAGGAAGTGACTAATAATCAATAAAGCATACTCATTAGCAGACCCAAAGAAGATCCAAATATTAGAATTACTACATGACAACTGAAAATAACTATGATTAATGTTTTGAAACAGTGGAAAAATGGATGAAAAGATAAAGAACTTCAACAGAGATAAAATCTAAAAATAAGAAATAAATGGTCATTCCATAACAGCTAACTAAAAATTTATTGGATGGCATTACTAGCAGAAGACAATGAGAAAACTGAGAAATAGGGCAATAGAAAATATCCAAATTGAAGTAAAGGGAAAAATAACATGACACTGTAAGATATATACATGGCACATGATCAAAAGGACTAATGTGTATGGAGCAGTTACATGAGGAGAATAGAGAAGAGATGGGAAAGTATTTTAAAATAATGGCTTAGAATTGGCCCAGTGTAATTGAAAGGTATCAACCTACAGATTCAAAAGTTTGGTGAACCCACAATAGGATAAATACAAAGAAAACCAAACTTTGATACATCATGGTCACATTGCTGAAAAAGATAAAGACAAAAGTCATGAAAACAGGCAAGATAAAAAGGCATATCACTTTTAGGAGAATAATAAGACAAATAGCTGATTTCTTAACAAAACCATAACAGCCAAAAGACCATGGAATGACATCTCTAAAGCACTGAAAACAAAAACTGTCAACTTAGAATATACCTATAATTATAGTCTTTAAAAAATGAAAGCAAAATAAACACATTCTCTGACAGACATGCTAAGAGAATCCATTCTCATCAGACCTGCTTTATAAGAAATAATTTTAAAGATGTTTATAAGCAAATAAGGAATAAAATGGAACTTTCTAAACCTAATAATGTGTATGTACAAAAAACCTTATAGCTAACATACTCAGTGGTGAATATTGAATACTTGCCCCTCAGATTGGAACCAGGAAAAAGATATCTAATATCAACATTCTGTTACAGTGTACTGTAGATTCTAGTCAGTACAATAAGGCAAACAAACAAAAAACGTGTACATATTGGGAAGGAAGAAGTCAAACAATTCACCGAACATGATCCTGATGTAGGAAATTCAAAAGCATTGTCTTGATAACCAGCCTTATACCACAGAGAGGGTGTATGGGACACAGCACAAATTTTTCTAGACTGTAAGTTTAAAAAGTACAATGAATTATCTAATCTTCAAATAATGAATTCAACAAATGCCCAATGAGAAAATGTATATTACTGAATTCACCGAATAAAAACAGACATGGTATTTAAATGGCATATACCATAACCCCACTCTTTCATGTTTTTTTTTTTTTTTTTTTTTACTGCTTCTAATTATGCTATGTAATAGGGAAGTGTTCAACTGCAAGTAACAAAACCAATTAACCATGACTTAGAAAACAAGATATCTGGAAGTGGTGTTCATTCTGCTGCCAGTGTTATAATAAAAAAGCACAAATTATCTAGGCTGTCATTCTTAGCATATTTTCCTTGGCCCCTCATACCACTGCTCTAGCAATGTGTCCACATTTAAATCAGGAAGGAAAAGTAGCACCAATGACACTTGTTCCCTTCATTAAGAAAGGAAACTTCCCGAAAATTTCCACTGTGTCTCATTGGACAAGGTAGTCTAGAAAGTTTCTGATAAAGGAAATCGGAATGGACAGGGCTGGTTTTGACCTATATTTTTCCACAGGGGAACTCTCTGGCATCTTGGATGAGGCAATTGTGAGGGGCCCCTTCTACATCTGTCCCTTCTCCTTTTCAAAGAGTAACAAAAATTACTTAAAAGCCATTGTATCTCATACATATTTTAGTCACTGCGCCCACCACTGTTAACATATTTTGTGGTTTATTTGGCTTTCCCTTGTTATAATTGAATATTTTTGCAGCTTTCTATATCTTAAGTGTAAGGCCAGACTTATTTAAATAAAGTTTCCTCCAGCCAGATTACTTTCTTCCTCTGAATGTCCATAGATCTTTATTAGGAGCATTTATTAGGTACTTAATACTTTTTTTTACCTATATCTGTATACCTACCTTATCTCCCCTACTGAACATTAGCTTTATAATGTTTATATCCTCAATAGTGATGTAGTACAGTGGCTTATACTCAGCATAAGCACCCAGTCATTAGTGGATAAAGGACTTTGTGGTTGGGGAAGTCCTGAAATGGAGGTTGGAAAAATGAGGTATTGTTCTAAGCAGAGGGATGCAAGAGTGGATGTAGCTTCTTTTCCTTCCTGCACAATTTTGGTGTGTTAATCCATGTCCAGAACTAGAAAGCTGACTTGAGTTTACAAGAAATTAGCAGTTGGGAAGGAGCCACTGTAAGACTATTCTTTAGGAAGCACCTGAACCTATGAAAATGTCCTGAAAGTTGTGACTTGAAGCAAACACATTCTTGTAAAGCAAATTCTACTTTTCCTGCAGGTTTCATTATATTAGGGAAATACTTCTCTGAGAGAAAATCCTTAGTAAAGCAGGCAGGTATGAAAATGTTAGATGAGGAACAACCAAGGTGGTTACACAAGTGTGTGGGTGATAAGCAGAAAATGATTTGTTTTCTAGCTCTAGGAGCTTCTAAATGTCATCGGGCTGGCTTGACCTTCCAAGCTGTTCAAGGACTTTCCCTCATGCCTGAGGATTCATTCACTCAGTCCCTACTTGTGGACCCAGAGATCTCTTTTTCTGCTCCTCTTGGCTGGTACAATAGGACCAGTAGGCTGCATTATCATACCTTGCTACCATTTTAGGTTGGAATATATGACATTTCCTAATGTAAAAATACCTTCTAGTCCTGTAGTTTTCCAATTTATTAAGACTTTACCAATTTCCTTAAATTGAGGAATGCCTTTATTGATATAACAGCACGTTTCATTACTGTTATACCAGCTGAAATTAGGTATTTATTAGCCAGATATAAGTCTTTTTCTTTTTTCCTTCCTTAGTTGTGTGCCAAAGTTTGGATTGGTAGTTTTTTCCATGGAGATTTTCGGCTTCCTTATTTCTAGGCAGAGTTAGAATCTTTCCTCTGATGAAAGTGGTATCTGATCATTAGTTGTCTCTCTGTGCTACTTGGAGTCAGTTATTTCTAAGATGAACTGAGGTATCTTTTGATTGTACAGGACAGGAAAGTTTCTTTACCCACACTAAAGCACAGATGTTGGAAAATAAAACTCTTTTGTACTTATGTATATACTGACATTTGAACACTCAGCCCATTGCTTTCTTTAAAATTCATTTGGGAAATATATACTTATTAATCATCTGCCTGTTATTTTAGTTGAGAAGTGGTCAGAAGGAACGACACAAGAGAAGAAACCAGAATGTGTAAAAGAATCAGGAGGAATATTTACAGTTTCCCAAGAACCTACACGGATGGAAAAATCTACAGACACAGAGGAGGACAATATAACTGGACCACAGTTTAGCAACAAAACCACTCAGTTCCCATCAGTTCATGCTGAGCTCCTCCAAGAGCCTGAGGTGACAATTGAAGCAGTTAGTGGTCCTTCAAAGTCATCTACTCCTACGATTGCTACCCCACCCTCATCACCATGTCCAGCAGCTGTCTCACCAGAGGTTGCCTATGTCCCAGCTGACCCAGCTCAATTTGCTGCTCAGATGTTAGGTAAAGTTTCATCTGTTCATTATGATCAGTCTGACGTTTTAATGGTGGATGTGGCAACAAGTATGCCTGTTTTTTGCCACGAGGTGCTGAGCTCAGAGGCTGCTGAAGATAACATGGTAGCTGCTTCTGTTGTGTATTCTGATGAGGGGGTAGCAAGGCAGGTTGTATGCCCAACATCTGGCCATGTAGACTTGGGTTCCAAACCTAAAGACAATAAGGCTGAACCATCAACGGCTTCCTTACTCCCCTTGCAGGATGAACAAGAACCTCCTGCTCATGATCAAGCTCCTGAGGTCCCTTTGCAGGCTGGTACTGAGGTTACAGCAGCCAGTCGTATATCATCTGTCTATAAAGATGAGCCTGTGACTGAAGGAGTTACTTATGTCGAGCTATTGCCAGAACAAATAGCCATCCCTTTACCCGATCAAGCTGCTTCCTTTAAAGAAAATGAGCTGTCACCACCAGTTAGTTCCACACCTATACTCAAGACAGACTCAGGCACATCTGAAAAATCTGTAGGTTCTGCAAAATTTGCACAGTTGGAGGATGCAAAACTTAATTCCTCAGTATATGTGGAGGGAGAAGCAACAGTTCTGATCTCTGACACCTTTTTGAAAAGTCCATCTGCACTATCCCTGGATGCAGAGGGCTCTGCCAAAGTAGTAGGCTCTGAAAAATCTCTGCACCTTGAAGTGGAGATCGTTGCGCTAGTCCCTGAGCAGGAAAAGTCATGGGAAAACTTTGCATCCCAGGAGATGGGGGTCAAACCTGTGCTTTCTGGGGAAGCTACAAAAACCGTGTACTCAGGTACATCTGTAAGATCATCTAGTGGCCCCCCTCCTCCTGGTCCAGAAAATCTTACTGAACCAGAAATCGAACCAGAATGGGAAGCAGCACCTGAACAAGGTTTGATGAAGCCAGGTAAGAAAATCAGATGCTTACAAAGTTAAAAATTACATTTCAGGTGACATTTGTATTTCAGGTAACCACATCTAGGTAGGCTCCCTGAAGATTTGGTCAGACGTCTTACTTTGAATAGTTTTTTAAAATGCCAATCCTATTTAAAGACTTTGTTGTGTTTGAGATTTTACTTTTATGAGATGAGTGATTTTAAAGTGACATCACCAAAATTAGGTCTAAAAGTTTGGTCATTAACACTTTTGTGTTATTCTTTTGAACATATTATGTAGTTTAAAAACAGGGCCTTTAGTCAGGTCTGTGATCTGAATACTCCTGTTACAAAACTGTCATTAAGGGATATTGGTTTCCAATTTCTCACTTGTGAACGTAAAATCAAACTACAGCAACGCATTTACATAGGCCGTGGCCTTTTAAAAGTGAAAGAAATGGTGGTGTGTTTGACTGTGCTTTCACATGGAGTCAGGAGAGCTCTGCAACCTGGTTTGGGGAGCTGGGTCAAGCACTGATTTCCTGCCTGCAAGCTTCCTGCAGCTGAGGGAGCGGCTTCATTGTTGGATGGAGAGGGACAGGTCAGGACGAACATCTGTCACACAGGGGAGCAGGCGGGTAGCAGCAGTAGAAAGAATAGTCGGGCACTTGAGCAATGATGGGAACAGCTTTCTTCTGTCAGTTCCCCCACAAGTGCCCACATCAAGCTGCTTTTTTTGGCTGCTGAACTATCGCCATTGCTTTCCTGTGACACAGACATGATTTGACCTCCATCTCGATCTAATTATGGCATTTGGTCTGCCCACCCTCCTAGACAAGTGCAGGGGTCCATCTCCCTTTAGGGGAAGATGGGACATGCATGGGCCAACCTCCCAAATTCCTTTTGCAGAAACTCTCTGAACTTTGACTCTTACTAAAGCCAGAATGATAAAGAAATGTTACCAAAGCAGGTGTTTAGAGATCAAATTCTGTCTGGCAGTGTGACAGGGATTCATTCTGTACAGCTGAAAAGGCAGAAGCCAGTGGTGCTGCGAGTGTAATGTGTGAGGCTGGCATTACACTTGTGGCTTAAGCGGCATTTCCATACCAAGTCACTGTTTTCAGGTGCTTAACTATTACCGAGCAAGTATTAAGAGGATATTTAACAAAAATACTGAGGACTTGGTTTGTGCATATTTTTAAATTAGTTTCAAGAAGTATCAATTGAAAGCTTCTGAAACTACTGAAAATGCACTAGCTTAATCATGTGCATAGTGCTATCTTTTCTGGGGAAGATAAGCTGCACCAACGACAGGTAAACCCAGCACATGTGGGCAAACTTCACCTGTTCCATCAGGGACCTTTTCTCTGCCATCCCATCTTCTAGGACTCAGTTCTCCAAGGCAGAACTATCTTTATCAAGCAAGTCAAACTGGACATTATAGATTCCTTAGTGTATGTAGATGGATGGCGTGCCTAGAAATCTTAAAGAACCGCTATGGGACCAACCAGTCTTTTACTGCCACCTAGGACCTATGATTTCAAGCCTTGCCTAAAAACAGTGCTCTCTGGGGTTCTGAGTCCTAGATGATGTGATGTTTTTGCATGGTGACAAATTAATGGGAGGTTATGGTACCTGAAGGGCCAAAGAGATTTGATTATGTGATCAAAAGATGATAACTAGTATGGATTTCTTTTGTAAAAAAAAGAATCACTATGCAGATGAATTAACCCTTTTTTTCCAGTGGCTTAACACATTCTTCAATTAATTTTTTGGTAAAGCCAAAATTTTCGATTTTCCATTTCCTCTCAAAGACCCTGTAGAAGCCATGTCTAAAGTTTAAGTACCTGGAAACAGCAACTTAGAATGATTGCTTCTTCAGCCACAACTCTAGTGTCCCTGCCTTGCATTGCAACACTGTTCTCATTTCCCAACTGTAGAGAATCTCTCCTTTCACATTACCAAACACAATTTACTTAGCCCTCTCTATAGCATGCTTTATGGCACATATTTACTACAGCTGTTTGTTTATATGTAAACAAAATTTACAAAGACATATCTGTGCATAGCGCCTGATACAGAGACCAAACCTCTAATGCCTGCAAATTTTTTTTTTTTTATAGCAATAGCAACAAGCGAAGCAGGACAACCACCACCATATTCTAACATGTGGACCCTTTATTGTCTAACTGATATGAATCAACAAAGTCGCCCATCACCGCCACCTGCACCGGGGCCTTTCCCCCAAGCAACCCTCTATTTATCTAATCCTAAGGATCCACAGTTTCTGCAGCATCCACCGAAAGTTACTTCTCCAACTTATGTGATGATGGACGACAGCAAGAAGACCAGTGCCCCACCTTTTATTTTAGTAGGCTCCAGTGTTCAGGAAGCACAGGATTGGAAACCACTTCCTGGGCATACGCTTGTTCCCCAGTCAGACACCTTGAAGAGATATGCTGCAGTCCAAGTACCCATTGCTGTTCCTGCAGACCAGAAATTCCAGAAACAGCCCCCAAATCCCCAGAATGCTAGTCCTCCTACAAGTGGACAGGATGTCCCCAGGCCACAAAGCCCAGTTTTTCTTTCTGTTGCTTTCCCGGTAGAAGATGTAGCCAAAAAAGGTTCAGGATCTGGTGACAAACATTCTCCCTTTGGAAGTTATGGTATTGCTGGAGAAATAACCGTGACTACTGCCCATGTTCGCAAAGCAGAAACATAAAACTGGTAGGTAAATTTTCCTACCATAATATGTAGGCCTTAAAACATGAATTTTTAGCATTTTGATTTGTTGACCTGGAGACAGAGATACTTTTAAAAAATAAATTGAATTGAGGTATGCAGTGAGTTAGGGTATACTCTAAAATGATTAGATTATTGCTTCCAGCTTCCTCATCACCAATTACTAATAATGCACAGCAGTGTACTGTAGCATTATTACTCACACCAAGGATCTGGTACCTAATACATGAATCGATCAACCCAATCACTTTTGAATACCTGGTTCTGTGTCTAGCCCCCTGGAAAATGCTAATGGATTTGAAAAGTCTTAGGTGTGAATTTACAATCTAGTTGGTATATTGAAGGGGGTAGGGAGGAGCAAAGACAAGAGCTTGGAACAACTGGAGAGCAAGGTAAGAGGTTATATATGGAATACCCAATAAATGGTAATAAGAGTTTGCTCCCTCTTAGAGTGAATATTTATAGTAGAATGGATTGGAAACACATTCGAGCTAAAGAAACAACTGGAATTAACCACAGATAAGAGTTTTAACACTCATTTAAAAGTTTTTCATTCAGCTGGTACTTAATGCCAGGGACTGTGCTAGCCTCTCATCCCGCCCATGTTTCCAGGACAGTGAGCAAAACATGAAATGTATACCTTAGATGGACAAAAAATTACAATGTGTTAAGGATTATGAAGAAAACAAACATGGTACTGATACCGGCCTGCCTTTATTAGGCCCAGAGTATGAAAGTAGCCGACCTTGCAAAGAGCCCAGAGTTCTAGGGCAAGAAAGAGCATGGGGGCTGGAGGTACTGCAAGTGGCAGGCAGGGGAGGGTACATAAGAGGAAATTGAAGACATGAAGTGAAGACCATAATTCAGGGTCCCTGCATACCAAGGAGAAAGATTTGGATTGAAAGTTCAATGAGAAACCAGAAAAATGACAGATCCCTCTGGCTGCTATGTGGGAAAGGATGAGATGTCAAGAGGAGGTCATTAGAGGAAGAAGGGAGACTAAGAGTATATAATAAAAATGTTACACCTACATACCAAAGAGTTCGGTTACTTAGAACTGGTGGGAATAGGTTCAAGTATTACAGTGACTATATTTATGGTGGCAACTCTCAGTCATCAGTCTTAAGGCTATGGGCATTTATTTATTCCCTTTTTAGACTTTTAGTAGAATGGACAGAATGGCTGTTTTCAGCATATGAAATGCTAGGATACCTTACTGCAAATGCACAAATTAACTGATTAGATTCATTATTGCTTAGTGACAGGAGGGGAGACCTTGCATTTCTAATCTTCTCACTTCACATGTTCAGTTTCATGATTAAATTTAAACAATTTGATACATTATTCCTAACAGATGCTGAAAATGAGGCTGTTTGAATCAACGTTCAAGGTGGAGTCTGCCACCAAGCCTAATATATCAATAAACTTCATGCAAGCATAAAACCTTGTATTCTTGCTTATTTTGTAATTCAGGAGGTAGACAACCAATCAGACACAAAAGGCCTTAAATCTTGTCAGACTTATGACACAGTAGCATTTTCCAACTCTTGTACACACTGTAAAAAAATAACCACTCTCATTCTAGCTTTTCTAACCAGGAATTACCACTTGAGAATTCTGTTATTTGGCATTCATACCAAATGAAGAGTAGCACTTCCCTATAATACTGTATTTCCTAAGAACTTACTATACTAAGTGCCATCTACTTACCGCTGTGCGTGCTAGGCAGCTGGTTATCTCTTGAGCCCTGGGGATGCCAGCACCACAAGGACTTCTTCGTAAGGACATTCTTGATAATTTAGGATGGTATGAAGTGGCAACATTAGTACACTTGAAAGTTTAAAAGAAATCACACTTTTTTGTAACATTCTAAAGCCTTTATTTAGCATCAGGTAGATTATTTCATTATAACACTTGTTAACTTCATGACAGCAATTAAAATAATTTACTGGAAGCTACCTAAGGCCCCTTGAAGTAATATCTCAGTCTGGGGTTGGGTGGATAAATATAAGCTTAATGTACCCCAATTAAAGGGGCAAAACTACTGTACAGTAGGTCTTCATACATTAAGTACACAGGTGCCTTGCAAACTTAAAATGCACAAGACCTCCTGTTATATAGTTTGATACTTACATGAGTGCAACTTAATTTTTCTGGTGGCATTTGCCACTGGAAGTTGAAGCATTTAAAAAGGTTTGTCATTATGTAATGATGATGATGATTAAAATCTATTTCTAGGGCATTTTCTTTTGTGAATTACTAGATTTTTATACATATTTTCAATTCAAACATACAATTAAACACCTCTTAATTCTAATGACATTGATTACAGAATTGTCAAAGTAAATTCAGAGCACTAAGATAAGCAAATGAAATACTCTTTTCAGTTTAATTCATTAGAATTTTCAAATCAGGATACCTATTCTGAATAGTCAAGCATTTTTTCTTTCTGGAGGTGGAAAGGGGTAAAATTGAGAGGATTAGTTAGAAAAACAGCCATCTTACCAATGTAGTCTTTACAAAATGACATAACCTTCTCTGCATTTGAGCACATAAACATTGTATATAGGAGTATTCTAAACATTTCAAAGTTACACGTAAAACATTCAAGCATGACAGCATAAAATATTCAAAATAACTTGATTTGGAATTACTATATAATTTCATAAAGCTAAAGTTACATTTAGATATAAACCTTTAGTAAATATGGCAACAGCAACCATAAAAAGCATATTCTCCAGTTATCCAGCAGTTTCGCTTACCTCAATATAAAATAGTATTCCATGTATGTTTGGATAGCAAAATCACCCATTTTCCATAACACTTTCATCACCAATATCACCTTACGCCCTACTTTTCTTGGGTGAAATGAAAGTTATGAGTGGGTTTTTCTTCTTGATTTAAAAGATGAGTAGAAACCAAGGGAAAAAAAAATTAAAAACATAGATCTAAGACTTATTTGTAGATTAGCCAAATGCCCTGACTTGTCTTCATTTTAATAAATGTCAGGCAAATTAAAGTAGTTTCTGTCCCAGTAGCTGCCCGAGTAAAGCCAGTCCTGTGCTCCGTTGTAGGGATTAGGACCTTGATGGAACCACCTGTTCAAAGAGAAAAGACAAGATTTACAGGAGAAACTGAATCACAGGGTACCTGCTGCTTCACTAGCTTGCGGTATTCAGAGTTACAGATTTCCAGAGTGTGAAGAAGTGATAGATTTTCTCTTTTGAGGGCACATATGTAGAATAATAGTCCAAAACGTGTAATGATACCATGCAAAGTTCTATGGATTTTCCACAGCATCTAGCAATACTAAACAGAAGTAGGACCTTCTGTCTAGTAGGCTTGTTAGAACCAATATTTTTGTCTAACTCTTCATCTATAGCCCATTCCTTCTGCTAGAAGGCATACTTTTAAAAGCCAGTAGGAATAGGAACTAGGATAAAGCAATTAACTTCTACAACCTACCTATAGTAACGTGAGAGGGGCCTGGTTCAGATTAAATGCCCCTCAAGCCTTTAAAACTCTGTTTTACAAATGAGCTTAATGTTAGAGAAGTTGAATAACTTGTCCAAGCTTACAACTAACACCAAACTTAAGTTTGATTTTAAAGACCATAATTTTTCAAATATACTATGCCACACATAATCTACCAAAATTAATCTAGTCCAAATCTTCCTGGGTCTCAATTTTTGTCATGCTAATATGTACTGTTAGATTACATCCTAACTTTTAACATTCTAAATTGTCTTATCTAAATCTAGAAGAGCTGCCCTAATCATTTTCTTGCCCTATGAAAAACATGTCTCCCATTTCTCACAGTCCCAGTTTTCTTTAGGTAGTGGAAAATCAAAATTATTTGCTCAAGAGGTTCACAAATTTTGTGTAACATTTTCTACATATGACTTAGTTTTCAGAGTAATATTTATGAAAAGTTTTAGATGTCACTTTTTTCCCAAATAAATTGCTTCTAAAAATATTTAACAATTAAGAGTGATGTTAGATTTATTTGATAAATCACAAATGTTCCTACTACCACAACAAAAGCATTAAAAACTCTTGAGAGAAATAAAATACACTTTAGGCTATTTCCTTGAAGGATCATATAGTAAACTGCCATTAGACCAAATTTTCTAGAATACCATTATATAAATTGATTTAGCTTTGGGGATTTTCCCTAGTTAGAAAATGTAAAAGTGTACTTTAAATGACCAAGATATATAATATTCAGACTTTGGTAACCAAACTAGAAATATGTTACAGAAGCATTATTTGATCCAAATTACAGAATTTTTGTCTAATATGAACTATATTAGTTATACTCCTTTGGATCTCAAAAGTCTAAGTAGAAGAAGAATTTTTGTCAAGTACTTCAGAAAAGCAGGAGAATCAAAATCAGGGTAATCAATAATTTTAAAAATTAAACAAGCTTCAGTCCCTGTGCTACAGGATTTCTTCTATACAAAACAGGATGAAAAAGCTGCAAGGAGACATTTCGCAGAATGACAGGTTTAATAGCAAAGGATGTTTTCTTGTTCGCATGTAAGCAAAGTTCTCTAAAGACCACATCTGCAAGACTCCCTCTGGGGAGTCACTTGTTCTTGGGGAGAGTTCAAACTCTGCATGAGAGATGAGCACGTTGGGAGCACGTTGGAGCTTATGATATGATGAAAAAAATTAAGGTTTCTTTCAAATTCTAGTTCTCTTAATTTTGAGCATTCATGTCTGGAAACCTCTGCTGCTATCATCATACCCCCTCCACATACAAAAAAGACCGGTTAATTTATCTAAAGCCACACATTTTAGGAAAATTCAATATTTTTGAGTCTACAGAGTCCATGAATCTTTATCAGTAAAATAACATTCTATAAAACATTAACTCTGCACAATGCTCGTGTTGTGGGGTGAGACAATGTCATCCATTTTTTTTTGGTCTCATCACCTGCCTCTCCTCCTCTTCAAATCCTGTGTCTCTCACCAATATCTACACTTCTTCCCCATGCTCATTAAAGTCTGTGAGCTCCTCTAGGAAAGTAAGTCAGTATGACAAACAGCCATTTTCATAAGCAGGGCAGTTTTATAGCCTGAAAATCCCTGGAGCCTGAACTCTCTTCAGTGAATGAAACAAGTATTAGCAGGAATGTCAGTTTTTAGTGTGGAAGAACTTGGGACAAGTTACAATATGTTTGAGTTTGATTTTTATGACGCTAGTTAGCTCTACACAAAAGAAAATGTTTATAAAAATGATCCCATGCCGGCTCTTATTCAAACTGAACTAAGCTATTCAAATATACATACACTACCAGTGGTGAGAAAACAAAAGAAGTCAATGAATGTACAATCTTCTTACCACCACTAGAAAAGTGCTCAAAGCACATTCTTTTGACAAAAAGTCAGCAGGATCTCTTTAAAGATCTGTATATTCATGTAACAACTACTGGTATATGACACAGCTGTGGAAGAAAGCCTGTTAGAGTTAACAAGTGTAGCTTCTAGTTTTTATTTTTCAGGTGACAACAGAGCTGTTTAAAGCTCTGCTTTCTAAATGTTATAACTATCTGGCAGTGAAAATTTTACCTGGTATTTTCATTTATATTGTATACTTGAAAATGTGACCAGAAAAATGAGTTAATAATTAGAACAATAGTACAAATGTGGGGTTCTATGCAAGAGACTAGAAATGATGAAATATATCAAATCTTTTTTAAAAGGATCACATCAGCATAAAGCAACATGGCTTTACTTGAAGGATTAACAAAGGTAGAGGTTCTCATCACAGGTCTGCGGCCTACTAATTGTGTGTCCCTGCACAAGTCCCCTAAATGAAATACATCAGTATTTGGTATCCCATGGTACCACAAAGGGATTTCTAGACTAATGGTTTTCAAATGGTATAACATGGAGTTTAGGGACCCAGGGTGCGTGCAGGGTAAGAGAGGGTGAGGAGTGGCCTACAGCATGCCGTCAGCCCTGATCCAACCATAGCAGCTCTGTCTGCGTATGTTCTATATTTGCAGATTATTTATGTATTCATTGACAAAAAAGATATTGGTGCTAACAAAAAAGTCCAAAAACCACCAGATTAGGTGATATCGAAAGTTATTCCTCATTCTTGCAATTATCTTCCTTCATGATGCAAAAGAACTAATAATATCTGCTGCATGTTGGCTCCAAAATTGATTTAATTACTGAATTGTAGAACAATTGTTTCTATTATGTGTTACCAACGTAAAAAATGTTTTGTTCTATTCTTAATTACAAGAGATTCTATTAATAAAGTGGCTACTAGATAACTCCTGATTCTTTAAAAAAAAAAAAACTTTCAAAGTTTTGAAATTTTATTGCCCACTATTTGAATGGAGCCCAGAATGTTCCTTCATACAAACTGCATTTCCACTGTATATCATATCCCTTGTGTTTGGAAGAGTAAAGGTACTATCTAAATATCCTTTATACATCTCTCTCTCTCTCTCTCTCTCTCTCTCTCTCTCTCTCTCTCTCTCTCACACACACACACACACACACACACCCTGTAATTTATCTGCATGTATAAACAAATAGCTCTGAACCTATTTTCATGCCCAAATGTGTAGTTCTGGATTTCATTTTCCTCCTTATATATGGAAAGGATGTGGTTTTGCTAGATAAAAAAGCAAGATAGTTTTCTTAATTGGCATTTATCTGGAATAACTGTGTGGACTATTTTAACCTTAATTTCCAAATAGTCCCTTTTCTTTGTCACACATGCAACTCTCTCAGCTTGACTACTTCGTCAGTGGAAAGACCTTCTCTCTCAGTCCTGGCAACAGCTAGGCAGGGTTCACATGATGCCTTGCTCTGCAGTTCACCACATCTGACAGCCCTGCCCTCCCTTCACAGAGCAGCCACCTATGGGCTCAGCCAAGGGGTCTAAAAACCCACGCACCTTGTCTTCCAGTCCTCTTCTGACTTGGACCTGGTTTTGCGGGCTGCTCTTTGTTTTTCCTCAAGTCGTTTTTTTTCTTCACTGGCTTGATCTAAAGTAAGAACATCAATGGAAAACAGTTATACTGCAAGTAGACTGCTAAGCATAGTACTACTGAGCACAACTTTATGGAGAAGCACCATCCATATGTATTGGAATGAGCTCCATTTTACAAAAATGCAAACACCAGAGTCAAACATCAGGTTAAAATTTTAACACATACCTAGGTTAGTAAAAGGCAGAGCTGGCATTCGAGACTCAGTTATCTCTTCCTATAGCTCATGCCTTTAATATCTGCATTTACCAAAAAGAACCTGTTTATTGTTAAGGCCAAAAACTGGTGTTAAAGTGCTTTAATAAAAAATTGGGTAGAAAAACTGAATAAATATGAATTTTTATAAATTCTTAGACCTTACAGAGTTCCTTTAGATTCCATTCACAAGAAATCCAAAAAAATAAATAAATAAATAAATAAAAAATAAAAATTCCAATATACTGTTGCACTGTCTCACTGATAATTCAGAGAGACTATCAGACTATTTAGTTAAAACAGGGTTTCTCAAACTTGGCTCTGCTGACATATTGACCAGATGATTCTTTGTAGGGAGCTGACCTGTGTACTGTAGGACGTTTAGCTTCACCCCTGGCCTCTAGACACCAGTGGTAGCTCCCAAGACATGCCAAAGTCTCCAAACATTGTCACATGTGCCCTAGGGGAAAAACTGCTCCCCATTTGAGAACCTCTGAATTAGAAAAATTTAACACCACAAGATAAACATGTTTTAATTATTCAAGAAGAAGCAAAGCTCTTCTTTGAGGCTATACTATTTAAATTCTGAAATCTATAGGAAAAAAATGAGAATAAAGCTTAAAATTGATCAAGTGCTATTATTTTCTCAAATTCCTGACATTTAAGATATGCCTCATAATATACACAATACCACTGATATACAATGAATATGAGCTAATAAATCTACCTCAGATTTCCAACTTTAAAATAAAAGTTACTAAATTTAAAGTGAATTTTAATTTAAAAATTTCTAAGAGAGACTAAAAATGCTGTAGTCCGATGATGCTAATGATCACCAGGAATAAAAAAACCCATCATCCTCAAAGAAATCACTCTTCACTGGTAGCACTGTCAGATGCTAGTTACCAATTTCTCCATTTTCCATGGCTCTGATGTCAGGCCGTAACCTGCAGTCTGTCTTAGGAATCACACTTTCCATTTCCTTGTCTACTTCATTCAAAACCATTGCAAAGCTAGTAAAATTGTACATCTGAAAAGAAGCAAAATGTTCAAATTAACATATACCAAGGCATAGTGCACAAATATCTGAAGGTAGAACAGGTTTGTTCCAAAAGTGACCACTGATCCCCCTTCTTTTATGTGGCAACGACGGTCCACCTGTCTCAGACTATATATATCTAAATGTTTTCACTGAAGTCTGTACCACCTATAGGTATTAGTTTCAAAGAAGTAGCCCTCACAGAATAAACATTCTCTATCACTGTCAACTAAAGTTGAACTATATGCAAAATTAGCATTCTATTTTCTTCATTATAATCATTACTTGCTGGATCTAGGAGGCTTAAACTAAAGAGACTGCATTATCTTATATTTACTGAGAAGCAGTATTACCCCTAAGTAATTGTTAAATAGGTCCCCAGAAGTCCCATCCAAACAAATCTTCCCCAGCTGGGCACCAGAAGGGATGGATGGCATGAATGCACTGGCTGTCAGAGTGAGAAGGGAAACTGCACACAGAAGCCAGCAGAGGGACCAGCTGAGGAACATGTCAATGACAATTTGGCCTCTGCTACATTCTGCCTGAGCTGGCCCCGCACATGCCGTGGAAGGAGCACCGTTGGAGATGAATATAAGCAGCAAGGCCACATTCAGCAAGCCCAGTCTCACCTGAGCAGAATTTGGAGGCCGTGGGGCTATTCGCCACAGGAGAACACTTCCAGGGATGACAAACACACTTTCAGAATCTGGCACTGGCATTTCATCTGACTCCTCGGATGTGCTCATCTGGAAGAAACAACATATGAATAAAATTAAAACCTTTTAAAAAGAACATACTTACAAATTGGATAATAACTGCATTTATCACACCACTAAAATGTAAACTGCATGAGGGCACAGGTGCCATGACTTTCTTGTTCTTATATCTTAACCTTTAAACACAGTGTAGGAAGTCAATAAAACTGACTGAATGACTTAAGTGCCCGCAATGAGTTTTATGAGCTTGATATGTTGTATCATTTAGTGTTATCTGCATTCAAGACATTATCATCATCATTTTTTACCTATGTTTTAATGTTTTTTAAAGTTTTTCTAAACGACAGAATAACTTATTTGAGTATTTACTGAAACATTATGAGAACTTCAAGGAAAGGTTAAATTCTTAGGACAGTTAACTAAATTATCAATGACTCAAAACCATTAGAGAGCCTGAAAGCATCTGATTAAAAACAAATTTAAATCAGCGTTAGGCTAAAAAAGAAACTTTTTTTTTTTTTTGACTACCGCCATAGGCCAGAGTTATGCTAGGAGCTCTCTCTATTTTTAGTCCTTACATAATAAACCTATGAGGATATATTATTACCACAGTTTATATATAAAGCCTTTAAGCCTTTGGAAGGTTAATAGTCTCAATGTCAGACTAGAACTGCTGTGTGAGACACTTTCAGTGAATACATAGCTTAAAAAACAGCAGCAAGGGGGTGACGACATTGATGAGGACAAACTTCCCATGGCATCTGAATATGCTCAGGAACATCCAAAACCTATGGTAGCCAGATGCACACAGGAAGGAGAACAACTAGACAAGGAGTGAATGTGTGAGAACAATTTCTCTCTCCAAGGGGTAAGGCCACTTTTCTACAAAGACTGGCCAGGGATTTATGGGGCATGAGGGATATTTTCTGGGATTTTGCCAATGTCCTTTGCTGTCCCCAACCCCATCTCTAGAAAATGAGGGTGGATGACATGTATGTTGGTGAGGTTGTGTTTGCCAAGCTGTCCTGTACTGGCTGGAGATGCTGCCAAGGAGTTTGTGTCTGGGCCCCCAGGACCCTGAAAAACGTCCTTCTCCAGCCCCATCAGCTACAGAAGTGTCAGTGCACTTCCCAGAACGAAGGAAAAGCAGGTGGGAAACATAGGATGTGAAGAGGAAAGCAGAACTGTGCACAGAGAGATGAAAGGAAATAAAAAGAAAGAAAAAAAGCTAAAGCTACCAAAAAGCAGTACGTTCTGGTCATTTAATAAAACCCTTTTCACTCAGCACCATAGTTAACTCGATTTAAAGAAAGTCACTCAAAAACAAAATCTTCTGTTTTTGAAGATAAGGACTTCTCAGACTTTTGCAAGCAGAAGAACTGCCCCAAGAGCCCCAGAGACTGTAATTCGAAAGGTCTGAGGTGAGCCTGGGAGCCTGCAGCTCTCAGATGCTGCTCAGGCTGCTAGCCCGTGGGCATGATGTGAGCAGAAAGGACTTGAGTCGTCTCTACTGTGAGCAGATACTATTCAGAGCCCTTTACATTTATCAACTTATTTGACAAACAGGTCGCAGTTATCCTCATCTTATAAATAAAGGCACTGGGGCAGAGAGGAGGTGCCAAATCTGCATTAAGTTTGCACTGCTCATAAATGGCAGAAACGGGATTCTAACCTAGAGCTTGTGCTCTGAACCATGACACCAGTCACTGGAAAATGTTAAGTCCTCAAATATTCTGTCCAAACAGGTGCACTCTTTCTTTAGCTCTCAGCTCTCCTGCATGGAGGAAAGGGACAGGACCGAATGTGAGAGCCTTACTGGGGCCCTGCAGCAAGAAGCTATGTGCCTCACATGCGGGAAGTACTATCTGGATATTAACTGTTCCATAAAGAAGAAAGTTTAAAGCTGCACTGCAGTCCAGGAATGACTCTCTTAGCTATGTGTCTTAACTTCAGTGACTTAGAGATAAGGGACAGGGTAAGAAAAATACTAATAAGCATGAAAAATATGAGATAATATGGGAGGAAATTTTAAATATTCAACTGATAACTTCTTATGCACATAAACAGAAAGGAAGCAAACTCCAACTTTCTAATGCTACAAGAAATTCAAAGTTCCATGAGCACAACTGTACTCTATACAAATTATGTCAAATACCGCTACCAAGGCAGATTATCTGTTCCTTAAAAAGAATAAAAAATATTTCAATTATACCTCAATTGAAAAAAAGATTTAGGAGAAAAATTATAGGCATTAGCAACAAGAAACAAACAAAAAGGTCAAACTGTGACCCAATTAATAGGCCACCTCCAAAAAAGAAGCCAATGATTCCTTCGATATCACCTTATAGAATTTTCACCTGTTTGCTGTTCTTCTTCTCTTCAGTATTTTTCTTGTCATTTTTTTTGTAAGCATCAAAAGTGGCAGGGTCGACACTGTATAAACATTCAGTCCACTTCCCATAGAGAGCACAGAGCTTCTTTTTGCTGTCAAGAGAAACTGATGTTTAGCCAACAATTAAACCAGTGTTTTGCTATAACAGAGTATTGTTATAAAGATGCTTATGAATCAAATTCTTTAAAGAAATAGATATTTCCTTTTCTTTCTAGAAGAAAGATTTTTCAACATATTAAAATGCTTGTTTACTAAATTACGGCAGATTTTAATATTGACATTTTATTTAGTGAATAACACCTATACTATTTAACATTTAAAATGGACATTTTACCTTTTATCTTGAATGTAGCCTTCAACTTTGTGTAATTCCTTACCAAAAAGGCCACATGGCTTAAAATTCAACACACACTTGTCCCCAGTTCTGTGAAGGAGATATGAAGCTCAGATTACTATTCGACATGGAAGAAGAAGTAAGGAACGACATGATAACCATTTTAGCAACAGTAGCTGTTTATACATTTTCTAGCATATGCCAGACTCCATACAGAAGTTATCATGATTAATCCTTACTTAGTACTGGGCCCACCACAGAGAAAAACTAGACAAGGTTCATACAGAATAACTGACTTGTTGCTGTAGAATGAATGTTTGTCCCCCCATCCCCAAATTTAGATGTTGAAGTCATAATCCCCAATGTGATGGTGTTCGGACGTTATTATTAGGTCATAACAGTGGGGCCCCTGTGAAGAATTAGAGCCCTTAAAAGCAGAGACATGAAAGATGACCTTTCATTCTCTGCCACATGACACAATAAGAAGGTGGTGGTCTGCAACCAGGAAGAAGGCCTTGTTGGACATCAAATCTGTGGGCCCACTGATCTGGAGCTTCTCAGCCTCCAGACCTGTGAGAAATAATTTCTGCTGTTTAATCCGGCCTGCAGTATTTTGTTATAGCAGACCAATCTAAGACATTCTTCTAAGGTCACGAAGTAGAATTAGAACCCAACTCTTCATTACTTTTATGTTCCTCCACCCCGACACCCCCTGTGTGAACAACACAAACAATACAAAATAAGCAAAATGAGTTGAGGTTGGAATTAAGAGTCACAGAGGTTGGAGAAGCTTATCATTCATCCAATCTACCCCTATTCAGAAACTTCAACTAACTCTGTTCATTAAATGGATGGCTTCTATTTATTTAACGTTTATATTGCCTATACTTAATTTATCGTCAGGCTCTTCTATAGCTTTTTTCAAAAAATGAAGTCCACTGATATCGTGTGATGACTATTGAAGAGATAAGTAAATACACTAAAGTGTCTTACTTGTGGTTTGTGATTTCCACGTTGCCGTACTGCTCAATCCAGAGTTTACCCACAATGATATTATGTACACAGCAGGTAGGATTTGTCCATGTATATGCTTCATTGTGTCTAGAAAACAAAAAATAAAACCAAAACCCAGAAAAATAAGTGAGAAGTATTATTTTGCTTAAAAAGTGCATTTGTCTCACATGCCATTACTCAGAATAACAAATTAGAGTGCTGGAGACAACTCAGCTCTATTGGTGTTAACTCACAGCAAAACAAGTTCACTCTAACCCCCTTATTGTTTCTCAAAAGGATGTAAAAGCTTCAGGAAAGAATTCTACGCTTCCACAAAATGCCAAATAAACTGTTTATAATCATCTGAAGCATTCAAAAGTTTGTTAAAAACATATAGAAAAATAAAAATAGAGGTAGAAAATTAAAATGAAGTTCTATCATTTAGCACTTTCCAAAGGAAGTACTATCCATCTTATCAAAGGGTCCAGTATGTAAATAGGCTCCAATTTTACATTTCCTTTGTTTTTGAAAAAAAAAATCCTTTATATCTTCATACATTTATATTTAGACACGATTTTAATTTTTAATTTACATACAATAAAATTCACTTTTGTTGGTGTACAGCTCTACAAGTTTAATGCAGGTATAGATTTGTATAACCACCACCACAATTAGAATATAGAACAATTCCATCACCCTCCAAAAAATTCACTCATGCTGCCCCTTATCTAACTCGCATGCCATCCCTACTCACTAAAACGACTGATCTGTTCTCTATTGTTAATAGTTTTGCCTTTTCCAGGATGTCATGTAAATGAGATGATATACATGTAACTTTTTGATATTTGCTTCTTCAATTTGTATATGCATTTTAAATTCTATCAGTAATATGTTCTTTCCTATTTCTTAGTAGTATTCCACTGAATGGATATACCACCATTTAACCATTCACTCATTAAAAGGACATCTGGGATGCTTTCAGTTACCAAACATTTGTGTACAGGTTTTTGTGAGAACATAAGCTCTCATTTCTCTAGACCTAGCAATGGAATTGCTGTTATATGGTAAACATATGGTAAACCTTATAAGAAACTGCCAACTATTCTCCAGAGTGGTTCTACCGTTTTATATTCCCAACAATATATGAGATTTCTAGCTGCTCTGCCAACAGTTGGCATTGTCATTTTTAAAAAATTATTTTGATTTTAGCCATTCTAATAGATATGTAGTAGTATCTCGTCGTAATTTTTTGTATTTCTCTAATGACAAATGCTGTTGAGCATCTTTTTTGTGCACTTAACTGTCATCCATATATCTCTTTTGGTGAATCATCTGTTCACATCTTTTGCTCAATTTCTTATTCTGCCGTTTTTTTAGTGTTGAGTTTTGAGAGTTCTTTATATATTCTGTTTAAAAGTCCTTTGTTGGATACATGATTTGCAAATAATTTTTACCCATCTATAGGTTCTCTCTTCATTCTCTGAACAGTACCTTTCACAAAGCATAAGTTTTTCATTTTGATAAAATCTAATTTATGAATTTTGTCTTCTCTGGGTTATGTTTTGGTATTCTATCTCTATAAGATATTTTTACCCAAAAATCATAAAGATTTTTCTGTTTTCTTTTAAAAAATTTATAGTCTGTACATTTTATTTTAGCTTATGATCTATTTTGAATTGTTTCCATGAGGTGTGAGATATTATTTGAGGTTCATTTTTTAACATATGGATGCCCAATTGTTCCCACACCATTTGTGGGAAGGGCTATCCTTCACTGAATTGCTTTCACACCAATCTAGACTCTCTCCTTTGTTCCACTGATGGATGTGTCTATCCTTTTGCCAATACCATAGTGTCTTGATTATAACAGCTTTAGAGTTAAGTTTTAAAATTAAGAAGTGGGAATTTGTCAATTCTGTGCTTATTTTTAAAATGGTTTTGGCTGTTCGACTTCATTTGCCTTCCCATATAAATTTTAGAATCAACTTCTCTATATCTATCAAAAACCATCCTGGGACTTTTATTTTGATTGTGTTAAAATATACTGCTTATAAATCAATTATGTGAGAACTGACATCTTAACTATATTGAGGCTTCCAAATATATTGAGACATAGTACGTCTCTCCATTACTGATATTCTTTGATTTCTTTCATCAGTATTTTGTAGGTTTCAGCATACAGATCCTGTAGTATTTTATCATTTTCATTCTGCTATTGAGCCTATCCTAGATATCGTATTTGTTATTATATTTTTCAGTACCAAAATTTCCTGAAATACTTCAATTTCTTCACTAGAATATCTTTCCATTCATTTTAAGACTGTTTATCCTTATTTCATGAAACATAGTTATAACAGCAGCTTTAAAGTCCTTGATGCAAATTTCAGTATCTGAGTCAACTTGGGGTTAGACTCTATTGATTGTTTTTTCCACTGTGGGTTAAGATTTGCCTGTTTCCTTGTAATGACAGGTTATTTTGGATTATACTCTGAACATCTGAATATTATAAGACTCTGGGTCCTCTTAAAAACTTCTGGAGAATATTGATCATTATTTTGTTTTAGTAGGCAATTATTATAGTTTCAAGCTATAAGTCCTGACCCACTTTCTGTGGCTTCTGATTCTAGGGTGAGTTTAATTTTCAAAGCCTTTTCAGTGCTATTCAGATCCACCCCCCTAAAGCCATCTGGGGATCTGGGTACTGGTCCACACAGTAGTTCAGATCGCAAGGCCTTTAGTGTACCATTTCAGGCCGTTTTAATGTATGAGCATGATGATAAGTTTAAGAATTCATACAGCTTTATGTAATCCCTTTCTTGAGCTTCTCCCTCTCTGTGATTTTCCCCACACTCTCAGGTACCATAGGAGTTTGGCTGGCAATCTAGAGTTTTAGCCTCACTGCTCTGTTTTGTACTTTCCACAACTGGGTCTTTCTCTGGGGCAAAGAGGTGAGAGAAAAACAAGGATTCTCCTTTCATTCTTTGGACCACAGGGGCCCCTTAATCCTGAATCCTCCTCCTCTGGACAAGAAGAAAGACTTTTTCTGTGTTTTAGGTTCTTGCACGGTTGCTGCTGCCACTATCACTACAGGTATATACTCGTGGGCCCTAGACTTTATTTTTGGCAGCAAGGCAAGGAGCAGAAAATAAAAAGGATTTCTCCAATTCCCTATATCCCACAAAGGTATCTTTCCAAGTCCTCTAATTGGAAAGAGAGGGTCCCTCTTGGAACTTTTTATGACTTCCTCCACGGCCCAGTTTTGAGATTTGGGCTGTTCTGACTCTAAGCCAGGAGATATTAGGGACCAAGAAACTCATTGTATATTGGGTTTTCAGGTTTTTATTTCTCTCCCCAATTGACCTATTATTTACTTTTCAGAATCCTTAGACAGTCGCTTTATGTCTTCTATCCAAGTCTTCAGTTGTACTCAGTAAGAAAGACTGGAGAGAATGGGCATTTTAACTATCTTAACTAGAACTGAAGCTGCCTTCGAATTTAAGGCTAACCTTTTTTTAATGGAAAAGAACTTCAAACTTCCCTAATGTCTAAGATGTGCCACACAATTGTTATTTTAATATTTCTCAAAGTGAATTCATTTTGAAAGATGGTTCAACAAAACATTACCATGATATAGAGGAAACTTGTTTCGTGAGAACTGCCATAGAGCAATTAACTCCATTCTGTCTTAAAACAGATCCAAACATGACAGTCAAACATCAAGTTAAACTTTTAAAATCTACCTGTATTGAGTAATGATGGCTACTGCTATGTTTCTCAATTTCTTCTACAGAGAGGTAAATAAGTGACACTTCATAAAATCTCTTTTTTATCTCCAGCTTTTAAACAACAAGATCGAGTCCATGTGCAAATGAATATACAAATGGCTTGATTCCAACTTACTCAAGAAGCTCCAAGGTAATGGTTCCTTTGGGTTCTGCTTCTACACTCTTCCCCCAGAACTTCAGTTTAGGATAGATTGAGCCATGAAAGATGAAATCATTATTTAATCCTTCAGCATGAAATGCACTAATGGGTGGGTGATGGCTGACCTGCTCAGAGATGAGTCTGAAACCAAGGTCATCTCTTAAAAAAAAAAAAATAACAACACTGTAATTAATTCTTATGGAATGTGTACATTACTATCATTTTAGTCAAATGCAATGAAAGCATTAAACAGGTTTAACGAAGTAAACAATTTTTTATCATCCTCATGAAAGAACAACTTAATATATGAGAAATTGTACAAATGCAACTCAAACTACTAAATCCAACGTTGCTATAATTCTAGCTATATGAACATATTAAAATAAAAAACATCCATGTGAATGTGAGTTGTACTAATTGATAATTTCAGCAGCCATGAAAATTTAAAACTATTCCATTGATATTAAGATGAAGTTCAGTGTGTCCACTTTCAAATGTCTAGGGAATAAATGAGATCAAACCTTGCCCAGAGGAGAGGAAAATTCAAAAAAACTGAAGCCAAATGAATTCCCCAAATATGTATAAACAAGAAGCAGGCTACAGCAGGCAAAAGAAACTCCAGATGTGGCTGCATTCATTGCCATGATCCCAACAGTACAAATTTATACTAATATATGTTATATGGTTATTAAAAAAATCTGATCATGTCTTACGGTCTATACCAGAAGAACAATAATTAATCCCATGTAATTAAAAATACTGAAATCCTCCTAATTACTTTTTATCACAGTATATTTTACATATGTTTCAATATTTTTGACATTGTCTCTAAAACAATAAGTAGCATACCAACAAACATCAAAGTGATGAACTTGCTCTAGTTATAAAAAATTAATCTTGATGGTGCTCAAAATATTTTTCTCTTTCATTTGAAAAGCTATACATATCCTCTGGAATAGAGTGAAAGATCTTACCGAACTAATTCATAAGTCTCTCCCAGAAGCGGGTTAAAAGGCTTCCCAGTGCGTTCCCACTGCGAAGCAACAGCAGATACAGCAAATGCAGCTACACACTGTGGGAGAAATCATTTGAAGAAGTTAAAAATAGCCCAGCTTGCTCCTCATTCTTTCAGAAACTGAAATTTTGCTGAAGATAGCAATTTACAAAATTACTTTGAGGAGTTTAATTACTTAGGATTTTTATTATGGCTCTAGCAACTTAATATGCAAGTGTGGATATTCAGAATGAAAATTGCTGAAACTCTTCCTTATAGATTCTTTCATCCCCAACTGTGGTTTTTATAATACTCTAAAAGTGCTACAAATTCTCTAAGTCCGAAATTTCTTTTAATTCATTTAAAACTTCTAAAAATTACATTTATAGAAGAGGAAAAACAGAACTAAAATTGGTGTGAAGCCTAACAAAGCTGAGAAAATTTGATTTAAATGAAAGAACAGAACAGTTCCATTTAGAATGTTCTTGCTTTGTCTAAAGCAGAATAAAGCACCTGCTGAACTCCGCCTCTATCTAATCCACTCATATATATCACATATATATCTTCTCTTCAAAAGAAAATAAAAACATATCATTCCTTGTTATCTTTTGTTTTAACTTATATCAGTGTATATTTACATACTTACGTAAGCAGAAGTGTACATATTTATGTATGTGTGCATTCATTCCTTCTTGAAACACTGGGCAAGTCTGAAAGAAGGTTAAATTTTTTCCCAACATAACACTACTTTGTAAAATGAAAACTCAGAAACAGCTCCCAACATCTGGCTTTGGTTATGAAGCACCTCTGCTTCTCTTGCAATTCTCATTAGTCCTTCCACTACGGTGATTCTCTGACTAAAGGACGGCAGGTGGGAAGGAACACAGAGAACACTCCAAACATGCTAACTATGTTTTAGTAACATTTCCCAACCTCATGTTGGACTTAATACTAATTCTGTGTTAATGTGTTTAGGGTATGGGACTGGCAGGGCGGGAGTGGCAGAGACATCTTAAACCTTTATCAGTGCTTGCTTGACACATACTTGCATCCTTTCCACAGGATCAGAAAATGAACTGGCTTTGTGGATGAGGTATGTATGCTCCATATATTCAGTGAGTCGCTGTAGGAAGCTCAAAGGCTCATTAAATATGACTGGCATCGTAATCTTGGAAAGTTCCTATTTAACAAAATGGAAACAGTTATGACCTAGATACACAACAAACTTATCAGCTGCTATCTTTATATAACATGATCCTGGAAAGGAAGTAACATAAAATAGCAACTCATGAAATTTAATTAATATCAGTTCAGTTTCACAAATCTTTCCAGAGTACCTAACAGTATGGAGTATAGTCTTCTAGGTCTTGAAGGAAATACAAAGATTACCCAGACATTCTCTTTGGCTTCAAGGTACTCACAATCCAGTGGTGAGCACAGATGATGACTATTAGTAAGTCTGCTTTAGACTTTGTAAATGGGTGAACAAAGGTGATGAGGAGCGCGCGCGCATACACATACATACACACACACACACACACACACACACACACACACACACACACACACACAAAATCTTCATAGCGGGCTAAGTATCAACCACATATACCATTTTTGTGGATAATTTTCCAAGAAAAAAATTAATTCTTTTTAACCGACAACACAGATTTTCTGAATACCAATCTACCATAAATTGTGGACTAGTGCATTAGAAGACTAGTATATTTTACAGAATACATTTTAAATTCATCCTCCAGAATGACAGAATCACAGTAGACTTCCAAAAATAATTTAATTATTGGGCAGGAGGGTCTCTGAACTGAATTGCAACCTTTCAACTTTGTTTACCGTATGCAACCAGCAAGCAAAAGCACCATTAAAAAATTCATTAGGTAAAAAACTTAATCTTGGCATTCTCTGAAATAGTCTTATGATCTTCTCAACCTTCTACCTACCATTATTTGCCTTTCCTTTGAGAATCAGGTCTTTCATGAAGCCTGTTGACTAAAGTCAAACAGTCTGGTAAACAAAGTCAAAAATGGTCAGGCATTGCAAGGTACCATCCAGATTGAATGCCACTTGTCTGATGTTTTCCCCCTAAACATCCACAATCTTATCAATCTACACCATTAAAGATAATACAGCTTTCAAAAAACCACAACTGGAGCACATTAACAGTAAAAGCACAGAAACTGAGTTCCACTGTTGGATTTCTCATTTATGAGCTATGGACTAAGACCAAGTTAAACTCTGTACCAGTTTCCTCATCAAAAATATGGCACTTATGTAAAAGCATCATTATAAGGACAAAATTTGTAAAACACATAGACCAGTTCTGCACACAGTGGTAAATGCTATATGTGTTAATTTTTTATAAAAAGTCAATGTATAGACATCCCATGAACTATTTAATCATATATCTTTCAGAATATGGCTATTTAATCATATATTTTTCAAAGTATGGCTTAAAAGCAGATTTTCTAAGTGAAATTACTGAGTTAAAGTTCTATTCATTTATATATTTTTAAAGCTACTACCAAGTTAAATGTCTTCCAGAAAGGCTTTACCAATTTATATACCCATTGCTGCTGCAAGAGAGCCAGATCTTTTACATCAACAAAGAGGCACGACTTCCTAGCTGTTCATTTGGTCATGTTAGCTCTTTCTTCACACAAATATTTAATTGAATACTCATAATGATGGTGGCTAAATCACTTATAATTCTAATATAAAGATAAAAGACAAAAGTATTAAAATAACTATAACAATAAAAAGATAACCTTTAGGTAGACTCACAAAAAAAAAGGACTCAAATTATAAATGACATTATAAATAAAAGTTTTTAACACAAACATAAAGGATCATAAGAGACTACTATGAACAATTATATGCCATCAAATGGGATAACACAGTCATAAAGGAAATGGATAGATACATCAAAACATACAACCTACCAAGACTACATCATGAAGAAGTACAAAATTTGAACAGATCAATTACTACAATAAAGACTGACGCAGTAATCAAGAACTTCCCAATAAAAAAAGTCTAGGACCAGATGGCTTCACTGGTGATTCTGCCAGACATTTAAAGAATTAATACTCATCTTTCTAAAATTCTCCCAAAAAACAGAAGAGGAAAGAACATTTCCAAACTCATTTATGAAGCCAGCATTACCCTGATACCAAAATCAGATAAGAACACAAGAAAATTATAGGCCATTATTCCTGATGAACATAGGTTCAAAACTCAACAAAATATTAGCAAACTGAATTCAACAGTACATTTAGAGGATCATACACCATGGTCAAATAAAATTTATTCCAGAAATGCAAGGATGGTTCAATACCCAAAAATCAATCAATATAATACATCACATTAACAAATAGATAAAAATCATATGATCATCTCAACAGATGCCAAAAATCATTTGACAAAATTCAATATCTCTTCATGATGAAAACTTTTAAGAAACTGGATATACAGAGGGAATGAACCTCAGCATAATATAAGGCATATATAACAAGCCACAGCTAATGTACTCAATGGTGAAAACCTGAAATCTTCCTCTAAGATCAGAAACAAGACAAGGGTGCCCACTCTCACCAGTTTTATTCAACATAGTACTGGAAATTTTAGTCACAGTAATTAGGCAAGAAAAAGAAATAAAATGCATCCAAACTGGAAAGGAAGAATTAAAGTTGTCACTTTTTGCTGATGACATGATATATATGGAAAACCCTAGAGATTCAATCAAAAAAGCTGTTAGAATTAATAATTTGGTAAAGATGCAAGAAACAAAACCAATATGTGAAAATCTATTGCATTTCCATACACTAATAACAAACTACCATAAAGAGAAATAAAATAAAATAATCCTATTTATAACAGCATTAAAAAAACCCAACCTTTTGAATAAATTTACCCAAGGAAGTGAAAGATCTAAACAGTGGAAACAATAGGACATTAAACAGTGGAAACAATAGGACATTAATGTAAGAAACTGCAGAAGATACAACTATATGAAAGATATCTGGATTAGAAACATTAGTATTGTTAAAATATCCATACTACCCAAAGTGATCTACAGATTCAATGCAGTCTCTATCAAAATCTCAATGTCATGTTTCACAAAAATATAAAAAACATCCCTAAAATTGGTATGGAATCACAAAAGACCCTGAATATCCAAATCAATCTTGGGAAAAAAACCAAAGCTAAACACATTTGCCAATTTCAACTATATTACAAAGCTATAGCAATCATAACATTATGGTATTGGCATAAAACCAGACTCACAGATGAATGGAATAAACTAGAGAACACAGAAATAAACCCATAGATATATATGGTCAATTAGTTTTAGACAACAGAACCAAGACTATACAATGGGGAAAGGAGAGTCTCTTCAATAAATGATGTTTAAAAACTGGACAGCCACATGAAAAAGAATAAAACTGTATCTCTATGTTATACCATACACAAAAATGAACTCAAAACAGACTTTAAGATTTTACTATAAGAGTTGAAAACATAAAATGCCTAGAAGAAAACGCAGGGGGTTAGTTTCTTGACATCGGTCTTGCTCATTATTTTTTAGATTTGAGACCAAAAATGAAGGCTAGAAAATAAAAAGTACACTAGTGAGACTATAACAACAACAAAAAAGCATGTGCACAAAAGAGGAAATCATCAAAAATATGAAAAGGCAACCTACTGAATGGGAGAATATATTTGTAAATCATGTATCTGAAAAGAGGTTAATATTCAAAATCCATAAAGAACACATAACAGAAAAACAACCCAATTAAAAAATGGGCAGAGGAACTATCCAAAGACATAGAGAAAGGCATAAAAAGATGTTCAACATCACTAATTATCAGGGAAATGCAAATCAACACCACAATGAGATATCAGCTCACCCCTGTTAAGATAATTATTACATAAAAACAAACAAACAAACACAAAATTAGATAAATGTTGGTAAGGATGTGGAGAAAGGGGAACCCTGTGCACAACTGGTAGAAATGTCAACTGGTACAGCAAGAAGGGTCCTCAAAAAATTAAAAATAGAGCTACCATATGATCCAGCAATCTTACTTTTGGGTATATATCAAAGGAAACGACTACTTCAGAGGAGTATATGTACTCCCATGTTTGCTGCATTATTCACAATAGCCTAGGTAGGGAAACCACTTAAATGTCCATCAACAAATGAATGAATCAAGAAAGTGTACATACACATACACATACACATACACACACACACTCACGCACACACTCAATGGAATATTATTTAGTCTTAAAAAAAATCCTGCCATTTGTGACAACATGGATAAACATAGAGGGCATTATAGTAAGTGAAATAAGCCAGAGAGAAAGACAAATACAGCATGGTATCACTTATATGTGGAACCTACAAAAAGAAGTCTCATAGAGATAAGAGTAGAAAGGTGGTTGCCAGGAGCTGGGGGTAAATAGCACGAAGGTGGTAAAAGGGTACAAATTTTCAGTTATAAGATGAGTAAGGCCTGAAGACCTAATGTATCACATGGTGATTATAGTTAACACTGTATTGTAGAAACGAAATTTTAGAACTTAAATGTTACCCCAAAAAAAGGTAAATATGTGAGGTGATGGATATGAATGTGTTAATTAACTTGGGATGGGGGGAATCCTTTCACAGTGTATACATATATCCAATCATCTTGATGTATACTTTAAATATCTTATGATCTTGTCAATTATACCTCAAAGCAAACAACCAATCAACCAGCCTCATCTATTCTAAAGTAATCTTACAGCATGGAATATGCAAGTAGAAATAAAATTGTTTCAAAATATTTTTTTAGAAAATTTGACTGAGCACATAGTAGGTACCAGGTACTGTTTTAGGCATTAAATTCAAAGCTATAGCTAATCCTGACCTGGAATGCCTGCTCTCTTCCATTAAATCTTTATATCCCACCCACACTTGCAAGGCCCAGTTCAAGTCTCTCAACTATTACAGCGCTCACTGGATCTTACCTCTTCCAAATCCTGGAATACCGGAATCTGTATCTCACAACTTAGCATTTGATTATACATTAGATTATATTACCTGCTATTATGCCATGGGTACTAACCAAATTAACTTTCTAACTATACAGTAATACAATTCCTGAAGGGAGGGATATACCTGCGTTATCCACCTACATCCTCATCACCTCCGGAGAGAGGAGAACATTGCTAGTGCCCCTGCCCCACATGCCCCTATGTATTCCCACTACCCACAGAGTTTATTCTGATTTGAGCATTTATTATAATGCACTGCATCTTCCTACCTCCCTTAGTGCAATACAAGCTCCTTGAAGTCAAAACCCTCTTGTTTAATGATTCATAATAGTTCACATGGCAAAATAAAAAAAAAGGTTATAAAGCAACATATTCAGAATTGTAATTTTATAAAATGCTTTATAGATATAAATGAATATTAGAAGGTCATAGCACAAAGACATTAACAGTTGTTGTCTCTAGGAGTTGGCAGTATATGTAATCTTAATGATCTTCTTTATGTTTTTCTGTATTTTCCAAATTTCTTTAAATGATATCTATTGATCTTCCAATCAGAGGTAAAACAGATATTATTTCGAAACCTAACACTTTCAGGCTGGCACAAGGAAAGGATGAGAAAGCTAAATAACCTTGCACCACAGAAACGGGACCTCTTTATAACATACACACTTATATCACATTAATCAGAAAACATACGAGAAAAAGGAAAGTATAAGTGGTATAATGGAAAAAGCAGAGCAACAAAATACACTCAGGCTAGTCCAGACCTAAGTTCTACAGATAGTAAAATATTGTGGTTAAAATAATGAGTTTTGAACAGAAAACAGAATGATGGTTGCCAGGGGCGAGGGGAATGGGCAGGTAAATGTTTAACAGGTACAGAGTATAAGTTTTGCAGGATGAAAAGAATTTTGTGTGTGGATGGTGGTGATGGCAGCACTCAATGCCACTGAACTGTACATTTAAAAATGGGTAAGATAGTAAATTTTGTCATATGAATTTCACCCCAAGTTTTGATTTAAAAAAAAAAAAAAAGGAATGGGCTCTGAGATCAAAGGTCCCTCACTATTTGCTTGTGTGGTCATGAGTAAGTCTCTTGCCTCTCCCTAAAGTGGGGATTTCATTATGTACCTCATAGGGCCTGTGAAGATTAGATTAATGAATTCACATAAAACATTTAGAATATAAAGTGCCAGGCATACATTAAGTGAGCAATAAATGTTAACTATCATCACCATTATTAATAGCAATGCATGCAAGAGTGCCAAGTTCTCCATGATTGCACAGAGTCAGAAGTTTCAAAGGTTGGGCTACTTCACCCTGTTGCCTGGGCAGCTCAGCTATAAAGAAACTACTTAGATGACAGCATGGCTTTCTGCGTTCTGACCTTGAAGGGTGAGGGATTGAGAGAAAGGACATCTGTTTCTCCTGGAGCCCTAGCCAGAAGGGATCGCTGCAGGCCCTACTGGCAGGTTCTCAAGGCTAGTTGGCTGGCTGGCTGTCCTATGCAACCAACAAGACCATAGTTTTCGCTGCAGTGGTGACACGAGCCTATCCCTTTAGTGTATGATACAAACTCTGCTATTTCTGGCACAGCTCCTTTCTTATATTTTGCATTTCACTTTATTGTGCACAATAGCAGAGTGAGGTTTATTTTAAAGGAATTAATTGAATGAGGAACTTAATCCATAAGTTTGATTCTGGGTCTGTTTTTCATAAAAAACATTATAAGGACTATACAATGCTCACTGAAGAAATGAGAGATGTGCTGGAGTTGACATAGCATTTTAGCCCTTCCCTAACTATGGTCTGGGGACTTAATATTTCAACTCTATACGTCTCTTACATTGCTATTTCTTCACATATATCTCCCTGGAAAAACATAAGTAGAATGGGATAGGAAAATGTCTACTGGCCATTGGCTGCTCAACACCAGTGGGCTAGATATTGTAAGACTTAGCAAAGCAGTCAAGGATGCAGTATAAACTCTGGAGACCGAGGCATGAAGAACATGGTTTTATTATCAGTTTAATGGGTATATTATTTTTTAGACATCTGAAAAGCTACTAAAATTCTAATAGTAGCTTTAGGTTCTTTAAATTCAATTTTAAAATTTACAGTAATTTAAACACTTTCCTACTTAGAATGTAGGATCCAGACTGCCATACAAACAACCTCAACCTCTCAGAAGAGTATTACACACTATTTTAAAATATAGCAATGGACCGGCAATTTTATTGCTTTGTTAGTCTAATTATTTGTAATAATCTTACATTTAATTATTAAAATCTACAGCTCCCAGATATGTAATAAAAAACTTGATACCAAATATATTTTGTTCCCTCTTGAAAATGTAGACACACCATTTTTACTTCCAATACAATGAAGTTTGGTATTGAGTTCTCTAGATATTGTATATAACTAATTAGTATTGTGTATATTTCAGTAATAGGAAAAGTAACAATGCACATTATGAAGGTCAAGTTTCAGGAAGAAACATTAGTTAGAATACTTTTATCACTGAGAGCTTTAGTCAGCTGGAAAATTAAATATTTATGCCAGGCAATTCTACCTTGTGACCCAGCTAAAAACAAAGTTTAAATTTATCCATGCAAATTAATAGCAACTAATGATGAAACTGAAGAAACTCTTAATTGCAACTGCTCATCAGCTGATAAAATGAGAAGACAAAAAAAAAAAAAAAAAAGAGAGAAGGCTGCTTTATTACTTGAGCACTTATATAAACAACCTGAAGGCAAGGCCAAATTTGATCTCGACAGAAATGGGAAATGTTTCATAATGTAAATTCTAACACTACACTGCCCAAATGTGTGAATATTTAAGACCTGGGTTGGAGACAGAAACTCAACTTAGGGCTTAGGCTAGGTCTGTCCACTCTGCGGCCAGCCTGCAGACAGGGTCCCCACTCAGGTGTGTGAGCCAAGCACTAAGTGGGCTTCTGGGCTCTTCACCAATGGTGGAGCACTGACAGTTATCTTGGCTCTATTCTTGGATATGCCTTCTGGAGGATGAAGCAGGCAATGAATCCTTTCTCCACAGCATCTCTATCTCCCACAGCTTCAAGGACATAAAGTCACACTTCTTACATCTAAGGGCCTTACAAGGTCAACAGTCTTTGTCATCTTCTGTTGCTCTCCACAAGATGCCTTCTGTAAACTAGTTTACGTTTATCAGAGGTTCTTGCCAGCCCAGAGGGAACACAACAGGGGTATGAGTGGAAGACACACACTAACAAATAAAAGAACTATGGAGCAGGAAAACGGTGTTTTGTTTGTGTGTGAACAGAACTATGCTATGGGCACCCTGGTGCAACCAGTGGCCAAAACAGGGAGGAAAGACAAGAAAAGCTATGAGCAAAAAGATATTCCTTTCTTATTTTTCCTGTCTAGTAGCTGAGTATTTTCAGAGCTGGGAGGCAGTGGCAGCCCACTTGCTGGAGGAATCTACCCGAAGGCTGGCCACCCGCTAGCTGGGAATGTGGAAGCGCAATCAAAGCACTGGCTGGAAGCTGAGCGCCTTCACAATGTATTCATTCAAAGGACATAAAGACCATTTGGCAGATTCCTGGGAAGAGATGCTTTAAGGGAACCAATGTCCAGGTGCTCAGCCTCCATACGTGCCCTTACCTAAGAACCTGTTGGATGCAAGAATGCACTTGAACTGGAGATGTCATGCTGTTCCTCTTTTCTCCCTTCTCCTTTTACAATCACCTTTCTGCTACTTAAAAAAAAAGAAAAAAAGACGTACCTTGTACCATCCTGAATCATAGTATAATATTCTTAAATGTAAATTCTTTACTGAACAAAGGTAGGTTTAGAAAAACAGTACTGGCATCAGTGGAGTCTCTTTTAATCAAGGCATTATTAGTCTGTATGAGGGCTCCATAACTTCCATTATTTCAGTTAAGGGAAAGACTTGACATTATAAACAGGGTCTTCCAGCCACTTCTCCCACATTTGGATACTCTAATTTCAAGTCATTGTGGAGTGACGCACGTGGCAGAGATGCTAGATTTTGTTTAACTACCTTTGCTTCTTCTGTCCCCCATCTCTCAAACAGTATTTATAATATACCAAAATTGAAAAAGCTCCAAATCTTATCTAGATCTTTACAATCTTACATTTAGAATTCAGGAATGGGGAAGCTGTCAGTGACATATGCTAACATGTTTATCTGAATCCAAAAATACCATCACACTCTCAATGGTCAGTTGGCCTGGGACATGTCTGGTCCTCTGCTTATGTGGCAGGCATTCTACATCAAGTGAGTTAAATCTGAATTTTGAAGGAAAAAATTTTAAAGCTCCATGATAAGATAAAAGCATTTCATTGAAAATTATTTTGACAAAGATGTGTTTCAGTGAAAAATATTCCAATTTTCTTAACACTGTAAAGTATACCTGAGTAAGAGCAAACAGTTAATGAACCCATAGTTAAGAGTCCTGATAAAGTCTTTCTAGTTCATTTCCTAGAGACCAAGATATCTGTAACTCCAATGAAAGGTAACAAGACTTTTTACAAGTTAGGGTTTTCCAAATTTTTGTTTTCAATAACAATGAAGAAAGTTCTCATTGAGTTGTCAGCTTATGGATCCTTGTAAAAAATTATTTTTGATAATACATTATTTGATTTTTAGAATATAGCTGAGAAAAGGTCAAAGAACTGAATGATTTTGCTAGATAAAAACACAGAACTCCTACTTGCATCTGTCCATTAATATGAGCAGGGTTTCTCAATCCTTGATGCTATTAAAAAATAAGAACACAACTGAAAATCCTGTCTCATTCTAGTAATAGATGATATTCATTCTCAGATATCTAAACTCAATTGAAAAAAATCAATATTACAAATAACATTTCAATTGTTTTATAAATTTTGTAATGTTTGTTATTTGATTACTTATATTCTAATATTTGTTAGAATAACGATGCAAAAAATGTTTTAGTACTAAAGTCTTATGGTCACAGGCTATAACTTTGGGTGGTGAACACACAATGCAATATATATATATGACATACTGTTGAATTGTACACTTGAAAGTTATTGGGATTTTGTTGACTGTTACCCTAATATTTTTAATAAAAAAGTATAATAGAATAATCATAAAAACTTTCAAAGGTAAAAATTAAGGTAGGATAATAGTCTATAGGAAATACGGAATGGAAATATATGTTAAAGGAACAAATGGAACTATAAACTTTTCAACTCGTAAAGAACTACTTGTTCTTAAATTTGAATTTCTATGATATTTGGTTCCACTAGAAACCTTTAAAAAAAGTGATATAACATTTTCACTTTAAAAAGTCGGTATTTATATCAGAACTCTGCATCTCTCATAATAATTCACTTCTAAGATTTTATAACTCTAAGATATTTAGCCAAAACAGGGTCAGCACCTGCATGGCCCTGGGCACATGTGCCTACTCAAATTCTGCACCTAGATGCCTTGCTCGTCTCACCCTGGTGCTGGCCCTGGTTTCCAAAGTCACAAAGACCCAACCTCTGGGTGAATCCTGCTGAGACATCCCAAAGGGATGGGACTGATGTGGAGAAAGAAAACAGGGGAAATATAGGTCAAGGGGATTATGAAATTAGAGTCCTTTGACAAAAAGCAACAGCAGTAAGGAAGTAGGAAACAAAGGTTTCAAAGCACTAATCAGTATCAATATTAATTCTGAGCTGGGAATCTGTTTGGTAAAAGCTTCAAACATAGAGATTAGGATTGAATTCCAGTTATGTAAAGTATTCATTTCTTGTAATATAATCCAAGATCTGGTAACATAATTCTGCCCCAAACAGACTGAGAGAAAAAAGGAAGGCTGTCATTAGTTTTGGAAGTCTATGTCTCCGTATTCTTTTTAGAAAAAGGCAAAGCAAATGTGCATGTTTGTGGAAGTAGAGGATGGAGGCCAAGTGAACCTGGCTGGAGAAAGTGCTGCACAGCACTGAGGTCCAAGATGACAAATGCCTGGAGAAGATACTCTGACTTTCCTTCCTAATAGAAGATAAAACTATACTTAGACCATACCTGGCAGATTAGCACCCATCATGAATTATTAAAAGTCATGTATTTTGAATAATGATATTACACCATCAAACTATATCATCATAAAGCAGAGGTATTAATTGTAAAGAGAAGTTGGGACCAGGCCCCAGTTCAGTTAGAATTGTGCGATTTTTCACCTGTAGAATGTGCATGCTTTCTACTCTGATCTGGCATGTTCCTCATGCTGACAGAGACATCATGAAAAGCTATGGTTCAATATTCAATTCCCTCCATTACTTTTAAGACTTCTTACGAAATTAAAAAGCTAGGAATATGAAGCTAAAGGAAGAGCTAGCTGAAATGCACATACCACTTCTGTAACTAAGACTTACCCACGTGGAAAGGACCCAAAGTGAAGCGTTTGGAACACTAATCCTAATAGAAAGGACAATGGGTGTGTGTACAAGTGGGGGTGGAGTGTGTGTGGGGGTTTAAAAACACTTTCACTTTGAATTTAAGTGCAATTAAAACTATAGATACTATTATTTTTTGAAGTTTTCACCTATTTTCTTTCGGGGGAGGGAGGCAGATATTGGAGGGGTTGATACCAAAATTACTTATAAAACTTACTCTAATCTGCATTTCAAAATACTCTACTTTAAATCTCTGTTGTCCAGTACTTATACCTTGTGATTGTTTCCGCTGCCTGTGAGACAGGATCCTACAACAGACAGTACCCATAGAACAACACTTCCAAATACTATATGATTTCCTTTCAACACACATAACACTCTTCTAGAATGCTGGATTCTTTAAAAACCTCAGCAGAGAACACTTTCCAAAAATATTATTTCCCTTGCAGCTCCTTCTCTGATTTTATTCCATCAGTTCTATAGATTCCATGGGGCCCTCACAACCTAAATAGCTCTGCTTTTATTAGCTTTATTTTATTTATGACTCAGCACAGTACTTATTTGCACAAATAGTTCTGTACCTAAAAATAAAAGTAAAAGCAACCCTCTAAAGAAACAGTGTCTTTCAAATTATGAAAGGTATGACCCAACATAACATTATTTCCCATCTTTTAAAAGAATAGTTAATCTCCATTTGGACAGAATGCTTATTTAGACAACCTAGACAGACTGTTGGTCACTAGTGTCAATGAATTCATGATACCACCACTTAATCTGATGCCCAGTGAGATAAGAGATAGGAGGAGACAGATTCAAGCAAGTACTTCCCACAGTGGCCAAAAAGACTAAACCACATCTGAAGTTTTCTCACAAACTTTGTTGACAAAACAGCCCTAGACCGCTGTGGTACTAATTCTACAGTAACTGTGGGTTTCATTCATTAGCAGGTTGTGAAACCAAAGTTGAAATCGCCTTAATTTAACATAACAAAAAATATTTGCTGTAACGATGAGTATTCTTTTGTGAAACTGGTCTTAATTCAAGTACACATACAAATTTGCATCCTAGATCACCATTGTATGTTTAGTAAAAGTTTGAATATTGACTCTGTAGGATATAAATATTAATTTTTTTGTCCTGAAAATTTCAGTTCCAAAGAGACTAAAATGTATAATTAACATCTTATTTAACACATATACATTTAATTTGTCCTGATGAATCTTAATAGAAATAGGATGAGAGCCCCACGTCTTCTAATTCTGTTATAATTAGCTATTAATAATAATATTGAGCATTCTGCTAAACCAGGGACTACCCTATACATTTTACATAAATTATCTTATTAATCCCTCAATATACCTTTAATATACAAATTATTCTCCTAATTTTACACAGGAAGAAACACCACTCAGGGACAGACAGCATGGTCTCATGGACAGGAAGTGGCAGGACTGGGATAAATTCCACATCATCCAGCTACAAAGCTTAGTTGAATTATTCTCCATACAGAAAAAATAGAAAATATTTATTTAAAATGAATGTTTCTGAGATTAGCTCTTTGGAAATTATATTTAGGTAAGTCTCACATGACATTACCCCAAACAGGGAACAGGGATTAGAAAAATGCCAAAGTGGGCACATTACCAGTTGAAAAGATTTCAAGCACCAGAGTGAAAAATATATACAAAGTGTCTATACTTATCAGTGCAGTAAAGCTCTTGGAGTACCCCCAGGTTGCACACTAGATTGCAAAATTTACAAAGGTAACAAGCATCCAGGCAGATTCTTTAGCAGCTTGAAACTGACATGCTTTTAAATTTTCATCATTCTAGTGGGTCAAAGGTCATGCTAGAAGAATTAAGACGACTTTACTCAGAATTCTAGCTTGACTGACACCAGGGTGAAGATGTGGATGACTATTTTCAAGGGAATCCAAGTATTTATATAATAAATTTTGCCATCTGCTGCCCCCTCCCCCCAAATTCAGATCCACTTGCACAGCTAACTAAGCAGAGACATGTTCCGAATATCTAATATCCACGATTACAAATTCAAACTGCAAAAACCTTCTCTATGCATAGAAATCTAAGTGAAATTAAATTCTACACTCTGGGGAGTCCATTCTTTCTGAGAGAATTCCTGGATAATTCTATGGGAAAATACAAATGTGGTATGACAAGAAGATCACTTTATTTTCCTATTTCCTTACAATGAAAAGTCACATTAAAGCCATTCTATCAGGAAAACTTAAGATTTTTCCCAATTTCTAATTCTCAATGTTTCCATAAACATTGCTGTGCACCAATTTTATGCCAACATTAAGATTCCCTTCCAAAGGATACATGATGAAACACATATCTGCTTAATGTTATATTATAGAGTTATATTACAGAATTAATAATTTACCATTCCGATACATTTTCTCAGGATGCTCCAGATACTGAAGTCATTTCTGGAAAACATAGGGGAGGGCAAGCTTGTTCTGAAAATAAAAGAAAAAGAAAAAGAAAAAAAGAAAGAAGTAATTTTAATGCCATTGACATTGGGAAGAAAAAGTTATTGTCATTAATATGAGAACATATTATGCATATACCCTAAAAACGTGTGTCACAGACAAGGTACAACAGGGTCAATCTGGGGATGATCCTGCTCACTGCAGTTCTGGGTTCTAATCTTTTTAACAGCACACCAACCAGCCCTATGTTCTCGGCAGTATTATTTGAATTCTTCCAGATCTGTCTGGTTGGTGTCTAGCTGTTTGGACCACCTTGGAAGGATGCTGTCATTTCATGTGCTGGCATGTTTGACCCTGTTGTTTGAGTCAAGACACACTTGTCACGTTCTGATACTTAATAAATTATTTTACTATAGTTGCTAAATTATGTAAACAAAATGCCACCCCAGAGCTTAGTTTAAGGTATTTTAAGAAATTAAATAGAAAAATGAAAAACTATGAAAGTTCAAGTAAAATTTAGGCCCTGCATCACATACATTATGACTTTCCCAAAGACACTGAGACTGAACAAAATGTAGTGACTCTGGATAAACTGGAAAAGCCCTTACAAATTAGCTCTACAGCAGTGGCATTCTCGAAGCCTCTGAGCAGTTTTGGGAGTAGCCAGAAGGAGGGTAGCTGTCAGAGGTAGAGAGGGTCTACGGTGTTAATGAGCAGCACATCTAAGCTCAGGTGTCCTGAGGCCAGGTGGCCTGCAGGAAGCCAACCCACTTCCACAGACCACAAAAGCAGTGTGACCAGGGGGAAGTGTAAGAGGTGCCCAGGTCAATTTTCTAAAACTGTTATAATAACGCATTCTCTTCTGTTACCTTAGATTATGGCCAAGAATGCTGGTTTTCTAGCTGCCATTTGAAATATACTCATGAAACTAAAATAAAGAAAATATTTAAAAAGTTATCTTCTAAAGAACTTCTATAAACTAAATCAATTAATTTGAGTTATAGAAGTTAATAAAGTTTTAAGATTTTAAATTAGTAATATTTTAAAATCATTTTTGATAAAATTCTTCTGATTGCTTTTTCTTTTTTAGGAGCACACATTGCTCATTTGGCAGATCTATCGTCTAACCAATCTGCTGGTTAAGTGGCCACAGATGGTATTTAAATCACATTCTACCCAATCCAACACTATCAATCTCTGTGACATGACAATGGAACCAACGGATGAAATCCCTGCTGTTATCTAACATTTGCATGTATGATACGGTTTTAAAAACATATATAAACTAAATGTTTCATCTCCTGTGTATGAAAAAGACAGAAGTATAACATATACCTAGGAAGTTATGAGCCTAAATAAGCTTTGTGAAGACTGAATAAGGAGCTGTAATTCTCCCCAACGAATGCTTACATCAAATATATTTGTTACTATTCTGATTAAAGGCAAGAACATCAGAAGGGCAAGAAAAGTAAGAAATATTTGGGAAGTAAAAAAAAAGGAGACATCCAATCTTTATTTTTATACTCAATTTAGAAATTGTCACAGGATTGCCAGCCAAGAATCCCACCCAGGAATATCCGATACTAATTTTTATGCACATAACTCTTTGTGATGTTTTATGAAAATGTGGTAATCATTCAGTTATGAGGAGGCCAGGTCATCTGCAACATCATCTATTCTAAACACGATCAGAAGGCAGAGGTGAAAGGGATTGTGGAAGGTAAAGAAACATGGCAAAGCCCACACTATTTTCTTGTGACACAAGAGCCAAACTCAAACCCTCGCTCAAACTACATTGTGTGGAATAAAATGATCAGAAGCGGCAAGACAAATGATGGCCTAGAGGACAAGTACACAATGCAGAAATCAAGACACAGTCAATTATCTAGGGTTGCTGACTGCAATCTAAGTCAACAGCAGGATGAGGCTGCCAAAGAGGTAGGTGCAACAAAGAGCAGCTCTGCAGCCGTTAGAGCAGAACTAGGATTCAGATTCACAGGCCACTTTAAAAAGGAACCTTAACTCTCTGACTCAGGAGGACTTATCAGAGGTTAGGCAAAGTCTGGAAAGCAACTCAAGCAATGGCTGAAGGAAATGTGTAGTCATAAGAAACAAGAGAAACTATACATCTGGAGAACAGTGGGCATAAAAGAGGTTTTGGGGTAATAGAGGGCAGGGCAGGGGGTGTATGGGTAATAACATTCCCATAACCCCGCTCACCACTCCCAGCAGCTGCATTCCTCACACGCCTGCACCTTCTTCGTTTTCCTCCACAGCACTAATCGGTATGTGACCTGCCATAGGGTCTCCTGAGCACTTGCTGATGGTGCACCATGAATGGTACTCAAGCTCCCTGAGAACTCATGTTGCATGCATTGCTGTGTTCCTGTTGCTTAGAACAGTGCCTAACACAAAGAAAGAGTTTAAGTATTTGTTGAATAAACTTTGGAATTTATAAGGTCTCTGAGTACATGTTACCTCTTTCGTAAAGAATTTGGTTTAATCTGTGCTACTCAAGGGATTAGGATTAGACCACTGATGGAAGTTAACAAAGAACCCTGTCTTATAATTAATTCCAAAAATGGGAGAAAAAAGATTCTTATTAAGGAATGGTTTCAAACAGAGACTGGAGGATCCCTTTCAGTCACCATCCCTAAAGGCACTCTTGCACTGGCTGGAAAGTTGGTCTAGATCAGGAAGGGCCAGGGATCTTGCTAAGCATCCTACAGAAAAACAAGACAGGCCTCCACAACAAAGAATTGTACAGCCCCAAGTGTCAGTGGTGCCAAAGGTGAAAAACCTGCCATAAACATACAATAAGGGCTTCACAGATAATCTTCAATTTTATAGTGGCTATATTTTTAAAAAGTACAAAGAAAAAAAAAGGGGGGAAATAAATTTAATTCAAATATGAATATTCAAAATATTAGCATGAACATGTAATCAATATAAAAATATTAATAAGGTACTTCAGATTTCTTTTCCCATACTGTCTTCAAAACCTAGCATGTATTTCACACTTAGAGCACATCTCAGTTTAGCTACTATGATTTCAACAAAGTGAAATTAATCTTATCAAAACACTAAAGTTACAGTCATTGGAAAAATATCTTATTCTAGTTTATTTTCACAAATTAAACTTAATAATAATTAAAATTAAATAAGACTAAAAATTCAGTTTCGCAGTCACACTAACCATATTTCAAGTGCTCAAACACCACAGGGCTAGTGGCTACTATTGGACATATGGATTCTCGTGATTACTTCTGAAAACAAGATCAGAACTGTTCTAAGACTGTAAGGGAAGAAGACTCAAATATAGGAGTCTACAGTCCATGAGACAAACCTGTCTTTAATCTAATCATCGAGAAAATGCTAGGCTTTCTGCAGTATTATTTAAAAGCAAAGGGAATTAAAAAATAATTTGTACTGAAAAAGATACATTTCTGTACTTAAAAATTTTACTCCCTATACCAGGTCGAAAAAATCTGTACTGACACTGGACAAAGAAGGTGTTACTCCAGGCAGAAATAAGAACGGAGAGCAGCAATCAGAAATTTCAGCCTGAAATCAAAGACAAATTATTCTCTTCCCTTAGAGTTTATCTGAGAGTCATTATCTTGAATTCTATGCTTCCTTTTTTCTCCACTCAGAGAAAAAAACACCCTGTACCAGGGACTGAGAGCAATACGTCCTGGTTCTATTTTCAACCATACAGATGACATTATGGCTATCTACATAAAAACAAAGTAACTGGGGTTTTTTAATGAAAAGCCCCATCATGGGCGTATTTTCTTTGTGATACATACAAATGGCTCCACTTGTTATCCCATCATTATTCCTGCCCCACAGTGCTGTAGACAGACCCTAAACTGAACCAAATTAATTTATGAAGTGTGACTAACAAACGCTGGACCAGAATCCTCTTTATTCTGAGAAAAGTTGTACAAGTTCAGGAGATCTTATCCCCACAAATCTTTAAGATGTTTTTGGGTGGCAGAAACTATATGAAAAACGCATCCTGACAGAGCCTTGAATCCCCGTGAACTGCAGGTCCCCTCGATCCACCTGCTGGATATCGGGCCCTTGCCTTCCCATTCCATGGATTACAAGGTCAAACACAGAACTGTCTGCTTATGAAACTCTTTGAAAAAAGAGAAGATAAAGATTATTAAATAAAGGGAGGCTAATTAAGCTTCAGCTGAAATTAAGCTACTAGGGGTTTCATGCTTTTCAGGTCTGCTTCTTAATTTTCATGAAGCAACATGAGCTTTTCTGGGTCTTGTATACGAGCATGAATGTAACCTACTGACATACCATAATACTTGGGTGGGGGGTCTTTTTCACAGAGAATAAAGAAGAACCATGGGATGGGAACCAGGGCCACAGCAGACGTTCTCGCAATAGCCCATCTGCACAACCTGGGCAAACCTCCAAGGCCAGCTACATGGCTGTACGAGTCACCTTATTTGGCATCTCTATTTGTACTAAGAAAACAAATGCCTGAGACAATTGGTCTTTCAGAAACAAGGTTTCACTTTAACTGTATATAAGTTTTAAAGAATTTTTCAAATTCTGTTATTTTTATCAAGTACAACATATTAAACATTCATAGTCATTGATGATATCATTTGTCCACTGACTTAGCTTCTCAATTTGTAAGAACTCTTTTATATTACAAATATTTTATTCACCATCTACATTGCAGATAACTTTTTCCAAGTCTAATATTGGTCTTTTGATTCTATTTATAGTATAACTAGCCAAATCAAATCTATTTACCTGGAAAGACTATCCACATTAGGGTCAAAATCTATATGTGAAACTTTAAAAATCAATTCTTTCAGTATTTCCCCTATGGACAAAATAAAAACAATTCGTTGTTCTATTAAGAGTCACTTCAGAAAAACATAAAGCTTTTCTTGTCATAAAGTTTTCTAATCTCATTCTTAAATTTTTAGAAATTCAAATTCCATATCAAAACCAAGACAACGTACAACAAAAATAATCTCAAGAATTTACCACATGAAAGCAAGCATAATTAAATGGGAAAAAAGGATATGGTTCATTTTTCAAATTATAAAATAATATATTATATAACAAATGAAACACTCCACAGATAAAGAACTCAAGAGTCATCTATTCCCATTTCCCATACCAGCATAAGAGCCTGGAGTGCTCCCTCCCATACTTTTCTCCCTGCATAGGCATATACAAGCATATTTTTAAATTAAAATTTTATTCTACTGTTCACACTGTCCAATCACAATAATATACCAAGGACATTCAAGTTGACAGATTTAAGTATATCTATCTTTTCAATATCTGTATGCATAGGTGCCTATGCACATGCATGTAGCATATCATGTATGCTGGTTTTATTTTTTATGCAGTCTTTCTTCCTGCCTCTTCTTTTCACTTTCCAACCCACTTCCTCATCTCTGTCATCACTGTGCCATACTGTAACCCACATTAAAAAAGTATTTTTCTATACCTTTTCACATTTTCTCAGTCACAAATAGAACATGCCCATACTGGGTCAAAAAGTATCTCCAGTTTGCATTCCATGGATGTTGCCAGATTGCTTTCTGAAAGGTTTTTAACATTTTTACATTTTACCAACAATCTAAGACAGCACTTTTTCTCACAGTCCTACCAGCAGCAACTATGTCGAGTTATTCTTCTGCAAGTTCCATCAGTCTGACTACTAGAAAGTGGTATCACATTGCTATTTTGTTTTTCTTTGACTACGAGTGAATTAGAACATCTTTTCCTATGTTTAATGGCCATTTGGGTTTATACATTTATAAACTGTCATATCATTTATAATCACTAGACTTTTTCTGTCATTTTGTAAGAATTTGTTGCATATAACAGATATTAATCATTTGTCTTTTTTACATGTGTATTTTTATATTTTTTATTATTAAATTTATTGGGATGACATTTGTTAATAAAATTATACAGGTTTAAAGTATACAATTCAATAATATGTCATATATATACTGCATTGAGTGATTACCAATGAAAGTTAAAGTTCCTTCAGTCTTTTATTAATCTTTTATTTAGGCTGCCATCAAATCCTTTAAGTGATCAAAATATACATGTCTATCTCAAGACCCTATCTCTACACAAAAACAGCTAGAAACCTCTAAGGCATTTGTCCTTGCTTGTTCATTGTGGACCACTTGTGACTACTGCTTAAGATTCTCATGCCCTCTGGCCTCTATGCCTATCACAATGGGGCCTGTGAAGTCACCCAGTTCTCTTTCTTACAAGACAGAGGAGCTCTCTCCAACATTTCTCTTATTCGGGCTTCCAGGAATCTTAGTTTCATTCCAGCTTCTATTTTCTTTAAAAAGACCCTTGATCATTGATACGTATGCTTCAGGGAAGACAGGAAAAATTGTTTTTTAAAAGCAACATTTTCACAAATGCTGTGACATCACAATATCACCTAGCTAACTTTAAATGAATTCTACCAAGATAAAGTGTTTGAATACTAATAGCTAATATTTATTGTTTATTCCATTTCAGACCCTGTGCTTGTCCGTGGTAACAAATGTAATGAGTGGTAGAACTGGGATCCTTGTACTTCAGATCCCGAGCTCCTGGGTTTCAGGGTTCTGATGGCCACTTTGTATAAACTTGAACAAACCCAATTATTCCAAGCTTCAGTGTTTCTACTTAGAGAATGACAATACTATTTTATATGGTCATGGTGAGGTTCCAATGAGACAATGCATATAGAATAGAGTGTTTTTAATCGTTGGGACCTACTCATTGGTGGTTTGTAAACTCAATTTAATGGTTCATATAACCAGTACATTAAAAAAATTAAATACATATAGCAAAGATAGGTATTGCAAATGAAAATTTTGTTCCAATAAAACTCACACACTCCTATATGTTGCGTACTTCATGATCAAATATAAAGTATATAGTTTTTTACTATGCAATTTCTGCTCAGTGCCTGGCAGGTAGAAACTCTTGACATAAAGTGGATATTGATGTTATTTCTAATTATTTCAGGGAAAAAAGTCACTTTTTTGAGTTGTTAAAGATTTGAAATTATATTACTTTCTGGAGGAACACTTTACTAGCTTCGAAAAAACAATCCAGAAAAACGGATGCTTATTAAACAATATTCATAACTATACAAAGGTTTGCACAAAGAAATAGGTAAGAACTACCTCTATTACCCTAGAGACAAGCAGTGAAATGATTCAAGATTTGTGCTATTTCTACCTGGTAAGGTATTACACAGGAGGATGAACAGTTTAGCCAATGGTCTCACTTGTGATCAGACACCAGTAAAACCTGAGGTTATTTCTGGAACTTTGGACCCTGGCCTCAGAACCCCGGATTAGGAGGTGGGGAAATCTTAAACAAAGGTTCTTTAAACAGACTATAGTTAAGGCAGAATGAAGCAACTGGGGAGGAGCTCCCACTGGGTAAAGTCCCTTTCTTGTCTTGTGCTAGTATTCTTTGTTTTAATGTCATATGATCTAGGTGAAAGTGCTAGAAGAATTCTGTCCAAATAACATTTTTCATTTCGTTGAAATGATGAAAGGGAATACATTAACAAATCCCAAATTTAATTGTATTGTGCTTTAAACATTCCACAGACATTATTAAAGAGAATTAAAACAAACAAGGGTACTTCCTTTCACCAATTACATCCTTGGGGAAGACTTTAAGCATGGCTCCTCTACTCAGGCACCTCCAGGGGAAGGAACGAGCTCAAATTCAAATATGCTGTCACCAACGAGATTTTAAAAGCAACTCCAATGTTTGGATTTTAAACACTGAGGTTGGCAAGTAATTTCACAATTTTTTTATTTTCCCTATCTTCATCCTCTCTGTTATTTTGGTACACAACTGCCACTCACTAGACTATACATAATTCTTCCTGAAGTTAGAGATTATTTCTGTTCTCCCCTGCATGTAGCAGGTGCTCAATGTTTTAAAATAAATGGTTTTATCTAATGTCTCAAGTTAAAATGAGCCAAAGAGAGAAAAACAGTGAAAAAAGAGATGGATATGTAGCAAGTGAGGTATGAAGAACACAAATAGTCAAATTTTCTGTCTCTAAGTCATTCTTAAGAAAACATTTTCAAAAGCATATTTCTTAACACAGATTTTTCATTTGCACTTCATAATTAAATATTTGTTCATGTTATTAAATATCCTGAAGGGACCATAATTTTAAGTAGCAAAATATTTATTTGGCTATTTCAAAAATCAAAAACAACCTAATTTTAACCTCTGGTTCAAGATCAAAAGAATGAATTCAAATCTAAGAAAATAATTTCATAGAGAATCAGACTTCAAATACATCTAGAACCGTAATACTGAAATTGGTATGTGTACATGTATTTTATACTTACATGTATATATCTATTTGCAGTTATTCAATACGTATCGCCATCACCTCTTACCTATCAGGAAGAATTCTTCCCCTCCTCCTCAAATCCATTCTCCCAATTTAAATATAATCCTAATGAACATGTACTGTATTTGAATCTTTAATTTCAATTATATTACTTATGTTTAATAAACACACTGAAATAGTCTTACAAATTAGGAAGGCATTAGAAAAAACTATAAAATGAAATTACATTAAAAATTGAAGACTAGATTTTAAAATGATGTTACAAGAATTATTACAGTAAAAAGACATTTAATTTTCACAAATTTTGTATAATCTTACATGAAACAACCTTAACATAGTTCATCAGGAATACAGTTCACAAATCTGCTCTTTGAAAAAGATTGAAAAAGAAGTAATGAGAGAAGCCTAGTAATCCCCACTACTGATGGGTAAACATATTATTTAAAAGTCATATGAAAAGTATCAAGTTCCATTTTGAAAATTTACCACTCCTCTCTATCCCTTCTTCCTACTGGTTAGGATAAGAAACCCTAGAGAATGCAACACTACTATTGACCCTCCACTAATTTACTGAAAAAAATGCAATGCTGTCGTTGCAGATTTACTTAATTTCATATTACCATTAGAGTCTAAGCTCTGTGGAACCTGCAGTCAGAACACAGCTGCTACTCAGTAAATGTTGCTGAGATAAACTTCATGTCAGCTGGTTTTCTGTTTATTATGGATCTAGGTTGGGTAAACAGCCCCACAATGCATTTATAATACAAAATAGTTTTTCCATAGTACAACCAAAAAAAGGCTATATGTTTATCTTGAGAAATTAAATTTTGTCATTTAATTTCTCATCAAAAGTTACTGATGAAGTTACCTTGAAGAACACATGTTATCGGTGATATCAGACAGATTCAAAGGAAGTGGTTAAATGTTTAAGGTAGGCAAATATTTCTTAGAGAGGACACAAAAAAGTCTTAACATAAAAGAATTACGATGAAGTGAACATTACCAAAATTAAAAACTTCTGTTCAAAATAAATAAAATTCGATCTAACTATACCGCGTGTAAAAACTAAAAAGTAAAAATACAAAAACTTCTGTTCAAAGAAGATATTAAAGATGTCTGTTCATAGAAAGGTAAGCTCCAATATAAAATATATTTGATAAAGAATTATATCAAGAATATATAAAGAATTCCTACAAATCAAAAAGACATACAACCCAATTTAAGATAGGCAAAACTCTCAGACACATCACTAAGGAAAATATAATGATGGATAGTAAAATCATTTAGAAAATGTAAATTAAAACCACAACATTATACCATGTCATACCCATGAAATACCGAATGTTAGTGAGGACTTGGAGCAACTGAAATTCTCACATATTGCTGAGAAATGGCTTTGGAAAACAGTATAATGACATCTTATAAAGCTAAACATACACTCTCTGAAGGACCCCAAAATTCTACTCCTATGTAACAAAGAGAATAAAAACATGTCCATAAAAAGATGTGTATATGAATGCTTAGAGCAGTTTTATTCATTATAACTCCAAACTGGAATCAACCCAAATGTCCATCAATAGGAGTCTAGAGAAACAAATTGTTGCATTTCAAGCAATGACATACCATTCAAAAATAATAATAATAATAGTAATAATAATAAACATTGATATACACAATAAGGATGAATCTCAAAAACATTATGTTGAGTGATTCAAGCCAGACTCAAAAAGAATATATACTGTATTATTCCACTTATAGAGTTCAAGAACAGACAAGACTTACCTACAGTGACAGAAATCGGAACAATGGCTTTCTCTAGAGGGTGGAGATTGGAAGCCAGTTAGAGGAAACTTTCTGGAGTGATGGAAAGAATCTACATCTTGACGGGGCTGGTAGTTCCATGGGTATGTGCATGTGCCAAGACTCACCAAGTTGTACATTTAAAATCTGTGAATTTCACTGTATATAAAGTTTACTTCAACAAAGAAACTATAAAATAATTTGTTGGTATAGATGAGCATTTCTCAAAACTTTCTGGTGTTAAGATCAATTTAATTCTTAAAAATTATTTAGGACCCCTTGATGGGGAGTATGACATAAGGAATGCAGTTAGCATTACTATGTTGGCTAGGTGGAGGGCCAGGGGAGAGGGAGCAATTGGGGGGATCATTTTATGAATTACATAGATGTCTAACCAATGTACTGTATACTTAAAACTAATTTAAATAAATACATTTAAAAATAATTATTTAGGACCTCAAAGAGTTAGTTATCTTTTACTGGGGGTTATACGTATCATTACTATATTCAAAAAACTTTTTAAAAATTTAATTTTTACTTATAAATTTAGTAAAAGTAAAACAAACATGTTAAAAAATAACTTTTTTATGAAAAAATGCTATTTTCCAAAACAAAAGTAACTGGCATCATTATACATTTTTGCAACCTCTTTAATGTCTGGATTACACAAGATACCTGGCTTCTCGTAACTACCTCTGCATTGAATCTGTGATATCACATATTATGTAGTTTCTAGAAAATTCCACTGTACACTTATTAGTGAATGATAACAAAAATGCAAAATGCAAATATCTTAGTAATCTAGTGAAAATTATTTTAACCTTGTGGTTCCTCTTGAAGGGCCCTGAGTACCCCACTGCCATCACCATCATGAGCCCACAAATTCCACTTTATAGAACCATTAGCATAGACAGCCGGCAAAACGGCACCCCTCTTTTCTCAGTATATCTCTAGGAAACTCTGGAATAAGTCAATACAAAAAACAAACATTTATCCAACAAATACTGGCTGAATTTCAAGTACTACTATGCTTGGTTTTGAAGACTGTAGAAGTCTAGACCAACAAAATATTCAAGAATGTTTTCAGTTGGGATACTTCTGATCAAAATGTTATTTCATTTCTGAATTCTGCTTTAACTCTTTAAAACTCTGGCACTTCTTTGGCTAAATGGGTTTAAAGGTATTTAGAATCATTAAGACTTTTTATATTATCCTAACATTTAAATCTGAGAGTAAAATAAGTTTCTTCGGTCATGAAACTCAAAGTACTTCAGCCTGATTAAATCTGATTTTATCATAAAAATGATGCTCTCTTAAAATTATTATTGTTCTTCAGTTATGTAACATTAACTAAAATTGTACTTTTATATATGTAGAGATTTAAGATCCTCAAAGTATCTTACATATGAAATATTTTGTTTAATATATTAACATCAACATAATTAAAATAACAAATTTACCCATACAATTAAATTCCTAAAATCTACCTTTCCCCATTTCTGCAGAAGCAAGCTTGGACAGATCTTAAAAAGACACCATATATATTGCTTACAACTTTTTTCTAATATGATATTGTAAGGTACCTTCTACCAACTTCCAGGTTTGAATTCTGGCATACAAAGGAATCTCAAGTGCTTTCTGCATACCTAGCATGTCACTCTGAAGCCTAGTATAAACCAGCACCATAACTTAGGGCTGAGTCAGACATGAAGGTGACAGGTTACTCGGACAGCTTGGTATTTAACATGGTCCTAGATATCTTCCACTAAAATGAATCTAGAGTTTACGGCCATGTCACCCTGAACAAGCCCGATCCTGTCTGATCTCGGAAGCTAGACAGGGTCAGGCCTGGTTAGTACTTGGATGGGAGACCACCTAGGAAGAACAGGTGCTGTAAGTGTAAAAAATAAAAAATAAGGTATTATAAACTGACAAGGTCCTTGCAATCTGTGAGGTCGACCAAGGACTGCCTCGCCTAAAAAAATAAAAATAAATAAAATAAAATGAGCCTATAGTTTTTGAAGTAGGTCAGTACAAGTCTAAGATAAGACCCCTAAAACTAATCATATGCTTTTTTTTAGTTACTATGCATCTTATAAAAATTCAATAATCTGGTTTCCTATTTTAAGTTAACTTAACTGTAATACTGAAAATTTTTATGTAATTATCTGATATTACTACTTGATTTTGCTGTGTATTTTTATAATTTTAGATTTGTTTTCATTTTTGATTTTTTAAATTATAAAAAGTTTATGATTATCACAATAAATCTGGCTATATGTAGCAATGAGGCCAGGGTGTTATACTTGTTTTACAAGAGGTTTTAGTTGATATTAATAAGTTAAAATTGTATACTCAAAATTTCAAATTCATTTTCTTACTGGCTTTCTAAAATTTAAAATTCATTGTCCAAATTAAGTAACATGGCAAATTCTTACTCCTGATAGTCTCTCACCATTATTAGATTAACGTAGCCTATAGAACCATCACATTCCCAAGCTAAAACTGATAAGAACATACTTATGAACCAGTCCTTTGGTTTAGAAAGAAGTTGTCTGTCTGGGCTCCTGGATTCCCTCACTTTGGTCTACTTCATGGTGTTCAGCACATTTGGGAGAAAGGCAGGGCACAGAAAGGCAGACCTTAACCTAGGGACAAGGTACACATTCTCTGCTCACCCATCTAAGAATAAGATTTCACACAATGGGTGCTAGAATAGACGGGAATTGAAATGAAGTGAGGATAGTAGACCACAATAAGGTCATTTTCACCTCTTAATGGCAGAGAGCACTGATGAAATGCATGGTGTGTGCAGCACAGATGAAGGCCAACATCGTTCCTCCTGTCTCACATGAAAGCTTACTGAAGCCTCTTGCAGTATGGATTGCTAAGGAGCAGAGAGGCATAAAGATAGTGAGCTCGAATGTTCCACTAACATCTCCCCAGATTCTAGAAAGAATCTGAGACTGTTTTATTGCTAGTAATTTTGTTGACAAGGGAGGGGAAAGAAGTCTTTCCCAACTGTAGTAGAGATTTCTTGGACCCTATACTAAGAAGTGTCCCATTTTGGATTTTAAATGTGCTCCAGCTGCATTGGGAGTCTGGTAGTAGGCAGTGCATGGTATGAGAGACCCTAGAGTAGATCTTAGTGCTTGATCCTTGAACGCGACTCTGGAGCAGGACTGTTTAACAGGTTATGTGTTTCCCAGAACACCACAGACAAGGACTTCAGATCTCCAAAAGAAGAGTCTGGGGACTATACAAAGAGTAGTTAACAATAAGAGAACACACACAGAAATGGTGACAAACTGAGTAAGTGTCCTGCAAATACCACTCTGCCTTTCTGTGGCTCTGGCCTTTTTAGATTTACTTCCTTTTAAACCACACCAACTTTTACAGAATAAATATAACCATTTGTTTGTGATCGTCTTTAGCTAGTCCGACTGCCTGATTTAACTCCCTTTTTTAAATGATCTGAGATGTTTTTGACTGCTTACCATCAGAGGGATAAATTTCCAGAAAGAGTTGAATTTCTGGTTCCTTTCTGCTCTGTGACACCTAAGACCTCCAGGGGTGTTATCTGACATATATGGTAGTTTCCCTTCTGTTTCCTTTCTGATTGCACTAAGTATAGTGAAATATCTGTATTGCCAAGAACAGGTTTCTTCTGCTGGGAAAGATTACACAGTATCTTAAAACACAATCAGATCCAAACAGTGTGCCTGACCTGAGATATTTTTGTTCTTTCTGATAAGATAGGTTATGTTAATCACATCCTGAAGTAAAACAGCTGCAATGCTTGGTTTTCAACTAATAATAAGTGAATACAAAATTATTAAGGAGAAATAAGTAATTTCCATGAACATATTATACCTTTAATCATTCCTGAATCTTTTAGAGTACTTTGCTTTGGTTGGAAGTTAGTATATAATGGAGATTATAGGAAGAGAAAATTATTTTTTCCTCTAGGATTGTTTAAGGAAAACAAATAATTATCCCAGATCGGTTAAAAACTGGCAGATCTTTAATTGCTTTAGTGTGTTCTTTTGTATGTTCATGTCAATACAAGTGGAAATTTATAAAGCCCAGAAAAAAAGTTCCATGTCCACTTCAATTTGTAATAGTGCCCAGCATTGAGCCAATAGCAGATGGGTGCTTAATAAATCCTTTGGGACTATCACGTTAATTCGCCATAAATTATCACATAAAAGAAAAACATAACTGCATTAATACAAGGCTGGGACAAACTGTCTTAAATTCAGAATAGAAAACCTTTGTCTGGGTATGTAAGTCTTTGTTATTCTAAACATCTATAAATCTTTATAATTTTTAAAAAAGAGGCTCTAGGTAAGAAAACCTGGTTCGAATTCAAGTCCCATCACTGGCTGAGTGATCTTGGGTGAGTTAATTAAACTTTCTGCGCTTTAGTTTTTTCATCTGTAAAATTGAGAATATAATAATATTATCTGCCCTATCTATAATTCAGATATTTTCAGAATCAAAATCTTTGGAGTTTGTGCAAATACCTTATACATACAAATTTATCATCCAATATAAATTGTAGCCATTAACATTACGTATAATATTGTAAAGAGCTCTGCATCTGAAGTTGACACATATGGTCAGAAAGCAGCGGAAATAGAAACCAGACAGACCTAGGTTCTAGGCATCTTGCTACTGGACAGTGCTTTTGCAGTATTGCTCATTTTAAAGATGAAGTGGCTGAAGCATGAACAGATCAAAAGCTTACCAAAGCATATAGCTATTCTAAGTCACCAGAACCAAACCCAGAAAAGAAAAAGCACATTAAGCTGATAGTTCTCAACTATCCTATGATCATGGTATCCTTTCACCTACTAAAATTCTTGACAATATACCTAAGGTACTAAAAACCTCAGAGCACAAAAATAAAATACTGTGAACAATCTATGGTTATAAAATATCTACTTGGTTCACTCATGGAAAGAACTGTTAACTGCCCCCAGCTGTGTTCTCTTATAGTTCAGAAAGCACACTCTTTCACTTTAGCACTGCTGTGACATTATGCTCCGTCTTTTACCTCTTCCAAAAGCTGGCCATACCCTGCCCTACCACAAAACACATTATCCTCTTAGATCAATGTTTCATCGCCATCATATAAGTTCTCATTACTGGTTATAGTTACTTATGTTTTCCACACTTGTTACAAGCAGTGACAGTGCTTCCTGGTTGAGAACCAGGAAGTGTAATTAATGTGAGTGACCACCACATTGACAAGGAATTGGCTTTAAAAACACTTACTTGGGTAGAATGGAAGTCCATCCTAAGATCTCAAATCCTGGCTCAATATGGTGCTATGTTAACAAGACTCAGCAGCAGGCTATATCACATGGCTAAGACACATCATGTTTTATGCAATGAATGTGTTTTGAAAAGAATCGAGTGTAAACCAAATTTTTTCCGAAGACTGTAAAGGCATAAGGCAAACAAATCATCAAAGGACCTCTATGTTTTTAAAACAATCACTTTACCTTGTAAATCCTTATTATTATAAATGGTGTTTTCTGAAAGAGGAAAATTCCTCCTGAGCTAATAAGCAAAGCAAACAATACCGAAGAAGTCTATGTCCCCTGAGGTAGTTTTCTCCTTTAGGCAAAATTTACATTGGCACAGCTCCAATGGGAAAGAAATACTTCAATGTATTTGTACAGACCAAATCCAACATGTCATCAGAAGTCACGATGCCCAATCTATAAATTATTGTAATTAAAAAAATGGGCAGTATAAATAAAATAAGGCAGACCTTAAAATACTAAATTATACTAAAAGATATTTTCTAGGCACTTAACACCCTTTGTTCACATATGTGCAGGGGAAGAAGAGTACCTCTTCAAATAAAGCAAGATGCCAAGCTAGAATATACATTTTATTAAATATCAAACTTCTTTCTTTTGACATTCTGAGAATTATAAGTGTATATAAAGCAAACTTGAAATAGAAATTGGATATTTACCTGAGAGATTCAAAAAGCCTAGGGATCAAGTAATGAGACCTTTGTATGGGTAAAGTACTGTCAAGGGACCAAGGAATGAATAACAGATCTTTGAGACTCTCGTCACCTCTTGTTTACCCTTCTGACACTGTAAGTTTAAAATCAGCTTTGTGGAGGCTAGTCACACCTCTGAATTCTCAATTGAAAGAAAAACAACCATGTTTCAATTTAACTGTAATGTAAATCAACCATAGGAAACATTCAATGTGAAAACAATTTTCCTTATTTCACATTTACCAAAAGAAAACAGTTATTTGAGTATCCACACTTTCACTTCAGCTACCTCCCTCTAAAATTTGTTTCAGAGGAACATAGAAACTTCCAAAACCCATCCAAAGACCATTTCTTATTGGTTAAAAGAAAGACAATGCCAACTGCCCACTTTTGCTTAGGATTTATCAGTTTTCCACTGACATTTAATAAACTAAAATCGCTGTGAATGCTTTACACAGATTATCTCATTTAATTACCAAAACAAGCCGACAAGGTAGGTCTGATTATCACACCATTTTTACAGATGAAGTTGAGTTTCAAAGAAATTATAACTTGTTTAAGATCTGACAAGTGGTAGGTATGGGATTTAAATCCAGGCAGTTAGTGATAACTAAACTTTTCTAGTTCACCTGTATTTTTTCCCAAAGAGCATATACACAGGTATGCAAAAATCAAAAAACAAAACAGAATTTTCTATTTAATATGGTCATTTATTAAAACGTTTTAGTAAATATATTTCCTACTATGTGGTAAGAATTTCCTTTCCTTTTGACAAGCCTGGAAAAAAAATATTTTCTACCTGTATCACACACAAAATTCTCTAATAATATTTTAGAGCACTTGAAAACTGACAAGTTCAACATATCCATAAAAAATAAGCATAGGATATGAGCAATTCACAGAAAAAAAAAATACAAATAGCTATTAAACACAGAAAGATGCTCAAACTCCCACATTTCAGAAATGGACCCTCTGTAAGAATAGGGGCTCAAAAGATATTTGTTGAATAATCTGATACATATATACTTTAAAAAGCAAGACTAAGAATTATATCCATTTTATATCATTTATATGAAAAAACAGTATTATATGCAATAATAATGGTTGCCATTTGGCGAAAGGAAGGGGACTGCTAGCTTAAAAAATGAGTTTAAATTGGCAAAATATATCCTATAACATTTCTGAATTTTGAATCACATGAATGCACCACCAGCTAAAGTTTAGAGAATCATCTCTACACTAAACACACACATGTGTGTACATATGTATTTTTTAAAGACTGCAGAAAAATAACTGACTTGACTAGTATCAAAGAACATGATATCAAAAGAATTGAGATCAGTATCTATTTTGTGAAAAAAAAAAACAAAACTGTACAGTGTCTTTTATAAGAAAAAATATGAATATATTTTTGTAATGCTTATGTTAAAAATAAAAGAACTGAAAAGTCTATAAATACGGTTAGCTTTAGGGGATGGATCGAAATAATGTATGGGAGACAAAATTGGAAACCAGATTTTTCTACATATACCATGCTTTGTATTTTTGACTTTGAAATCACGTGGATATTTTATATAACTATAAAAATTTAGTCAAAAAAGAATCTCTAAAACTTGAAAGTAAAGGAAACAAGTGAATCTATGTATATAAGTTAGTAGTTTAACCACACCATAAGGAACCACTGCATGTGACCTTCAAACACACCAACTGTACATCCCAGATGAAATATAAGGATAAAGGAAACTAAAAAGAAATCTAAAATTCTTTTCAACAATCATATTGTAAATAATGGCATTTGTATAATTTTGTGAGTATATATGTGTGAAACAAACATATATTAGAATAAAGTAAATGTGGAAAACCCTATAATTCAAAATTTAAACGAATATATTGGTATGAATTCATGAAGCATTTTTCCTTAAAAAGGGGCAGGGTTCCATCTCTCTTCAATGTAAAGGACTAATAACCATGGCCAACCCAATAGCACTGAACATTCTCACTACTCAGACTGTTATATCTAAATATTATTTCCCACCAAAATGAAATGTGGCTCCTTAGAGAAATAGTCAACTCTGGGTCTGGGGCAGGGAATATACTAGATAAGCCTGAAATATCTCTTTGTATCAGAAAGCAAAGCAGCTATAAAAGGCAACTCAATTACTGTATGCAAATTACACCTAAAAAAATTTAAAAACTGGGGCTCTGTTAAAAGGACACATAAGCTGGGCCTCTCCCTGACCAAAGGTAAGAAAAAATAACTACAATAATTAAATGATCCAATCCATGTGTTCATATACCATCTTTGGAGGATGTCAGGAAACCAACATATTCTGAAAAGGAGTAATAAGTTTTTCCTTACAGAAGAATTCTAGCTAATAAAAGTAGAAAGAACCGCAGAAAGGTAACATGACCATTTTGCAACCCCTGATAAAATAAGGATGTAGACACTGATCAATAATGGTTGCTAAAACTATAGGGTTCAAGGCTGTTGGGCAACTTTATCATGGATGTGTCCGACTGACTGCCTGAACCCAGGAATCAATCTCAACATTACAAACAGAAAAATGAGATAGCATTTACCCTAAATGGATGTAACAGAATGGTACATACCTATAAAGTATTTTGTGCCAAACAATTCAAATCTAAATCTGATTGAGCCTATGTACATAACCATCCACTTACAGGAAATTCAGGAGTAAAAGAATGTGTTACCTGACACCATGAGAATTTAACCAGCAATATCCAGACCGTGGATTATTCTACAAGACAAAGGACCAAGTTTCTTCCACAAATAAATGGCAAGAAAAAAATGAGAAGAAAATCTAGAGATTAAAACAGATTTAAGAGACATAAACCAAATACAATATGTGCACCTTCTGGATTTTTATTATTAAATGACATTTTAGATCCAATTACTACGTGACATTTAAAGACAGAGAAATCCGAATACGAACTAAATATGTAATGACAACTAAGATACTTTTTTAGGTGTGATAATGATACTGTGGTTTTAGAAAACAAGAGTCCCAATGTTTTAGAGATATAAACTGAATTAAAGATGAAACACTATATTTGAATTTAATATATTAATTTTTATGAGGAGGTGGGGAAAGTCTACAGATGAAACAAAGTTGGGCATAGGATATTGTTGAAGATAAAGATGGATTAAAGCGTTCATTATATTATCTAGTTATATGTAGTCTGCAAATTTCAACGATAAAGTTTGTTAAATGTGATTATATGCCTAAAAATACATTCTTTATTTTTCTTCATTCCTTATGCAAACAACATAAATTCATTAGCTAGTTTGTTACTTTGCTCAAACATAGCTTTACAGATTACCTCTGCCCTAAAACTGTTCTCATTTACCCACAAAAATCATTGATCTAGAATAGATAAGAATGAGTCCTTAGAGCCAGGTGAAAGTAACTCTCACCACTGTTTGCTTACAGAATGCTAAAAATGGAAAGATATTGTGTTTTCCTAAAGCCCCGGGCCCAAAAGGGGTGTTTTAGGGGTTAAAGGGAGGTCTAAAGACCCTCTGAGCCTCAGCCCCTGCTTTTAAAACTATTTTTCTGTTTGCTTTTTAAACCAAGTAGGGAGGCAAGAGGTAAATTCTATGGAAAGATGACTTACAGTTTTCCTGAAGTAATTCCTGGCAATGAGTTCAGCAAGTCGGCCTGGTTATGTGAAGGTAATTACCACGAACCTAGACTCATACTGCATTTTTTTTCTCTTCCTAATACCCAAATGACCCCACGGCCTACCAGCTTGTTAGTCTTAGCTAAGTTTTTTGCATTTGAACCCTTTTTTGTTGGATGTCTAGCTCCCACGTGCCAAGCTGGCACTCCCTCTTGGTGGTGGAGGACTCTCCAAATGAGTTTTTGTAGGAGAGATGGGTATCCCAGGTAATTAGAGTGGCCTACTGGGTTTTATTCCTCTGCTTTAGCTACTGCCATCCAACTTGCCAACCTATTCCAGGTATCCGATGTCTGCTGCCCTCTAATGATAGACATGTACAGTTTTAGGACTGTCCCCAGTCTGCCTGCACTGCAGTCAGCCGTACTCTTGCCCAACATCTCATCTTGTAGAGTATCCAGCATGTTCTTTTTGTACAGCTCCTCCTCCTCGAGCTTCTCACTGCTTCTCTATCCCTAGTGCTCCACTGTCTTGGGCTACTGAGACAGGCTGTGTCCAGCCTGTTAAAGAGGCAGGCCCCACAGTGGAGCTGCCTGAGCTTCTAGTGATATATTATTTTCTTGTTAATTACAGCCCTCCACTTTCCAGAGCAAATAAGTACACTTGGGCAGGGAGTACAGCAAGACCATGGACTCAGTTTCCTTGGACTGCTTGTTCCCTCTAGCCTATAGGCCCTACCACAAATCTGGCTAATTTTAGGCAGGGCTCCTACTCTTTCTCCCATGACTGCTGGGTCCTTTCCAAATTGGAGATGTATCTGGACTCTTACTTAAGTGACTGCAGTCTCAACATGACAAGAAGAAGCTACTCCAAATATTTCCCAACAGACAAAGGTGTCTTTCTGCACAGGTCACCAGAGGAATTCTAGGTGGGGTGACTTGTTACCAACTCTATGCCCTGATGTAATCAAGTTTGCAACCAGATAATTTGTACCTTATCTGTACAGAGATATCAAAATCAAGGTAGTTTTGTTCTAATGATTAAATATATTTGGATTTGAATTGTTATATACCACTAACAACATTTTCTCAATATAATCTTAGAAAAGATATTGTCTTAGCTTATATTTTTAATTTCTTTGATTTCCACTTGTCAATGTATAAATTCTTCACACACAGAAGATAGCTGTTATTTGACTACTTTATAATTCATTGTAAAGCAGTCATAAAGGATAAATAAAAGGGTAAAAAAAGGCAATCATCTGGGGCCCTAATCCACCATTCTAACATTTCAGCAAAATAAGTCTTTGAGCTTCTCAGCCACATTTACTAAATAGAAGGCTTTTATTCAAGTAAATATATCAAGTACATGTACAGTAATTGGCATCAGATAAAAACTTAGTCCCTATCATATTTCTGTTTTAAGAAGTCTTTCTTTATTTCAAAATTGCAAAGATACTTTATATTTTTTTCTAATAGTTACTAAGTTTTGCCCTTTCACATTTAACTGTTTGATTCATCTAGAATTTATATTTGCATATATGAAACTGAGATATATTTCCTTTTATCCCCCACATTAAATGACTATCCCAGAACCATTTATCTGATAATCCATTCTTTCCCTCACTGATCTACTATGCTAGCACTAAGACATACATCAGATTTCCTTACATGTATGCATCTTTGGACCTTTTACTTCCATTCTAAAGGTCAATCTGCCTTTCAGGATGATTCTGCTCTAAAGATTTGTAATCAGTCTTAACATTTCATAGGGTAAATGCCTTCCTTTCCCCCAGCCTGGTTCTTGAGCAGTATCTTGACTTTTCAAAACTCTCTGCACTTAAAAAATATATTTCAGAATCCATTTTCAACTCGAAAGGACATTATGATTTTAATTAAAATTACATTGAGTCTACAGATCAATTTGACAAAAATATCTTTATGACAATGAATTTTCCTTCTCAGTAAGTTTTATTACTATACATTTTTACTAAGACTTATTTCTAGGTGACTTTTAATAGCTATTCTAAATTCCTTCCCCACCCCTCCCGTTTTAATAGCAGGTTCTGTCTATTGAAGGTGCACAGAAATGTAATTAGCTGATTTTGTATAAAAGCAACCTTGCAAACTTTCTTACTAACTCTAATAATTTGTCTGTGGATATGTATGGTTTATTTATTTCTAAATTTTGTGGGTGTATTATGTCTCTAGCTTTGGCCACCAAATAATGCTGAAAAGAAGACAGTAGGCATCTTTGTCTTACTGTGATAACTTGTAACCAGCTTAAAGAGGTTCTCTTCTATTTATTTTTTGCTAAGATGTCGATTGATCATAAATGACTGTTAAATTTTATTGTTCTTTATTAGGGTGATCACATGGTTTTCTCCTTTAATCTATTAGTGCTATTAATACAGTGAATAACTTCTGAATACTATTTATAGACTCACAGCATGAATTCAACATTTCAAATTCTAACTACTCTGTTCTATATTAGTATCTTTTATACCATATCCAATTACACGATGATATAAATATCAATATCTTTACCAAATATAACAACTTGGGTCAAATTGCTAACAAGTTAAAAGGTTAGAGCTCAGAACAAATTTAATAAATTAGGTCAGAGAGTAGAAAACTGATCTTGTGGAACACAACCAAGATGACAAGAAGCCCTGTAAATATAAACTTGACGACAGCATGGTGTAGGGCTACTTTTTCACAAAGCAATTCAATGTATTTCCTGGGGGGGAAAGTGCCATCAAAATGGAGCATTTACTTTGCATATTCTATAGCTCTGCAGCATTTCTGGTTCTAGGTCTTAAATAAGAACCTGATTCTTCCTGTTGATATTGCTCTAGAACTAACCTAAAACCCCATGACACATACAGTGCTCCAGTGAAGATCACTGGCTGGCAGAACACACAGCATATCAGTAATTCAAAGTGAATAAAAAACATAATGTGCTTTCCCCCAAGGCCTAATGATAGTAGGAGACACTGTATAAATATTCTAAAATTTCTGTATGGTAGAAAACCCATTTTTCAAGATTTCAGCTTACAATCTCAGGATTTTCAAAGTGAGAAAATAACTCACAATTTATTTATTGAATTGTTATTTAAGTTACAAGTTACCTACTTAGTTAGAAAAATTATTTTGTTGGTAATTATCACATGGTATGAATTAAAAATCCATAATATCTATTCTTTTATTATCATAGAAATAAACTCAGTGTAGCATGCCTTCTTTTATATTAATATGACATGGTATGCTCTATAGCAAATGTTTCTCTGGGTTAGAGACTTTCAAACTGCACTTTATAATGTCATCCTATGATAACTGGGTAGAAAAGGAAAACAAGAGGGCAAAGGTTCTTTAGAGCAAACCAAATCACCATCTTTGAGGAGAAAGGGAATAAACAAGTTAAAACTAGTAACGTACACTGAGTGCTTCCTGTGAGGCAAACACTCTCCTAGGTATTCTGTGTATGCTAACATATTAAATAGGAGCAGAAACATAGTTTGAAATGGTTTATTATATTTAGTGAAGGGAGGGAACTATTATTTCTGGTTCATATTACAGAAAGTAAAGCTTAAATATTTTTGAGGGATAAGAATATACAGTAGATATGGTGATTCCCACTGACACAGGAGACTGGGGAGAAGAGAGAAGAACCCTTTATAGGGAACCGCATCAATCTCTGAAGGTGGCTGAGATTTTAATAGTTTTTGCACTGAATTTCTATTGCACAAATTGTTCCATGGCTTAAAAACAAAAATGGTTGAAAACCCTAGTCCTATTTTATCAGCAAATTAAGCCATGATTTAATATTATCTATGTGAACTATAATTTGTAAGTATTCTCTTTTCCCACTGAAAAATATGCATTTTTCTCCCTTGAATTTTATAATCCATATTCTTCCTGTCTCCCTTCCTAGATTTAAGTGTGCATATCAGAGAGGGTAAGTAGTTGATATGGGGTGAGAAGAAATGTAAGATTTTTATGAGAGTTAAATGGTGAATAACTTATTTTTTAATATTAAAGAAAACAAATATATGATGAGGTCAAATACAAATTTCACTTAAAGATTTAATGAAATTTTAAATAAATTTCATGGTCACCTCAGGCTGATCCCCCAACAGCAACATACATCTGCTTTTCTAAAACATCACCAAAATTACTATTAATTCAAATTACTCTTAATAGTAATAGAATAATTGCCCATTATGAACATGGATTACTTATAATGCAACTTAAGGCACATGCATGAGGGATTTGATAATACTAAATACTCCAACTGTTTTCCTATTCTAAAATGAAACTTTTAAATTATGTGTAGCATATGCTCTGTTTATGAGAATTTTATGACAAAAAACAGGCTTTTTAAAAAAACTCCTTTAATCGCTACTTTTTAAAATAAGAAATCTACTGACAATTTCTTAAATTGTCCTCTTTTCCATTGAATAACTGAGGATTGTAATAAATTTGTGTCAAATGCAAAAGAACTACTGCTATGATTATACCACACATACGAAAAGGCTACCAGGCCCTGAAAACAGAGAAATCCCCCTCTAGTCATAGGATATGACAGCATCTGAGCACAATGCCAGTGATATTTCAGTAATTATATCAACATGTGTATGTTTCTTTGAACATTCCAAAGTTTACCCATGTCCTCACTGAACTGTCATGATGTATGTGTTAAGTAGTTAAATTTTTTCAGAGATTGGTAAACCTGCAAGGTTTCCTATGAGGTATTTCATGGTCTGCTCAGAACTTAGCCTTGGGCCCCCAAAAGAGCTGACAGTAACTGCAGAGGAAATCAGGAAAGATATTCACAGTCAGCCACATAATTTGCAGTGGAAAACTCCATTAAAAGACAACCACCAGTAAGCATGTTTAGAATATAATCTCATAGAAAGGAAGATAACTCTGGTTTTATCTACTATTACTTAAAACTCACTGATCTTGTCAAAACAAGTATAAATTGAGACATTTTGTTAACAAGGGGCAAATACATATAACTTAGAAGTGAAATGGACATTTTTTCCAGTAGAACAATAACTGAGACCATTGTGGCCAGAATTATGGTGTAGAAATAGAATTAGAGTTACATAGTCTACAAATTTTAAACAAAAACAATCTTATAGAAATTAATCATTAGTAACTTCTTACCCTAAAAGTGTTTTTTACAATGACAAGAGGATATATAATATACTGATATGATATAACATTTTACTCTATGAACACCAGCATGCATATATGCCACTGTGTCTATAAACCTGTACTGAAACTAGAGAACTCACTCTAGTGTCTTTTACCTCTCAGTAATTTGGGACAATCTCCAGGACTAAATCATCAAGGGAATAAAAAGATACTAATGTTATTAGACAGTATAAAATGGATATGTTCAACAAACTCTGGGTCTTAATAAAAGTCTTTGTTAAAATGTAACTAAATTGAATCAACAGACAGGTAATATTACCATTCATTCTTAATAAAACCAGCAAGATCAAATGACTAGAAACTAAAATAGCACTGGGAAGCAAAGTCATAAAAGATGTATGATGAAAAAAAGGAACCCAGCATCAATTTCAATAGGGAGTTCTTAATAACCTTTCTAAATTGCCAAAAGATTTACGTTCCCCTAAAAACATGTTGCTAAAACTAAGTTTTGTGCTTTGTTCCCACAATTATGGATGATGATGTTCACTCTAAGTGGACAAAGAGAAATCCCTTCTGTGAATTGATATAGCAACGTAAATTTCTGATACAGAGAGATAAAAAAAAGAAGGCATACTTTATCACTCAAATGTACTTGATAATTAAAAGTCAGCAATGGTTGTAACTATTAAATGGCTCTCCTACCTGTGCTTTTTGATGCCATTGGAGAGAGCGTCTCCCCCACCACAATCTTTGTCTTCAGACATTCTGTGTTTACTGCTCAAATGCTCTCCTTCCTCTTCAAAGGAGTGCGCCGTAACTGCTTCCAATTTACTCAGGGACCGTTCAGACTCGGAATCTGTGGCAGAGCAGGTTCATAGTAAATGAATTGAACTTGGCCTCGGTAACAATGGATATCTCCCTTAATGCATCAGGCTTTGAAACTTAAGCAGCCTATTTTGTCCTTCAACAATCCACCCGTTAACTACCTCCTCAGGGATTTCAGAGAACCAGCACCCAATAAGGCCAAAGAGAATTTATGAAACAGATATAGGTTTATATCAACTTATAATGAAACATTTTAGATATTAAAAAAGATTTCCAAAAAGTATTTAATTCATTAGGAAATAGTCAGTGGCTCCCCCCAAAATTTCTATTTTAATTTTCCCTCTCAAAGCATCTTAAGCATAACTCACAAAAAAACCATTCAATTTTTAAATTCATTATAAGGAAAATGCTAGTGATAGTACTTGTGGGAAGCATAAATTACATCTGAGACTACAGACACAAAAAGCAAAGATAATTTAAAAATACTTTCAAAGGTACTTCTGGTATAATATTACTTAAATCCTCAAGAATTAATGCCAGAAGTGTCCACATAAAATCTAATCATTAGGCAGGCATTTTTAGGATGAAAATGCCACTTTCCCAATTGGCTGTGAATTCAGAGGGAAGCCATCTGCCTGTTTTGAGAATAAGACAGCTTATTTTTGTACAGTACATTATACTTTTCAGGCACGCTCACATTCCTCATTTCCTTTTAGCTTCTCCAGGGTGCTTTGGTGAAGGTGAGGCAGGACTATGGGTCTGTCAAGGATGCTAATGGCCTCATGGCTTGTGAGCTGGGGAAAGTAGGACATGAACCCAGGTTCTCTGACTTCTTAACACTCTATGTACTTTGACTCAATCTCCAGAACTCTTTAAATGGTGCCTAAGTTTTTATTAAAATATAAATTTGATGTAACTTCTAACTGGCCGTAAGCAGATCACTATACACTAACTGTCCTCAGCTCAAGAAATGTACTCTTACACACATTCAAGAAAACTTTCTTAAATAAATTTTCGACCATCGGCTTAGTATGCCTTATAGCTAAAAAGTTTTTAAAAATTTTTATTAATTTCTTCCTGAACTACTGCATTCTATAATTCAGCCAAAACCACAGAACCTTATTTTTATTTCATTTGGTGTAAGTTACTTACAGGAAGACTTTCAGTGCTGGTAAAGTTATTTTTATTTTATTTAAATATAATACTACTGAAATTTAAAATATAGTTTTGTTCTATCATGTATTCATAACAAAGTAATGAGTATTTTAATAATAAATTTAAAGAGAGATTTATCATTGTCAATTTTGGCAAGTAGTCACCATATTTTCTTTAAAAAAAGTTAAAGACAACCTGTATAGTCAATATTAAGGGGTCAGTCACCCATAAGATGAAATAAGCAGTTGTTAAAATTATACATGCAAAAACAATAAAATAGAAAATGCATTTAACTTAATGCTAAAACAAAAAGTCAGGACACCATTCCAGAAATCAAAAATACAAGCAAAACAATAAGTTTACTCTGACTTAAAGAAAGACCAGTCTGGTTCAGATAAACAGATATCAGTACAAACAAGAGCAGTAACAGGACAGAAACCTGTCTAGAGCACAGTGAGGCAAAGAGGGATCAGTCTCCTTTCTGGGGTAGGCAAATGTGTAACAGGAAAGCCTACCTCAGAAAAAGGGAACTACTAATAAATCTTTTAAAAATGAAAATGGTGCTCAGGTGGAGGGAGAGAGTTGTTCAGAAGCCGCAGCATGAACAAAACCTGAAGAAAAGAAGGTGACGGAGGTCTTGGGGTGATGATCGGGGTGTTTTTTCACTGTCTACATTTTCAAATTTGTTTCAAATGAAAATATATAAATTTCAAGAGTCAAACAAAATAATCTTGTCTGTACTGGTCAGTATTATTTAAGATGCATTATTACTTCATAATTTAGATAGATGTCATCAAAGGGGTTCAGAACAGGCCTTCCTAGATGTGCTAGTCTAGCATGCAATTTTGAGCCGAAGGCAACTTCTGTCCCTCCCTTAACTACCTAGAAGAATCTAAATTGGGGGCCTTGTCCACAATAAGAGTTAATATCAGAGATAACCTTTTATAGCCTATCTACAGAGCAGGGCAAACATCTAATTACTGAACATCTCTTTTTATGACTCTCCTCCCTTCTGAAGCCCCAGGCACCTTACTTCATTCTTTGGCTCAGGATGTCATATATATATCTCTTTTTCCCTTCTGTCTCTGAACCTCTCATGTATATGGAGTCTCTGACTCATGCATGTGGGCTTCCCATTCATATGTATGTAATTAAATTTGGTTAATCGGTCTCATTTTGATTTAATTATCAGATGAACTGAAAGAACCTTCCTCCTTCACATCTTGAAAACCAAATACTAGAGCAAAAAACTTCAAACATTTATTACACTTCAAGCATTTGATACTGTGCACAGAATACTGTGTTTGCTATTTAAAAGATATAAATCATAAGACAGGACTTATCCATCTAAAAAGAAAGCTCTTAACAAAAAAAGCAGATATAAAGTAAATACCAAATAAGAGGTAAGGCAGTAAGAGGTTCTATGACACAAAGACAGACTCCTTGTAACAAGCTTTCAGCTCAGTGAATATAAGCCGAAAACCTGTTACCTTCATTTATATCATGGGAACAAGGTGCTTACCCTTAGGGGTACCTCTTCAGATGGCAGTACAGACCCCTGTCTGAACTCCTGAGGCAGTACTTTACTCTCTCTCTCTGTTCCGCCTCTCAGTCCTCTCTTCTATTCTCTCCTTGTTCCTCAACCTCTCCTCCTCCCCTAACCCTTATTCCTTTTGCCTTGTTCCCAACCTCCTTCCCTCTCCAATACAATTAGGCTATATCCTTGCCCTTTCCCACAAAGGACTCTGACAAAGGTCATCAATTATCTCCATAGTGCAAAGTCCAATGGCCATTTTTCAATTCTTACTATGACATCTACCACCTCTATTGATACTGCTTAATTCAATTCTCCCCTACTTTATCATGTGCAAGGCATGATGGGATTCAAAGAACAGTAACATCTAATTCCTGCTCATGGTCAAGCAGAGGTAAACTGTTTAGTGAACACAAGTTCAGTAAATTTTCCTCGATGCAATAACAGAAGTCTAGATGGGGACAGTGGGCCATAAAGAGGAGATGAGTCAATTTTAAATACTGAAAGACAGGATGTCTGGAAAGGATTGTGACTGATGACTTAACTAAGTTGACAAGGAGGAAGAGTGAGGATGGAAGAGCGAGTTATTGTAGAGGAATGGTTCCAAGCAAAGGGAACAGCATGACCCAACATGGGGAGGAATAAAGTATTCAGGAAGATAGGAGTAGAGGAGACCAGAAAGGAGTGGTAGTGGTGGCTGGATCGAAATGAAGAAAGGAGTTAGTCAAGAAGCTGACTATACAGGATAAATAAAAATCAAAGACAGGCAATAAAACAAAGAAAATACGAAATGAAGCTAGGGATGATGTAGTATCCAAGTACCTTCCATGAGATTCTGTATTCTTGCTAGAAGCAAATCACAAACTTAACTCTGACCATTTTAACTTCAGAGGCAAAGAAGGAAACATGATCAATTACATGATATACAGTGCCCATAAGATAAAAATTCACTAGATGCTTAAAAACAAAAGCACAGTTATTTATAATACCATGACAGAAAGCTGTCTACTCTATATAGTGTGAAATAGTTTGGACTTACTCTATTGGCAACAGGGAGCCGTTCTTAAGCTCTATGCCTTTATAGCATTAGTCATACCAATCTCACTTAAGGATAGCATCATTTCATTTGGAAATCTATAGTTCCAGATATTTAAATTCAAATATATTTACCTAAGTGCCAAAGAGGCCATAACCACTGTGGAGGCTTACTGATTAAGGTAAAGCCTGACCATGAAAGTAATTTTCAAGTCTTCCTGAACATCAGTGATAAATCTTAGTGCCTCTGAGGTTATAATTCAATCTTAAAACTTCAGATTTTCAATTTTGCCCATATATACACATATTAAATAGGCCAGACCTTATATAACATTCAGTGTTACTGAGAAATATATTAATTCTTTAGGGGAAAACAAAGTATTGAAAGTGTTAATGCCTATTTGGTGGGCCCATTGCTCTTTTATAATAGTATAAGGCTACCATACTCATGCTTTAAAAATAAGGGAGAGGATAAGGACTTCATGTTTAATGGGTACTAACTTTCATTTTGGGATGATGAAAGCTTTCTGGAGATGGATGGTGGTGATGGCTGCACAATAATGTGACTCTAGTTACATTATTGTAACTAGAACTGAACTGTGCCACTGAACTGTGCACTTCAAAATAGTTAAAGTGGTAAATCTGTTATATATATTTTATCACCACACACACACACACACACACACACACATACACACACGCGCACACAAACAAAAACCTATCAAGTTAAAGCCAAAGATCTATCATGAAGGATGCATGAACTACATTCTGGTCCTGTCATCTCTCACCTTAAAGTCAATAATACAATAAAACCACATAGAAGCAAAAAAAGTTGATTTTCATACAGATTTCATACAGATATATTTTTAAATGCATTAGAAATTTATTTTAACAATATGCATAGCTGGATTTCAAACAAAGTTATTAGCCTTTCATTTTTCCTTTTATTTCCCACTTTTTCTCCTTACAAACGTATACATTTCTATAATAAGTAAAGCCACCCAGAATTTTCAGATACTTCATCCACCTCTGAAAAACAGGGTAAGGAATTTACAAAATAGCCTTATATTTACTGAACTTTTGATAGGCAATCTGGAAAATTTGTATAGCCTTGAGTAATGATTGCAAATGAAATATTTAGTAGGTATTTTTTTTTGTAGGTTTGTTTATTCCCATCTAGTTCTGAAAGAATTCAGGATGCTTAAATGATAATTATATATTACAGAAAAAAGTGTCAGAGTAACACTGAAAAACAGACTATATTTTATAAGATAAATGCTCTAGACTATAGACAAGCATTTAAGTTAAAATCTTTGCCTGATTAATTTCTGTTAAAATGGCAGAATTAAAAGAAAGTTTAATGTCAGAAATTTCCGATGATCCAGATCTTTGAAGTTCAGTCAACGTTAGGATTTAGATTATTTCTGAACACATTTCCGATTGAACACAATCCCCTCTCTCATTCAAATAGCATGAAAGCCAATGGTTGTAATTGGGTTAACATGACTAAAACTTTACTCAAGTATTTGTTAAATATGTACAGCTTTCTGTATATCAGTCATATCTCAATAAAGTGGTTTAAAAAAGAAAAATGAAATTAAGAGGTTCATTACCTCCAACTGACTGAGTTTTTTTCTCCTACCGAAAGGCTGAAAGAGGTTATGAAGTTAACAATATATATATGCCAATGATTTTTACAAGTTATTCTAATAAACATTTTTTTTACCATGACCTTTGAAAACTAGCTTGAGAACAAACAGTACAAAGGAGCTACCCGTGGGAGAACTGTGGATCATGTCCAGATAACCCCTCCCCCTATCACTGAAGGTAACAGGAAATGGTCAGGCAGACACACTCAATTTTAATACCTTACTGTTTACAGTTTCCCACAAACTAGGCATGTTCTAAAAATGTCTAGAGTAACCCAAGGTAACCCAAGCTTAAAATATCAGTGCTAAATTTTTATGTAGTTTTAAGGTACAACTGTGTAAACTCAAAAATAACATAATAGATATAAAGAACACAAAAAATTTTTAAAACCTACCACGTTTAAAATAAACCATGAAGTGAAAATCAAGATGAGTCCAGAAGGGGCTGCCAAGAGGCTGCTATAATAATCTACTGAGGAAGGGAAAAAAACTTGAAACAGAATTTTGGCAGTAAGCAACACCAGTCAGATGCATTCTAGACATAATGTCCAAAGTCAGTATCAGTCTTATCGTATACTGTTGTTTATGACAAAAGTTTCTTAAAGTATTGACCTTTCCCCATCAACTAAATCTATTACTATTTTCCACAATTTGCGAAATCTACACACTGAATTGAGGATGAAGAAGTATACAAACCATAGTGTGTGGACTACTAGAAATTTTCTATCTATATTGGACTATTAAATCCATAGAGTTCTGTCTTACTGACATCCTTAAAAATCATTTTCAAGAAGGTCATCTATGCATGCACTCTACAAAGACAAACATTCTAGAACTAAAGACCAGTTACAGAATAATCCAGTTTTAAAAAGTATTTTTATGTAATTCAATTTAAAAAATTAACATATACCAAGTACCTATAACATACCAGGTTAAGGGCTAGTTGCTAAAATTATTTAGAAAGATTAAAATGATTGGTGGCCTCTAAGTATTCAAAGTTCATTTTAGTGAAAAATACACAAGTAAACGTGTTTATATAAAGGGTTTGTGGGAATAGTAGAAGTCACTCTTAGGGAACACAAGGTAAGTTTCCAAGCAAAAATGACATTTGAACTGCAATGACAAAAAAGAGTTTAAGGTAGCAAAGAGAACCCTGGTATGAGGGAAAGAGTAAAGAGCCTTAAGGCCAGAAAGAGCAAGGTATGTATCCAAGAATATCTGGTATAGCCTGAGAAAAAGGTGGCTATATGGAAAAGACAGGACTGTCAAAGAAAGCTTTAAAGTGAGTCAGAGAGAGTATAGACTTAACCTGTAGTAATGGGAAGTCATCGGATAGTTCTCCAGAAAGTGATAAGATCAGTTTTGGACTTTACAGACAACTCTGATATATATATCAAGGCCCCATGGCCATTGTAACAATTACCACAGCCTTGTGGCTTAAAACAACTAAAATTTAGTGTTTCAAAATTCTAGAGGCCAGGAGTCCACAAATAGTTTCACTGAACCAAAATCAAAGTGTTGGCAGGACCACTGTCCCTCTGGAGCCTTTAGAGAAGAATATGCTCCTTATCTCTTCCAGCTCTGGTGGCTGCCATCATTTCTGTGCTTGTGGCCACATCACTCTTTATTTGTCTCCAACTGCACATGGCCTTCTTCTACCTAATCTCCTTCTACATTTCTCTTACATGGATACTTGTGACAACATTCTTGTGATGATCTCCTCATCTCAAAACTCAATCATATCTGAAAAGATATTTTTTCCAAAAAAAGGTTACAGATTCTTGGGATTAGAAAGTAAACATATCTTTCGGGGGCCATTTTTCAGCCTCTCACACCTGACAATAAGCAGTGTGGAAGATGGGCTGTAAGGGACAAAGACAGGAAGCAGGAAAATCAGCAAACAGTAGACTGTCATCGTCTTTGGGGTCAAAACAAGGGGGAAGTTGAACTAAATTAAGGAAGAAAACAGAAAAAAAGAAAAAGACTAGATACCTAGATACTGGGGGGGAGGGGCGGGAGAGAAGGTCAAGAAATGACATAAAAGATGACTTCCACATTTGCAAGGTTCGCTGTGGGTGGATGATGATGCCAATTACCAAGACAGGGAATGCAGCAAGGGACAGAACATGATGACAAGTCTAGTTTCCATCACACAGAGTTTGAGATGCTTTGGGCCAAAAAATTTTCAATAAACAAATGAGAAGCATAAGGGTATTATTATCCTCCACAACCAAATGGCCTTCAATTCAGTCAATTTAGCTTTAAAAGCATATCTCAAATTCATTCACTTAAACATCTGAACTAGTATGTGCCAGAATCTATGCTAATTGCTAGGGATGCAGAATTCCTCATGGAATTTATTGTTGAGTGGCAAGGCTGACAAGAACCAAATAATCATACAAACAAGTATAAAATGTCAACTACAGTAAATGCTATGGTACTGTGGTCTATGAAGAACCTACATAATTGGATGCGAAAGTTAACTAGGCTTCCTTGAAGAAGCTTCTGACCCTTGAGAAAAGGTCAGAAGGATACTTGTTCACCAAAGATATAAAGGAAGTGAAGTGAAATGTCTCATTCTCACTTACACTGCTTTTATTCAAACTCTTGTCATCTCTCATCTAGGACAGTAGGACCTCAAATCAATCTTTACTCTTAAAACACTTGTATTCTACTAGAACGTGAACTCCTAAGTAGGGCCCACATCTTATTTTCTCTGAATTCTTAATTCTCAGTATAATGCAAGTATATAACAAAAATTCCACGATCTTTATTTTTAAAAGTGAACTTAATAATCTATACCATTCTATATGCATAATTGTGTCTGTTGGCTCCCTACCACCTATATGCTAAAGTTTAAATTCTTCAGCAGACTTTTATAGGACTCATTAGTCTTATAAACTAGTTTCTTGGCTTCACTTCATTACTACCTCTCAGCATCCAAAATGCTCACTCCTGCTTCAGTCACAGCACATTTCATGATGTTTTTGAAAACTATTTTTCTCCGCCTTTGCATATGTTGTCTTCTTCCACAAATCATATTCTCCTCCCATCTTATCAGTCTGGAGAACTTTAATGACTCTTCAAAACACCCCCAGAATATTATTTATTTTGTGATGCTGTCTACAACTTTCCTAAGCAGTTGGTTATTAGCTGTTTCTGCTCTGAATTTCTGCAACATTCTTATGTACCATTTGGTAGTACTTACTAATTAACTTGTCCAACAAATATTTATTGAGTGAGAACCTCTTTGTCTAGCACCATCTCAAGACTGGAATACACCCTCCCCTCCCTGAGAGGCTTACATCATTTTAATTGCGGGAGGTTGACAAATAAATAAATATTATGTGAAAGGCGCTGGGGTTTTTAATGGCAAGATTAAGGGATAGAAAGTGATAGTGAAAGTCTGTCTGAGCAGAAAAATGAAGGAAGTGAGGGAGTGAGCACTGAGGATATCTAGGGCAAGAAAGTTCCAGGCAGAGGACATAATGAAAAGCAAAGGTCTGAGGGAGAACATGTTTAGCAAGTTCAAAACCTAGCATTGAGATCAGAGTGACAGAAGAGAGTGAAGACAGAGGAAGATTTCAGAAATGTGAAGAGGACTAGATCATCTAAGACTTTGGTTTTCATTCCAGCTAAGAAGCCTTTGGAGAGTTCTGTGCAGAGAACTGACATGAACAAATTCATATTTCAAAATTATCCCTCTGAAAGTTGTGTTTAAAATAGTCAGAAATAAGGGTGCAGAGAGACAGTCAGAAAGCTACTGTGATAATCCAGGTGAGGGACGATGGGAGCTTGGGTCTGGATGACAGGACTGGAATTATGAGAAGTGGTGAGATTCTGCTGTATTTTGAAGATAGATCTGACAGAAGTTTCTGAGGAACTGAATGTGGCTGTGAGACAAAAAAACATAAAACCATCTGTGATTGATAATTCTATGGTTCTCAGAATTGGCCGAAGCAACTGGAACAACAGATCTTCCACATATCAAAAACACAAAGACTGCAGAAGGGATGGGCTTGTGAGTAGAAATAGAGTTCTAATCTAGACATTTTAAGACATCAGGCTCATTACACATTTAAGTGAATATGACAACTAGATAGTCTGACATGAGTCTGAAATTCAGGGGGATAGTATTCAGGGGAAAGACTGAGGCTGGAGACATGATATTATAGATTTATCATAAATCCATAGGCATGAGACTAGAGGTCAATATAAGACAATGCTGCTCAAGCATTAATGTGGAAACATGAGTTCCTCAGTGACACAATGTCCTCTGATGGAGCAGGACAAGGAAGGTATTAGAAATTTTAGGTGAGATCTATATAAAATAAGCTTGTAAAAAGAACTGACTAGAAAAATGTAGTAGGAATGCTGAGCAGCCAAAGGACACACAGAAGTTAAGAGCCACGGAAGTGTGGCCTTGCATTTAGTCTCCACTTTCACACAGTCAGTTGCCTGAGGACTAGTGTGAAAGGCAGAGAGAAAGGGACTGGAGTTTTGCCTGGTGAGTATTATACAGGGAGAGAAAGGCAGGGGAGTGATTATATGATACCCCGTGCAAGCTAACCCTGGTAAGGAGGGATATGAGTGGAGTGAGATCAGTGAAAAGGTAAAGCAGATGTTATGGTGTGGTCAAAGAAAAGTTGGGATCAAGGCTTCAGAGAAGGTGGGTTGAAAGACAGGTATCAGTGGTCAGTCAGATAGTGGGATGTATGAAACTGAGGCAAACTCTACGGTCTGATCTTGGGAGTGAGATGGGGCAGAGAACGGCAGGACCAGATCCCTTTACTTTCCATTATAACCATCTTTCTTTATGTCAGTCTCTTCCCCTAGAATGACTACAACTCCAATTCAGGGACTGGATATTACTGATGTTGGTATCGCCGAGCCTAAGAAAGCACCTCACACACAGAGGACACCCAGTATATGTGCCTGATTAATGAAATCCTCTCAATGCTAAGCACAATACTAAATCTACACTGTTTTCCAAAAAATACTTAATAGAGATTCCATTCACCAGTGTTTACCTAAAACATACATATAGTATGAGTAAGCTGCTGGGTAATTTTTGAATGCTATGAACACAAAAACTAGATTAACAGTCCCTGCCACTACTTAGATTTTCTCAAAATGCTGTACCATATAGTGAATTTAGAAGGTGTTTTGTTTAATAAGTTATATTCTATAGCCGTTAATGGGCTGTACGTCACATCAACTAGTCAACTGGTTTTGTGCTGGGCAACAGAGGAAATACTGAAGTTAATAAAACAAGGTCTCTGCCCTTAAGGAACATTCAGTGTTGTTGGGGAGATGAAGAAATACACAAAATGTTATATAACAAGGAAAAGGGAAAGAACAAGGCAGTATGGCTAACTGTCAAGAAAAAAGGGGGTGGGGAAGTCAGGAGAGGAAAAAAGTTCTGGGAATACAGATGTGACAGAGATTGCCAAGTACTAGGCAAGTCCAAACTATAAAAAAAGAGACACGGGAAAGGCCCAGATAAGAAATGTACAGCTATTCTAAAAATAAACTTGAGAAGGAGAGAACACTGGGCTTGAGAACATAAGGAACAGCATGCACAGTGTCCTAATAAATGGTCTAGAGGCATTGCTGCCTTCTTCCCAACAACACTGACCTGGCTCAAATCCTGTGTCTTCTATATGTAAAATGTCAGCACAGATGTTATTGTTTTGTTTTTTTTTTCAGCTATTACCAGTTGTAGTCATTGGATTAAACTTTATTTGACACAGGTCATAATTGTTTCTCTGCCCCAGAAAAGCCGAAGTCGTCATAATATACCACCTTCCATTTTGCAAGTTTTGATTTTAAAAGACCTGAGCACCTACTATTGCAACTGAGAAATGCTAAAACTGGCTATAATTTTGTGATATAACTGCTGGTTTTGCCAGTCCACGCTATTGGATTGTATGTATTATTCATGCAAATTTTGACCAAAATAGCATTAAGAGGAAAACCTAGCAAGAAAGCCTCGCTTGAGCAACTGATCTCAACATGTTTCTAAAAATGAGAGTGTATGGACATCAAGAAACACAATACATTTTGAAGTTATAATATTGAAAAGGCAGATATTTTCATGAAGCTGCTATCTAAGACCAGTATTGAAGAATAACAACCATGAAACTAATTCCTTAAAAGATTATTAGAGATACATAAAGTCCTGCACCTTTAATTTTCTCACCTTTAGCTAATTTTTTATTCCCCACCTCTGTGTGAGCAGATAGCACAGCCCAACTCGATTGTAAGTTCCTTGTAAACAAATTTTACCTTTAATACTCTTATCCCCACTCACTCTTTTGTCACTATACCTCCTCTCCTGCATGGCATCTAAAGTGGTGTGTGCGGACTATATGAATTACTATTACTGGTTCTCTTATGCTTTCTTAAGTACCAATATATTTCAGGGAGGACAGAAACATCAATGACATTTGTTCAACGACTTGCTTTCAACAAACATTTAGAGAGCTACTATGACTGTAAGCTAAGTACTTCAGGGATATAAATGATACGATTCCAACCATCATAAACAGCACAATACAATACAGTGAATGGGCTATAAATGAGGTGCAAACTGAAGGAACACAAAAGGAGAAGTGATTAATTCTGCTTGAGGGAGTGAAGAAGGATGAGCTAGGAGGATATAATTTAGAAATATCCGAGAGCTTTGGTAGAAGAGGGTAGCATATAGTAAAGGTGAAAATGAAAGGGTAGAAATATGGTGGAATATGCAGAAGGGACCACTTTCTTTTTCTCTAAAGTGGTTCTTGCTACATATGCCTACTTTATTTGCCGGCAGAATGGAATTTTCCCACAGAACTAGTTAGTTTCTAATTAAATCATTTTGCTCGCTACAAATGAACGGTTAGCCCTTTTCTCAGGATTATTTATAGTAATATCAGGAATTTCACTCAACCATTTCACTCCTTATATACACATGCACTCACAACCAAATGAGGACAAAATGTTGGGCTGCATTAGATTTAGCTCTTTTTAAATCATTTTACACAATGAAATTCAACCATATTGTAGGAAAGAAATGTTTGCCTTAGGGAATTTTATGAAATCCTTAGTCATTGAAGATACTAGAAAAATAATTTTTAAATAATCAAAAGATCTCATGAGACTGGAAAAATTATACTACAATCCATGCTTGCCTCAACGTTTGTCTCATCCACTGTATTAGATTTCCATGGACCCTGCTTATCTGAAAATACTGACATAAGGGAAAACAGGAAGTCACATAAACCTCATCTCTAAATAAAAGTATGCTTTACTTTGAAGAAAGTAACACAAGCTATTAGCAATTTTTAAAAAGATTCAGCATTTAAATAATTTACAAGTATTTTAAGAGAAGTATCTCTAAAAACTTTTTTCCATATCTTTTAAATATTAAGATAGGTTTGACTTAATCTATTATTCTGATTCAGCAATATCAGCTTTAAATAAAAGTGCAGTCAGTGAAGGCGACAACACTGGTCTGAAGAGAAGGGCAGAATCTGGATCATGTCGGGCACCTTGAAGGCCGAGTTAAGGAGTCTGAATTTTCAAGGAGAAGCCACCGAAGAATTCTGGGCAGAGGAATGCAATGATCTGATCATCTACAAAGTGTCACTGTGGATGGTATGTAGAATGAACTTCAGGTGGGCAGGCTGGAAGCACAGCAGTCAGTTAAGAGGCCAGATAAGAGCACGTACAGCACAGGTGATGATAATGAGCTAACATCTGTCAACCTGTTAGAGTTACTGTTTTAAGTAAAAATATTTATAAATTTATTCCTCACAAGAATCCTATGACTTATTTGCAGATAAGAAACAAAGCATGGAAAAGTGAGGCAACTTTCCACAGGGAACAGAAATTGGTAGAGCCGTAATTTATTGACAGCCTACTTTTCAACCACTGCACTGTAGTAACAGAACATAGATGGATTCAAGGTATAAAGGTAAAATGGACGGCACTGGTCTGGGTTTCACAGCTGTGGCATGTGAATGTCACGAATCATTCCCAAGTTTCTGGCTTTAGGAGATGGGTGAGGTGCCATTTACTAAAATGAGTCAAATCCTAGAAGGGAGAGGATATGGGAGAGAGATCCAGAATTCATTTTTTTGTTTATCTAGCTGATAGTTAAATATATAAATCTCTAGCAAGAAGTTAGAGTTCAAGATATAAATGTGGGAATTGTGGTAGTGAGAAATTAGCCCCAAAGATGTCCATGTCCTAGTCTCTGGAACCTGTGGACAGGTTACCTTACATGATATAAGGCCTCTATAGGCATGATTAAGGACCTTGACAAGGGAGGTTATCCTGGTGGATAATCCTGGTGGGCCCACTGTAATCCCTAGGGTGCTTAAAATAGGAAGAAAGGTCAGACTGAGAGAGATTGGAAGATGTAACACTATTGGCTTTGAAGATGGAAGGTGGGGCCTCCAGCTGAAGAATGCACGTGTCTCTAGAAGCTGGAAATAGTAAGGAAACAGATCTTCCCCTAGATCTTCCAGAAGGAACACAGCCCTACCAACACCACCTTGGCTTTAGGACTTCCGAGCTTTCTTTGGGACTATGTGAGAATAATTCTGTATATTGTTTAAACCACTACATTTGTTATAATGTTAAACAAGCAACAGGAAACTATTACAGGATTTTTAAGTTTTTTTTTTTAAAATGATGTGGTATTGACATCATAGGTGGGAGAAATAACAAACAGAAGTTCTTAAGTAGGCACAAGGAGATAGGTACCTGAACAAAGTAAGAGGGGAAGGCTGTAATTAAGGGGGGACATTTCTTTTTTTGTAACAGAAGGGAAGGAGGCAGTGGGAATGGAGGTTGATGTGTAGAGACTGTAGCATTCTCAAAGGATGGCTTGTATGATCTCGGTGAATTATGTGGCAAAGGTATTAGCAGGTGAAGACTTGAACCCAGATCATCTGACTTAATTTTAATGGAGTTCTACACTTTACCAAATGATTTGTACTAGGGAATATAAGGAGTGGCCACAGAGAGGCTACTATGTTCAGGCAAATATAACAAAACTCAGGTGGTCATTCAGGGCAGGGAGGAACAAATGTACGGCACCTGTCCCTTTCCTTCATTTCCCATAGCCACAGTAGAATGTGCTGATTAAGCGAGACACTTGGACTCAGCCTCTAGATCCTTTGCAACCCAGCAATCCATAAAGAAGCAGTACTGCAAAGCAAACTGAATTAATACTTGAGATGAAATGTATTTGCTAATATTGACTCAGGGAATATGTTTTTACATCTCCTCCTCCCAGAGGAAACAACTGTGGAGATGAATGTTAAAATATGACTAAGAAACGGAAAGATGACAATAATTGCTAAATGTCTATCAAGAGGAGAATGATTAAGAAAACTGGTAAATCATATCGTGAACTTTTATGCAACCTTTAAAAAGAATGAGCAGTACTGATGAGAAAGATTTCCAAATTATGTCGCTACATGAAAAAGCAGATCCAGAACAATTAAGCAGCTAATTCCATTCATGACTTAAAAACCCATATGTACACAAGCACGTATACATGTGAATGCTTTAAAAAGGTCTGGAATAGAGTATGTAAGGCTATTAATAAGAACTTCTGAAGAAGAGTGAATAATTAGGATAAGGGATGAGAGGGAAATTTCACTGAGTACTGAATATACTTTTATACTGAATTGCTTATAACAAATATGGGTTTTTTTTTTTTAATGAAAATTAAACATTTTTTCTTTTCTTTATAAAAGACATAAAAGATGAGCAGATTAAGTGTCCAGACCCTTTTAGTCATACATCTTTGCATTTAATGCTGTAATTCCTCTAGCAACTTTCTTTTTTGAATGCCCCAAACACAAAGAATCATGGAAAGAACACTACTGGACTTGGCTCAGGATAAATGTGAATATCATTCACGCTCTTCCCACTTCCTTCAACCATGTTACATACTTCCTTTACTGTGTCACTTACTCCACTTTCAAATCCTATCTTCGCTTTCTTGTCCCAGCATGAGTCACTCTTTCACAAATACCATGTGCAATTGACAGTATCAGTATCATCATCATCTTTTCTAATTATTCCTAAATCTGGCTACCAAAATTACTTTCCCCCTTTTTGATTAGATCACATGTCTAATCAGAATGTTCCTATTTACTGTTTATCGTATGTAATGAATCTCTTCTCCATAAGTACACCAGAATAATTTTCCTTGTCCTGTATTATCATATTTTCTTTAACTTCCTTACCTAATCTTTAGTTCTCATTTCTATTGCCTCTCACTGTTTCCTTTAATTTCCTAATATAAATTTCATCCTTCAACTCTTTATCCACCAAGGTCTCCTGCTTCCATGGTCAAATTTTGTGAGACCCAGTAATTATATATAAGCACTTAAATTCCTCACATAAAAGAATTACTTGTTCTCAATCCTACTGATCTCCAACCTCTCCCCGCCTCCATGTTCCTTCAACTCTCCTGCCTACACTCACCTCACATATTCTAAAGTGAATTCCTAAAAGGTAAAAACTACTTAGCAATACCTCCTCTTGCAAGTCATTCTCAACTCCCCACATCTCCCATTTTTTGAGCACCTGGTACACATCATACACTGTCCTAAACAATATTTAAACATACAAATTTAGTTAATCATGACTCAACTTCTTGAAATGGGTACTATAATTATCCCATTTTAAATACATGTAAACTGAGAACTAGAGAGTTCAGGGAACTTGTAGAAGGTCACACAGCTGGCTACTATCAGAGGCAGGATTCCAACTCGGAAAACCTGGCTCTGGAGTCCATACTCATTGCCAATTTGCTACTGTGCTTTGGCATGTACTTCTTAGGCAAAGTACTTCCTCTTCTCTGGTCCAGCTTCAGGATGGTCTCATCTCTACTTTGCACTTAGCATGTGGTACTGTTAACCAAGACCTCTCTGTATTATTTACTCTAAAGATACAGAGTACTCGTTGAGGACAGAAACTGTCCATCCCTCTATCCTTAAACACGTAATAGCATCTAGTACTAGGAGGCATTTAATGGTCATAGAATAAACAAATAAATTCAAAGTTTTAACAGCACTCCATCCCTAGCACAGCACACACCATCAACACAGGCAGACTCAGCAACGACTTTCATTCCAAACTTTCAGGCTCCTGCCTTAATAACACAACAAAAAAAATAGCTAGTTTGGGGAGCTGTAGTGACACATCTCTATCTGTTCATTCCAAGAAACTCAAGGTGACAAACACTCTAAGACAACATTTAGGTGGCAGACTTTAAATCACCAACAATATAGAGGGCAGGAGTCTAGAATTACCTGACAGGGCATCATAGAATTCGTCCTCACTGAGGATGCTGAGAGGAGGTGAGCCTTTTACCAGAGACTGCTCTAATTCATGGTGTTCAGTAGCTAGAGTCTCCAGTGCTTCTGACAAAATCTTGTTTTTTTCTTGCTCCTGTTCCAATTTAAAATTCCTCACCTGAAAGAAAACAGATATACAAAAAAGACTTCAGAGTGACAGAACACAGAGACTTACTCAGAAGAATGTGATAATTATTTGCTTTCAATCCAGTTCAATTGCAATGTCAGAAATGAAAACAGTCGTGTTATATACACATGGGTGAATGAGCAAAATTACTAAACTAATTCTGTTCTTCCCATGGGGCCTTTTCTCACAACACCTCTAACTAATGAAAATAGATTAAGAACTAGCAAACAAATTCAGCTCAAATGATCAAGATAGTATAAGAGCATTAGCCAATTCAGAAATCATATAAAATTTTTTAAGAGACTCTCTCTCAACATTAATCATGAAATTAGGAAGTCAGTTTTTGAATAATTAAAATCATCGGTGAGTTTTTTAACAAAATCAAGGATTAAAACATTTTAAATATTAAAATGTGTATCACGTCACAGCATAAGACATAATCTTCCAGTTTACTTCCAAGATAGCTGGCATATCCAATGAAGGGGAATAAGTTACTGGGATGCTACATTTTAATTTTCGTTCTTAAATTCCATATTCTGCTTGATTCCATAGTTTAACTTGAATTTAGTACTCTAAAAAAATAAAAGATAGTCTACAGCCATGTCACCCTAAACAAGCCCAATCTCATTCAATCTCAGAAGCTAAGCAGGGTTGGGCCTGGTTAGTACTTGGATGAGAAAACACCTAGGAAGACCAGGTGCTGTAGGCGTAAAAACATAAATAAAAGATAATTTAAAAAATAAAATAAATAAAAGGTAGATTATAGAAAAAACAAAGCTTCCTTTAATTTTTCATCCCTTGAAGATAAAATTTATTCTTCCTATCTGACTCAGGAACATCCGAAATTTTGCAGTTAACTAAAAACCTTCTAAAATTCAAGTAACCTAATCCTCATAGAAAATAGCAGGTAATGAATTTGGTACAGACAATTCCACCTATTACTGTACCAGAACTTTAGAAATCACAACTCTTCTGTAACCTCCCTCCATATCTAGGTCCATTTGGCACTTCAGACGGGATGCAGAGAAGTTGAGATCTACTATCACCTTCTGTGTAATCTCAGAAGTCTCGTGTTCCTGTTGGCTCACCTTTAAAATAAGACTAAGACTCCATTACCACCTAAGAGGCAGTTTTCAACTCAGTGGTCTTCAAACTTTTCAACTTTAGCAGCAGAATGCATTTCTCAGATAGACTCCCTACATATAAAGAGATGTTGCAGAAAGCAAAACTGTGCCAAGTGGCACCAGTGTGGATCGGGAGCCCGACTCTCTCCCTGAGGTCCCCTCAAGACCCAAAGCCAGGCGCTGTTTTGACAGTTCGAAAGGCACTGGAAAGGGTGACCCTCCCAAACCTCATCCATGTTAGAAGTTTGGTCTCTGGGTCTTGGGGGCTGTAGACATCTCTCACAACTGCTGTCCATTACTCAGTCTGTGGAATTGCACCCTTTCATGTCTGGACTTTCCCTCACATTCAACTCTTATTGGCCCCAACGATGCACCGATCTCCTCTGTTCTTACTCCAGAGTCCTTTGGACCCTGAGAGCCACACATTAGATACAGTACTCCAAGACTTCTGAATATAACCTAAAATACAGCTTCATTGAAATGCTAAATTCATAACAGAAATAAACTTAAACCTTATCTTGGGAACAGTTCCAGTCCTCAGGTGCCTTCAGTGTTTATCATTTTAGCAATGACATTATTAATATTAGAGAAAATAGCAATAAATGGTTAAGAAATAATGAGCAGACATGCAATATTTGGAAAAAAATGAATACTGACATAATTATAATTTTTAAAAAATTGCAAAATACTTGCTAATACTCCTATAATCTAAATTTAATCTCCATGCCTTCTCACACCTGTTAGAATAGCTATAATCAACAGTACAAGTAATAACAAATATTGGAGAGGATGCAGAGAAAAAGGAACCCTCATACACTGCTGATGGGACTGCAAATTAGTACAGCCACTATGGAAAACAGTATGGAGGTTCCCCAAAAAACTAAAAACTGATCTACCATATGATCCAGCAATCCCTCTACTGTGTATTTACCCTCAAAATTTGAAAACCCATATCCGAAAAGATATTTTTACACCGATGTTCGTAGCAGTATTATTCACAGTGGCCAGGACATGGAAGCAACCAAAGGGTCCTACAACAGATGACTGGCTAAAGAAGCTGTGGTCTATATATACAATGGAATATTACTCAGCCATAAGACGAGATGAAATACTGCCATTTGCGACAACATAGATGGACCTTGAGATAATAATGCTAAGCAAAATAAGCCAGACAGAAAAAGTTGAAAATCACATGATATCATGTATATGTGAAATATGAACCTAAAAGCAACAAATGAGCAGGACAAGCAGAGATTTATGGACATGGAATATAGACTAGTGGTTACTAGTGGGGTGGGAGGTAGATGGGGTAAGGGAGTCAAATTAGGGTTTAAGAGGAGGGTGAAGTGGGAAAAGAGGATCAAATATACGGTAGCTAAAGGAAACTGGACTTTGGGTGGTAAACATACAATAGAATATACAGATGTCAAATGATAATGTACACCTGAAAATTATATAATTGTATTAACCAATGTTATCCCAATAAACCCAATTAAAAATTTAATAGATAGATAGATAGATTAGATAGATAGATAGATAGATAGATAGATAGATAGATAGATAGAAAGATAGATAAATGATAAATTTATTTCATCTCCAGAGCAGAAAATACTTTTTTTCTATGATTGGAGTTAACTTAAAAAACAAATAAACAAAAAACGCTGTTCTTACTCTATTTGATCGATCAGACAACTCATTTATCTATAAACAACTACAAATTTGAGCATCAATGTCCAAAATGATCTTTTCTTTGAAAGGAAAAGCTCTATCAGCACTGTTATATTTGTAGATTCCAAAAACACCAATACAGGAAGATCTAAACTACCACTATCCACCTGCTCCCTTGACTTTATCTTTTTAGCTATGCAAATATCAAAATGCAAATGGGCTGTTGAGACTATATCTTGCAATATAACAATCAATTAAATTATTCCTTCCAGTTAACAAATACACAAGTTTTAATACCTAACTTCATCTAGCAGATTTCAGAAAAGTGGCAAAGAAATGATCGAGGTAAAAGTATCACTTTCCCTCAAAAGAATCTTTTTCAAAATCCAATTTATCTTTTATCCACCTAAAATAAGCATCCCTTCATCTCTGCCACCTCAGCATCTGTTCTCACTAGTTCTTCAGAGAAGGAGTGAAAGGAATGGGAAGCAGAGTGGGAAGAAGAGGCTCTACCCACATTCTAGTTTATATTGTTTTTATCTGTCACTTGAGGTGAATGCACTTGTATTAGTTTTAAGCATAACAGGATCTTCTACACTAAAGATATCTTACTCTAAAACTACCCACAAAATGGCGATTCTTCTCTTCACTACATGGATGTATCTGAGACAGCAGGTATATACGCCACAGAAACTACACTAGTAAATGGCTTACTGCTTTAGAGAAGCATCTAAAAACATTTAACTGCATCTAAAAACATTTAACTTTTAATCGATTAGAAAGATCACTGGAACAATGCAATTCCAAATCCTTCACAATCAGTATTTCATAAGTACCTAGGGGATACCCTGCATTTACAAATTAGTACAGAACTTCTGATAAGGTTATGCAGAGTGCAAGTTCACAAAATATTCGTGTTACTTTTAAACTGTTAGCTTAGAAAGTATGTTGTAATAGAAATAGTACCTTATGTAATACCTCTTTGCAATTCTGGGCACAGTGCTTCATTTATATTATATAACAATATATACATACTGATGATGGTTTTTTAAATCCTCAGACTATAATAATCACCCTAGTTATTAAAAGAATAAAGAACTTCTTTCACAAAATTAGTAAAGCCCAACATATGTGCTTATAATTACATTAGAACATTTCTAGAATATGGTTGACATTTTATTTTTTAAATTCACATATAAAATTTATACCCTCAGCCCTGTGACTTTCCCGCAACAAAAGCAAACATATGACCAAGTGAATATAAATGTCAAACTCTTCATCAAGAAAAATTTCAGAACTGAACCACCATACACTTAGTAAACATACACTGCTCCATGTTTGTAGCCTCTTAAGACTAATGCCAATTCAAGTTTTTCCAGTAGTCTATTTAAACCACTTCATCAAGAAAATCTCTCACCTTACTCCATTTCATGCTGGCAGGTGAAATTCACAGTGAACACTTCCAAAGGGTTCTTCCCATTGACAGTGAATGAATGCCAGTAAAAGAATCCAGAATTAAAAAAGTCAAGTGCTAGCCAGCATTTACACACTTTACTCCCTCATTCTTTCAAGAACCCTGTTATTTAACTACATTTCTAAGGGATTATATCAGGCAGACATAATAAATCTGGCAAAGACATACCATTAACTAGGGAGTAAGAATGGGCCTTCACAGAACATTGTATCCAACTATACAATTATAGTATAGGTGAAATCCTGGCCTTGATGAGCAATCTGCTGAAGCTCTCACTGACTGGCCACACTCCAGTCAGTTCAACTGCATTAGCCTAACTCATTTTTTCTTTGTTACTGGATGAATGGCTATCATAGCAAAGAATGTTAAGACTGAAATACTAGATCTTTTATTTTAAAATATCTAATTTTCTCTCTCGAATAAGGAATAACATTGACACTTATCTCTGTGGTTACAGGACCAACAATATAGTGACTCTGAAACTTTTTAAAGATATGTGCTTTAGATGACTCCCTGTTATTGCCACATAGCTGTTTAAAAGTGGGGTTGGTCATTTAGAGCTGGTAAAGGCTCTTCTGCTCACAGAAGACCACAGCGGTGTTCTGGTGGAGGAAGTGAATGGAGCTCTCATGTGAATGCACAGCCAGACTGGAATCACATACTCACCCCCAGAGACCAGGAAAATTAACACTTGATCCCATGTCTGATGCATGTCAGGTATGGAAATATATCCCCACAACCGTATAACAGACCCTTGCTTTGTTTATAGGTTTACAAAGAACCTGTGCAGACATTATATTTTAGGGTTTTCATTGACTCTAAGGCCCTTCCATGCCATTTCATCACTGCCTTTTTAAATGTAATAAATTTCCTTATGTTCCTAAAGCTTTTTTTCAGTCTTTGTTATTACTAAGATACTTATTCAAAAATAAATATGCCTCAGTGACCAAAGCAGATTTGTCTGATAGGAGGAATGAAGATGAGATAGGATGTGCAAGGAGGTCGTGGCTGGGAGCTCTGCACAGGGCTTGCAGACTGCTGTAAGAGCTCTGGCTTTAACTCTGAGATGGAAAGCCACTGGAGGATTCTGAGAAGAGTAACATTATTTGATTTTCATTTTAATATGATCTTTGTGGCTGATATGCTGAAGAAAAGACTGGGGAGAGGTTGAAAAGATCCCTTAAGGACCTGTTGCAAAAATCCAGATAAGAGATGTGTAAGAGCAATGGAGATGCTGAGAAGTAGTCAGATTCTGGATATATTTTGAAGGAAGGTCTAATGATTTGCTGATAGAATGATGATGGGAGGTGAGAGAGAAGAGTCGTCATGATGACTCTACAGTCTTGGCCTAGGCAACTAAAGATAGACTAATCATTACCTAACATGAGGAAGGCTGCAGTAGGAACAGAGACAATCAGAAACTCAGTTTCGTATATGGTAAGTGTGAGATGCTATCAAATATCCAAGTGGAAATGTCAAGTAGGCAATTAGATGTTAAATCAAGCATTCAAGAAGAGGTCCAAGAGATAACACTCTGGGAACCATTTGCAAATAGATTATACTTTAAGCCGTAGGACTAAACAGAATCACTAAAGGAGAAAGTGAGGTAGAAATAGGAATAAATCGAAGAACTGAGATTTGCTTCTGCGAAAGAAATCAACAAAAGAAACTAAAAAAAGAGAGGACAGAGATAGAAGAAAAACCAGGAGTGTGTAGTACCCTGGAAGCATAGAGGAAGTATTTCAAGAAGGAAAAAGTGACTAACTATGTCAAACCCTGATGACAGATCAAATAATATGAGAAGATAGACCCCTAGATTTGGTGATGTGGAGGTCAATGAGGAACCCAACAAAGGCAGTTTCAGCAGAGTCTTGAGAGAACACTGGCAAAGACCTGACAAAGCGGGTCCAGAAAATAAGATAAGAAACTTGGAGAGAACATAACCCACTCTTAAGAAGTATGCTTAAAGGGAAGGAAGAAAAATGGGGAGCAACTGCTGGAAGGGAATGTGGGGGTCCATAAGGCTTTGTTATGGAAGACAACCCAGCAAATTTCCACACTGAGGGGGAAGATTCAATAAAGAGGGGGAAATTAATGATGTAGGAGTGAGGGGAGAGAATTGCTGAAATGATGTTCTTAAATTTGCAAAAAGGATAGGATATAATCCACAAGTATTCAGTTGGCCTTTACTAAGGGCATAAAAATACTTTCTTAGTTGCAGGAGAAAAGGCAGCATGTATGTGCACAGATTCAGACAGGCAGGTTGTGTAATGAAGTTTTCTTCTCATAATTTGTCTCAAAGCATGTAAGAGATAGGGAACAGAATTTAGACAAAGTAGTCATCAATCTACGGATCCTAGCATATGATGTAAGAAGAAGCTTCTCGTTTCTTAACATTTCATTATACACAGTGTAAAAAAGTTCAACCTGAGATTAAAAATGAGGTCACTCTCATGGCCCTCCAGTGTCTCATTCTGGCCAACTAATCTGGCCAACCCAAAATAGGGCAGCCAGTGAAGGATTTTACCATTGCTTATAGCATATCATGAGTGACTCCCAGCGTCATTAAAAAAACAGCCCCTTTCTTAATGGCACTGCCATCTTCTTCAATCTGGCTCAAGCCAGGAGAAAAAGAAATTTCACTGGAAAATACCTCTTTACCTTTCTGCCCTCAGGCTCTGCCTTGGGAAAGAAGATAACTTATATCTATGCTTGCTGACTTACTGAATCTAAGTAAAAGAACCTGAAAGGAGCTTGTTAAACTTAAGTTTCTACTAATAATCTGTTATAGACTTCCAAATTTATCTCTATACATTTAAACCAAGAAGGAATTTGGGGGATAACTGGCTACTCCTGTATCTAGGACAGAGCCCAATAAATAGGTACTTAAGAAATATTTGGTAACTAAAATGGGGGATTTTAAAAGCAAGGTGAAAATGATACTGGGAAGAATAAATATAAACCCAGAATAATTTATGTTTATTTTTGTCAGACTGATTTAAAAGTAACCTGCCATAAAATCAACTGGAGACTAGTTTTACATACAAATGATATAAAAATTAATTGTTCTTAATATCATTCAGCCATTATAAAAAATGAAATCCTACCAACTGCAACAACATGGATGGACCTAGAGGTTATTATGCTGAGTGAAATAAGTCAGATAAAAAAAATAGCATATGATTTCACTTATATGTGGTATCTAAGGAACAAAAAGAACAAACTAATCAAAAGTAGACTCACAAATATAGTGGACAATTTCGTGACTGATGAAGGGGAGGAGGGTTGGGAGAATAGGGCATGGGAAGCACGGCAGAGGGAATACAGTTAGCCTTAATATGATGGTTAAGTGGAGGACTGCGAAGGGAGGGAGCAATTGGGGGGATCATTTCATGAACATTATAAATGTCTAACCAATGTACTGTATACTTGATACTAACTTAAATTTATTTTAAAAAATTGTTTTTATATCCTTTAAGAAAAGCAGAAAGGAGAAATATGTCTTTGAAACAAAAATACTGTTCATTTCCACAGGATACTACTAACAATAGATTAGATACACATTTACTCCACTTGTTCAGTGGGTCTGCCATTTAAAATAATTTGGTACAAGCAAGATCTCAATAATTTTCTTTCAATTGCAAAGCTGAATCACTTGACACCGATTACAACACTCATATAAGGAATGTCTACAATAAATTAAAATTTCCATAACTATAATGCACATTTTACATTCCAGAAGTAGCACTTTCAGGATTATGTTACTAAAAGTGCTACCTGTTTCAATGTGTAATTTCCAATGTATAATATCCTAAATAATAGTAAAATGTATCAAAAGTTTCAGAAGGTTTTTAAGCATCATCATGTAAATTAAAGAACAGAATGTTAAATTGCCATGTAATGATATATATCAAATATACTGCAAACAACTTTCGATGTAATGTAACAAATCAATTTTGGCCATATAATAATGGTAAAATTCTAAATCAACCTACTAAGATTCTGAATTCTTAAAAGTCTATTTTTAAAATCACACCTTTTCAACTCTCCATTAAATATTTGTTCAAGATTGTATTCCCTGTTGCCTGGAATGGTGGCTGGAACATGCTCAAAGTACGGAAATAATATTTTTAAATCAATATCAAGGTGTACAGGAACACGAAAGGTAGATATGGGATAGAAGGCAAGATAACTTTTTTTGATAAGATCTCTTTACCCAATATTAATACACATTTCAAAATTTATCAAGAATGAAGTGTAGGACCCTTAGCAAAGATTTCTCTCAAAGTTTCATTATTTTTAATTTCAATATGAATTTATTTAGCAAAAAAAAATTAACTTCATAAGCATTTGTGTAAACAATGGTTCTGCATACAGAGAACCAGAGTAGTATATCTACTACTGATAAAGTATATACATGGCAACTTTATAGTTTAAAAGACATTTTTACAGTTAGTTTAATAAATCTCCCTAACAACCCAATGAGAAATGTACATGTACATGTGTATAAAGTGAAGACTATACAGTTTAAGTTAGTAGCCAAAGGTTAGCAGAGAAATAAGAGCTAAAACCCAAAATCTTTTAACACCAAATCCCCAAACCTTTTCAACCCATGGTATTGTCTTTGAACTATATATACAGCCTAATAACATTAAGGATAAAAATACATGATCATGAGTCCTAGAAGCAGAGTGTCTCACTTCGGGAAGTGAGATGCTTGTTGATCACTAGACTGGTGGACCAGACAAATGCAGAAGGGAAAGCAGAATTACCTGGACCACAGTAAAGCATTTGTTAAAATCATCCCGAGGGTCCCTGTCAAAAATTACATCACTGTAAAATGGTAGATTAGGAACGTGGCTGAATCCATGCCCTCCAGGAAGAAGGTTTCTCATTCCAAGAATCAGTAGATCTGTCTTGTTCAAAACCTGGCTAAGAACCAAGGTTCTCTATCACAAAGAGTATATCTGAATCAACTACAGATTTTGTTCAGTTTTGCTTTTTTTTTTTTTTAATTAGAAGGCCCAGTTCTAACCCAGACCTACTGAAATCAGGACTTCCAAGAATGAAGTAGGCCTGTGTATTGTGACGGAAATTGCTAATTTCTCACATTATATGTATTTTCCTTTTCTTCCTTAGTAAGAACCCCAATTTGTTAGTTGGCCACACTGTCTTTCAGCTAGAAAACTAGTTCTCATTCTCTCTGCCCAATAAGAATGGAGGTACTATGAGGCATTTGCCAGATCTACTTAAAGGGAGGGGCACACTCCTAGTTTTGCCCCTTCCTCCTTTCTGTTGACTAGAATATTTGGAATAGGCCCTAATACCTGAAACTACTATACCAGGTCCACACTGCCCACCTTGTCTTCTTTAAGGTGGGAAAAAAAAATCTCTAACTATTTAAGCTCATGTCATTTGGACTGGGGGATTTATATTTATTCGATGCTAATACCAATACATGTAATGTTTGTTCAAAGCACCACAGATTATTCTGATATGGTTCCTGGATAAGAATTACTGATTTAGAAGATGGTTAGTTTGGTTTAAAACCATTTACTGAACACCTATTACTATTTTAAGTAAGTTCTAGAGATAAAGTAGAATTGGTTACTCATTGGAGAGATTATAATCTAACAGGAGGGAAAAAACATTTTGTATTTCTACCTGACTCATCTACTAAAAATCCAAATGCAGCATTACTTCCTCATTTAAAGCTTTTTCCTTACTGTCTTTCGGTTAGTCTCAAAGTGCAGTATACATCCATGAGATATGGGAATATTAGAAAGTCATTTACATTTATTTTTGTTAAAAATATTAAACAGAATATGACACACACAGATTGACAATGGTGCACTCACATGGTCCACACATCACCCGGTCAAAGGACAAGTAAAGGAAACACAGTAACTTCAGGGAAGAATGGCAACTACCAGTAAGAGCCGGACTGACGCACCTGTTTTCGGGGGACTGCGATGGACTGCAGTTGATGAGAGCTTGTTTACCAAGATTTACAGACTACATTATTTAGTTTTAGTTAACTCACAAAATACACCTATATCATATGACCACTGCAAAAGAACTTCAGACTCAATAATACTAATGACACAAAGTCAACAACAGGAAATGAATGGCAAAGGCTTCTACTGCTAGTATGAGTTCTTTGCTAGTTACCCTGGGGAAAACAGGTCATATATAATCAGATAATAACAAGCTGGTTCTCCAGAAGACCTTATGAAATATGGATATATGCATATGATATAGGCCACCCTATATTTGTCATTATTATTCATTGAGATATAAACTAATGAGCATATGAAGCCATATGGCTCAACATTTAAAGTCGAAGCCTCCAGAGGGTGAAAATAAACCTCCCAAAATTTTTAGTGATTTTTTTAAAGTCACATGAAATCCAGTCCACAACTTTACCTTTAAATTTCTTCACTAAATGTAATAAAATGTTTAAAAACTCCTTTAAGGTTAACAGAAAGGTCAAAAAAAGCTACAAATCACTTAGGGAAATACTTTCAAACTACAAAAAAAGTCTGAAATAACAGTCACAAAATAGTGTGATAAAAACCTAACCTAAAACATATTACACTGTCAAAAAATATTGCTGTAAGATACACAGACAAAACTGCTAAAAATATTTTTTAAAAAAGAATTTAGTGTGGGATATTTATACCATATGGAAAATTACAGATGCTTTGAACATGTCTCAGCTAAACCATGTTTGAATAATGAACTATGATAACTAGCTATTTTATAAAACTCTAAGGAAAAAATGTACCAAAGAAATTCTCAATAAGTGACTTAAATAATTTATAGAAAACTGTGTATATAGGTATAAGTATAATACACTGATACAGTAGTTATTTTGACCAAAAATTTTACGAGACTCTAATAAATGTGATATCAAAATGTGATTAGAAAAATTACAAGTCAATCTTAATCAGCAATATAGAGTAAAAATTATAAGCAAAATATTAGCAGTGAATTATACATAAAAAGAAAATATATCACAACTAAGTTGGGTATTAATTCTAGGAATAAATCTGTTAATACAATCCTAATAATTAGATTAATAGATTTGTACATTTCTAATTAATGTAAAACCATAAAATCATTACAATATATACAAATATTAGTAAAAGTAAACCAATTGAAAAGTGAAGTTTTAAAAAAATTACAATTGTGTAGATCAATTTGGGGAGACTTGACATCTTAATAACATTTAGTCTTCTAACAGAAATGAAAAATAGCTGTTTATTTTTGTCTTTTGTTTCTCTCAGCAATACACCAAAAGAGAATAATAGCAAAAAACTCTTAATGGATCATAGACCCAAATGTAAGGCTAAAATTAGAAAACTTCTGGAAGAAAACAGGAGGAAATCTTAGTAAGCATGGGTTTGGCAGAGATTTCTTTAAAAGTTCACAAACAGCAGTAAGTATAAAAGAAAAAAATGAAACTTGGACATCACCAAAACCAAAACTTCTGGTTTTCAAAAGGTAATGTTAAAAAAATGAAGGACAAGAGAATGGGAGAAAATATATGCATACCATATATCCAGTGAAGGATCTGTATCTAGAGTATACAAAGATCTCTTATAACTCAATGACAGAATGACAAACAAGCCAATTTAAAAATGGGCAAAGGACTTGAACAGACATTTCTCCAAGCATATACAAATGGCTACCAAATATATGAAAAAATGCACACATCTTTAGTCACTAGAAGAGGTAAATCATTACCACAATGAGATACTACATTGCACCTACTAAGATGGCTGTAATTTAAAAAAATAAATTAAAAAAAAAATAAGTGTTGGCAAAGATGTGGAGAAAATGGAATCCTTGTACAATGCCGGTGGGATTGTAAAATAGTATAGATGCCGTGGAAAACAGTTTGGTGGTTCCTCAAAAAGCTAACTTATACAAAAATTTTCAAAGCAACACTGTTTACTACAGTCAAAAGGTAGAAACAACTCAAATGTCCATAAATGCATAAATGGACAGATATGTTATGTACATAGAATACTATTCCTCTATAAGAAGGAACAAAGTACTGACACACGCCACAATGCACATGAAGTTCAGAAACATTACACTAAGTGAAAAGAAACCAGACACCAGAGCTCAATGGCTACAGGGTTCCCTTTCGGGGTGATGAAAATGTTTTTTAAGTAGCTAAAGGTAATGATTGCACAGCACTGTGAATTACTAAATGCCACTGAATTGTACGCTCAAAACAGTTAATTTTATGTTATGTGAATTCTACCTCAATTTTTTTAAAAGTAAAAACAAACTCAAAAAATGCCTCATAACATACATTCTCCACATGACCCAGCCACTGTACTTCTACATATTATCTAAGATAAATGAAGATTATATCCCCACAAATATACATAGCCAAAAACTGGAAATGATCCAAATGTCCATCAACAGGTGAATACATAAATTGTGCTACTACATAGCCAAAAACTGGAATGCTATTCAGTAATAAAAAGGAATGAACTACTGAAACATGCAACATGGATGAATCTCAAAATAATTATAAATTAGAGAAGCCAATCGTTCTCCAGCCCCCTCAAAAGTATAAAATATATAACTCCATTTATATAAAATTCTATAAAATGTCTATTACTCTCTAGTGATAGAAAGCTGATCAATAGCTGCCTGTGGATAGAAATAAGCAGAAAAGTGGAAGGTACTACAAAAGGCAGGAAGAAACTTTCAGAATTAACAGAGGTATTCCTTATCTTGATTGTGGTGATCGTTTCACTAACATGAACATACGTCAAAACTCACTAAATTACAGTTTAAATATGTGCAGTTTATTGTATGTCAATTATATCTCAATAAAGATGTAAAATGATAATATTTAGCAATACTAAGGGCATAGTAAAAAGACATCATATACTGACAATGGAGTTAAAGTGATAATATATTTCTTATGCAAACATTTTTGAAGAATATGTATGACAAAATACTCATTGTGATTATCACCAAAAATATAGGATATTAAACAGTAATGTATACTGCATTTGTGTGTTTACCAATATGAATAATCTAAGACACCAAAATCCCGCCAGTGGTTGCTGGATTCTGATTTTTATATCCTTCTCTATACTTTACAAAAAATTGCTTTCTGTATACTCCTGTATATCTTCCATAGCTCTCTCATAATTTTAGTTACAGAAATATCTTTAAATATGTCTACTTAGAAACTGATGTTTGCGTCATCATATATTTGCATAGAATTTGCAAATTTGCAAAACTTCGCTTTGAATCAAACACAAAACAATGTTTGCAAGGTACTCTCAAATAGTGCAGAATGCACGGCTCTCTCGGTCATCTAGACTAGGAACCCAATCTGAAGTTCTATTAAGCACATTCCTGTCTCATCATGGTTGCAAAACTTCTAAAAATAGCTTACTCTTATATAACCACTCACCACCAATTTATATATTTTATTCATCCTGGAAGTAAATTTCTTTTTCAGTGATATGCTACAACAAGAAGTAAACAATCATTTTTAAAAGCAGACAAAGTTGATCATAATCTAACCAAACCTTATTTTCATAAGTTATTCAACAGCTCTGTAGTTGATAGCTCTAAAAATAACTAGAAAAAGTTAAATATAGCAGAAGTAACATTCTACCATCTCTAATTTTTTATATGAATTTTGATTTATATACAATAAAACATATTCATTTTAGACATATAGTTCAATGAATTTCCAGAAATATAAACCCCACGTAACTAGCACCACCATAAAGACATAGAACATTTCTATTCTCCTCCTCCCCAGATTCTCCTTTGTCCCTTCACAGTCACTAGCCCCATTCCCTCCACTCCAGGCAAACACTGCTCTGATTTCTACAGCCATGCATTAAGTTTGTCTGTTCTTAAAGGTCAAATAAATGGAATAATGTAGAATGTTTTCTTTTGGTCTGGCTTCTTTCAGTACATTTTTCAGATTCATTCATGTTTTTGCAAGCATAGTTATGAGCCACTTAACAATGCAGACACATTCTGAGAAATGCATCATAAGGTGATTTCATCATTGTGTGAACATCACAGGGCTGATTCACATGAACCTGGGTGGTACAGCCTACTCCACACCTAGTCTATAAGGTATAGCCTATTGCTCCGAGGCTATAAGCCTGTACAGTGTGCCACTGTATAAAACAGGAGATTAAACCAAGTACAAGAGAAAATGATGCAATCAAGAGATGCTATAAGCACGAGATGAGGCTGCTGCTAGTGTAACACGACATACTGTTTTACAGCAAATTTTCTTTTAATAAATAGAAGAGTACACTCTAATAACTTATAGTATGTACATACAAAACAGTGGCTTATTATCAAGTATTATGTATTGTAATTAATTGTATGTGCTATAATTTTATATGACTAGCAGTACAGTAGGTTTATTTACACCAGCATCTCCACAAACATGAGTAATGTGTTGTGCTACAATGTTGACAGCTATGATGTCACTAGGTGACAGGAATTTCTCAGCTCCATTATAATCTTATGGGACTACTGTAGCATATGAGGTCTGCTATCAACCAAAACATCATTGTGTGGTGCATGACTATATAAGCAGTTCTTTCATTTTACACTCCTGAGGACTGTTCCACTGCACAACTGTACCTTGATTTCCAACTCAACTTTTCTAATGCCTTTGGCTCAGTCTCTGGAAATATCTTTCTTCTGTATATGCTAAACACTGTTAAATCTAGAAAGACAGTAACTTTTATGGAATTTTGATGTTTTATTCTCTTTTGATAAGTACTTTCACAGTTCTCAAACAAGAGAGGAAAAAACCTAGACTATACTAAAATCACAACTCAGTAGATTAGAACTCCACCTGAAGAACACATTTTAAATACCTTAAAGCTGTGCTTCCAACGCTTTACAAATCATAGCACTCACACATAATGATCTTTGTAGGGCACACAGGACAGATTGAGCACCTGATTTGGGGGCTTTGGCCACTCTAAGGGGTGAAAAGATAATTTATCTTAAGCCCGTTACTTGGAAAGCTCTGTTAAGATATATTTTAAGAGCAAGTCTTCTTATTTTAATAACCTGTATTTTTACAAAATACAAAAATCTTATAAGCAAATAAAATGATATGTAAAATAAAATATTGCTTAAGCAAGCAAAGTGATTCGAAAATTCGCAAATTCCTAAACAGTGAACATGGCTTATCTTTTCCTTCTTCAAGTGCCCTTAACATTTTTCTGGTGTGATCACTGACTGTGACCTGGTGCCCACATGCCCCTTCCAAGCCCTGTATGATGCAACTTCCAAGCAGAGGAATCAATCATTTCATCTGCTCTTCATGTAACAGATACTCATCAACCACCTACACCATGCCAGGCATTCCAGGCCACAGGGAGTCAGTGGTGAACATAAGAGACAAAAATCCCTGTACACAGAGAACTTACAATCTACTGCAGGGAAAGAAAACAGATAAATAAGTGAAACATTTAAAATGTTAGGTGGTGGAAAACATGAAAGACAAAAATAAAACTGGGAAAGGAAAAGGGAGTCCTGGGAGATAGGATGGCCAGAGGTCTCACTTGAGTAGGTGTCACTGAATTAAAGGCTGACAAAGGTGAGGAGAGTGCCAGGCAAGCATCTGGGAGAAGAGGGTTCTCGGAAGCAGAACAGCAGAAACTCTTAGGAACAAATGGGCTCACAAATCTGGAACAATAGGAGGCCATGCTCCTCAGAACAAAGTGAGCAGGTGACAATGAGGTCAGAGAGGTAGGGTGCCAGATCCATCCCATGGGCTTCGTAGGTCACTGGAGCAACTGAGGCTCTTTCCCCTGACCAGGATGGATAGTACCATGCTCTGCATGCAGACTTCATGTACAATACTAGACTCATTTTTGGATGACACATTTTGAGAAAAAAAAAAACTGAAAGGGATCAGTGAATACTGAGAAAATGAAGGCTTTAGAAAGCCTGACAGACTGACAGTTAAAGAAACCTAGAGATGTTTTGTCCTGGAGAAAGGAAGAATTTACTAGTCACTCCTAAGAGCTGAGAAACTGTCACAGAGAGAAAACATACTTTGTTTTTGATGCTGCAGAGCACAGAATTGGATCTATTAATTTTTTTAAAAAAATTGAAAAACTTTGCCTTAATGTAAGGTTTAACTTCCTAGTATTTATAGTATTCCCACAATGGAATAGCTGGCCCTAAGAGAGAATTTATGTACAACAGTAGTAGCAGGAAGAGCAGGAGCTAATATCCAAGTATGTTTACTATGTGCCAGAAATTATGATGAACACTTGGAATACTATCTCATATCCTCCCACCATCCTATGCCATAGCATTATTAACGATGAAGAAACTCAAATTTATTCAGATTACATACCTTGACTACAATCACATAGCTTGTAGGTGACAATGCTAATACTCAAATCCAGGTCTGTTTGACTCAGGCTCCAAGTTTGTAATCTATATGTTTACACTGCCTATATGTTTACATAATACATAAAATAACCATCTAGCAAGCAGCAAGTTGAAGATTCTTGCAAATTAAGAAAAATTAGGTGACCTCTAAGATCTCTTTCATAATTTTGTGGTTATATTTCTCCCACATTTCCATCTTATTTTTAAAACTTTCCTTTGACTTCATGGTATACAGATATTTTGTACTTTAAATATGGCTAAAAATCAAATAATAATTTCATTATAGAGTATATTAAATTTCCTATTCAATTCTAATGATAAGGTTAATCATTCCCTGGTTTTCAGTAACATATTTTACTTTGTTAGTTCCCATGTACAGTGAAAGTAAGCTTGGCTTTTCTCATGTATACTAATTTCCTTGTCCCATATTTTATATCCGTGTGTTTCAAACGTATCTTCATTTTCCTAGGTTAACTCTGCAGACAAGGAAAAGTTATTTTCAATTTAGCAATCATCCTTCAAAATACAATAACAAATCAACATCTGGTTAACTAAAGTTCAGAAAGATAGTAAATATAAAAGTAGAATATAGACATGTAGGCTTAAGCTAAGTCTTAGGTCCATGGAAACCTCAAGATTCATCCTTGCTTTGTGCAGTTGTTTTTTCATCAACCGGAGAAAAAAGAGGGGACTAAGGAGGACTGGAACTATGCACACTCTGCCACACTTCAACCAGAGCTACTCTGAATGGTCTGAAAAACAAAGAAAAAGCATTGCTCTGTAGCGTAACTACAGTACAATGCAAAAAGAGATAGTCTGGCAACCCTAGAGTTAACACTTGGATAGAAAAAGTGATTAACTCTATGAATAAAAATATTTCTCTATACCTCACACCCACCAGGATGGCTATTATCCAAAAAAAAAAAAAAAAAAATCAGAAAATAAATATTAGTGAGGATATAGAGAAAGTGGAAACACTTGTGCACTGTTGGTGGGAATGTAAAATGGTGCAGCCACTGTTAAAAAAAAAAGAAAAAAAAAACAGTGTGGTAAAACCTCAAAAAATTAAAATCATCATATGATTCAGTAATTCCATTTCTGAGTACATACCTGAAAGAACTGTACAAAGAGATATTTGCACACTCATGTTCATAGCAGCATTATTCACAACAGTTAAAAGGTGGAATCAACCCAAGTGCACCACTGAGAGATGAAAGGATAAATGAAATGTGGTGTCTACATACAATGGAATATTATTCAGCTTTTAACAAGAAGGAAATTCTGAAACATGCTCAACATGGATGATTCTTGAAGGCATTATGCTAAGTGAGATTAGAAAGTTACAAAACAAATATTTTATGACTCTATTTATATGAGGTTTCTAAGGTAGACAAATTCAGAGAGATAAAGTAGAACACTGGATGCAGATGGGGGAGAAAGGAGGATGGGGAGTTTGTTTAATGGGTAGAGTTTTAATTTAGAAAGACAAAAAGAGTTATGGAGATGGATGGTGGTGCTGGTTGCAAAAAAATGTGAATGTACTGAATGCCACTGAACTATAAACTTATAAATGATTAGGACAGTAAATTTTATGCTATGTGAATTTTACCACAAATAAAAATAAAATTTTTTTTCTCCAAATATTGGTCTAAAATACATAGTTTGATTTGCATTAACACACACAAAAAAGCTCCCATTATAACATTTGCCATTTATTTAACTTGGGTCCTTCAAATTATCTATTACAAAGTTAATTAACATCAAAATGCACATATTCTTGACATAAAATAAAACCATAGTATAAAGTACAAATCTATTCCTAACATGTTAACATTTACTTTGTACTTTCTACTTATAGAAAAATCCCAAAATAAAATCATATCTGAATGCACTCTGGTGCAGAACCACATTCAACTAATCTACAAGAGAATGCTGTAATCCAGTGATTTCCGAACTGGAAAAATGGCTATGAAAATATAGAAAAATTTCTATATAGTACTAGAGTAGGTCCTATAAGCAATGGAGCCTACTACACAGGTAGTGTGGACGAGCCACAAAATCTGGCTCTGAATTCTCTTAAGGCCAAATCAGAGTGGGAAATATAATTATGCCCTTTTAATTGTCCAAAATTAATTGAAGCCTTTTTTTTAAAAAAATGCCCCTCAATAAAAATTAAGTATGTAATTCAAATTTACAACTCAATGAGGGCCACTTTTCAAAAAATCAAGAAAATATAGCCCAAACACTAGCATTCTATTGTCTAGTTTAATTTAAGGATTAAATTTAGGTGATCTAGAGAAACAGAAAAATTTTGTATCATCCAAAAATGTGACCTCTACCAAGCAAAATTTTCATAGAAAGACATGTCCTGTTGAGTACCTGGAATACAGGTATTCTCTGCAAAATCTGAAGAAACTGCAATATTCTTGGACATCTGCTTATTTCTAAAGTATATCCTTTTGTCAAATTGAGACATTAGCTTATATGTGGCTACATCAGCTTTGAAACAAAGCTGGTCTGTCTTCTCTAATGGATGAATTTTCCTAATTCAAGCCATGTGTGATATAGTGGGACTATAAATTTGAAGGCAGAACACTGGATTTAGCTCTAAGTGTAGCCCCTTCCTAACTACATAAATTTGGGGAAGTAGCTGACCCTCCCTGCAGGCCCTCCGCTCCTCCTCTATAAAATAAAGGAGAACAGATCGAAAGGAATTAGTGATTTCAAGCTCTGTTTTATGGAGGTGCCTTAGTGGAGGATCTGTCTTATGTCCTGGCATTGCCTTAGCCCCCCCATTAAATGTTTGAAAATTCCTAGACTAGATACTCTACAATCTAAAACTAAGGCCTATGATTTTGAGATTTTAAACTAATCCATTACACAAAGTAACAAAAATAAGTATTCAAATTAAATCATTTCTATCACAAGGAAAAAATTTTACTAAGGAGAATTATATTCACAAGCTTCATTTTTAATTCAGTAGTTTAGAATTCAGAACAAAAAAATCCCCCTCACAGAAATATTATTATAAGTGAAAGTTGATTTCTCAAGTAAGCTCAAAAAAGCACAGTGTTTTATTTTATATGTTGCAAATAATGAGTTAAAGGAATAGATGATGCCATTACAGAATAGTATTTAGCCATCAGATGTAATATTGTGTCCACATCTCCAGCCTGGGAGATTATGTGCTCCCTTCTACCAGAGGACAGATACCTTCCCCATCCTCGCAACCACTGACTAGGCAGAACTCCTATACTTCTTGTCATTCCTGTTTCCACCTACTGCTTCCCATCAGGGTTTTTTTTTTTTTTTTTTTTTGATCCAACACCCCATGCCACAAACCGTTTTCACTCCACTTCTCTGTTCCTGAATTGAGCACAAAACCCTTTCAAGATTTTTTTCTGAAAGTAAAGCATCGGAAGAGAAGACTATCTTAAACTGATGGGTTTATCCTTATCTTATTTGAGTCTCACAGCAATTCAAGAAGTAGAGAGTCAGGTTTTATGTTAATCATCCTATATCACACAAGAGGAACCTGAAGCCTTGAAAAAAGTTGCCCAGAGTTGGATAACAAGAAAAGGGTCACTAATACTAAAGCCCATATCCCAGGACTCCAGGTAACAACAGGTTCTTAGTCTACCAACTATGCCTGCTTCCTAGGCCTTCCCCACACTCTCCCTAATTTTGTCACATCTGATTTATATAAGGAATAAAAAAATATCCCATGATAAATAATGGTGAACCTTTGAACATCAGAAGAAAAGTAGGTACAGCTTATCCACACTTTCCTCTTTGGTGCTGGAGCCAAGGTTCTGAGGAGAAGAAAAGGACGAGATGGAGTATAATGAACAGACTATGGAAAAATCCTCCAAGTATTAGGGTGGAGGGGGGGACTGGGAGCACAAAAGAAAAAAAACAAGAGAATGATGATCATTCTTCTTCCACCACTCAAAGTATCACAGGATAGAAAGAAGTTGTGAGGAGTAAGAGAAAAGGAGGGAAAAGGTGAGCATTAAGGTGAGAAAAAGAAAAGGAGATAAATACCAAGCAATGAAAACAAGAAAGAGCTAGATAAGAGAAAAAATTGTACGTAGTCAAGGCCTTCCAAAAGTTTTAGGTGTTTTAAATGTTAGGAAGATAGTACTCTAAACATTAGCAGTCCACAGTCTGGAAAGATGAAGTATAGGAAATAAGGTCATTAAGTCTGTAAGATAAAGTAATGGACAAAGCTAGCAGTGATATATTCACTAATTAGAAAATACTAGAACTAAGAAATACAAAATCTGAAATCTGGAAAAGAACAAACTTTGAACAAATTATCATTTTTCAAGAGACAAAGGATAAGAAATGTAAAGATCTTAGGGAAGAAAACAAACTCAAAGAAAAGTGATAGAGATAAAAAAATTTTTTTTAAAGATGAAATGGATAAAACTAAGGCAGTTCTTCAAACAACAAAGCTCTAAAGGGGCTGATTTTTGAGAGAGAAATTTATTTGAAAATGTCCAAATAAAGATTATGAAAAAGAAAATGAAAAAAGATTAGAAGAGGTAATCATAATTGCAAATCCAACATAAGTTAAAAAGATAAAATATTATGAACATCTTTATAACAATAAATTTAAAAACTCAAGTGGAAAAAAATTCCTAGAAACATATAACGTGTCAAAATTGATCCAAAAATAAATAAAAAACTAAAACAAGCCCTAGAGCCATTAAACACATCTAATTAGTAATTTTTTAATTCACAAAAATAAAATGGTTTTATAAGAAAGTTCTAGTAAATTTTTAAGAAACAGACCATTTTATACAAGCTCTTCAAGAGAAAAGCAAAAAAGGGAATACTCCCAAATTCATTTAACGAGACCAGTTTACCCTTGACACTAAATCCTGAAGAGGACAAAACAAAAAGAAATTATAAGCCAATCTCACTCATAAACAGATGTTAAAATCCAAAAGAAACCAAATAGAGGAGAATGTTAAAGATAATGCATCGTAACCAAATTGAGTTTATTCCAGGTACATAAGGACAGCTCATCTTTAGAAAAAGTCTAAAAATATAATGTGCCACCTTAACATTTTTTTAAAAGCTTAAGATTCTCTTAATACAGGAAAAAATAGCTGATAAAATTCAATTCCCCTTTCATAATAAAAAATTCAACAATATAAGAATAAAAGAGAATTTCATTAATCTGATAAACGGTATTTACTAAGTATCATTCTCAGCACTGAATCATTAGGTATTAGAACAAATTTCTTAAAAATCAGGGATGAACATGGATTCCCACCATCTCAGCTTCTAATCAACACTGTCCTAAAATTTTAGCCTGGTCATCCTTTCATTAGAAACAAACAACAAAAAAAATGAAGGTATAAAAATTAAAAGAAGAAAATTATAATTAGTCACAGATTATGATTGTCTACAGAGATGGAATCACAGTCTAACTTCATTATTATTACTGTCTCACTTTCCATTCACTCCTCTGCAGTCTGACTTCTTCCTATGTCACACTTCTAAAACTACCCTGCAGTGACCACCTGGCTACCAAATTTGATGGACACGTTTCTGCTATTATCTCACCTTCTTGAACTGCTTGTTACCCCTGGAGTCCCCTCTTCTAGGCTTCTTCTGCCCTTCTGGTGGCTTTTTCTCAATGCTTGCCACCAGCCTTTTTTTCCACTTGTCTTTTAAGTCAGTATGAGATCTTTTCATTTCATACTCTTTCAAGCTATACCTCTCCTAGGTGATACTATTTACTCGTTCAGACTCCGTCATGATGTTTATTCAGGTGGCTCCCAATACTAATGATGCCCAAATTTTTATTAGACAAGAAAGACAAGGACCCTACTTGCATATCATCATGCCCAAAGGAAAACCCCTCCTTCCCTACTCCCTTTAATACCTACTTTAATCACTTTCTATCTAGTGACTTATGTCCTAAACCTGGAAGTCATCTGTAACTCCACCTTCTCCCTCATTCCTCATATCTGACCCACTATCAGCTCTTATTTATAGTTTATTTTTGAAGTCTCTCTCTACTCTGTATCTGCCTTTCCTTTTCTACAACCACCAACTTGGTTCTGGCTGATTAATTTCCCCTGAATTCCTGTACCTGGTTGCCCTGCTTCAAGGCCTGTCTTCTAATCCTTCTCATAAAAAGCAAATCTGATTATATCTCTCTTTTGATTAAAATCTTTCAGTGATTCTAACTGCCCAAATTAAGATTCAAACTCTTTAGGCTTATTTTACTAAGTCTTTCGAGAAGACCCTATTTCTATTCATCTAGCCTTAATTTCCCCCTGCCCCTTCTCTTCCAGTCTCAATGAACTATTTGCTGGAATTCATCCTTTTCTGTTCTCTCTGGGTATGCTGTACCCCCTCTGAGAACCTTTTTAGTCACCTGTCTTCTACAGTAAACCCTAAGATTTATGAAGACAGACCAGCATAGCAGTATCTGACAAGATAAACATTTTGTAAATACTACTGAAGTAAGGAAAAAATTTACTCAAATATTACATAAAATACACTGCATGGAAAGTTACATAAAGTAAAAGATATCAAGTCTATGGTGGACCATTATAAAAAATGTATGAGTTACATCCTTAACACTCTGGAGTAAAAATTATACCTGCCTATATAACTTATTCAGAATTCACCAGAAAGAGTCCCAGTCAGGCCCTGTACTCTCTAATAGGAATATGATAGGGAAAAAGACAAACATAATTGCAGGCAGCTATAGTCTTGGTACCCTTGTGAGATAAAAAAAATTTATCAGGATAGATAATAAGCCTAGCACACATGTGTGCGCGCATCCACACACTGCCTGCCTGCTACTAATTAAAACCTCATGTATTTTTGTTCAAAACTCCACAAAAGTTATCAAAGTAAAAACCATCTTCATTTTACATAAACTTCATCTTTATGTTTAACTTATGTCTTAGCAGATTCCAAAATTAAAGTGCGCCAGTGTATTTCTGGATTATGTATCCAAGCTAAAAATTTAGAAACATATGTTGAATAATGTAGACCAAGTAAGAATTCTAAATTTCTAATTTTTAAAGAAATTAAAGTTTTCTTATAGCCCTGATGGAGCTGATAAACACAATTACATATCTGAATACCAGAAATACAAATAATAAATTTATAAACCTTTTTAAAAGAATGTTAATGGTAAATAACATAAATTGTACATAGAGCCTATAGTGTTACATAATGTTATGTTATTTTGTGTACAATATTTAAAATGTACTTGAACTATATTTATGTACTACCTCGAATATTAGTACACCCATTTGCTTTCAACATAGAAAATCTAGTAAGCTTTTTAATTTTCCCCATTCTGCAAGGTGTACAACTGAGGGTAGAGAGATTATGTGGGTCACTTTCTTCAGCAATGAAATTCCTGAAAATTAACCTTTAAAGGGCTTCTAAAGAGGGGGAACTAGAGTTCTACAATCATTCACAGTGTTGTAAATTCCTTTAAGATTCCAGAATCTAGTAAAAATAGTGTTGGGTCAAAGGATAAAATAGCACTCTGGTCTTCATGCTCAGATTAAATTTTACTCTATCAAAACTGAGTTAACTTGCCAAAGTCATCAGCTTCGGGGCTGAAATCAAATATTATTTGGACCAGAGATTAACTCTGGTGTGTCCTCAAACTGAAAAGAAAATTTACATTTAGATTCCAATATTCTAGCCTACACATTATTCCACCAACATGCGTTTCAAGAATTTTTCTCTTTTAAAAAAGATGTGTGTTAAGCAATGCTATGTCTTCAAAATGAAACACTTTCATTCTGTGAACCTAATTCAAATTAAGAAACTTTTAAAGCTTTAATAACTCAGAAGCTGTTCTAAACTCTTCCAGGGCATTTCTCTCCTTACTACCCACCCTGCAAACCAGAAAAATACCAGCACTACAGAAAACACAAAACAACAAGCCACATGCTCTGAACGCTAGGTAACGTGTTTCTCCTCTGGTTTAGGCTACAAAGAAAGCCTATGAGTAATCAAAAATCCTTAATAAAAACAAAGTTGAACGCCACCTCCCCACTCCCAACCCCAGTATAACTTCTCTTTCTCTCCTCAATCCACTTATGCATTTCCCCTCCTTTTCTTGGAATTTTAGTGGCCTCTGCACAGCAAATATAAGTTCATCTCAATGTCAGCCACAGCAGAGACATGCAAAAAATCACTAACTTGGAAGGTTATTTAGGACAATAATGTCTTTCACTGCCTTACTCCTCCCACTCCAGCTCCAGCTGACCTACTACCAATATTTAGCTGGAAAAAAATATTAGTCCACGGGCTTTCCCCCCAGGGGCTCTTCCTGTGGGAAGCCGAGGCAAACACAGCGGCTGGAAGACCCCTCACCTGGCAGGGTCTCCCGGGTCCCCGCTCCCCTCCCCACACTCCCGCGGCTGCACTCCTCTCTGCACACACCATCCAACTGTTCTTGGATCTACTCACATCCCTCGATCTCTTCAGGCCGCCGTCCCCCACCCTCGTCACCCCCCCTTCCCGTGCCCTCCGTCGTCCGGAGACTCACCCGGCAAAGCTCCCAGCAGGCACATGCACCCACCCACCTGGGCCGGGTCTGGGGATCCCGGCTCGCGCTCCACCCTGCGCTCCAGCACGACTGTGCTCGGCCTGTTCCTCCACCTCCCCTCCAGCCGAGCCCGGAGGCGCGACCCAGGGCGGCACCGCAAGGTCTCTCGAAGTCACCTTCGCGCTGCTGGGCCCGCCCCCGACTCCAGCGAGGTCGGTGGAGCAGAGGCGCGGCGGCCCGCCCGGCCGCAGCCCAGGACCCCCGGGGGCGGAGATCCGCACGCTCAGCTCGGCTCGGCCGCAGGGCCGCCCTCCGGGGCTCGCTGGGGACCGCGGAAGGAGAACGAGCGCGAGGGGCCGGCAGGCGGCCCGCGGCAGCTGCTGTTGTCGTCCAGTCCCTCCTCCCCTGCCCTCCCCCCGCGTCGCCTGGAGGCGCAAGTAGGGACCTGCCGGGGGCAGCAGGAGCCTGCACTCTGTCCCTCCGGGCAAGGTAGCGAACTGCCGGCCGGGAATTTGGGGGGAAGGAAGGAAGAAAACTGCTACTCGGGCTCTGCGTGCATCCTGCGGAGGCTCCTGCGAGGTCCTAGAGTGGGCTGTGTGCTCCAGCCCTCTGCTGGAGATGACTGCCCTGACAACTTTTAAATGGCCTGCTGGCCCCTAGAGAAGAACAGAGAAATCCTCTTCTGGAGTCTTCCACCTCAGAGGGAACTGACACTGGTGCTTACACTGAAGAGTTAGTGTCTCCAATTCCAAAATGAAGACTGAGCTAGTCTTTACATATTTATTTCTTATATACTTTCTGGGCTACCACTTGAACAATGAGGAAAAACACTGGTATTAATCCCACTAATGTGAAACCTACTTATAGGAAATAGTTTCTGATTCCAGCCAGGCCTGAAGGGTAGACAAAAGGCACCAAGGACAGGAATGTTTAGGTTAATGAAAATCCTGGTTAACTATGAAGCTGAGGGGCGGCGGGACCTACTTCTTGTTCCAAACCTTTCTCACATGTATAAAACTGTCCTTAAACTTTAGGGAACAAAGTAATACTAAACAAAATTGATTATTTCTTTGATGAGATCCTAGGGTAAGTTCACCTTTCCAACAGTAGTGGCTATATTTGCACTACAGGTGTAGAACGTGTAAAAGATAATACAATGCCATACTCAGAAATTTTGGAATTAATATCCGTGAGGTCTCCTGGTGTCTGAAAAGCCAGTTTGCTTTTTTTTTTTATTCTAAATTTATAACTAGTATTATATTTTGAAAAGTCTTATTTGGCACTTTAAAAGGAGTCCCTGCTACAGAAACATTCTCCCTGGGGAAAATTAGGGAATGAAATTAGTTTTATAAAGCAGTACTAGGCAGCAAAAACAAGACAATGAACAATACAGGCTACTTAGTATTAGAAGGCAACTTACAGAATACCTAAAATGTTCCAGGCACTGTACTGAGGAACTACACATAAAATAACTCATTTGTATTCTGGAAATGGAATTTCAGAAATGGAATTCCTGAACATATTCATTTGCTCAAGGTCAAGAAAGCAGAGTTTAGATCCTGGTTGTTCTAACCAAAAAGCTTCCGTTTGTACATTCATTATTCATTCATCCAAATATTTGTTAATTGTCTGCTACTTGCCAAGTACTATGCTAGACACAAAAAATGCATACTTGCTTACTTAAGGAGTGCCAGTGTGGTAAATATATAGACAAGGAAATACATAATAATACAATATGATAATGCTTTAATAGCAAGAAACTCATGGAATAGGAGGGACATCTAACCCCGTTTTGAGGCACAGAACCTGAGATTAAGAAATGGTGGCAGTCATCCAACAGCCATCCTGAGCATGGTATCTATAAGAATGGCAATGCAGAATTGCACATTTGGGTGGAGAAAGAGAGAGTAAAAGGGGATAGACAACTGAGATACAGGAAATAAAAATGACAGGACTTGAATAAAGATAGGGATGAGAAAGAAGGATGAATGAAAGACAGCTCTTGTGTTTCTGGCTTGAGATATGGAATGGGTGATAATTCTTTGAGTTGAATTGATAACTTGGTTCTAGACACATTGCTCTTGAAATACCTGACATAACCAAATGTAAAAGTTCAAAAGGCAGCTGGACATACTGGTTCATAGCTCAGGAGAGATCTAAGGTGAAGATTTGTGAGTCACCATGGATTTCTGGTTGGAGGAGTAGGTGAGATCATCCAGGGAGAATGCTGACTGAGAAGGCCACCCACAGAAACCTAGGGAATACTAACATTCAGGGCTGATGCAGAGGAAAAGATGCTTTAGAAGAAAACTGACAGGGTGCTGCTATAAAGCAAAGAGAATACCTAAGAGGGAGACCCCATGGAAATCACAGAGAATCCCAACAAGCAAGTCAAGGACAAACAAGACAATTTAAGGGCATCCTCTGATTCAGAAATAAGGAGATACTGGGAGATAGAAGCTATGAGGGAGTAGAGAACTCAAAAAGAGACATTGATTTTGAAGCATGATGGAAGAAAACAGTTTCTTCCAATAAAAGGAAAGAAGATAAAAATTGGGGTAAGGGAGTGGTAGGGAGTTGACAGCATGTTCACTGATTGCCTACTATTCAACAAAGAATTTTGCTTGGGGTAGAAAGAGATGAGGAAACCGTAGAGATGAGAGACAGAGAGGTAAAGGCCTGAGAGATATAAACATTAGGAAATGAAAAAAAATTAGGGATACAAAATGACTAAAGGCCTCCACAGCACAGGACACTAAATGAACATTGGAGACCATGATGCTGAGGAGTTACAAGCTCATATGAGGATATGATTTCTCTGCAAAGACATCATCTGATTCAGAGTAGCAGTACATTTTGGTTGGCTACAATTTAGAGTCTGAACCTTTCTACTACATTACAAACTAGCATCACTATCATCTCAATCACATATTTGGGTTGTGGCTCTTTAGCAGTTAAGAGATTTAACATGGAAGTAAAAAATATAAGTGAGCTTACACTAACTTTTAATAGTCAAGTTCCTACCTTGGAAAAACAGGTTTGACTAATAGCAAGGGGAGCTCAAAAATACACACAAGTATGGCATCAATTATGGTTTATGTGTGACATTTTAACCCCTCTGATACCATCCTCTGGTGAGGAAAATTACAGAAAAAAATAATTCATGAAACCAGTTTCTAGCCTTTTGAATAGAACTTCAAATTTAAAGAAAAATCACATCATTTACATTGTTATATTATTTTTCCCAAATATATCACCCTAAAAATATCTGGTAAGTTTCCCTTTTCTATATCAATCACAAACTTTACAGTTTTGCTCGTTTGTTTGTTTTATTCAACATAAGTAGTGTTATTTACAAGCAAAATAAGCCTATGTAATGCCTCATTTATGTAGAGGTCATATGAAAACCTCAAGCATCTGGGTCATCAGAGCATTCCCAAATAAGCAAAGAACACCCACGTACCACAGAAATAAAGGGCCCCAAATGCTGGCACTAAGGCCTGTGCTCATTGTAAACCCCTAAGTTCCCACACAGAGCCAGATTACTCTTACCGTGGATATAATTTTACTAAGTTTGATTACCTGGCTTTCGTCTTAACAAACAAGAGATTTAAAGAGTGAATTAGAAGGGATCAGTATTTCACTGCTAGAGACAGGAAAACAGTGAATCTAAATATCAGAGAATTTTTAAAAAAAAAAATACTCATAGGAATCAGAGAGAAAATAGCCAATAATATCATAATAACTTCGTATGGTGACAGAGGATAACTAGACTTATTGTGATGGTCGCACCATAAGGTATATAAATGTTCAATAATATGTCATATGCCTGAAGCTAATTAATTTGTATGTCAACTTTAATAAAAACCTTTAAAATAAAATCATAGTAGTACTTACAAGATATTTTGAATTTGATAATAAAAATTTTGGCATATTAAAAAAAAAACATAAGGAACGAAAGGAAGTTCAAAAAGCATTAGCAGCACTGGGACATTTCATAAAAAGTCACAAAGTCCTATAAACATTATCCCCTAAAGGCACCTGTGTGTTAAGGCACAGAGTAATTACAAACATACAAAAGGATAATCCTGAGGCACTAAGAAAAGCTTAAGAAATAAGTGAGTAACATTTAGAATAACTGTCATCAATAAAAGATTAGAATAAAAACAGTTGCACTGTCGTAGGGTCTGGGATCACTTATATCTATATCTATTGGGTCCCTAACTTTGTGCCAGGTACTATACAAGATGTTTTGCCAATATGATCTCATTTACTCTTCAAAACACTTTTGGTTGGTCATCACTTTAAAAAGGAGATTGTATTTAAAACGAGGCAAATCAAGATTAAATAGCAGAGCCAAGAACTCAATCCATGTCTATGTGAGTTTAAAGCTTGCTCTTTTAATAAAATTTAATAAGGATTGCTCTTTTAATAACATTTCCAGATAAGAGAAATATAATTAATGATGCCAGATAAACAAGGCATTAGAGTACGTAATTATTCCATTATGACCTCAATTAAATTCCTATGTTGTAATTCTCAGTCATTTGAAAGACTTCAATGATGCCATTTACCTTTCAAATATTTTTAAGGCCTTCTCATTGTCTATAATCATATTTCTCAGAGGAAAATCCATGTTTTCTACCGAAGGTCTCACAGAGTTGATATATCGTAGAATCACTAAAAGGAATCTTAAAGATACTCTGAAAGTTTGAAGCAGTAAATAATATTTACTAAATGAATACTGTGTGCCAGGCAATATGTTAATATGTTCTGAATACATATTATTCATCTAAACACATTTTAGCCCCACACCCAACTTTGAGGTGTTTAAATAGTTTCATTTTACAGAAACTTGCCCAACATACCACAGTTAGGGGGAAAAGACACATTTAAAAGAGGTCCGATATGGTTTCCCTTATTTGAAAGATAAAGATATCAAGGTTCAAAGAACTTAAGTAGTCCATCATCACTTAAATAATTAGTGATAAGGATGTAAGCAATGCAATCATTTCATAGTTAAATTTTCTATAGATACAAACACCTCCTCTCAGAATGAAACAAATCCAATGTTAAAGACACAAAAGCTCCAGGATAGCATCAGAGAAAAGGGGTCACATCCTACAATAGTAACTGTAGACTTACTCAGGGCTGACTATGTATCAGAAACTATACTAAGCATTCTGCTTATACTATCTTACTTAATCCTTATGACAAATTTAAAAGGCTAAAAGAGGTTAATTCATCTAAATTTTAGGATAATTCTCTTGCACATCTTGATTTTCAGAGTGATGATTACCTAGGCTACTTTTTTTTAAGCAAATAGTTTAAAAATTAGCATAGGTTAGCTTCTCTAGAAATTAACTTACTTCTAATCTAGTGTACCCCTTAAAACTATACATCTCTAAAACAACAAAAAGTTATCAACACATCTATCAGGTACCACATAAGAGATGTAAAAGAAATTTGGTTTAATAATGTACTAAATACTTCTTGAATCCCACCACGACATCATAATTTGTGCATTTCAAAGATGTACTGCAATGTTATCATCCTACTTATTCAGATGGCTAAATCATTCCTCAATTAAATATGCCAGAATATGAAATCTGCACACCATCAAAAACAGAAATGCTGAGAAGGAATATTTTCAACAATGTTAGAAGAATCAACCATTTAAAATGTTTGAACAATTATACGTTTTCCTACACTAATAAAATTCTGTTGAAAGACTTTCTGTAAGTTTGTTTTAAATGAATTCATATTATTCACATATTTTTTCTTATCCTCCAAAAAATATACAAAATTTGTGGTTAGCAAATACAGCATTAAAATTTTTTATATGAATTCACAAGGCTTCCACTGTAATCATGGTAAAGTAAAATTATAGATCTTTACATATAAGAGAAACATAATAAAACAAACCATTTGATCTATCTAGTTTTGCTAAAACCTAATCTCTAACCAAAAAAGTACAAATTGTAAGAAGAAATTTGGTGTCTTAATCTAAAAAGCTGAAGATTGTACATACGTGTGTAGAAATTAACAAAATGGAAAAGAAAGCCTACTGCTACTTGGCTTGCATTAAAATCACAAAATAAGAGAAAGAAAAGTATAAAACAAAAATTCTAGTTCTGGAAACCAAAACACAGCTTTATAATTTTTCAGTCCTTAGAAAAAGAATTGCTAATGGATAAGTATACCACTCTTACTCACATTTGGAATAGCAAATGGCAAATTTCTGCGTAGGAGAGACCGAGGGGGAAGAGTACAAAAAATATTTAACCCATTGAGCTCAGTTCATATAGGTAAATATAACACTCTATTTTCTAAATAAAAGTATTATGTATTTTTCATATAATGACCTTTGGTTTCTAGAGTATTTTTATAACATTCTTACTGAAATCCCACAACAACCTTGAGTAGAACTTTAAAACATACTTGTTAAATACGGCTATATAAATGAATTACATGGCATGAACAGAAGTTGTTTCTGAATCATCCTGCTTAACCAAGAACCAATAAACTAAATTTTGGTGAAGAATCAAGTTTTCATTTCCTTTGTTAAGATTAAGACTATCTTCTCCTACCTTTGGACATTCTGAAAGCAATGACTTACTGGATGATCCAGTATGACATACAATTGTTAAAAAATTCAAATCCACACTACCTACCCCTTCTTGTTTAGTGAAGAGATTAAGGCAATCACTCAAAGCTACACAAGTTTCTCTAGAAGCTTCAGAGACAACTTCAACTTTCTGAAGAAATGATGGAAGCATTTCTATAAATAAGAAAAAAAAAAGGTAAAGCAAATGAGATCTTAAGTAATCAATGTAAACTAAGACGACAAACATTTTTATGTCCACTACTTTCATGTTTCCTTCCAGCTGTCTTAAACAAAGCATACAGTATGTTCTTTGAGCATCATTATTAAGCACCGACTGAATGCAGGGCACATGAATTGGTATAGAAAAAAAAAAAAAAGATGAAGCCTTGTCCTAGAAAGGACTTTTCCCTACAGGAAGAGCCAGGACTAAAAATGTTTATGAACTAAATGATATAATGTTTAAGAAAAGTGGCTAACAAGAAGGAATGATAGCACTAATTATAAATCATTAACATTTCCTTTCATTATATTCTATATTCGATAAGTAATTTTATTCAAAAGCAAAGTGCTAAGAAGAGATAAAAATAACTCTAGTTGGCACAATGGCTAAAATATCTGAAGGCAGCATTAACTCAACTTCCTCTAGTTCTTATGTAGATAAATGTTTCGCATAATAGGTCTTTTCACTCTCAAAAATGTGTCCCTGTAGAGTTTCAGTATCTTTTAGTACATGTTAAAATTGGGAACAAAGAAATGGTAGTACAAATGGCCCTCCATGACCACAGGTTCCACATCCAGAGATTCAACCAACTGTAGGCTGAAAATATTCAGGAGAAAAAAGCTACATGCACGATACTAACACGTTGCTGACATGTACAATGTAGTTAAGTCTACAATGGCTGTATGTACAGACTTTCTTGTCATTATTCCCTGAACAATACAATATAACAACTGCTTACATAGCATTTGCATCGTATTAAGTATTACAAGTAACCTAGAGATGATTTAATGTATACAGGAAGATGGGTGTATGTTACATACAAATACTAAGTTATTTATATAAGGGACTTGAGTATCTGCAGATTTTGGTATCCTCAGGATGCTGGAACCAGTCCCCCGAGAGACTACTCTATCAGTATCTTCCCAGGTCCCCTAAAGAAAATCTTAATCCATTTGACCGCTATGAAAAGGAAAAACAGAATGTTGGCAAGAGAAAGCTGTAAAACACACTTAAAAAACGAGTAATATGTCATATCCTGTCCAGAAAATTCGAGAGAAATACACCTAGTTGAAATAGTTTTGGACTTTATGTTAATTATACATTAAGATCCTTTAAATCAGTCCCTTCCATCAAATAAAATCATAACATTAAGGAAGCTTTTCACCAAACAAATAAAAGAACAATTAAATCGGTAGCATTCTTCATATTTTAAATAACCTTAACTTCATAAAACACTGTTCTGAAAACACGGTAAACAAGGTCAATAAACAAAAGCAATCAAGTAAATCCAAATGCAAGCAATTTGCAATCAATTAGGCCTTTTAACAGTAGGGGCCCATCAAGAAACATAAACTTTCAAACAAGAAAGAGAAAGGAAAACAAAATCTACCAAGAACATATAACAAATTATTTTTGGTCAAAATTTCTAGGTGATAAAACTGTAAATATTCTTCTTTATTTTTTTCATTTTCCAAATTTCCATATAAATGTGATTTACTTTAGCAAAGAAAGGTCCTTTTTCTTGGAAAAATTGTTTCTCAAATTCCTAAGGTAGAAGTGGGCAACTAAAGGAAAAGATCTAAGTGAATGAAATTATAAACAACCTTTCATTAATATTTGGATATAAAGACCAAGTAATATTTTATCATATTTTTCATCTTATGGAATGTAGTTTCCCTATATTATTTTTAATAATGCCCAAATGACTGAAAACTACTATATTCTAAAATAAATTTGATTTTACATGTTTTTCATTTCAGATCTTTGACACACATTGTGAAGATCTATTTTGTACTTAGTTGCTAAATAGCAAATGAGAATACCATATGCTAGATGCCATATGACTTAAGTAGTACCTCAACAGATGTCTCATACGGAGCTGTGGACAGAGTACTAAGAGGAGATGTACAGGGTAAAAACAGACACAGCCTCTGCCTTCCATAAGTGTTCTGGGTAATCTAGTAATTTTCCACTTTCATGGCACAAATGATAGGAAGATGGAAACATAGTCATTCATGGATGTATTGCTTTAATTAAATACTATCACATGCTTTATCATCTTCAATTTTGTCTGTTTTAGATACTTCACACTGATTAGCATAAAACAAACATTAAATGTCAAAAAAAATTTGAGAAACACAATTTTATAAACAAAACTGATTCTGCAAGCTTTTAAAAGACATTCTAAGAAATATTAAGACAAGTTTTTATAAGAATCCATTATTGAGAGTGCCAAATTCTTTTGTCCAAAATAAAGTCAAAAGTTACCTAATTTCTCTTTAAACAAGATGTTGAGATTACTGTTAACTTGCACAGTGGCATGGTGCAAGAACTGACAGACTTCGGCAGGCAGGCACTGTAGTGCAGTACATCGGAGCCAGGTGGTTCATGTGGGCATGCTTTTTATATAACAATGTTTGCATATGGTTATATAAAAATAAAACTGATAAACTTCTAGAAAAGTTACCAACTGGAAATCACTGCAGATATGTTTCAGCCAATTAATATTTAGAGACTAAGCTGTCACGAATAAATGCAAAATGGCCAATATGTTACCATATTTGGCCTATTATACAAATTGAACACTTAATTTTGAGGAAAATGTTATTTTTTTGCACTAAAATTATTTTCGAATTCAGGAAAGATGCTAGAAGATCACATGTGAAAAGCTTATCTTTAGAGACGTGTGTAAAAAGCTCACAATCTGTCGTTTTCATGCTACACTGTACAATTTTTAAAACCAAAAAAGAAATACTAGTTTCTTGTTAACAAACTAAACCCTAATACATATGACCTCTATTGTTCTAATATAGAAAACATCTACACTCCTTAGTCCAACATTTAAGACACTCCATAAACTCAGTTTCAGCCAGATGGTTTTTCTGGAAATAACTGTTTTCCTTGAAATTTTACTGTCTCCAAACACTTGTTCAGGATGTTTCCTCTTCCTTGAATACTGGAAATAATCATTTTCAGTAGTTTCTCCTCTGAACTGCACATAACTAGACACTGGTACATTCCATGGAGGGAAATTGAGGAATCTAAAACCAGAGCGAGCGTGGCATGACCAGACAAGTAGTTGCTATAACTTACAGAAAAGATGGCTGTTGCCAATTTTAGTGTACTGGTAGAGAAACATAGAGAAGAGAACAATGTTGAGGGCTATATCAGAGATGAAACACATACAGTTGAGCAAGAATTTAAGATGACTCTAAGGTTTGATCTTCTGTGTGAATCAGTGATACTATGAGATGAAGAATGAATATCAGGACAAAAAAAGAGAAGGAAAAAATTGATAGAAAAATAGAGGATTTCTTTGTTGTGACTTGGAAACTTCTCTACATCAATCCCACTCTACCCTTGAACTTCCAAATAGAAGACTATGAGCATTTGAACACCACCACAACAATAGGTGCCAAGCTCATGTGATTGCCTTCAACAAATTCTACCTTTCACTGTCGACCCAGGAATAAATCTGTAGACTTTTCTAGTTCACACATCAAAGTTTACAGGTAAACATCAAATTTTTTATTTATTCCAAACTCTTTATTGGTTAAGAACAAACTCCGGAGCCAGGCTGCCTAGAATCAAACCCCAACTTAGGTTACTAGCTGTGTGAAGCGAGACATGTTACCTAAGTAAGACCTCTGTACCTCAGTTAGCTTATCTGAGAGATGGACATAATAATTGTATATACTACACAGGTAGTTATAAGAAATAAATAAGTTAATATATGTAAGTCACACACACAAAAAAAGGCTGTTTGCTGTGAATCTAGATAATACAATTTGTGAATTATTGATATGTTTTACATTAGAAAGAAAATCGGACACTTGTGGTACCTGGCAGACTAAGTTGATGGGAAACCATTCTTTAACCCCATCCCATAAAGATATTGAATAAAATAATATATAGCAGAGTTTGAAAGAACAAAGTTCCTGATATGCTAGAAATCAAAAGAAAGATAATCAAAACTGCTAAAACAGGCATAGGCCAGTGAAGGCGGGTGGGTGAGGCCAAGGACAGAGGTGGATGTCAACTGGAACGCAAACCCAGGGGACTGAGAGTTGAGCTGTCCCACCCACCTGAGGGGAGGAGGTGTGGCTCTGGTCTCCTGAAGCTAAGAGCAAGGCCTTGTTTAGGACTAGACCCCTAGTGAAAGCAAGAATGGAACAACTGCCCTTGGGCTCAGGGAAGCAGTGGAGAATGGCACTGTCTGCCTATTGCTCTGAGTAGGAATCATGAGAAATAGAAATTCCTAGCTTGTATCACATCTAAGTATGAAATTTAATTTTAAAACCATTAGCCTGGAACCAGAAGGCAGGAGGAACCATTATCCAAGAGGGAGAAAAAAACAAGCCCTCCTAAAGACAACCTCTGAATAAAAAGTTATAATCCATAGTAAGGGACATTTATAATCCATCTCCAAGGACATTTAGCAGACAAAACAAAAGAATCAGCTACACAATTACCTGAGATATAAACACATTTTGAAAAAAGCTTTTAAAATTTTATATGTTTAAAATATTTGAGATAAAATTAGAAATATATGTTCTATGCAAGAACATATCCCTATAGAATAAAAAAATCACCATCTAAAATTTCTAGAATTTTTATAAAATACAGTCAGAAAAATTAGAAAGTCAAAGGATTAAACAGAAAAATAGATCCAATTTAGAAAGAAAGTAAACCTAGAAAACAGATCTGAGAAATTACTCAGAATGTAACACGGGAAAATAGAAATGGAATGAAAAACTAAGAAGTGGGAGGTAAAATAAAACATGTCTATGAGGAGTTCTGAAAGAAGAGAACAGAAAGAATGAAGAAACACAATTTGAAGAAATAATAAGAACCTTCTTAGACTGGAGATAATGAATGACTTCTCAAATTAAAAAGTCTCAAGAAGCATATATATGTAACAACAAAAGTCAATACCAGAGACAAAAGTCAATATAATACTATAGAACACCAAACACCAAAGTGAGGATCTCTGAAGCAATGGGAAAAAACACACACACACACACACACACACACACACACACACACACACACACACACAAAACAGACTGTCTATCAAAGAATCATCATTAGAATATTAGAAGCCAGTAGCTGGAATCACATCTTCAAAATGCTAATGGATGATACTTATAAGCTAGTGAGAGTGAAATAAAGATTTAGATAAGGTATATTTTACCACTCACAGACCTGGAATGAAAGAATTAGTCGAAGATTTACCTCAGAAAAAACAAAAACTGAATCCACAGGAGAGAAGTGGGATATGAAAACCAATGGCATTAACTGTGGAACCCTACTGACTGGTGAAAGAATGTAAAACATTCCACAGAGCTGCTTGCTCGCTTCTTCTCGGTTTTGCTTCTCTTCATAAAGGCTCATTGATTTGTACAATCTTTATACTTACTAACTTGACAGAACAAATTTAGTACTTGTTCCTCCCCAAGTTAAAGAAAAGTAAATTATACATTTATAAGCTAGAGAAGTGGGTCACTCATTTTCACCCACTCATTCATTCAAAACATTATATAGATACGCACACACATAAATACCAAATGCCCACGTGTGCCATGAACAGTTAAGATTCAGAAAAGAATCAGCAAACAAAACAGACAAAAATTCATGGCCTCGTGGTTTATATTCTAACAAGAAAGGCAGATAGATAATCAGCAACATGTACATATATAGAAGTCTCATAATTAACAGAGTAAAGTAAGGCAGAAGATAGGAAGTATTGAGAGTAGTTAAAGTTTAGACAGGATTAAGTATGAGTAAGGGTCCTGGGAAGAAATTGCTGGCAAATTCATACAGGATCTGAGAAGAATTTTTTAAAAAGATTATTCACATAGTGCATGGGGGTCAGTAAACTAACAAACTGGCATACAGGCGGTTACCACCCCGGGACAGAGAAGTGAAGGGAAGGGACATTTGTGGCTAAGGCCAGCAGGAGCTGGCATTATTGGAATAGGGCAACAGGACAGGTAGTGGAACACAGCAGCATTGTTATACCACAGCCCAGCTAGAGGAAGCGGGTTCACCCCCTCCACCAATCTCCTGACAAGAGCTCTGGTTTTTGCTGAATCCCATTAGAAGTCCAAGGGCAAGAAACCCCAGCAATAAAATCTGTAGTGATCCAAAGCACCAAGCAGGGCAGAAAATGAATATGGAAGAGCAAACTGGAGCAGGTGGGAAGGGAATGCGAAGGCTCTGTTTGAGTAAGAACCTGGGGAGATAAGGAAATGAGTGAGTACCCTAGAAAAAAGCTTTCTATGCTGAGGGACCAGCACAGCCCAGGCCTGAGGTAGGAATCAGCCACGCTTCTTTGAGGGACAGAAAGGGGAGGCTGGTGAGGCTAGAGAGGAGCAAGCAAGGGGCCCTAGGAGATGAAGGCAAAGAGGGAAAAGGGGCTGGAAAGGTTTGTGAGTCATTAGAAGGATTTGTCTCTCATTCTGAGGTGACCTGGAAACTAATAGATGTTTTGAGCAAAGGACATCATACACTGGTGTTTTAGAAGGATCCCTGGGCAGGGACTGTAGGGCAAGAGCAGCCTCTGAGGGCCAGTTTAGGAGGCTGTTTTAACAGCCCGTGTGGGAGACGATGGTGGCAACAGTGAATGAAGGTGGTGATAAGTGTGTTTACTTGAAGCCTAAGATTTTGATGGAAGAGTTTTAAGTGTGTTGAACAAAAGTGCTTTTCCTTTAAAATTTTTTCTTTTAGATAAGTGAAATGTTTCTATTTTCTTTTACCAGGGCTTCACTTATGTATATCTAGTAACATGCAACAAACTGTATGCATTAAAGATGGCACAAAAATATATCTTTTCTGGAAAGTAATTTAGCAATATATATCAATATGCTCAAAATATTAATACACTTTCACCCACTAATTCCACTTCCAAAAATCTTACAGTAATAAAGTGATGTGATCAAATTGGAATGCACAATACAATATTATTTATAATAGTGAAAAACTGGCTCCTACTTAATGGTAAATTTTAGCTTGTATGGAAGAAGGGATTGACTCCTAGCCTTCAGGAAGTCTTCTAAAAGTTTTATTAGTTTGGGTGATTTATTTATTTTTGCAACCAGGCTTTGGGTAAATATAAAATAGTTGAGATTTCAGTACAGCATTCTTTGAACCTTAAATCATGTATTGCCAATGCCAAATACATAAATTTTGGTATTCATTCAGAGAGAAATTATGTTTAAGGTCCACCCATGAAAATGAAAGTAGTATTTCAGTAGAGGACATCTCAGACCAAAGGCACAATGTTTGGTCAAAAATGTTTACAGGGACCATGGGAGAGAATAATTGTAAATAAAGTGGAAAAATCAGGTTGAGATAAGGCTATGAAAGTCCTTAAATGCCAGGATAAAGAGTGCATTTATTCTAGTTTCAAGAACCCACGGAAAGATTTTTTCAACAGAAAAAAAAATTAATCTTAAAAAGTGTATTTCTAAATTAATCTGGCAGGCAATAATGCAGTATTACACAGATTTTAAGTTGGAAGAGTTCCTGAAAGTCATCTGATTCAATTCCCTCTAAGGATGGAATTTAGGGGGATCCCAGAGAACAGGGAGACTAAAGGAAATCTAAAGGGATGTGAGGTGATATGGAGCTAAACTATGATGGTAGAATTTGAAAAAGAAGGAAGAGAACTGATTCTTAAAATTCATACAATTTTGTACTAAATTGTAAGACAACAAACAATTTCAACCATAAGATCTGGATCCTGTCCACGAACATTTTAGTTTTTCATCTTGAGACATCATTGGCAAACTATGTAGACAGTCTGGAGTGAGATGTGTAATCTATCAGCTTCCTTTAATAAAGCACATGGTGTAAGATGATTCTGTATAATCCCTTGACATTAAGAGTGACTGTTACCTTCAACTCTCCAATTCCATTCATAAAAACATCTTAACCCTATTTAATTACTATTTATATATTTATCTATATCAATCTTTCAGAAAATGTTTATAATTGTTTGTGTATAAGTCTGTTAAATTTTATTGTAAACATATGAAATAGGGTTATGAGATCACAGTCAAACATCTCAGAGATCCCTGATAGCCCTGTCCAAAAATAAATACCTCTTTTGTGGTACTGAATGTTACACATATCTCCAAGAGCACTAACACTAATGATGCATGCCAACATTATGAGTAACATGGTACAGAGATTAATCTAAACCAAGAGGTTTGAGGCAAGTTTTAAAAATTCTTAATCTGGTTAGAGTTGTGATACAATTTTTCTTTGACCCAGGTTAAAGTTGCATAACTGTGAATATACTTTTAAAAAAGCACTGAATTGTACATGTTGCATGGGTGAATTTTAGGGTCTATGAATTACATCTATAAATCTGTTATTACTTAAAAAGCCTATTGAGAATGAACTGTGCTAAGTAATATAATTCAGCCTGCAATTAAATATCGAAATGATTTATTTAACTGCTGTCCTTCCCAAAGCTGATATAAATAACTGTTTGTTGAAATGCAGTAAAGGAATGCCCAAGGTACATTTGGACAGATACAGAATATTAATGCTTAGTTATTCTAAAATTTCTATACATTCTATAAGCACATATAAACTGAACTAGGAGTTCACTGAGAGAAACTAGTTCATGATTAAAACTGAGAGTTAATAATAAACTCATAGACAACTAAAACGATTAAATTTCAGTGGAGTTATTTATAAACATCAGAGATAAAGTCTAAGAAACAATTTTTTAATTAACAAAATAATAAAAATTTTTTCTCAGTACTTAATTTTTGTATTGGATTTTATATTGGATTGTATTTTGATTTTTGAAGTATTCATTTTCAATTCATGATAATTTATAGCAAATGGAGAGTGAAGACAAATAGTTTAACAGTCGATTAACCATTAGCTAGACAAGTTAATGTATACATAAACAGGTTCATAAAAGGTCAAGACCTGGAAACAACCAACACCTTTATTTATAGATAAGAAAACTGAGGCTCAGAGAAGTTAAATGTACTGTTCAAAGTTACAGCTAGTAAGTGACAGAGCAAGGATTCAAATCTAGAAGAGTCTGACTCCAAATTCCATCTTCTGAGATTCATAAGCAGAATTCACATTACACAGCCAAAATGAATATACAGCCCCAAGAAATTAACTTTGTTCTTCTTAAAAGAATAAAACCATTTTTAATCTATACTGCAAGCCTCCAAATAAATAGAAATTTTAAACATCTGAATTCAAAACCAAAAATTATCTAAAACGTATAGCAAAACTAAACTACAAAGGTCAACATCTATGATAATGAGTTGTTTCAAATAATTGTGGGGATACTTTTTTTTTTTTTTTTTTTTTTTTTTTTTTTACCTTCAGCCATGTCACAGTCTTTAATCATTTTGAGAAAGCTGGAAATTTCTTTATCTAGTCTCTGTTGGCATCTTTGTGCTTTCTGGAAAAGCAAAAAAAAAAAAAAAAAAAAAAACAACTTAAAGACAAAGAAGTTTTACATTACAGATGCTTTAATATTTCTATCAAAACTTTCAGTTCATAGGTTGGTACACTGTAATAATTGAGACATATTCCTAACAGAGAAAATGGTATGAGAAAATTTCTTTAAAAATTGAATGTTTATCCACTTACAGATTAATAAAAATAAATATTTATAATACATTCAACATCTGTTGTGTAGATACCATACAACTGCATTATTATTCCTAATAATTCACTAACCCACATATACCTGAGGAGTTATATTGCTCTGATTTATTGACACTTTTAGTGAACTAGATTAAATTCACTGAGATATAAAATATATTCCTTAAGAATATATTTCAAAACTGCTTTAAAAAAAAAAACCAGATGGTACTATCATCTGGAAATCACAAGCTGATTTTTGTTCAGCAATCGAAGTGTACAAAGTCCCAATATAATCAAATAAGAACATTTTCTTAGTAAGAAAAAGCTTATAAAAATAAAATCAATTACAGAAAGCATCATTCCTTCAAAGTATTTGAAGTTTCTCCATATGTAGACCCCTAAAAGCAAAACATATAGTTTCATGATTTAAGTTGCATCTTATCTTAGTATATACTTGGAAGTCCAAGGTGAAAAATCAGATAAATCCACTTATTATGTTAACAATATAACTTTGGAGTTAATTTCATTTATACTTTCCCCTCAAAGAGGTAAGGAAAAAAATTATTGTAAAATTGGTAGATTATGGCAATAAAAAATATTTCTTCTGAGAACATGACCTTATTAATATTAGAATCACACTGTTGTAGAAAGAATAACATATTTAGCCTTATGAATCCTCCCTGCTTTGTATTTCTAATCTCAGCTGGCCCATTACTAAACACTTTTGATGCCCCCAAATCAGATCTAAGTACCTAGGTGACATAGGTAAGCACTCCTTTCTCCTATTTTACCTTATAAATTTTTTAGTGCTTATGAAGCGCAACTCAACCACAATAGAATTATGCATGTTACCACATTATTGTCAGGCAATGTTCTCTTGAAAATTTAATTACTCTGTTTTGAGAGCTTTAACAACATAAAAATATAATTCATTTTTTTTCTTTCTTTTTTTTATTTAAAGAGAGAATATCTACACTATGTAATTGAAAACCTCACTGAAAGTGAAATGGTATGCTAGATAATTTTTTCAGATATAGCCAGTGAATACAGGTTGAGGGCTAGAAAAAAGTCCATCTGGGGGCAGTGAAAATATGCACTGCAACCAAATGTAACGCTCATAATTTATTAATACAAAATCGTCATTTTCACTCTATACATATTTAATACTCCTGCCTATGTTCAAGACTACAGTTTTCCTTTTTATGGTGATAGCTGAATGCATAAAAGCAAGCACTGGCTTCATTTGCAGAGTGCAAATCTGTAATATGATAGTTCTGAGGTTATAAGTAAAGATAAGAATCATTCTCCATAGCATCATCCTCAAACACCTGAATCTATTCATCTTCCCTTAGTGTACCTACTAAATAAGGTTTCCTTAATTGATGATTTACTTGTTTTAAAAGGTACACAATAAGTCAGCTGGATACGGTTCAATCTCCAAGACATTATTTTATAGTCAGGTATGTGTCTTCTGTTCTAAACAATTAGTGCCATTTAACTGATACTAAAAGAACAAAAAGGAACAATAAATATAAGATACTCTCTTATTTGATATAATTTCTTCTTAGCTATTGATTATATTATGAAAACCTAAAAATCTATTTATGAAGATTGATGCTTATGAGTTTTTAGCAAAGCCCAGGATGCTATCTCATTCTTAACTTCTATCCCATTAACCTCAGGGTAAATAAGGGACTATTTTTAGGTTTTCATTTTTACTCGACATATATGGAATACCACTACGAGCAATGTTCTAATACCCAAAATGTATTCCAAACCCACGTTATCTGGGTGCAGAACATAAGAACAGGATCACACCCACAGACAGGGGGCCCAGAGGCTCCCAGATGAGCAGCTGAGCCATATTCACAACCCAGCTCTGCTTCTACCTCAGCAAGCCCAGATTTTAGCTGTTGGTTTTATGTTGATGTTAAAGTGCTTTATAATCTCTGTCTACGAGACAGCTAAAAATGTACATCAAGGGAGTGGGCATCTAGGGAGGAGTGAACAGGGTAGGAGAGGGGTTGTTAATTCCAGGCTATTTACTGCAGATAATCCACATTTGGTTCATTAATAACAGTTAGACCACCTTCTACTCAGCAATCAAACTACTAATTAGTAGCAAACTACTAATATACAACAATGAGAGAAAGGAGACAGGCACCAAATGGCACATATGGTATGATTCCATTTACATGAAATTCTAGAATAGGCAAAACTGCCAATGCCTATAATGACAGAAAGTATATCAGTGGTTGCCTGAGATGGAGGTAGAGGGCACTGTCTGGGAAGGAGCACAAAGGAATTGTGAGGAGATTAAAATGTTGTATATCTTGACAGGAGTAGTGGTTATACAGGGTATATACATTTGTTGAAATATCAAACTGAAAACATAAAATGCATTTATTTTATTGTTTAAAAATTATGCCTCAATATGTTAAACTTTTAACTAATAGACTATAGAACTCTGATAACTCTCCTCTGCAGAAAATCACCAGTACTGTGAGTACTGGTCCTCCATTACCCATCTCCAAGTCTTCCCAACTCTAGCTAAACACACTGTAAAGATCATATTACATCCTTCCTCAATCTAAGTTAACCCATAAACATTTATTATTTTTGGTACCTGGTGATTATGATGGCCCTGCTCCATAATCTTCTTGTTTTATTTTGTAATAGATATTTACATAAAGTTTTTTTTAAAAAAGGATATACAAAGAAAAGCAGTTCTTCCTCACATACCTATCAGCCCCGGAGCTCCTGTTTTTGCCCTTTACCAGCCTCAAAGCAAGACCTGCTCATCATTTCTCATCTTCTCAGGAATGATCTAAGCCTGCACAAATCTGTGCCTGTACGTCTTTACTTTTTTTAAGTAATAGCATATTAGATATCACATTTTATGCCTTGTTCTTTTCACTTAAATATAAACCTTAAATATGTCAATATGTATAAATCTGCCTCATTCGTATATGGATATACTAATCTTTACCAGCCCTGTGTTGACATCCATCTATCCATCTTTCTGCTCATTAATTAGGAATCATTCATCTTTCTGCACATTAGAAATCAGTAAAGTTTAATAGTATTTCCTCATTTGGTTGAAATTTAGCATCATCTGTTCATTATTTCTTATAAGAAGGAGTTCTGATTCTATAGAATCAAGATTTATTCAACAAAATAAAACCCCTACTTTACTAGTACCACACCAAATCTAAGCATATCCCAGTTGTGTCCAACAGAACTTTCTACAATGGGGGAAACATTCTATCTGCACTGTCCAAAGGTAGTAGCCACATGTGACTACTGAGCACTTAAATATGGCTGGTTAAAATGAGGAACTGAATTTTTAATTGGATTCTAATTTATTTAAATGTAAGTAGCTAGTCTATGGCCATGCCATCCTGAATGTGCCCTATCTTGACTGATCTCGGAAGCTAAGCAGAGTCAGGCCTGATTAGTACTTGGATGGGAAACCACCTAGGAAGACTGGGTGCTGTAGGAAAAAAATTAAATGAATGAATAAACAAATAATAAATGTAAATAGCTATGTGTATCTAGTAGTCATCATATTGTTCTATTCCAAAACTGTGTTTGAATTTATCTTCCAAATTTTATTTCTGAAACATTTTAAAGTTGTCATTAAGGCAATGACCATGAGGCCAATAGTTATATAATTTATCTAATGCTTTTCTCCTTAGAGGCCTAACCTCCAGGCAGTGACAGAGAGAGCTGAGAGAAAGTGTTAAGTTTTTGGAGGCCTTCATTTGGGGTGGAAGTAAATCAAAATCAAAAGTATTATATAACATGGTTGACTTTTTGAATGTGGACATTTCCCCCCCCTAATTTCTTAGATGTCTATTTACAAGTCCAAAAGCATATTGAGAAAATAAGGTTCATATTAATTCAGATGGTTTTAGAGTATCCAGTCCTAGAGTTCCTAATTTCCTGTAGAAAGTCTATAAATAAAGTGGTCCCAGAATTTCCTGGCATCTTAAGACCCAAAGATCAAGGGCATCCTGGAGCCAGAATCTCACAAGCTACAATTCAACATACTTCAAAGCTCATTTCAGATTTTACCTGTGTTGGACCAACCCTCAGAAGCTGAGACAGAGTTAAGATGCACGAAATTAGCATTCAAATTCTCTTGAACAGAAATATGTCTAAAACTAGCAAAACCTGAAAGAGCTTCACACTGACTAAAACTCTCACTGGCTTCAGGTGCTATAAAATCTAGACAGGAGAAACTTCATGGTTTTCAAGTGAACACAGAAACATAATATTCAAATGAGTAAAATGAAAGGCATAGTTGAAGCTGAGAACAAGAAAATTTGAAAACGAGGCTAAAGAAACATCTCTTCAAGAAAGTTTTTAATGATATGCATATTAGTACATTTTTATCTGTAGCATCTGTTAAAAAGGTTTTAAAATTACCATAATCCTGGAAAGATACTGTATGGCATGCTTTGTAAGTTTTCCCAGGTTTTATCATTTACTTTATATTGAGGATAGTTAAATACAGAAGGATTTCTTTTCACTTGGGGAATACTGACTGAAAGTTAAAATATTTAACATAGTTTTATTTTTTACTTGTTTGACAAGATTTTGGCCATAATTTAAGCCTTCTTTATTGATCCAGTTTTAATAGCTTTTAGATGCTCTGGTAGATTAATTTTTTCAAAGTTCACTGATCTGAAAAGTATATGTATGGCTATCACATTACACATTAGACTTTAAAACAGAAATAGTGGTAAAATAGTGGTAAAGCCACCATCAATAAATCTGAAGAACGTCTTCTACAGAACATGAAAGACCTCAAATTCTTTAACATTACACCATAAATTATGACTAGGGATCAAAAGAATAATCTCTTTCTAACTTAAATGTATAGCCCCTTAATATAACTCCTTAGGTATTAGCAAACTTAATTTCATTAAAGTTTTTGTTTAGAAACATTCAAATTCTACAAGTGATTCATCTTATTTTAAAAAATTATTAAATTTAGTAGACAAATTCATATGCTCTGATATAATTATTTGGATTGAAATTCATCGTCCTTTCATAGTTCTAATTATTCCAAGCCCAATTCCCACTTAAAAGGTACTGCTAAAAAATTTATGCCAAGGAAAAAATATCTATTTCATTTCAATTACAATACATATGATACTTCTGTGTGGACAAGTCACTTCCAATAAGGGCCTCTCCATTCATTACTGCTGCTTTGCCTTATCAATGAAGTTTATAGATCATAAGTGGTTTTAAATGAAACTACTGACCAGGAAATATATCACTGTGGTTGCATTATTTAAACTCTGAAATATGCAGTGAAGTCATAACAGCAGCAAGTCATGGATGCTCCCCCTACTGGCGGAAGTTTTCAAATAGAAGGACAATCTGAATAAAGAAATGTCAAAATTTTAACAAAAAAGATAATCATATGCCTACATCTTTAGAGCCCATCCACATAGACGTGTGATAGTATTGCCATAACATATATTACAAGTAGCAATAGAATATTACTAGACAAAAAGCAATCCTACTTCCATAGCCAGAAATCTTAATTTCAAAACCTCATATTAAAAAAATTAAAATATTTCACAGTAAAATCTGAATAACAGAGTTAGCCATTAAGGTCAGATTAAGTTTTCCTGTTTACCTCTAAGGATTCTTTCAAGTCTACAGCAGAAACTGTATCTTCCTCTTCATCATCAGTCAACTGGTCTTGGGAACAGTAGTGAGTGCTATAAGCAGAATGCTCTTCTATTGCTTCCAGCCAGTCCTGAAATAATCCCAATTTTAAATAAAGTGAAATGTATTTTTACTCAAAAGAGGTGATATGACAATGATCTGGAAAGCATAAAGTTTACATGGAGAAAAAAATATTATGGCCTTAAAAAAAAAAAAAACAAAACAATGAAATAATGATGCAGATCTCTTGTCCATGACATGCCTAGATAAAAAAGTTTCCCAGTACTTAAAGTATCATCTACAAGTTTATATTTTCATTAACATTAATCCTCAAATGCATTATAATAATAAATAATGAGTGAAGAATTTTTCACAAAGTATTACAGGTTCTCAAAACTATTGAATAAGTTATTATATAATAATGTATCCAGAAACAATTTTACTTACTTGAAATCAAATTATAAGCACCAGAAATTCAAATCACTTTAAGAGAGCCTACAATTGCCCTAATGCTTTAACTTTTACTATGTTTTTAAAAAATCAACAATTTCGCAAAAAGATGAAATATTTACCCTAAAAATACCAGTCTTATTACTTCCTCGTTTCTTATAGCATTACTCAGGATCAAATCTTACCTTTTTATGAAATGTTGGGACAGTCATGACTTGGATTATTTAGGGTTTTTTACAGGCTAAAGTTAACCACTTTGGAAGATAGATTCTTTCAACCTCTTACATAATTTTCAAAAAACAAGAGGTCTATAAATATTGCTTTGATCTAAATGAATATGGATTCTTCATTAAATAACTGCACTGTGAATTTCTATTACATGAATCCTAATTTTCTTGCTGCTATTGTTCAATTTACCAAAAAGAAGACTGAGCCTAAACTGTAACAGAACACCCAGATTGGAGTCCAGGTTGTCACTTGCAAGCTGTATAACCTTGGGAGATCTCTTCAATCTCAACGGTCTTCAGTTCTTTTGCCTACAAATTAAGGGACAAACTAAACAATCATTTAGGCTTTTTTCTAAAACTGGTAAGGACTCCTTACATTAACAAAATCAAAATGAAAAAAAATTATGAGTAGAAAATCCCTACAGGCATATACTGATAAAAAACTAATTCATAAGCCAAATTTCAAAAGCTTCAAAGAACTGCCCCCATTAAAAAGGTAGAATCAACAAGGTTTTAGATGGTAATATTAAACCTATCTTATATTCTTTGTTTCTAAATGTTTTTTAATGAGTTTTATGAAAGATACAAGAATCCACAAAAATTACCTCTCTTGACTGTTGAAGGCTGTTCTTAGGAACCCTGAAGCCATGAATAGTGTCATCAAAACATTTAATAAAGAAGAGGCAGCTATCAGTGGATTTTACCTTGTATATAAAAAAAAAGTCAGTAAGATAATACCATTCACGCACATAAAACGGAACCCTAAAATTATTTATACATAAAATTAAAGGTATTAACATGACTTAATTATACCCAACTAACATTTAAAATACCAAGTGACAATAACTGGGACAAAAATTGATACACTGGAAATATCAAATGCATTGTAGCTTATCTATGTCAAATCTGGCTTTCATAGTCTTAGTTACTCAGAGTAAAATACTAATATTCCACTAGGTATGCAGTTTTAGTTTATCCTTTCAATTAAATAGCTTAGCATGCACTTGGGCTGTAAAATCCTTTAACCACCACAGCTCCAATTTCTTATTCATACCTCTCTCCTAAAACTTTGAGTTGAGTAGAAAAATGTTTGAACTGAGTATAAAAGAACAAGGAGTAGATAAGATTGATACAGAAGGGAGAAAAGATAAAAAAAAAAAAATACGTCTTTTTAAAATATAAATTTAGAAAATAAAGAGCTTTAAAAACTAAAAACAAACAAAAAAAAAGACTTCTACTTCAAGACCCTAACAGAGGACCTCCTCACCCCCTTGCAGGAAATGACTACAAAATCTAGACACAAACAAACAGAAACTACCTGAAAGAACTGAAAAGTGAGTGAACGTTGACAGACTAATGGGAGTGGGGTGGGCGGGGTGGGGGTCAGGGGTGGGGAGAGGCGGGCAGCATGCACATTCACTTGGAGGAAAGGCAACAAGGAGCTTTGCGAGTAAGTGCCCATCTTCAATGTTTTTCACCTAGAACTAAGTACAGTGCACATGGTGACACAGCAGCAAGGGCACATGTGAAAAAATCCAGTCTTTCTATTTTGGAGAATTTAAAAGCTGGAGAGCCATAAATACTGTAGAGTAGGGGAATCTCCAAGGGAAAGAGAGAGAGGAGGGATCCCCAAACTCTGTCTATTCTCATTCATAACTGATGCACAGAAAAGGTTCAAAGCACTCATTTAAACACAACCTTTCTGAATGTCCAAGAAACAGTTTACAATCCAAACCCAACTAAGAAAAATAACCTGCTAAACCAAAGGAAATAACATTTAATGGGGAAAAATAGCAGAATCCAGAATCTATAGAACTTAACTTTCAAAATATTAATGATCCATAATTACCTGACACATGAAGAAAATGGAACATTTTCAAAAGAAATCTAATTAAAAGGCAAAAATTGTCAGAATAGTTGCCAAGTACCTCTATATATGTATATATACTATCTACAAAGACAGAAAATAAATATAAAATTTTAGATAGGTTGAAAACGCATAAATAGAAGACACTACAAACAGTAAGTATAAGCAGGCCTGAGCAGTTATATTAGTATCAGGTAAAATAGATTTCAAAACAAAATGTATTATAGGAGATAAAGAGAGCCACCACATAATGATAAGAGGGTCAATAAGTCATATGTATGTGATCAATAATAGAGGAAGAAATAATTTCGTAAACATAAACAACCTTCTCTTAGCAACTGATACAATTAGCCCAAATCAGCAAAAACGCATAAGATCAAAACAACAGTAACCACCACCATGACTGAATATTTATAAGACACTGAATTCAGTAATAGCAAAATACACATTATTTTCAAGTGCATTTACTAGGATAATCCATAAGTAGAACCATCAAGCAAGTCTCAATAAATTTGACGGGATAGAAATAATATATGTTCAGTGACAGAAATAGAATTAAATTAGAAATCAAAACAAGATAATCAGGAAAATTCCAATTATTTGGAAATTAAACAACACACATCTAAATATTCATTGATTCAAAGAAGGTATCACAATATAAATTAGAAAATATTTTGATCTAATAATTAAAACAAAATCTATCAAAATTAGTAGGATGAAGCTAAAACAGCTACAAAGGGGATAATATAGCTTTAAATGGCTGTATTAGTAAAGAAGATAGATCTCAATCAATAATCTAAGCTTTCAACTTATGAAACCTATAAAAGAGAGCAAATTAAACCCAAAGCATGGAGAAATTCTTAAAAAAAACAAAAATCAATTAAATAAAAACAGAAAAAAATTAATAAAATCAAGAGCCGTTTCCTTTAAAAGACCAGTGAAATTGATAAACTGATAGACAGATCTAAGAAAAAAAAAAAGACACAATATAAAAAATATAAAAAATGAAACAGGGCAAAGACTACCTATCATACAAATATGAAAAACATAATATAGGTATATTAACAATAAATGTGATAACCTAAAGAAAATGAAAGGCAAAAATTATAAACATTAATCTGAAAAAAAAACACAAAATTTGAATTGTCCTATAGCAATTAAAGAAATTAAATTTGTAATTATAATCCCACATACACAAAAAAAAACCTCTGGCCTATGTGACTTCACAGGTGAATTCTATCTAGCATTTAAGGAAGAAATAAATAATTCTTAACAACCTCTACCAGAAAACTGAAAAGGAACATTTTTTAATTCACTATATGAGACTAGTATTATTTTGATTCCAAACCCAGATAAAAATATCACAAAGGGAATACAAACCAATATCCATTGTGAACATAGAATTCTTAACAAAATGTTAGCAAATGATATATTAAAATAATATATCATGACCAAATAAAATTCATCCCAGCAACGTGACATTGTTTTATTAACACCCTAAAGTCAATGAAATTAACCATTAATAGCATAAATGAGTAAAACCCCATGATCATTTCAGTAATATGAAAAAAACATTTATTGAACTTCAACAACTTTCTAGGATGAGAGCTTTTAGCAAACTAGGAAATAAAAACAACTTCCTAAACTAGATTTAGAACATCTATGAAAACCCTACAGCTAATAGCTCAATGATCAAAGACTCAATGCTTTTTTGTACCTAACATAAGAAACAAAACAAGGATGTCGATTTTCACCATTCTATTTAAAATTGTACTGAAGGTCCTACCTTGTATTACAGAGCTAAGTGAAATAAGCTATTCACAGAAGGCCTAACATTATACTATTTCACTTATATGATGTATCTAGAGTAGTCAAATTATGCCATAGATACAAGTAAAATGGTGGCTGCCATTGGCTAGAGGGAGAAAAGGAATGAGGAGCTGTTTAATAGGTACAAAGTTTCAGTTTGGGAAGATGAGAAGAGTTCTGGAGATGGATAGTGGTGATGGCTGCAAAATAATGTGAATGTACTAAACGTCACTGAATTGTACATTTAAAAATTAAGATGGTGTCTACAGCCATGCCACCTGAACAAGCCTGATCCTGTGTGATCTCAGACTTGCTAAGCAGGGTTGGGTCTGGTCAGTATTGGATGGGTGACCAACTGGGAAGACCGGGTATGTAGGTGTAAAAAATAAAAAATAAAAGATTATAAACTGACAAGGTCTTTGCAATCTGTGAGGTCAACCAAGGGTTGCCTCGCCTAAAAAAAAAAAAAATTAAGATGGTAAATTTTATGTTAGGTGTATATTACCACATTTTATTTAAAACATAAAAACCTTGTAGCTATCAATACCTATATTAGAAAAAAAATCTCAAATCAATAACCTAAGCTTCACTCTAAAGAGATTAAACCTTTAACAGGGCCTGCCTTATAGTGGTCAATCAATGAATGCCTGTTAGCTTGTATTGATATGCACAAATATATACTGATATTCATAAAAGAAGCATTTAAGTAGATATTTATATAAGTAACAAAAGTTATAAAACAAGGTGAGGCATAACATAGCAGGAGCTAATCAATTCCAGAGAAGATCAAAATATTTTAAAAGGGCAGTGGGAACAACTTATTTGTTTTTTGTTTTAAGGTAAACAAGAATTAGATAAATCTGAGGAAACTGAGAAACACCTTGGTATTAAGTAGAAGAATCAAGACTGGGAACAGAAAAGAATGGCCAGGATTACATTAAAAGAAGAAACAAAAAGATTAGATAAGTAACATTAAAAAGAGGTTCCCTGGTCTGTACTCATGTGAAAGGACAAAGGGATGTGAGGACACTGAAGGGACCAGCTTATGTCATTAGTCTGTACTACTAGAGAATGTGACTAAGTCTGTGACTCCCCAAGGAGAATTCAGGTGGTCTGACAGTGTTCATACTGAGAAAAGGCAGGCGCTGAGGCTCTTAAAAGCGGATGGACAGCCATGGCATGCTGACAACTGAAGGATTTTAAGAAGGAAACAAAGTGTGTCTGGCTCCCGCCTTAGACTAATCTCTAAAGAGGAAGAACTCACCTTTTCTCCTGGTTGGTAAAACTAATATAAAACAGCCTGAAGTGAATACGGAGAGCCTAAGAATCCAATTTTGGCATAGGCTTTAACTTTAGTACCATAAAATCTCCTATTGTCCTGATTTACCCACGTACAAATACACATACACACACACATATCTGTACATGAATATATATGTATGACTATATACATACACACACACACACACACACAATGTTCAAAGCTCTGTGTAAATGTTTTTGGATCACTCATCTCTCATCCCACAATATGTGAAGATAAACAAAAGTTAATTGTAGTTTTTAAACAAAGATTTCTCTAATAAAAACATATACAAGTACCTTCTATCCCAAGATTTACAAGGCAGATTATACAAATGATTTAGGGCAATCACTTGCAGAACTGATTTCAGGGTTTGAGCAAAATATGCATGTGTCATCCTACCGTGCACACTGCTTGAGTTAGGTGTTTGCATCCCTGGCGATAAATATTACGGACTGCATCAGGCCTTCAAAATAAATATTATATTATCAAGGTAAAAGAAAAAAAGATAAGTGAAAACACTTCATCTTTCAAAATTTAGATGTCGAAATTTAATGAGGATCATAAAACTTACTGTTTCCTATACCATGAAAGAACTCCATGTTCTAACACTATCCAGAATAATCTCCAGCCAAAAAATCTTGAACTCTAAGGAAAAAGTAACAAAGATTTTTCCAAGCTGACACATCTAGATTCAAATATTTGACAGATGAAAAATAATTAAGTTATGATAGTTTTATCTGAGTCTTTCAACTAAACAGTAATACTGAACATTAAAAAATGATCAAACATGAACTTATGTACCAGGTGCAGTAATGAAAACATACCACTACAGGGTGACAGGAACAGAAGAAATGCCACACTGATAAGATCAACGATGAACACAGTTTTATAGTTCTGACAATACTGTTCAGGGATATTTACAGGAAATATATCAGTTGTGGGCTTCAAAGACAATTTCCTCAAAGTCCTGAATGAACTTCTAAAAAAAAAGAATTATCCTAAATTTATTTTATACAATAAAAGCATACATGTACAAAAATATATAGAGGGAGTTCTTGAAAGTGCAGAAGAAATTACATGCTCTAAAATAGTTAATTATGGAAATTAACTCTAAAACAGAAATTTGTAGAATGAGCTCTGTGACAATTCAAATATTAAAATCTTTCTACATCCTTCAAGGTTCAATGTTCATGACAAAAATAATACTATAATTCTATGATTAAGAAAAAATGTATTTTCTCCCACTCTGTTCTGTGTAAATTTGGTTACCTAAAAGTGTTAGACAGGAACTGCTACAAGTGGGCACCTAACGAAGTCCAGCAATACAAAATTGGCTGCACTAAAAATCCAAGAAAGATTAAATCACATGTACTTCAGAAATAATTTTTTAAAAATTTTAACAGAAATGGAACACCTGAGGATTCTTCTTTCCAGTTTATAATAAAAAAATATCCAAACCTACCTTCCAGAGAGGGCCTTCATACCGTTTCAATGTTTTGTAGAGGATCTATTGGGAAACATATTTTCATTAAAAATGCATCTATATATTTTAAGAATTCAATTTTTTTCCCTGAAATTTACTATATAAATGTAATCTATTAATTACTACATACCTTATTACCAACAAGAATGTGTTTCACTTCAGCGGCCTGGGCAAGGTCAAGGGGCTTCTGATCTGTGTAAAATATAAGGAAAAAAGCGCCACTGAGAGCTTAACTGACACTGCAATTGCATTAAAATATTCTTCCATTATTCCATCAACTACACCTTTTTCTTCTCTCCCCAAATTAACAACCTAAAATTGCCAGCTCAATCATTTACAGCCTCCTTTTCAGTAGCTAACTATTAAACCAACAAATCAGATTAACTACAGATCACACTGTACAGGTTCTGTGATCATTCAAGCTTTCTTGCCTTAAGTCACTGTATTAGTTTCCTATGGCTGCTGTAACAAATTGCCACACCATTACTGGCTTAAAAGAACACATACTTTCTTACAGTACTAGAGGTTGGAAGTCAGAAATGGGTCTCATGGGGCTAAAGGTGTGTCAGCAAGACTGCATTTCTTTTGGAGACTCTAGGGGAGAATGTTTCCTTGCTTTTTCCAGCTTCTAAAGGCCACCTATATACATCTTTTGACTTGTGATCCTCCCTCCATCTGCAAAGTGCATCGTTCCTATCCCTCCATCTGCAAAGTGTATCTGCTTCTATCTTTACATTCTCTCTTGAAATATTCTGATCCTCCTGCCCCCTCCCTATAAGGACCTTTGTCATTATACTGGGCCCACCTGAATAATTCAGAATTATTACCCTACCTCAACATACATAACTAATCTTATATTTCGGGACCATTAATCAGCCTAGCACGGCCACTCTTAAGTTATTTCACTGGAGGACAGAGAGTAGAGACAACTCAGAAGCTAAGGGTGTGATGGTCTACCACTGAGGATAAAAGGAAAACATGACAATGAAAAATGAAACCAGCAAGATATATGGTAATTTTCTCAAGCTTACATGTGCAAGCACTGTATGTTTTGCCAAACAACAACAAAAGCAGAATTTGTTTATATCGAAGTTACTTATTGAGTTCTAAAGTGAGCAGGCCACTATATGAAGGACATAAAGCGAAAAAAATCATCATCTCTTAACCTTGGGTAGCTTCTAATTGCTAGAGAAAACAAAAGCCACACATAAAAATTTAAAACAAAAAGTAGCTCTTCCAAAATAGCATATCAGACTGGAACTCTGGAACTCTATTTATGCAGTAAGGTGATATATTCTACAAAAAACCTTTTTTTTTTAAATTATATTATTATTTTATTATTAAAGTGTCCACTTCTGTGACTGCCATGAATCCCAGGTGGGGTTAACAGTGACCTATTCTGGAAGAAACTATAAACTTAGTCTGCACTTTCTGATTATAACCATTGTCTTCTCTCTCTACTTCAACTGAAGACCCAGACTCATAAGGCCACACTCCCTGCCATCCTATTCCTGGAAGAGGACAAGGCCATCTACAGAGGAAGCTTTTTCAGAGAAGACAACTTTGTCTTCCCAGAAGACAACCGTCTTTGCTTTGATATGAGGCAGACAGCAACCCCAAACCACAGACAGGTTGGGGCCGGAGTAGGCTTCAATGTACAAATAACTGTTTTATAGAAACCAAATACTTGATGATAAGTGTTGGCAATTTTTTTGTGTAAATATCTTCTAATGAGAGTCTATTATGTACCAATTAATGTTTTAGGCACTGGGAATTCAGCAGTGAACATGACAGAAACAAAGGGGGGGCTGACGGAAAAAAGAAAAAATACAGACAATAAATTAACAAAAAAGGACATAGACCAGATAATAAACCCTGACAATATGTTGCCAATATGCCTATATTTTTTAAGCAAATGAACAGAATGAAGGCAATACCACTTTAGATTGTAGGCTGGGAAACTAATCTGGGTAAGCCTGTGAGGAAGGGATGTTTAAAAATTTGAAAGGAAGAATTCAGCCTCATGAAAATATAGGAGAAGGGCATTCCAGCAGAGGGAACAGCTAACACAAAGGCCCTGTAGGAACAATTTAGTGGGCAAGAGATAATTAGAAAAGTAAAGACAGCCAGATTAAGTAAGGGCTTTGTAGGTCAGACCTTTGCGAGCCCATATAAGGAGCTGTCAAAGTGTTTAAAATTTTTTTATAAGGATAACTGGGGATATGTAAACTTTGGCTATTTGATGATTTTGAGATATTATTTTAATATTAATAGGGTAACAGGTATGTTTAATAACTCTATTGATATAATTCACATAACATACAATTCCCCCATTTAAAGTATACAATTCAATGCCTTTAAGAAGTGGTTCCCCAACCTTTTTGGCACCAGCAACCAGTGTCCCTATGAGAATCTAAACCCTGATGATCTGAGGTAGAGCTGAGGTGGTGATGCTAGTGCTGGGGAGCAGCTACAAATACAAACAGAACTATGCTTGCTTGCCTGCCACTCACCTCTTGCTCTACGGCCAGTTCCTAACAGGCCGCAGACTGGTACTGGCCCACAGCCTGGGGTTTCGGGACTCCTGCTTTTAAGTATATATTCAGAGTTCTACAATTATCACATGTGGTTATGGTTTTCTTAAAGGAACTCTTATCTTTTATAAATATAAGAAAGTATTTATAAATGAAATAACATGATATTCAAATAGTGATCATTATGGATAATTCCTGGAAGAGGGTGATGAGTACATCAATTATTCAATTCTATTTTTTTAAGCTTGGATAATTTCTAAATTCTTTTTTAAAAAGATCACTGTGACTACTGTGTAGAAAATAGCTTGTAAAAGTGGGCAAGAGAAAAGCAACTCTTAGTCATAAAAGCAATAGCAACTGTCTGGCAGATACTGGTGGATTGTACTAGACAGTCAGTAAAATGAAGACAATAGAAAATGTGGGGAGAAATTCATGGGTTTGAGATTTCAGAAGCAGATTTGCAGAACTGCTGATGGGTGAAACTAAGGCTGACCATTTTTTCTTTAGTGGGGAAAAACCTTTTAAAAATGTTAACTGAGAAATTAATAATCATTTTAGGTTTTTCTACTAGGACATAGGAAGATGTCATATAAAAAGGCCTGCCAACTCTGTTATTTTCATTCTATCTATAGAGCATTTGAGAAATTATTCCTTTAAGCAGAGAGGATGACAATGATTTCTTTCATAGAATTCTGCCCTAATACCAAAAATAAATTCTGAATTCCTGCCAACCAGATGAATTCCCAGTAAAGAGCCCTCATTTCTGAATTCAATGCCAAAAGTGCCTGTCACACAGTAAAAATTCAACAAAATGCTTTTGAACTGAATTAAATAGCCTCCCTACCTGGATAGGGACCATAACTAGTCATTTCAAAATTGCACTTCATCTCCTATCAACCACAACAAAATAAAAAACAGAAACAAGCCAATACTTTGCATAATATAAACTTGTTTTTCATGAGAAAACTAAATAAAACTGTCAACAATCCTCAAATTAATTTACAGAGAATGCAACTCCAATTAAGTACCAACAGTGTTTTTACTAAGAATGTACTAAAATTACTGTAGATGCCATCTGGAAGAATAAACAGATAAAAAGGTCCAAAATATCCTCAAAGAAGAAGAGTGGTAAGGGAAAACCGTATCAGACATTAAAACATTACAAAAATAATCATTCAAAGTGCAATACTGGCAAAAAAAAAAAAAAAAGAGAGAGAGAGAGAGGAGGCAATGCAAGAGATCAGAAAACACAAAAAAGAAAATTCTTCGAATGTATGAGCAGGGCATAACAAAACAACGGAAGGGGAAAGACTGCTTGATGAAGGATAAGTATAAAGATAAATGATTAGCAAATGTCTCACATCGTCACATACAGTCTCATATCTTTTCCTGTTCAAACCCTCCAACCACTCCCACAAACAGGGCTGGGCCTCTAAGCTACTTTTCTGAAGTTACCTATCTCCTCCACCTGCCCTGCTCTGGGCACCCTGGCAGCTTTCTTCTTCAAATATTCCAAGTGCTCACCTAAACCAAAGCTTTCACACTAGCTTGTCTTTGCTTTCAATGCTCTTCTGTCGAGTATCCTCAGAGCCACTTCTTTACTCAATCCTGCACTTCCCTCTGTCACTTCAGAAAGGCCTTCCCACTCAGAACAGTAGCTTCCCACTGCCATCACTCTCTATCCCCTTCATCCTATCGTATTTTTCTACACCTTATCGCCTGAAGTTACGCATGCAACTATGTTTTGTCTATCTCCTCCCATCACAATATAAGCTCCAAGAGCACAGGACTGACTTTTAGGTTTTGTTCACTGTTGGACATACAACAGTTTTTGGCATATAAGTCTCAGAATTTGACAAATTAATAAAATGTGATTAAGTAAAATTAGAAAAAAAACAATGAAATACATATTTACCAAATCTCTAAGAAGTGTTTGAAGAAATCAAAGATGATCAACAAATTTAAATAAAAATTTTAAACATTCTTTAAAAAAAAAAAAGACTAAGAAAATTTAATAATAGAAAAAATATAGAAATAATTGTCCTTATCATTGGAGTTTTTTGGGGAAAAATATTGATTCCATGTGAAATACTACTATCCAGAAGGTGAGCCATGAAGGCTTCCAGGGACAATATGGAAAAACTGTCAATGCTTCATAAAAAGCAGGATTTTAATATGTCAACTCTACTTACAAGCCATAAACTACAAGGAGTAGCAGACACTTTCTGAGGTGTTTGCCAGACCACACCCTTTTACCATTCTCTGAGTACTGCCATTCCCACACCCCCCAAGGAAAGGCCAGAGATAGACATCTAACTCAAGTGGGTACCATCAGATTATCTCCCACTGAAATTTTAAACTGAGGGTAAGTGATCCTGGTCTATAGAAGAACAGGGCAATCATCTAAAAACAACAAAAAAGCTGATCTGCTAAGAGACTGAAATGAGAGACCATGCAATGAGGGAAAGACATACAGTAAATGGCAGCATTCTTGGTTCCTTACAGCTTCCTGGTTCCTGATTCTATCCCTTCTGATGCCTAACAGCATTTCTTGCTTTTTTTTTTAAATAAGAATACCTCTGTATTCTTATATTAATACATAGCCTTTCTTTTGCTTATACTCGAGTTGATATCTGTTAATTAAAACTTAAAAAAAAAATCTAACAAAGAACAGATTAGTGGTTGCCAGAGACAAGAGGTGGGGGGTTAGGCAAAATGGGTAAAGGGGATCAAAAGGTATAAACTTCCAGTTATAAAATAAATAGGTCATAGGAATGTAGTGTAAAGTATGAGGACTATAATAATACTATACTGCATATTTGAAAATTGCTGAGAGTAAATCTTAAAAGTTCTCATTACAAAAACATAACTATGTATGGTGACGGATATTAACTGATTCATTGTTGCAATGGTGATCAAAATGATAATCATTTTGCAATATATACAAAATATCAAATCATTATGTTGTATACCTCAAATTAACATATCAATCATATGTCAATAAAAAAGTGAGAAACTTAAAGAATGCTCTGAGAAGAATCCATTTTTAAAAAGCTAGTCTACCATAAATTGCTAACAACTAAAAACTTAAACTTTGAATGTTTGTATTATAAAGGTGATTATACTTTTTTAGTGCCTTTATTTTCCTCACTTTAAGCCTTCAAGCATAAATAAGCATTAGTTTTGCAATTTTAAAACGCTCTAAAATAGGTATGAAGGTAGATTAGGATATACAATATGCCAAAGTAACAGAGGTTGTATTTTGGTAATTTGTGTTTTTTCTCTATTTTTAAAACTTTCTATAATGCAGATATTACTCTTATTATTTAAAATATATACATGCTTTTTCAAAAGGTGCCATCTTGACTTTTTTCAAGGACATTTTAACAGGAATATTCAACTTTGGTTATTTATATAAACTACAGGGTAAAAATATATTTGAATATCAATAAAAACTTTCTCTCATGTACAGGGACTTTGCCACTATCCTGACCCAAGTCAATATCATCTCTTACCCTGATTATTCCAATAGTCTCTTAACTGCTATCCATTTTTCCTCCTTGCCCTTCTAGAATCTATTCCCAAAATAACCAGAGTGATTACTTTTTATAACATAAGTCAAATCATATCACTGTTCTACTCTAAACCCTGCCACATCTTCCCATCTAACACAGAGTCAAAACCAAAATTCTTACAATAGCCCACAAAGTCTTTCATGATTCAATTCCCATTGCTTCTTTAACCTCCTCCTCCAACCATTCCCCATCTCAGTCTGCTCTGTACAGACCAGCCTCTGTGCTTTTCTGACACATGTACACTCCAACCTGTTTCCTCTGTCTGGAACCATGTTCATCTCCCACATATTGGCATGCCTTGCTACCCCACTTCTAGTCTTTTAAATAGTGTACCAGAGAGCTTCCTGTCACCCTTTATGAAGTAGCAACCCCCTCTATACACTCATTACACTCCTGATCGATCCCCTTATCCTGCCTTCCCCCCACCCATAGCACTTATCACATCTGACATATTAAATATTTGCTTTTTACTGGCCCTCCCCTATTAAGATGTAAGCTCCATGAAAGTGGGACTTTGCCTGTTTTTGGTTTTGCGCTTTGATGATCTAGATTCACTTCCAAGAATGGTATCAGGCACACAAGCACTCAATAAATATTTGTTAAATGCATGTTTTACTTACTATAAATTCATAATTGGTCTTTTTATGCAGCAGAACAAGCCCTGCTGCTTCTCTTCCCCTTTAAAATTCTCTGCCCTGGGCTTTTCTGTATAAATGTACAATCAGCTAATCAAATTCTGTGAAAACCCTTTGAGGATTCTGGGTGAAATTGCTTTGAATTTATTAATTAATTTGGGGAGAACTATTAGCTTTTCAGTGCTGAGTTTTTCCCCACAAAACCATGGTTGGTCTCTCCATTTTTTAGAACTTTTTTGTCTTTCAGTTATATTTATAATTGCTCCCATAAAAAATTAAGCATCTTTTATCAAATATGTTTCTACTTTTTTCTGCTGTTACCAAAGCATTACCTTTTCAAAAATTACATTTTTGTCACAATAAAATCATCAAGCTCTTTATTTATTGCCTTAGTCCTTTTTAAACTAAACACGCTTAAATTTCTCTTTCCCTAAAACATCTTCCACTTGACCAAGGAGCCAGTCCTTTTGTCCTTAAATTCGACAAAGTAGAAGGTAAGTAATACTGGCTCAGTTTTTCCTTTCCTACTCAATCCTTAACCCCTCACCCTGCTTTTGTTCAACTATCCAATGAAAACTGCTTTCAGAAAGGACCACTTAGTACTGTGTGACTTGTTTCCACGGCCTTTTCTTAATGTTTATCTTCCTCAGTCTAAGTTCCACATTACAATGAAAACATCCTACTCCTTACTCTGTATTTTATCTCTTCCTTTGGCTTCCATGGACCTGGTATGTCCCTCATGTCTCCTGAGTGTTTCCTCTTCTCCATCCCTCAATTTCTCTTCCTTTATAAGAACCTGTATCTAAGAGAAACAGGAAAAGAATCTCTAGGTAAGAGTTTGAGCTAACTCTTGAAGACTAGGGTATACCAGGTCAGAGAGAAGAACATATGCAGGGTGAGGGCCACATGGTTAACCAAAGAGCCTCAAATAGCTGGGTATGTCTAGAGCTGCACTGTCCAATACAGTGACATTAATCATACTATTCAGTACCTGAAATGTGGCTAGTCCAAACTGAGATGTGCTATAAAGTATAAAATACACACCAGATTTCAAAGACAGTACCAAAAGGGAATATAAAATCTCCCTGATACAATTTTTTTTATTGATTATAAGTTGACATGGTATTTTCGAGATATTTAAGTAAAATTCATTATTAAAATACATTTCATCTGTTTTTCTTTTGTTGATGTGGCTACTAGGAAACTCAAAATTACATATGTGGCTCATTATACATCTACTGGACAGTGCCAGTCTAGAGCATAAGGGCTAGTCAAAGGAAGAGATTCTATCATTAATTTTCTATCTTCTTTCTACTCCCATTGATATCAATACAATTCAAGTACTAATTACCTCTCATCTAAGACCAATTCAGTGGTCCTACCGATCCCTTTCTATAGTCATGAACCTGTCACAATCTATGCTAGATACTTAACCATATTAACCTTTTTAAAGCACCTCATCCCTCCACTACCACCTATTTCTTCCTGGTCTCCCAACTTTCCAAATTAAGGGGTAAACAGTCTGGCATTTCAAGGCTTTCCACTATACAAGCCTAATCTGCCTTTATAGGATTACCTAATATTATTCCATTCATATACTTGGATGTGCAAAGCTGGGGCTGTCACCTAAAATCAACTTACATTTTTCACCTTACTGCTTTTGCTTATCGTCTTCCCTCTTCTTGGAATACCCTTTCTCAAATTTCTGTTGATCAAAGTCTTACTAGATAATAATGGTATTGTTTCTATTATAAAAGAGAAAACATTGGGAGAGGGCTTTGTTAAAGAAACCAACTGAAGTATTTAGAGATTTTTTTTTTAAGTCCTACTAGGACTTCGGGGTCTATTTCAAATGTCTATTTCTTCATGAAGGTATTTCTATTTACCCAAACCTTCTATAAACATGCAACATGTACATGTCACATACTATATACATTACTTTAGGTGCTGGGTAAACTAGATAATGAAATATTAGCTCTGCCCTTAAGAGTTCAGTCTCATTGGAGACAGCTACATAAGCCAACAGTTACCATGGAGTATGATTTGGCTACTACTATAAAGATGAACACAAGGTCCTTTGGGACCACTGACAAGTCCTAATCCAGGTTGGTGACAGGCAGAGGAAAAGTACCCTAAAAAGTTGTGTGAAGGCCCTAATGGGACGTTCCCCCTTTGGATATGCAAGACCCCTTTTGCAGTTTCTCTTCTGATTATTTAATTCCATCTTTGATACTATCATGAATATAGAGTTGATAGTCATTATCTGTAGATTCCATATTTGCAAATTCACCTATTGCTGAGATTTATTTATAACTCCAAAATCAATACTCATGGAAATTTCTCAGTCATTCCCAGGCATGCCCATAGTGGAGAAACATTTGAGTCTTCTAGCGTACACATTCCTGGCTGAGGCAGAACAAAGTAATCTCTACCTTCTTGTTTCAGCTCTCATACTATAAAAAAAATGTCCTCATCATAGTCTATCTAGTGACACATTTTTCATTTTTGGCTTTTTATTCATAATTTTGCTTTTGAAACTAGCTGCCAAGCATACTGTGAAGTGCTATCTAGTTCGTAAGCACAAGAAGGCTATGATGTGTCATATAGAGAATATGTGTTACATAAGCTTTGTTCAGACATAAGTTATAGAGCTGTTGGCAGTGAGCTCAGTGTTAATGAATCAATAATATACATTAAATAAGGTGTGTAAACAAAAATGCACATAAAACAAGGTTATATAATCATCAGTGGGCAAAAATATTGTATCCAGGGGCTTGCAGGAACCTTACTCTGTACTTCCCCTAAGAACAAAGGATCAATATTCACTACTTCAGTGTTCATGACAACTTTATAAAACATAAGTAGTGAAAATAATGAAAACCAATTGTACTTTTCTTTCCCTTGAGGGTAGAAAGCTTAGTCATCATTAGGGCCTCCTATGGAGGAGGCATCATTAAACATTTAGGTTTTAACTGGGGAGTAAATTAATAAGTTTATTAATATCTTGACTTCAAAATTAAGTAAGAACCACACAGCTTAACAAAAGTTGGATAGTAAAACAAAACACTTAATTTTATATGGCACTGACTTCAGAATAACCAACAATGGCTTTCGCCAACATGCTTACCATGTTTGTTCTTCAGATTAGGGTCTGCTCCACTTTTCAGAAGCTTTAAGGCACATTGCTTATGAGCCCGGTAAGCTGCACAATGCAAGGGTGTATTTCCTAACTGATCCGAACAGTTAACATCAGGAGGATTGGGCCTGTTGAGCTAACAAGAAGTGCAATGCAGAATCAAAATTAGACTTTCTCCTATAAAACACATGAAGGTATAACAATGTTCAGGTAAATCCTCATACTACAGAGCCTGACATACGGCTGGGGCCCTTGACATTTGGACTGGCAGTGGCTTCTTGCTCACTAAACCAGTCAATTCATGTTACTCCCTATGCTTTTCCTCAAGATAGCATAAAATCCCAGGTTCCACACTCCACTGACAACTGATACCACACGACACACCAGTGCCCCCAACCCACGCCACCCACATTAAGATTTCACTGAAATTGCTCATTCCTACCAGTCTTGCAATTCACACTTGTGATAGCAAAATTACAATCAGTCAATGAGAGACAGTCATTCAAAAGAGTTAAAACCATAAATGTTAAATGTGTAAATGCTGGAAGTTCACTGAATTGTTGTTCCCAAATCATTGCTTTAAAAACTTTAGACAGGCTCCATTTCACAAAGTTAAAAAATGTTTTAGGCACTATATTTGGAAACCAAAGAGGCCTTTCAAATGAGCTGAAATAACTTTAAAGCAAATGGCAATGCTTGTTGTGATTTTAGAACAAATTTAGTCATGTTTAATGAGACTATGCAGGAAATGGAACTAGAAAGTAGGGCTCCTAAGAAAATAAATGAGTAAAGGTTTCAGTCTGTTCTAACATGATAAAAATATTTCAAAATACTGTCCCTTCTCTGTATGTTACTTTCTAGAAGTACAGATACCTTTCAGAAGTTATTGTACATCAAGATTAGAGAACCTTATTCCTTTATAGGATTCTATACATTATACTTTGATTTTATACTTTCAATTTTCCTTATATTAAGTACGTGCCTTGAAAAACCAGATTCTTAATCCATCACATTTTCAGTAGGGGGTGGAGACATAAATCAGAAAGTCAGAGAAAAATATCACCATTTAAAATGGAGCCTGTATAAACTAATACCATGGTAAGTGTTTTTAGATATTTAAAGACTTTTCGTCTATTATTATGATCTCAAGTATTTTTGTACCACAATTCTACTAAATTATAAAGTTAACATTAAGCAGAAGTTTTCCTGAAGTGTAAAAAAATAATTTTTTTTACCAGAGCTGTAAGTTCTGCTGTTTTGCCTTCTCTTGCTGCTGCTAAAAGTAATTCTTCAAGCTTTCTTTGCTGAGTCCTTTCTACAGCTACAAAAGGAAAATACATATATGTTACTCTACTTCTGGTCAAGATCCTATTAGCAAATTCATTACAAAGATGTATAAAGAATAAGGTGATCATGGTGAGGAAATCCACATGTTTTGAATTGTAATTCCAATATAGTTAGACTATTTGTTATTCTCATTGCCTTACATTTTAGATTACAGATTTCAAGTTATTTCAGGTTTAGATGAATTCATGCTTTCAATTTAAGCATATTATTAACATACCCATCACAAATAATTATGAATTACTTTTCTATGCTGAAATACCATCATATACCTGCCTTGGAAAGGTAGATAAGTGAGGACAAAAGGCAGATAAGTGGGGAGAGAGGTTCATACCTTCCAGGACCTTAGAGTGTTAAAAGTAATAAGAAATAGTATTGGTAGAAAAATGTTCAAACTATACAAATGTATTTAGATTTACATATACTTATATACTTCCATGTAAGAATATATATCTCTTTAACAAATACTATAGCACGAACTATGTGCCAAGTGCTATATAAAGTATTTTAAAAGTATTAAATCCTCATAACTACCCTATGAAGCGTTCCTATTATCCCGATTTTATAAGAAACTGAGACACCAAGTAGTTAAGGAACTTAACCAAGGTCACACAGCCAAGTAGAAAGCATTTATTAAATAGTTAGTAATTACTATGTGCTGTTGTTCCAGAAACAAAGCATGCCATCACATTTCAACTACAAGGAACATATCTTTTGAATATAGAAACAACTGAACTAGTTTAGCTTTGTCTTAAGAAATGACTAACATTACTACATACCATCATCTCCTACTCTGTTTTTATTTTCACACCTAGACTCTCTCTCTACCTTGGAGAAAGGTGGCTGAGTCTCTACATAGGCTCTTAATACCTTCTCCTTTTGCTGGGATTCATGCTCGTCAATATTCCCTCTCACTGGTTCTAAGGCTACTATACTGTGAGTTCTTTGAGAACAGTTATGTCCTTATCACTCTGGTACAGACCTCTACTGCTACATGTATTACTCAGAGTGTCATTCATCCCCTCAGTCTTTCTTGAAGTCAGCTCTCTGTTCTTACTGTCCTGAGGATCTACGGCATCTATGAAAGTACCTGACGCAATGCATATTTGGCCAATAAGTATTTATTGAATAATCAAATTATGCTTAATAATGTTGGTTCTAGACTTTAGGGAAGTAAAGGGTACCATGAGTTTCCTTCTAGATTGTCTAAACTCCTAAATGAAGGAAAACGGAGATTTAGAGTTGAAAATCCTGCATATGTTCCTATGTTCCATGTGTTCCTATTCTATGTTCATTCAGGATACCGAAAAAAGACTTGATTCAGCCAATGAAAAACAAATATTTCAGTTTGGGAAGGTGAGGCTTCTCGAGTGCTGGAGATGTTCTGTTCCTTGATGTAGGTACCGTTTACATGGATGTGTTCCATTTGTGAAAACAGCAAGATGTACATTAAAGATGCACACTTTTATCCATGTATTTTACACCTCAATAAATGTTTTTAAAGCAAATACTCCACCCAAAAAATCATTTGTCCTATAAATTTTAAATTTAACATGACTATAGCTTAACTATTACTATCTTTCTTTTCAATCAGTTAGTAGATATCACAGAGATCATGAAAGCTAACTCTATCCTGATGAGACACTTATATAAAAGCACAGGTAGGTTAAACAACAGTGCACTTGAAATGCAGGCAAGAACTGGGCAAATATACTTCACTGAACAGAAAATCAGCATTTTGCAATCTCTGCAGTAATAAATGCTTCAGGCAAGAACTATTAACAAATGTTAAAGCCAGTGATTAAGAATTTATTGGTAAAAAAGGATATTTATATGGTCTCAACTTTTCTCCCCACAGATTAGTTATTACAAAAGGGGGAAGGAACCTTTGCAGTGGACCACTAAAGGATAAGAATTAACAGCAATGGAACAAAATGACATCATCTACCTCCTATATGATATACTCATAAAGAATAAAACCTCACCTACATACTATTCCTGCCAAAAATGATCATCCTAAATCTAATTATATGAAAAAAGAAAAACCCAAACCAAGGGGCATCCTACAAACAATTCTATAATTGCCATCCTCATCTAAAAGGTCAAGATCATGAAAGGCAAATCATAAGGAATTATTTCAGATAAAAGACTAAAGAGATGTGACAATTAAATGCAATGTGGGATTCAGGATTGAATCTTGGTTTGAGAGGGGAAAAATGCAACCAAAAAAACAACTGGCAAAACTTGAATATAAACTGTACATTATACAATGTTATTATTACAGTAATGTGAAATTTCCTGAAATTGATGTATATTATGTAAGAAAATATCTTTGTTCTCAGGAGACACATGCTTAAGTATTTAGTGCTAAAGTATCACTATATTTGCAAATTACTCCCAAATAGTTCAGCCAAAAAAAAAATTTAAGTGAAAAATGACATTCATATATAAAAATATAAACCACATGTGGCAAAATGTTAATGACTGGTGAAGTTAAGTGAAGGAAGTATAAAGTTTTCACTGTACTGTTCTTGAAACTTCCCAGAAACTGGAAATTTCTCAAAATAAAAAGGCAAATGATAAAAAGAAGGTATTCCTCTCCAGTGCCTGACTAGTAATCTATCCTCCCCCAAATACTTCAAATCATGGGAAACTCACGAAACCTTCTAAGATGACCCAAGCCATTATTACAATATACTCAAAGAGAACTCCCTGGCACTCCCTCAACTGGGACATCAACTGGCCCTGGTCTGACACAAAGATTCTCCCTCCTTCAATAGCTCCTCAGATACTTGAGTATAATTTTGTTGTGTCTACTGATGTCTTTCTGGGATGAAACATTTCCTGTCTCTACATACATTACCCTATGATGCAGTTTCTGGTGTACCTGTGGTCTTGGTGGGCTGTGGATATTCTCCCTGCAGTCTGACATGCTATCCACAAATGATATTATATCTGGCTAAGGTGATCTCAAAGCATAATCACACAATTAAGTTTCTACTTCTATTTTCCTGGCTAGGACCATATCACGTGATAAACCATAGTGCCGTATAGTCAACTAAGCCCTCATGTTTAGCACAATTTGTGTTGTGTGGGGTAGGGTTAGAGTATGTCTTTACAACTGGCCACATTGTGTCAACTTGTCAGACTAACCTAACTTTCCAGTCTGTGGGGGGAGTACTTCAGTTCTGTGTTCTTATCTGTTACAATTGAAATGACAGAACAAGATCAAAGTACCTCATCATCCGAATTAGGTTACAATATATTAAAGGGCAGGGATCGCTTCTAATATGTTTGTTCATTCTCCTCAAATTCACATAATACACAGCCTTATAGAAGATGTTACATATTGATTTGTTTACTGAAAATGAGACGGTTCATTTAAAATGCAAGAATAAGCTCAGACTCTGATGTAAAGATGTCTGACAGGTATACATTTATTAAAGAAAAAGAAAGATTTTAGTTCTTAAGACCAATTGGAAAGTAATAAAAAGCAAAACCTTGGTTTTTATATAGATAAAAGTACTAAAGATTAAAAAATCAACATCCTTTAAATACAAAATTATCTTGCCCTTCTCTAAATTCCAAAGAAACACAGGATTTGTGTAAAACTGCCATTCTAATTCAATCTTTATTAATAAAATAATAATTAAAAAAACCTCTCTTCTTTACCATAGAAATACTACCAAAAGGTAATTACAGCCAAAGTCTGGCCTTTCAGAAGATAATCCTAAAGTCCTCCTAACATAAGCATCAAAATATTTTTAGTTTAAACTATCTTAGAGAAATCCCTCTAAGTTACCACAGATTCATAGGTCTTAAGTACAATTTAATCTTTGAAGTTCATAACAATGAAGCTGATCCACAAGAAATCACTACCTGCTGTTGTACCACAATGAAGTCCTGAGGATAATGAAGCTGACCATTATCTTCCCCAACAGCAAGTGACTCCCAGTAGCTGTGCCTCTTACAGGTTTTGTCCTGCACTTCTGTAATCCTCCATCACTGTGCCTCTGAAGCCTCTCACCCTTACTCTCTCTCGTCTCTAGTTTCCTACTTTTAATTCTGTTGGAGATGTGATAATTTGCCATTATGTTGCACAAAGTAACAGTTTAAAAGCTACAGGGGAAACTCTCATACAGATAACTCTGTATCGAATCAATGATGCCCAAATCACATTATCTTTAGAGCACATGCTCAGTGTCATCTACTTTGTCATCTTAGAAACCATTTATTCTTATATTCTGGACCTTTCCTATAATTACAGTAAGTGCTATTTATGTTACGATCCATAATATTTACCTTCAAGCATGTTTCTGATTTCTTTGTCATGAGTGACTTCTTTTGGGGTCTGTCCACTCCCATTAACAACAGTAGTATCAGCATTATATTCTAAAAGAAGCATTACCAACTCCTGAAAAGGCAGAAAAATTACTTTAGCTATTATGAAACTAAGACTATTGTATTATAGCCCTTTTACAAATTACTAATTGTTATGAAGTTTCCACAACAGAAAAAAAGGATATGTAGGAACTTTTATATCATATTAATTTTGTCTATAGTAAGTGAATACTAAGTAACTACAATAAGTTGAATACTACAATTCAACTAATTGTAATAGTTGATGATTGCCTAAATAATTGCCAATCCACAATTAACAAAGACAACTTTTATAATTGATTTTTTAAATAAATTATCTGGATGCTTTACCAAATTGATTCATGTAACTGAACTAAATGTGTATGTTAACAAAGCCATTATATAAATTACAGCAAATTGGACATTCACTTAATATTATTCCTCCAAACTTATAGAAGAAAATAACTTCCCCAAGAAACCTAGATTTTTTAAGAATTTACATGTTTATAAGAAATAGAACATTATTTTCTAAAGTGATGTAGACTGATAGACTATACCACCATTAAAGGAATAGTTTATAATGAAGCAAACTTATCTCTCAAAGTCAATATTCAACAATGAAGAATAAAATACATAACTCATATTTACCCTAAGCGGCTAACTGTCCTAGGAATTTCAAACTAATTGGTAATGTATACAAGTCCAGTAGCACTGGTTCACTTCAGTTATACAACTTAACAGAACAGTAGAAATGGAGAAGAATGCAGGTGATTTGCAGGAGAATATTAGAGATCTGATGCTTAATTTTACTGAGCTGTTACTACCACCCCCTTCTGCTCTTTAGTTCTACACTAATACAAAATGAAATGCAGTGCTAGTCTCACTTCTAGGCTGGTGGTGCAATGATACATATGAAGTGATATCCTATGTCATTACATGTTATGTTTTCCCATGAGTTTCATTTTTCCTTTGGGCCATAAAATTTCCTACATTCTTTTAAAAAATTTATGGTAAAAAATGCTTAAATAAAATCTAAAAATCACAGACAATAAAAAAAAAAAAAAACAAGAGAAGGACTGTCCTAGTCATTATATGACTACTATAAACATTTTGGTGTAATTCTTTCTAATCATTTTTCTATGCATAAGTTTGAGATTTTTAAAACATAATTTTATTTATATAACATAGCTGCTTATGTTATATGCCTTTCACCTAATACATCATGTTTTCCGGGATATTATAGGGGCTCTATAAACATACTTCATGACTGAATATTGTTCTATATAATGTACTACCATATTTTAAAAATAGAAAAATGGTTAAGAAGCCTAATATTTTAATAAAGTGTATTCTTATAAAATATCTTAGTATTTCCTATCATTTTAAAGGTAACATTTTGGGGGAAGTGTTTTCATACTTTATGAAAAGAGTTCAGATTAGTAAAGTAGAACACTCCACAGAATGACAGAAAATACTTACAAATCATATATTTGATAAGGAAATATTTGAAATATATTTTTAAAATTTTTTCTAACAATAACCCAAGAATATCCCAATTTAAAAATGGACAAAGATTAAAATAAACAATCAGAAAAGGAAATTAAGAATAAAATGCTTAGCAATAAACTATGGAGACAAAAGACTTATACACTAAAAGTACAAACAGCTGAAAGCATTTCACGAAGAAGACATGTAGTGTTCACAGATGGGATGACTTAATATCGCTAAGATGTAAATACTAACCAAAGCAATCTACAAATTCAATGCAAATCCTATCAAATCCCATGGCTTTTTTCCCCAGAAATAGGTAATCCCATCCTAAAATCCATGTATCATCTCAAGAAACCCTGAACATCCAAAACAGTACTGAAAAAAAAGAACAAAATTGAAGATCTCACACTTCCTGATTTGAAAACTTACCTCAAAGCTGTAGCAATCAAAATAGTGTGGCAATTGCATAAAATAGTCCAAAGGAATAGAGGGCCCAGAAATAAACTCTCACATGTATGATCAAATGATTTTTGACAAGGGTACCAAGACCATTCAAAAAAGAAAAGAGAATCTTTTCCACAAATAGTGCCCAGAAAACTGGACATCCACATGCAAAAAAATTAAAGTTGAGCCCATATCTATACCATACACAAAAGAATGACTCAATGACCTAAATATAAGGCCTAATACAATAAAAATCTTAGAAGAAAACATAGGAAGAAAGCTTCACAACACTGGATTTAGCAATGATTTCTTGGCTACGACACCAAAAGCACAGATAAAAAACGAAAAATTGGATTATATCAAAATTAAAAACTTTGTACATCAAGGGGCACTATCAAGGGTGGAAAGGCAATCCAGAAAATGGGGGAAAATATTTGCAAATCATACATCTGATAAACAGTTAATATCCAAAATATACAAAAACTCAATACAGCTCAAGTGCAGAAAAACAGAGAAAGGAGCACAATGCCCGGCTAGCTTCATCAAGTTCTGGGGCAGCATATTCTATACCGCAGGATAATATTCTGATCCATATGCTAAGGGATAAGAAAGGTTGCCTGAATACTGGACTCCTGTGTCAAAGGACCAGCAAACAAGAAGAGTCACCACCATGACAGAAGTAACTTGAACATCAAAAAAAGTAGAACTAATCACAATAGGGACATGGAGGAATGTATTTGGCATGCAAAAGATAAACTTAGGTGTTTCTTGATATTCCCTTGTCTTATTTTGACAGTGAATGGACAAGTGCAGCAACCCCAGGCTAAGAAAGGCAACATGCCAGGGGCTCAGACCTTTAGAGATATGGGCCTGAGTCACACCCACCAGATTAGCCATGCAGACCAGATATGCTAGCTAAGGGGAGAGGGAATCTAGAATACATATTAAAGGAAAGAGGAAATGATTCAGGTGTGACCCCAAGAACAACTACAGCAACAGAAGCTACATTCTGTCACACCAACCTTCCTTTTCTAAGTTTCTCCCAGAAGAGGCCCTGGAACCCTGAAGGTGCTGCTCCCACAAATGTATAAAGAAGTCAATCTGAGAGAAGGCAAGTTGTGGTAAAAGCTGTGATGTGCTGCTCAGATTTCCCTTAAGGAATAAAAAACTTACTACCCCAAATACTGGGAGTACCAAGGAAGCAGCCTTTGGCTCTTAGCTACCTCAGATATTGTCTGAGCTGAAGAAAGATGCCTCATGCAAAGTCATACCCGCCTCACAGGGCAGCCTGTATCCACTGACCCGGGTCAAACCCTGTCACTGAAAATCAGATGATCATCTCTTCTGCAGAACTCCCCACAGCTGGCTGAGGCCATCCTTGATGCTGAATGCATCACAGCTTGACTTCAGCCTCTGCCCTCTCCTGTTGCCTCTCATCCCTTCTACACCTTCCAGGTGTGATCCTACAGCACTCCAATGTAACTGTTGCATTGTAATCTGTATCTGTCAACTTCCTGGGGACCCCCATTTACAAGAAATGGCAATTTTATACCTATATTTCAGAATTGTCTTTTTCCATTAAATGAAATGACTGGTCTAGCTGTTTTGACAGTGCCTAACACACAGCAGGCATTCAATGTTAGTATATGTGAGAGCACAAATAGGCATTCAAAATAGATAAGCTTATATAAAGCCCAGGATTATACACATGCTCTATATGTCAGGTGAGAGATACACAATTCCTGAGAAACAGAACATATAGGAAGCATTTGTTTTAAATGTATTTTCAGCTCTACTAGAAAACAGTAAGTAAAAATAAATGTCAGTACCATGATCCTACTATTTACCATATTGATTATATCCCTATTTTAAACTGATTACAAAAGATGTAAAACAGAATTTAAGCTACATTTGAAAAGTAAAGGAACTTAAATACATTTAAAATTATGATATAAATTTTTATTCAGGAACACTAGGGGTCGCTAATGTACCAAGAAAAGCCCAAAGGTCCCCCAAACTTGGGAGCTGTATTTTATATATTCCAAGAATTTCACATGCTCTGTAATAAACCAAACCCCTATTCATCGTTCTATTTATTAAACCACAGATTCTTGCTATCGTAAGGTAATTTAAATTATCTTCATGGTAAAAGATTACATCAGAATAAGATAATTTGATTCTTTTCATGAGTACAATTACGAATTAAAACTTTTTGCAAAATTCAATCATTTTAATATTGAGCACATAAAGTTTTAATGTTTCCTATGTGATGTAATCTTTTAGCTTCAGCTAAATTTTATTTTCTAATATAAGAGATAACATAATATATATGCTAATGTTCAAACTAAGGCCAACTTATTTAGCATAGTCTCATGTTCAAAGTTCAAGAAAATAGCAGAAATAGTCAAATAAGTGAAGAACCTAGCATATATAAATGAACTGATTTGATCTAGGTAATTACAGAGATGGGCAGTAATACCTGTACTCATGGATGATACAAAGAATAAAGTGTTAATTTCTTAAGAGCAATATAAATGCAATCTAGTAGTAAAGACATATACAACAACTATAATACAAGTAAGATAAATAAAAGTGCTATAATTCACTTAGGAAATCTGGAAAAGCACAGCTTCCTTCTGGGTGCAGTTAATCAAGAAATAATTTATGGAGATGGCATTTGAGCTGCACTTTCCAGAAGTGGTGGATTTAGGCCATGTGGAAATAGACGGCAAAGAACATTCTTAGGTACATAGAAAAGAAATGCAGAGCCATAAAGGGAAACAGAAAGTGATTGGTCAAATTAAACTATTTGCAGCTCAAATTTGAAAAATGGTAGAGTGAGACACAGCAATTAACCCACTACCTGAAATTTTTTACTGTTTTACTGTACTTTATTCTCAGCATTATTATGTCTCTATATCTGGTTCCCAAGTATCAAAATATGAACATGGTGTATATGTTCTAACATGGTGTAAAATGTACAAACTCAAATATGTTTAGCACATACTTATAGGGTTAAAAATTTATATAAAAATTAGTTAAATCTAGTCACCAGATTGAAAAGTGTGAATATATATTAAATTCATTCTTAATTCATGATAACTGCACATAAATCTTTCAATTATGGGTGCATAAAACCTTTCAGGATCATTTTGGACTATGGTCAATAATCAGAATACACAAGAAAGATATACTATATCATAGTTAATTTACTGGATCATTCAAATAATCAGAAAAATGATCAGGAAAAAGGGTGAAGCAATTTTTGGCTATGGTAAAGAGATCAGAGAACTGTCATACTAAAAAATGAGTTATAAAACTAGACAAACTTATAAAATTAATCATTGCATGGTGATGGATATCTACTAAAGACAAATTGAGAGGCATACTCAACAGAAACTAGAACTTCAAATATAAACATAAGCAGTCTTTAGCCTTCTAGTCACAGGCTATTCCCAGTTCCCACTCCTTCCCCTCAGAAGTCTGACCAGGCCATGGCTGGCAGTGAAAACCAGTAGTTTTGCCGCCAGAGGGAACTTGCTTGATTTGGAGCAAAAGGCCAAGAGGCACTATTAGTAAAAGTAGCTAATTCAGTAGGAAACAAATGGAACAACTTATAGGTCTGATAACATGAGACTGCTTTCCCATTAAAATGTATTAGCTTTCTATTGCTGCTATAACAAATTAGCACAAACATGGCAGCTTAAAACAACACAAATTTATTTCAGAATTGGGTCTCACTGGGCTAGCAGCAAGGTGCTAGCAAACAATAAGGCAAGGCTGCATTTCTTTCAGAAGCTCTGGAGAATTCATTTCCTTGCTTTTTCCAGCTTCTAGAGGCTGCCCACATTCCTTAGCTCATGGTCTCTTTCTCCCATCTTCCTAGCCAAATACATGGTAATTTCTTCAACCATTCTCTCACAGACACATTTCTCTCTCCCTCTTGTCTCATCTGCTTCTCTCTTACACTTTTAAGGATCTCCATGATTATATTAGGCCTGCCTATATAACCCAGCTTAATTTTCCTACCTTAAGGTCAGCTGATTAGCAACCTCAAGTCTATCTGCAACTTTAATTTCCCCCTTGCCATGTAACCTAACATACCCACAGAATTCGGGGATTTAAATGGGCCATTATTATGCTCACACACATAGGGCATACGAACTTTATGGAGATATAAACAATCCATAACAAAAATCATGTTAAACATTAAAACGATTTTTTAAAAATGGTGGATATCAGATTTCACAGATAAAGGCCAGAAAAGTTAATAAGGGAAGAAAAACCTTAATAGGGAAAAGTCAGAATTCAGAGTTGCTAAAATGTTATAGACAATATCCAGTTTTCAATATAGTTAGTCATAAGCCACATAAGCCATGTTGATACTTCTGTCAACAAGTGACCACATATATAATGATGGTTCCATAAAATTATAATGGAGCTGGAAAATTCCTATCACTTAGTGACTTAGCCGTCCTACATTCATAGGGAGAATTACTGTTTCATGCCAGTTTCGGGCTACCACAGAAAATAATGATATCTGCCAGAAAGGCCTAGGAGCTTCACCTGGGCCCAGGTGAGCCTTCCCCAGACTCCTCCCCTTTCTGAATCAATATTACTCACTGCACCAGCCCTTGAGGCTCTTATTACCACTGCAAGATGCTTTTTAGCAATAACCATTAGGAACCCTTGAAGAAAAAAGAATTTATCACTTACAAAGCTTGGAGCATAGGATAGGATGTACACCAGGGAATAGGAGGCCGGGTTTTGGTGAGGCATGCAGAGAGGGAGGGAGGGAAGGAAAGATGAAAAAAGGGGGAAGAGAGAGACTGACTGATTCTGCTTTTATTGGGGTCAAGGGTGGGGCCTAGGGTTTCTAGTTCACCTTTTGTTAGTGAATTTAAAATAAAAGAGTAAGCATTTAAAAGATGAGAAGAGAAAAAACCAAGTAGCCCAAAACAAAAGAGCCTCAGTGTGGGGAGGTAGCCTGCTAGTTGAGTGGCCATAGATATGTTTATTCCAGATAGCGTTCACTGAAGTGGATGCCTCTTTGAAATAAATGCCTGGGCAATCAAAACTTAAGCCAGGCACTTGCACTACAAAAAGAAACACCAACTGTCAGGGCTTATTTACAAGTATTCATGTGTTTGTGGTGATGCTAGCATAAACATACTTACTGCACTGCCAGTCCTATAACAGCAGTTACAATTACGGCAGTAGGCTACACATCTAGGTTTGTTTAAGTGCCCTCTGTGATATGTGCACAATGACCAAATCACCTAATATCACATTTCTCAGAAAATATTCCAGTCTTTAAGTGGCACATGACTGTAAAAACTTAGACAATCAAAGAAACAGGAATGTATGACACATTGTCAGAAAAAAACAGGTAACAGAAACTGACTTTCAGTGGGCCCATATGTTTAAGTAAACAGAGAGTGTACAAAGCTGCTGTTACAAATATGTTCAAAACATTTCAGAGGAATTAAAATAGTACACTAAAGAATATTTGTATAACAGAAAAGAGCAGTAAAGGAGAAACAAAGGTATAAAAAGACTGAGACATAGAAAATAAATATAAAATAGAAGATGTAAATCCAAAGATATTAATATTTAAATAAGACTAATACTAAATCAAAAGGCAGAAAATTTCAGACTAGATAAAACAACTGAATTATATACTCTCAACAAAAGGCAAATTAGATTCAAAGACAAAAAATTTAAAAGTAAAAGGAAAGGAAAAAATATATAATACAACCAGTAACCATAAGAGAGATTGGTTAAAATAATATAAAACAAAATAAACTTTTAACAAATATTACTGAAGCCAAAGAAAAACATTTCATAATAATAATTTTTTTAAAAAAGGTAGGGTAACTAATTTTCAAAAAAGGTACCAAAAACATACAATTGAAAAAGAAAAGCCTCTTCAATAAAAGGTATTTAGAAAATGGGAAAGCACCATGCGAAAGAATGGAATTAGACTGCACAAGAATGACACTAGACAGCTATCCGACACCACACACAAAAATTTATTCAAAATGGTTTAAAGACCTAATTAAGACCTGAAACAAAATACATAGAAGAAAACATAGGTACTAAACATATGGACCTTGGTCTTAGAGAGGGTTTTATGAATTTGACCTCAAAGGCAAGGGAAGTAAAAGCAAAAATAAATGAACAGGACTGTATCAAACTAAAAAATTCTGGCACAGCAAAAGAAATCAACCATAAAGGCAATGAATTGAATAGGAAAAAGACCTTCTGCTAAGGGGCTAATATCCAAAATACATAATGAACTCAACAACAGAAAAAAAAAAACAATCCAATTAAAAAATGGGCAGAGAACCTGAACAGACATCTCCTAAGCCAAGAATACAAATGGCCAATAGATGTATGAAAAGATGCTCAAAATCACTAGCTGTAATGGAAATACAAATCAAAACCACAATGAGGTTATCTCACATCTGTCAAAACAGATATTATCGATAAGACAAGAAATCAGTGATGTTAGAGAGGATGTAGAGAAAAAGGAACCCTCGCACACTGCGGGTGAGAATGTAAATTGTTTACAGCCGCTATGGAAAACAGTATGAAGATTCCTCAAAAAAAAAAATAAGAATAAAGCTACTATATGATGCTGCAATCCCTCTTCCAGTATCTACATATAAAATTCAAAAACATTTTTCATAAAGATACTTATATCCTTATGTTCATTACAGCATTAGTCCCAGTAGCCAAAACATGGAAACTATCTAAGCGTTTTTCAATGGATGATTGGATAAAGAAGTGGCATATAAATATACAATGAACTACTACTCAGCCATTAAAAAGGATTAAATATTGCCATTTGCAACAACATATAGTGATCTTGAGAGTATCATATTTACTAAGTTAGACAGAAAAGGACAAGAACCATATGATTTCACTCATATGTGGGATATAAAACAGGAAGCAACAAACGAACAAACTAAACAACTCAGACGTAGACAACAGTATGGTGGTCATCAGAGAGGAAGCGGGTTGGGGAGGATAAAGAGGGCAAATGGGGACAAATATATGGTGACGAAAGAAGACTAGAAGTGCACACTTGAAACTTACATATTGTTATTAACTAATGTTACCCAAATAAATTTAAAAAATATAAAAATAAATTTTAAAAAGGTCAATATATCAGAAACACATATCTCATATGCCTCAAATAATCACAATATAAATGAATATTTACCTAAGAGCCCCAAAATTCATGAAGCAAGACCTGAAGCAAAAAAAATTTTAAAGACACAATTCAAGAATTATAATTGAACACTTCAATACTACATTCCCAATATTTAGTAAATGAAACAAAATCAGTTAAGGATAAAAAAGTTTAAACAGTCCTATCAACTAACTTAACCGAATATACATATCTAGAATACTCTACCCCATAAGAGCAAAATATACATTCTTTTCAAGCACTCATAGAACTTTCTCCAGGATAGATCAATACTATACCATAAAATAATTCCTAATAAATTTTAAAAGAACTGAAAATATATTCTTTAATAAATAATTCAAATTCGATTAACTGATCATTTTAATTTCAAGGGAAGTTAAATTAGAAATCAAAAATGGAAAAAAGTTTGAGAAATCCCCCAATATTTGGCCAACACACACTTTTAAATAATCTATGGGTCAAAGAAATCACAAGGAAAATTTTAAAATATCTTAAAATAAAAACAAAAACATATCAAAATTTATTATATGTAGCTAAGAGGAAAATTATAGCTTTAAAAAATGCCTCTACTAAAATAGCAAAGGACTCAAATCTATAACCTAAGTCTTTCAGAAACAACAAAAAAAGAAAGAATAGAAAGTTAAATTAAAAAGTAAAAGAGAAAGAGCACAATCCAATGAAATAAACAGAAAAATAATAAAGAAAATCAATGAAACCAAATTCTGGTTCTTTGAAATGTCAACAAAATTGATAAATCTTTAGCCAAACATCCAAGACTAAAATATATATATATGTAAATTACCAAAAACATGAATGAAACATGAGTCTATTATTACCAACACTGCAGATATAAAAAGAATTATAGGAGAATATTAACAACTTTATATCAACAAATTAACACAACTTAGGTAAAATTAAAAAATGCCAAGACAAAATAATCAAAAGTAATCAGAAAGAAAAAGAAAATCTGAACAGACCTATATAAAATAATTAAGTTAATTTTAGTAATTTAAAATCTTCCCACTCAGAAAGTCTAAGAATTGTTGGTCTCACTTGTGAATTCTATCAAATATCTAAAGAAATAATACCAGTCCTTCACAAACTGTTGCAAAAAATAGAGGAAAGAACACTTTCCAACTCACTTTGTGAAGGCAGTATTTCCCTTTTACCAAAGCCAGAGAAATGCATCTTAAGACAACTACATAGTGATCTCTCATGAATAGAAAAATATCTCTCATGAACACAAAACATGTTTAACAAAGGATTAGCAAACAGATCCAGTAACATATAAAAATTATTAACTAAAACACAAAGTGGGATGTATACAGGAATGCAAGGTTGGCTTAACAACCCCAAATGAATTAATGATATATACCATATTAACAGACTGATGAAAATCACATAATCATCTCAAAAGACAGAGAAAAGCATTTGACATCCATTCATAGTAAAAACTCTCAACAAACTAGAAATAAAAAACTTCCTCACTAAAAAAAAAAGCACCTAAGAGAAACTTATTACTAACATCATACTAGTAAAAACAAACAAACAAAAACCTAAATGCTATGTTCCTAATATCAAAAAACAAGGCAAGGATTGCAGTTCTTACCGTATTCATGAGTAAATAAAGAAAAAACAAAGAGGGGAAAAAAGCATCCAGATTGGAATGGAAGAAATATATCTGCACTTGCAGATGGTATCCTATGAAATCTACAAAAACATACTAGAACAAAAAAGTTCAGCAAGAACACAAGATACAAGATCAACATTAAAAAAAAAAAAATGTCTTTTTATATAGTAGCAATAAGAAAGCAAAGGAAATTAAGAGAAAAAAAATCCATTCAAAATAGCATCAAAAAACTACAATGCATAGGAATAAATTTAATAAAACAAGTACAAAATCTGTAAACTGAAAACTCAAAACATTGCTGAGAAAAAAATAAGGAAAATCTAAATGGAATGGCATTTCACATTCATGGATTGGAAGACTCGATATTGTCAATATTGCATTTCTTCCCAAATCTATCTACAGACTTAAGGAAACACTATTTCTACCAAGATTCAAACAGGTATTTTTATAGAAATTGATGAGATATTAAAATTTATATGAAAAGAGACTTTTGACTGAAAATAGCCAAATATTTTTAAAAGATCATAGTTGGAGAACTTGCACTACCCACCATTAAAACTTAGTTGTAAAGCTACTGTAATAAAGACAGCATGGAACTAGTATAGCAACAGACATATAGATTAAAGAGAATACAAAAGTCCTGAAATAAACTCCTGTATTCATTTTCAACAAAGGTGTCAAGGCAATACAATAGGAAAAGAGTCTTTCCAACAAAAAGTGAATTTTAAAATGGGTATATCCATACAGTGGAATATTATTCAGCCATAAAAAAAAAACAAATTACCAAAATACACTACATCTTGGATAAACTTAAACATTATGATAATTTAAAGAAGCCAGACACAAAAGTTTGTATAACTGCAGTTATTAAAAAAAAAAAAAATCTAGAAAAGGCAAGTATCTAGAAACAGAAAGCAAATCAGTGAGGCGTGGGCTAGAAGCAGGGAACGAATGAGAATAGGCACAAGCAAACTTTGAGGGCAGATGGAAATCTTCTGAAACTGGACTATGATGGTTGTACAACTGTAAATGCACGAAAAATCACTGAATTGTACACTTATAACCTAAGTTTTATGCAACGTAAATTATTCCTCAATTTAGTGTTTTTTTAAAAAGAACCAGGAGTTCCCCATCCCGTACTATACAAGCAGAGACTGAATGAGCTCTTATCAGGGAAGCTAGAGTGGAAGTCTTCATACTTGACCTCACTGTCCAATGTTGAGTTTGCGGCCTTTTGACCCTAAGTGCTGATTTATATATGTTGGGGGCTTTTCCCAGTTACAATTCATGTGGTTATAAAAACATTTGTGAATACCCTTCCAAACATTTCACTCGCAAACACTGAAAGAGAATGTTCACCTTTCGTCCTGTAAAGGCAGCTCGATGAAGAGGTGTGTCTCCCATGTCATTTAATACATTTACTTCTGCACCAGCCTAGTAAACATGAAAACTTTAAACATCTTTCATATATCAAGAAATATACATAAAGGTGACAATAATTTCTTAAAAATATATTAAATATTTCAAAAATTAAGATAATTGCTAATGATAATTGGTTATCACTACTAAAAATAAATTCAATTCACAGTATAAGAGTAAGCTTCTGAAGGTAAAAACTGATCTAATAGGTAAAAAAGTAAAAAGTCACTTTTCTTTAAAAATCTATACACCTTAACTCTATTTTAGAAACACTCATATTAAAAAAAGGAAAACCGTCTCTGAATGAATTACCATATTTTCTCCACCAATTTATTAAACTTTCAAAAATAAAAAGATGCCACCATTTAAATGTACAGATCAATTTTAAGATGAAACCCAAGAAATATCAATATGTGAAAAATTGTTTAGAAAATTGAGAAATATGTAGTCATATCATTAAAGAGATTCTGACATTATTTTTAAGGTATTTAGAATGTACTTTGGTTACTTTAACTGTTACACTAAAAAAACTGAAAATAGTATCTTCATTAACTCATATGTCCATTTTGCAATTTTAAAAAGTCAATAAAGTAAAAAAATCAAATGACTGAAAAATTCTGAATTTTAATTATTCAAACTAACCTAACTTATGTATTTAATAAAGAAAAATTGAGTGTCATTAGTGCAGAGCTACTGCTTTAAATAAGCCATTATGGCTCATTTGGCTTTTCTAAAACATAATATTTTCTATAATAGCAATGTTTTTATATTCATTTAAAAATTTAAAAAATAAATATACCTGCAACAGATCCTGGACCACTTGTTTATGTCCAAAGTAGCATGCCAGATGAAGAGGTGTCCAGCCTAAATTAGACTTACTTGTTCCTAAAAATGGAGAAAAATATATTTTTTTAAGTATTATTTAGGTAATTTTACAATAAAGTTAATTTTTCCCTAAAAGCCTACTTCAGTACATTGGCCAATGGCTCCCTTTCACACTGCTCTGATAAGTGAAGAGGTAAGAGACATGACAGAGTAAGAAGTGTAATGAGTGTAATAGATTAAAACTTATAAGACCCTGATTCTGGTGCCACAATATCTTCATGCCTAAAAGGGTGGAAAGAGACATGAGGGGATTACACTCCAACTAGACAGATGATCTCTCCTAGTCTGTCAGCTCTGTCTCTAACCACTTTGCCACCATCTAGCAATGATGTGGTTCTCTTGACACAGTATTTCATGAAAAGCCTCTCTTTAAAAACCTGTAATGTAACATGGGAACATGGAATTCATAATCTTTCCTGTAGCACTTAGAAAGCTGTCAGCTCTGTAGAAAGTGACTGGAAATGCAATCTTGACTGCAGATAAAATGTTAGGTAATGAGGATACTGGGTTACCAGAGGGGTATTGCATTCGACTAGATAACAAGAACCAAAACCCAAAACAATGAAATGTGAGATACTAGCAGTAAAGAGCTGAAGAGAGGCATAAAACAACTGAGTGTGGCAAAAGTTGAAACTATATAATTCAATTTAGTGAAAAAGAATAAGGGGGTGAAGTGGAACTATAGCTTAGACTTGGGAGCTCCAAAAGCTGATCCAAATTCCAAATCAGGCTTGAGAGATACAGCCTACCAAATACACGAAGCCCCCAACCCTGGAGGGTCTATCAAAGCCAGGAGCTCCCTCTGTGTGTTTGTGGGGCGCGGGTGCTCCTTGGGAGCAGCTGAAGGTATACCTGCTGCCCCAAACTCCCGCATTTAGGTTTTGAGCCAAAAGAAACCTCAGCCACCAACCTCAGTGCACCCATAACAGGCAGATCTCTGACCACTCCTTGAGGGGCAGCCACTGCCAACAGTGGCCCTCAGATTGTTTGCCATTTACCCAAATTCCTGCATCTGATTTCTCTCAATTGTGTGCCCTCTGGAATCACAGGCAATAAATCCCAGAGCCTCAGTCAATTTCATGGAACATTTTCTTTACTTTATGTTCTTAAGTGAAACCTAGCTCATCTTGACAGTGAATCAATCCCCTTTACCCCTCAAATGGAACCTCTCCCCATTTGCACACTGACTGGTCATCATAAAAAAGCAGCCAAGTGAACCTCTGCATCAAAACCCGATGCTGTCTTCAGTCACTGACTTCACTCACGTTACAAACACTCCTTCAAGACTTCTGACAACAAGCCACAGCTATCGCTCCCTCAAACACCTTCTCTGCTGCCATCTACTAGCCACCCAGTGATTCACTCACCTAATAACTTTGAGCAACATACAGTCTCCCCCCCCACCCCCCACAGCAAATCCTGCTACCATCCTAGGCATCTCCATCTCTCAGCTTCTCCAATTTCCCACAAACTGCCTCTGTTCAACTTCAGGTACCCAGTCCCAGAGCCAGAGCCTGCATGTCATTACAATCTCTGAACTCGTAAATCTTTATTTAAAGCTTACTTTCCCGCAAACTCCCCACTTCCCAGCTTGCCGCACAGATATATTCCCAGACTTGTGCTACAACTTAATCAGCCCTTCAGTTCTTCTCACTTTTCATGTATGTAAATACCCCATCTTTACTTCCTTCAATAAATTCAGCATATTTGGGCTATCTTTGTCACAGCAACCTAGAAAAACTCCGAAGCTCAATTTTTCTATAAATACACCCAGGTTGCTACCCATGGAAAAATAAAAATAACAAAACCCTGCAGATTCGTGGCATTATAAAGTCAAGATCTCATACTAATGTAGGGAGGAAGCAAGAGAATTAAAAATGTTAATCAGGCTACATTCAGAGACTGCAATGGGCTGATCAGCTCTGTAGCCAGGCCTGGAGGACACCTTCAGAAAAAGGAAGATTTCTGTTGGGATTGCTAATACCCCATTCCCTATATCTGTGAAGGGGAAACAGGAACCAGGAGTCATTCCCTATGGTTAAAACCATTGGGAACCTAAGTAACGATTAAAGGCTAGGCTATTCTTACCTTTTTACTTTAGCTACTCTTCCCCTTCCTCACTATGTCCATATCAAAGGAAATGTGTTAACAAAGTCTTTTGAATTATAACTCATGGGAACTGAAGAATCATATAAGCTGAATTCCCCACTCAGGGCCCCTCTCACTGTCCCTCTCACTCTCTGCCTCTGAGAGGAGACCACACTCTGTCTGTGGAGTGTACCCCTCTTCTAATAAACTTTCCTTTTGACTCTCACTGTGGCATGCGTTGAATTCTTTCCACAATCTTCTCTCTGTACAGGGCTTCATCTGCCTCAAAACCCCACTCAAGGAAATTTGTCCTGCCCTACATCAATACCTTCAACAGTGCTGAGCAATTCTTTTTATAATGCCCTATTCAGGTGTTCCTTTCATATTCTCCAAGATATATTTCAGTCTTTCACTATTCTCCTCAAGCCTCCTACCCAAATACACCCCCCAACCTCATCCTTAGCTTCACAAATAAAAGAAGCTGTCACAAAATTCCCTGGCACCAAATCTACCAATGTCCCTTTATCTCCAGGAATTCTTCCATCCTTTCCTCCTGATGTCTAGACTAATCACTCTTCCTGTATTCTGGATCCCACCCCTTCCTGTTTCTCAGGCACTCCTTTTTCTCCTTTATTTTCAGCCTCTTCCTCCTCAGTTGAGAATAGGAAAGACCATGTCTCTTCCACCAAACAAGCAAAATCAATCAAAACCTTCCCTGATTCTGTGCTCACTACCAGCTACTGTTCTCCTCGCTCTCCCTTCCCACTCCCACTTACTCTGTCCAACTGCTTCCATTCCATCAGTTCCCCACCACACACTGTGGACTAGGTTCACCTTCCACCACATCATTAAAACTGTCCTCAAATCCCAGGGGCACTTTTCAGCTGTCACCGTACTATGTCACCAGTGCAGCACTGGATAGCAGCGCTGAGTGCCTTCCTGGCTCCTGAAGCCCTGCAATCTGTGGGGGTTCTCTCGTTGCACTGGAACGAGCCTCTCATTACTGGATCTCCACTAACAATACCTCACAGCCCTTTCCCACTGCCTTGCTTACACACTGTTGACTTCAAAATCCACATTCTCACTTCTAGCTCTCTACTAGATCCCTCCATTTGGATGATATAATACCTCACACTCAATAAGTACAAAGCTGAACTCACCTGTCATCTTACAAATACACATTCACACACAAGAACTACCTGTTCCCTCTCCCACATTTGACTTCACAATGAATTGTCCTATCATCATTCTTGCCTGCTTTCTCTTTTTTATCACTATATGCAATCAGTCCTATTGATTCTGTCACCTAAATGCCACTGCTTCTACTCCCATCTAACCCAAAATAGTGACCCCTCCAAGTTACTATAACAGCTTGTTAACTGGACTCACATCTAGTGTTTCCAAACGGGATTCTGGATAAAAAAAATAAAAATTTTCAAAATCCTAAATTATTCTTAAAATATTCCAACATTCTTTATACTCTACTACTTATCATGGATAGCCAAAAATTTTTATTCAATGAATAAGAAATATCAAGCTTAGAAATATTTACAAAGGCCTGTACCTTATATAGCACGTTAAAACACTGGGAAACACAAAGGGATGTTATAGATAATAATTATGTACCTTCACATTCAGATCTTCCAACAAAGTGATAGGACAGCATTATACAGAATGTTGTACTGACATTGCCAATATAAGTTCTTATTTCACTTCCAAAACATTATTTCTAGGAATACTACTCATAACTTATATGAAGTATACTATGCATATAACCATTTTAATATTTTATTTGCAAAAGTGTCTCACCATTAGCAACAGACAGAACCATTAACACACTTATAACATGGTAACAGCTATAAGCAGAATTGAATAGATTCTTTGTGTCCTTAGCCTAGAAATGTTGACCTTAACCTTCAACTGCATATGAACACTTCCTTCTCTCACTTTTGACTTAACATCAGTGGACTCCTTTCAACCACTACAATTTCTGTTGATTGTATCAAAAATAATATAAACAGAACCACTTTAAAATGGAGTCAGCTGTCATACCAGAGGAAATGCCTTGCATGTCTTATTCCTCAAACCTTAGGAATGTTTTTTTTCTTTCCTTGTCACTGTCTGTCATTGTAAGAAAGAAATTTTATTGGGAAGGACACAGGCATAAATCCTATAAATCTATTCTCTGGGCCAAACCCCCAAACTGATGAGCTTGTGGATATCACCAGACCAGCATTGATTTAAATAAACTTTACTGTGGGTTACGGGCACATGAGGCAAAAGCTAGGGTGAAGAGAATCTTGGAAGCCAAAGCCAAAAATTGATGCACACGGGTCCAGCATTTAAAAGTCATTAAGATGCCAACCACCTTAAAAGAAGAAGGCCCACATGATAGGATAAGTAGTCATGGCATGGGTTAGATTGTACATGCCCCTTAGGTATTAATTAGTCTGGCTCCAAGAGACCCAAGGCTTAACTACAGCCATTAATGTTCATGTAATTAAAAAATGGAAGTTTTTCTCTCATTCTAAGTGTTGGTTTTTTGATCCCTGCCATTCGAAAAGTACACGTGTCAGTGTGCATTTGGCAGTCAAACTCCCTAGGGTTTCAGGTTAACAACTCTTTTGTCTGTTTGTTCAGCTGTGACAGCTCTCTGAGGCAAGTCTTTAACATGAGATTTTCACCCTCTTTAAGTTCCTTCTTTGAAAACTCTAGCTAGTATATGTAAATTTTGGTCCTTTCACCTGCTCCTTTTAAATAGAATGGACCAACCTAAGCAAAACTATTTTAAATTCTAATGGTCATTCAGAAAAACCTTTAAGTCCACCTCCTTAAAAAAAAAAAAAAAAAAAAAAAGATTCCAAACCTCTCAGAGTCAATGGAATACATTCTTGATTGATATGCAGAATCTTCTAAAAGACAAAACCACTTCAAAAAAGTTCTAAAAAAATCCTAAAAGAAACGTGACCATCTGAGCAGGTGCTGTAAAATTTTACTGTTTGTCCTGTCTGAAACCTTACAAGATATTAAAAAAAAAAATTAATAACTATCATCGGAAATTTGGCAAAAAATTTTTAAAGCCTCCTCAGCAACTGTGGATGATACAGAATGTAAACATAGCCCACAACAGTCTGAAGGGGAAATAGTTGGAAAGGAGAGCCTTTTGAAAGCACCAGTGGCTGAAAGATTTCCTTATCTAAGCAGCCCTCACCACCCTTTTACTCCCCATTCACTCTCACTTAAAAATTGTCAAAGACAAATACAAATCTTAAGTTTTCTCTAAAAATAGTAAAAGCTGCAGCCACTTGATCAAAAAAACTTACTCCACCTGTTATATACTAATGGACTTTTGCCTTATTGTATCTGGCTGAAACTTTAAAAATGCAACATGTTCCCTGAAATTATGAAATGTATTCATAAATTTACCAGTCTAAAAAAAATGATGTAATGGTTCACAATCACTTAGTTTTCATTAGAAACCAAGGCTTTTAAGGGTTAAAAATTCCAATATATATATAACTGAAAATACTAGGAATATGGGAAACAATCTTGAATGCAAGAAAAGTTGGATATGTTTTTACTAAAAGAAGTTATAAGTTATGGAAATGCATTTTTTTAGTGAATTACAAGGAAAGCTGAAGAAGGTTTGTGAAAAGAATCTTGAAAAAAAAAATTCTGTGTATGATCAACCTGAGTGAGAGCAAATTAATTTATTATAAACTTTAATAACAACAGTGTTCTCATATAAAAATAAAACAGTGTTCTTTCTTCTGCTAAGAGAATGAAGTTTTCCTGTACAATTGGTATGCAGTTAAGATTTTAAAGGAAAAGCAAAAGTTTTGTGATTTCCTAAGTTCTCTTTCATCAGTTCTTTGCTTAGGTTAACTGAGTCTTCTTAATATTAAAAGAGCTCAGCTTTGCTTACAATTATTTAACTTTCTGTATTTGCCTAAGTCTTTCATTGTCACTATGACTAAACGGATAACTATTACTTCACAGTGACCTATGATCCTATTTGACCAAATGTTTTAAAAGTTTTAATGTTAGACAAGCTTCACAAAATTCAAAAATTAAATAGTCTATTTCTTAACCTAAATAGAACTGAGATTTTCAAGGATTTCTGAAACATTTCAAAAGATCTCTCTTCCCTCCTCCCTCCCCCTCTTTATAAAAAGGAGAAATTAAACTAGGCCTCTTTGAGATGCTAAAATTACATGGGAAGGCCTGTCAAATAAAAATCTAAAAATCTAAAATGTCCTGATATGTTTCCATTTGTAATTCTAGCTGTTATCTTAAAAAGTTGTGCATTGCAGAGAAACACAAATTTCTTTGTCAACTGGACTATAATCAAATCTTCAACCATGGCATTTTAAGTCTTTGTCATTTACAGAGGGTCACTATCTTACTTATTTTCTTTTTGCAAATATGATTCATCTTCAAAGAGATTCATGGAGAGAACTCTTGACACTCTACAGGTTTCTGACAAACTTTTCAGGTCACACTATTAAATGAGGTAATAATTTGCAGAAATCTAAGGAAAAACTGGATTCATAAGACTGCTAACAAAAAGATCAAGATCAGCAAAAATTCATAAGATGAAACTGAGTGAACTGATGAGAAAGATTATAATTTTTATGGCTTTTTATTTGAAATACTACTTTTTTATCTTTGTTTTCCAGATATAAGTAAATTTTTCTCCTAAGCTACCTATGAGCTACAGCACTTGGGTAATTTATGCCTCTGTAAGCAGAATTCAAACATTTATCTTCTCTTCCCTACATGAACTTTTCAGAATTTGGAAACTCTTTGTGACTACTCCTCTATTTTTACGGCCATATCATTATTTATAGGTTCAATAGGAATCCTTTCTCTTTATAATAGGGCTCAATTGGAAACATTGGTTATATTACCAAGGCTTTGACAGAAACATCATGTTTGAGAAAGACATGCACAGTCTCAAACATGACCAGACAGCTAAGATTAAAGAACTAAGATTGATTTATGGAAGTGAAGCAGAATAGATAGCCCAGGGATGGCTCGTCTTCCTCCAGGATATGGCTCTGGAAATGTTTTTCCTTTCAGACCTCCCCCTGTTTTAGCCCAGGCAAGAGGAGACAAGCTAAAACTGGTCTTTTCCATCTTTGGCCAAGTCATGAACTTTGTAATCTCGTAAGCATTGCATATGCTGCAGCTCCCATCATCCACTGGATGCCATGACAGTTCCAGAAACACCATGTAAGGAAGAGTAGAAAGCCAAGCTCCCTGCCTACTGGGAGGAGACAAGGCTAAGTCAGTAACACGTTTCCAGGCCATGGCTCCAAGAACAAAAGTTCATTATCCTGACAACCTCTCCCTCTCTCTGAGTTTGCCCACACTACCCTCTCAAGTGTGTACTTTTGTTTTAATAAACCTTGAACTTTCTCACTTGCTGTTCCTTTTGCCCTTGAGTTCTTTCTTACAGCATAAGACAAAAATCTGGTCACCGGAGATCCGGGTGGAGGGCCCTTTCTGGGCTCCTGCCCCACAGAATTCTCCAGCATCACCTGCACTTCCATATTCTGTTACAGCATGTACAAAGTAGACTACTCTGATCTATTAAGCTACTAGATTAGTAGGGAGGGATCCTGACTGACCCTATCTCTAAGGTACATCACATGATGCCTATAAACATTCAATCCTGCTGGTTCAATTACAATGTCTTTAAGAAGAAAAAATTTCATAACATGCATTTCGTGGGCTCAGGGTCAGTCTTGTAGGTCATCGGGTTTAGGACTCATGCAGTTTTAAGACTAGATCTTAATTTCTCTGACTTACAAGGAACGAGGAGAAGCATTTACTCACTCTTTTGGGGGTCCTTTCTAACATAAGAAATAGAGATTTATTGCAAGAAAAATCACAAATAGTAGTGCTAAATAAATGACAGAGAAGTACATAAGATAAAGTGCATAAGCAGAGCAAGAGAAAGCTAAAAAATCCATTCAAAAATTACCTTTGCAATTAATGTCAGCAATTACTTCATTCCTTTCCACGGTTTCTAACAGCTGCCTTACTTCTTCTGCATTGCCATTTCTGGCATGGTGGAGAAGCTGCTGTTCTGCTTCTGTATTCATTTCTAGATTTAAAAAAGCACTAATATTACTGTTTTCTAAGAACATAATTAGCTATTAGATGTTACCTGCTAATACAAAAAGGGAAAAGAATGAACTTGATTTGGTAGCTAATGAGATAGACACCAAGAACTGAATAAATAAATCAGTTACAGGGCCAAAATTTGACCCTGACAGACTCCTTACCCTTTGTATTTATCAATGTACACTAGACATTTGTAGTTAATGTCTAGTGTTCTAAGATACTCTCAAAGCCTCTGTTTCCTCATCTTCAAAATAAAACCAATATCATGATCTATTGTAAGATTATGTCTATAAAAGCATTCTTTCAAATCCAAAGTATTTGGCAAACAGTTATTATAATAATAATGAGATATAAAATTAAAATATGGCCACTCTAAAAAATATTAACATTTAAAACCTGTGCAAAAAAAAAGTTCTAAATAGAAAAACTGATGAATATCTTGGAGTGACTATCATTATAAATTCTCTTTTCATATTTTCTTACCAAGCTCCAAAACAAATATAGAAGACTTCATACTAATCTAAAGCATTTATGTCAATGTGTTATGAATAGCAATCCCCAAAAGAAATACAAATCTTATTCTTAATAATCAAATACAAATATTGCAAACATAAAGGATTTTTTTTATTCCAGATAAGCAAAAAGTTTAAAAAGATTAAACATACAATGGTTGTATGGACAGGAAATACACACTGATTAACTGATAATATGAATATAAATGCATACACGTTTTCATATGTTGCAAGGGATGAGACAACAATTTGATAATGTCAAATAAATTCCAAAATAAACAAATACCTAAGGAGGATTCTGGGAAGACAGCAGTGGAGGAAGCACCAGGAATCTTTCTCCCCACATAGGCAGCAAATTCACTGGCAAAATCTAGTACAACTACCAGGGAAAGACTTGAAAGGTAAATTTTAACTAATTTTAGTCAATTTCAGCTCTTGGCTCAGAAACAACTATTCATCCTCCACCCCAGCCACATGGCTGGCAGCTAGAGTTTTCCTGAAGCGGCTTGTGTGAGCAAGAATTAGCAAAAACAACCCTGTCTTCCAAATATCAGGGATCCCTGTTCTGATCACTGATTGCTGCTTCTGGTCAAAGATGCAGAAAAAGAGGTGGGCAGCCATTGTTACAAGTTCCTCCTTCTCCCACTGGAATGACTTCTAAGGAAGTTAAAGGGCTAGAGTTCATTTTTATATCCCCACCTTTCATTTTTCTCCTTTTCCCCTTTTAAAAGCCAGACATTAAAAATTAGAACATTCAAAGCAACTGCATATATAGGAAAAATCAGAATGTATCTGTTCATGCCCAGAGAAAGGTTCAGGAAAAAACCTATGTAGATCTTAAATTTATACTTCAGGCTGACCCTAGGCACAAGACAGACTACATAAATCAAAAAAAAAAAAAAAATCCTGAGAAAGGGAGAAAATATGATTTCCAGAGTTATCACATTATTAGATTTGAATGCCCAGTACTTGACCACCCCCACAAAAAAAAAGTCTAAGGCAAAAAATAAATAAAAAAGATACATGAATGCATGGTCCATTCAAAGGAAAAAATAAATCAGTAAGAACTGTCCCTGAAAAGACCTGATGGCAGATATACTAGAAAAATTTAATACAATTGTCTTAAAGTTGCTCAAAGAACTCAAGAAAGATGAGAAGAAAGTCAGTATGAAATGGGTTATCAATAAGAAGAAAATCTAAAAAGAAACCAAAAAGAAATTCTGGAGCTGAAAATACAACTGAAATGAAAAATTCACTAGAAAAAGTCAAAGACAGATTTGAGCAGGCAGAAGAATAAGCAAACTTGAAGACGGGACAATAGAAGTTACTGAACCCAAGGAACAGAAAAAAAAGTTTTAAGGAAAGTGAACAGAGCCTAAAGGGACCTCTGGGAAATCATTAAGAAGATTAACACATGCATTATGGAGTCCCTGATGAAGAGAGAAGAGAGAGAGAGGAAGGGGAGGAAGAGAGAGAGGAAGGGGAGGAAGAAAGAAAGAGAAAGAGAAAGAGAGAGAGAGAGAGACACGCAGAGAGAATATTTTGAGAAATGACTGGATACTTCATAAATATGATACAAAACATGAATACATCCAAGAATCTCAACAAACTTCAAGTATGCTGAACTCAAAAGGGATACACACCAAGACACACTATAATCAAATTGTCAAACACCAAAAACAAAGAATCTTGAAAGTAGCAAGAGAGAAGTGTATCAACACAAAGAAGTGATTCCCAATAAGGTTATCAGTAGATTGCTCATCAGAAACTATGGAGTTCAGGAAACAGTGGGCTGATAAAGTCTTAACATAAAAGAACCAAGAATTCTATATCCAACAAAATTGTCTCTCAAAATGAGAGAAAATTAAGACATTCCCAGAAAAACAAAAGCTGAAGGAGTTCATTACCACAAGCCTACCCCAGAAAGTAATGCTCAAGAAGTCCTGCAAGGTAAAATGAGAGGATACTAGACTAACTCAAAGCCACATGGAGAAATAAGATCTCAAAAAGGTAAATACATGGGCAATTACAAAGATGGTATTATTGTAATATCAGTTTTTAACTGTGATTTTTGTTTTCTACATGATTTAATTTTTTTCTTTAATGTATTAGTTTCTTATTAGTCTTACCAAAAAAAAAAAAAAAAAGGCACTCTAATAAATCTAAAGTAACCTTACAGAGTGATCTGATTGTATTCCTAACTAAAAAGGTCACTGTGTGCCTATTAACTTCCTTAATAAAAGGTTTTTAAGCAAGCCTTATCCACTGTTCTGGTGCTTCTAGGTTAACACACCTTCGATATGCCAGAAATAATCCTCTTTTCCAGACCCCTCAAAGGCATAACCACCCTCAAAAGAGCATAAAATCTTGTTAATTATCCTGAACCTTCCAATCTCCACTTCATGTAAAGATAAAAGAAACTGTAAAACTGACATTTTCTGGAGCATTTAAGCTTGCTTCCTAGCAATGTCATCATTTTGGCTCAAATAAACTCATAAATATTCCCTACAGGTACAGGTTTGAGCATTTCTTACATTTGACAGTCTAAAAGCTAGTATTACTGTAACTTTGGTTTATAACTCCAAATCTTGTTTTAAAAAATTATTGGTTTATGATTTGGGGCATATCATGTACAAAGATAAAATTTTGTGACATCGACCACCAAAAGAGGAGAGGACAGAGCAGTAAAGGAGCAGAGTGTTTGTATGTTATTGAAGCTGCTGTAAACTCAAACTAAAGTGTCATTTTAGAATGCTGAAAGTAATCCACATGGTAACCACAAAGAGAACAGTTATAGAATGTACACAAAAGGAAATGAGAAAGGAATTTAGACATTTCACTACAGAAAAACCAACCACAAAAGAAGAAAGTAATACAAGGAATGAGAAGCAAAGTGATAAGGCAAATAACATAAAAAAGGACAGAAGTCCCTCTGTATCAGCAATTCTTTTAAATGTAAATGGATTAAGCTTTACAATCAAAGACAGAAATTGGAAGAATGAATAAAAACACATGCTCCAACTATATGTTACATAGAATAGAGTCACTTTAGACCCAAACACACCAGACAATGAAAGGATGAAAAAAGTATTCCGTGCAAAGATAACTAAGAGTGCAGGGATGACTATACCAACAGACAAAGGAGGTTTTACAGTTTACAAGAGATGAAGGACATTGTGTATTAGTAAAAGTTTCAACGCAATATATAACAATTATAAACATTTACATACCTAAAACAGATCATCAAAATATATAAAGCAAAAACAGAATTGAAGGAATAGTTCCACAATAATAGTTTGAAACTTCAATACCCCATTCACAATAATGGACAGAATAACCAGACAGAAGATAACTAAATAGAATAAGTAGAATTCAACACAATAAATCAATTAGATCTAATAGAGCACTCTACCCAACAACATCAGCATACACACCTTCTCAAGTACAAATGGGACATCTTTCAAGATAGGACCATATGTTAAGCCAAAAGTTAGGTCTCAGTATATGTTTATATATCATAAAATATGTCCTCCAACCACAGTGGGATTAAGTTAGAAATCAATAAGAGTGAAAACTGGAAAATCCACCAAACTGTGGAAATTAAACAACATACTTTTAAACAACCAATAGACTAAAGAAGAAATCATGAAGGAATAAAATTCTTAGAGACAAATGAAAATGAAAATACAAAATACCAAAACTTGTGAGACACAGCAAAGGTGCTAAGGGGAAAATTTATAGCTATAAATGCTTACATTAAAAAACAACAATAACACATAAAACAAAGCTCTTAAATCACAAATGTAACTTTACAACTTAGAGAACTAGAGAAACTAAAAGAACTAAATGCAAAGATAGCAGAAGGAAAAAATAAAGATTAAATCAGAGATAAACAAAATAGAGAATAAAAAATAGAAAAAAAAATAAAATCAGAAGTTGGTTCCCTGAAAACGTCAATGAAATGGACTATGAAAAAAGTAAAGACCCACAGTGGTTAAATCAGAAATAAAAGCAAGGACATTACTACCAATTCTACGGAAAAAGAAAGCTTTATAAAAAAGAGTACTATGAAAAATTATATGCCAACAAATCGGATAACCTAGATGAAATGGACATATTCCTAGAAACACAAAACCTACTAAGGTCAACTCACAAAGAAATAGAAAATCAGAACAGACCTATAACCAGTAAGGAGACAATCAGTAATGAAAAATCTCCTGACAAAGAAAATCCCTGGACCCAATGAGTTCACTGATGAATTCTACCCAACATTTAATTAAGATTACCAATTTTTCTCAAATGTTTCCAAAATACTGAAGTGAACAAAATACTTCCCAACTCATTCCATGTGGCCAGCATTACCGATACCAAAGCCAGACAAGGACATTAAAATAAAACTAAAGACTAATATCCCTTATAAAAACTGATGCAAAAATTCTCTACAAAATGAGAGCAAACAGAATTCAGCAGTATATTAAAAGGATTATACACCATGACCAAGTGGGATTTATTCCTGGAATGCAAGCATGGCTCAATAAATGAAAGTCATTGTACTACACCACATTAATAAAGAGGAAAAAACATGATTGTTTCAATTGATGTAGAAAAAGCATTTAACAAAATTCAACACCTTTTCATGATAAAAGAAATACTCAAAAACTAGGAATGTAAGGAAACTACAATATAACAGAAACCCTATATAAAAAACCCACACTGAATATCATACTCAATGGTGACCATTAAAAGCTTTTCTTTTAAAATCAGGAATAAGGCAAGGATGCCTGCTTTCAACAATTCTATTCAACATACTAAAAGTTCTAGCCAGAGGAATCAGTCAAGAAAAAAAAAAAAAAAAAGGCAACGTACCTGCAAAGAAAGAGGTAAAACTATCTGTTTATAGATGATATGATCTTATAAGCAGAAAACCCTAAATATTCTACATCAAAAAAACAAAAAAAAATTTTTTAAAGTCTGTTTGAAATAAATGAATTCAGCAAAGCAGCAGGACACACAGTTAATACAAAAAAGAATACTTAGGAATTAACCAAGGAGCTAAAAGACTTGTACAATAAAAACTACAAAACACTGCTGAAAGAAATTCAAAACAAATAGAAACTCATCCCATATTCATAGACTGGAAGACTTAACATTGTTAAAAAGTCAATATTACCCAAAGCTAGCTACAGATTCATTACAATCCCTATCAAAATTACAATGTGTTTTGAAGAAAAAGAAATACCCACCTCAAAATTCATATGTAAATCAAGGGACCCAGAATAGCCAAAACAATCTTGAAAAAAAAAACAATGCTAGAAGACTCATTTTTCCTGATTTCAAAACTTACCATAAAGCTACAGTAATCAAGATGGTTTGGTACTGGCATAAAGATAGAAATAGAGACCAACAGACTAGAACAGAAAAGCGCGAAATAAACCCTCACATATGTGATCATATAATTTTTGACAAGGGTGCCACGACCACATATTGGGGGAAAGGACAGTCTTTTCAACAAATGGTAAAACTGGGAAAACTGGATATTCACATGAAAATGAATGAAGTTGGACACTTACCTAACATTGATCAAAGACCTAAATGTAAGCCCTTAAAATAAAACTCTTAGAAAAAAACATAGGACAAAATCTTCACGACACTGAATTTGGAAATGATTTCTTGCATACAACACCAAAGTCATAGGGAACAAAAGCAAAACAGATAAATTGGGTATCATGAATATATGAAAATTCTGCACAGCAAAAGATACTATATGTACACCAAGATCATAAATAGGCAACCCATAAAATGAAGAAAATATTTGTAAATCACATGTTAAAGAATTAATATCCAGTATATAAAGAACTTCTAAAATACAACAAATTAAAAAGCAACCTGATTCAAAAATGGGCAAATTACTTGAACAGACATTTCTCTAAAGATACATACGAATGGCCAATAAACAGATGAAAAGCTGCTTAACATCACTAATTATTAGGGAAATGCAAATCAAAACCACAATGAGATACTACAACCTAATGCCCATTAGGATACTTACTATCAAAAAAAAAAAATAGTAAGTTGGCAAGAATGTGAAAACAACAGAACCTTTGTGCACTACTGGTCAGAATGTAAAATGATAAAACCACTGTGAAAAATGTGATAATTCCTAGAAAAAAATAAAAATAAAAATTACCATGATCCAGTAATATCCATCAATAGATGGAAAAGCAACACACACACACACACTGGAGTGTTATTTACCCTTAAAAAAGCAGGAAAAACTGCAATATACTACAACACGGATGAATCATGATATTATGCTAAGTGAAACAAGCTAGAAACAAAAAATACTGTATTATTAATAGCATGAGTAATCAAAATTATAGAGACAAAAGTTAAATGGTGATTGTCAGGGGCTTAGGGAAGAGGGAAATGGGGAGTTTATTGTTTATCAGGCAGAGTTTCCGTTTTACAAATGAATGGAATTATAGAGAACGGTGGTGATGACTGTACAATATTATGAGCACATTTAATACCATTGCACTGTACACTTAAAAATGTTTAAGATGGTAAATTGTACATTTTTTATATTTTGCAATAAAAAAATGAAAAAATACATGTACATAATTCTTTGCCAAATAGCACTACTTCTAGAAATCTATTCTACAGAAATGTTTACACAGGTTATTTTCTAAGTATGTTCATAAAGACTGCATTATATACAATAGTAAAAAGAGTAGAAACAAGTCCATGATCCTCAGCAAGGGTCAGGTTAAGTACATCCTCTAGAATAGAGGTCTCCAATGCCCTGGGCTGTGGACTGGTGCCAGGAACCAGGCCACACAGGAGGTGAGCAAGTGAAGCTTCATCTGTATTTGCAGCTGCTCCCCAAGCTAACATCACCACCTCAGCTCCACGTCAGATCATCAGGCATTAGATTCTCATAGGAGCACCGGTCCCTGGTGCCAGAAAGGATGAGGACCACTGCTCTAGAGCGACTAAGAGAGACAGTCTATAAACTGGAGGATGGAAGATGGAATTAAAAGTATGGTTTCAAAATATAGTCATCTATGCATAATGAGCACCATAACCTGCAGCCCTCTTTCCTAATTAAGTTTTTATTTGTTTGTTTGTTTTTAATGACTACAGTTAACTAACTGGTATTCCTAGGTTTCTCATCCAAGTACTAACCAGGCCCGAACCTGCTTAGCCTCTGAGATCAAATAAGATGTTAGGGCATGTTCAGGGTGGCATGGCCTTAGACCCTAATCACCTTTCTTAATGCTGGCATCCAGGCTCTACCCTCCAGCAGGAGACAAAACTAGTTATAATCCCTAAAGGTGAATGTATTTTAAGAAGATGCCAGAAACTCCCAACAAATGGCCAAGCCAGATTAGCTTTATAATGAAGTTGGCAGACAATAAGGTTAACTTACTTTTGTAGTTTCTAATCAATTTTCTAGTTCTCCATTCTTAAACAAGAACCAAGAGCCAAGAAAGGCAAGACATCTTAATAAAGTCTCTAAAATATGAAAGACAGGGACCAAAACCAAGCAAAAAGGCAAAGAAAAGGAACCTGCAGAAAACAAATTATTTAGAGGAATGATTAAAAAAGAAAAACCAATATCCATATAGAGTAAAAAATATCTCCTGCAGCAAAAACAAGATGTCATACTAAAATGTAAGATAGAAAAAAATTTGTAGAAAAAAGATATTTGGATATTAGAAATGATAGCAAAAGTTAAAAGCTCAATAAAAGAGTTGGAAAATAAGGTTAGAATATGTCCTAAAAAATAAAGTTGTTAAGAAAGCTAGAGAAAATATAAGAGAATTAGGAGGACTGGTCCAGAAGGTTGAACTTCCAAATAACAGAAATTCTAGAAAAACAAAACAGAAAACAGAGAGGAAAGAAATAAATAATGCAAGAAAATTTCACAGAACGAAAGGGCTCAATGAAAGCCCAACAATTCTAGAAACTATAGACAAAAAGAGACACCCCCATCCCCCTACCAAGGTGAGCCATCACAAAATTTTAGAACCTTGGAGACGAGGAAGATCCTATAAGCTTTCAGAGAAGAAAAAATAAGGAAATAAACAAAGGAGCAGGAATCAGAATGACTGGCTTCTCAACCTCAACATAAACAGCTAAAAGACAATAAAACAATACCCCAAAGTTGTAGAGAAAAAGTATTCCAACTAAAAATTCTATAAGCAGACAATAAAAAGTAGGGGCAGAATAAAGACATTTTTAGACACGCACAGATGCAAACTTATCTCCCGTGCATTTCTCAGGAAACTAGTACTAGAGGATATAGTCCACCAAAATTCATAAACCAAGAAAGGAAGTTGTGGGATACAGGATATTAAAGAAGGAGATCCCCAAAGTGACAGGACATACCTAAAATTTAGCCATGTGACTGGTCTAGCTCTTATCCGTTATTGGTTTAAGTTTTGTGTAATCCCATTCCTATGCCCCATGTTCTGCTGCCTTATCAGCTGAGGATACCCATTCTACCCACTGAAGTGTTCAGGTTCCACCTATCCCTGGGAAGTAGAGGTTGGCCTCATCTCAGAAGCAACCTGCTCCCCACCCCTCCAAACTCGTGCCAGCCAGGGGCCCAAAAGCTGGTTCCCTTATAGGCCTACTAAATAAGCAAACTGTAAGCTCTTGTTCCCAGCACACTCAAAGCCATGCTGACTTGAAAGGGCTCATTTAAACTGGGGAAACAAGGGGTAGTCAAACCCAAACCTGACCAAGAGTCTTATTTTCAGTAGATATTTCCTGGGAACCTTCATCTTGTAGTGAGTGGCCACAACACCCTTTCTTCACACAGCTTGTTGATCAGCTTTTATATTAATCACCTCTGCATTCATTTATGTACATATTTATTAAAATAAAACATCTGACTATTTTAAAAATTTAACAATGCTTTTACTCATTGTGGCACTTCTATAAAGCAAAAATTAAAGAATGCCATTGATAAAGATTTGTTCATATAACTGAATACTATGAAATCATTAAAAAAGGTTGTAAAGGAATTTCTAAAACTACGAAATTGCAATATATTGTTAGGTCTCATGGTTTCAATATACCATTATCTCTATATATGTTCTATGTAGTTACAGAGAAAGAGTGGAAAAATATATCAGGATAATAACAATGGTTACTCCTTGAAGTAAAATTATGGTTTTAAATGTCTTCTTTTGACTGTTGTATTTTCTAGATGTTTTACAATGTAAAAGCATTAATTTTTAATAAAATATGTTATTTAAGATAACAAATCTTCAAGTCAAAGACATTTTATCACCAGTGACTTTTTGTATTTTAAATTGGACAAATAATTAAACAAGGAGTCTAAATTTGCTGGCATATTACACAAAAGGATTTCACTTAATATCTTTTTTCATGCTTTTTAAGAATCAAAGAACATTTGAAGTATCTTTGAAACATACTGAAAGTTTTTTAAATAATATCATCCTTGAGTTCTTACCACAATGAACTTAAAAAAAAAAATCCTTGTAATCTATAAACCCAATTTCATCTATCATCTGTTTAAACAATCCATTGTAATATATTAGCCATGACAATTGTTCATAAATGCTGGATTTGGATTAAAATTTATTCAACAAATGTTTGAGTACCTATGACAGGTTCTGCTATAGGCACTAGAGATACAATGATGGACAACACAGTCCCTTCACCTCAGAAACAGGGCAAATATGCAAATAATCATACCAAAATGTGCCAAGTACAGTAATATGCATGGATCAGTGGCTGTACAGAGAAGAGAGTTATTAGCAATTCACCTACATTAGTTATGGAAGGAATCACGGAGAAAGTGAAATTTAAGCTCAGACTTGAAGAATGAGAAATTCACCAAGACCAGCAGAGTGAAATAGATTTCTAACCTGAACACTTATTAGAAAACAATCTTGAATGTGATTCCATTTTGATCATGTAGAGTTTGAGGTTCCCAAGGAAAATGGAGAGAGAGATATCCTATAAGCAATTAGCTAATACCAGCTTGAACATGAGAATACTACATAGGCTAGAATTCAAATGGTAGGAGTTATTAGCATATCAATGGTCTTTAAAGTCTTAGTGGTAAGTAAATAAGACCCCACTCTGGGAGAATACTAACATTTAAAGGGAAAGAGGCCAGTGACTAAAATGTGGCAAAAAGGACTAAGTGTGGAGAGGAAGACAGAAGAGGGTGGTAGTCCTGAAACCGAGAGAAGAAAGTTTCATGGGGGTATGAAGGCTGCGAAATGCCAAAGAAAAGGCAAGGCCAAGACCTGCAAAAGCTAACTGGTTTGGCAAGCAGGAGGTCGTCACTGATGAACTCAAGAATACTTTCAGTGGAAATGACAGAAAAAAACAAATCTGGATAAACTGAGGAGTGAAAGTGAGATAACAGGGAGGAGCATACCAGACTCCTTTATGTAATCAAGAGAGGGAAAGATTGAAAAACAGGAGAAAGGAGGGATGAGGGAGGGACTGAACAAGATCCTAGAGGAGACTACAGTAGACACCTGAAAAGCCCAAGATGCCTGCCATTTTCCCAAGAAAAGAAACAGATTCTTAGGTACCTGAAAAGACAGGATTCTTACTATAACACAGGATAAGGAATGGGAGAGAGGTAACAAAGGTAAATAAAATATATTGTTTTGAAATTAAGAGAGGAACAAGGCCAGTTAAATTTCATCAATAGAAAAATAAAACTCTTGTTGCTCTATGCCTAAATCCCATACATATCCATTTTAACACTGGCGCATGTTTGATTACAGAATATTCTTAAAGCAATTTGGACATTCTCTCCTTTTCAAAGCAATTTAACACCTCATTCATCAATACTAGTCTATCTGCAGACTGAGATAACTAAATGTTTGCCAACTGTTAAAACCTCAAACTTACTTAAATAAGCCATACCTTGAGGATAAATTCCAAAATGCAAACAGGCATTTTTGATACGTTTCCTTTATCAATTTCTACTACTTAAGAAAAGGAGTGGCAGAGATAGGAAGGGATTGACACTTTCTCCTACCTCTCCTTAGAAACAAATTTATAAAATCATGTATATATTTAAAACTTACTTCCATAAACAAATCATCTTTTTGGAGTACAGAAAATAAAAATACATTTTTGAAGCAAAATAATTTTCTAGTGGTTCTAACACTCAGTTAAATAGCACAACTCCAAAATACCTATAATTTAAAAACCAAGTGAACATCCTAAAATTATACTGTATAATGACCTCTATGTTCCTTTCAGCTATACCTCAAAGAATCTACTAAGAAAATGTTCCAGGAGCATTTGAGATCTTGCTCTCTGGCATATGTCATCAGTCTGACTCAAAATCTTAAAAAGTTCTCGAAAAAAAAAAAAAGTTCCAAACCAAGGCATAAAAACATTCATCACAATTTCTTTCTTCATCCAAGAACCATTATTACTAAAAGCCCACTATTGTCTGTGCTGACCTCATTATTTAGAACATCCACTTAGTATCATTAGTATCTAAAACCTTATTCTTTAGGTGGGCATCTAAACGTGAGCTGGGAAGGTATCCAATGTAACGGCCACGAGAAGCCGCTGTTTCTTGTGCAGGTAAGGAAGTTCTAATTTAGCATCAGGGATAGGTTCTGTGACTTTAAATGACAACATATAACAAAGCCAATTTTACCATAGGATTATTGATAAAAATAAGTTCTTAGATATCTCATTATAATAAAGGACCTACTGTAATACCTTCCCTATCTCTATTATCATGCAAGAAGATGAATCAATACCTAATTGAGGGCCTACTACATTCCAGGTATTGTCCTAAACTTTGTGACACACCAATGAATACAACCAGGCCACTGGGAGAACTTATAAATGTTGTCGGGAAGACAAGTGTACAAATAAATTACTATCCACATTTCTGAAGGGACCCGACTTGCTTACTCACCCCCACCCTCAACTAGATGGTTTCTGTTTTGTTTTGTTTTGTTTTTGACTGTGGTCGTTTCTTTGGCTCTTCCTATACTACTCTGTAAACCAGATTAGAAAAAGAGTCTCATACCTATTATCTTCCCCCACAATATCCCTAGTACCTAGCAAGGTGCCTAGAACACAGCAGGTAATTAAATATTAATTAAATGGACAGAAAGACAGATGGATTAATGGATGGGACTTAGTTCTTGGTTATTCGAGAACAAAGCAATGAAGTTTTCCTTGTAGAAAGGTAAAGAAACATGTAAAGGAACATGTTTCTTATGAGTGGTACACCTTTATCTACTGACAAAAAATTAATGAAGTTTTTTTCTTATATGCCACAAGAAATAAATACCAAAAAAGAAATTTTTAAAATACACACTAGGATTATTTAAGATTATTGCTACTTATTTAATTCGATGCATCCCTAATTTAGAAACTATTTAATTTCTGTAATTAACATTTAACTCTAGAAAAAATACAAAATGAAAGAATTCAAATTCACACTGAACAGATTTTTTAAAACATTCTTTGGAATCAGGAGAGCTTATTTCAGAAAAGTGCTTTGTCTGATATTTAAGCCAAATGAAAAAGACAAGCAAAACCCTAATGTAGCTGGTCAGAATAGATTTGAGCCATATTCCATCAGCATACCTAGTATTTTTCATAATAACTTTATGGATTTTTTCAATTGCTCTTTTCACACTCATGTAATTCCAAGCTCTGTTTTTAACTAATGAGATTTTAATGGCCAAAGGAATGTTTTCAAAGAAATAACTAGACAAAAAAATAGAGCTTCATTAAGGGAGAAATAGACCAAAACACTATCATAGGAGGGGACTTCACTGTTGGATATGGACAGATCATCCAAACAGAAAATCAATAAGGAAATAACATCTCTAAATGACACATTAGTCCAACTGGACATAACTGACATTTACAGACCCTTCCATCCCAAAACAGATGCTTATAGATTCTTCTCTAGTGCACATGCAACATTCTCAAGAATCAAGTGCATATTGGGACACAGAGATAGCCTCAACAAATAGAAGAGGATTGAAATCATACCAACCATATTCTCCGATCAACTATGAAAGGAAACAGGAAGAACCACAAATACATGGAGATTAAACAACATACTGCTGAAGAATAACTGGGTCAGAGAAGAAATAAAGAGAGATCACGATAGAGATGAAAAATAATGATATACAATGTATCAAAATTTGGGGGACAAGGCAAAAGTGATCATAAGAGGAAAGTTCTTATCATTACAAGCCTACCTCCAAAAACAAGAACAAGCCCAAATAAGCAACCTAACACTTTATCTTAAAAAAAAAATAGAAAAGAACAAAGCCTCAAGTCTTCATGGGCAAAGAAATCATCAATATTAGAGCAGAAAGAAATGAAATTGAAAACAAAAAAAAAAAAATAGAAAACATCATGCAACAAAGAGCTGGTTCTTTAAGAAGGTTAATAAAATTGACAAACCCCTGGCTAGACTCACTAAAAAAAAAAAAAGAGAAAGGACATAAACAAACAAAACCAGGATCAAAGAGGCCAAATTACGACTGACACCACAGAAATACAAAGGATCATACAAGAACTACGAAAAAGTATATAACACCAAATTTAATAACCTAGAAGAAATGGACCAGTAATTAGAAAAATACAATCTTCCTAGACTGAACCAAAAAGAACTGGAAAATCTAAATAGACTGATCAGACGTATGGAAATTGAAACAATCACCAAAAACCTACCAAAAAGTAAAAGTCCAGAGCTAGATGACTTTACCAGTGAATTCTACCAAACATTCAAAGATTTAACACCTATTCTCCTCAAACTCTTCCAAAAAAAATCAAAGAGGAGGCAATACTTCCCAACACATTTTATGAGGCCAATATTATCCTGATACCAAAACCTACTAAAGATAACACACAAAAAAGAAAACTACAGACCAATCTCTCTCATGATGCAAAACACAGATACGAAAATCCTAAATAAAATACTAGCGAATCAAATACAGTGAACTATTAAAGATTATACACTATGACCAAGTGGGCTTCATCCCAGAGGCACAAGGATGGTTCAACATATGCAAATTGATTAATGTGATATGCCACACAAAATAATTAAAAAATAAGAATCATATAATCAGATCAATAGATGCAGAAAAAGACTCTGACAAGATACAGCATCCATTTATGATCAAAACACTGAACAAAATCAGTATAGAAGGAAATTACCTTAACATAGCAAAGGCCACATATGACAAACCCTCAGCCAACATTATACTTAATGGTGAAAAACTAAAAACCTTTCTTTTAGTGGAGTAAAAAGGCAAGCTGTTCATTATCATCACTATTATTCTATTCAATATAATATTGGAGATCCCAGCAAGTGCAATAAGACAAGAGGAAGATGTAAAAGGCATCCAAATAGGAAATGAAGAAGTCAAACGTCACTATTTACGGATGACATGATTCTCTATATAGAAAACCCTAAATATTCCACAAGAACACTACTAGAAACAATAAACAAATACAGTAAAGTTTCTGGATACAAAATCAATGTTCAAAAATCCATAGCATTCCTATACACTAATAATGAAGTGTCAAAAAAAGAAGTGAAAAAAATAATTCCTTTTGCAATTGCAACAAAAATAAAATACCCAGGAATAAATCTAATGAAACATGTGAAAGACCTAATAGGGTCTAAACTACAAGACCCTATTAAAAGAACTCAAAAAAGATACAAAAAAATGAAAAGATATTCCATGTTCTTGGGTTGGAAAAATCAACATAGTTAAAATGACCATATTACTTAAAGCATTATACAGATTTAATGCAATCCCAACATCAAAAACCCATTGGAATTAAAAAAAAAAATAGAACAAAAAATCATCTGATTTGTATGGAAGCCCGAAAGACCCCGAATTGCCAAAACCATCCTGAGGAAAAAGAATGAGGCTGGAGGCATCACTCTACCTGACTTCAAAATATACTACAAAACGACAGTAATCAAACAGCATGGTATTGGCAGAAAAAACAATACCATGTGGAAGAGAACTGAGAGTACAGAAGTAAACCCATATTTATAAGGGCAAATAATTTTTGACCAAAAACATACAGTAGAGAAAGGAAAGCCTCTTCAATAAATGGTGCTGGAAAAACTGGAAAGCCACCTGCAAAAGAATGAAACTAGACTGTTGTCTATCATCACACACCAAAATTAACTCAAAATCTATCAAGGACCTGAATATAAGACTTTAAACAATAAAATGCATAGAAGAAAACATAGGAACTAAAGAAGATTTTATGAATTTGACCTCAAAAGCAAGGGAAGTAAAAGCTAAAATAAATGAATGGTACTTTATCAAACTAAAAAGCTTCTGCACAGCAAAAGAAACTGTCAACAAAGTAAAGAGACAATCATCTGAATGGGGAAATATATTTGCAACCAATTCCACCAATAAGGGCCTAATATCCAAAATATACAAAGAACTCAAACAACTCAATAACAAAAAAGCAAACGATCCAATCAAAAAATGAACAGAGGACCTGAACAGACCCTTCTCTCTAGAGGACATACAAATGAACGATATATGAAAAGATATCCAACATCACTAGCTATTAGATAAAGGCAAATAAACACACAATGAGATACCATTTCACAGCTGTTAGAATAGCTATAATCCACAGGAAAAGTAACAACAAATGTTGGTTGGAGAGGATACGAAGAAAAAGGAACCATCATACACCGCTGATGGGACTGCAAATTGGTACAGCCTCTATGGAAAACAGTATGGAGGGTCCTCAAAAAACTAAGAATTGATCTACCATGTGATCCAGCAACCCCTCTACTGGGTATTTACCACAAAGACTTGAAAACCCATATCCCAAAAGATATTTGCACACCAATGTTCATAGCAGCATTATTGCAGTGGATAGGACATGAAAGCAACCGAAGTGTCCTACAATAGATGACTGGCTAAAGAAGCTGTGGTACATATATACAATAGAATATTACTCAGCCATGAGATGAAACACTGTCATTTGCAACGTGGATGCACCTCGAGATAATCATGCGAAGTGAAATAAGCCAGACAGAAAAAGTTGAAAATCACATGATATCACTTATATGTAGGATATAAACCTAAAAACAACAAAACAAGACAAAGAAACTCATGGACAATAAACTAGTGGTTAACAGAGGGGGATGGGAAAGGTAAACAGGGTAAAAGGGGTCAAATATGTGATGACAGAAAGAAATCTAACTATGGGAGAAGAGCAAACAATGTAAATATATATGCCTTACCTTTAAAATGTACAGCTGAAACTTACTGAATTTCATTAATTGATACCATCATTAAAAAAATTTTTTTTTAAACTGAGCTTCAAAAACTGGGACTCTAGAGACCATTTTGCCTTATATTTCCTCTCCTCCAAGGTCCACTGGGAAGCTAGGCTTCTAATTTTTTATTGCAAAGAGCAAATTTATATTGTTGTTTTATAAACACTGCAAATTAATAAAAGTGGTGTCCATACTTGATAGTCCATGCCACTAAATGCCCACTCAGTACAGTGGATAAATGCTAACCCTAACAGCTCTTCAGATTTTGGCAGAGACCCTAAAACTTGTAGTTTAAAGGGCAATCCTAACTTGTTAAATGTGGTCAGAGGTCTATTATTTGAATTGCTACCTTACTATTCAAGTCTAATTTCTACAGAATCAAAGGAGAAAATTCCTAGAGAAAACAGATTAAATAAAGTTCATCAATCAGAGCTAATTCACTCAAGTACTATTTAACTCAAAATATAATCAAAGTGTCCTTTAAGTTCCTAACCCATTTCCTGTTTAGCAGAGCATTAATTTTACATAAACACACTCTTTGAACTAAAGAAAGTCTGATTGGTTTCCAGGGTGAAAATATAAAAACTGCTCTTGGAGTTATTTGTAAGCAGAACTTGTCTCTAATCCTAATGTAACAAATGTACACATAAATCAGATTCATTTAATGAATCCTCTGGCTAACAACTGTTCAAGAACAATGTTAACATCTCACTTAGGAATGCTACATTTTCTAGGATATGACATTTTCAGCCATCAAGAATTACCATGTCTTTTAAAGGAAATACCACTACTAAAAATAGAACACTGTAAATAGAATGTCATTTACTTCCAAAGAATGGATATACTAGAGCAATGCAAAAATAATAAAAGCAAGATATTTCATGGCAAAATTTGGGGATAAGATTAGGACTATAATCGGTGAGTTATTTCATTGTAAACGCTGCAGCCACAAACACCACTGACAAGCATTCTAGGGGCAAATGAGAAATGGGTTAAAGGTATTCATAAAGTTAAAATTCAAAAAATCCAGGGCAACTTTATTCAATCATACATATAACACTTAACTGGACTTCATAAAACATCAGCAAAGCATAGCAGTAGATCAAATATTAAACATACAATTTTCATATGATATACAATTCTATTCCTAGGTATGTGCCCAAAAGAACTGAAAGCAGGAACTCAAAGAGATATTTGCACATCCATGTTCATAGCAGTACTCTTCACAATAGCTTAGAGGTGGAAGCAAGCTAAGTGTCCAGTTATGGATAAACAGAAAAAAATATGGTATATGTACATATACATACACACATATACCTATATACACACAATCAAATATTATTCAGCCTTAAAATGGAATGAAATTACAATGTATGCTACAACAAACTGCAAACACATTATGCTAAGTGAAATAAGCCATAAACAAAAGGACAGATATACTATTCCACTTTTCTATGAGGTACCTAGGGTAGACAAATTCATACAACAGAAAGTAGGGTGGTGGTTACTAGAAGCTGAGGAATAGGGAGTTAAAAGTCTAATGAGGAGAGTTTCTGTTTGGGAAAATGAAAAACGTTCTAGAGATGGATAGCGAAGATGGTTACACAAAAATGTGAATATACTTAATGCCACTGAATAGTGCACTTAAAAATAGATTAAAAGGTAATTTCATGTCACATGCATTTTACTGCAATTAAAAAAAAAAAAAAAAGGTCAGGAGACATCTGAACTGTGGTTCTCAATTGCCAAATAGTATTTGTACTATTGAAAAAGCCAAAAAAAAGTCTAATCATTCAAAAATTGGTACAACTCTATGTTATTTTTTAAATTCTCAGATATAGATTTTATGACTGGTATTACATTAAACTATTTAAAATACACTATATACCAGGATTTGCATAGTGAGAAAAATTAAATGTGATTATGAACAAATATATACATTTTACAAACTAAATCTTAAAAACAGAGAAAAAAAATTGAGAACCATTAGCCCATATCATTTTTCTGATAATTCAGCATTTCAACTACCATCCAGGGAGTAATAAAATCTCAAATTTCGTAACTCAAAAACAAAAACAAAAACAAAAAACAAAAATTCCAGTGTGCTTAGCATTGCATTCCAAAGTAAGCTAGCTGCTCAACAATGTGGTTTTCTGGTGATATTATACTTTTTTAATATGAGGAAAATATTAAAAATTAAAGTAACTGTAAACATAGCAATATCAAGAAAATTTTGCTCTCAATCTTAGTAGTTTCTAGCAACCAATAAGTTTTCTGATATAATCATATATACACATGTGTGTACATATAAAACTATGACATTTGTGATAATAAATGCATTTTTATTTTAGAAATTCAACATTAGTAGACAGATCCATATTTAATCTAATACTGATTATAGAGATGAAGAAATTGAAAAATACCAACATTACTTGCTGAGTATTATATGACAGTAAAGCCACGACCAGAATCTAAAACTTTTAATTGGGGGGAGGGGTGAAAATAATAATGATGCTATATATTTCATAAAACAAATCAGCCTCTCAACTTAAATGCCACTGATCCTAGTTATTCATGTGTGAGCAGTGAGAAAATTAACTCTGAATTATTGCTTAATCTAATTTTAAACTTTACTAACTGAAATTAGATATCCAAAACATGGCAATTTAAGAGAAACAACGTATTATAAAGTCTATTTTGGAAAGCATTCACTCTTAAAAATATAAAATTAAAGTAAAAATCACATTTTAATTCAGTGCTTTTTCTCTAACTTCCTTGATAAGACTTGGTGCTCGGATCAAGAGCATCCTCTCTTTTGAAGAAGAAACGATAGAGAACTGCCTATCATTGTAACAATTCATACTACAATTTGTAAACCACTGAATATAAAATGTTTATACCTATTACATACTTTACATTTGACATATTCACATTACCTTCTCTTATTTATATTCATTACATACACTGACTTGGATACCATACAAACTAATAAAAGAACAATCCTACTCACAGGATTTATTTTACCTTTACTCAGTTGAAAATTTTAATGATTATTAAAATTGGTGAAAATTGGCTTCATGTCCTTCCCTTATGAAATTGTTTAAACTAGCCTTAGTTTCTATACATTTTATCTACTTCAAAAACCAAAAAACCTTAGATGCTCTCCTGATTTGAATTTTGATTCTGAAAGTTATTAACTACTACTTCAAAACTGGTTGGATCCATAAAAGCAAAGGGCAGAGAAGTCCACAAATTAGATAAATCCAATTTTAAATAATAAAAATACTAACAAGGTTGACTGTTATCTTTTAATGACAAAAATCCTTATATTTTAGACAAAATGTATTTAAATGATTCCCATTTTATTTTGCATTTGAAAATTATCTTCCAAAATAATGTATAATACTGACCAGTTATGCACCATATATCCAGAAGTTTCTCTTTAAACAAAACTTAAATAAAAAAAGTAAAAACATGTGGTTACTTGCCATTGTCACATGATAGGAAAATGTACAGTTAAGGACTGCTTTCACTATATAGTAATTTCCTATTTTCTGGCTGATGAATCAAAGAACTCAGATAAAGTTGCCTAAAACAACATCTTACTAAAAATGTTATTTGTTATACTTGCCCATCTTATTAGTCAGGTATGAAGAACATCCTATAAAATTATATGGCAGTAAATAATCCATATATGCTGTATAGAGTAAATGAAGGGATCTTTTCAACACCTCAATAAATTCTGATAAGACTGACATTAGATGATGCCTACACTGCTAACACCTGCCCTCTTTCTAAAACTGAAAAGAATTTACTAGTCATCAATGAAGCTCATACCATCAGGCTTGAATTGAAAAAACTGACAAGGTAATGAATCATTTCAAATTTCTTACATAAACTCACTCTCCTCCATGTTATTAGTTAAGCTGATTTCTAATGACTGCTTTTCTCAGTGAACACATATAATGCATAAAAACAGCTTCTGGTGATGTCAAAAGTTAAGAAAGCACCCCAAAGAGTTCCCACTTAAAAATCTGACTAAATATATAGATGTAGCTTTAAAATAAAAACAAGATTTAATAGACACTGCACCATGTTATTACTCAAAAAATTGGTTTTATTTTATATTTTAATTTTTTAAAGTTGGTGAGAAGAGTAATCACTTCTACTTCCATTACCCTTTTTTAATTGTATTAAATTCCTTGGGGTGACACTGGTTAATAATGTTTCAAGTGCACAGTCCTATAAATACATCTTCGGTATATTGAGCTGTATGCTCATCATGAAAGTCAAGTCTCCTTTTGTTAACATATATTTGACCCCCTTCACCCTTTCTACCTGTCCCGCACCCCCTTTCTCTCTGGTAACCACCATACTGTTGTCTGTGTATTCTTCTATCTACTTAATTGTTGCTTCTGAACAGTATCAGTTCCCTTTGTTTTAGGGAGAAGAGTATGGGGCAACGTTTTTACAGAAAGAATATCTAGCTACTCTGAAATACAGGTGTAAATACTGCTGCAATTAAAAACTGCAGGACAGCTGTCTCCAGAGACAAGGGTTAGACACCCACTACAAATTTCTGCCGGTGAACAATGAGACATTTAGCTAGTGTCATCTGATAAACAGACCTTGACAAAACCGTGTACAGAGATCCAACAACCGCTTCAGATAAATCTACTCAACTTGCAGCAGTTAACTCCTATTTTGAGTATCAGTTGCTCAATGCTGCGAGAGAGCTGCTCCGCCTGGGAGAAAGAAAAAGGTGATTGTTAACTTTTAAAAAGGAATGTTAATGATAGTTTCCTCTCATTTTCCCCCATAATGTAGAGTCCCTAGTTTAGAACTAGGAGATGAAAACAGTGTTTTGTAACTATTTGGTAACAATTCTGTTATTAGAGATCTTCAAATTTTTCAGCTAAGTATTTCAGAAATTATACCTACCACACCGTCTGAAAAAAAAAAAAAAATCCATCATATCAGGGTTAGAACTGGAACACGGCTAGCCCTCAAAACAAATCCACAAAGGATTTTCCAAACGCTGGCTGAAAGAACTGAGGGTATTCCGAACGCTATACCCAGAATGCATCAACTACAACGCTAAGACTTCAGTTTTCGGGGAAAACACATCGCTGACTCTAAATGCGAATTTAATATTACCAACTGGCCACAAAGTTTAACAGCCCAATGTGCAACCTTGAAAAGCAGCCTTAACTTACTATCACAACGTCAACAGTTCGATTTCACAACATAGTCTGCATAAAGCAATGATTTTAGCAACTAAGAGCTGATAGTAACAAGATCAGGACAACTCTTCCTCGCTTCCTGCCACTGGAGCCACGAGATGAATGAACCCTCGTTTCTACCGGGCAGTCGCGATCTTCCCGAGTGTCTAGGTCCCTTCGAGTCTTCCGTGCCTGTTGAATTGACCACGCTGTCCGCTGTGAGCGCGGTCACGTGAACAGCTCGTGACTTCCCCCGGGAACCCACCCTCCCCGTCAGTAGGAAACAAAGTTACGATGCGCACACAGCCTCGTAGCGAGGAGGCACGTGGCTGACCAGGTGGGGACGCACGGGGCGCCAGCACCAAGTCGTGGCATCACGCGTGGAAGGGCAACAAATGCCGACCCCTTGCTCCTTTCTACCAACTAACTTCCTTACAGTTCTGAAGCGGCCAGCGGCGGCCAGGAAGCCGATCTCGGACCCGGAGGCCAGCCTCGCCACACCACGACCCTGAGCGTGCTCGGAGCCGCGTGCGAGGAGGCGCGTCCTCCCAGCAGGCGCAGGCAGACCTCCCGCTCGCACTACGCGGGGCAGAGCCCCTCGCACCGGACCGGGCCTGGGGGACTGCCCGAGGCGGCCGCCCGGGCTCCCAGCGCGGAGGCTGACCCCCTCCCTGCTCGCCCCACGTCGGTGAGGCAGCCTGACGAGCACTCACGGAGGATTCGCGGCCCCGCGGAAGGACGGCCTCACGGCTCCTGGCACCGGGAACGGGGCGGAGCGCCAGGGAGCGGGGCACGACGCCGCGAGGCGGCGGCACCGCCCCTCCGTGCAGCCGGCCGCGCGAGCACGCGCGCCCCTGGTATCTGTGCCAGGCCGGGGCGGCACGTGACCCGCGCGCGGGCCTCGCGGCGCGCGCTCGCCCCCTCGGCCCGCCCCCGACGCCGCACGCCCCGCCCTCCGACACCCTACGCCACGCCCCCGGCGCCGCACGCCCCGCCCTCCGACACCCTACGCCCCGCCCCTGACGCCGCACGCCCCGCCCTCCGACACCCTACGCCCCGCCCCGACGCCGCACGCTCCGCCCTCCGACACCCTACGCCCCGCCCCCGACACCGCACGCCCCGCCCCTGGCCCGCTCCAGTCCCGCCTGGACCACCAACGCCGGTTCCAGGCTTTGCCAACACCTGCGAGGAGGGGGAAGCCTCCGCGCTCATCCCGCCCCACCCCGACCGGAAAAAGGGGGTGGACCCTACCCGGAGGACCCTGAGGGGCTGTGTGGAGGAGAAGATGCCCCACAAACCGAAGCAAATGTAAATACTGGGTCAACGCGCTGGAAATTGGTTACGAAACGAATATATACCCCAACTGCCTGAATTATTTCTTTTCCGCATGTTGAGGCTATCCAGGGGGAACTAATTGATAGTGTAAATTAGTTACGCCCTTTTTCTTTTCACGAGACAAAGGATGGTCTTAAATGCCATACAGGTGTAACTGTTCTGGGGTAGATGTAAGGGATGCTTAAAGAGATAAGGATTTACAAAATTTCCTTCACTTTCTCCTCCCATCAAATAATCTTTCATAAAGAGTCCACAACTTCAGACTCAATGCACTACAGGTATAGTCAGGGAGTTAACATAATAGTCTATAATGTGCAGGTTTAAACTAGTATAATTACAACTTTCTTTTAAAATTATGCATAAAAGGAAGGAAATTATATGCAAATAAAAAATTGTTCAACTTTCTTGTATTTTCCAGTAAATTTAATGAATATGTTCTTTTGTAATGAAAACTTAATAAATAGGTATCATTTTTAAGGGACTGTAATTTTTACACTTTATCTTAGCTAAAACCCCAGTAAGCGATGGGATTGTAGTTTTTTATTCAAGTCTAGAAACCTGTGTTAAGAACAGTTGGTCAGTGCACTATATGTGATACATCATGTGGCAAATCTCTTAGAATGGCTGGAGAACACAGACAGCCTTGCCTATGTATCCCAGGCTAGCATTATCTTTTATTAGTAATAAAAAAATAAAAGGGCACTTGACTAGCACAATACTTGAACTACAAAATGTGTAGTAACTACTACACAATGTTAAAAACTTTTTAACATTTCACATCTCTTAAATCAGGATATTTCATAAAATTTTTAATTATAAACACACAGTAGTGGAGCCACAGTTGCTGTTGCCTTTGTATGGAAAAATTTGGTATAGTCCTCTTGCTATGACCAGACAACGACCACTCTCAACATTTCAGGACAATGAACAACATATTTGCCTCGCAAAGAAGAAACGTCAGGCCTTATTTTCTAAGGATATTGAATTATCTTCAGAGCCAAAATAAAAATTGACTATTGAAATAATTTTTCATATGGTTCCACGAAAATCTTTATTCTCAATATGATGATTTAATTGCCTAAATTCACTACTCTCATTTGCAATTCACTTTACTCTCTTCTTGAATTTGTAAATGAAAACAGACCCTAGCCAATAGGAAGGCGAAAGTAATAAAAGGTAATTGTTATGATTACCAATAAGAAAAGTTCCAATCTCGATAAGACTATGTAAACAATAGTATAAACAGCCACTTTAAAATGAGGCTGCAGCTATTCCAGAAGAATTGCCTTTCACGTAGCAGCACGGCATCGTGTCTCAAACCTTGGAATATTAAAAACGGCAAAATAACCTTTGGACTGGACTTATGACAATATCGAATCCCAAAGAACTCTTTGCAAAGATAACAAAAAAACAGTTATTATGACTACTGGACTGAACTTAAAAACACTGTTTAGAATTAACATCATTATGTTATGTTATCTGCACCAATAGAAACACCTTCCTTCTATTCATGTAATGGTTCCCATTCCCTTCCTCACAAATGTCCATTGCCTTTGTCTCTTAAATCAGAAAATTATTTGAGCTTCTGCCTAAATTAATAATTCCCAAATAGTTATTCTTATGGATCTCAAATAAACATTTGTTTGCCTCTCACTTTAAAAAGCCCTTTTATTTTTAGGTTAACTACTAATTGTACTGTATTTTTATAGGCATCTCTTTGGTATTTATGTAAATAATCTTTAGGAAGATATATCTCTGGGACTTTTATTGAAACCTAGTACAGATATCGTAGAACACTCCTATCCAATGGAAATTTCTGTAATGACTGAAATGTTCTAGAATTCTATTTGTCCCTTACAGTAGTCACTAGCCACATGTGCCTTCTGAGCTCTTGAAATTTGGCTAGTCTGATGAAAAATTTGAATTTTTAATTTTATTTAATTTTAATTAACTTTACTTTAAATAGCCACATGAAGATAGTAGCTACCATATTGGAGAATGCTGTTCTAGAACAACAAAGCAATTAGTATATTGTCCCCAATCATGTCATTGCAGACGAAGAATCTCTGAAAATATTTTCTCCAAATCTTCTCTGAGCTTATGAGCATGTAGATATTTTGACTTTGCAGATGGAGCATGTTAAACTAACGATGTCATCCCTATCTACAATTCGTGTGTAAGTAGGGATAGAAATGGAAACTCTAGATGGATGGAAAAGGGATTTGGGAGTAACTAACCCTTTGCCCTACCATTCCCATGCCTGACTGACCCAATTGAAAAATTAACCATGGTCTAATTAACTTTACACCACAATACACTTCTCCAGAATTGCCCATTGCCTGGTTCAGACAGGATTTGCTTAGGATTCTTGTGTTTGCTTGTTTTAGGAAACTTAGGAGCCTACAGTTCTCTACCATCATTCCCCTGCCCACATCCCAACAATTCCCTCCAGAATATGATTCCTGCCAGATTACAGTACCTGATGTTTGTGTCCCTGTAGTTTCCTCTTAAGCCTGAAACACCCGAGAATGCACTTCATGTATTGCATGTTTTAAAAACACTCCCCTGGTGCCAGTATGACTTTGAAGTGCTGTGGGAGCACCCTAAAGGCTTGTTAAATCTTATTAAAAGGAGGATTTTATGGACTGAGACTTTGGGGAGGGATTTGGGTAATTACTGCCTGTAATGCTGAAAAGTAGGTCAGATGTCATCAGGCAAATCCAGATAAATTGTTGAGTAGGGGGAAATTAACCATCCCTACACCTACATATTAACAATTTGTAGTTGTTATTAATTCTAAACCAGGGCTATGAGGTCATTGGGGGATTTTTTTCTCTTAAACGCTGTCTAATTTTTTGTCATTTATGCCATTACACTCAGTTTATTTAATAACTGAAATAAATGAGTATATTTTCACTTATTAAATTATTTTATGTGTATTTAATTCTGTGCTTATCTCTCTTTTCTTAGGGGTATGACACACAGATGTCCAAACAACTGCCTTCTACCAATGATTGATTTTGCTGGGTCCCCACATAAAAATTTTAGAAAGGTCCCCTATATCTGTAGTTCCCTGGTTGCAAGTATTCACACTGGCTAACTTAAACAAATAGGGAATGTATTGCACAGGATCAAAGAAACAGCTGAAAATCTGGCCTGGAAAGGCAGGGAAAAGGACGCTTCCTGGGATCTGGGTAGAAGGAGCTAGTTTACAGTTTGTCAAGGGGTGCTACCACTGGGAAAGAATAAGCTTCAATTATTTTTGTTTTCTTATCCTTTTGTCTTTCTTCAGAAGATGCAGAAGAGTAGAGAGAGAGAGAGAGGAAAGGAGGGAAGGAGAGAGACTTTTTGGTTTATAGGACAGGGCAGCTTGACTAATAATCCCACAAAACTATCTTCCACAGGAGAGGTAGCTCTCCACACACACACACACACACACACACACACACACACACACACACACTCTACCCTGGTGTAGTGCTATTAGAAGAAGGGGTGATGAAGAATAATCAGCCAATCACAAAGATATCCATTACAGCCTTTTTTTTTTTTTTTCTTTCAATCAAGCTCTTCACTCCTATAAAGCAAGAGCAGCTTGGACAATATTTTCAGGTCCACCTTTAGCCCTTAGTTCTATTCATCATGAATGAATATATCCTGCTTTTCCATCTATAATTATCTAGTCAAGCATTGTGTCTGACAGTTGTATTACTCTTTCTTGGAAGCTCTAGGAAAACTGCCCTGTCCATAGGCCCCTTTTGAGAGTTTCTTTTTGCAACCTATTATTCTGGGCTCAACAGAAGGTGTAGTAGAGTCAGGACCTCACTAAACGGCACCTTTCTATTAGGTTTACCAAAAGCCTGGAAGATCTTCTTTGCCCAAAAGAACATCTCTCTTCTAACTAGCATTAAATCACCTAGATTCTCTCTGGAAATAGGAAGTATATAAAGTACATTCTGCAGCCAGGGTAGACGAAAAGTGGTATATAGAGGGAAGAGAAGGCAGGCAGAAAGCAGAAACCATAGGGCAGCAAGAAGAGTAGAAAAAAAGCTGATCAGTAATAGCAGAAATAAGAGTGGAGAGAGAATGATTAAGACCTCAGTGTGGAAACACTAGAGTGGAGAGAGAACGGTGAGGATCTGTGCTAAGAGGATGATAACTGGTGCCTGCAGCATTATCTTCAACAACCTTTCAGAAAAATACAGATGTTGCTGCTTTTATCCCTTTGTATTGTTGAAATAAGTTCCTACTCTTTAACTGATGTAACCTGAGTGTTTCTCTGTTTCTTAAACTCAGGGAGAGACTACCTCACCACTACTACCCACTTTCTTCCCTTCAGCTCTCTTATTCTTAGCCTTTAACAAACAACCATGTCAATATCACCTTTTCTTCAATAGCTGCCTCTTCCTTCAGGATCTGTACAGCTGTTTGCTCTTCCAAACCTCCTAAAATACACCTCTTTTTCAGACCTCTACCAGCCTCCTCCACTATCTGTTCCTGAATCACCTGTCAACACCTGACACGGTCAGGTCAAAGGTTCCACTCTTGATGAGGTGCACAGCATGAGACATTAGTTCATTTACAGAAGTCACAAAAACCTAAGCAAGGGGAATTGATGGGCCAGTCTTTAGGCCTGAACTGAAAGCATGGTTCAAGTCACAGACTCCCACATCTTAAATTTGGAAGAGTCATCAGAAATCATCTAGTTCAAACCTTCTGTTGAGCCAGATTGTTCTCTACCATACTCTAAAGGGGTACTTTTCCAGCCTGAGACTGGGAAATTCCTAGACTGGCAGATTGCTGCTTCATAGTCCAGCTTGAGGGGGAGCAATATAAGCCACCCCAGAGTGGCACCACTTTGGCATGTAAACCATTTTGAGCTGACGATAATTGGGGTCCAGTAGACTCAGGAAGAACTTTTTGCCTCACCCTTAGCTGTCTAAAATAATTTAGATAGGGGGCCTGCACCAGGAAGAGAGAACTTTTTATAACAGAAAGATTCATCTGCACGGCCTAGCAGACCTTGTTTACCAAATATTTATTTTTCTCATCTTCCTATGAATTGTCTTCCTCCCCTTTGGAGCCCCAGCTCCTACCCACTTCTTAGCTTGGGTTGGTATATAAGTCTCAATTACCTGACTGCTGGGAAAGGCTGGTATTTTTATAGGGCTCCGATACGTACAAAATTTATTATTCTCTTGTTAATCTGTTTTATGTCAATCTAATTATTAGTCAAGCCAAAGAACCTAGAAAGGAAAAGGGGAAAAGTTTTCCTCCCCTTCAAATCAAACCACTTCCCCCCACCTGCTTCAATATCATCACTGTTAGAGGTTCCTTCCTGTTACTGGGGTAAATGCTGGCTCCACACACCTCTCATCTATTAGTCCTCAATATAAAGTTTAACTACCTTTTCAGAGGCTATTCTTCTAAAAAGTTAAAGGCAACTAGCATGAGCCGCCTTGATTTTAATTTCCTTGTGTTCCCAGATGCTCCAATCTGTCATTAGTTCCAACTTCTCGTGGCATTCTGATACACAGTTTGTACTTTTCTCTCTTAATACGTGGCACCCAGAATTAAGCAGGTCGCATCAGTTGCTATGAAGCTAAAGAAGGTAGAGAAATCAACTATGCTAAACGTATGGCTTTTTTTCTTCCCAAAATTATAATCTGACCTCTCTACTGCCCTCTGATGGTAGCTACTTTTCTCAACTATAAGAGAATTGAAGAGCAGAGAGATTGGAGAAAGGAGGTGGGAGTGCAGCAAAAAAGTGATATATTTATATGCAAATTCTTGGCCCCATGAAATTTATAATCTAATTGGAAGGCAAAGTATACAATGAAAACTAACAATAGTCAGGACTAAAATAGAGGAGACATTTAGAAATGGTAGTATTTACACTTAGCCTCAGCTTTGTTTTTTAAATAATTTTTATTTTTAAATTATAGTTGACATACAATATTATACTAGTTTCAGGTATACAACATAGTGATTAGACATTTATGTAACTTACAAAGTGATTGCCCCAATAAATCTAATACCATCAAACAACATACATAGTATTATTACAATATTATTAACTATATTCCCTATGCTGTGCTTTACATCCCCATTACTATTCTGTAACTACAAATTTGTACCTTTTAATCTCTTCCTTCCCTTCACCCACTCCATCAACCCTCCTTCCATCTGGCAACCATCAAAATGTTCTCTATGTCTACGAGTTTTTTTCTGTTTCATTTATTTATTTTGTTTTTTAGATTTCACATATAAGTGAAATCATGTGGCATTTGTCTTTCTCTCCTTATAGCACTCAGCATAATAACCTCTATGTTCATTCATGTTGTTCTAGATGGCAAGATTTCATTTTTTATGGCTGAGTAATATTCTATAGCATATATGTACCACTTCATTATCCATTCATCTCTTAATGGACACTTAGGTTGTTTCCATATCTTGGCTATTGTAAATAATGCTGCAATAAACATAGGGATGCATATGTCTTTTCAAATTAAAGTTTTAAATTTCTTCAGATAAATACCTAGAAGTAGAATTGTTGGGTCTTTCTTTGTCTCTCATCCTAGCCTTTGTTTTAAAGTCTATTTTGTCTGGCATAAGTATTGCTACTCCTGATATTTTTTTTCCCATTTCCATGAAATATCTTTTTCCATCTCTTTACTTTCAGTCTGTGTGTGTGTTTGTGTGTTTCAATTTGAAGTGAGTCTCTTGTAGGCAATGAATGTAAGGGTCTTGTTTTCTTATCCATTCAACCACCTTATCTTTTGATTGGAGTATTTAACCTATTTACATTTAAAGTAATTGTTGATAGGTATGTAGTTATTGACATTTTATTATTCATATTTTTGATCTTTTTCTTCTTTTTAAAGATGTCCCTTTAATATTTTCTTGTAATATTGGTTTAGTGGTGATGATTATCTTTTTCTTGTCTGGGAAGCTCTTTGTCTCTATTCTAAATGATAGTTCTGCTGGATAGTGTAATCTTAATTGTAGTTTCTTGCTTTATATCACTCTGAATATTTTATGTCAATCCCTTCTAGCCTGCAAAGTTTCTGTTGAGAAATCACCTGAAAGTCTTATGGGAATGCCTTTGTTGGTAACTAATCGCTTTCTCTTGCTGCTTTTAAGATTCTCTCCTTGTCTTTAACCTCTGACGTTTTAATTATGACGTGTCTTGGTGGGCCTGTTTGAGTTCATCTTATTTGGGATGCTCTGAGCTTCCTGGGTTTGTATGTCCATTTCCTTCAGCAGGTTAGGGGAGTTTTTCGTCATTATTTCTTTAAATAGATTTTCAATTCCTTGCTCTCTCTCTTCTCCTTCTGTAACCCTATGATGCAAATGCTGGTATGCTTGATGTTGTCCCAGAGGCCCCTTAAACTGTTCTCATTATTTTGGATTCTTTTTTCTTTTCATTGTTCTAATTGGGTGTTTTCTGATACTTTATTTTCCGAATTGCTGATTGCATCCTCTACTTCATGTAATCTACTCTTGATTCCCTCTATGTAGTCTTCATTTTGGTTATTGCATTATTTATTTCTGACGAGTTCTGTTTTATGTTTTCTATCTCACTTTTTATGTTTCCTATCTCTTTGTTGAAGTTCTTACCTTTGAACCAGTGTTTTGAACTCTGCATCTGGCAGATTGCTTGTCTCTGTCTTGTTTAGTTCTTTTTCTGATTTGTTCTGTTCTTTTATTTGGGGCACATTTCTATGTTTCCCCCATTTTGGCTGTCTCCCTGCATTTGTTTCTAGGTATTAGGTAGGTTTCTGTGTCTCCTGGTCTTAGTACAGTGGCCTAATGTGGTATATGTCCTGTGGGGCCCACTGGTATAGTCTCCCTGGTCACTTGTGCTGAGTGCTCCAGGTGTGTCCCTTGTTTGGATTGTGTGTGACCTCTTGTTGTAGTTAAGCCTTGGTTGCTATTTGCAATAGAAGTGATTGGTCCTCAGTTTGATTGATTATAAGGACTGGCCTGACTATAGTAGAGTTGCTGTTGTATAGGGACTGACCCTACGGAGCAGTATTTGCTTTAGTTGAGCTCTGGTGCCTGCCCAGTCTGCAATTTGGGTGTGTCATTTGTAAAGGTAGTTGGATGGTGCTCTGGTGTGGTCTGAAGCTGACCACCAGATGTATTTGTTCGGAGTCCTATGGAATAGGCTCTGTGCAGGCCAAAGTTAGCTGTTGCCTGTGCCCTGCCCAGAGCCACTTGGTATGAGCTACAAAGTGACCTGTAGGTGGTTGCCACTTGTGCTGGGCTTGGAGGTACCTAGGAGAGGCCAAACTGTGAACTGAGGCTGGTGGCCACTAGTGCCAGGTTTGGGGCTACTTAGCAAGATGTACAAGGCATTCAATGGCCAGATGCTGCTTGTTTGGGTTTGAGAGATTTTAGGAAAGTCTGCAGCATGAGCCAAGAGAGGCTGTTTGTATGGAAAAACTGCTGGAAGCAACTTGGCTGGGCCCACCAGTTGGGCAGTGTAGTGTTTCAGAGAATCACCAGGGCAGAGCTAATAGTGTTAACCAGGTTGATGGAGACTCAGATATGGCACCTGCCAGCATCTGCACAATGGGAACAGGGAGGGCTCAACAAAGGAACAGTGGCTTCTGCCAGCACCTCTGTCTGGGAGAAAGCTGCCCCTCCAGCCCTTGCCCTGAACCCAGACAACTCAGCTTCTCCCTGTCTGTCCCTCACACCCCTGGAGCTGCCACTCCAGCACTGGAGCCCCATGCAAGTGAGTCGATCAGTGAGTAAGTCTGTGTGCAGACTCTTTAAGAGGAGCACCTGTGACTCAAACTTGCCCACCCACAATCTCCCTTAGTTTTTACAGCTGGAAGTTTTGAGGACTCCTCTTCCTGGAGCTGGGACCCTGGGCTGGGGAGCCTGGTGTGAGGCTGGGACTCCTTGTCCCCCAGTGGGAACCTCCACAACCAAGACATCACTGCTTATTTTTAACCACTACATGTGGGTGTGGGACCAGTTCTTTTCATGAGTCTGCTCCTCCTACCAGTCCCCAGTGGCTTCCTCTGTATGTCATTAGTTATAAGACTTCTGTTCAGCTTGGCCTCAGGTGATTTTCCATGATGATTTTTCTATAGTTCAGTTGTAATTTTGACGTGTTCATGAAAGGAGGCAAGCACAGTGTTTACTTACTCTCCCATCTTGACCAGAGCTCCAACTTAGCCTCAGCTTTAGATAGGAAATATCAGGAAATGGAAAGTGAGTACCTTCAATATAGTAAATTTGACACATGCATTAAGAAAATGAAAATGTGAGGATATACTTTAAGATCTTAGAGGAAGAAACAGATTTACAAATCATCCATAAATATCTGTGACATTTTATAGGCTTAGCAATGGAAAGAGATTAGAATAATGACACGTGAAGACACACTAAAGCAGAGTATTTGTCATTTATTAGTCAGTATATACATATTAGCTTAGTAAAGGACATGATTTTGTATTTGAATACATGTGCAAGGCACTGTTTAGGCTGAGAGATTAAAGATGAATCTGATAACCACCTTACTTTTAAGACCTTAACAACCCAGTAATTCACTAAGACAATATAAACTTGTAAATCAGCAGGTATATTAAGATATAGAAAATAATAGAACCATTAGAAAAATTTACATAAAGAAGAAATAAAAAAGAGAAAGGTTTGCTTTGTTTTGTTTAGTTTTGTTTTCCAGCTGGAGCTATTAGTGATTGTTTTTTCAAAAAGATGACTTTAAAGTTTCATTAAGTCGAATGGGATTTGAACACATGGAAATGTTGGGGGAAATAACATGTTTGGCCGATGAAATTTATGGAGAAAACTGACAAAGGTGGGAGGATGAGTGGACATAAAAGCTAGCATAGGGTCTTGCACAGAGTAGAATATACTGCAAATGCATGAAACTAAATATCAACTGAATTCTCAAAACTAACTGACAATCTTATATCCTTCCCCATAAGTTCTGAGCTATAGCAGGAGGGGTAGGTAGTTGAAGGAGCCTTTCACACTCAACTGCAGGAGACAGGTGGTTGAGAGCTCAGAGATGAGGTTAGACGAGAGCTAAAAATATGTGATCATCAATATAGAGGTGACTTGAAGCCGTGAGCCTTGCAGGAGATGCCTTGAAGAGAAATAAGAATAGAGAATAAAAAGGGCTAACACTGATCTTTGGTTCCTACTCTTCACTCTTCTTAAATCCCTTACCCTACCAGCTCCCTTGCACACTCTCAACAGACTTCACCTCCTATGTTACCAAAAAAATAAAAGCCATTAGATGAGAAGCCTTCAACCTCTTACCACTAAACTGATAAGCTTAACTGCACTCATGTCCTTTCCTACTTTTCCTTTTCTGTTAAAGTAATAGATGTACCCCCTCTAGTCTAGGGCCAGAATCTCTACCCATATTCAAAATCCCTCCTTACCTCACTCCACCAATTCTCTCTCTCTCTCTCTCTCTCTCTCTCTCTCTCTCTCTCTCTCTCTCTCTCTGGCCTCTGCTATCACTGTTCCACTAAAATTTGTCCCTCTGAGGACACCAAAGACCTCTGTATTGCAAAATTCAATGAATCCTCACAAGTCCTAATTTTATTTAACCTTTTGGCAGCATTCAACACCAGGGACCCCTTTCCTCATCCTTGGAATACTCTCTTTCTTTAATTCCCTGAGCTCCTTATCTTTGACCCTTTCCTTAAATGTTGCAAGTTCTGCCTTAAACTTTATCCCTTCTTATACCCTTCTTGGGTGAGGTCACTTACTGCCATGGCTTACCCTTCGTATGCTCATGTCTCACAAATTTGTAAGTCATACTAAATACGACTAAAAGGGAGATTCTTAATCCCCTCCCCAAACCTGCTACCCTCCTATAATTTCTTTCTCAGTAGCAAGCATTCTTGTTTCTCTTTCACCATTCTCCCCCATCCTACCAGTTCTCTTATGCTCCCCTTCCCCCCACAGCAATCCAACTCTAATCTATTCTTTACTTTGTAGTCAGAGCGTATTTCCAAACTTTAAATCTGATCAAATAATTATTTTGCTTAAAATTCTACTGTGTTTTATAATTGCTTTGGGATGTGGCATCATAAAGCCTTGCAATGTCTTGACTCATCTCTCATCATTACCACCACAGTATTTTATATTTCAGCAATTAGGAACAATTTTCAGTTCCCTTGTTGATGCAGTCTCTGACACTTTAGACCTTTGCCCATGTTGTTACTTTGTGCCTGGAACTCTCTTCCATAGTTTTCTCATCCTGCTAAGGCTAAGGCTAGGCATCATGCAGTCTGAACATAGAAATCACTTCTCTCCAAAGGCCTTCCTTGACCCCATATGACTGGATGATGCACCCCACATATAGGCTTTCCAATTTACCTTGCACTTTTTTCTGTGATAACATTTATCACATTCTGCTACAAATGCCTTCTTATTTTTCTATGTCTTTCATAGTCTAGAACTATATTGAAGGCAGGAAATGCCTTGTTCACCTTTTATTTTACACAGTGCATGTTACATATTAGGAAATTATTAGTACACACAGACTCAGAGGGAAGTCCTGATACTGAAAATCTTTCTCTGTAAGTGGAGGGCAAGGAAAGACCCAAGAGTTAGGCCACTCCAGTCTGGCAATTAACAGAGATTATTAAGAGAAACTTATGTATAAGATGCATCTTGGGCAGCTGCAAGATGACATGGATATCCTCTGCACCATTTGATAGGCACCAGAGAATTATACAGAATAAAAATAGAGGGACTAGTCATGGGTACTAGTACGTGAATGCTAGCAGGTACCAAAATAATATACATGCTTGACCAGTTCAGGACAACAACCTGTTCCAGGAACCAGCGAGTAGCAGGAGGCAAGGGAGGGGTGCTGATATATGTCAGAATGAACATCAGTTATAATAAGATAGTCTCTGAGAGGGGATTACAGTAAACAATTTCCCCCTTCTGGCCTGGGTCTAGCTCATGGGCCAGACAACAGTCATATCATGGAATGGTCTCACATCCATGGAAATAATCAATCGATAAATATTGTTGGATTAATGAATGAAGTAGGATTTAAAACGAGTTCTATGATTTTTTATCCAAGGTGCAAGGCAGTATAGTAAACTGAAATGTACACAAAATTCAGAATGAGAATGCTAGATTGAATCCTGGCTCTCTGCCACTTGACCAGCTGTATGACCATGAATGGTTTATGTAACTTTTCTGAATAAAAAGCCCAACAGATACCAAGCACTGTACTGGGAGCTGGCAACACAAAGACAAAGGAAGACATAATAATTTTCATTAAGGAAGCTGAGTCTAAAACAATGTGTAAAAGCACGGAGATATGAGGAAAGAACATTCCATGTAGAGCGAGTGACAAGCAAGAAGGACTGTAGGTGAGCGAACATGTTCCTTGTTGTGTGAAGCGAACACAGTTCAGTAAGCCTGGAACATAGCTGCAGAACAGGCAGCTGGAGTTGGAGTGAAGAAATAAGACTGAGTCTACGGCCATGCCACCCTAAACAAGCCCGATGCCATCTGATCTCAGAAGCTAAGCAGGGTCGGGCCCGGTTAGTACTTGGATGGGAGACTACCAAGGAAGACCACATACTATAGGCTTAAAAAATAAGGGATTGTAAACTGACAAGGTCCTTGCAACCTGTGAGGTCAACCAAGGGTTGCCTCGCCTAAAAAATAAAAAATAAAAAAAATTAATAAAAAATAAAGAAATAAGACTGGAAGAAGGAGAAATAATGGTGTAGATAATAGAGGCTCTGTTCATCCCTCTGGTGACCAAATCAAAGTTGTGAGGGAAACAAGGAGCAGCAGCAAGGAAAAAATGCCTGAGATCTAGATGAACAAGCCATATGACTACAGAGAAATCAAGAAATCACCTTGCAACGGCAGAAGACAGGATGGGGTGAGGATGCTGGGCTGCCTGGTCCCAAGTGACTGAGATGGAGACTGGAGCAGTGGGAGCAGCAGAAGCCTCTTAAAGGGGCTGCTTCCATGAGCAAATTTTTGCGGTGACGGACTTGCTTGCTCTGAGCACCAGTGCTCATTTGGCTATGTGCAGTGGGCACAAGGGACTTACAGAGAGATATTGTCGGAGTAAAGGCCAAAACGAGACTTGAATGGTACGAAGTGCTGGCGCCATCCATTGTTCCCTCTTGAGCCCTTCCCACTCCCAGTGCACTGGACACAGCACCACCATAGCAGTGATGTCACCAAACTGGATAACAGAGGTCACTCCACCCAGAGGTATCCCCAACTCAGGCTCCACCCAAGCCACATCTAGAAATATCCTCAGCAAGTCAGGTGCTCTTAGCTGAGCAGTGCCTAGATTCACATGGCAGGCAGCTGGCCTTGGTTTCTGGAGTGGCCTTGGTTTCTGGAGTGGCCTCTTGAGGCAACTATAAGCACAGCATGTAGATCGATTGCTGAATCTTAACAGGTGGCCCCAGAGGGGTAGAGGTTTCGGCTAAATTTGGCCTGTAGCTGAATCCCTCTCGGGACTGTGCTACTGGACACCTACTTCACAAAGCCACACTAATAAGATCGGGAGACTTAAGAGCTTTGCTTAGTACATAGAAACAGACATGGAAAGGCAGCCAAAATGGGAAGACAAAGAAGCAGAATTCATATGACAGAACAGGACAGAGATCCAGATATAATGGGGTCAAGTGTCAACAGATGCAGAGTTCAAAATGTTAGGTATAAAGATGATCATTGAACTTTTGAAATATGTAGATAAATTCAGTGAGAATGTCAACAAAGAGGTAAAAAACATAAAAATGGAAATGATTTTAAAAGGGAACTAATCTGAAATGAAGAACATATTATCTGAGATGAGTAGTATATTAAATGGAATAAACAAAGGAATAAACAAAGTCAATAAAGAAGAGGATCATATGCCCTATCTAGAAGACAGTAAAACCAATCAAGACACTCAAAAAAAAAAGATGACAGAAAAAAGATGCCAAGACTATAAAGATGATTTAAGGAGGATATAAGACATTATGAAGGCTCCAAATATTTATCTGATTGGCGTAAGTGAAGAAAATCAAGATGTTGAAAAGCTGTTTGAAGAAATAATGATGGAAAACTTCCCTAATCTCATGAAGGAAATGGACATAAAACCCCAGGAAGCTCAGAGAATTCTAAATATCAGGAATCCAAAGAGGCGCACACTAAGGCACATCAAAATTAAAATGCCATAGGTTAAATACAAAGAAAGAATTTTAAAAGCAGCTAGAGAAAAACAAAAAATTATGTATAAGGGAACATCCATATGACTGGCAGCTGATTTCTCAGGACAGAGGGCTTGGCACAGGATATATGACGGGATGAAGATCCAGGGTCTACAACCAAGAATAATTTATCCAGCAAAGCTGTCATTTAGACTTGAAGGACAGATAAAGAGCTTCCCAGACAAAAATAAAGAAATTTATTACCACCAAGCCAGAATTACAGAAAATGTTGAAGGGGTTTCTTTAAGAAGACAAAATACGTACCAAAAACAGAAATAAAGAATGGTAAGAACTATATTCCTATCAATAAGTACCTTAAATGGAAAAGAGTTAAGTGCTCCAACTAAGGAATGAAGTGGTTGAAAGAATAAGAAAACAAGACCCCTACATATGAAAAGGAAGGGGATGGAAAAAGATATTGCTATGATGAAACTAAAAGGTATTTAAGTCAGACAGAGAAAGATAAACACTGTATGATTTCACTTATATGTATAATTTAAGGACTAAAAAGAACAAAGTAATCAAAAACAGACTCACAACTATAGTGGACAGTTTGGTGATGGACAGAGGAGAGGAGGGTTTGGGGGTGGGAAGAATGGATGAAGGGTTAAAAATTAGTAGCTGATGAATGGTCATGGGGATGTGGAGCACGGCATAGGGAATGCGTTAACATTAATACATTGGCTAGGTGTGAGGTCAGGGGAGGGAGGGAGCAATTGGGGGATCATTTTACTAACTAGATGTCTAACCAATGTACTGTATACTTGAAACTAATTAAAATTTTAAAAATAAAAAATTTAAAATAAATAAATGACTTTCAGGAAAATAAGTTTTCTAAAACTTTGGTTGTGAATAAAGTCATTAATCTCTCTCTAAAAAACAGATAAGACTGGAGAGGTAAATAGAAGTCATATCATGAAGGGAACTTTACACTGTGTCGTAAAGTTTGAGATTCCTCTTCAAAGCCATGGAATTAAAAACCAAAAGAGTTTTAAGCAAGAGAGTGATGATTTTAGATTTCTATCCTAGGAGGAGATAAGTCTGGCGGCTAGTTAGAGAATGGGTTGAAAGATAATGAATGATGTTAGCTGCAAGAACACCAGTTAGAAGGCTGCTGCAGTAATAGGAGGCTGCTGCAGTAGTCCGCTCAAGAGACAGTAGAGGCGTGAACTCTGAAGATGGGGAAAATTATTAGTTAACTGAGTCAAGAAATATTTAGATGACAGAACAGAAAGAACTTGATGATTGATTGCATGAGAGGGATGAGGGACAAGGAAGAATAAAGATAGCACCCAAGTTTCTGGTACAGACAATTGGAATATAGAAGTGCCTTACTGAGATAGGAAATACAGAAGATGAAAAGGCTTTAAGTAGAGAACTGACATCAAAGGGATGCTTTAAGGAGAGAGTTCTGTTGGCCGGAAGCAAGATAGGCAGAAGGGAACCGTCTGGAGTCAGGTAAATGAACTAAGAAGTTCCTGCAGTCGTCTAATAGTGAGAAGAGCGGGACCGAAGTATGTGGACAGTGAGAATAGAAGAGAGGGTGGGGTAACAATAGACAGGGTTTGGCAATTACAATGGAGAGTCCTGAAGGATACTATTAAATAACTGTGTTAGAGGGGCTGATCTGAAGGTCTCTGAAAGCCAAGCAGAATTGAGACTTGATTCAGTAGGGAAAAAGAAAAATTTACCTTTTCCTGTACAAAGTATATTAGTTTAACAATAGTATGCGAGGCTGTATTAGAACTAGAAATGAGGAAAGGAAGAAACCAGAGCTAGAGTAAAGGAAGAGGGAGCATGGAGATTGTGGTTATCACTCAAACATAACTGAAAAAGAGTATACTACTAAGGAAGAATTTAAGGTACTTGTGACTCATTTACTGTGAGGTGTAAAGAAGAGGGAGTAACTAATTGACATACAATGTGGCACATAACACATTTTTAGTAATTATAATCATGCAATGCATAACAAGATTTCAATCAATGATAGACTGCATGTAGATAGTGCTCACATAAGATTGTAATGAAGCTGAAAAATTCCAATCACCTAGTGACATGGCCATCCTAATGTTGTAGCACAATGCATTACTCATGTGTTCGTGGTGATGCTGGTATAAACAAACCTACTGTGCTGCCAGTCATATAAAAATACAGCACATACAATTATGTACAGGACATAAGACTTGATAGTAATAATAAACCATTATGTTACTGGTTTATGTATTTACTATTTGATCTTTCTTGTTACTTTCAAATGTATACATTCTATTTATAAAAAAAAGTTTGCTATAAAACAGTAAGCCATGCTAGGCTGGTAGTAGCCTCGTACATCTCGTGATTGCATCTTTTTTGTTGTTGTACTTGATTTGATCTTATATCGTTTTATACAGTAACATGCCAGACAGAATTTTAGTCTAGAAGCAATAAGCTAACTCAAGTAGTCTAGGTGTGTAGTAGGCTATACCATTTAAGTTTGTGTGAGTGCACTCTGATGTTCACACACAACTATAAAATTACCTAAGGATGTGTTTCTCAGAATGTATCCAGACTGTTTAGTGGAGTATGACTCTGTTTGTTTACATTTTTACCTCTGTCAGACTATGGGCTTCTTGAAATCAGAGATCATGTCCTATTTATTTTTACATCTTTAATATACAGCCCGGATTATTACAGATCAAGTCTAAATATTCTGTAACAACAAATTCAATGAATAAAGAAGTTGAAAGGGCAGAGCATATATGAAAACAAAATAGTTTGAGAAGGTTTTGAATTTGGTTGTGAAACATGGAGCTTAAGATGACATCTAAAATATCCACTTGAATAAAGAAAACGTGGTACATATATACAATGGAATATTACTCAGCCATAAGAAAAGATGAAATACTACCATTCGTGACAATATGGATGGGTCCTGAGATTATCGTGCTAAGTGAAATAAGTCAGACAGAAAAAGTTGAGAACCATATGATTTCGCTCATATGTGAAATACAAAGCCAAAAGCAACAAATGAAGATGATAAACAAGCAGATACTCATTGACATGGACAATAGTTCAGTGATTACTAGAGGAAAGAGGGGGCTGGGGGAATTAGATAAGGGTAGAGAGGGTCAAATACATGATGACAGAAGGTAATTTAACTTTGGGTGGTGAACACACAATGCAATATGCATATGACATATTATTGAATATGTTACTTGAAACCTACAATAAATTTAATAATAAATAAATATCCACTTGTGAAATGTCTTATAGGTATTTACAGAGAAAGTAAGTGCTCAGAAGCTCAGCTGAGAGAAGAAACCTGGAGAGAGGCACACATTAGGGAGTTAATCAGCCCCTCAGCACCCTACTGCCATCTGCATCTGAAATAATACTGAAGCCTCAGTGGCTTCATACTATAGGGCAATGTGGTCAGGATGGAGGGTCTGCTTGGACCAGTCATTCAGAGATCCAGGTTCCTTTCATTGTGAACATCACCACTGTTATCACATGGCCTCCAGAGTCACAGCAGAAGGACTGAGAGCATAGAGGATTGTACTGGACGTTTTATAGATGGGACTGAAAGTGGTTTATATCACTCTACCCATCTGTTTTTGTTCTCACCTTGGCTTCAAACCTCAGATTGATTGCTTCTTTGGGCTATTCATTTGCCTTCTCAATCCATTCTCTGGCCTTCTCTACTTTGTATCCTGGGAGGCTGGTCTCTGGAAATCCAACCACCTGAGCTTTCTTGCCTTCTGCCTTCTAGTTGGGTTCAGAGAATGAGCGGTACCAGCAGGAGAGTGTAAACAGGAAGAGAAAGGAGGTTGAGGTATCTTTCACTTCTTTAACCCTGTCCCTTGGACGAGAAATTCTGGCAGTGGCTACATTCTCCTGCAGCCACACCTTCTCTGCTGGGCACTACTTGATTTATGGCTCCAGCTCTTGCTATCTTGCAAAAACACTGTTCCTTCAATCCGGGATGTCTTAACAGCTTCCTGCAGTTAATAGTCCCTGGCTACTTTTCCTCATGGGGTCCCTTAATTGTGCCCATTTTTCTGTAAATTGTCTCTTCCTTGGTCTCTATTTAGTTAAATCCTTAGAGTATACCATTTGTTTCCCATTGAAACACTGACACACTGACTAATTCACATTCATTCTATTTTAATTACCAATGCACCATTTTGTAGGTCATTCAACTGGTATTTTTCCAACCAAAGGGGTACAAGTTACTACTGTACCCCATTTTAGAATCTCATCTTGAAAGTTTTAAGTCCACATATTCTATACGAAGAGAGAATCCTTCCTTTTCATCAGCTTAATTTTGAAAATGGTTATGTATAACTCTAGTCTTTATCCATAGCTATAGATACCCCTTAAAGTAGTTTGAACCACTCTATTCTTTTTCTCAGTAGCTTTGTTCTTCCTTTTTCTTTTGGACACCTACTGCGTGGTGGGAACAAAACTATCATGCACCCAAGAACATAATAGTATAGCTGTCTTTTCAATAACATTAGCTATCATTTCCTGAAAGCTTACTACATGCCAAGAAATGTGCTAGGCACTCCATTATTTTTTTAACAATTCCCAAAATAAACATTAACATCTCCATTATATAAGTAAGGAAACTTACTTATAAAAAAGAGACTTGGACAATTAGAGAAGGCAAATAACTTGTCCAACATCACACAGCTAGTACTTGGGTCAAGATATAAATCAAATAGTCTCCTTATAAACCTAAGTACTTGACTTCTATGCTATCTTGCTGGGGCCCAAATACCCGTAAACTTGGTGATGTGCTTAGAAATAAGTGGTGGGTAATTGTAAAATAGAAGTAGAAGGAAGGAGAGAGAGATGGGTTTATAAATAGTTTGCACGGAGATTTGCTTGGCATTGTACAAAGATCATAATTAATAGAGCTACACAGTTGGTGGCAAGAATTACTTTGGTTGACCAACATAGGTGGTTATCACAGGAGATGGAAAAGATAAAAATAATTGGTTTCACACATACATTTGACCCTGCCACATAGCAGCTGCTGAGTTTTTAGATGGAAACTCCTCAGTGGTAGGAACTGCATCATCCTAATATTCATATCTCTGGTAACCATTATGAAGCTTCCACATAGCAAGCAGTAAGAATTATTAACTGAGTGATAGTGAAACTCCATACTGTTTTCTGTATAAAACATTATGGAGATGTGTACTGTAAAATGTTTATTAATTATACAGCTCTGTAGACTCTATGATAAAATATGAAGATAACATATAATAGCAACATAACATATTATAATGTAATATAATAAAAATAATATTTATTGAATGTTTACTGTGTGCCATGCAATATGCTAAGCCATTGACATTGATTAGATCATTTTGTTTTCACAATAATCCTATGAAATAGATACTATTATTATCATCCCCATTTACATACAAGAAACTGAGGCACAGAGCTGTTAAGTCACACAACTAGTCATTGGTAAAGTCAATATTTATACCTAAGCATCTTGGCTCTGGTGCCCTTCCAAAATACACAAAGAAACTATATACTTATTGCAGCTTAAATGTATACCCTATCAATCTCACAAGAAATTGTTAAATAGCACTTGGCTAAAGCTAACAATTTTGAATCTCTTCAGCACAAACTAGGATTATTCAGTGTGTTACACATCGTTGAAAATAGGCCTCATTGAAAAAAGGCAGAGTTATAACTTTTTCTTTATACTTTTTTAACTTTCTTGGAAATGCATTGCATATTGCCTTGTACATAACACAAAATTAGCATTTGATATTTATCGAATTCAACCAAACTAGTAACTTTTCAGTAGCTTTTTAAGAAAAGTACGACAAGGTACTAAAAACAAACAATGGTAGTAAAATAAACAAATAGTAAATATAAACATAAGTAATCATTATTACATCCTAGATATAAATTTTTAATAGCTTTGGGAAAATGGCTCCATGAATATTTTCAAGAACACTATTTAAAATGGTCACTAATAGTCTTAAAGTGCAGTTGAAAGCATATTTGGTTGGAATGCTTTGTTTAAAAGCTTCAGAATGATTTCCAAATATGCCATAGTATTTTAATGAGAGGAAAAGAGTTATCTATATTCATTAACATTCTTTTCACATTTAGGGGAATCTTAGGTCTGGACATGAAACAAAAGCTCTGAGAGGACACTTTATGATAGCCATTGTATGAAGGTGATTGAAAGACCTTGTTTTTTCAGGGTCTATCTCCTAAGGCTAGAAACAATCCAGATTGGCAAGGACTAGATTATCTTTTGTATCTGGACAGAGGAAATCAGATTTTAACATTTCATGGTCTCACAGGACTCTTACGTTAGATTTCAAAAAGCCATTCATTCTAGGGTTAGTAGTTCCCTAGCCTCCCAGATCAAATATCCTATCACAGGATGGCATGACAACCCCAGAGATAATTTGAAATGGCCGCACCATCAGGCATATACTTCAGCACTTCCTCACTTCTCTTCATGAATGTCTCTCTCTCTTCCAGATGAGCCCTTTCCCCAAGCATCTAATAACGTGTCCATTCAACTAATATTTATCAAGTATCTACCATGTGTTGGGGCTGCTTTGATGTTGGAGGCACACCAAAGAACAGAAGACTTCATGGAAGAAAGAGAGAGAGAGAGAGAGAGAGAGAGAGAGAGAGAGAGAGTTTAGACAGATCAAACAATTAAAATTACATAAGTTAGATAATTGTTAGATACTGATTCATACTGTGAAGATAATTACACAAGATGATGTGGTAAGGTGGGGGGACAAATCTCTTCTGTTTGCTGGGAGCTGGCCTGGCACTCACAGCTAGAGTGTAATCAAACATAACAATTTCATGGAACACCAACATGAGATAAGGTCACCCTGTGACCATGATGGAGGAAAAAAATGACTATTCTGTAATTATGTCTGAGCATAGACAAAACCAAGTACACTGTGCAAAACATGAAAATGGTCAAATATCCTCCTCTCCTAAGTAACATGAATGAATTCTGCTGCTTTATGTACTGCAGCTTTAGCCCAATTCTGTTCCTTCTGCCCCCAAGATAAAATTCATTAAGATATGCAATCACAGAATTACTTTCATTTCCAGACAGCTCCCAATCCAGAGTAAACCCCACTTCCTTGTCCACAAGCCCAAACCCTTAACAAACCCCTCGTAAGCCTTTCTTTCCAAGATGTCCCATGTTTTGCCAAGGTGTGCAATGTGCAGTCTAACTTGCTGCCAGGAACATCAGTGTGCCCACTGTTGTTGGATTACAGTGTGTTGGTGGTGGTCTTTGATTAATATGCACTGAAAAGAAGGAGAGGAAAAAAAATGCTTTAGTTAGGGTGGTCAGGGAAGTCTCTGATGAAGAGGTGTCATTGTGCTGAGAACTGAAAAGTAATGACAGCCATTTTAAGATCAGGAGAGGAATAAGCAGAAAAAGCAAATAACTTATTTTTTATCGAACAATTTTTGATTTTACATGTATCATCTCCCTCAACCACTGCTTTTGGGGTAAAGGTGGAGCTAATCCCATTCTAATATTCTATATTTAATCAAGGAAAGCTTTTAGAACAAAAATAATTTGAGGCATCATGTAAAGAGGTAAGGAAGTAGAGTGTGGAAGATACTTGCTCTAAGATAGTGTAAGTGTGCATAATGCTGAGGAAGGCTAACTCTCTCCCATTCCCATCCAGGATCCTGTTTTCTGTTGGCTAGAAGTAAGTTCTTCCCAAGGTTTTAAGAATAGAACTGGTAACGATGTCTTCTAGAAGTATATTAATTAGGAAGAGTCTTCTCTAAAATAAAAGAGTCAGAGTTAGTATTTTTGGCAAGTGGGGACCTAGGTCCTTCTTGATATTGGACCAGTAATAGTTGTAATAGTAACCCTGAACCGCTGCCACCAGGGGAACATGAGGTATAACGATACTAAATAGAGTAGTACTCATCAAAGAGTATTCTAGAAATTCTACTGCTCCAAGATTTTAGGGAGTGGGAGGAAGGAGGAAGATTTCTTAGTCAAATACTTTTTGAAAAGCTTCTCTTGGAGATTTCTATTGCACATTTGAATATTAAAGGCTCTGAAAATTTCAACATAAAATGACCAGATTAAGTGTGTTTAGCACAGTAATGGTAAACTGGATCGACCACAGAACACCTTCTCCCCTTGACCACTTTATACTCTGAGAGATACACATTTGGACATTGCTGCTGGGAAATCAAACACTGCCACAGAGGTCATTGAAATGGTTGTACACCTTGCTAGCAGATGGGAGTTCTTATTTCTGAAATGGGAGTTCTGACTGGATTGGTGCCGTAACACATTCTAATTACACAAATCCACTGTAGGTGAGCTCTGGCATTATACGTTAGATATCAGCCTTCCATTCCCTTCAAATCTCCTGAAGTCAGGAAATGCCTGGCACCATTATTTTTTTCTGGCTATTGTTTTTAAATTGCTAGCTAATCTTTCCAGGCTGGATGTTATTTATGGTGACATTAAAATATTCAAAGATTTCCTCCCTTCCTGGACAGCTTGTTAATCTTTATTCTGTTTCCTTGACTATTTTTTGACAGTTTAGCCATAAAACTTATAGTTTATTTTCCAGAATTTTAATCTTCCTTTGTACCTCTATCACTTTTCTTGCCCATAATTGGTCAAACTGTTGGCTAGAGCACAAATAAATTGCACAAAGAGAACTTAGAGTCTCAGCATTCATTGACCTGTAGTCTGCCACATTAGGTTTCATTAACTGGGAGCATAAGATAAACACAGAGAACAAGGGAAAGAAAGGCTCATTATTAATAGTGCGCATAGATGATTTGTGTTTTGTTTCTTAAATATTTTAAGGACATTTCCCTAAGGAAGATATTTCAGAAACAAATAATATTACTACAAGTCTACACTGTGTGAGCAGAATTCACCTGTATTATAAAGCTGGTCTGGGTCCTAGAGAGGCACATGCCAAGATGAGGTCACACGTGCAAGAAATTTATTGGGACAACCACCTGTGACAGAAAATGGAGAGGGAACCTGCAGGATCCTCAGAGAGTTATTGGTCTAATGCTGTGACCCTGAATGAATGAAGAGGGGGAAGAACGAGCTGAGAAAAAATGTTGTAAGGAAAGTTCAGCAAGGCCTTCAGGGACCCCTGGAGCCCAAGTCCCACATTGAGGAGTGTCTTGTCTTCTAGGAATGGCCTGTTTGAGTAACACAGCCATGCTCCTGTGACAGCAGCCCATGGGCAGCATAATGTTGGTGCAAATGGGATAACAGATCTCAGAGCGCAGTTGCAGGAGGCCTTAGTCATTACTGTCCTGTCTCTATTCTCTAAGATCTGAGAGGTGCTCATGGTCATCTACAAGATTCTCAAAATTTAATGTGCATACAAATCACACAGGAATCTTATTAAAATGCAGATTTAGTAGGTCGGGGTTGGGGCCTAAGTTTCTGTACTTCTAGCAAGCTCTCAATAATATGATGCTGTTGGCTCAGATCCCACTTTGAGTAGTAGCCAAGTCCTAGAGAATATTTGGAATATTTAAACCATCAAAGTAGGTTTATGGAGAACCCACTGTTGTAGTCAGAAGATGTATACACTTCCATGTTAGGTCTTTTTCCATTCAAATAACTCATTCCCCTTGCCTCTAATATTATAGTTGTGGACTCCCTCTTGTCACATTGCTTGTGCATTCCTTAATGATCTTTCTATGTATACATATGCATTCATTTTAGGTAACAAGAGAGTGCTTTGGATCTTTATGATCTAATCTTATCTTCATTCTCCCCTCCAATTTGTTTTAGACCAGCTGTCCCCAACCGTTTTGGTACCAGGGATTGGTGCTCCTATGAGAATCTAATATGTAATGATCTGAAGTGGAGCTGAGGCAGTGATGCTAGCAGTGGGGAGAGGCTGCAAATACAGATGAAGCTTCACTCCCTTGCCTGCTGCTCACCTCTTGCTGTGCAACTCTGTCCCTAATAGGCCATGGACCGGAACTGGTCCATAGCCCGGGGGTTGGGGACAACTGGTTTAGACAGTTTATGCTTCCTAATCTTAAAAAAAAAGTTTCAAGACCCTCTTTCCAACTATCTATAATAAAGTTCATCCTTCTTAGAAATTCTGGTGCAGCCAGCCATCATATTTCTCTCCTACATGAGTTCTGTACGATCTGGCCACATGCATCTCCTTTAGGTCATTAGAAGATTTCTGCAGTTATCATCCTAATACCATGTGGCTGTCCAATTATTATTGAACATATCTATTCTTATCCTTCACTCTAGTCACTGGCCTCTTGTATATTTTAACTCAATTCTCTATATACTGCCTATTGTATGAATAATAGTCTTCATACTTTTTTTTCTAAAGCTGTGGAATTCTTTAATCAGAAAGAAAGCTTAAACAAAATGAAGTAGGCTGGTCTGGCTGAAACCATGGGAAATAAAATTAGAAAGGTGGCAGGAACATAAAACACTTGTGTATTACAGTGTTTAAGCATTCAGGAGCAAGCAAAGGATTTTAAGAAGAAAAGACACAATCAGACTTGCACATTTTGAATATTTAATCTGGCAGAGGTGAGGAGTATGGAGCGTGGAATTTTGTCACCTGCTGGAGCCCACCAGCAAAGATCGAACAGTCCTGAGAGGGGGAGTGAGGATTAAGGAAAAAAGACAGAAGAAGAGAAAGAGTAGGGAGGACTGACAGTCAATACTGCAGTCCCGAGTTTATTCAGCACACCATATTTATACCTCATGACTAGGCGGGGATCCCACCGAGGGAATCTGAAAATCCCTAATCCAAAGATCCCAAGTATACACAAACAATTGCTGACATTTACATAAGAAACCTGTTGCTAATCCTGTCTTCCTCCTTAAAACAATTAACTCACTCCCTGAAGCCACAAAGGTGCTTGTCAGATGATAAGATTAACAAAGTATTTGCCAGCTATGCAGACATTCTGTTGAGTAAATAATCCCTTATCTGCCCCAAGGGCAGCCATCAGGCAAACGGCTCCTAACAGACACCCCAAACTGTGTCTCTTAATAATTATTTTAGCTGATTTTTTTAAAAAACAAAAATTATAGGAAGAGGCTTTACTTTCCCTTTAACTACCTAAAAGAATTTAGATAAAGGGCTTGGTCCTGAAAGAGCACTATCACCAGAGATACCTACAAAGAATATTGGCTAGATGTGGGCAGGGTTTGGAGAGCAAAGTCTTCTCTGTGTCCCATTATCTCTGTATGGTATAGCAAACATTTGTTTAGCAAACACTTGATTTTCTATCACCATGTGAATTGCCTTCCCTTCCTTTGACGTCCCAAACCCCTACACTTTTCTTCTTAGGATGATGTATAAACCTCAATTGCTTGACTGCCTGTGGGCCTCATGACCTTTTGGAGCCCCAATATATATAAAATTAAATTTGGTTTTCTCCTGTTAATCTGTCTCTTGTCAATTTAATTTTTAGACTAGCCAGAAGAATCTAAAAGGGTAAAAGAGAAAATTTTCCTTCACAATGGAAGAATAAGCTGAAGAGGTCACAGATGGAATCAGAAAGACTATGAAGGAAGGTATGAGAAATATAGGCATATTAAATGAGGACAAAAAGGGGCTCTATAATACATCCAACTGAAAGTAACCTCACAGAGTGATCAGATTATAAATTCCTAACTGAATTGTTTATGGTGGGTAGTGATGTCCCAAGCCTATAATTTCTTTGGTAAAGGGTTTTTAAGCAAGCTCTGTTTATTGTTCTTATGCATCAAAGTTAACACACCTTTGAAATGCCACAAGTAATTCTCTTTTCTAGAGCCCTCAAATGTTAACCACCCTTAAGAGAACACAATCTTGTTAACTACCCTGTGCCTTCCTTTCTCCCATCTTCATATAATCTTCCTTATGTTTTTTCCTTAATTACAAATGTATAAAAGAAACTGCAAAACTGTCAGTCCCCAGAACAGTTGAAGTTTTGATTCTCAGCAATGTCATTAGTTTGGCTCAAATAAATTCTTATAAAAATTCTCTGCATGTTTGGACATTTCTTATGTTGACACAAGGAATCAGAATCAACAGAACTTGCTGTATGTGTATGGAGGGAGTGAAAAAGAGGAGTGTAGTATGTGTCCCAAGTTTCAAGCCTGGGCAATTATTGATGCAGGAATGCAGGGGTTGCCAATTTCTGAAATGATAAAGATGGGGGAACGAACAGGTTTAGGGAGAATATGTTGAGTTCGGTTTTGAACATAGTGAGTTTCAGGGAGACATCTAGGAACTCTTTGGGTAAATGAATGTGGAAATCAGCAGAGTTTGGCTTAGAGACGCCTCTTGTAAACAAGTCTATGTTTCTATTTGCAGACCATTGTCAGCCTCTGCTTAGGCAACTATTCAAATTCATAAAAAGTCTTTTTCAACTGAATTCCCTAAGTCTTACTTTCTTCCAATATGGTCTGCAAAATGTAGGTTGCTTACTACACCTGTTACTTTAGTAATTACTTCTTTCCTTCTTTCTACAGGACTCTTGCATATTCGAGTTGTGGCCACCAGCCCCTGAAAGACACACAGACCACCAGAACTCTCAATGAGTTATAGGAATCACACTCTTTATTCAGCAAGCTGGGTCTGCCAGGGGTAGTCAGAGCCCAAATTAAGCAGCCCCGAAAAGTAGGGGTAGAGGGTTTTTAAGCCCAAAATCCCATTCTTCATTCTGTCTGAACACAAAGGTCTATTTTTCTTCTATTCACTACCTGTCAACCCACTAGTCAGGTATGCAAGCGGAGGTACAGAAGCAGAATGCTTATTATTAGAATGTTTGATCTTATAATTGATAACCTATGTTCCTATGGAGCAGAACGCTCATTATTAGAATGTTTGATCCTATAATTAATAACCTATGTTCCTATGACAGCGGCCAAACAGTAATTTACAGTAAGTAGTTAATGTTTAGACAGCAATTTTAAACAGCAATTCTTTAGCCAACACAAGAGAAACATGGAAGGTTTATTCAGTTCTCTTTGGCAGTTATTTTGACTCAGGACAGTGCAAATTCCCCCAAGTGGGGGGAACTCAAGCCTTGAACTGAGAGAGAAAAGGGTTCTTGGCTGAGCACAAGAAAGAATTCAAACACCTGACAAAGTTAGTCAAAAGGAAAGTTTATTAGAGAAAGGGTAATGCTCCATAGACAGAACATGGTCTCCTCTCAGAGGCAGAGAGTAAGAGAGCCTAAGAGAGACTCAGAAGGACGGAGACAATAGAAAGAGAGGGGAACAGTGAAGGAGACAGAGTAAAGACATCGAGAGGAACCCTGAGTGTTGGGAGAATTCAGTTTACATATCATTCTTTAATTTCTGTGAAATACAGTTTGAAGATTTTGTTTACCCATTTTCCTTTGATGATATGAGCAGTGAGAAAAGATAATAGTATGTAGTGTGAAGAGGTGAGAATATGTAGTGTGAAAAGGCTGCTGGCAATTCTCAGCCTTTGATCCATAGGTTCCCCATTATTTTAGCCATAGAGAATGAATAATTTTGTGTAGCGGCCACTTGGCCACTTACTGACTAGGCTTTCTTGTTTTCTCTTCAGGGTGTAGGGAAATAGTTTGTTAGCAATCTTAACAGAAATCTTCCTTTGTTCTGCAGGTTTCCTTCTGGTCTGGCTGTAGGGCTGAGCAGCATATTGCAGTCTCTAAATATAGCTTGATTTGACATTTTGTTTCCCTTGCCTCTTCCCTACATTAATTTCTGTTTAGAATCTGTGCTTAAAAGAAGATTAAAAGGCTCTTGCTAGAAGAAATATGAATTAATAAAAAATCATTGGTGGTGTTGTAGCTGGAAGCCACCCAATAGGCACACGGACCACCAGAAATGAGTGAGTTATGGGAAACACACTCTTTGTTCAGCCAGCTGGGTCTGCCAGGGGTATGCAGACCCTAAATTAAGCAGCCCCGAAATGAGAGGTACTGGGTTTTTAAGCCCTAAACCCCATTCTTCATTCTGTCTGAACACAAAAGTCTATTTTTCTTCTATTTACTGTCAACTCACAGGTTGGCTGTGCAAGTGGGTTTACAGAAGCAGAAAGCTCATTGTTAGAATGTTATGTTCCCATGGGTGATAGCCTATGTTCCCATGGGGGATAGCCTATGTTCCCATGGGGGATAGCCTATGTTCCCATGGGGGATAGCCTATGTTCCCATGGGCTATAGCCAAGCAGTAATTTTCCAGCTGGCATATTCCCCATTGGCCTTAGCAGAAAATCAAATCCTTGATTCTTCATGTGGGATTTGCTTATAGCCTCTATTTTGTAATGCTAAAAGTCTAAAAGAATTAATTCTCTTCCTTATATATGCAAACAAGAAATTGAGGGAACATGGGCCAAAAGTTAAGAAGAGGAGGAAGAGGATTAAAGGTCCAGCTACAGCAGACAGAAGGTTTGTTAGCCATGGTGACCAATTGAACATCCTATGGAAGCAGTTATTTGATTCTAGTCATTGTTTTTCCCTGGCATCTAAATTTCTCTGTACTAGTCATAAGCTCTCTCTAATTATTCCAGAGTTATTGGCATAGAAGCAAGAGGTTTCACCTAGAGCCATATAAAATCTATTTTGTTCTAAGAATAATAAATCTAAACCTCTTCTATTTTGGAGGACTACTTCTGCTAGTAAAGCGACTTGAAGTTCTAGCCTGCTGAGCTCAGTTAAATTTAGGGGAGTTCTTGCTCTCTGACTAGTAAGGGGGTTTTGGGTTTAGGCACAACCAGCAATCTTGTCCTATGTCTGGGGTGGTCTTATTTAAGACCTTGTATATTGTTGTTAGCCAAGTTATTAATGCTCCTTCTGATTCTGGTTGTGGCTGGTCAAATGCCTGGGCTAAAAAGGAAAAAAGGAGGAAACAGAGGGTTAGACTTATGTATGCTTGAGTCTTAGTCTTAAGGGCCCATCTTCCTGAGCTGTCCACGCTCATGCTGTCTTCATGTGGGAGTGATGAATCAATGATGGAATACTGTCTACTTTAACTGCAGTAGGTGTTGTCAGGTAGACAGTGAAGTGTCCTTTTCATTTGGGTTCTAGTCTCTTGCAAGTGAACTTCTGGATCCACACAGAGTCCCCAGGCTGAAACTGATGGGGAAGTCAATCCCCTGGGGCTGAGTGGGCAGCACAAACCCGGGACTAAATCTCCTTCTGTACACTTTGAAGGATTAAAGATTTAAGTAAGACAAGGTTACGTCGTTCTGCCTTTTTCTCATCTTCTATTCTAGGTACTAAAGGTGGGCATTTTGCAAAGAAAATTTCAAATGGGGTGAATCCACTAATATACGGAGTACCCCTTGCTGGGAGAAGAGCAAAGGAGAGATCTACCCAGGTCCCACCAGTTTCTAATTATAACTTGACTAATGTCTCTTTTAGGGTCCAGTTCATTTGCTCTACTTGGCCCAAACTTTGGGGCCAGTAGGTGCAGTGGAGTTTCCATTGCAAATTTAGGTAGCTAGCCAATTGTTTTGCTACCTTTCCTATGAAGGCTGGCCCATTATCTGACCCTAAAGTTCCAGGGAGACCAAATCAAGGGAGGATTTTTTGTAGTAGTTTCTTAGTAATTACTATGGCAGACTCTTTCCTGGTGGGGAAGGCCTCTACCCATCCTGAAAAGGTGTCTATAAAAACAACTAAATATTTGTAGCCCCCCACAGTTGGGGGTACCTCAGTGAAATTGACTTCCCAGTGGTCCCCTGGATAAGTTCCTTTTTGCCTAGGTTCTTCCCCTTCTTGGATTAACTTGGGCACAAGCTGGACATCATGAGGCAATCTCCTCTGCAGTTCTTCTCCTTTCTAACAACTGAAAGTAGGGGTCTAAAGCTTGGAGCATCTTAGTTTGCCCTAAGTATGTGGTCTGGTGTAGCTGGTGGAGGGCAGTCCTTCTAAGGGCCCGTGAGAGCCCAATTTTTCCATCTGGTGTTGCCCACCACCCCTGTTGGTTCCGAGTGGCTCCCTTATTTTGAAAATATATGTTCTCTTCCACCATATAGGTTGGAGATGAGGCTGTTCTGAGTAAGGGACAATAGTCGGTATATGCGTGTGTGGAGGGGGCACTGGTATTATGGCCACTGTTCTTGTCTCTGCATTGGCTCGTTGGTTTCCCTTAGCCTCAGGACTATTCCCTTTTTTGATGCCCTTTACAAAGAACAATAGCAAGAGTGTTAGGCATCTATATGGCTTCAAGTAAGGCTAAGATCTCCCCCTTGTTTTTGATGTCCTTCCCAGCTGAAGTCAGAAGCCCTCTTTCCTTGTAGATGGCTCTGTGTATATGTGCAGTGGCAAAGGCATATTGGCTGTCAGTGTGTATTGTGACTGCCTTATCCTTTCCCCATCTTAGTGCCTCAGTGAGGGTGATAAATTCTGCTTTTTGAGCAGAAGTCCTATGGGGTAGAGCTTGTGACCAGATGGTGCCAGTTAGAGTTATTACCGCTGCCTCAGCATACCTCCTTCCTGCCTGCATGAAGCTGCTCCCATCTATGAACAGAACTTCATCGGCCTCAGGCAGAGGGGAGTCTTTGAGGTCTGGCCGTGAGGAACACACAGCATTAGTGAAATCTGTGCAGTCGTGAATGGGGGTCTCGGAGTCTGGGTCTGGCAAGATTGGCTGGGTTGATGACAGTAGCTTTGGATTTTAGCCATACGTTTGGGGTCATCCAGTGCCTCCCTATTGTTGAACACCTTCTAGGCTATCTCAGCAAGTTGGGACAGGTTCATCCCTGAAAAACCTTCTAATATTTATAATTCACACTGGATATCAGGGGCTGCCTGAGTAGCAAAGGCTATATTAATTGCCTGCTGGTTCTCAGGGGCCTCAGGATCAATGGGGTTTGTACCCGGTATGCCTCTTTCAAGAAACGCTCCAGGAGATTCCTGAGGTCCCTCCCTGTCTAACTTCAGTTACCTTAGAAAGGTTAGTTGGCTGATGAGCAGCCATCCTAATTCCCCCAATTAGAATCTGGTGGCACCGATTTAATGCTATTTTTCCTGCCTGAAAATTGTGTCCCCAGTCTGGGCGGGTGGAGGGAAATTCCTCCTCAATCTGTTGCCCTGTTTCCTCAACTCTCCTTCCTTCCTGTAGCTACCTTTTGTGTTTCAGTCCAAATGTGTCCGCGTTCTTCCGAGGTCAAGGGAGTAATTAAGAGCTGTTGGCAACCGTCCTAGGTAGGGCAGTGAGTCTGAAAGACACACTCTAAGAGTCCCATTAATGCCTGGGGTTTCTCAGAGAAAGGTGGATTCTGTGCCTTCCAGTTGTACAGGTTACTAGTCAAGAAAGCAAGTAAACTATAAAGGGCCTGTCTGTGTGATGCCCCGGGGTGGTGCTTCTCGCAAGGGGAGGATGGGTGGGGTGGTGGTATCGGCTGGTGCCCTGGCCCCAGCGGGAGCAGGAGGCCCATAGGGGTTACCTGCCCATGTCCGAGGAGGTGAGGTGGTGCTATCTGGCCTCTGTTGTCCTGAATTATAGGGTGGGGAAGGTCACTGTCCTCTGGTGGAGATTGGAGAACTGAGGGACTGGGCTGTCTTGGAGATTCAGTTGCTGCATGTTTTGGGGTGTCCACAACTAAGACTCGCACCCCCGGAGAAAGGGTACACCAGTGGAGCCAACGAGGGGAGTTCTGAACAAGGTTTAACCATTGATCAATGTAGGGAAACTGATCGGGATGTCCTGGGTCTTCCGTGACAATCTTCCAAACATTCTTCACTAAACCCCTGTCAAAGAAGCCCTCTAGAGGCTAGTTGTACACCAAAAGACAGCCACTCAACTTCACACAATGTTCTTAGTCTGCCTGGAGAAAACTTTATGCCATAGTCAGCTCCCTCTACAAACCCTTCTTTGAAATGTCACGAGAGACGCCCCAAGGGTGTCTTCTGTGAACTTAGGCTTCCCCTGTTGCTTGTGCAGAAAACACAAAACTGACACTCACTTGAGAACAATTATGGGGTATAGGTGGACCCGAAGAAGTCTGCCACCTACAACCTAGACAAGACCAAAGACAATAGACAGAACCTGATAACAGGGCATAGGAGGCGGAGGCTCATGGCCTGGCCCCAGACTGGGAGATATGACTGTGTCCAGTCTCTCCACGGACCCCCAATGACTAGTCAACAGAAACAGAAAAATATCTTTTATCCAGATGTCGAGGCCTCAGAGATTCTGTCGGGACCAGGAACGAAGAGGGTGTCCTAAAGGTTGCGTTCTTGAGGATTGCATTGACCTCGTTACGGCATTCAAGGTCCCTGGAACATCTCAGGTTGGCCACCCCTTTGAATCCCTAACAGGGAGAGCAACCACTTCAGAGGCCATTCCTGTCTTAGATCTCTGGGCCACTCCCTGAGATCTCGCTGGGGCCTCCAAATATTGTAGCTGCCAGGCCCCAATAGACACATTGACCACCAGAAATGAGTGAGTTATAGGAAACACACTCTTTATTCAGCCAGCTGAGTCTGCCAGGGATACGCAGACCCTAAATTAAGCAGCCCCAAAATTTAGAGGTAAAGGGTTTTTAAGCCCTAAACCCCATTCTTCATTTTGTCTGAACACAAAAGTCCATTTTTCTTTTATTTACTACCTGTCAACCCACTGGTCAGCTGTGCAAGCAGGTTTACAGAAGCAGAAAGCTCACTGTTAGAATGTTATGTTCCCATGGATGATAGCCTATGTTCCCATGGAGGATAGCCAAGCAGTAATTTTCCAGTAAGCACAGTGTCAACTGCAGAAAGTAAGATAGACTTGGTTGCTGTTGTTTAAAATAATAATGGAATGAAAATGGTGTCACTTTTTCACCAAACAAAGACTTAATATATAACTTAAATGATGTTTCAGCCTCTCCCACAGTGGAATTTTAAACCAATCAGTCTGGAATTTTTCTGATGGACACTAGTGAGGTAATTTGCCTGATAAGATCTCTTTCCTTTCCCCAAGGGACGTGTCCTTGATTGAAATAATCCACTCCTAACTTCTTAGTCCCACCCTCTTTCTGCATATAAAAACCTTCCATTTTGTACAACCCTTTGGAGAACGCTTTTAGTTATTAGATGGGATGCTGATCAATTAATGAATCAATTTACTTGGTTGAATTTTGTACTCTAATAATGTGATGATGTGCCCCTAGAAAGATGCAAGAAGGGGTTAAAACTAGAAGCTTCTATGCCAGCTGCCACAGCAGCCATATTTCCTGATTGAATACCTGGCAATTACATCGGTAGGCTATTGTTTAACTCTGTTCCCACAAGAAAGAGGAGGAGGAATTTATGGGAAACATGGTATGGGAATCTGACCTTTTAACGTTCCGCTTTCTGCTTCTGTACCCCCCGCTTATGCATCATATCAGACCACCATTTGGTGATGGGTAATGAATAGATGATGTATAGATCATTGTGATTGGGATATAGTGATTAATAGATTTTGGGGTATAAAACTGTGGACCTGAAATGGGTCGAGGCTGCTCCTTTGGAAGGACAGCCATCGGCTAATAGACTGCCTCTAATATCAGAGCTCTCAGGTCGAGTCTGGTTATTCCGGTCACAACATTTGGAGGCCCCAGCGAGATCTTCTCGTGGTTGGGACTGTCGATCTGTGCACCTGGACGGCAAGCCACTGGCAGTTGGGGAGGCCTCTAGGGCTCTGGCCCTAGCCTGCCGCTGTGTTTTCTCGCCTCGTGGAGCCTGATCCTGGGAGAGTGCTGAGGCAGTCCTGGTGCGAGCTCGAGTGACCCTGCAGACATCGGACACGACAAAAAGTCGGCGGTCAGTTGAGACTGTGACGACAGAATTCTCAGTCCTGGTTCTGGTCTGTTAGTCTGTGTCTGTCCGCTTTGTGTGCTTTATTGTGGAACGATGGGTCAATCGCAAGGGAGGCTTATGCCGCTTCAGTGTGTGCTCAATCATTTTCAAGATTTTCGCCGCAGGGCGAAGGCTTACGGTGCTTCTGTAACCTCTTTCGATTTGCAGTGTTTCTGTTAGCTTGATTGGCCGACCTTCGGGGCTGGATGGCCCTCCGAAGGAACATTTGACTTGCAGACTGCATTTAGGTTTCGAAGTGTTGTTTATGGGAACCCTGGGCATCCAGACCAGGTGCCTTATATTGATGTGTGGATTGATATTGTTTCTGATGCCCCTCAGTACTTGCAGAATTGCAGTCAAGCTCCTGTCACTGTATTGGCAGCTATTCCGCAGGGTCTTAAAAAGCCACCACCGGTGTTGCAGAGACCTCCCTCCGAGGACGACTGGAGGCCACCACCCTATGACAATGGGGGAGGTGGGAACCCTCCTCGGGAGGAGCCAGACCCTCCTGTAACTCGGTCTAGGGGCCGTAGGCCACCTTCCCCCGATTCTACCTAATCAGGGGAGCTGGTCCCTGTACAGACTCCTTTGAAAGCAATACCTGGGGAAGTGGAGGCGAGCTGGCCATCATCTACTCGCCATTCAGTACCAGTGATTTATATAATTGGAAATTGCAAACGCCATCCTTTTCAGAGAAGCCGCAGGGCTTAACCTCCCTCTTGGAATCTATTTTCTTTACCCATCAGCCCACTTGGGATGATTGTCAGCAACTTTTACAGGTTCTGTTTACAACAGAGGAGAAGGAAAGAATTTTACGGGAAGCTGCTAAGGGGTGACGGATCCGAATGGGCAGCCCACCACTGACCCAGTTCGGTTGCAGACCGTGTTCCCCACCCAGTGACCTGAGTGGGACCCTAACACTGATCGAGGTAAGGAGGCTCTCCTAAGTTATCGCCAGTTTCTGCTTCAGGGACTCCGGGCTGCTGCACGTAGACCAATAAATCTGTCCAAGGTAAGTGAAGTAATTCAAACTAAGGACGAGTCGCCTGCAGCATTTTTGGAAAGGCTGCTAGAGTCTTACCGCTTGTATACACCTATTGACCCGGAGGACCCTAATAATAGAAGAGCCATTAATTTGGCCTGTGTTAGCCAGTCGGCCCCTGACATCAGAAAGAAATTGCAGAGATTAGAAGGACTTGAGGGAGAGAATTTATCCAAATTTTTAGAGATAGCTCAGAAGGTTTTAAAAATAGGGATGATGTGCAGAAAGTAATGTTTGTAGGAAAAGGCTATCCTTCAGACAAAGGCCATGGCAGAGGAAGAAGACCCGGATCTGCAGGACCACCTGGACCAGGGAACAAGAAGTGTTCGCTGAAATTGCTAAGCCCCTGTATAGCAGGAAAAGGAGAGACTATAGAATGGGCAGTAGAGCAGCAGCGAGCCTTTGAAACACTAGAGAAAGCCTTAATGTCGGCCCTGGCACTGGCTTTGCCAAACTTGGAAAAGCCTTTCCAACTGTTTGTGACTGAAGTAAGGGGAATTGCGAAAGGGGTATTGACTCAGACTTTGGGCCCAGGGAAAAGACCAGTTGCTTACCTGTCCAAGAGGCTTGATTTCGTGGCTGCCGGATGGCCCGGCTGCCTGCGAGCTGTCGCAGCCACAGCAATACTGGTGAAAGAAGCCCAAAAGCTGACGCTTGGACAACCTGTGACAGTGATTGGACTCCACTTCGTGGAGCAACTCCTGAAACGACCACCCGAGTGATGGATATCGAACGCTCGAATCACCCAGTACCAGGTACTCTTGTTGAACCCTCCACAGGTTCAATTTGCCAGGCCAACAGTGCCGAACCCAGCGACTCTGCTTCCGGATGATGACCCTCAGGAGCCACTACACGATTGCAGTGACCTACTGGAAAGTTTGACTGCAGTAAGACCTGACCTACGAGATGAGCCTTGGCCCAGTCCTGATGCCACCCTATACACAGATGGAAGTAGTTTTGTCACTGAAGGCATCAGGTATGCGGGAACAGCCGTAGTTAATGACGAGGCTGTCATTTGGGTTCAGGCCCTCGGACATGGGACATTTGCTCAGAAGGCTGAACTCATTGCCCTGACTGAGGCTCTGAGGTGGGCACAAGGGAAGACTATTAACATTTATACTGATAGCCGGTATGCCTTTGCCACAGCACATGTCCATGGGGCTTTATACAAGGAGAGAGGCCTGTTGACATCAGGAGGGAAAGAAATTAAGAACAAGGAGGAAATTTTAGCTCTCTTAGAAGCTATCTGGCTACCTAAGAAAGTGGCTATTATCCACTGCCCTGGCTATCAGAAGGGCGACAGTGCGGTAGAAAAAGGAAACCACCTGGCAGATAAAACAGCCAAGGAAGTAGCCAGAAAACCAGTGGGGAAGGACGTTGTGATCAGTCCTTTGCTCGTGCCTCCTCTAGTCCAGGCTCCAGAATATAGTCCTCAGGACTTGGAGTTAGGAAAGCAGCTCCATGGAAAGTTCAAGCATGGATGGCTCTGGATTCCAGACGGAAGGCCAGTCATCCCTGCTGCTCTTGGCAGCTCCCTAATTCATCAGATGCACAATGCAATCCACCTAGGGGGAACTAAGTTAATTGAGCTGCTGAAGAGGGACTATTACATCCCCGGCTTGAACTCTAAGGTCCGAGATATAAGTGCACGATGTCATATATGTGCACAAGTCAATGCCTGCTCAACACCAACAGGGGCATTGGGACCCGACTCAGAGGACAAGCACCTGGAGAACATTGGGAAGTAGACTTCACAGAAGTTGCACCTGGCACTTTCGGCTTTAAGTATTTGTTAGTGTTTATTGACACCTATTCTGGTTGGACTGAAGCCTTCCCTACTAAAAAGGAAACTGCACAAGTAGTAGCCAAAAAGCTAGTATCAGAAATAGTACCCCGATTTGGCTTGCCCTTATCATTAGGGTCCGACAATGGCCCGGCATTTATTGCCCAGGCTAGCCAAATGTTGGCTAAAGTATTAGGGATCAATTGGAAATTACACTGTAGTTATAGGCCCCAGAGTTCAGGGCAGGTAGAAAGGATGAATAGAACACTAAAAGAGACATTGACTAAATTTAAATTGGAAACTGGGGAGAATAGGGTGAGTCTTCTTCCTTTTATTCTTTTGCAAGCCCGTTGTACCCATACATTTCTGGAATAACCCCTTATGAAATTATGTTTGGGAGACCGCCCCCTTTACTTCCTGAAATTGGTACTGATAAGGTTGAAATGAGTAATAATGCTAGTCTCCTTAAGTCCTTACAGGCCTTACAACAAGTCCAACAGCAAGTGAAGGGCTTGATTAAGGCCACCAGATCAGACCCGAAGGTACCGACGCCTCACTCACATAACCCTGAAGATTGGGTGTGGGTGAAGAAGATTCAACCAGCGACCCTTGAACCCTGCTGGGACGGTTCATTTCACTCATTCTGACGACACCAACAGCCGTCAAAGAGACATTGGATTCATCACACGCACATTAAGACAGCACGACCTCCCCCGGAGACAGAGAAATAGAAGGCAACACCCACAAGAGACCTTCTCAAGATAAGACTTTCTTGGGGTTAATTATAATTGGGTTAATTGTTATTAATAATGTGAGAGGGAACCCTCATCAACCTCTTGCAATATTAGTTTAACACCCTGTATTAATCTGAATTATTAGAAAGAAAATGCTGGATTTGTATATTAGTGCATGTAATCCCACAAGTGTATCTAATGAATGGTCCAGAAGGAAGACAAGCAATTGATTTGTAGAGAGGATATGAATATCCTCGACAGAAAAGAGCAGTTCCAGTGCTAGTGCCACTGCTAGTAGGCCTAGGATTTGCGGGATCGACAGCAGTCGGTACTGCTGCTTTAGTTACAGGACATCAGGGTATAACTTGGCTTACTAAACAAATTAATGAAGATTTGAGTACACTGGAGAAGTCGATTAATCACCTTGAAACCTCTCTGAATTCCCTAGCTGAAGTAGTTCTGCAGAATAGACGGGGATTAGATCTCCTATTTTTGAAGCAAGGAGGTCTATGTGTAGCCTTGGGCGAGAATTGTTGTTTCTATACTAACCACTCTGGTGTTATTAGAGAAAGTTTAGCACTTATTAGACAAAGGGTGAAAGAAAGGAATGAAAGACTAAGACAAGGCAGTAATTGGTATGAATCCTGGTTCAATAACAACTCCTGGCTGACCATGTTATTGTCAGCCATAGTGGGACCGATCATCATAATAGTCCTACTGTTAACGATGGGACCGTGCTTAGTGAAATGGCTTAGAAGTGTTATGCAGTCACACACGACTGGGGCAAAGATTCTAATTTTAGGAGCATCAGTCCCTAACCACTGGCCACGTGTGCCAACATCTGACTCGAAGATTGAGTCACTGTAAAGAAAACCAGTGGGGAATGTGATGATGTGCCCCTAGAAAGATGCAAGAAGGGGTTAAAACTAGAAGCCTCTATGCCAACCGCCACAGCAGACATATTTCCTGATTGAATACCTGGCAATTACATCGGTAGGCTATTGTTTAACTCTGTTCCCACAAGAAAGAGGAGGAGGAATTTATGGGAAACATGGTATGGGAATCTGACCTTTTAACGTTCCGCTTTCTGCTTCTGTACCCCCGCTTACGCATCATATCAGACCACCATTTGGTGACGGGTAATGAATAGATGATGTATAGATCCATTGTGATTAGGATATAGTGATTAATAGATTTTGGGGTATAAAACTGTGGACCTGAAATGGGTCGAGGCTGCTCCTTTGGAAGGACAGCCGCCGGCTAATAGACTGCCTCTAATATCAGAGCTCTCAGGTCGAGTCTGGTTATCCCAGTCACAACAATAATATAAGTGATAAGAGATGCTATGTGTAATAAACTGGATATACTGAGCTTTGTTTAGATGGTTAAGTTTTTCTGTGCATTGTTTTTTGTTACATTTTAATGTGGTAGTTTTCAAATTTGAATTTAGTCTTTGGAAGGCCACTGAGAGGAAGGGGTGCTGAGTAGTTGGGATTTAAGGCTCATCACTGTATTTTAGCCAAAATATCCTAATCTGTTTTATAACAGCTTTCATTGAAGAAGCATTCTGTTGCTTTTTAAGTGTGAAAATCACTATTTTATCAAATAGAAGGTGTAAGACATTTAAAGAAACCAGTGACAAGTCAGAAGGAAGGAAGGAAAGTTCTTGAACAATGAATAGACAGCTAGGTATGATTAACATAACTAAAGAAGGTTCCACGAAACTTGGTGATTAACTGGCCATCACCCTCAGCACTTCCAGGCAAATTCTTCACCTACAAGAGAAATACCATAATGGAATTACTGCACCCTGGACCCTGGGGCCCAACTTGGTTGGAAGCTTGGTTAGGGCTTGAAACTGTTTTCGCTCAAGATGACGGAAGTAAATACACTGTTCAAACCAATTAACTGGAGGTAGGGGATATAACTGACATCGCAAAGGGCTAAAACCCTCCAAATCCTCTCTTGAAACCAAAATAAATGCACATGTGCAGATTATGGAGACAATCATAAAGGGGCTATGCAAGCCACGTGACAAGAGGAAGTTAACAGCTGTAATGTCAGAAGCAATGAATTGAATGAAGTTCCTTACATAAGCCACAATTTTTCTGCCAATATTTTTCTCTCCTGGAATAGTCTCTCCCTTCTTCGATTAGCTAATCTCTCTACCTGTTCTTTTATAACTCAAGCATTCTTTGGAACAATACGCTCAATACAATTTGGATGGGTGGGACTTGTGCTACTGACACAGTACGAGGACATGATTCTAGTCCATGTGAATGCTGATTTACTTTTGTTCCCCACATCTAAGCTCCTTAAAGGCAATACATGATTTATGGTTCTGCATCTCCAAAGCTTAGCGCAGTGAGATCCTAATGTCTGTTGAATTAATAATCTCACAAACTCATACTGGATTCCCTTCAAGTAAGTCGGGCAGAATTCTTACAGGTAGTTATGCAGTGCATCCTTGACTCAGAATAAAGAAAAATTAAAACAAGCCTGATTAAGAAAGACTGGGAGGAATAATGTACTATTTTGAGTTTTTGTTTGCATATGTGTGTGAAGAAGGTGAGACAAGAGGGGATAGAATACCTCCCAAGTAAGAGAATTAGTGGCTTGACTAAAGTGTCTCCAATAAGGTGACCAACAAAATTCATAACCAACGCATTGCAATGCACGCACAGGCACAGAAGAGATATGATACAAACTAATTCGAATTTCTTGGATGACACCATGATGCTAAAGTTGCCTTGGCCTAACTAGAGTCCTGTAGGAAGTGGCTCCCAGACAAAAATGGCTAAGACACTAAGGAAAAGCGTCACAATAAAGCAGTGAGTGGTGGGTTTTTCTCCACCGCTTTCAAAACCGCTGTCAGATTTTGGTAAGTCAAGCCCATTCTTGCTCGAATCAGACAGAATATCTTAAAACGCGTAAAAAAAAAGTACGCCTTCCGTCCTGAAGTGCAAAGGTGCTCGGGGCTGTGTGGACTGAGCACCTTGCTGGGAGGCCGCGTGAACCCGACTCCCCGGCGTCTCCTGGGGAGTTCCGCTGGTGCGGAAGCGGCGGTGGGCGCGCAGGAGCCCCCTGCTCCCCAGAGTTTCTAGAAGGAGCCAAGAAACTGTTGGCCGCTGCTCAGGAGGGACAGCTCCTCCCCGGCCCCCACTAAGGGGGAGGAGTAAGACGCGCGCCAGACGCGGGCCGGGAGCCGTAGCTGCCGGGAAGCCCTCTCCCCACCTGGCCCGCAACCCGGAAGCAGATGCGGGCTGCGCGGCGCGGTGGGGTTGCGGTTCCGGGTCGGAGGGCGCCCCAGCCCGCGCTTCGCTCGCCATCGCGCGCCCCGCCCCCGAGCTCCGGACCCAGGCAGGTGGCGGCCGCGGGGCCGCTCCCGGGGCCACATGGCTGAGGGGGACGCTGGGAGCGACCAGAGGCAGGTGAGGCCCCGGCGGGGCGCCGGCCGCCAGGCTCGGCTCGGCCTTGTCTCACCGGCCCGGGCCTCCTCAGCCGAGGGGCCTTGCGCCCGGGTGCGAGCCCGGTCCTGCCCGGGCCGCTGGCCGCGCCGCTCGCTCCGCCGCGTTCCATTTTCCTGGCGCTGGTTCCTGGCGGAGCGCTCGCAGGCCGGCCGCTCCCGGGCGTCGGCGGCCTGGGCCTGCCCCAGAGGGAGGCATCGTCACACCGTCGGCGGCACGTGTTCGAGCACTTCCAGGCCGGAGCCAGAAACCCGGGGTCTGCCCGCTGCCCTGTCGCCCCCGGCCCACCTCGGACAAGGCCCTTAACCTCGGACTTGGCCTTTGAGAAACGGGCGGTTCTTGGAAAGACCCTGGGCTTCCCTGAAGGCCCACGCTTCTTAGCTCCTCGCCGTATCGAGCTTCCTTCCCCCTGTGCGTGGCTCACGTGGGAAAGCGCTTCAAAAGTTGAACGCATGGCTTTGCTTTCCGTTTCACTTTCAGCTCCAATTATTGTCCTTAACCCCAAATCCAAAGAATAGTTTTGAAATATTTTTTGATTACCAAAACAAACAAACAAACAAACCACTCAGCCTTGTGCCCAAATCCAAAACAAAGTGCCCAAATCCAATATGGAATACGTGGCCAGTAAACAGCGACGCTGCTGGGGAGTGGGGGTTACCTGTTAAAAAGGAGCAGGTGGAGCGGAGAAGGTACTTGATCCATTCGTTTGTGACTCTCTCTACAGGTTATGGGGGTGCCATATTTTGGCTCAGTGGTGGCCAAAGGCACAGTGTGTTTAGCAAGGCTGGGTCCAGTCATAGCCATAGTGTATGGCGACCGCCCAGAGCAGACCTGCTGCTGAGAAGGTTTGGCAGTGTTCCTTCAAGCGTCCTTCATCTTCGCTAGTAATGCGAAAAGCGAATTACCGTATAAAGGAGTAAGGAAAACTAAAGTTTTTAGGAGATGCACGTTCACTGACTTTTTCTCACCAACTTCTTTCAGAATGAGGAAATTGAAGCGATGGCAGCTATCTATGGGGAGGAATGGTGTGTCATTGATGACTGTGCCAAAATATTTTGTATTAGAATTAGCGACGATATAGATGACCCCAAGTGGACGCTTTGCTTGCAGGTATTATTTTCCCCTTCCTCATAGCCATTTGCCAGTTAAAACATTGACTGTATGATTGACTGTTGTATTTCTCTAATGACTTTCTTGCATGATTTTTTTTCTAAATTGTCTTTTTTATTGGCTATTATCAACGATGGATTACATAAACATATGGGTAATTAAATGTCAGTCCACACTCAAGTCATGCTTTAATGTAGTCTCAATCTTTCCTATTCTATTTATTGAAATATTCTTAATGTACTGTTGACAGACTCGAGTTTCACTTCCTTTCATTATCCTGTCCGTTTAATAAGAGAGGGTCTAAACCTGGGAAAATAACATTTAAGAGGAAGAATAGATAGTAATTTAGATGGTTCATAGACTACATAACTCATTTCTTTATTAATTAGGAGTCAGTTGTGGTTAGGATTAAAAAAAAAAAAACCACTATGGCCGTCTGTTTTAATGCTTATTCTTTAATGACTACGTACATATACTTGGAACATAAGAGATGCTAAATTGTGTTTTCACTAGTATTTGTTTTTATAATAATACTGTTTTGAAAAGAAATCTGTATGGTTTGCTAAGTGTTAGCTGATGATATATTTAACAGTATTTGATACGATTTTTGTCTTAGTAGTTTTTCAGAATAATCCCTGGAACATGTTATAATGCCACTGTATTTATTTATGGTTAAGGTATAATGCCGCTGTTCAGTTTTTCTTTTTTTTAAATCTTTTTCATCTCCACCCTTATTGCCTAACTTCATTGCTTTTATACTTTCTTTGCAAATAATGAGCCTTTCTTAAAAAATTGGCATCAGCAGCATATTTAAGGTAGAAGTATAAATAGGAGGGGATTCTCCCTCCAGATTTAACAAAACAATGGTTTTGTTTATTAGTTTTGCAAGTTAGAAATTTGTCCGGTGACTAGCTTTATAAATATTGTTATTTTGAGCCATGAATTATAAAGCAATTTGTTTAAAACTGCTTTGTAGGTGATGCTACCGAATGAATACCCAGGTACAGCTCCACCTATTTATCAACTGAAGTAAGTTCTATTTCTACATTTATATTTTTATAAAAAGATCATGCTCAGAGATTGTTTATGCATTGTATTGCTATAAAATACCTTTCTTATAAAGATGTATAGAAATCCCTTTTGGGTTTGGTAATCCAGACAACCTAGTACTCTAGAAACCCTGGCCTGTAGAGTTTCTCCTAATCTGGTTCTGCTATAGGGATAGCCACAGTTTCTTGACATGACTCTGCTTAAGACTGCCTGCCTTCCAGGAATTACCCATGGTGCTTCTGGTATTCCTTCCTGCCCATTATGGTTGAGGAACCATTTTCTAGCCACCAAAGCTTAATCTTAATGAGTCCTGATCTTTTTTGCAGGTAACCTTTGATCAACCTCCTTTACTTGACCTCCTAAGTTGTATAAATCTGTGTGAACAGAATTCCGTGGAATTTCAATTGCTAAAATTTTTACCTGCCAGTGTGATTTTTAGTATGAGTGTTTTAAAACCATAGCAATAAAATTTTCTTTAATTTTAACTTTTTATTTATCGAAAATGATGTAATTGTAGAATGCTTGCAAACATAAATGCCATTTTCAGAAAAAGTTAATATTGTTTTTATAATCATATGGCAACTAGCTTATTTGTTAGAGTTGTTTTGAGATACCAATTAGAAAAAATTGGTACTTTCTGATAGTGTGGCAAATACTGTAAATCTGGAAATTTTAGATTCTGGAAACTGTTCTGCTACTTGTGTAAACCTGTGTGGTTTTATAATATCCTATGAACTCACTGTTATTTTTTAAACCATATTTTAATTGAATAATATTGGTATTGGCTTCATCATGGTTTTCTGGGAGAACTAAATAAGTTAATACCAGTGGAAGCATTTTCGAACTGTATAGATTTAAACAAAATAATATTTTAATGAAAATAGATGATTTTTAAAAGTTAAATAAAACCGACTTGTGGTTTAATCAATAATTTCTGTTTAAGGTATAAACAGAATCCATAAATAATCTTTCCTGTGTTTTATTTAATTTTAGTGCTCCTTGGCTTAAAGGGCAAGAACGAGCAGATTTATCGAATAGCCTTGAGGAAATATATATGTAAGTAACAGGTGATTAAAAAAATTCTACTAGTGATCCTTTTGTGGACTTTTGTCAGTACTGTGATATGTTAGGGCCTTTTCTAAACTTTTTGTTAAGCCACCTTTCCATTAACAAAAAGTATACACTTGAAGAGTCCTTGAAAGATTGTGTAATTTTATATATACACTTCTGTGACTTCTACTTAGACACAATATATAGTTATATATAGAATTAGTAGCTGTAAAAACACTTAGCCAGCTTGTGAAACTAAGTTCAGAGATCTGGCTCTTGTTTTGATATTTTGATAGGCTGTGGTGAATGAAACTGGTAACAGAATTCTAAGCAAAATTATTTATTAAACTATTGTATACTTTTAATGGTAATTTTCTTGACTTAGGCCATAAGTCTTAGAATCTGTTGATGTACTGTATTTTTCACTGTTCCATTCATTCAACAAATATTATAATACTATATCATGCACCCAATACTAGATCCTGGATACACATAAGTAGCAAAAACAGAAATGGTCCTTATTTTCATGGCATTTAGAATTTACTGGTAGAAGAGATAGAACATCATAAAAATTAATATAAAACTACAGCTGTAATAAGTTCTATAAAAGAAAGATATAAATATGTAGTACTGACTGAGTCTGAAATAAGACCTGATGTAGTTTAGGAGGTAAGGGATGGCTTGTTTGACTTAGAGCTGAGTTACTTAGGTGAAGATAATTCCAGTGAAAGGCCACAGCATGGTAGGAAAATGACCGGGCGAGGTAGGTAGGGAAGTCATATAGAGTCCTGTAGACCCTGTAAAAGATTTTTGGCCTTCTCCTAACACCCATGGGAAACAGAAGTGTTTTAAGTGGTGCGATGCTGTGATAAGATTTTCTTTTTGAAAACATCATTCTGTTTCTCTGTTGAAATTGGAAGGGAGCAAGAATAGATGTGGGACATCAGTTATGAGGCTAATGCAGTAGTCCAGAGAAGATATGACTGATTTGGATTAATTTTAATGAGATATATTAATTTAATAAAACATGTTTTAGAATATCAGTTTTACTGTAATCCATGAATTGGTAAGGATTGTGTTGTGTATTCTCAGTGGCCATCCATTTGGTACACTGAGAGTACCCTCTTTGTATTTCTGGGATCTAGGCCAGGTTTCTTTTTCTCCTAAAATATTTAATTAAAAAATGGTTTGATTCTGTTCTTTTCTTTCTAGAGGAAGTGTGGTCTTCCTTGAGTTCCCAAGTTTACACTTGACTTCAGAAGTAACCAAGAACATACCATTAGGGATTACTCCCATTTTTGATTCCATCATCCTCAGCACATATGTGTTTATTTCCTCAAATGTTTTTTGATACCTATCTCTAACTTTACTGGCCACTTCTACTTTTGTACCCCAACAAACTTCTTTCTGTAATCCTGGATTTATGCTTATTTACCAATTTATCTCTCCCCTTTAAGTAGAATAAGGTAAATATATTGCAAATTTGTTCACTAGTGATGCAGTGATTGTATTTCTTCTGGTTTTTCTGTTCTTACTTGACCTCTAAAAGTTGGTAGGGTTGAAAATCTTCCCACACTTGGCTTCCATCATGTTAATCATACTAGTAAAATTTTTCTCCTACCTAGGTACAATGTTATGCACTCTGAAATGGCGTCCCATCTGTCTTTTCTCTTTCCAAAAAAGTCCCCCTCTCCCCACCCCGATTTTACTAAGAGATATACTCCCATAGGACACAACTTAACTGTTCCTCCTAACTAGTTCACTTGAGCTATTTAGAAGTATCAGAAATTACAAAGCAGGTTGTTCTAAAGATGAAATATGGTTCATTCTGTCTTCTTTTTTAATAAAGTGCTTGAATCACCCAAATCCAATGGTAATATTTTCACACATGTGGTCTAAATAGAAATACACATTCTGTTTTAAAAGTTTGACAACTTTTAATTATACTTTTCCACAAAACTCCAGCAGGGGGCAGCAAGTGAAAATATTGGTCTTTGAAAATTAAAGATAAATGTATGAATGTAGTTGTTAATGTTTATAATTTCATTTTGATCTAAATATTGTAACTATCGAGATTTTCATATTTATTTAGCGTCATTTCGAATGCTAAATTTGATTTTTTGCCAAGGTAGAGGACAAATTATAGTTTGTTTCCTCTTATGTGGGTAATTAAGAAGTCAGAAAACTAGTAGTTTTTCCATAAACATTTATTGAGTATCTTGTATATGCTGGCACTCTGTTAGGCATTTGGTATTTAAAAATTAAGATAGACATGTACCAGTACAATATAGCAACATAATTACTGAGAGGTTTGGACCAAGTGTTACAGCTTTTTTTTAGAGGTTTTAGCAGGAAATGATCTCTGGGCAGGTGGGTGAGGTTGTAAAGGAGGGTTTCACTTTGAAGTGACTTTTGAGAACAGTGTTTTCCAGGTAATTAAGGGGAAAGGTTTTCTGATAGAAGGAACCGCAAAAGCAAATTCATGTAGGTGTGAAGCGTCTTCAGAGTTCAGCAAGTAGTTTAAGAAGCCAGGTATATAAATTGAGGTAGTTATAAGGAGAAAAGTACCTATAAGCTGGAATAAGGAGTTTAGGCATTATCTCGTAGGCTCTCAGTGTTTTAGGTGGGTGTTGGGTGGCGGTGGTGATTTAATCCAATTCGTGTAGTGGTGTAGAGGATAATGTGAAGGGTTTTTAGGAAGGGACAACATAGGAAGAACAATCAGAAACTCAGGAGACAACAAGAATGTGGATGGAGAGAAATGGTCAGTTTAAGAGAGATGTAGAATATAGGATTTGGTGGTTGATTAGGTATAGATTAATTTGCTAATATCTTATTTTAAATATTTTGCATGTGGATATTTTGAATATATGAAAATAATTTTAATAAAACCAAAGGTAAATAACAGATTTAAAATACTTAGAACATCGTACAAGTTGGTATTTAAGAGAAAATGAAAGGGATTAGAATTTTTTGGTAGTATTTGAATTTATGATGGCCCATTTCAACATTATTTAATTTAAAATCAAAGAAAATGATTATTTGAATTTCCCAAAGCTCTGCATGTTTTGATGTATCCTGGAGTCTTAGATGTGAAAATGGAGAGTGAGGCATATCAAGGCAAAAATTGCACTGGGTAAAGTTAAACAGGTAAAGAAGGCTATTCAGGACTGTTGTAATAGGAGGAAGAGGCCAGAACTCAGTCTGAACTCAACTTCCTGACACAAAAGGCAGGAAGATTTTTAAGGGCTGCGATGAACTAGTAGACAAGTACTGGGTAATGTTGGGAAGAGGTCGATCATTGAGACGTTTCTAGCAGATTGTTATTTCCTGAGTTTGCAGTGTGTTTCTGTGATTAGGCCCTCTGTGTTTGCTAACTGCTCATTTGAAGTTAGGTTCCTGCCCTCTTACAGAGACTGGCAGATAAGGGCACTGTTTTCCTTGATAACTACTTTTCAAAAGGATGGCTGCCAGGTCCTTGAGGAAGACCCAAAGGAGCAAAGCATTTACAACGACAAGTGTTCTAAAGAAAATACTGTAAGAAAAGGAAGGTCAGCGCCTAGAGTCAGGAAGTTCTGTCTGTCTGTCTGAAGTTTAGTTAAGCTGAAGTTTTTGTCTTAGGCCTCTGGAGTCAGTTTTTGAAATAGTGTGACCTCTTTGAGTCTGTTTCCTCAGCTGTAAAGTGATGATAGTAGAGTAATATCACTGTGAGGGTTAAATGACAATTTCTGTAAGTCAGCACTGTATAACAGCTTTAATTTTTGTTCTTATTAAGAATCATCTCTAATTTTATTATTTTGAAAATGAGATGAGAATTCAGAAAGATGGAGCAATATGTCTAAGGTTGCACAACTTAGTGCATTTCAGTGAGTAGCTTTACTCTTAAATCAACAAATAGAAATACTGGAAGATTAAAGATAGAAAAATTAAAGCCACAAGTAAAAGTAGAGTTATAAGTAACTTTGTTATGATCATTCTGGATTACATAGTAGTTATATAAGTATAGTTATTCACAAAATATTCGAACTAAAATATCAGTTTTAAATGCAGCTTGGTCTTTTATTCCATTTGAAACAAACATTCCAGGCTTTTTATATTTAGCTACTTCATCATAACTTTGTAAATACAAAATTGGCATTTTGCTCTATGATGAGTACTTCTCAGATTTTGCACCAGAGTCCTTAGGATTTACCTGAATTCCTCAAGAACTTTTTGGGGATGGGAGAAGAGGAACAGGAGGGAGAACTGCCAGCTCTTGTCTCTTTTAATTTATTTCTGATTTTGAGAGAGGTTTCATTACAGCAATAGCAAAAGTTTGAAAACCACTAAATCCTAGTGCATAGTTAAAAAGAAAACAAACTATTATCTCAAGAGAAAACAAATACAGTAGTAATATTAACAAATTAAAAAAAAAGCAACCTACTATCAGTGATAAAATTTGAGGGTCCAAGGGAAGGAATAATTTTTATCTTTTTCAAGAATCTTTTCACACCCACTGTAACTTCCTTACACTGGGTTTATTTCAGTAACTCTTGTTAGATACTAGGGATGAAGGAAGCATTGAGTTGGACAAAAGAGCTGTTGGATATTTTTTCTGCAGGAAGTCCTGGGCCAGAAGAGAGGATATTTGGAGTTAAGGTTTAATTTCTTCCTTATTATTTGGAAATATTACTTACTGTTAAAATTTTTCCAAAGTGTTCCCTCCCATCAACAGCAAAATCTGAATATGAATGTATATGCGCAGAGGGATGATTTTCCTGTCTGAAAGTGTGGTTGTAAGGATTAAGTAATTAAAGCATTTTCTACATTTCTTCTAGTAGCATATATAGTAAGTATTCAGTAAATACTAGGTAATAATATTACTAATTTTGGTGATGATGATGTGAAGAATTAGAGATTAGGAGATGGATACACCATCTCTATAAATGAGATTAGGAGATGGATACACCATCTCTATAAATTTGTAAGGATAATGATTATAAAGCCACATATTTGTAAGGATAATGATTACAAACACTGTTAAGGGACCCGGTTTTCTCATTTACTACCATACCTCCAGGACTGCATGTAGTGCTCAGTTTCTAGGCCCTTAAAGATTTGTTGAGTGAATTAAGACAGTTCACTTAAAGATAAACTACTTTTGTAAAGTAAGATAAGATGCTCTAAATCTGTTTTATAGAAGAGGAAACTGAGACTCAGTTAAAGTGGCTTACTTGCCTAAGGGCACAGCTGCTTGATTGGGAGAGCTAACTGCAGTGGGCAACCTGAGCTTTGGAGTAAGTCTGCATTCACATTCTGGCTATGGAATTCTTACTGCTTGTAAGACTCTCTTAGACAAGTTAGCTCTCTATCTAGATCCTTTTTCTCATTTGTACAATGGGGAAATAATACTTCATTAGACAGTTTATGTTGATACATACAATTTACTTTGGGCTTAGTATATACTCAATACCTTGTACCTTTCTCTGCCTCTATATCTGGAAGTATTACTTAGAAGAGGATGGAAGTGGGAATTGTCTAAAAGAAACACAACCAACATTCTCAGTTAAAAAAAAATTTCTAGTTAACTCTTGCTGCCTCTAAAAAGACAGGTTACCAAAAAACACAGGATTGTTTTAGAGCTAAGGTGAGATGGGGAGAATTTGAGGTACCAAATTATTTGCAAACTGTTTGCTTCTGTATGCATGTTTTGAAAATTTCCTCTGGTGGGTGCTAATGAGTCCTGATAAAGAGAGAGGGGAACTTTTAGAGGAGGAGATAAGGTGTTGTTATGAAGTAATGTGGTGATTTCTTTAAATACATATACTAAAACTTTTCTAAAATGTCATTCTCTAAAGAGTAAACACCTGGGCCTTTATTGCTGTTGCCATTATTTAACATAATTCTGTAGACATAAACCATGACATATTCTTTTTCTCAACGATCCTTTGAAATAGATTTAATTATCAGAGGCAGCCAGACATTATTTGGAACCAAATGAATTAATTTGAGCAAAGACTACAAAATATGAATATAAAATTGTTACATTTTTTAAGTCTTGTAAATTGGCTTTCTGAGGGAGTTCCTCAAATGCTTTGTATTCTTCTTTGTTGAAATAAGTATACCAAATGATAACTATCAAATAAGTGGTTTGAAACTGTTCAAAAAGTTAGGAAACCATGCCATGATCAGACATCCACATTTACATCTATCTAATTCATCCAGTTCAAGTTCAGAAATTTTCTTTCCCATCTTTTATTGCAACTCTTCTGTCTATTTTAAGTAAGTAGTGTTATTTTTGGAGCCAATTGGGATTTTTAATGTTGATATAAACAATCTATATTAAATACTCATCTACAAATGTTAGTAAATCTCATGTTTTTTATAAACTATTTTTTTAAAGGCATGGCTAGATTTCATAGAATGACTTAGATTGTAATGATGTCTGTATTTTCTTGAATTTGAGAAGGATATTTTTTAAAATAACAAATATTATTTTCCCCCTGAATTTTGTTTAGACAGAATATTGGTGAAAGTATTCTTTACCTATGGGTGGAGAAAATAAGAGATGTTCTAATACAAAAATCTCAGATGACTGAACCAGGTAGGATTGAAAAATATTATCAGTGCTCTTTTAACTTGCAGTAATTACATTTTCTCATGGACATTCTAATTGAAATTTTTAATGAAAACCTATATTTCTTTGGAAAAGTTCATTTACTCATGTAATTATGGTTATTTCTTTGTATAAGGTTTAGCCTCTTTGGTTTCATATTATAGTCTTGAAATAGAATTTTATGGTTAAAGAACTTGGGTCAAAAAAATCTTTCTTTGATTATTGTTAAGATAATATGCTTGCAATATTACCATGCAACAGTCTTCATGAATTATTGGACTATATAAGTTAGATACTAGCTTCCAGTAAGTGTCATATTTATAGAAAAAGAACTTTGAAAAACATACTGATATTTGGGATATAAAATTCGACTTTAAAAATTAATTTTAAAACAGTTATAATTCACATACAATAATTATTTGTCCTTTAAAATGTATAATTGAGTGGTTTTTTAATATATTCCAAAGTTGTACAACCATCTCTACTAATTTCAGGACATTTGAAAATTGTTATTTGGCTCTATTATTATTATTTTATTGAATCATTAAATATGACAACATGGAAATTTTTAATGTTTCCTATTTACTTTGTTCCATTTAACTACAAAAGCCTTTTAGAGAGGCAAGTAACTGTTTAACCTGATTTTATTTCCAGATAGAATTTTATTGTTATTATTGATAGAACAGCTTTTAATTTTGGAAAAAAGGAAGTAAAAAACCTCAAAAGTTTATTTACTAATGTTTTAGAAGATTATTTATACAGAACCAATTATTTAAGACTCTGTTAGTATAGTATATATTTAAAGTTGATAGTATATATTTTTTCAAAGCATTTTATTATTTTTCTGTAGAAGCAAATGTTTTTATTGGTTCCATTAAAATCAAAGAAATAAATGAAGATATTCTATGTGATAATCTTCTTTGAAGTATTTTCCTTAACTTTTTATGATCCATGTTCTGATTTTGCAGCATTTCAGAACATTTATGAAAAAAGTGGTCTCAAAACAATTGTATTGAATGTCAACTATAATTGAAAAAAATACTGATTTTTGCCCATCACCATTCTACACTACGGGGATAATTGCAAAAATTAAATGTATGCCTGTAAAAATTTGGGACTCTAAATTTAAATTTTGGGATTATCTAACTCTTAGGAATACATTTTAAAAAGTATTGATCTTAAAATGATATTTTCCCTTCTCACCTATATCCAAAATTTAGTTTAACTGCTCTTCAAATTTTAGAGTTATTTGTTTTGTAAAATTTACAATTTATAATTTTTAGAAATTTTGTTTGAAAAAATTTTTTATAAGAAACTTTTTGTAGACTTCATATTAAAATGGAAGGATTAGCAATTTTGAAGAACTAATAAAGTTACAAGCTAGTGATCAGGGTATCTCATGAGAATTTTCCTTTCTAAGGCACCTAGTTGACAAATACTTTATTTTGATTTTATAGTTTTTTTAAGTAGATATTTATTATTTTATATTGCTTTTTTTACTATAGGAAAATGAAATAATTAAATACAACTATTTACAATTTCTAAAAATTGTACAAAGAGCTTTCATCTCTATCCCTGCTTCCTCTAGTAACATCTTACATAACTATAGTATAATTATCAAGAAAGGAAACTAGCATTGGTATAATATTAACTAAGCTAAAGAGCTTATTCAGTTTTCTAATTTTTATAATTTTTCCATTAAAGTTTTCTGCTGTTCTAGGATCCTGTCTAGATGTCTATGTTGTATTAGCTGTTTCTCCTTTCTTTCTTCTAGGCTGTAAACAGTTCCTCAGTCTTTCTTTGACTTTTGTTACCTTTTATGACTACTTTTTTGAAAAGAACTGATCATTTGTTTTGTAGCATGTCCCTCAGTTTGGATTTGTCCATTGTTTTCTCATGATTGGAGTAATATTAGGCATTTTGGCAAGAATACCACAAAAATAATATTGTTTCCTTCACAGTGCATTATATAAAAGAGCTCCTGATAATTAGTATGCTTTATTATTGGTGATGTTTATCTTGATTCCTTGGTTAAGGTGGTATCTGCCAGATAGATGTCTCTACTGCAAAGACACTGTATTAGTCAAGGTTGTCCAGAGAAACAGAACCAGCAAGGGTGTGTGTGTGTGTGTGTTAGAGAGAGAGAGAAAGAGAGAGAGAGAGAGCATGTGCGCAAAAGAGGGAGAGGATGATTGATTTATTTAAGGAATTGGCTTATGAGATTGTGGAGGCTGGCAAGTACAAAATCTTGAGTCGGCTGAAGACCTAGGGAAGAATTGATGTTGCAGCTCAAATCTTAAAGTTGTCTGCTGGTAGAAGTCCTTCTTTCTCTGGGGAAGTTAGTCCTTTTTCTATTAAGACCTTAACTGGATGAAGCTCAGTCACATTATGGAGGGCAGTCTGCTTTACTCAGAGTCAACTGATTTGAATGAATTTCATCAAGAAATAACTTTACAGAAACATCTAGAATAGTGCTTGACCAAATATCGGGGACAATTTGGCCTAGTCAAATTGACATATGAAATTAACCAACACAGTTGCTATCTTTCCCTTTTTAGTTCATAAAGAGGGAGATACTAGGATCTCCAGGTAGACTCTTGTGTTCTTTTGATAAGCTCTCATATTTTTTTGAGCATTTTTTTACTTTCTGGAATCACAAATATTTCAGGCTCATCTTGCATTTTTCTTGCTTCAACCCTATAATCTACTACTTCTCGTAGAAGCCCTGGTTCCTTCTATTGAAGAATAACATTTAGAGACCAAGACTAATGATTAAGTGTCTCATAGATCACTCATAATGTCTTATATCTACATAGGCCAGGACGTAAAGAAGAAACCTGAAAAGGAAGATGTTCAGTGTGAAGAGGATATCATTTTAGCATGTCAACTAGAAAATTCAGTTAAAGCATTGGATTTTGATATCAGTGAAAATCGAAGAGGTATAATGTTGTTAATTTCTTTTGAGGAAAGTGGGCTGGTAGTATTATGAATTGTTTTAGTCAACTCCTACATGACAGGAAACAGTTAAGGATTTGTAGAGAATTAGTTTTCTTTTTTTCCTGCCTGTTAGCCATTTTCATTTTAGCTGGGTCTATCATAGTGAAGAAAAAAATATAAATTTATTTTATTTATTTTTTTACTTTCTAGAGTTTTGAATTAGTGATGAGATAAATTGAAACTAAGAAAAGCTGACTTAAGTTTTCACATCCTGTTTTTATATTTCTCTTTTGAAATTCTCAGATGTCCCAAGAGTTAAATTTTAGTCTGTGCTCACAAAATAAATATCATAATTGAAAGTACAACAATTGAATTAAGGCTAGTACAATACCTTTTAGATTTTAGCTTTTGCTTAAGCAAATTTCTTCCATAAATAAGTGGCATTCAACTTTTGAAAGGTTGATATGATAAATCAGCTTTATATTTCTATTAGAAAGTATGTTCCATTTTGCATTTTAAATTTTTGAATGGTATCATCAGTTTCCTCAAGTCTCTTACAAAAACATGATAGGCCAGAGGGAACATTCAGTTTCTTTTAAGGTAAGGAGTTTCCTATGCAATTATACAGTAGCTTTTAAACACTATCATGAAGGTTTAAAGTTCTTGCATGGTGTCACAGGGCTAGTGGAAGGGGATGAAGAGGGAGTGAAAGAGTTGGGGAGAGGATCCAGGACTCCTGCCCCTGCTTCAATCTAAGTACCTTCCATTTTATTTGTTTATATCTGTGGATTTGGAGTAAGGTTTCATTTGGGAAACAGGATCTACTATTAAAGGAGTGAAAATCACAGTCATAATAACATCCAGTTCATATTGACCTTAGTACTGAACTTGTACAGTGGTCACAGTCTGTTCAAGAAGAGGATACTGTTGGGGAAGGTAAAACATCCTGCATAAATCTGGTTTCTAGTCTTAGTCCTGCTACAAAACCAGTGCAGTGATTTTTGGCATATTTAGATATATTGAGAAACATTTTTACGTGTGTTAGTTGAAGTAGTTCATCAATTGTAAGGCAAACTGACTTGGTAAGATTTAACAGATCAGTGAATAGAAATGGGAAAAAAAAATAATAAATTTTTTTTCTGAATAATTTTTCATTCTAAATGAGGGCCACATCGCAGCCAGGATGGTTGGTAAGTTTCTCAACAGAGTTAAGGGTAAATTAGTGGTTTTTAGATTTGTTTAAGAGGCAGAATAACTAGAAATCATGATGCCCTGTGGAATACCAATTTGGTGTATTATTGATATATTTAATTCAATCCTATGAAGTAGGAACAGTTATTAGCAGAAGACACTAGATGATAGCTATACAAAGTAAAGTCATGTTTCCAAACCCAGAGGTCCATTAACAGTAGAATGGATAAGTAAATTATGGTATATTTACAACTGTCAGTCCTTTTGGTTTCAGGACCCCTTTATACTCTTAAAAATTAGATATTGTACTAGGTTATACTACTACCACAGTCCAGGATTTCACTTCCAACTCACCACTTCCTCTGGTGACCTTGGCAGATGAAAATCATTTGTAAGTCAAGTAGATTTATGTTCTGTATAATATATTTGGAAATTTTTTACTTAAAATTATAATTTAATTTTGATAGGTAACTATTTAATGGCATTTGGGTTGATTTGCCATATAATTTATGTTTCTTTCCCAACTCTCCTTCCACCCCTGCCCATACTATTGCCAGTTTTTTAGCATTAGAATGTATGAATTTTAAAAATAAAAGTGACGTAATTTTTTAAATTTATAGAAATAGAAGAATTACCTCCGATTGATCATGGAATTCCTATTACAGACCGAAGAAGTACTTTTCAGGCACACTTGGCTCCAGTGGTTTGTACCAAACAGGTAAAGTACTGTGTCCAGCTCACTTTGAGGTTATATTTCCAAAGTAATTAAGTAAATGGTTTTGCAATAATGTCCTTATTTTTACTATTATTAAAGTCAACTTTTGTGTAAGATAAGAAATATTTGCTGATTTATCTATCCTCAAATTACTGTGAATCATGGAAGTTTTGTTTCTGTTTGTCACAGCTTTCAAAATTGTATCTAAACTCTAATTAGGGCCTAACCCTCTAATGCATTTTCAAACAAGAAAAATTTGTGGTGCTGTAGAAAATTCCGATGTTTAATAGCTCGTTAAAAAGAATTATTTTCCTATTGTATGGGAGTTTTAGAAAACCAAGTTCATTTCATTGTTGCCCAATTAAGGGGACAGTGGACAGACTGAGCCCATTCATCCCTACCTGCAATCCTTTTCCTTGCTGCTTCTTGATCTTAGGTGACCTGATTCCTGCCCAAGGATATCAAATAGAAGACTTTTCATTCAAAAATTGTATTCCTAGGTCTTTGTCTTTCTCACTCTCTTTTCAGCACAATCATTTTCTTTTTCCTTGGTGCAATAATCTAGCTTAGTTTAAACTTTATTGACATAAGAGGCAGTTTCAGTACTACCTATAAAGTCAAATTAACAAAAAATAAAGTGTCATTACCTTAGTGTAGGTTTTAAGCATTAATTTCGTCCCTTTGGTTTCTATAGCTGTTGCATTCTCTAAGCTCTTCTAAAGATTGATCTGTTGGGATACAATTCTTTTAGCAGGCTGCCTTTTCACTCTGGTAGTCTATCAAAGAGGAAGTTCTTTTCTGCATTGACTTGTCAAGATAGCTTTTGATGTAGGCTTCTGGACTCTTCTCTCAGGAACCCTGTTTTGCCCGTGGCCCTTGCTCATAATTTGCTGCCAAGGTCCTTTTTAGATATTCTATTCTGAATCTCTTCATCCTGGATCCACTTTCTGTTTTTGATTATGGTCTCTTAGACTTACAGGATCATAATTTATAAGAGCTGAAATAAATCTTAGTGGTCACTGTCTATTTTATGGATCAGGAATCTGAGAACCTGAAAGTTTAAAAAATGATAAACATAAACTTGCATGATTTCTGATCCAGATCATGTCTCCCAGACTCCAACTCAGTCGTCCCTATCTGCAATATTGCCTCTATACTCCTTGCCAATTACCTTTCTAAGAAATCTGACCATGTGTCACTCCCCCACTCTTCCCTGCCAATCTTTGGTGATTTCCATTGTCTGTAAGAAAAATCTTAGCTTATTATACAAAGTCCTTTGTGATATGACCCTAACTAAACTATTGGTCACTTCTTGTACCTTCTTTTATGTCCCTGACAAGGTTGCCAGGTAAAATATAGAAAACCTAGTTAAATTGGAATTTCAGATAACATTATTATGTGTGACTTATAATAAAAAGTTATTTGTGGTTTATCTGAAATTCCAACTTAACCGAATATTCTTTTTTTTTTATTTGCTAGATCTGGTACATCTGCTCATGCAATTTTTTGTGAATGGAATGGCTTCTTCTTGCCCCATATCGCTCTTCCCCTCTGAAGCATAAAAATTGCTACTTATGTTTTAAGACTTGGCTCCTGTTACCTCCTCTATGAACCTTACATAACTCCCAGAGTGAGTTTTGGTTTTGTAACATATGGGACGTACCATTATTGTGTACCTATCATACTGGATACATAAATTCAGTATATTTCCAGAACTAATTTTTAGAAATTCTCATATTTACATTTAAAATTCTCTACATGGAGAAAAATTTTCATGTTCTAGTACCCTAAACAGATTAGTGCTCAAATATTTGTTGATAATTGGTGTTCAAAAATACCAGGTCTGGCCTTTTTGTAACAATTGAGAATACCAGGTTTCTTCCCCTAAAATGAAGGAAAAACTTTGGAAATGACTTTTTAAGAGTGTAGAAGATTCTTTAAATAACATTTCAGTACCACAATATTTATATCAATATGTTTTAAGATATTTTTCTACTATTTATATACAGAACAAATAAAAAGTATACATTAATTTATTTATATTATGTTGTTTTTAAGGTGAAAATGGTTCTCGCCAAATTGTATGAGAATAAGAAAATAGCTAGTGCCACCCACAACATATATGCATACAGGTGAGTGATCATTACAATTTTAGGAATGTGCAATTTGTAAAAAATGAGAGAAACTGAACTGATGCTATTTAAAAATAAAAAATAACTATTACATATTTTTTTCCATTATAAAAGTAATAATTGTGTGTAGAATATTTAGAAATTGCAGAAAAGAAAAGTCAAAGGGAAAATCAGCCATTTTCTACCATTTAATGTTACCAATAATATTTTTTTATATTTTGTCTTTTCTATGCAAGGTTTGTCTTTTTAATGCTTTACTCTAGTGTCCTTTGTTTTTTTTCTTAATTTAACAAAAAGATTTTTCCATGTTATAATTGCTTTATAAACATTATTTTAATAGCTGTATAATATTTGTTTGAGGCTCCAAACCACAATTTATTTAATTATTACATTTTCATTTTACTTTTTATATTTTTTACTATTATAAAGAACATCTTTGTTTATGTTTTAGATTATTTCCTTGGGGTAGTAGGTTCTATTTGCTTCAGATTCTTTTTTGAAATGAAATAGGGGTACAATTGAAAAGGAAGGAAGAATAGATTTCTAGAAGTAGAATTGTTAAAATCATATTTTTGAAACTCTTGATACATATTGCCTAATTCTTTCCAAAGTTTTAAACCAGTTTATACTCATATTAACAATGAACTAAAGATGCTTCTTTTACTACATGTATTTTAGTTTTGAATACTAAAGTTTTATATAAATCTTTGCCCATTTGTTAGTAAAGAGATGAAGGGGTATATTTTTAAATATGAAAATTAGTACAGAGTTAAAAGAACATATTTTAGGACTTAAATAAATCAGAATATAGATGTATGGATTTGTTGCAAATCTGAAATGTGATTGAGACTTTTGTAAAATCTAAGCTATCTGAAATTTGAAAAAATTATATCACTTTGGATATGTGAGTTTTTAATATTACTAAGTCACATCTCTTTAAGTGCTAAAACTTACAAAAACTATTTGTTATATGTCCCTAGTATCACTGGAAAGAATTTTGATGTTTTCTTATCAGTTCTGGTCATCACTATAAAAAATTATATTGTGCTTGTTCTCAGTGATGAGAATGTGCTGTAAAAGAATTAATAACTTAACCATTCATTCACCTCATGTGTTTACTGTCTGTGTTATACCAAGCACTTTACGAAAGTTAATTCTGATTGTTAACTCTGCCACTGTAGAAAGGTTAACTTTTTCAAGGTCACACAGTTGTTAAGTGGTGGAGCTGAATTTGATAATATAATTTCATTTATCTCTTTTTTTATTCCTACAAGGCTATAAGGATGCACCTTCAACAATCGCTATATATAATATTGATTTTAAATTATCAAAAATTGAATAATGTACCAGGTAATACAATGAGTATTTTCATTGTTTGGCATATTAATAGGTGATCACCAGTCACTTCTCACAAATGTCAGCATGATAACATATAGCAGCTCCTCTGCCTCACCCCTTATATAATTGATACTTGGGAATGAAAGAGATAAGTTCGTCAGAGTTGTGTGTCAGATAAGACTAAAAAGGCCCAAAGTGGAGGCCTGAAAGACCCCATCGGGAGTAAAAAATGACCTTTCTTTGATACATGGACTTTGTGATGTGTATATTGAATGCTTAGGATCATTTTAAGGTTACTTCCTGATTCTGGGGCTGTATTCCTGCTTTGGAGTTGTGGGGTGCCATTCAGGCTACTGGTACACAGCTGGTGTGACGTCATTATGTCCTGGCATATGAGGAAAGAGTTAGTGAAATGTCCATGGCATTTCATTTTTTTAAAACCTAATAGTACTGATTTATACAATTTTCTTCATTTCTTCCATAAAATTATGGTGTTAGATGATAATTACAAACCTAATAACAATGAGCCATTGATTTCTTTTTGCCTTAAATTTGCCATGTAAAATTTTGTTCGATAATACTGTCTTCAAACAAGATCAATTCTAAATAATAATAAAGCTTATACTAAGTGGGCAGCAAATATTTATTGAGTGAATAAATGTATAGATAGGTGGAAGGAAAGATGAATGAATGATTGAATATGATTGCTATAATAAAATTAATATAATTGACTTAGGTGTATAGATAAAGTAATATCTGACTTTTATGGGCACAGCCAGAAAGGTGTCTTTGCTACATTTTCTTAGTTTGAGATGATACCATTTGTAGGGGCCTAAGAAATCCACTAGATGGTATACCTTAAACTGGCACTATTTTCTTTTTTATGCTCACACCTATTTGTCAAGCTTTATTCTACTACAAAGCCTTAATTATTATTCCAAATGCTAAATTTGAATGTAATTTAAATGGGTAAAAATGGTATGCTTTATCTTTGAAATTAATAACTATCCAGAGGTAAATTACAGAGAAAAATAAATCTTATAAATCTTATTCAAAATGGGGAAGATACAGACATACTTGATGGCTAGAATAAGATGTGAAGAAAGTAGAAAGTATTAACTTTTGTTATTTTTTCACCTCCATATTTTTATATACTTTTTTTCTTTCACTAGAGCTTATGGTCTTTAAAGACAGGAGCATGCTAATTATTTCTTCTGTATCATTTCTTAGTGCCTATTATGTGTAATACATTTATATGGTATATTCTCAATAAATGTTTTTTAGTAATTATCTGCTATATCCTCTTAGCTTTAAGGCTAAATAAAATGGAGAAATTTCAGATGTGTAAACTCACCTCATAATTGCAGTGAATCTGATTTAAAGCAGACACCCTTGAGTCCTAGCTATCCCATGTATAAAAAGTGAACCATAGTGAATAGTAAATTATCAGTGAAAATATATCTAATATATAGTTCAAGAAGAGTTTTTTAAAAAACAAATATGCCAATTTTGGAAGTAAATTGATTGTAGCAAGTGTGAAGGAGTAAACTTTTATTCCAATATTTTGAGATTTCAAAGTGTATAACCCTGTTTTGTGTATTTCTAGAATATATTGTGAGGACAAACAGACCTTCTTACAGGATTGTGAAGATGATGGGGAAACAGCAGCCGGTGGGCGTCTTCTCCATCTCATGGAGGTAAGGGTAGCTTAGACTCTGTTATCCTGTTCTGTGAGCCATAAAATTTCTCAACAAAACAGCTTCATTTAGGATTAAGTAAATCAGACCATATAATATGAGATATATTTGTTTTAATTAGTAGTTAATTTTGGAACACTGAGAAAATCTTCAGTACTTGATATGGGGTGGAAAGTAAAGAGTTAATAAGTGTTGGGCTTTCAAGCTCTTTCAGTCATAAACAATAGAAGGTTGTCTTCAGCTCTGGAAAAACTCCTTTTTGTTTTTTAACAGTTTTCTTCCTTTCATTTTCTCTGTTCTGTCTTTGTGAAATTTCTATTAGTTGGGTATTAGACGTTCTGGATAGATTCAGAATGTTTCTTTTTTATTAAGTTGTCCATCTCATTTTCTGTGTTCTGAAACTTTTTTTTGACTGTCTTCCAAAATTTCTGTTGAATTAAAATTTTTTAGCAACCATGTATTTGTCAAGAGTTCTTTTTGTTCTCTATTTTTCCTTTTTCAAAGTCTGCTGTTCTGGTTTTATAGATGCAGTATCTTCTAAAATTACTCAGAATATACTAATTAGAAGTGGTTTTTTAAAAGATGTTCTCTCAAAATTTTCCTGGTCCACTTTAGTTTGTTTATCTTGTCCTTTCTCTTTCATGCTGCTGGATTTTCTTCATATGTCTGGTGATCATTGATTGTCCATTAGTTTTAAGAATGGATTGTTTATTTTCCTAAGGTAGTTGCTACAGTTTCTTCTCCTATTGTATGTGGAGGTTTGTTTCTAACCAGGCCATTCCCTTGATAGGAACTCTGAGTCAGGCCTGTAGTCTGGTGGGCTTCACGTTAAGGGCAGCATTTGACAAATGTCAAACTGCAGAAGACCTTACTGGTAGGCACTAGCCGTTACTCATGCAGCCCCAGTTCTCTCTAGTAGTTTGTTCAGAAGCAGGCTTTGTGTTGTTGTGTAGCCTTGGAGTAAAAGGCTGCCTAAACAGCTTTTCTGGGTGAAGTCAAAAAGAACTGGAACCCTACCTGCATGATCTCCCCTTCACTCTGCCCAGTTGCCCCAAAGTTTGGAATTTGAGGACACTGCAGAGCAGTGTTTGTTTTTCAAATTCCATTCTCATTATAACATTATCTCCCCTGAATTGTTAGTGATCACTGTTCACTCATGTGGTTTTGCCATTAAAGTCAGAGGAAAATTTTATATGCGATTTTGTATATGGATTATTTTGTTTCCCTTTAAAACTCACATTTGTACATATCTATATGTGTTTCTAATTCTGCTTCTGGAAATAACAGATTTTGAATGTGAGAAATGTCATGGTGGTAGTATCACGCTGGTATGGAGGGATTCTTCTAGGACCAGATCGCTTTAAACATATCAATAACTGTGCCAGAAACATTCTAGTGGAGAAGCACTACACAAATTCACCGGTAAGTGGTTATCAGTGTTGTATCTAGAGAGTTTCTTACCACTGCCCATGAAATTTAAAAAAAAACAAAAACAACAAAATAAGGAATGAATCAGGATTTCTGTGGTACATTAGAAAAATCTTTGGACTAGGAAACTGGAGGTTTATGTGCTAGTTAAAACCATGTGACTGGCCAGTTCTGTGACCCTGGGGAGATACTTCATCTCCTTGAACCTTAATTCAGATTCACAGAATTTTATAAAATCTTAAAGACTAATTAGTTTATACTCCCTAAAATTGAGGTGTAGAGAGGTTGTAGCTAATGCTACAGTGAATTAGATGTTTTTTGAACATTATAAAATTCTAACATTTTTTATTAGTGTAAGAGCACTAGAATGCCTTTATATGCCTTTTTTATACTTTGAGGGTTTTTTTGTTTCATATTTTATAAGTATGTTTGTATCTATTTAAATTCTGCTGCCTTTGGAAAGTGGACAATAGGTTAAATAATATTGAAATTATTCAAACATAAACTTATTAGATAAATTAGTGTTTTTCTTGATTATTTTGATTGTTTTGTAAGTATTTAAATAGTTATAAAATGAAAGTGTCCTATAAAACAAAGATGATATATATGAAAGTAATTATACTTTTACCATAACACATATTCCATATGATTATATATAAGGTTCCTAAACCTGTATCTTCATATTGATGAGGAGATACTACATTGATTTTTGTCTTTTTCAGGAGGAATCATCTAAGGCTTTGGGAAAGAATAAAAAAGTAAGAAAGGACAAGAGGAGGAGTGAACATTAATACCTGAAACTATATGAAAGGTTAATTTGCCTATAATTATATACAAATTTTACAGTCATCATAGAATATATTGTGCAGAGAGGGGATCCTGGACTGCTCAAGTCAGCCAATTCATTGTGGACACGAACATTATCTTTTTTTCTTTGGTTATATCATCTGCCAAAAATAGAGAACTTTTGATATATTCATGTGTGTTTCAGGCTGATTTGGAAGAATTAATTTGAACTTAATCACTACTTCACCTAATTTTAGGAAGGTAACAGTTGCCCAGGGCAGGATCTGAATTAAATGTCCATTTCAGTACATGTCAAGTGCCTTTGTTAGGTGAGGAAGAAGTGTCTCTGGAGGAATATAAATATCTGATTTCCTGTCATTGGGATTCTCATTTCGTTAAATGAATATTGCCTTTTACCGCTTTTTATGGTTTATTGGAATAGGAGCTCACTGAAATTGATCTTAGAGAGTTCTTTCTTGTGATTTTAGTTCATAAGTATGTCACCTTTCATTTTATAGTGTTCATCATTGAGTAATGGATTGATTAAATGAAAATCCAAGAATATCTGCAGTGGTGTACTGAAATAACTCATCTAACATATTTGTTAGGATAAGTGTTATGCCTCAGTTTTTGTCACAGATTAGTGATTGTGAAATTTCAAAAAATTATTTTCTAGCCGCTCCCTTTTTTGTAATGTAGAGCAATAAATATGGAGTGTCCATAGTCTCCTCTTTCCCCTGAAATGTGTAGGTGTAATATCCTGGTTTCTTTAACAATCTGGAAGTACTGTTCTTGTGATCTTCATTGAGAAATTAGAGCTGCTCTAAAAGTTAGGCTGTGCTTAATGGGGCATTTATAGACTGGGATAGAGGTGGCAGAATGACTCTGGAGTAGGGCAAGAATATGTTGTGTTGTTATATAAATGTGATGCACGTTTCCCACCTGCACTAAAGTCTTCTTTCTCAATTCTTTGACTGGAGAGAATAAACAAACCTTTGATGGGAAAGACAAAGAAAATTCTTCTTTTTCCCCATTCTTATCAAATCTTCCTACTCATCAGTGTTTTATGTCCCTTTCATCTGCAAGTTGTATGATTTATATCTAGACATCTAGACAATAAATTTACTTTTCAGATGTAACAAGTTTTTAACTGTTCCCTTTCAGATGTGATTATAAACAATTGTTAAGTGTTAATTGACAATAGATTTATTAAATATTTCCTTCCAAAGAGGAGGAACCAGAAATTAGGAGACAGCTTGGGATGGTGCTAGAGCATGGGAAGCATCAGAGAAAAATGGACATAGATATATATTTTTTCTGTTCTCTGATGTTTTACCTTTAAAAAATTCATTTTTGGTTACTTTTAATAAGAATTTAGTATATAGCTTTACACTAGGATGCATTCTGAGAAATAAAATCTTAATTATATTTGTTGTGTGTTTAATGTTGCCAGTTTTCAAGAGTCATCAGAGGATGACGTGTGTTTAGAACACTTACCTCAGATTCCATGAAAAATTTAAGTATGTCCTATATATTAACTTGAAATAATTGAAGTTAAAGACCATTAATTAAAATGAAAAGAGTTTGACAATTTTGGTATATCAAACCTGTGGTAGATGATATAAAACAGTAAGAATTTGGTGCTGCAGAAAAGTAAATGAATTAATTTTTCTGCACCACCAACTCTGAATTTCTTTCTTGCTGTTTTATCTCATATTTCTTTAGATCTTTATAGCAAACCTTTATATGCAAGATCTCATTTTCCTTTATTTAAAAACAACTTTATTATTGCTTCTTTTTATAAAATTATTAACCACATTTTCCTAACTGAAAAATCTAATCTCTTTTGCCCAAAGTCAGTAAGGAGAGATCTACAAGTCTCCATTTCTAAACCCAAGTTATTTCACATTTGACCATTATGGCCTCTTAACTAATGATGGTATATTTTTTCCTATTTAAATTTCTCAATTAGAGGATTTTCAAATTCTCCAAATAATTTTCTATAGACAAATCTATGCTGTGGCATATTTTATAGTATATTGTATTAGTTAAAAATATTCTCCATATGTCAGAATATAAGAGCAAGTAGCATCTACTTTATAAATGGCAATAGCAATATGATTTGGAGGTATATGTCATGAAACAGAATCAATTTGAAGATAACTATATTAAACTAATCACAACCAAGAAAGACTAGCATGAAGCAGATTCTGTTTGTAGGGAAGGTGAAATTTATTAGAAAAATTGCATAATCACCTCTGATTCAACTATCTAGAGATAACCATTTGGTATGCACATCATTCTATTTTTTTCTATGCACAATTTTGTACATATGCTATTTTTCTTTCCATAAAAATGTTATTAAACTGTATATACTGTTTTGTATCTTAATATTTCATATAGATGTATATTGTTAACATTTTCCCATGTCAATAAATATTATTCTATGGCTTAATTTCTTATGGATACATCGTATGCTGTCTTCTGTGTATATCATAATATGCTAACGAGTCCCCACTTGTTTCCAATTTTTAAGTTTTTCCAATTTTTCCAACTATTATAAACAACTATGAAAAAAGTGTAATTCAGATTTTTATATATTATCTCTAGTTACTTTCTTAGGAAAAAGAAATCTTAGAAGTTGAATTTTTTGTTTAAATGTTTGCACTCTTTGGAAAAGTTTATTAGTTATACCCCATTAACATAATGTTAGAATAAACTTAGAATACCTATCAAAGATGTGGAGAAGTAGGAAGTCTGGTATATAAAAGTACCAATACATTTTTTAATTGATCTTTTTTGTTTTTAACTATAGACTCACAAAAAGTTATAAACATACTCAGATTTCCTTAATAGTAACATCTTATATAACTACAATAGATTTATCAAAACCAAGAAATGCAATCTGGATGCAGATTCTTTGTTGGGTATTTAATTTGCAAATATCTTCTCCCAGTATGTAGCTTGTCTTTTTATTCTCTTAACAGTTTTTTTTTTTTCCACAGAGTAAAAGTATTTAATTTTGTTGAGATATGATTTATTTTTTTGGATCATGTTTTTAGTGTAATATCTAAGGACTCTGCCTAGCTGCAGGTCATGAGGATTTTTGTCTATTCTCTCTTAAAGTTTTAGAGTTTCATGTTTTTCTTCTAGATTATCTAGTTTTAGTTGATTTTTATAAAGTGTGAGATTTAATTTGAAGTTCATTTTTTTTATTTGCATATGGATGTCCAATTATGGAAGTGACTAATTTTCCTAATTGGTCTGTTTTGATTTTTACATAAGTTCAGTCACAGTATGTACCCTTGTTTGAGCTTCTTTTGTTCCAACATTTTGTGGGATTTATCTGGTTGGTTGCATGTGGCAGTTCTTTATTGTCACTATAGTATTTCATTGAACGAACATGACAATTTACCAGTTCTATTTCCAGTTTGAGGCTATTACAATTAGTGCTGCTGTGACATTCTCGTACATGGCTTTTGGTTAGCATATATACACATATCTAAAGCATGCATAGCTAGAAATGGATTTGCTGAGTCATAGGATATAAATATGTGGAGCTTTAGTGTATAGTGCCTAATGAAATGCTGGTCAATTTTAAACTGCAAACTAATGCAAACACTTTTGATTAGTACTCTTTATATCTGAAGTGATTGAGTAATCTTGTAATGACACATTTTACCCCCTTTTAGGAATGGAAATATGGGGGATTTTTATCGTTTGATTTTGATTTGGACACAGAAATAAGGTTATAATTTTGCATATCTGAGTTTCTAGTTTGCAGATTTCAGCATTTCATTATTACCCCACTGGTATATTAAGTCTGAATTTATCAGGAAACAACATTTTTTTTCACTCTTAGTTTCTTAATTTGTAAAAATGTGAATTATGATTTCTCTCTCTCTGAAATATTATGGGGGTTAAATGAGATGCCTTCCATGATGCTTCCAGTATGTGATAAGCATCAATAAAGTCATTAAAAATAAATATCTTTTCCTCACTCTTTAGGGGAGAACTGTCCTACAGTAATACTTCTAATTTAAGATAGGCTGTTTCTGTGGATTCTAACAATACCTAAAATTTTAAGTGACATTAAGCTTATTAAGTTCTTAGTCTCCCCTAGGGAGGCAATGTAGCATAGTAGTTTAGAGCTGAGTCTCTGGAGTCTGTCAGGGTTGAATTCTGTTTTTTGCAAGCTTTGCTAGCTTGGGCAAGTTATTGAATTCTTCTGTATTCAGTTTTGAAAAGCTTATAAAGAACTAAGGAGATATGGGCTAATACTGAAAGGCTGCTTGATTACAGAGATGCAGTGGAGAACTCTGAACCTAGTCAAGGAGTATAGAGTAAGGGTTAGCAAACTTTTCCATAAACTGTCAAATAATATATATTTTATGCTTTGTGAACCATCTCTTTTACAGCTACTCAGTTTAGTGTGAAAGCAGTCATAGACAACATGTACACTAATAATAGCATGGCTGTGTTCAAATAAAACTTTATGGATACTGAAATTTGAATTTCATATAATTTTCATGTGTCATGAAGTATTTTTATTTTTTTCAACTGTAAATATGTATAAAGAAAAACACTTCCTGTGTGTCCCTCTCTTCTCAAAAACTCTCCTCTCACAGAATATGACACTTCTGACACTACATGTATAGGTTTTCCACACATTACGGAATTTATGCGAAACCAGCTTGATGTCCTATAATTTTATTCAGTTCTGACACTTTACCTGGAGATAGCATTATGTCCTACAGGTCAAGCTCAGTCTTACAAGACTGCCCCTTGCCCTCACTTCAGATGCTAATGGCAAGTCCAGATTACCACCTGTGCTTCAGACCAACTGACTATATAGATCAGAGGTTTCCACGACCCCATCCAGTTCATTGATTTGCTACAATGACTCACAGAACTCAGGGAAACATTTTACTTACTAGATCACTGGTTTATTATAAAAAGGAAATAGCCTTTTGGAAGATGTGCGTAGGGCAAAGTATGTGGGAAGGGGCATGGAGTTTTCATGCTCTCTGTGGGCATGCCACACTCCCTGCATGCATATTCACATATTCACCAACCCAGATGCTCTCCAAACCTCAGCCTTTTGGGATTTTCTGGAGGCTTTATTACATAGGTATGACAAAGGGGAAGCCAGACATCAGAGAAATTGAAGTTCCTAAGAAAAAAACCCATAGAAACTTTTGAAAAGCAAAAGGAAGTGACCAAATGAGGATGATAGGGTGATCCCAAGTCAAGAAGCAGCTGCTTCTTGGAGCCCAAACAGGAAAGTGAGTCAGGAAACCGGCAGTGGAATGTGGAAAGAATATTGGCTTGTAGACAGCTGTGATCCTCAGCTGGTGGGTTGTGCGGGAGGGTGTGATGAGAAATCCCAGAGGAGCCTTTTCTCCTTTCAATGAAAAACACCACTACAGAGTCAAGTACAGCAGCACAGCTGGAAGCCAAGGGGTAATTTAGTTTTAAAAATGAAAAAGGGGATGTTGGTAGAATTGAACAATTTGTCAAAGGTAATACTCTAGAACATATAGAAGGAAAATGGCTAGACATTTGAACTAGCTGTTTAAATTGCACCTTTCTGAAGGAGAGACTGTTCCGTGATGGGATTGCTGCTGGAGCCACAAACTAGATCCAGGCCAGAAAGAGATTGCTTCCTGCAAATTCCCTCAAAGACTGGTCCACCTCTCCTACACCCTGTGGAATGCTGGTTCCTGTACCAGGTCATTGTGCAGCCCTGGCGAGCATGTAAGACATTAAATATTTTCCCTTATCTGGGGCCGGTTAGGCATCAGTACCCCTGACCATCCTGTCCTGTTCTATATAATTCTTTAGCACCTGCGCAGAGGCAAGGTGGATATCCACTTTGTCTTTCTGCCTCCCAAGATGTGCTTCTTAAGTATGTTGTTTCCCTTGGTTGTGTCTCTTCAGTCTTTCCCTGCCCTCTGCTTATGGAGGTAGATTTTCAGTCTTGGGGCTTTTCCCTGGGTCTGGATTTATGAATAATCATGGAGAAGAAAGCAGAAAGAGTGTAGAGCTCCAAGAGAAAGAAATAAGACCAAAGATGGATAAATTAGGCATCAATGTTGCCTCTTAGGGAAACTTTTTCTTCTTTTAAACCCAGTATTTCTTTCCCATTTTTTGTTTTATCTATTTCTCATTCTATTAAAATATTAAAAAGTAGTAGAACTCATTGACTATGACACTAAAAGCACAGGCAAGGAAGGTAAAAATAGATAAATTTGATTATTTCAAAATAAAAAAAAACTCCATCAAAGGACACAACAGAGTGAAAAGGCAGCCTATGGAATGTGAAAATGTATTTGCCAATTATATATTTGATAAGAGGTTAATAGAATATCCTATAGAGAACTTCTAAAATTCAACAACAACAAAAATTAATTTTAAAATGGGCAGGACACAGATATTTATCAAAAGATGATATACAAATGGCCAATAAGCACATGAACTTCTTGTGCTCAACGTCATTAATCATCATGGAAATACAAATCAAAACCACAATGAGATATCACCTCATACCATTAAGTTCGCTACTACAAAAAACCAACAAACCGAAAATAGCAGTGTTGGCAAGGGTGTGGAGAAATTGAAACTTCTATGCAATGTTGGGAATATAAAATGGTATGGCCACAATAAAAAACAGTGTGATGATTCCTCAAAAAAAAAAAAAAAAAGAAAAGAAAATTAAAAACAATTACCACATGATCCAGCAATTCCCCTTCTGGGCATTCATGCAAAAGAATGAAAAGCAGGGTCTTAAAGAAATTTATACATTTGTGTTCATAGTAGCATTATTCACAATAGCCAAAGAGGAGCAACTCAAGTATTCATCCACAGATAAATAGGTACACCAAGTATTATATACGAACAAAGGGATATTATTCAGCTGTAAAAAGAAGGAAGTTCTGACACATTTTACAACATGGTTAAACCTTGAGAACATTATCATTATGCTAAGTGAAATAAGCCAGTTACACGTAAACATGCACAAAACCCAAGTATTGGATAATTACACTTATGTGAGCTACCTAGAGTGGTCAAATTCACAGACAGAAAGTAGAATGGTTACCTTGGCTGAGAGGAGGAGAGAAGGAGAAGTTGTTAGTAACAAGTTGCAGTTTGCAAGATGAAAAGAGTTTTGGAGATTGATTGGTACACTTAAAAATAGTTAAGATAGTAAATTGGTTAAGATAGTAAATCTTACATTGCTCATTTGTTTCCTTCCTCCCTTTGTTTTCTTTCTTTGTTTTTTTCCTTTCAATTGAGGTATAATTGACATACAACATTATATTAGTTTCAGGTGTACTCATAATAATTTGATATTTGTATAATATACTATTAAATGATCACCATAGTAAGTCTAGTTAACATCCATCATCATACATAGTTACAGAATTTTTATCTTGTCATGAGAACTTTTAAGATTTAATTTCTTAGCAACTTTCAAATGTGCAATACAGTTTTATTAATTATAGTCACCATGCTGTACATTAAATCCCCAAGACTTATTTTATAATTGGAAGATTGCACCTTTTGACTCCATTAACCCATTTTGCCCATCCCTCAACCCTTACCTCTGGCAAGTACTAATCTTTTCTCTATATCTATGAGCTTGGTTGTTTTTTGTTTGTTTCTTAGATTCCACTTATAAGTGAGATCATATGGAATTTCTTTTTCTGTGTCTGATTTGTTTCACTTAGCATAATGCCCGCAAGGTCCACCCATGTTGTCACAAATGGCAAGATTTCATTCTTTTTTATAGGTGAATAATATTCCATTTTCTTTATCACTCATCTGCTAATAGACACTTAGGTTGTTTCCATAGTTCAGGTATTGTAAATAATGCTGCAGTGAACATGGTGGTATAGATATCTTTTCGAGTTAGTGTTTGCTGAATTGTTCTTGCATGTTGCCTACTTTATCCATTAGAGCTCTTAGCATATTCATCTTAGTTGTTTTAAATTCCAGTCCCGAGAATATCAACATCCCTGCTATGTTGGGTTATGATGCTGGCTCTGTCTCTTCTAACTTTTTTTTTATCTTTTGGTATGCCTTGGTATGCCTTGTAATTTTCCCCCTGATAGCCAGACATGATGTATTGTGTAAAAAGAATTGCTGTAAATACGCCTTTAGTAATGTGGTGGTAAGATGTGGGGGTGGGGAGGTGGCGGCGTTCTGTAGTCCTATGATTAGATCTTGGTCTTTTAGGAAGCCCGTGCCTCTGATTATAAACTTCACAAGTGTTTCTTAGTCTATTTTCTCCTCCCTCAGGTGGGACGGAATGGCTAGAGTGAACCGGAGTTAAGCATTTCCCTTCCCCAAATCTGGTAGGCTCTTATAAAACCCCACCAAGTTACGCTCTAGTTGATTAGTTTTCCTTCAAGACAGGCCTTGTTAAGAAAAATAGAGTGCTCTGGGATATTTTAAAATAGTTCTTTTTCCCCTTTCCCGGCCAGAAGTGTGAGGGGATTTTTCTGATATTTACTGTAGGATGCTAGTCAAGCCCCTGGCAATGAATCTCACAATGTTTTGGGGACCTCCTTATGACTGGATCCCCCTGGAATTTTTAGGTTTTAGAGTTGTCTACACGGATTCTCCAGCAATTAATCAGTTATAGTTCAGGTTTTCCTACCCTGACCCTAGTGCCTGTGGTGTTTTCTGTCATCAGACTCTGCTCTGGTAAGTCACGACTCAGTATATTTTCTGTTCTCTCCAGTCTTGGGGACAGAGGTTTGCCCTGTGTCCTTCCCTCTCTTCTGGATCCAAGAAGAACTGATTTTTCAACATGTTCAACAGCTTTTACCTTGTTAGGTTGGTGTGGCTGCTTCCCAGCTTCTTACCTGTGGAACCGGAATCTCCTTATATGTGGAACCAGAAGCTCTTTACATGTGAAACCAGAAGAAGATTCTATGCTCAAGACTGTAGAAAACCACACTGTTCGGTTCTGCCTGCTGTCAACTATGCTATTGTGTGATTATGTTTTTCTTTTTTTTTTACAAGAGCTTCAAAGAATCTATGTTGTATGAATGTTAAAAGGTGACATCATATTGATCATAAATGTTGGTGATTTTTCTTTAATATTTGTTTCTCTAATGATTCCATGTCACCTTAAATTTCTTTTTTACAAGTTTGAAGTATATTCTATTTGATGTTTAAAATATAAAGATCATTTTAAACTGAATAAAAATAAAGAAGAATGATATTGGCAAAGGATAGACATAAAGATCAATGGATTTGAATTGAGCGTCAACAAATAAATACATACATTTATGGTCACATTGATTTTCTATAAGGATGCCAAGACAATTCAATGGGATAAAATAGTTTTTCCAACAAATAGTGTCAACTTGGTATCTACATACAAAACAGATAAGTTGCACCCCAACTCACATCATATATAAAAATTAGTTCAAAATGGATCAAAGACCTAAATGCAAGAGCTAAAACTATAAAACTCTTAGAATAAAACATAATAGTAAGTCTTCATGACCTTGGATTACATAATGGTTTTTTAATAAAATACCAAAAGCACAAACAAGAAAAATAAATAGATAAATTGGAATACATCAAAATAAAAAAAACTTCTGTGCTTCAAAGGACACTATTAAGAAAGTGAAAATATAACACGCAAAATAAAATATTTGCATAGTGTCTAGTATCTAGAATATAGAAAGAAGTCTTTTGACTCAAGAAAATAAGTAATAAACGATCCAATTGAAAAGTATGCAAAGCCCTTGAATAGACTTGTTTCCAAAGAAAATATACAAGTGGCCAAGAAGCACATGAAAAGATGCTTTACACCATTAGGCATTAGGGAAACGTAAATCAAAATGCCTTGAGATAGCACTTTGCACCCATTAAGATGAGTATAATAATTTTAAAAAATGGAAAATAACTAGCATTGGCAAGGATGTGGAGAAATTAGAATTCTTGTACATTGTTGATGGGAGTGTGAAATGGTGCAGCCTCTTTGGAAAACAGTTTGGCAGTTCCTCAAAAAGTCAAAAATAGAGTTACCATTTGACCCAGATAATTGGAAACACATGTCCACACAGGAACTTATAAACAAATGTTATAGTAACATTGCTCATAGTAGCCCCAAAGTGAAAACAACCCAAATCTCATTGATGAATGAACAGATAAACAAATGCAGCAAATTCATATAATGGAATATTACTCAGCCATAAAAAATAATGAAATACTGATTCATGCTACAGAACGATGAACCTTGACAATATTATTCTATGTAAAAGAAGCCAGTCACAAAAGACCATAAAGTGTATGATTTTACTTATATGAAATGCCAAGAATAAGCAAAACTATAGAGACAGTACATTTGTGGTTATCAGGAGTTGGAAGGAGGGCTTTGATGTTGAGGGAATGGAGAGTGACTGTAAAAGGGTATGGGATTTTTTTTTGAGGTGATGAAAATATTCTTGAATTCAATTGTACAACTTTGTGAATGTACTAAAAGTCATTGGATTGTATACTCTAGGAGGGTGAATTTTATGCTGTTTGAATTATATTTCTATAAAAATTAAAAATAAAGAAGAATATATATATGAGTATCACCATTTTGGACATGGTTTTATAAAATATAGATATAAAACTTCTGGTGTCATATGTTCCAAAATAGTTATTTGTAGAACACTTTCTTTAAAATATATTTTGATTAAATTATAAGTCATTCTCCAAAACCCTAAAAAGCATAAAAAAGTTATCTAATATTTAAAACATTATGAACTTCTCAATAATTCAAAAGTTTAGCTCATATAAAAATTTAGTGTTAAATTTAATATGTAAGAGAAAAAATGATTAAATTTATTTTGTTTTTTTTCAAAAACAAAAGATAAGTATGTGCATTTATAAATTGCAGGTGAGTGTAAGTAAAGACCAGTTTACAACATAAACCAGGATGTTATGGGTTGACAATAGGATTATATCATAATATGTAATTTTTTCATTTGTTTCAATAAAATTACTTTGGTTGTGTCACCCAGACATTAACAATCAGAATCTAGTTTCTAAAAAATGTGTGAAAACTTAATAAATCAATATAAGAGAAAGTTTGCAGAATTTTGATATTTGTGAAGTAATCACTTATGAACGAACACTAGCAAATTAAATTTTAATAACATGAGTGTATATGATTTCAGATAACTTCTAATAACCTGGTCTTATAGGTTTAAACAAAATCTTGATGGACATCTCTCTGTATATCTTTTAACTGTACACAAACTGAAAGTCTTATGTACAAGATGGTACTTGTGATTTTTAAAAATGTATCTGGTAAAGACAAAATTCCCATTACATAGAGAGATGTGACTTAAAATAGGGTTGATTTGATTATTCTTCCATTCATTACATGCAAAATTATGCTAATGATTTTTACAAATATATAATTTTCCTCATTTGTCACTCTCCTTCACCTTTACTCTTTGCTTTCATTCATTATGAACTCACTATCAAGAGTCACTAGGATTTTTACATTCTTCCACAATTATAAAGTTCCTTTCAAAAATAACTAGTATTCATACTTAGTCAACTTTAAAGCCTTGCTACTGAAGAAAAGCAATGCAGCACTTGCTTTGCGCACTTTCTTAATTTCAGCTTCTAAACTGGAGACTCTAGAGAGTTTTTGATGTTTAGGGGGAAGAAAAGACAGGCTGATTAATACATTGCTGACTTTGACTATAGTTTAAGATAAGGTATGCAAGTAAACAAGATGGCTGTAACTACTGTGGATAAAATGGTGATGAGAAACCGATTCCAGGGATTGTGTGTAGTAATCTGCACCTCTTTTTTTTTTTTTTTGTTTTTGATATGAAAAGTAAAGAAATCTGACAGCCTTGGAGATCCTGCCTGGTGGCCTTAGGTTTTGGGGAAATGTTCCTTCATGGAAGTGAGCTGCCAGGTAGCTAGCATGTAGGAAAAGGAGAATGATGGATTATGTTGGGCAACAATTCATTCTTGTACTTTGTGTGAAAATAGATTTGGTAAAAATATCAAATAAATAAAAATTAGATTATGAAAAGAAAAAAAAAAGTTTGGTTATGTGCCAAGAGCAGAATTTCATTCTGGGTACTTTATTTTATTTAAATTTATGAAAGTGTCAAATGTCTTTGTAACTTGCATGACAGGCCCTTTACTTTTTTGTCACACCTGATGTATGTTTGACTATTCTTTTTAAATACTTATAATGATACTTTCAAAATTCAAATTCTGTAAATAAAAATAAATGCACAGAAAGAACCCTGTCAACTTATATACAGAGACTGTTCTATAATCAGACTCTATTGTTCAAAAGGTCATGATTAAGATGGTTAACATCCAGAGGATTTTATATATCAGTTGCCAACTTGCTATTAAATGTTTTAAAATAATTTTCTTTTAGTGGACCGTGTCCAGTGATCCAAGGCCTATTGGCAGTGTTTATTTAGATTATTTAACTTAATCCATAACAATGATTATATAGCTAAGAACAGAAATAAACCTCACCTCGTCTCATCCAGTCACTGTGAAAAAAAGCACATATAAGGCAATTGAACATTGAGTTAAAGATTCGTTTTGCCAATGTCAAGAGTGACACAGCAAGAGCCTTAACCTCATCACGTTAGATGATGCACTCTGCATCCTGGTCTGTAACATGTTCCATCTTCTTCAAGAAACCAAAACCATTGTCATGTAGAGGATTTCTAGTAGCTTTACATTTAGAAATAAAGAGGACGTAGAAGGACCAGATTCTTTTCTTCCTGACATTACTTAGCATTTTCTTTCCAGCTTTTTCCCTCTTTCATTCTTTTTTACATATTGTTCTTTTGTCTCCTTTTTATTCTTTAAGTTGCCTTAGCTCTTCTGGATGCTTTTTAGTTTGTGCATTTAATTATTTTTGCATTTCTAAAGGAGCAGCTGCTAAAGATTTTTTATTTTTTGAATACATCAGGTTTCATAGCTGCAATATCCCCACTCTTCTCCCATGTACACCTGGAATCATTTCTCAAATAAACCACTTGTACAGACCTTTGTCTCAGGATGTGCTTCTGGAATAATGTACACTCAGACACCTGTCAACTTGTCTGCTGCTTCTCACCTGCTCTGGGCTCTTCTCTTTTGGTTTTGAATACACACTGATCCCTGAAGCAGGTTTAGGAAGTTCTTCATTGTAAACCTTCAGGAGAATCTGGTCAATAGTGTGGAGAGTAGGTTGGATATTATGCCTTTGGTCTTGTGACTCCACTCTCTTGGGCGACACATGGAGTGAGACCTCACTACATAAGCTTTCAGAAGTGCCTCAAGTGAATGCTTACTCAGACTTAACTTTCATTTTTTCTTCTATCTCATCCTTGAAGTCTTTCTTCTTTGACCACTGCATTTCTTACCAAAGCCCTTGCACTTCCACTTTCTGGGATTTTAGTTTTTTAACCCCCATAGAAAATATCAATACTCTTCTAGGACCAGAGTTCACACCTCTCACCCAGCATAAAGCAGACAGCCTAATGACATGCAGTGGAAACTTGAAGCTGTCTAAATTGCTAGATATAAGATGATAACTGGGACTTTATCTTCTCTATAAGAGGAAAATTATGCATGCACATGTGTGCATGAGGAGGAGATGAGGGTGAAAAATTGTCAGTTACTACTTTTTTCCTAAAGGATCTGGGATTTAACTGCATTAATGGTGACATGGTAAGGTAGACTCACGGGAACCAAAATGACAATGTTTACAAAGCTGTGGTATATTGCAGGAAAAGGATCCAATACAGCACCAGCAGAGTCCAAGTTTGCTTCACAACAAGGGTTCTGAAGAAGCCAGGCCCAAGGTTCAGATGTCTTCTCTTGGTAAGGGCCACACATATGTGCTTCTTCTCTAGGACCAGGACCCACTGACAGGTGCATGAAACACCTTGGAACCAGGGACTCCAAATTGGAGTCTCAGCTGGGGTTTCTTACACTTTGCTGGTCATCTACATATATTCTTACTACATAATCAGCCCCAACAGCCCAGCCCTCTGAGGTCTCATAGAGACCAGGTACAAATCATCAATCTCACAGTTATTGACAAACAATGCTGAAAGCTGGAACAAACTGAACCAAAATTCCTAAGATCCATGGTGACAAAGCAATACTCTTAATCAGCACATTTCATGTCTTGATCAAGGGTCAGTGCCTTGCAGGTAATTTAGCAAAACAACTCAGGTCTATTCCAGGTCTTCTGGAATTAGCACTCACAGCATAGTTCAGCTCTTTTACCATGATCAAGGTCTTTTATAAGTACAATGATACTTCTTGATTTGACAGCAATTACTTGCCTTAAAGCATCATGAAAGAACATAGATGATCAAAATGCACCAAATTCCAAACCTCTGTAATGACTAAGGGATTGATATAAATTTAAGTAGATAGCTGAATAACTCGATAATATTAGTACAGAATAACACAAACTTTCTTATATTTTGGATTAACCTTATAATTCTTTTGTCTCCCTGACTTAATGGCTGTCTGCACTTTAAGGTATACATCTATTGAGAGAATAGAAATACTAATTATCATTTATCAAATCTATATCTTCTTCAAACCAATTCTTGTCCATAGGGATAACATCATGAGGGGGGTTTAATTTGATTTCACAATAAATTTGATCAACCATCTCAGTAATATCATAAATTTTATTAGCTTCTACAATATTAAATTTATTTATGATTTCTGTATTATACCATACTGTAGAATCATGGATACATGGTACAGTATAAATCAAGTGTAATTAGATATTATTATTATGTTTTTCCCAACGAAATCTACTTTTCTCATAGGAATATAGTTTAGAGACCCTGTCTGTTTTTCAGGATTCCAAACCTCTTGAAAACACAGCCAAATTCCTTTGCTCTGGTTACGTGATTTGATACATAGTGTTTCCCAGTGAGACCTGTCTCACAATTGGGTCCATTTAGTCTCCATGGGGAGCGGTCCTCTAATCCTGTTTAAAGTTTGTCCAATACCCATGAATTATAAGAAAGGAATGGTTAGTACTCAGTTGTGGCACTAAAGTTGTTAAAGAGCACATTGATGGGTTGAATTCTCGTTACAAATTTCCACAGACTGTGTAGCCTGTACGGCTTCCATGCTGTGAGAATTCCTGGCTGTTGGGCCTGGGATAGCCCAGATTCCATTTGAATTAAGATATCCAGAAACCCAGCTGAGTTGATATACAAGCTCGGTTCCGTCGCTGATTCTGGGCATGTTGCCTTAGTGTCTGCTCAAACTGCAAGGCCCACTTTACTAGTGCTGTGTTGCTATTACAGTTGTCATCTGTGTCTTTCCTCCTGGAGGAGGATGCCTTGGAATTTCCTCCAGGAATCTCTTTTTATTCTTCCAAAATATTTTTTCTCATTAAAGGTGAATTCCTCCTCATTAATTACTTCTAGCCCAGCTCCTAATTATCCCAAGGCTCGCTCTCTCTCTCTCTCTCTCTCTCTCTCTCTCTCTTTTTAAAGCAGGCAAAAGCTGTTTGATATACCAGACCTGTTGTATATTGAATAATAACTTCATTCTTACAATTAGGAAATAAACTTAGGACCCAACAATGATGACTCTCTTAGGCGAAGGTCCTATGAGTAGTCCTCACTGCTAAATAGGCTTTGTTTTGGCTATGCCTGGTGCTTCCCATAGCTATCCACATAGAATTTCTGGCTTTTCATTCTCAGGAATGTGGGAACAGAAAGTTAGACTAAATTATTTTCTTTTGTCAATGATCCAAGTGACCCAGTTGTCTCTCCACCTCTTTATAGCTTTCCAACTATAATAATAGGGCAAAGAGCTATTTTTTCACATAATATTTTGATAGTTGGTATGTGCAGAAGATGGACTTCTACTGTTGTACCCTAGTACTTTAAACCTTCATCATCAAAATTAATGACCATGCAAGTGTTCATTTAGATTATTATTGATCAGTGTTTTCTGAAAACTGGATATATATTCTCAGAGCTTTCTTCTTAACTTGAATCTTCAATAATACCTCTATCTTGTGACATGGGAATTAAAAGACACAGCCACATTAGTATTGTTCCATATAGTTGTACTCAGGGTTTCCATCTGTTCATCTATTTTGAGGAAACAGACCACTCTCAGAAGTATATGTATATTCATTGGGTTGACTGTTGTCCTGCTTACTTATTGGTTATTTGAAAGAGATGATTTTGGTAACCAGAGTTCTTCACCCAGTGGGATTTTAAATCAAAGCTAAGAAAAAATAATATTCTCTTGCTCTATGCTTATCTTAAGGCACCAAAATTGTATTAGACTTTCCATTTTTGTATCACCCATTTATTAGCTTCCTTTCCCTCAGCAATAATTTCACCTATTTTTTCATTTATCATTAATTTAAATCCAAACCTTTCTCTCTAATGTAGGTTCCTCTGGCTAAGTCACTGGGCTGATCTATGTTGCTGGTAACAAGTTGAGATGTTCTGGGGTTTTGTCCAGTCCCAATCAATGGGGTTATCTCTTTCACAAGGCAAAAATATTTGTAACTGTCAGCCTCAATTTAGCAAGGTACAGGGAATAGATACTTCATTCTATCATCTCTTTGGAACTTTTGCATTACGTTCAAAATCGTGTGTGTGTGTGTGTGTGTAGTGTGTGTGTGTAACCTTGTTTTAGAAAAATACCAGAATTTAGGACCCTGAATGATATCTCTGGTTTTAGGGACTATGAGGTCCACAATTGAAAAAGAAAATTACGGTGAAGGCTTTTCTGTAAATTACATCCCTTATGACTTTCGCTCTGATTCTACCACAAGCACGTAATTGTCTATCTAATGAAAACCCATTTTTAGTCCCCTTCTGCAGCACAGAACGCTGTCCAGTGTTGCCAGACTCTCAGCCACATCTTCCCATCTCAGAAAACCTACTGGAATACTACTGGTTATCTCCTCCTGCTCTGTGTCCTGGAAACTCAGGACAGTAAGCTGGGGCAACTGCACAGCTCGCTGAATTTTCTTCCCTTCTCTCATCTGGACGATGGCTAAGGTACAGTGCTTATAAAACTACTGTTTCATGTATGTTGTTCAATTTTTTTTGTTATATCAGATAGAATGGTAAATTTAGCTCCTGCTGTTTCATCATGATCAGAGGAGAATATTTAACTGGATCTATATCCAGTTAAAAATGAATCTCATTTGAGTCCCTATTTCTTACTTATAGAATGTACCAAATATATAATATTGCTTACTTACAGAAGATGGATGAATCAACATTAAAATGTTTATGATCAAAAGTTCACTGTCTTTGGGAAATATATTTTTTTTTGTCAGTTAAAGGAAAACTGTTACCACAGATAAACTTGCTCATCAAGAATCAGGAAGTACTGATATCAATCTTAGACTGAAAAATGTTGCTATGAGTAGAAGATATATTTTAGGTTTATGATTAGAAACATAATTGTCAGAATTGTCTTACTGGATTAATTTGCTATACTGAGCTTCATCATTTGATGTGATGTCAGCTATTAATAGCACGATTGCTCTACCACTAAGCACTCGCATTACTTTAGCATTTTTAATGGGCTTACTAGCTTTTGCTATAATGCTAGGAAATGCCATCGTCATTTTAGCTTTTGTGGTAGACAAAAACCTTAGACTTCGAAGTAATTATTTTTTCCTTAACTTGGCCATTGCTGACTTCTTTGTTGGTAAGTTACATCTCTTTATTGAAGATAATCTTTTCCAATTATAATTTATTTCTAAAACCTTAACTTTTGTTATTTCAAGGGACTATATGAAATACGTGTGTGTGTGTGTGTGTGTGTGTAAATAAGGTTTGTAAGAACATTTTCATCTGAAAACAGTTTATTTTCTTTTTATAAAATAAAACAAGTTCAGAATATCTCCAAAATTATTTAAGCTAAGAGTTATTTGTTTCTGGAGCTATTTCCTTGCATGTTTAGGCTTATAAATATTTTTAAGTAAGCATAGTTTCCTTAGTACCGCAGTATTGGAGTAATAGGAAATAACATGTATGCTGGTAACCAGCACAAACAAAAAATGGAATATTTAGATCAATTAAGTAGTATGTCTAATACTAAAAATACTATTTTATATTGTATAGAATATTATAAAATATACCAATACTAAACTACCTTGCATATAATATGGTATCATAGCATTTTAAGAGATCATAGAAATTAAATTAGTCTTTCTTTGAAAACAAGTACTTCATAATTTTTACTGCTTGATGATCATCAATTTTTAACAATGCTTATCATAAGTGGATGTGCAGAAGTGTCAGCTGATGATATTGTTTTATAGGAGCTTCTAGCATAATTTAATCTGTCATTGTCTGTAGCTACATAAATGCTTGCTTGCATTTATATTAAAATAAAACAAAACTCATGAAATACTTAGTTTATAGCCTGGAACACAGTGTGTATCTTCCTAAGTGTGGGCTCCAGGCTGTCTGGACACAGTAGGGGATAAAGTCAGAGTGGTAGAAATCTATAAAGTGAAGGCCCTTAAATAATAGCATGAGTCTGGGCTGTAATATATTCAGCAGGCAATAAGGAGATTAAAACATTTTTAAAGCAGGTGAGTGGATAGATCGAAGCTTTACATTAGAGGCATCAGAAGAGACGTAGGTGGGAGAAGCTGGAGCAAGGATGGGGGTGGAAAAGAAGTTCATGTGGCAGAGCTGCAAGGGTGGGCTTGAGCAGGAGAAAGAGAAAGAAGATTTAGAGATGGAGCTCTGGAGACTAAGAAAAATATATAATTCTTAATAGAAAAAGGGAACATTTTGGGAGGGCAGTTTATGCTTTCAGTGTAGCGTCAATAAAACTTATGGAAGAAATTTCTCGCTAAAGAGATTGATTTAGGAGTCATATAGAAATGACAGAGTCCCAAATAAAGGTGACCAATTTTTAAAAAATATTTTAAATTCTAACCAATATAGAGATATTACAAAACAATGCAACAATTTCTTCATTTCTCTCCTTAATTCTGCCTTTCTAGGTAATCAACATTAAGAACTTGATGCAAATCCTTATTCTCAATGCTCACATAAACATGTACAAATATACAAATGTATTTATGTGAACATAAAGAATATTTTTCTATGAATATATGTATCACTTCCCTCCTTCTTCACAGAACTGCACAACTTTTAGATGATACCAAGTACTTACAGTTGATTATGTTTTTTGATTAACCCAAAAGGAATAAGGCCCTGAATACTCGATGGTAGGGAGGGATGGGAAAAACTGTACCCAACCAAGAGCCTGAGAGCTAATGCTTTTGAACAAGATGATTCCAGATAAGAACAAAATGTCTCTGTGTATGGCCTGAGGTCACCATCATGGCAGCCCCACTATCATGGGCGTGAGAACCACAACATAAGGATGTGGTCTGCCTTTGAGAAATAGCCCTGCATATGTAGTTATACACCAGTCCTGGTGATCCCCCTCCATCAGCAGGTGGATGGGAAAAGAGATGGCTCTGCTGCTGATAAGAGCAGTCAGACATGGATCAGATTTTCTTAGTCTACCAGTCCCACCTTTCACATAAGCCCTGTACCCCGCCAGCTTCCTACAGAGGTCCACTTATTGAACACAATACAGGCATACTCCAGAGATATCGTGGGTTTGGTTCTAGACCACCACAATAGAACAAATATTTCAGTAAAGCAAGTCACACGAAGTTTTTGATTTTTCATGCATATAAAAGTTATGTTTACACTATACTTGTAGTCTACTATCTGCACAATAGCATTCTGTCTGCAAAACAATGTACATGCCTTAATTAAAAAATATTTTATTGTTAAAAAGTGTTAACCATCATCTGAGCCTTAAGTGAGTTGTAATCTTTCTGCTGGTTCAGGGTCTTGCCTCATTGTTGATGAACACGCAGTTATCACTGAAGCACAGTGAAGCAAGGTATGCCAGTATTCACATGACAACACAGAAATTAGGACAGTTTCTGAGAGCTTGTGGTAACAAAATTTGAGTTCCATGTCAACACTCTTCTTTCTCCTTCATCATGGTCAGAAGATTGCCTTTCAGCCCTGAGCCTGGGGGACCTCATGGCGGCAGTAGTGAACCAGAACAGAGTTCGTGAGAGGTGTTCTGTAGCTTTAAGCCAGTAATTCTTAATATATGGGGTCATGAGACCTAGCGCTCCAGGACCATGTGGTGATGGCAGGGCAGATAGGAGTGTCACATGGACTCAGTATTGTGGGCTTTCTGGCCGAATGCCCTCTTCTCATGTGTTTCAGAACTGGCCTCCTATAGAGAATCTAAAATTGTGGCACCTGAGTAGCAATTCAGGCTGAACTGAGTGTTGGAAAGCGAAGATTTATTGAGGAAAAAGTTCAGTATCAGCTACGCTGATATAAGTAAACCTCATCTGTACACTATTCTAGGGAAAAATATACTCTCTATATTATATCAATATCTATAAAATTGGTATCTCATGACTGATGTTTTCATCTATTTTTTTACATCTACAATTGGCCTTAATGGCTTCCATGACTTTGTGATGGATGGCCCAAACAGGGTCTTCAAGGGCAAAAGTGGTTGCCCGACAGAATCCGAACCATATTTTCAGGAGGCACAGTTTATCCTTAGTACCTTCATGCCTCAGTTTATGACTCTTTCTCTCCGAGGTAGTCAGCTCAGGCTGCCACAACAAAATACCCCTGTTTGGACTTATATAATAGCGATTTACTTTATCATGGTTCTGAAGGCTGGGAAGTCACAGATCCAGGTGCCAGCTGATTTGGTTCCTGGTGAGAGCTCTCCTCTTGTTTTGTAGATGGCTGCCTTCTTGATGGATCCTCTGAGTGTACATGGAGAGAGAGAGAGAGAGCCAGCAACAAGCTCTCTGGTGTTTCTTATTATAAGGACACTAATCCTGTTGGGTTAGGGCTTCACCTTTATGATCTCATTTAACTTTGATTACCTCCATATAGGCCCTATCTCCAAATACCCACGGGGTTAGGGCTTCAACATGTAAATTTTGTGGGGGACACAAACAATAAGTCCATAGTATCCTCTACGCACTCACTGTTATGCACACAGTATTCTGTTGGCCTCAAGAATTCACTGGGTCTTTTAGCTCCCCGCATCTTCTTTTGATTGTCATTTTCTCATGGACAGTGTAGCTTCTTAGCTGGTTTTAGAAAGAAGGGGCAATACCAGATTGGTGGCAATTTTCAAGCAACTAGACTTCCTGATCTTTATCTATTTACTCATCAAATACCAATTTATTGTGAGCTAGGAACACTTGAAGGCGCTGGGGATATAGCAATGAAAATACCAGCAAAAAACCCTTCTCTCATGGTGCTTCGGTTTCTACCAGGCCTGGGTGGGGTGGGGTGGGGTGGGGGAGACAGTCAATAAACAATATAAACAAATAAAATCACATAGCATTTTAGAGGGTGATGATTGCTATTGAAGGTGGAGGTTGCAATTTAAACTAAACTTCAGGGGTAGGGTTCACTGACCAAGACACATTTGAGCAAACAGAAGGAGCACTCTGGGAGAAAAGCATTTTATGCCCAGGAAAGTGCAAGTGTCTGAGACAGTGGGTGTGCCATGTATTTGAGGACAGAAGGGCTGGAGCGAAGTGAGGGGTAGAGGGAGTAACAAGACGTTAGACTGGAGGGTTTGGGGGCAGCTCTGGTGGACAAGTCGGTCTTACGAGGCTTTTCTTTTCATCCTCTTTCCCTTTTTTTCTGTCCTCTCCCTGTGTCTTCACCTCCTTCCCCAACTTCACCACCATCTTTTAATATAGTTTGTTTTCTCTCATCGCCACTCCCCCTTAATTCGTCATGCCAAAGGCTCATTGCTCGATTCAAGCAAAGGGCTCTTAGTTTTAATTACCAAGACCCAGAAGCATGATTCCACAGTGGAAGTTGTAGAAACATTTTAGAACAGGTGTATCATACAAATGTTTTCGATTCATGGTTTTTGAGACTCCTTTGGAATGAGCTGCATACATCTCCACCTTTCAACAAGACAGGAACTGAGCATGGCATTTATACTAAAAGAACACAAGGTGACAGCAGGCTTTCATTAAAACCAAAAAAATAAACCAGAGCCTGTTTTAAGCTAACTGCTATTTCAAGCAGCTCCTAAGGGTTTGGACACACCCTTCCTCTTTTATCTACTCAAAAAATGTGAGTGAAAAGATTATTTAATCACACCCTCCATTTAACTTTAAACTGACAGGAGTGTCTGTGATGTAAATGATTACTGCCATTGCATTCTTCTTTTTCAATCTGCGGAGGAAATCAGTGTGTGTATAGAAAATACTCATTTGGGGAACATTAGAAACTATGACCCTGGGTCAAAATATAATGAATGCCTCTGTTTTGAAGATACTTTGATTTATCTCAGGTGAATCTGGTGACTTATTTAACACTATAGGAGTGTGTGCACGCACACACACACCTTTGAGATGGAAGGCACCATAAGAAGCTCAGTTTTCATTAAAAATATAAATAAAATATAAAACAAGTAGGCAATTTGGACTACATATAAGAACTGACAACATAACTCTTCATCTCTACACTATCTTATCTCATTTTTGTAAACCTAGGTACAGGATATGAGATCTGCATTTCTTTCCACTAGTTTTTAAACCACACCACGAATCCTTCCCTTTCATTTTCTTTTACCTTTACTATTGCTCTTTATAATAGGTTAACTTGGTTCTGAAATAAAAAAAAAACTAGAATTCCCGCAAATGCCTGGTAAGATACAAATATATTCAACAAAATAAGATTTCACCTGAGCTTCCACTTAATAGATTGTTTTCAGTGAGTAGTGCCACCTGTCTGAAATGTCAATGCAATTAAGAACCATCACAAAGTGGAAAGAAAGGGAACTCAGTTTAGTCATTTTTCAGTTAAACAGGTTTGATGCTGAGTGGCATCACTTACGTATTTGTTCATTTAGGGAAGGGTTACTATAAAATTAGGGTTCTAAAATCTCATTGCCTGGTTTCATATCCAATCTTTCACTTGCTAGCTGGGTAACCCTTGAGCTAATTATACCTCCTCTTTGAGCTTCAGGGTCGTCATTGGTTAACTCAGCATGGTTGCTACCTCACAAAGTTTCTGTGAAGGTTAAATGAGGTGATATCTATAACTCACAGAACACAATATCTGGCATGTGGTAATTACACAATAATGTTAATGGTTACAAATTTATTTAAGTTAAATGTGCAAGCCATTTTGGTCAACTCTAGATGTGAAAAAATACAAAAATTGAATTACAACATGGTCCCAATCCTCAGGAGAAACAAGTTAAAAAAAGATGACAATATACAATAGAATGTTTTTGTACATGCAAGAGGGGGAGAGGAGTAATGTGCCAGGAGAGTGCAGGTGGCAGAGGAGTCACTTCTGCCAATGAAGTTTCAAGAAAGATAATGAGAAAGAAGTCATTTATTGAACTGAGTGACGAATGAGAAGTAAGTAGACTTTCCAGTAGAAGACAGAAGGACATTCTAGGAGGAAAGAATGCTGCTGGCAAAGGTGAAGAGATGGGAAAATGTGCAATGTGTTTGAAGGAAGGGTGGCCCATCCTGTTTGGGTTGGATCATGAACATAAGATGATTTGTGCTGTTTGTGGCTGGAAATATATGTCAGGACCTGAACTTAATTTGGAAAGTAATAAGGAGCTATTGAAGGTATGATGTTTATGACAGCTATTATAAAAATGGTAAAGAATGTGTAGGAAATCAGTCCTGAGTTTGTGAGGAAATACTATGAATTTTTAAATTACAATCAGCCATTTTTTGGTAAATTCAGATACATCATTGTGTTGTAAACTTTTGCCTTTTTGTTTTCACTGATATGTGCTATTTTCTTACCCTTATTTTTTTCCTGTACAGGTATGATCTCCATTCCTTTGTATATCCCTCACACGCTGTTTAGTTGGCATTTTGAAAATAAAATCTGTGCATTTTGGCTCATTACTGACTATCTTTTGTGTACAGCATCTGTGTATAACATCGTACTCATCAGCTACGATAGATACCAGTCAGTCTCGAATGCTGTAAGTCAAACCATTAATTTATCTTCCTTAGAAGAGTATATACTTGTACATTTGGGGTCCTCAAGCAAAAATTTTTTAAGTCTAATTTTTTTGTTTAATTGACAAACCTTAGAGGAACCTGATTATCCTTTTGTTATCTGGCATTAAGTTCTCATTGGCCCTTAGTGAACACTTTCTGCATTTGACTGGTAAGTCAATCTCCTTTGTGCTACTAAAATGAGAAGGCATCAAAGAAAATCCAAAGCAAGTTTTCAGAAGTGGTATGCTGAGTCTATAGTAGATTGGATGTACATGAAGTTCACAGTAGGTTTATCAATTTTCCTCCTTAGACAAACTGAGATCCAAATGTTTTTCTCAGGGTGGGACTTGGTGGGCAAGTAGAAAGACTCTCAAGACATATGAATGTCATGAGAAAACCAATTTCAAAGCAAAAGGCAGCATTCAGGGAAGCTATAGGTATAAGGTAGAACCAACCAGAAAGATCAAGTCCCAATGGCAGTTTAAGACACATGCCAAAAAAGCCTGAGCTCAGCCAAGTTAGTGACAAGTCTTAAGCAAGCTAAATTTATCAGCAATGGAACAAAGGAGGAAACAAAACAAAACAACATAAAACTATTCTTGATGCAATCAAGGACAAGAAGTGAAAGGGGGCCATAGAAATATGGGGCAGGGATCTGAAATCTTTGAGACCTAAATAGAAAACTTACTTCACACCTGAGTTCCAAGGACCTAAAACTTTGGAGGTCTATTGTGTGACAGGGGTTTTACTAAGTGCTGGGATAAAGAAATTAACCCACAGAGTCTCTATTTTTGAGGCTCATAATAGTCTAATGTAGAGATGGGTTTATAAATAATGGGTTCAGTACAATGAGCTAAATATGGTGCTGGAGACTTTGAGAGGACAGCGACACCCCTGGCTTGGAAGTGCTGTGCAATTTGGAGGCAGACAAGATTGGGAAGGTATATCGGACAGGTGAGGATAAACTGCTGTAACAGAGATGCCAAAATGCTGAGGCTCAAATAGGATAAAAGTATATTTTCTCCCACAGAAGAGTCCAGAAATAATGGGAGGCTCTGCTCCAGGAACTCACCCAGGGATGCAGGCTAATGGGGCAGCTCTGCAGCCTCTAGGGAAAGGGTCAGTAAACTTTCTATAAAAGGAATTATGGTCTCTGCTGCAACTGCTCAAATCTGCTGTTATAGCACCAAAAATGCCATAGGTAATATGTAAAAAAAAGGTGGAGGGACTTCACTGTGTTCCAATGAAACTTTATCAATCCAAACAGGTGGTGGCTGCATTTGTTCTATGGACAATAGTTTGCTGACCCCTGCTCTAGGTCATTGTCCTCCTCTGCATGGTCAAAGCCAGGTTGTTATGACTCTAGGTTCTAGAAAGGAAGGGTGAAGGGCAGAAGTCTAAGGCAAAGGATTTTCTTTTAACCAAGTAGTGTAGAATCCCACAATCATTTCTACTCACATTTTATTGGTGGAAGTTAGTCACATGGTCCCAACTCACTGCAAGGAAAGCTGGGAAACATGGTCTCTAGCTGAGCCACCATATGGCCAGGAAGAGGAGAAGGAGGGAGTGGCGGGACAGTCAGGCATCAGGTACTTCATTGGCACCAGAGTCTACTGCAGTTTGTATTAGAAAGACTATGGAGAGAGTGCAGAGCAGTTTGGATGAGCAATTCAGATGTCTATAATCTCATATTTTTCAAATGGCAGGTTTTGGCCCATTATTGAGTCATGAAATCAGTTCAATGTGTTGTGACCAGTAACATTTTTAAAATGAACAAATACAGAAAGGAACAGAATAGAATATAATAAAAAAATTAGAGTATAAAATATCAGGGTACCTTGCACGTAATAAGGGTAGGTATTGTTTCATGAATACTTTTGTCTGTATACTTGGTTAAGATAGAGAATGTATTTCTTACTTTAGGTCATAGCCAAAGTGTTTGAAAAGCAGTTTCAGAAAGCCATTTTTCATTTCCTTTCTTTCTGGGTTAATATTTGTTTTTAATCTTCATTGGGTGTTTCTAGGACTTGCTTCACTGAATGTTCAAACTCTAGGGTCTACTCCAGGTTTGTGAAGGGTAATAGAGAGCTTGCCCAGTTAGAAAAAAGTTCTTAGAAGTTACAGAGAGATGAGGAATGATATCCAGAGGGAAAGCAGGTGGGTTTTTTTTTCTGGTCTTGCTCTGAGCAATTCTCCTGGCAATATAGGCTATAAACTTGGTGAGGGCCAGATCAGCTAGATCCTGGGTCTCTAGTACATAGCACAGAATCAAGTGTGCAACAGGAGTGCCACACATGAGTGCATGAAGGCCTGAATGGGGTGCTCAGGTAGCATTTACACCTTTGTTGGCTAAGAGTTCCAACCCAGCTGTGTGAAACCAGAAGGAATCCTTCAAAGCCCACTGGGGCTTGTAGGAAGTGCTCAGGGGGAGCTGGACTCTTGCTGTAGCTGAAAGTAGAAAGGACAGTTTTATAAGTCAGGGTGCGGCGTTGAGCCTGGGAAATGGAAATCTGACTATTTTAAAAAGAAAGGCTCCATGAAGAAAGAACATAAGATTACAGTGCTTGGACAAGCTTCTGCAGGGGCAGATTCTGGGGCTGAAACAAGAGTGGGTGGGGGAAGGTAGAACAGTGTAGCTAAAGGAAATGGAAATTAAGAGGTATGCAGAATTAAGATAGGAAGAGGAGAGAATTTCCTTCCCACAGATGAAAAACGAAGATCAATGTTAAATCAAGACCAAAAAACTATTGTTGCAGGGTAAGAGGCAATATCCTGAATAATGGATATTATTTGTAGTAAGTGAGCACTGGGAAACTGACCAATTACAGGGAGGCCACTCCACTGTCCCGAGCCTGGGTTCAAGCAATTCTTGAACTGTCTCTATGTCAAAAATGCTGTGCAGATACAAAGCGATTGGTATCATCTTCACAATTCCCTTAGATGTCCATGATCCCATTTGACCTCAAGGATAATAGAAAAAAAATGCCTTTCCAGCATATTGCATCATATTATTAGAAAGGCTGAACAGAGCAATTTAAAAAACTAAATGCAGTTTTATCACCATCTGGGTATTGTTACCATCTTCATAATCATTAGATTTAGTGCAAGAAATGTATTAATTAGTGGCATGAGAAGCAGTAGGCAAAAAAGCCTATTGTATGTGAGAGCTTGTGGTCAGCACCATATGCATTTTAGTTTAGCCTCAGAAACACCAGTAATTTGGGGAGAAAAAAAAACACCCACTTCCCTGTAATTTGAAAAAATAATTCAGTTTAAAAACAAAAACAAAAAACAAAAATAGTTCCCTTTTTATCCTAGCTCATTGGTGAGCCCTTCCCAACATGTAGAACCCATCAAAGAGAAACAGTGCTGGGCGATGTTGTACCCTTGTAATAAAAATGAGAAAAAGTCATAGAATAAGACTTAAAAACTCACAGAGAAAATAGTATGAGAGATAGTGAAAAGGGAGGAATGTCGCAGTTTCACTGGGTAGAAGGCTTCCTTTCCCCTAAGCAAGGAAGTCAGAGAAACGTGAACATTTGAGCTGGAAAGAACTGTTCTAATCTAGAAGAGGTTGGGAGAGGTTGTCTGTTACAGGCCCCCTTACAAAATTCTTGGTTCATATCTTTATTCTTCAGTTAGAGTGGATGGTCTTTAGATTTTTTATAGAATATGTTGAAAATTTCAGGATGTGTCAAAGATCAGGGGTCCTGTATCTAAGAGCAATTCTCCTTCACAGAACCTGATTTTCCCTTATAGGAGCCTTCCCTGTGACCGAGTGGATCTAGAATATTCTTTACCCTTGAAAAAGACTGAGGCACTCACCACAACATGTCTCTCAAAGTGGCTAGCTACTGTAGCTTTGACACCACTTTTGTCATTTGGAAACATTTAAAGAGAGAAATGATTTGGTAATCCTCCATATCACTGTAGTATCTCTCCACAGCAGGTTTAAATTTCTTTCTTGTGCATCTTCTTGGAAGTGATATGAGAGTTTTTCTTTATCTTTTTGATCTCACCTTAAGGAATCAGCATAAATCACAGAGCTGAGTCCTCCTATATTAGTCAGTAAAGCCAGTTGCTTTTACACGTTTTTGACTGTGACTACCGTGAGAAATACAATTTGCAGCGTAAGTCAGTTCATGCATTTCTCTCTGAATACATCTATCTACATCTCAGAGAAAAAGTTTCATCAAATAATACATAACCTAAAAAATAAAACAAAACAAAACCAAAAACCCAATACATACTCTTACGATGTGTGATACATTCTGACATTGACCATTCCGTTTTATTTTTAAATAAATGCTGGTTATAACCCAGCTGGCAGACGGGGAAACACTGTGAAAGGGTGCACCTAGTGTCAGTTGTTCACCCGTTCAGATTTCGGCATGTTCTACAGTGTCAAGAGATTTAACCTCGAGGGTTACAGCCTTTCCCTTGAAAAATCACTAAGAAAGTCTGTATCTTGGTCCAGGCTCCACTGAAAGTGAACTCTCTGCCCTGGGCCACATTATGTTTCCAGGTCCAGTTAATGTCCTAACCTCTTGCACGTCCCTGAAACACCTGAGGGCCTATGGTATGCTTTATGCAGTCGACATATGTTCACAATATTAAAAATGATTTATTTGGCCTCTTTTAGGTAACTTACAGAGCTCAACACACTGGGATCTGGAAGACTGTGGTTCTGATGGTGGCTGTCTGGGTGCTGGCCTTCTTAGTGCATGGGCCAATCATTATAGTTTCAGAGTCTTGGAAGACAGAGCAGGGGCATTGTGAACCTGGATTCATGTCAACATGGTACGTCCTTGCCATTACATCAATCTTGGAATTTCTGGCACCAGTCTTTTCAGTGGCTTATTTCAACATATATATTTACTGGAGCCTGTGGAAGCGTGGGCAATTCAGTAGGTGGCAAAGCCATCCTGGACCCACTTCTCTTGCCTCTTCTAGTCACTCTGGACACTCACTCCAGTGTGAGCTGTTTTCAAGGGCATCTCTCACTGAACTGAAGGAAGGAGCAGTAGCTCATCATTTCAAGAGACAGAGAAGAAAAAGTAGTTCCTTGTTTTCTATAAGAACCCAGAAGAATAGTGATAGAAATACTTCCAAAATGGGTTCCCTCTCTCACTCAGATAACCCAGGTTTTCACCGAAGGGAACATCTTGAACTTCTCAAAGCTAAGAAGTTAGCCAAGTCACTGGCCATTCTCTTAGGTGTTTTCACAATTTGCTGGGCTCCTTATTCTCTGTTCACATTTGTTCTTTCAATTTATCCCCCTAATCAGCGCCCCAAAACAGTTGTGTATGATATCACATTTTGGCTACAGTGGTGTAATTCCTTTGTCAATCCTTTTTTGTATCCATTGTGTCACAAGCGTTTTCAGAAAGCTTTCTTGAAAATATTTTGTGCCAAAAAGCAATCCATACTATCACAGAATCGGTCAGTATCCTCTTAAAGATAATTTTCTTGCTTACATACATTTTAGTCTTAATGCTACCTAAATGAATTTGATCTGGCTTTCATCTTGCCTTTTACACTCTACTGAAACAGTCTATAAAATCGTTAACACTTGAAAACTTAAAAAAAAAAAAAATGGAACCTGAAAGTAAGTGAAAAATTATCCTGATGAATAAGTCTGATTAGAAATTGACAATAATATTTTTGTAAGCTCATAGCCACAAAAGCACTGTATTTTTCTTAGCCATCACCTCTTTTTTGTCTTTTTTGATCTTGATATAACATTAATTGTGAAAGTCAAGAGCTTTTTTCCCTCTGTGTTCAGTGTTTGGTATAGTCTTAACTAAATTTCTCTTTTTATTTTATAGTGATGAAAATTGGTCAAGTTTTAAAAACATTTGCTAAAGATTACAACAGGAAAAGGAGCTCTATGGCCATTTTTACTGGTACTGGGCAACTCTGTTATGCTCAGTGGTCAGGAGAGTTGGGGTTTGAATTGGCAGAAGCAGGGAGTGAGGAAGTGCCAGATGAAAGAGAGCAGGGTACATGTACTTCTAGACTCTGTATTCCTAATCCCTGCAAAGAAGAAAGTGTGAGATGGTGGAGGAAAGAGCAGGTAACTGCAGCTCTCAAAGGTCTTCAGAAAAGTACCTTGGAAGCCCTGGCAATCATAGGGTGAGAGGGTGAGGGACAGGCAATGGTCACCAATTGGTTGGAAGGATGGCTTTCCCTACCTTTTCATGCCTTCTTCTCTATAATTTCACGTCAGCTAAAACATCTCTGTGAGAAAATATGAAACAAATAGAGAGGCTGAGATAATAAAACGACTACATGATTAAACCTGATGTGCCTGGTAAACATTCACAAAACTTAAGGTGTCAATAATTATTAATAAAAAACATTTCTGTATTAATTTGGTGTCTTTAACTTGTGTGCCCACTGTTCTACATTGCAGCACTCAGAGTACTTTTTTTATTATGCAGTTAATGTAAGTTGTACTTTACTGATGAGTCACATTTCATTAATCTGGTGGTTTTGTTATTCTGTTATTATTATTTTTTTCAGTGTTCTTTGCCTGTCTTGCCATAACATTTTATTGTGATTTCATACTTAATTTCATCTCTCCTAGAAGGTTTTACCAGTATTTCTTCTATAACTTCTCAGAGTTTCTATACAGTTTAGTCATTTTCATATTTCTCAGACCTTTTAAACCTTTGATTAATTTCAAACACTAAAATATGAAAATCTTTTAAGTACATAATGATTAAAAATGCACATAATTTTTATGTACACTGTGCCTTGCGTTAAGTTCAAAATAGAAGATACAAGCTTAATATCCAACAGTAATTTTTAAAGTTTGAGAAATAAACCCTTATAAATGCACAACTTTAAAAAAAAGCCATTACTTCATCAGCCGTTGGCTTTAACATTATAAATTATAATTACTGGAGGCTTAAATGTATATTGAGTGAACATTTGTCCCTATGAAAACTTTTTCCAGTTGAACCTTGGGAGGTGGGGAGAAACATGCCTAATGTTCATATGTATTTTCTAAAATACACAAAATACAATGTGTTTTTGTACTTCATTTAGTCTGAAATGTTGTCAGTGCAAAATGTTCTGTTGTTCTATTTATCACTGTAAAAGAGAAAAGCTTCAAATTTTTTATGAAACAACAGTTTTAAAAAACACATCAATAGTATGTCTTATTCTGATTTCAGGGTTGTCGAAAAAGGAGTAATATGTGTCTTAGAAATGCTGAAATATGATATACGTACAATAAATATACAGCACAGAGCTAATACTTTATAAAATGAAAGTTTGAATAAACAAATAATTTTGATGGTATATTCAGGTAGTCATTATGTAAATATTTATTAAGAGTCCATCATGTGCTAACTATGTATTCCAAAGATGTCTATAAACTTGCCAATATGATTGAGATTCCTGAGGTAGAAATTTGACTTTGAGATTCTCTTAATACAATGCTAGGTACCCCAGAGATGGTCAAGAGACATGCATTAGGCATTTTCCTTAAAAATAAAATGTAAATTTAGTTTTTAAATCTAAATATTTTAAATTTGCACTGGAGCAACTTTAAAATGTTTTTTATTATAAGAAAAGTTGTATGTGCTTATCATAAAAGGAAAAGACAATAATAAAACAATTTCTATACCCAAAAGGAACTATAATTATTAACTTGGTGTATATGTTTATAGAAGAAACAAATATAATCCCATTTTTTAGAAACACACTTTCTGTACCTAAACTTCTATATTAACTTTTCACAATATCCTCAGGTAAATTCTTTCATGAAATGAAAGCTGCTGTCTTAGTGTGAGTAATTACCATTCCCTTCCCCAAATGGAGCTGGTTTAAAAATACTTATTAAATTTTAAATTAAACATACTTAATATAAAATTGATTTAAAAATACATAATATTTAATTTTCAATGAGTATTTTTAAAAATTTAAAATACTTATTAGTTCATTTTAAATCTGGACCCAGCTTCACTGGCATAATTGGCAGAACATTCCTTAGAACATTGGTTCCAAAGTGGCCTGGATAGAAACAGATTCAAGAAGAGCAAAGATGGATTTGGAGACATAAATGCCAGTTATAACTGATGCTTTAGGTCTAGGCTTTTTATGAGTCATGAGGGCTTTAGATATAAGTGACAGAACAATCATAACCATTTTACACAAGTACCTTTTGTGGATTTTTGAAATCTACCTTCTGATAACAAAGATTTTGGCATTTAAAGAAACTATTTTTCACATTAATAAATTTAAAATACAAAGTAAACTTTTTATTCTAATAATTGTTATCAGTCATGGTTGAGTCAAGAAAATCATGTTAATTATTTCAAGCAGAAAGAATTTAATATAGGGAATGGATAATACAGGATCCAGGAAGCTGAAAGAGCAAGAAGTGATGTTGACATAACTCAGATGCTAATAACTTTAGAAAGCAATTACCATCTTTATAAATAGAGAAAAATAAAAGAGAATCTAAGATCTTGGAGAAGCCCCTGGAGAACTGATGCTTGGAGCTTCGATTGATGCATGATGCCGAATAGTTAGGGTTTGGACTGCTAAAGGAGTAGGACCAGCTGGTGCTCAGACTACGATGGGGGGTGAGGCAGGGCAGCCCTGATTGCTGCTGGTACCTCTGATTAGGCACAGCAAGGCAGAGCATTATTGTGAACCGATACTAGAAGGATGCCTAGTCAAGTTAGAAGCACTTAAGTGAGTTTTTTTCTCAGTAGCTCCCGCCTTCCAATCTCTTGCTAGTGCCTCCCATTAGTGGAACCTAATTGAAAGTCGGTCATCAAGGGATTCTGGGAAATATATGACTCCTAGCCCGAGGCTAGTGCAGTATATATAAAAAGGTAGGCTTGGAGCTAAACGACAACAGATAATTGGCAAATCCTATCCTGTATTTAAGCATAATAAAGTGGAACTTGGTCTTCAGGGACTTAACATTCACAGTGTCAACTGTTTATAAGCAGCCTGCTAGTTCATAACATCGTAATTTATAATTTTGTTAAGGTTCAAGTTCAAATCATGTCCCCTTAGGCCTGTATGCTGAATGATTTGGCTGTTAAGCACAGCATCCTCATTCTTGACCTCTATTCTTTTCACATGGACTGCAGTGCTTATGAAGTGTTCAACATTTTTGTTTTTGTGTTGTAAGTGAGGGAGGAAAGAGGAAGTCCAAGGAAGTATGGAACTTAGCAGTGGGTCAGCCCTCTAGTTGGTGGATTCACTATACATTTTATAACAGAAATTTCAAGCTGGTGGTTCATAGATATATTTGGTCTATAAAATGGGTTCATTTTTTTGTTATTATTTAAAATTGGGGAATTTAATATAAAGTTGAGATTTTCAAGCTTTTTTGAAAAATTGGAAGGTCTAACAACAGTAGGCCCACATTCTTTCAAAAAAATAATTTGCTGAAGCTGAGCAGTGGCCACTACAGTTCCACTTTCCTTCATTTAGTCTCTTTCATTTACCTGTCTGTTTCCTTTGGGTAGATGAATTGTAACCCCTGTTTTATACATAAAAAGTGGTTCCTAAAACTATTTTAGCAAATATCCTTGAAGGCACAAACATTGCTTTTCTGTTAGAAATTTTATGTTCTGCATTCTTTTAGTTAGGATTATTTGGTTACAAGTGACAGAAACATAATTTAAACGACTTGGGCAAGAGTGAGCAATAGGTTCTCATTACCTGAGTGCATAAAGACAATGGTAGGAGATGCCCCAGGGGTGATTGAAACCAGAGACTTTGTGACTTTATTTTATATTATGGCTTCTCCATGAGGCTAGGATGATGAATGCTCATGTCCTTCTTGATCAGACAGGAAAAAGGTGTCTCCTAGTAATAGTGAGGGAAAAAAACCCTGGAAAAGATGAACTAAGTACCCAATTACTTAGTGTGGATATCCCAGGATCAGTCCCTATAGGGGAAAATGGATACTCATGCTGCCTACTTATGTTAGTTCCCCTTCAGACTAGTCTTTGAGAAGGAGAGATAAGATCTGCCCTATTCAAACCATGCGACCAAAAAGGGAGGAACAGTTTCTTCAAATGAAAGAAGATAAAGTTACCAGAAGGAAGAAAGGATACTAAATGTCAACTTTCAAGGGGTATTCAAAACTTGTGGATGTCATGAACAACTGATTGTTTTCCTCATATATTCTGTAGACTACTCAAATGACCACAAGTCTCTGCTCCACATTTTTTAATGTTACTTTGTAACTCTTCTCTTTAAGAGGCACTTGCTTTGGCCGTTAAACTTACTAATAGGCAGTAAAAGTAACATTATGTCAGTGTCAAGCCTAAACCTCAGGATGAGAGGCTATGTGGAGCAGAATCAAGCTATTGCAATTGAGCCCATCTTAGAACAGAAACTCTCCAGCTGACTCGGCAGTTGATTGGCCATGCATGGCAAATGCAGGCTAGACAAGGCTAGATGAAAGAAGGCCAAACCAGAAGAATCATTGAGCTGACCCAGAGACTCCTGAGCAATAACACACTGAATTTTGGGAGCGGTTCATTATTTAGCAATTGCTAACTGACATGTCAAGCACTATCCTACCGTGTATTAAATGTAAACGTCTGTTGAAAGTTGAGTATGAGATAAATTTAGATATTTACATTACTCATTCTTCTGTGGAAGCTGAGAAAATATATAAACATTGCTAAGCAACAGGACAGACTTTTTTTCAAAGGTCATGGCTACTTCTCTGTAAGAACAAAATTATTTAGTAGCAAGGATAATTTACTTTGAAATATTATAAACCACACAACATAACAATTGTAGGAGAGATGCATCTATGAGTAGAGAAGTTGCACAGAAGTGGGGATGGAAGAGATAGGGCATCACAGTTTATAACACAGTTTATAGCTGTTCCTTGCTATATGCATATCTCCCTTAACTGCCTCATTCATCCTGTTCAAGTTGCCATCTTAAGTCAGATACTTTAACCTAAAGAAATGACTGTAGGCATGAACAAGAAGATAATCAAGAAAAAACAGAGGGATTGGATTAAACATGACAAAGTGAGAGATGTTCCCCGATCTTTCCCCTTGGAACAACAATAAGCTGAATATCTAAAGCTCAACAAAAAACACCCAACTGCACACCAGCATGTATGAGCATGGGAACTGTGAATGGGAGCTACCACAGGTCAGAACTCCCGATGTCAGGAGGTGGACGAGGAGAAACAAAGAAGCTGCCTCTCGCAGTTGTAGCTCCCTGTAGAAGGAGGGCGAGGGAAGAAGGTACAGCAAATTTCCTGAACAGCCCTGCCTAGCAGTGCTGTGAGCTCCATGTGGTCAGAGGCAGTGCCCAGTCATCACGGCAGAAAGCAGAGAAATGGGGATGGCAGAGAAACAACAATTGATTTGTACCAGCCATGGTTGCAAAACAAAGGCTGAGCCACAGCCCCATCCCCTAACCCAGAGGGCCCCTCCCCCTACACCTTCCGAGATGGATTGCTGTGGAGCCCTGGGGGAATCTGAACAAATGCTACCAGAACTGTCACTAACACTGACAAGAACTGAGGCTGATGGTAGCTAGCATGATTAAACATCTATGAGGGAAAAAAAGAGACATCATTAAGACTTTATATAAAGCAGAGATCCAAGAGGCTCTTAGATGCCACCTACTGGAAACCAAAAGAAAAACACCTTCTTAGCAACAAGCTAAATCTTTCTGGAAAAAGAAAAAAGCAGACACACTTCCATTAATGCCCAGGTGGAGAAATAGTCCATTTAACATCACGAACAACCAAGGTGACAAGCCATCTCAGAAAGAAAGAGAAAAATCTCCAGAAAATAAGCTTACAGACATAGACACATGTGACTTAAATGACAGAGAATTCAGTATGGTATATCTGAAAAAACTCAATGAAATTCAAAATAAATCATTTCAACAATTTCAGGAAATGAAAAAACAACTAAATGAGCAGAATGAGTTCTTTGGCAAGGAGATTGAGACCCTCAAAAAGAACCTTATAGACCTTCTGAAGATAAAGAACACACTGCAAGAGTTGAAAAATGAAATAGCAAGCTTGGGAAATAGAATAGACCAAATGGAGGAAAGCATCAGTGATATTAAAGGCAGAAATATAGAAATAAAGTAGAAGGAAAAAGAGAAACTGAAGAATGAAAAACAATGAAAGGGAAATACATGAAGTAGCCGATACCATCAGGAGAGGAAACACAAGAATAATGGGCATTATTGAAAGGAAGGAAAAGGAGCAAAAATTAGAAAGCATTTTCAGACAAACAGTTACTGAGGATTTCCCAAATCTGAGGAATAAGCTGGAGCTTGGAATTCAAGAAGTCAATAGAACACCCAACTATCTCAACCCAAAAAGGCTTTCACCAAGACACATCGTATTGAAATTATCAAAAACCAATGACAAAGACAGAATTCTCAGGGAAGCCAGGGAAAAGAAGAGGGAAACCTATAAAGGAAAACCCATTACATTATCATTGGACTTCTCAGCACAAACCTTACAAGTCAGAAAAGAGTGGAATCAAATATTCAAACTATTAAGTGAAAGGAACTACCAGCCAATAATAATGTATCTATCTAAGCTTTCCTTTAGATATAAAGGAGAAACTAAGACCTTTCCAGACATACAAAAATAGAGAGAATTTTCCACTATGAGGCCTGCACTACAGGAAATACTGCAAAAAGTCAGCTCACCTAAAACAAACAAACAAGGAAAAAATACATAATTAGGAGTAAGGTGACTAGCAAGCTGATGAAAGCAGAGGATTGCAACCCTTACTAGGAACAGGGCATTATAAGCTTAAAATAAGAAGAGATTTGCTATAGCAAGATAGTAATGAACGTTCAGAATACATAGAGGCAAGCTGAGACAACAATGATTGAAAAAAAGAGGATTCAATAATCTAAATTCACAAAAGGAAATGGAGATAAAGTACGCACAGAAGAAAATGGATGACTGAATGTATGTATGTGTGTATATATATATATATATACATACATATATATATATATACATACATACATATATATATACACATACATACATATATATATACATACATACATATATATATAAACTATCTTTTCCATATTAATAATGGTAACAAATGCCAAAGATTTGGAACCATTGTATATAACATAAAATAAGAAGGACCACAGGGAAAACTCACAAAAGCCTCCCAAAATGAAAACAAAAACACAAGGACAAGGAAGCAATGGCAACACCAGCTACTAGAAAACAAAAAGCAAATGGCTATAAGATTTCATATTTCAATAATTACCATAAATGTCAGTGAACTGAACTCACCAATAAAAAGGCACAGAGTAGCATATTGAATCAAAAACCAAAACCCAATCAAATGCTGCCTCCAAGAAACGCATCTCAGTTCCAATGACAGATATAGACTCAAAGAGAAAGGGTGGAAAATGATATTTCAAGCAAATGGCATTCAGAGAAAAGCGGAATAGCAGTACTAATATCAGATGAAATAGATTTCAAAATAAAAAAGATGCAGAAAGATACTGAAGGACACTTTATAATAGTAAAAGGAATCATGCACCAAGAAGACATAACACTTATTAATATCTATGCTCCCAGTGAGGGAGCCCCTGAATATGTAAAGCAATTATTAACAGAACTAAAGGGAGAAACAGAACAAAACACTATCACAGTAGGGGACCTATATACCCCACTGTCTGATATGGACAGATTATCCCAACAGAAAATCAAGAAGGAAATAACATCCTTAAATTACACATTAGACCAACTGGACATAATTGACATTTACAGAGCCTTCCATCCCCAAACAGCTGCTTATACATTCTCTAGCACACATGAAACATTCTCAAGGATTGACCACATACTGGGACACAGAGATAGCCTCAGCAAATAAAAGAGAGTTGAAATCATACCAACTATATTCTCTGATCATAATGCTTTGAAACTAGAGATCAGCTGTAAAAAGAAGGTAGGAAGAACCACAAATATATGGAGATTAAACAACATGTTACTGAAGAATAATTTCATCAGAGAAGAAATAAAAAGAGAGATCAAGAGATACATAGAAACAAATGATAATGATAGTACAACCTATCAAAACTTTTGGGACATGGCAAAAGTGGTCATAAGAGGAAAGTATATCATTACAGGCCTACCTCCAAAAACAAGAACGAGCCCAAATAAACAACCTAATACTTCATCTTAAAAAACTAGAAAAGGAAGAACAAATGAAGCCTCAAGTCTTCATAAGCAAAGAAATCATTAAAATTATAGCAGAAATAAGTGAAATTGAAAACAAAAAACAATAGAAAAAATAAATGCGACAAAGAGCTGGTTCTTTGAAAGGCTAATAAAATTGGCAAACCCCTGGCTAGACTCACTAAAGAAAAAAGGGAAAGGACACAAACAAAATAGAGATGAAAGAGGGCAAGTTATGACAGCCACAGCAGAAAAACAAAGGATCATACAAGAATACTATGAAAAAGTATATAACACCAAATTTAATTACCTAGAAGAAATGAACCAATAATTAGAAAAATACAATCTTCCTAGACTGAATCAAGAAGAACTGGAAAATCTAAATAGACCGATAAGCAATATGGAAATTGAAACAATCATCAAAACATACCTAAAAGTAAAAGTCCAGGACCTGATGGCATCACCAGTGAATTCTCCCAAACATTCAAAGATTTAATACCTATTCTCCTCAAACTCTTCCAAAAAATCAAAGAGGAGGCGATATTTCCCAATTCATTTTATGAGGTCAATATTACCCTGATACTAAAACCTGGTAAAGATAACACAGACAAAAAAGAAATCTACAGACCAATATCTCTCATGAACACAGATGCAGAAATTCTGAATGAGATACTAGCAAACCAAGTGCAGCAACATATTAAAAAGATTATACACCACGATCAAGTGGGCTTCATCCCAGGGGCACAGGGATGGTTCAACATATGCAAATCAATTAATGTGATACACCACATAAACAAATTAAAAAAATAAGAATCATATGACCAATATGATTCAGAATCATATGACCAATAGATGCAGAAAAAGCCTTTGACAAGATACAGCACCCACTTATGATCAAAACAATTAACAAAATTGGTACAGAAGGAAAGTACCTCAACATAATCAAGGCCTCATATGACAAACCCTCAGCCAACATTATACTTAATGGTGAAAAACTAAAAACCTTCCCTTTAAGAGGAGGAAAAAGGCAAGCTGTCCATTATCACCACTCTTATTCAACATAATATTGGAGGTCCTAGCAAGTGCAATCAGACAAGAGGAAGATATAAAAGGCATCCAAATAGGAAATGAAGAAGTCAAACTGTCACTATTTATGGATAACATGATTCTCTATATAGAAAACCATAAAGACTCCTCAAGAACACTACTAGAAACAATAAGAAAATACAGTAAAGGTTCTGGATACAAAATCAATGTTCAAAAATCTATAGTGCTCCTATACTTTAATGATGAAGTGTCAGAAAAAGAAATGTAAAAATTAATTCCTTTTGCAATTACAACAAAAAGAATAAAATACCTAGGAATAAATCTAGTGATACATGTGAAGGACCTATATAATGAAAACTATAAGACCCTATTAAAAGAAATCAAAGGAGATACAAAGAAATGGAAAGATATTCCATGCTGTTGGATTGGAAGGATCAACATAGTTAAAATGACCATATTATCTAAAGCATTATACAGATTTAATGCAATCTCCATCAAAATTCCATCATCATTTTTTAAAGAAATAGAATAAAAAATCATCAGATTTGTACAGAATTGCCAAAGCCATCCTGAGGAAAAAGAATGAGGCTGGAGGCATCACTCTGCCTGACTTCAAATTATACTACAAAGGATAGTAATCAAAATGGCCTGGTATTGGCAGCAAAACGGACACATGGACCAGTGGAACAGAATTGAGAGTCTAGAAGTCAAGCCATATTAAATGGGCAAATAATTTTTGACAGAAAAGCCAAAAACATACAGTGGAGAAAGGAAAGCCTCTTCAATAAATATGCTGGGAAAACTGGAAAGCCAAATGCAAAGGAATGAAACTAGACTGTCTATCACCACACACCAAAATTAACTCAAAATGGATTAAGGACCTGAATATAAGATCTGAGAAAAGTCTATGGCCATGCTTCCCTCAACATGCCCAAACCCATCTGATCATGGAAGCTAAGCAGGGTCAGGCCTGGTTAGTACTTTGATGGGAGATCACCTAAGAATACCAGGTGCTGTAGGTGGGTTTTTAAAAAAATTTTATTTAAAAAAAGACCTGAAAAAGTAAAATGCATAGAAGAAAACATAGGAACTAAACTCAAGAACCTTGGACTTAAAGAGGATTTTATGAATTTGACCTCAAAGGCAAGGGAAGTAAAAGCAAAAATACACAAATGGGACTGTATCAAACTAAAAAGCTTCTGCTTAACAAAAGAAACCGTCAACAAAGTAAAGAGACAACCATCTGAATGTGAAAATATATTTGTAAGCAAAGCCTCTGATAAAGGCCTAATATCCAAAATATACAAAGAACTCATATGACTAACTCCATAACAACAAGAAAAAAAAAAAAAAAAAAAAGGACTATTTAATACAAAGTGCACGACCAGTCCTAAGGTTGCAACATCTGATTTACAAGATAAGAGAAAAATAGAGCCATCTAGATTGGTTAATGATGAGCATCTCTGCAGTTGCATCCTGTAGGAAAAGTTTGGGTAACTGTTAACCAGGGCCTAATCCACTGGGGTTTTATCGGAGCCTAACTAAACACAGGGAAGGTAAATGCCCAACCGCTTCCTACTCTAGCCATCCTGACCCACTTAAGTACAGAGGGAAAAAAACAGAAATACTTTAGAAGTTCACAGTCCAAAGGCACACTAAAAGAAGACCTCGTCATAAGACTAGAGAATATCTCCCCTCTCCCCACATCTCACCACAACAACACTAAAAGCTTATTCACGGCAGTTCCTTTTACACAGTATATCATGTCTGGCTATCAAAAAAAAAAAAAAAAATCACAAGACATACCAAAAGGTAAAAAACACAATTTGAAGAGATAGAGCCAGCATCATAACCAGACAGGGCAGGGAGGTTGGAATTATTGAAGCTATAATTTAAAACAACTCAGATGAATACGCTAAAGGCTCTAAGGGAAAAAGTAGATAGCATGCAAGAACAGATAGACCATGCATGCAGACAGATGGAAATTTCAAGAATAGTTTAGGTAAATGTTGAAACATTTTTATGATGTTCACCTTTACCTAAAATTTTCAATAGTCAAGATAAATGTGTAAAAAATATGCTTTTTCCTATTGTCAGCTGAGAACTGATATTGATTAGGTGTTTGATCACCAAAAAAAAGAGATTTATTCAGGAAGAAAGAAAGGTTACAACCCAGTGCATTCAGACAGGGCAAGCCTCATGCACACTCTGGCCTGTGTGCCAAGATGGAGAGGCATTTGTAGAAGGGAAAAAGAAGTTAGAACCATAGAGGTTTATTATAAACATAGAATTCTTCCTATAAGGTTCTCTCTATTATGTACAGTGTGAGAACTCCTCTCGTAAGCCCTAGCTCCTTCCACTGACCCTCCTGACTGATTATGTTTGCTTAAAGTTCCAGTTAGTCTTTATCACTCCATAGAAAAGTACTTATCAGTTCCTTCTTAGAAAATGGAAGACAAATGGTTTTAAAATTGTTACTTCATCCTTCCTGTGCCCTTGCTCCAATCTAGGGCATCTGGGTCATGGCTGAGGTGGCAGTTGAGCAACTGATTGAATGTTCTGCTTTTTCTGGCTTCCTATTTCTGGAATCCAACTGCTTTGAGTTCAGTACTTATTTCTGAGTTTTGTTCTTCTGGCTGACAGGGCTCAGGCTGAGCTAAAGGTCCTAATTCCTACTTAGCTAAAAATAGCCCCCAAGGGGCTGCAGTCCCTATGGAGTTGGACACCATGATCTACTCCTCAGTGTTATTTACTGTGTAAGGTTTTCTGAGCACCAAGAAAAAAATGACCTGGAGTCTGAAGGCCACACCCCTCTACATTACTCTTCAGATTGAGAAAAATCTCTTTGACATAATAATCCCAACAGGGTTCATACTGTATGGCATCCTGGAGGACAAGTTAGGCAGAGTCCTCTCCTTCAACGAGTTTGTATCATTTGGCTTGGAATCAACAGGGACATGCATCCAAATGCATATCGCAGTGAAGTGACATAGAATATTGAATTATTTCTTTTATAGTGATATTTGTAGGGATGCAAGAGAAGATATATAAAGTTAAAAGATTTTTAAGTTTACAGCTGCCTGTGACTATTAAAGTTCTGAGTACTTTGGGATATGACTCTTTGATGAGAAATGGACCACTACCTTAGGGGATCACCAAGAAATGTAAAGGGTAGATGTAAGAAATAGCAATAAAATAATAGTTTAAAGAAGGTGGGCATAGGTTTGTGTACATGCAGAATAAGAAGAGAATTACTATTGTTGAGTGAATTTTGAAGAAGAAATATTTTATGAGCTTTTAGGTCCTGAAATGCAGTGATTTTAAGTCATATTTTGTAAAGTTTTTATGAAGAAAAGATTAGCAAATGACACTAATGACAACCTTCCATGGCAAGGTTGTGTAGCTGTTCTCATGGACTGGTATAGGCAAGGCTTTGACTGGAGAAGACTAGAATAGGATTTACATTGATAAAGACATGCAGAAATGTATGTGTGGTGCTGCTTCTGTGCCAGACAGGATTAATTACCTTATTTCTTAGAACACATGTGTAAAACAGATACTGTTGTTATTCTTGTTCCACAGATGAGGAAACTAAAGGATAGAGTACATGATTTGCCCCAGGTGGTACAATCAGCAGGTAATAAAGCTGGAATTCACACTAAGAGAGTTTGAAACTAGTCCAGATGCTTAAGCCCCATCTCATACTACCTCTCAGTATTTGGGAGATCTCTACTCACTTCTTGCATGCAGGGAAGTTAGTGAGTCAAAGCTTTTAGAAGGAGGTGAATGTAAATGAACTAACCAAAACTCCAAATGAAATCAAGTCAAAACAAAACAAATCCAAATCAGCAAACCCCAAATTTGTCTTTTTTCCCCTTTCTCCACTAGATGGCAGTAATTCCATAGGGTTTCTCCCCTTTATTTCAGTTTGAGCAGGCACTGAATAATAAACGAGTAATATTATTTTATAGTAACAATTTTAAGAAATCTGATAGCAGCTTTCTCAGTTGTCAATGTTTTCTATTGAATTAAACTCATAAAATTAGCTAAGGCTACATGAACTCCACAAAAAACAAAACAATGACTTCATCTTTTCCTCCACTAAAAGGTAAAGCCACCCAAAGATGCTCACATAACAGCATGTATGTGCACACCCCACATCCATACCCTACACACATTTACTACACACACACACACACACACACACACACACACACACACACACACACACACACTCTAAGAAGAGGAATCCTTTCTCAAGGAATCTCTTAAGACTATAAAAAATATATATTTCTATGCTTATTTCATTAGTGTCATTTGCTAATCTTTTCTTCATAAAAACTTTACAAAATATGACTTAAAATCACTGCATTTCAGGACCTAAAAGCTCATAAAATATTTCTTCTTCAAAATTCACTCAACAATAGTAATTCTCTTCTTATTCTGCATGTACACAAACCTATGCCCACCTTCTTTAAACTATTATTTTATTGCTATTTCTTACATCTACCCTTTACATTTCTTGGTGATCCCCTAAGGTAGTGGTCCATTTCTCATCAAAGAGTCATATCCCAAAGTACTCAGAACTTTAATAGTCAGGGGTAGCTGTAAGCTTAACATCTTTTAACTTCACATATCTTCACAAAGACTGAATCTTCTATCTCCTCCATTTAAGAAAACACCAATAATTGGCTAAATTTGGTGTCACAACTCAGATCTAGTTGATGCCCAGCCCCAAAGAAGCAATTAGCTTTTTTTGTAATTGTATGATCAGGATGTAAAAAGGGAAATTATTTTAATTATGACATAATTTTTAATTTCCATATGCCATGAGTCTAGACATATTTAAAATCTTTTAAAAATAAATTTTAATTTTTCAATTGTAGTTGGCATACAGTATTATATTTTTCAGTTGTACAACATAGTGATTAGACATTTATATAATTTATGAACTGATCACCCTGATAAATTGAGTACCTATCTGACACCATACATAATTATTACAATACTATTGACTATATACCTTACGCTATACTTTACATCCCATGACTATTTTGTAACTACAAATTTGTACTTCTTAATCCCTTCCCTTTTTATAGACCCCCACACCACCATCCCATCTGGTAACCCTCAAAATGTTCTCTTTACCTATGAATTTGTTTCTGTTTTATTTATTTTGATTTTTATTTTCCACATGTAAGTGAAATCATATGGCATTTGTCTGTCTCTGACTTACTCCACTCAGCACAATATTCTTTAGGTACATACATGTTATTGCAGATGGCAAGATTTCATTTATATATGTATGTACGTACGTATGTATGTATGTGTATATATATATGTTTGTATTTATGTATTTATTTAGTTTTATGGCTGAGTAATATCCCATTGTATACATGTACCACCTCTTCTTTATCCATTGATTTATTGGTATACACCTAAGTTGCCTCCATATCCTGGCTATTGTAAATAATACTGCAACAAATGTGTGGATGCACATGTACCTTCAAAGTAGTATTCAAGATTTCCTTGGATAAATATCCAGAAGTGGGATTACTGGGTCCTTTTTTGTCTCTTGTTATATCCTTTGTTTTAAAGTGTATTTTGTCCGGTATTAATATTGCTACCCCAGATTTTTTTTTTCCTTTCCATTTTCATGACATATCCTTTTCCATTTCTTTGCTTTCAGTCTCTGTGTGTCTTTTGATACAAAGTGAGTCTCTTGTAGGCAGCAAATGTAAGGTTCTTGTTTTTTATCCATTCAGCTACCTGACCTTTTTATATGAATATTTTTTTTTAAATTTGAGGTACTTGTTGATAGATATGTAGTTATTGCCATTTTTTTATTCATATTTTCAATACATGTTTTTTCTTCTTCTTAAAGAAGTCTCTCCAACATTCCCTGTAATATTGGCTTAGTGGTGATGATTTCCTTTTGCTTTTTCTTCTCTGGAAAACTGCTTATCTGTCCTTTGATTCTAAATGATAGCTTTGTTAGGTAGAATCATCTTGGTTGTAGGTTCTTGCTTTTCATCACTTTGAATATTTTCTCCCAATCCCTTTTGGCCTGCAAAGTTTCTATTGAGAAATCAACTGACAGTCTTATACGAGCTCCCTAATTGCTTTTCTCTTGCTGCTTTTAAGAGTCTCTGTTTGACTTTAACCTTTGGCATTTTAATTATGATGTGTTTTGGTGTGGACCTCTTTGGGTTCATCTTTTTGAGACTGAGTTTTGTGGGGTCAAAAGATTATTTCCTTCACCAAGTTAGGGAAGTTTTCCATCATTATGTCTTGAAATAGGTTTTAAATCTCTTGCACTCTCTCTTTTCCTTCTGGTACCCTTATGATGCAAATGTTGTTATAGTTGATGTTGTCCCAGAGGCTCCTTAAACTATTTTCAATTTTTTGGATTCTTTTTTCTTGTTGCTGTTCTGATTGGGTGTTCTTCATTCTTCCATCTTTTAAATCACTGATTTGATCCTTTGCTTCATCTAATCTGTTGATTCTCTCTAATGTATTCTTCATCTCAGATATTGTATTCTTTATGTCTGACTGGCTTGCTCTTATGTTCTCCATCTCCATTTCCGTTTTCTATTTCTTTGTTGAAGTTCTCACTGAGTTCATCTACTCTTCCCCTAAGTTCATTGAGCATCCTTATAACCAGTGCTTTGAACTCTGCATCTGGTAGATTGCTTGTCTCCATTTTGTTTAGTTCTTTTTCTGGAGCTTTGTTCTGTTTTTTAGTGTGGGACATTTTTCTTTGTCTTCTCATTTTGTCTGCCTCCCTATATTTGTTTCTATATATTAGGTAGGGCTCTAAATCTCCTGGTCTTATTAGAGTGACTTTATGTTGTAGGTGTCCTGTGGGGCCCAGTGGTGCAGTCTTCACTGATTACCTGAGCCATGTGATTAGGGTATGTCTCGTGTATGTTGTGTGTGCCTGTCTGTTGTGGTTGAGCCTGGTTTCTATTTGCACGTTGATGAGGGGGGCTGACCCTTGGGCTGCTTGATTGTGAGGATTGGCTGGTGAGGGGCCACCCTTATGAAGCAGGATTCCCTTTAGCAAGGCTCTGTGCCTGCCTAGTCTGCCATTCGGATGTGTCCTCCTCACAGCTCTGGCTATGGTCAAAGTAGGCTACCAGTTGTGATGACCCAGTGGCCTCCTGGGAGGGGGGCCCAGTTGAAGGCCAAGTTCAGCCACAGCATGTGCACTTGTGGGGTCACCTGGTAAGAGTCACCAAGCAATCTGCAGATGGCTGCCACCTGTGTTGGACTTATACATGCTTTGAGAACCCAAGCCAGTAACTGAGGCTGACTGCCGCTAGTGCTGGGCTTGGGGCTACTCAGCAAGAGGTAGAGGGCACGCCGAGGCCAGTTGTTGCTTCTTTGGGTTTTGTGAGCCTTTGAGAGAGTTTAGGAAAGTCCATAGCATGGGCCAAGACAGGCCATTTGTATGGATAAAAAACTGAAGGCAGCAAATTAGGAGAGGTGGGGTCTCAGGGAATCACCAGAGCTGAGGGACCTGTGTTAGTCAGGCTGATGGAGACTCAGACATGGTGGCCACCAACGTCTGCACACTGGGAAGGGGGAGGGCTCAACAAAAGAACAATGGGCACTGACAGTACTTCTGTCCGGGAGAAAGCTGCCCCTCTAGCCCTTGCCATGAAGCCAGACAACTGAGTTCCTCCCTGTATGTCCCTGGTACTCTCCAAGCTTCTGCCCCAGCACTGGGGCTCCGAGCAAGTGAGTCTGTCACCGAGTAAGTCCACATGCAGGCTCCCCAAGAGGAACATCCATCTCACTCAGCCACAATCTCTGCTGGTCGTCTGGTCGTCACGGCTAGAAGTTGTGGGGACCTCTCCTTTGGCACTGGAACCCTGGGCTGGAGAGCTCGCTTGTCTGGGGGGCCCCCTGCAATGAAGATAACCCTTCCGATTCTCAACTGCCACACATCCTTGTGGAACTGGTCTGTTCTACATCCTTGCCCCTCACACCCTTCTTGAGGTTACCTCTTATGTGTGTCTCCAGCTGTGGGACCTCTGTTTAGCCAGACCTCGGGCAACTCCCAGTGGAGGTTGTTCTGTAGTTTCATTGTAATTTTGATGTCATGACAGGGGGCAAGTGGAGCATCTACTTTCTATACCATGTTTACCAGAATCTCCCTAAAATCTTTATTTTACCAATTTTTTTTTATATCACTTAATTGGGATGTTCCTCACTCGCAAACTTTTTGCTCTTATAAAATGTATTTAATATAATGAATGTTAGTGGAGAAATAATGTATATTTTGTTAAAAATTGCTCAATGGTCACCTTTTCAGAAATAAATTCATTTCATAAGGTGGGAATTATTGATGATTCACAAAATAAACCTATTTCTGAAAGTCTCAGCTGTTAACAAAAGCTTAGTATTGGCAGTGATGATAGGCTTTTTAGACTTAGTCAAAATTTTGACACACTGACTCCCAGATACTGGTGAAGCAGATAATACTTCCATTCTATCCCTATCAATCAATATCATTTATTAAAACCATGTGAGGTTTTATTCCACAACTTAGAAAAGAGATAGAAATTTCATTTTGGGGCAGAAAAACTAGAAAGAAAGAGAAAGAAAAAGAAAGGAGTGAATAATAATGCAAATATTTTTTCTGGCTTTTATTTGAACTCCTCTGGAGAGCATAATGAGGACCAGAAGTTGATGGAATTATTTTACTTAAGGATTCCCTTCCAGGCAGGGGTGAGCCTGGAAGTTGATAAAACCTTTCAAGAGAGACTTTATGATTCTCTTGGCATAACAGAGCTGCTTTGGTGACCAGATGTCAAAATGTGACCCAAGTAAGCCATTTTTTTTCACACTGCAGGAACCCAGCATTGCCCTGACAACTGGTCTGTCATGCTGGGCTCGCTTTATGTAGCTCGACTTGGATAGTCTTGAGTCCAGTGGATTCTCATGATGAACACTGGCAGCACTGGGCCTCCCCATCCAGACGGTTCATGTGTGAAGGACAAGGACAAAGGAGAACCAGAGACTGAAGAGAGAGTGTTGCCTCACACTGCCTGCAGCTGACAGGCTAGTTTGTGTGCATGTGCAAAGGCATCTTTTGAGGATGTTAGAAATGACAGGACAGGTACAAAAAGACCAATGTCAGGAAATCAGACAAATGTGGGAGTAATCTTTCATAATTTTGTTTGTTTAAAGAAATTATTTTTCTCTGTACATATTATGATAAAATTATGATATCTATGTCTATATACATATTCCTGTTTATAAATATGTGCATAGATTATAAAATAGTCATTGGCTAATGAGGCCTAGAGTAAGGGGGTAACTTTTAGTGTAATAGCAGCTTCAGTAGTAACCCTTGTTACCCACAGTACAGTGGGAACAGGTGTGATTTGGACAATTCCCATCTCTGCAGGAAAAGGATAGAGCATGAAACCAACTCCAGCTTCCATATTCCAACTACATCCAAGATTGGGTGGGGTGGAGAAGGGGTATAAACATGGGGAGAGGTGCTGAGGACAAGTTTTCTAACTCAGGCCTGTAATTTAACTGTTCAGTTCTGGAAGTTACTTAGGCATTGGTCAGGGGTAACACGGGATTTAGCTTATTCTCTCTGAAAAGCACACATCAGTTTCCACAATAGCATGTCAAATGTCTAAAGCCAAAGAAGAACAGAGACAGGAAATGAAAGGTGATAAAACCACAGACCCTGACTGCTGCTGTTCTCTGCACATCTGTGCTGCTTCTCCACGCAGCCCTACTTCAAGGGGAGCTCTGTGCTTGCAGAATTGCCTCGAGACCTGGCCTCCTCACCCCTCATCACATTTTGAGGTGGGCAACACCAGCTTTTGAATCAGGAAGCAATTTTAAAATCAGTCACGTTTTGATCTCATGGGCCTGGTTTTGTCTGCTTAATAAGCTATGTTTCGAAGGCCCTACCCATTTCCTTTCTCTGGGGAGCCCCCCTCCCCAAATCCCCCCTTCAAGTGTCTGTGAACAGGACCCTCTCTTCCCTTGTGACCAAGTCCAGCAATAGGATTCTGCGAGGCCCTCCCCAGAAGGACTAGCCCAGTGCCCGCCCGACCTTGCCAGGGGGAATTTCTCTCTCCAGCTTGAATTTCCTTCCTGTCTACCTTTAGGCCTTTACTGCTGGCCATGCTTCCTTCTGACCACCTTGAATAAATCTTCCCTACATCCCTGACAGCTGCTGATTTGGCTTCTTTCTTATTTTTTTTATTTTAATTGAAAGTAAACCTTCAAAGTGGCCCAGCCACCTGAGAAGCTCCGCTGAGCTGCAGCTGGGCTAGTGAGCCTCAAACAGAAGTGCTGCATTTACTGTGTCCTCCCTCCTGCCTCTCGCGGGGGAGGGGATCACTGGGCTTTGTGAGCTGCCAGGGCCATTCAGCTTTCAATGTAGCTTTTGCATGAGAAAAAGGGAATGTGGATATGGCAAAAATGGTTGTGGAGAGATTTTGAAAATGACTGTGTAAATTGAGAGAAAGGTGGAGAGAGGAGACAGCAGAGGGTGGGAGGGAAGCAGGAAAGGAGGGAGAGACAGGGTGCATGGGGTTGGGGCGAGAGAGACAGAGAGACAGAGACAGAGACAGAAAAGAGAAGGGAGATATCTGCTGTAAAAGGAGGTGTGAGGTGTGTGTTTACACATAGAGTGCAAGTTCAATTAATTTATAAGAGAACTGTGGGAATGTCTCCTTGCTTCTTGGTTATACTATTGGGAGTACATTGCAGAAGGAAAATAATTTTAAAAAGCATATTCAAATTTAACAATTGGATTGTAACACAGAAAGCAATGAGAGTTAGGAGTCAAGATTCCTAGATTTTGTTCCAGGGTTTTTTCCTAGTTACTTGGTCATTTTAAGCTGATCACTTTAGGTTGGAATTCCCCTCCCAACAATTTTTTTTACCGTAGAGTTTTTTAAATATTCAGAAAAGTTTTAAAAATGATATAATTAACACCTTTATACTCTTTATCTAGATTCAGCAATGGCTAACATTTTTTTCCATTTTTGTTTTATCTTTATCTCTATCTCTCTGTGTATACATTCATACACACATACTTACACGCATTTTTGCTCAACCATGATCCTTCACCCCTAAATACTCCAGCATGCACTTCCGAATGAAGACATTCTCCCACAAAACCACAATACAATCGTTACACCTAAGACATTTCAAAATAATTCCCTAGTAACATTTAACATCAGGTCCATATTAAAACTTCTCCAAGCAACTCCTAGCTGTCTTTTCTAACTGGTTTTGTTTTGAACCAGGAACCGATCAAGGTCGCCCAGAAATTTGGTTGTTAAATCTTTTTAGTCTCTTGTTTCCTTTTTTTCTCATCGAGGTAGAACCTACCTTCAAAGTGTACAAATCTTTAAAGTATACTTGGTGAATTTTTAAAAAATATTCTTTATTTTTTATACCAATTTTAGACCTTGATACATTTTTTACGTAAGTATTCTCCTGTGTGACCCCTCACCAGATTGATAAATAGGTCATTTCCACCATCCCAGAGGGTTTCTTCATTCCCTCTCCCTGTTGTTATTTCCTCTTCCCCACCCTGCAGAAGGGGCAAGAACATGAAACAGCTAGAACTCTCAGATCTTCTGGTTGGAAGTGTAAACTGGCTTAATCACTTAGGAAGAATTTTTATCAGTACCTAATAAATTTCTACATATACTGACTCTATGCCCCAGCAATTTCATTTCTCAGTATGTATTCAAGAGAATTGATGACATATACCACTAAAAGACCCATTCAAAGATGCCCATAGCAGCTTTATTCATAATTTCTTTAAACTGGAACTGTCCCAAATACCCATCAATAATAAAATGGATAAATAAACATGGCATATTTACACAAAGGGCTACCACACAGTAATAAGAAGACAGATACTGCCTCACTTAATAGCTTGAGTGAAGCTCAGATATAATGTTGAGAGAAATGAGCTTGATACATATTGTATGAATCCTTGTAGATGAAGGAAAAAGAAATAGGCAAAATCAGCTATTGTGAGGAAAGTCATTAGCCTTCTTTCATTAACAACCACCTCTTTTGTTCATGATATTTTCTTTTGAAGAGATTAGGTGAGTTGTTTTGTAGAAAGCCTTACATTCTTGATTTGTTGGATCATTTTCTCATTTAACTTGATCCTTCACAACTGGAGATCCATGAGAAAATTGAGCTGCATTGTCTAAAGGCACTATTTTATATGATGAATTAACTTCTATTCTGAGCATCTAGCATGGTACATTATGTCCCACTCTTGAGAGAACTGAGTAAATCATCACTCAACTCATCTTCTGTGATCTGTGTTTCAGCTGAGAAACCCCAGTTGAGAAAAGATTATTGAAAGTTAGTTTTCAATGCTGACTAGAGTCAAGTTAAACATTTTTTGGCAAGAACAGTTTACAGGTGGTACTGTGTATTTCCTTCTGTTTCATGCTGAGAGGCATTTAACATCAGGTTGTTTCACCATTAGTGATGTGAATGTGGAGTTGGATCACTTGGTTCAGGTGGTGACAGCCAGGTCTCTCCATTGTAAAGGACGTTTTCCCAGGTCTCCGTGGCTTAACAACCTCATTTGTCAACATGAAGCACTCAAAGGTCAATATCTCCCACTTGATGGAACAATTTCTTTCCAGCAGATTTGGCTGCAAGGTAAAATTGTTCAAAGCAAAATGGCTCCTTCACCTACACAGCTTCTCCCTAAAATGGGAGCTTCATACCATGAAAAATGTGTCTTAACTGTAATAGGACATTTCTAATCTTTGAGATTTTTAGGTAATATAAAATGAATTACCTTCCTACTTGAGATAATTTGATACACATGACATTTTGGATATGAAAATTTCTTAAACTTAAGACACACTATATTTATATACATTTTGGTGGTGATAAATATGTGCGGTAGCATTTAAATCATTGACAGAAACTAAATTAGAAATTTCATGTATATACAGTTAATCCTGAACAACATAAGTCTGAACTGTGCTGGTCCATTTTTATGTGGATTCTTTTCAATAGATACAGTTGACCCTTAGTCTCTCAACTGTAGAGTCAAAGATCATATGTGAATTTTCAACTGCATTAACCCCTGTGTTGTTCAAGGGTCAACTGTATCTGATCTCAGGTCCAGGAGAGATGTGTTTGCATTTTGTACTTTAAAAAATTACACTCATGAACTCGCTGCTGTACTTTAAGAAGTGTTTTAAGCATGATTATCTACTTGCTTCAAAAGAAAGAAATAATTTCAAGTGACATAAATGGATTTTGGTGTAAAAATCATCACAGCAATCCAGAATAATTTGAAAACCAAGGATCAAATTTTACCTACTATTTTATCAGTAACTACGGTGAACTCTAAGCCTGGATATCCTGTGGCAGACTAAAGGTGGCTGAGAATTGGTTGATATTTCTCCATTTAAGATGGTGGGCTTCGTGACTACTTTGACCAATAGAATACAACTGAAGAGATGATGTGATAACTTCTGGACCCAAGCCTTAAGAGAATAGGAGCTTTCACCTCCTGTCTTTTGGAAGAGGAACACCCACTTTTGAAAACTAGCTGCCATGTTACAGGAAGCCCAAGCAGCCCTGTAGAGGGATCCACGTGGAGAAGATACTTTGCTGACATGCCCAACTGAACTCCTAGCTGATAGGGACACCAATTTGTCAGCCACGTGAGAGAGCCATTTTTGGAAGTGGACCATCTAGCCCTCATTGCACACTACAACTAATGCTGCAAGTTGCATAGATGGTCGTCCTGGCCAAGTACTGCCTATAGTTGCATATTGGTGAGCAAGAGAAATGAGCATTCTTTTTAAGCCACCAGGTTTTACAGAAGTTTGTTATTCAGAAAAGATAATTGCAACAATCCTCATTTGCAATATGGTGATACTTCTATACACAGAGAGAACAAAGTAGGTTAGGGTATATAAAGTTGTTTTCAAAGTATAACACAATCCTATGCCAATATAAGGTGATAGCCTCTGAGGTAACCAATAGAATGAAAGATTTTGTAAGTGTTACTGATTGGAAGTTGGCATGTTACTCTAATTTCTACTGACCTCACTTCCTAAGATTAAAACAAAGTCAGCTACTTTATTTTTTCATTGTGGTAAAATATATACATAGCATAAAATTTACCATTTTAACTATTTTTAAGTGCACAGATCAGCGACATTAAGTACATTCACAATGTAGTGCAACCGTCACCACCATCCATCTTCGGAACTCCAGTTACTTTTGATCACAGGAAATATATCTTCTTAACAAGTGTAATTTTCTATTCTAATTTTGAAGTGAAGCTAAATCGTCTCAGCACTGTATGTGATGATGATAATTTAAGGAGTGAGCCCATATGGTGTAAGGATAGGTTTCCAGAGAGACTGTTAAGAATGGCAGCCCACACTCTGCAATGGAGCCTGAAAATGCTCTCTTCCTTCTCAGAGCCCATTCCATTCTTGCACAACTTCAATTAGTCATTAGTCAGCATGGGGATGGGGGAATATTTAGAGAGAAATGCACACTTATTAAAAAGGGCCAAGAGAGCAAGTTTTCAAAGCTAGAACACTCCAACAAAACCATTTCATATATAAGCAGGCCCTCCGGAGTTAGTGCACATACTTGCACCTGGACCCCCACCTGGACATAATTAGTTTCCCTACTCACAGAGCAGAGAAAACACCAAGGAGAATGATGTCAAAAAACTGAGCAATCTGTCCTGATCTGTGCTGCTCAATTAAAGCAGTGTGCTTTCTGTAAGAATTATGTAACACAGATGACATAGTATTTAGATAGCCAGGACTGGAGGACCATCTGGTTATGTTTGACTTCACAACTATTATGTCTGTTTCTTGAATCATACTGTATATTTTGGGATAGAAGTCATAGGAAGGAAAGGTGGAATATTCTTGGTTGATCTGTAAAATCTTTTATCTACTTGAAAATTAAATTTTTTTGGGCAGGACTTTTAATTCTAAGCAAACAGAATCCTCAGTGTTTGAGGATTGAAGTATAAAGTATGCTTTATACTTTAAAGACTGGATGGGCCCATAGGTCATAATATCATATGCAGGGCTGGAGAATAGTTAGTATACCAGGAAGTAAACAGAAAAATGTATTTGTAGCCTTAGGTGAGTCATCCCCTGACTCTCCTCCCGGGCCCTGAATGTCCAGAGTAGCACCCCATCTCCTCTGCACTGCGTTTATTTTGTCAGACCACACATCGTCGTCCTCTTGTGTGACCAGGCATGTTGAAACTAGGTAGTGTTTCCTTTGTCAGAGAATTTCAGCCATTACTGACCAATCATGGGTTGCCTGGCAGTCCTAATTTCTTGGGATTCACACAGCAGTAACTAGAAATAATTTTTAAAATTAGACACCAGGCGCGTCTGGATTGAGCAGCAATCACTGTGGAGCTCTCCCCCCACTTCCAGGCAGAAACCTCATCCTCCTAACTCCAGCATTCACTACAGTGATTGTTTACTATCTGCCCCTGGGGACTGCATTCTCTGAGGGCTAAGATTCAGACTCCAGCAACACTTAATGGATGCCTTTTAATTCTCTGACTGACCACTAAGAGCTACCACAGGCCGTCCTTCAAAACCTTGGGAGAGAACTTCATCCCCATTCTTTCAGAGATGAAGAGAATAGGTCCTTGAGAGAGTACACCCTTGGTGCAAAGCCTAATGATGATGCTGGCCTTTAGGTGCTGCATGTGATTTATTGTGGGCATGCTCTTAGTAAAACTAAAGGAAGTAAGGGAAGCAGGAGACGGATGGGAAGAAGTAGAACCAATTGTGTTCTCACTTAAAATCTAGCTTTGGCCTGCTGAGGGTGGAAAGCTGGGGAAAGGTGTTCTGGAGCCTAAATCTGTTGTCCTACTGAGGCAAGAGAATCAGGCTTTTTATCCCAGAATCAGTCATTAGCAAAGGGGTAGAGACAGTGGTGTCACCATCTAGGCTCATAGGCCAAGACAGTGGCTATCAGTCAGGGCTTCAGAGAAAGCTGCAGGTTGGGGCCCTTACCAAGGGGATCTGGGTGAGGTGCCTTGTGGTCAGTAATGGGGAGCCCCACATGAGACTGAAGGTTCTGAATTTATTGTTCACTTCTGAGCCCACACCACCTATACCAAGTCTAGTTTTTTTTGCTGTCTTTATGCTGTCTTTATGACAGGCCTTTCTCAGTGCCTGTCGCAATAACTAACCCAATCAATTTATGTTTGTTCAATTAATGGAAACATAAATAAGTGCAAAATAAATCTGCTTCATAAAACAGCCCTGGCTGTATTATGAATAAGGCTTCAGGTTCTGTTCCTATACACCTGCTAAATTTCCTTCTCCATTTTGTTGCATCTTTGCCTTCACTCCATCATCACATTTCTGCCTGTCCCTGTTGAATTTACTGCTTCATTGGTCTTCATTTTTGGTTCCAAGACATCACTCAGTCCTGAGCAATCCTCTTTCTCTCCATGTTCACTGTTTTGAGAGTGGCTAGTGAAGACACAAGACTGCAAGGGTTTAAGGAGTCTGCATAAAATGAGTAATTGGAAAGGCGGAATTTAAACTACTTTGTGAAGAACTTGTGTGGTGAAGATATGAGATCACAGGGTGAGGAAAAGAAGTATAATAAAGAAATATGTTTGTGATTTCAGAGGGATAAAGCAGAGAGAAAGGATAACAAAGATGACATAAGCATTAAAAGGGAAGATCCTAGCAAAACTGAGAGCAGGGTGGAGGTCAGCATTGTGGAAAAACAATCTTGAGGAAGAGGTAACAGGAAGGGAGACAGATAGTGAAGATAAAGACATAGTTTCATCGGGAAGAGAGATTTAGGGAGCCCCATTAATTGCTTTTATTTTCTTAGTGAAGAGGGAATTGGCCTTATTGGTTATGATATTGAGCTGGTAGGCAGGTTGAGAGTTTAAAAAAAAAAGTCATGTATTTTGTTTTACTTGCTTCAGTTTCAGGAGTTAAACTTTCCACCTGATATTTGTCTTCAACTATTGGAGACTTCCTTACAGATGGGATATAAAATATATTATTGTTATGTGCCTGTGCTTCACTGTCTCCCATGAGCGACTCACCAGTTCACTTGATGTTGTTCCTTAATAGGAACCAAGTAGCATCTTTGCAGGTGGGAAGGATCTGTGTGACCTTAGGGTCCCCAGTGACCCCTGTCAGGGTCACAGGGCATAAAGTGCAGTCACTAGAAAATAGCTGTAACTAAAACTGACCTAGATTAAGTTCCTTAAAAGTGTGTTGGTGTCAGTATATTTTCAAATCCATACTAGACAATCTCCTTCTTCCTTTCTATTAATACTTGTGAAAATTGCTACTCTAGACTCTAAGAGTTAAAATGGTGCTGAGCATGCCTATGAGGATGGCAAAAAAAACAAACACACAAAAACATGGAAAATAACATGTGTTGGCAATGATGTGGAGAAATCGGAGCCCTACTGCATTGCTAGTGGGAATGAAGATGGTTCAGATGTTAGGAAAAACAGTTTGGCAGTTCAGTTCTTCAAAAAAGTAAACATAGAATTACCATATGATCCAGCAATTCCACAGCTAGGTACATACCTGGAGGAATTGAAAATACGGACTTGAACAGATACTTGTACACACATGTGCATTGCAGCATTATTACTAAAAGTGAAAACAACCCAAATGTGCATGAATAGATTAATGGATTAATAAAATACGGCATATTATGTTCAGGCTTAGACATTCTGACACATGCTACAACATATACGAACCTTGAAAACAGTATGCTAAGTATAGATATAAGCCAGTCACACAAAGACAAACATTGTCTGATTCCACTTATATCAGGTATCTAGAATAGGCAAATTCATAGAGACCAAAAGTAGACTAGAGGTTACCAGAGTCTGGGGGCAAGGGAATGGTGTGTTCCTTACAATTACAGAATTTCTGTTGGGATGATGAAAAGTTTGGAAATAGTGATGATGGTTGCCTAACACTGTAAATGTAATTAATGCCACTGAAGTATATACTTAAAAATAGTTACAACACTAATTTTACATTATATATACTTTACCACAACTTAAAAAATAATACTGTAATATACCAGAAAACATTAAATTGTAAACTTAAAATGGGTGAATTGCATGGTATGTGAATTATATCTCAGTAAAGGGATTGTTGATACCATAGGGAATCTTTTCCTTTACTCTGCTTTCAGACCACAGGGACCATGAAAACGCTGAAGTGGAAAAAAAATAAAGTGTGAGTCATGGGGGAGGTAGATCATGTCACAGCTTGAAGAGATTCAAGAAAATTATCTCAGAAACTTGGCATGCTTAAGAGGCTAAAGGCCATGGGTATGGTAGAGGAAGAGTGGGTGATTTAGAATCGTAAACGTATTGTATTTTATATTGTTATGAGCAGGGCAATTCTATCAAAAGGCAACTTTACTAGCTTAAAATTCTTTAGAGAGAAGTTACCATATGTAACCATTAATAGGTTTTGGTCTGTAGTTTAATAGCCACTTTTTGCATATTGGCCTGGACTTTGGTTTAAAAAGCAGAAATGTGAGTTTGAGTTGAGTCTGATGAGCCATTTCATCTTGCTTTTCTGTGTGATGCTATGTCTGGGATGCAGGTGATTGATTTTTTAAAAACGTGCATTTGGATTTGCAGGAGAGGCCATCCAGTGTGTCCACAATGTCACTAGAAGAGACAAAACTATCCATCTCCTCAGCAGCCGCACAAAGCTGCCTGCACCAAGAAAACAACAATATATCCCCAAACAGATCAAACAGCTGCTCATCAGTCTGGTGCGAGCTGCAGGTTGCCTGACTAAATTACTGTCAACTAAGTGAATGAGCACAATTTGTCAGTCAGCATTGAGTTTAAATGAGCAGAGATGCACATAAAACCAGCAATGCAATTGTAATTAAGAATTATAGGCATTAAGTTTCAACTAGTGCTTTCTTAAGGTAGCAGTGACTGAGTTCTAAGAAGCTCAGGAGGGATCCAGGGCTGTTGTAGAGCCAGGGCATGGTTGACCTAGAGCTCTCTACTAAGCAGCTCATCATGTATGAAAGTGATGTGTATTATAGATGATGGAGAGTCCATGAGAACTCAGGCTCTATTTTATCTGTGTGCTGTAAAAAATTTTTATATCACTCATATTAAAAAATTACTACCACTGCTAATAATAATTAAAATAATGTTTTTTAACCCACCACCCAGTTTTAAAAATAGAACATCCTGATTTGTGTTAATGGTGGTTGAAATCATTGTGGGAGGTGACATATCTTTAGTAGCTGAATTAAATGGGATTTAATGTTGAGTGCTGACAATGAATCAGTGCTGGGACAGATAAAGAAGAATAAAAACAGGCCTGCCTCAGAGAGTTTACAGTCTATGAGGGAGAATAAGATGACAACACAGTTAGCTCTGAATCCTCTGAAATCACTAGAAGAGTAGAGGTGTCATAAGAGAGGTATGCAGCACTATGGAAGTTCGAAAAGTCTGAATCAGGTTGGATTGGGAGGGTTGTGAGGGGAGGAGCTCAGAGAAATCTTTGTAAGTAAAGTGGTATCTGAGCTGGATATCAAAGGTGAGCAGGAGTTTTACAAGAAGAGAGAGAATGGGAACAAGGGCATTTTGGGTGGAGAGACTTGACTCAAGCAAAAACAAGACAGTCTCAGGCCTGTAAAAGAAACAACAAATTAATTTGTCAGGAATAAGAGTGTAGTGGAATATAAGATTGGACAACTGTACTGAGCCAATTTCTTATACGTCTCCCATATCCTTAGGAAATAGTTCACCTTAAAGGGCTAACTTTCCTTGTCACCTGAAAACTCAGGACTGGTATACCCAGAATCAATACTATTTAGGAGGAAAATGGTTGGTTTTGGTCATTTATCATCCACTCTGCCTTTCTACGGGCACCCACATTTATTTGGACAAATACTTCTTCCTTAATATTAGCTTACATAATATGGCATGGGCTTGGCTCTTTTTTTTTTTCTTTTTGGTTCAGGGTTAACCTTCCTAGGTATAGTTGATTGATTTAAACAAAGGCAAATCACCTAGTTGGGCCCAAGACTCAGGGCTTTGGGGAGACTGTCAAGGAAGTTGAACATTTTCTTCCCTGTGGATCATAAAGCTGAGAGAATGTGAGGGCTGGGGCTCTGCTGCCATCTTGTCATCATGTAGTGAGAGCCCAGCTCAGAATGAAGTTAATACATTGAGGCCAGGTACATATTCAATATTTGATAGGGGTATGCCATGGAGACCAACCAGTCAGAGTGAACACCAGCTGGTATGTTGTACTGGCGCTCTGCCTGGAGAAATGCATAGCTTAAAAAAAAGCTTTATTTATGATATGTCATCTCAAACAAAAGCACTATCATATAATGGTCCACTTGTGACTTAATTTTTATATAACCTTGCTTTATTACTTTTAAAAATATTTATAATAATTTCTTATCGTCATCTAAAATCTAGATCATATTTTCCCCCAGATGTTTATGAAGTTTTCTTAATTGTTTATTTTCTTGAATCAGGCATAAAGTTATGGTATTTAGTTGCTATTAAAAAGAAATCTTTATACTAGAAACTTAAAAACAACTGATTCACGAAGTCATGGATTAAAACCCTGACTCCTCGACTAGCTGTGACCGATACAATCCACTTAATCTTTTCAATTGCCTCAGTAATATCTAATTCGGAATTTGTTGGGAAGATTCCATCAAATATAAAATCATCAGTTTGTGTGAATAAATGAGATTACTTTGATAATTCTACATGCCAATTAGATTGGGCCAGAGAGTGCCCACATATTTGGAAAAAATTATTCTCGGTGTTTCTGAGAGTAGGTTTCTGGATGAGATTAACATTTAAATCAGTAGACTGAGTAAAGCAAATTGCTCCCCCTAATGTGGGTGGCCTCTTTCAAAGGCCTGAATAGAACAAAAGGGCTGACCTTCCCCTGAGTAAGAAAGAATTCTTCCTGCCTGCTGGCCCGAAAAACTAGAATATTGCTTTTGTGCTGCCTTTGGACTTGAACTGAATATTGGTCCTTCCTGGGTCTTGAGCCTGCCAGCCTTAGGACTGGAACTACACCTTTGACCTTCTTGGGTTTTGAGCTTGCTGACTAGTTTTGAAGCCCTTGGGACTTGCTAGCTTCCATAATTGGATGAGCTAGTTCCTTATAGTAAATCTTTTCACACACACACACACACACACACACACACACACACACACACACACACACACTCACACACACACTCACACACACTCACACACACATCCTATTGATTTGGTTTCTCTGGAGAACTGTGATGAACACATTTGTAAGAAATTCCCGCATTTCTGAGGCCAACTGCCCCATCTGCAAAGCTCTAGGACATTGGACCTTCCCTTTTCCCTATGTCTTTCTCCATCATTAGGAGCTTCCTGAGGGGTTATCTCACCCATGTGCTTATGAACAGTCTCTTCACAGCCCTCTATTTGTCGCTGTCTGCTGTTCAGTAAGCCAAAACCCTGTGCGGCGCTCTTGCCTGGTTCCCACTACCCAGAAGGTGCAAAATCCCAATGGTCCTGAAGACTCACCGCTTAAGTCTTATATCTCACAAAGTCTCTCAAGAAAACAGGCCCTCTAGCTTCTGCTTCCAGCCCCTTAATGCAGGGCTCAGACCTGGTCCCTCAAGCGGGGCTCAGAACCAACCCTGTATTGCCAGTTCATTTCATTTTTCCTCCACTTCTGCTTGGCTACAGGCTCCATTCCTTTAGACAAAAAGATCCTTGGGTCGAGGGGAGTCTTAGGGGCCAGCTGGACACTTAGTCCCCATTTCAGCTCACCTGTGTCCCTCACACAGTTGGAGTTCAATATATACTAGTTCTCTTTTGCTTAGATTTAGATGTGAATACAACTTTTCAAGGGGCAGTATCAAGGTAAGAATATAGTCAGTCTTGCTCCTTTTATGAGTATATTCAAGGACTGGATCTTATTACACAGCCTGGGGAATATTTTGTTTTCTGAGCACGTTTTTAGACAGAATCCTCCAACTTTATGAGCATAATGTAATGTTTTATGCTATTTCATTTTAAGGCAAATGTTAGTGGTATTTAAAATATATTAAATTTGACCACATGAAACTTTTATAGGTAAAAATAGGCAAGTACTGGTAATCTCAACCTAAGTGAGAATCATCTGTGATTCCTGTAAGGAAAGAGAACAGGATGGATTGAAAGCAAAATTGTATCTAGGACTTTCCTTCTTCCTCTCCCCTACCCATAGCTCCTCCCAGTTCCCATGTTCCTTGTACCATAATGCTGCTTTTAAAAACCCTGACCTGGTCAATTAATCCAAGCCTGCCCTAACCATAGGGGCCTGAGTCCTAATATTACCTTTCACTCCTCAATAGGTTAACCTACAGCTACAGGAGGATAGTGGTCTGATTAAACTTTTCTTGCACTTAAGATAGGAATTACTGATAGCTTTGTTTAACATGCTGTAGTATCTATAATGCCATTCACAAATAGTTGGATAAGATAATGCCTCTGTTGGCCTGGATTTCTGAGTGACTGTCATAAGTAAAATCCCATACCAACACATCACTTATATCCCAGCAATAAGGTCAACACATGGGAGAGAATGTTCTAATCCACACAGTTATTCAGGGATCCGGGATTCTTCCAGTTATATCGTTCCTGGGGCAGAATTTGGAAGACTATGGTCTATGGGCCAAATTCAACCTACTTTCATAAATAAAGTTTTATTGAAACACAGGCATATTTTATTCATCCAAATATTGTTGATGGCTGCTTTCCTGCTATAATAGCAGAGTTGAGTAGTCATAACAGACTCTATATCCCCCAAAGCCTAAAATACTTACTCTCTGGCACTTTATAGAAACAGTTTACTGGCTTCAGGCTCTTGAAGTTTTCCCCTGAATCCTATGAGTCTGGTTGGCAGATGAAGAAAGAGAGAGAACAGAAAGGATTGTATGGGAGGTTTTGTAGCCCAGTACTGAAAGAAGAAGAGTATGTCGCTTTGATTCACATTCCAGTGGATCCATGAACTCAGTCACCTGGCCAAATCTCATCACAAAGGAGACTGGGATATGTAGTCTAGCTTTGTGTCTAGGAGGAAACACAAACGATTTGGCGAATAATCTGCCACATCTGCATACATGTGTGATGAGCTCAGCTGCTGCGTTCTCTCCAGTCAACCCAGTTGGAGAAATAGCTGTTGAAAGTTATGAGTGATTCCTTCGATCTTGAAGTAATCTTCCTTGCTCTGAGAAGTTGTAGTAGTGGAGACTCATTTATCAACCTTGGCTTCAGTCAGTGATGACCCATGTTACCAGTGCAGTGAGCTGTGTTGGGTAGGGTCTCACTGAACCACTGACTTGACTCTATTCTGGAGATACACCATTGTCAGAGGAAGTTCTGCATCACAGTGCAAGAAACTGCAGTCTGGTGCTGGAAATGTTTTTATCTCATAATTGGAATGCAGAACGTAATAGTATCAATCTCTGAAAAATCAAATGAAATCTTGTGGGAGTAGGTTAGGTCCAATGAATAAAATTATATAAAACAATTTCATACTTGACATTTACTGAGAGGGGCTTAACTTTTCCTACATATTTTAGTCTGTTCAGTTGGTATTATTTATTCATGTCTCTTTCCCCATTTGGTTCACAATTTATCTTTTGGGAGCCTGAAATTAAACTGTAAAAATGTATATATGCTCGACACTGTTTTATGTTTCATCAATGAAGAAGTCATCTAAATCTGTAACAGAATAAGATTCAGCTTATTACAGGGGTGATTTAGCTGAAATAAAATGTAATGTTTAACTCAGAGTAGCTGGAAAAAATGAGATTTAGGAATATGGAATTGAATAATCAGTCAGCAAAATGACAGTGGTTTCTTTGTCGATCTCCCAGTTGAAAGAATATTAGGACATCAAGATTATGAATGGCCGGAGCCAAATGAAGATTCGCAATAACCTGGCAGAACAAGATTGGCTTCTGATTTCGATGATAACAGATTGTTCTCTCACACTGACAGAGTTGAATAAAAGAAATTCAGTGTTCTGTGTCATATCCTTTTGTTGCAGTAAGAAAAGAATTAATGTGTAATGAATTTGAAAACAAAACAATCACCCCAGAGAACAGGGCAGTTTCTAACACAGACCACTGTGACTAAACATTTATTCAGATATTACTAAGAGGAGGGGAAGTTTAAACACAAACACACAAATGAGAGACACTATTTTGGGGAGGGAAGTTAGAGTAGAAAAACCCATAGAGTGAATGTGAAAAGCCAACTGAGTAGCTTAAAGCAACAGAAATTTATTCTCTCGCAGATCTGAAGGCTAGAAGGCCAAAACCAAGGTATCTGAAGGCTACTGGTAAGGATTCTTCCTTGATTTTTTCTAGCTTCTGGTGCTTGATGCCTACCTTTGGCATTTCTTGGCTTGTAGGCACATTGCTTCAATTTCTGCCTCCATTGTGAAGTGTCATTCTCTGTATGTGTGTTCTCTTCTTATAAGGACACTAGTTATATTAGATTAGGGTGCACTGTGATCTAGTATGACCTCATCTTACCTGAATACATCTGCAAAGACTCTATTACTAAATAAGGTTCTGTGGGTTAAGACTTCAACATGTCTTTTGGGGGGACATAATTCAGTCTACAAAGTCTATGACGGTATCATGAGGTATGTGGAGCAGTCCGCAGGAAGGGAACAATCTCTTGGAGCCATCATACAAAATACAAAACAAGGGAGCAAACAGATCTTCAGTAGAGCTGATAATGACAATAACAAAACTAATAACAACAAACATTTATTATATACTCTATGCCAGACATTTAAGAACTTTGCATGGTTTATCATATTCAATTCTCACAATGATCCTGTGTTATGGGTACTTTAATTAGCCCATTTTACAGATAAGGAATTGAGGGAAAAAATACTAAAATAACTGAAAGAGGGGCTTTAGTGTGGGGAGATCTCAGTTGGGGTCAGCTCAGTGCATCTAGAACAAAGAGAGTTGCTCACCCAGAGTAATTTTAGATATTAGTAAAGCTTCCTTGACTGGGACCTTTTCTCCCTTTAGATTTATCTACATACTGAAAGCTGCCTGAAATTCTACAGCAGAAGCTTTATTCATTGACTCAAAGACTGGAATCCCAGTTAGTTTGAAAAGGGTGTTGGACATGCCATCATAAACTGTTTGAGTCTGTCTCTTTAAGGCTTGGGTATCTCTGAGGTTTGGTACCTATTGCCCAAACCATAGATAAGATAATGACATATGACTTGCCAATTTAATTTACTTTTCCCACCTACTGAAACTGTCTTGACAAAGTTGCTTTTTTGGTGATTATAGATGAAGACATATACATATGTAACATAAAAATAACTGTTATAAATATAATTGTAATATGTGTTTGTATATATATGTGTATACATACATATATATGCATTTGTAAACACAGAGACAGTAGATTGTCATAATTAAGATCATGGTCTTGGAACTGGACAGCTAACATTAAAATTCTAGCTCTGCTCTCTAAGCCTTGTGACATGGATGACTTACTAAACTTCTCTGTGCCTTATTATTCTCATCTATAAAATGAGGATGACTATCTCAAGGAATTATTAGGAGTATTAAGTGTGTTAATATATGCTTTGAAACAGTGTCTAGCGCATAGCAAGCATGTATAAGCGCTTGTTTTTATTATGGTATATGTTATAGATGAGATCAATAATATATGAAATGATGCTTTGCTGTTTATTGGTTGACACTGGGAGAAGGTGGTAGAAATTGCACATTAAGTGGAGAAGTTGAGGGCTCATCATTTTATATGTAGATATTGCTGTAGATATGCCTTTAGCTTTTCTGAAACAATACTGTTGTGATCTCCAAAGGTATCTGCCAGCCCCTCAGGATGAAGTCATCACATTGCTTTGCTTCTTCTTATCTTTGATCAACACATCATGGACTTTTAATATGCCTAAGAAACAGAGTTCAAAATATCTTTTTGTTCCCTGTCACTGGGCTCTGAGGCTACATTTAGGGTTTCCCTTCCCTAGACTAGAGTAGGTTAAGAAAGAATGTCCTTGGTATGTACACTCAATCTCCTCTGAGCTCATCAGCTGGTTATTGATTGATGACAGAACCTCATGAAGATGTGAATCATTGGTAAAAAAATTTTTTTAGTCCTGCATCTCTCACATGAGTTTGTATTTCAAAACTGATAATTTGTGAAGTCAGTCTTTACTCTTTTCTGTCATGTAGTGGAGATACTGCTATTTCTGTAGGTGTTGAAGAGTTCCCTATCACTACCTATAGTTGAATAGTAAATGACAGGGTGAGAACATCAATAGCTAAGGCAAATAAGTGCCCTTTTAATGACCTCTGAATTGTGACACAAGTTAAGAGTGTATGGGATGGATAAGACACAAAAAGCAAAAGCTATAAAGAAGAAAATAGATAAATTGAACTACTTTAAAATTAAAAGCTTTTGTGCATTAAAAGAAGCTGTTAACAGTAAAAATGCAAATCATAGACTCAGAAAAAATATCCACAAATTATATAGCTGATAATGGGTTAATATCCAGACTATATAAAGAAAATAACTGTAACTACATAACAGCAAAACAGCCTAATTCAAAAATGGGTACTCCCCTCTTAAACAGTCCCCAAAGATAAATGATTAAAATGCACATGAAAGAAAACACAACATCACTAATAATTAGGGAAAGTCAAATCAAAATGGAGAGATACCACTTTATACCTCTTAGGATGTCTATTGTAACACATACACATGAAAGGACAATAAATAGTCTTGGTTAGGATGTAGAGAAAACAAAATCTCTGTACACTGCTGGTGGGAATGCAAAATAGTGCCGACACTATGGAAAATAATAAGGTAGTTGGTCAAAAATTAAAATTACCATAAAATCCAGCAATTCACTTCTGAGCACATATCCAAAGGAATTGAAAGCAGAGCCTTGTATGGATATTTGTATACTCATGTTCATTGCAGTATTATTCACAATAGCCAAAAGGCGGAGACAGCCTAAATGCCCACCAACAGATGAATGGATAAAATGTTCAGTATACATATGATACGGTATTATTCAGACTTAAAAAAAATTCTTAAAAAATAAAATTCTGATATATGCTACAACATAGATAAACTTTGAAAACATGCTAAGTGAAATAAGCCAGTCACAAACATACAAATACGGTATGATTTCACTTACATAAAGCACCTAGAGTAGAGGAATTCATAGACAGGAAGAATGGTGGTTGTCGGGGGCTGGGGGAAGGAGAGTTACTGTTTAATTGGTAAAGAGTTCCAGTTTTTGGAGGTGAAAAATGTTCTGGAGATAGATGGTGGTGATAGCTGCGTAGCGATATGATTGTACTGAATGCTATTGAATTGTACACTTAGAAATGATTAACATGGTAAATTCTGTTCTGTGGCTTTTTTTTTAAACCACAAAACAACAACAAAAACAACAGCAACAACAAAAAAGTGTTCAGGAAGGTTCTAGTGTTCTCAGTACCAGAAACCAGCCCTCTCCTTTCAGAATTACCTTTCAGTGAGCAAAGTAATCTCATACCCAAGGCGGGTTGCAACAAACTCAGCTCATTTTGGTGACTGGTCTCTTATTTCTGGTGACTGCTCTTCAGCTCTGGGCTGTCCTTGAAGCTGCAGGGAGATGGGCTGCTGCTGCTCCACACTGACATCATCACCATGGCCTGATGCCCCTCCTGAAATCCTCTGTGCAGCATATTCACCCTGCCCCTTGCTAATGCCCCCATTGTCTGCATCACTGATACTTTTCTATCCCCATTATTTCTTCAATATTAATTAGTTGGCCTTCTATAAGGAAGAGGCTTCTCTTCTCCTTTCCTTCCTTCCCTCCTGCCATTCTTTAATCAGTATGAACTTTTGGAACTTTATTTTCTTTTAACGGTTATCATTTACACTATCATTATTTGTTTCGATGCTCAAATTTTCCCCAGTTTGGCCTGGGGGAGCCACTTCAAGTTGGCTTCTGTGTTCCTGTAACATGTTGTCATCATTCTTTGAACACGTTCTTGCTTTCTGTCACAACAAAATATTCCTGGAGTGTCTGCTTCCAGTCTGGAATCAGACTTTCCTTCAAGGAGCTCTTCTTAGGGCATCAGCACTAAAATTTTTGCAAAGTCCCTGAAACTTACTGTTGACATGAGTTTCAAAGGCAGCTGAATCAGTGTGGAATTAATGTAAAGAGTGTAAGAAAGAAAACATTAAGGCATGTGACGAACCTCAAACTGTTGGGAAACAACAGAAACAGTTAAACTGATAAAAAATTGGGGTGTTATTAGGAGAGCTTATCTTCATGTTTTGAAGTTACAGTCATGAATCAAACAGCAAATTTCTCTTCTGCAGAATATCTAACATTTATTAAGGATTGGCCATATGTCAGGCACTGTGGGCTATACACCCTATATGAAATATCTTATCTAATCCTTATGGCAACATTACATGGTGGATCTCTTGTATCCCCATGGAGGCACAGAGAAATTAAGTAGTAAATGATAGAATTGGGATGTGTGTCCAAGCAGACTGACCCCAGATCCTGCCATGCTGCTGGACCTTCAGTCTCATGAAGAGGGCATGATTATGAAAATGCAGGCACTGATCTCTTCAGTGCTGAGTACGGACATAAAATGAAATCACTCTGGTAGGATCATGCTAGAAAGCAGAAAAAATGTTATATGCAGTGTAAGATGAAGTCCCTCTCAGAGGGCGTGTTTCTCTGAGTCAGTCATTGGTCAGCGAGGAGGCCAGAGATTGTGAACAAGGGCAGACAGATTTTAATTTTTATTAAATGCTTTTTTGATTATTGTAGTAAAAATACATTCTCCTTTTGGAAAAATTGGGAGCCATGAAAAGTACAAAGAAGAAAAGATTTCCTATAATCCCATTGCTCATAGATAATTATTAATATTTTAACAAGTTTTCTATGGTTTTTACTTAGCTGAGATTATGGTGTATAAAAATTCTCTGGCTTGCTTTTTTTCCCTGAAACATATTATCTAAACACATTCTCATGTTGTTAAAATTGCTTCATAAACATCATTTTTAATGGCTGCATAATATTTCATTTTATAAATGCAATATTATTTTCTTAACTGTTCCATTAATATTGGCAATTTGTTTTTTTTTATTTTTCATAATTATTAAAACCAAACCAGCCAACCAAACAAACTCTCTTGTGCATGTACTTTGGTCTGCATTTCAGATTATTTTCTTAAAATTGAATTTTAGAAATGATCTTACATTATTAAAATATAGATGTGCTTTTTTATCATTTAAATATAGTTTAATAATTTGAAATTAAGTTATTTTAATAAGTAATACAAAAATGTATAAGATACAAATTCAAAAGATGAAAAAGGTTGTACAGTGAAATCAAGTCTCTTCCCACTTCTGTCTCCCAGCCACCAAAAGTCCAGCCAGTCCAGCCTCAGTTTCTTGATTTTCCTTTCTAAGAAATCTTTTATATTGTGAGCATATATATCCTGAAGATCATTCCACATCAGTGCATAAGATCCACTTTCTTTTTAATAGGTGTGTAATAGTTGAATGTATGTCTCCTGTTGATCCTAATCTTTTTCTGCCATAAACAATGCTGAACTGATTATAATTTTATAGACCTTATTTCCTACAGTATGACAGTAGGAGTAGAATTGCTGGGTTAAAAGTTATGACATCTAACATTTTGGTAGGTATTACAAAATATATTTCCATTGAGGTTATATTAATTTATATTTCTATCAGTAATATGAGAGTGAAGAGTCTATTTTCTTATTCCCCCCACTTACACATTACAAAATAATTTGATCTTTGTTAATTTATGAAGTTAAAATGTTAATTTATTATCATTATAACTTCTTTTATTTTAAGTGAGGTCGAGCATATTTTAGTAACCACTTATGTTCTTTTTTTGAGGTGGGTATTTTTGGGAGGTGTTTTCTTTTGGGTTCTTAGTTCTTTAAAATTAAAGAATGTAGGCATTCTTTTTATACTAATAAAATTTTAACTCTGGTTGTTATTTGCAATTATTTTGTATAGATTATTGTTTCAATTGTTTATGTTATTTGCTTATTGTTTTTTTGCCATTTATAAATGTTTTATATATATGGCTGTATCTATTAATTTTTTAACATGTTAAGGGTACTGAATTTTGTTACATACACAAAAAACCTTTCTCCATTTAAGAGTTTAAATATATTTTTAATTTTCCTTTAGTACTTTTATGAGTTTATATTTTACACTATTTTTGCTCAATGTAAAATTTATTTTTGTGCAAAATGTGAGAAAGGGACACAATTTTTTTTAGATAGCTAACCAGTACCATTTGTTGTATAATCTGTCTTTTCCACATGATATTAAAATGCCAGAATTATCTTATATTAAATTTCTATATGTACTTGGGTCTATTTCTCAGTTTTTCTACTCTGTTCTATTGAGCTGTCTTTTTTTCATGAACTGTACTATATTAAAAAAATTATTCTAGCTGTATAATATATTTCAATGTCTAATATCACTAGTCTCTCTTCTTTATTACTCCTTTTCATATTTCCTTGTTTTTTTTTTTACATTCTTATACATTTATTTTGTTTTCAGATAAACATAAAAATTGTTTTGCCTACTTTTTTTCCTCTTAATCTTATACATTTTCATTAGGATTGTTTTAAATTTATGGATTAGTTTGGAAAGAAATGACACTTTTATAATTTAACTTTCTCTGTTTTGGAAAATGGCTGTCCTTCCATTTGTTTATTTTCTATATGCCTTTAGTAAGATTTTAAAGTTTGCTTTATATAGATTTTATACATTTCTTGCTAAGTTTATTCCTAAATATTTTAAAACATTTTCTTTTTTGCTATTGCAAATGAGATCTTCCATTTTACAATAAAACTGGTAGTTGTACACTACATGATGGCTATTAAATATATGTAATAATTTTGTTGATATTATACTATGATTTGTTTTTAATTTTAATAATAGCTTTACAATTGATTTTGTTGGCTTTTCTTGATAAACTATTAGACCACTTTAAATAATAATTTTACTTTTCTCATTTTTATGCCTCATTTCTTTGTCTTGGCTTGTTATATTGGCTTTATTTGGAGATTATATATATATAATCTCCAAAATAATTTTGTAAACAGAAGTTAGTATAATGGAAATTTTTGTTTCATTTCTCATTTTACTGAAAATATGTAGTTTTTTTCCCCATGAAGTATAATGAGTATAATGGGTCTATTGAATCATGCTAAGGAAGTATCCATCTTTTCCCATTTTGTTAAAATTTAAAAAAATGAAGAGTAGATAGTGAAAATTTCAAATATTTTTTCAACATTTATGAAGACAATTGCATGAGTTTTCACTGTTGATCCATGGATGGATTTCTTAATATTTTTGGAATAACCCCAATGATGTGGAAGATCCTTATGGCTAAATTGCCATGTAGAAAGATTGCACTGGTTTATAATCCCACCGTAGATGTATCAGAGCACCTAGTAAACATAGTTTTGGGAAAGTAATCAGTGGTCTTTCACAGTGAAAAGTTACCACTAAAGAAATGAGGGATGGTTAGACACTCAACCTTAGTCTGTATCTGGGGGAAAACCATCTTGGTATAAGCACTCACATCTTTGCAGCACATAGCTATGCAATGGAAAAGTTCACAACCCACCTACATTGAACAATGGTGCCTCTGGCTTGTAAAATACTGTTTGGGATACCTATGGGAATAATCCTGTATATTTTTCAGGAATGCAAACAGTTGAAGTTCAACTAGCATGAGCACAAAAGGAAATGTATTGGCGTGTGTAACTTGGAAATCTAAGAGGGCAGATCTGACTTCAGGTACAGCTGGATTCAAGGGTAAAAACACTATTACCACTATCGTTATTCATTTCTTGGGCCTTAGCTACCTTTGTTGATTTCATGCTTAGAAAGACGTTCTCCACATCACAGTAAAAATGGCCACTAATTCTAGGTTTATATCATCCATTATTGTAGTTGAATTAAGAAGAGACACGCTTTCCCTCCTAGTATCAAAATAATTCTTGCAAAATAACTATGGCCCTACTATGTCACAGGTCCACCTGCTTTCTAATCACTTTGCCCAGGAAATGGGGTCATTTTGACTTTGATTTGATACACATTTGCTTCTCAGTGGGGAAGCAGAGCACTCAACAAGAAGATGACCACTGAGATGGTAGAAGCAGGAAATTCAAAGAGCTTCCAGGCATTGGACCAAGTCTTTACTCTGTCTTGATAGAACTGAAATATCTTCTGTTTAAGTTGTGCAAAAGACACTGTGATACTTTAAATTATCTGAATAGCCTTGGAAATTTTAATATTCTTATCTTCTCTCAGCCAGATCATGGGAGGCCAGCATTCTGCCTATAGATATGCTTGAATATTATTTAAAAGCCCATTAAATTAAATATACAAACCCTCAGCGACATGGGATTGCCATGAATTTGACTGTTATCTATAATATGTCAGAAAATACTTCGTGTTTTCCTCAACAATGACAAAGAAAATAAATTGAAATGAATTCTTTTTAGTTGATCAACTTTATGGCAACATGCATATACTTTGGAGGTTAAGAATGTTGGGAAAACAAACATCCGTTGAAGAATAAACTGAATAGAAAGACTCGGAAGAAGAGAACTCACAAATACTAGTGAGATATTTTGACAGTAATGGGAGTATCAAGGGGTGAATTGGCCCTTAAATTGTGTTCATTAAGTGTTCTGTGTTTCTTTGAGGTTTATTTAGACCCTTGAGAGGAGACTAACAAATTTCGACACAGAGAAATAAAGATACTCACTTAGGACTATAACACATCTCCCCCCTAATTTTTTTAATGTTATTTTTGATACACTCTTTTGGCATTTTGATATGCTGCTCTTACAAATCCAGTCATAGCACAGAACTTCCATTAGACAGAAACAACAGCTTTTTTTTTTTTTTTTTTTATCTAGGCGAAAAAAAGTTTGAAGTGAGATTTGAATTGACTTTCAAGAACTTTTCAGTAAAGGGAAAGAATTGAAAAGATAAGTTTAAGATAATTATTTGAGTGATGAGAGGAGGCTGGGCACCTACCTCCTTCTCCAGGAACCCAATCTCCACCAGCTGAGTCGCTGTGGGGCACAAGATCCCAATAGCAGCACATCCTTGACCTTGTCCTCAGGTGTTTTGGAAAGCAGAAGACCTCACACAGGTACTGTGCCTTTGCCAGAAGATAGAAGGAGTCTGGCTTTTTGCCAGAGAAGGAACTTTGAGTGTAGCATCTCAAGGTTGCCATCCAGACTACTGTAATCTAAAGTCCTTGACAATAGTTTAGAGGGACCTTGAAGAAACTTGGAATGTGGAAAAGCCACTTTTCCAGTTTCAGAGATATCTAAGCTCTGAAGCCAATTGTAATCCTGCTTCTCAATCTCTTCTTTTTCTACGTCTTTCCTCTTTGCTGTCCTCTCATCAGTGTGAATAATAGAACGCAAGGCATTGAGTTAAGAAGTCACATGCAGCATGTGTACAGTCCTGGTGAAGTGGAATCATGGAGGACTTTGAGCCCACTTCTACCTTATACATGGTTACACCTGGAGAAATATCCCTAACTTTCTCGAGCTTCCAATTGTGTAATGGGGATAATTATTTTAACCTGATGGGGTCATTGTGGGGCTTAATTCACCTGATGCCATGTTTGGAATGCAATAGGTGTTCAATCAATGTTGGTTTTCTCTTATTCCTTTATTTGGGGGAAATGAGATGTAAACATATAAAAAAGTGATTAGCATTAATGAAATATTTGCAGATACAGAAAGTTCTGACCTGTTCATCAGAATAAGCTGTGACTTTGGAAGACTAAAAAAAAAATTTTCTATGGTCATGCCTGACCTACTTTACTCAGTAGTGGCAGAGCAATAGTTCTTTAGAAATGTATGCAAGCTGGTTGAAGAGGAAATACAAGTTAGATAAAGTTGATTGAATTAAATGAATACAAATGAGCTAATAAAGAAATGGGATAGCAGAGTCTTGCAGCTTAGAACCCCTGGGCTCAAATTCTGGCTTTTCTTGCTACCCTTTGATGAGCTGTTTAACCTTCTGTGCCTCATTGTTCTCATCTGTATATGGGGATGATAATAGAGGATGACAAGCTGAAGATTAACCGAAGTAGTGAACATAAAGCTTGTAGACAGTGCTGGCCTGGTATACAAACACTTAATGTCGGCTGTTACTAACAATACAGAATGCAAATGTGAGCAAAGTTGGCTATTTGCATGTTTGTGAGGGATAAGGGCAAGGAAACAATTTCTAATACAGTTCAGGGTGTTTTTCTATACAAGTACAGATTGTTCCAAAAGGTGTTAGGGCATTTGGGAGGTTGCCGTTTGGAAGGGATTTAACCAATGGCTGACATCCCTGCTTCCCCCACCTCCAGCTGTAGATCAGTGCCAGCTCTGTGCATGAAGCATTATTCATACTGTCTCGTACACAGCAGTTAACCTTATTTGTCACTGTTTCCGGTGGGAGATCAAGAGCATTGAAATTATGGAGGTGGCACAATAAATCATGGTCACTTCTCGAAATGGCCAGACAAAGCAGCTGGAAAGAGCCTTGCCACAATGTCAGCTCAAAGTTGAAATGCAAAGTTTTAACATCTTAATTTTCTCTCTTTTTTTAATTGTCATCCTGATTTTCCCTCCTTCTCCCATGACTCAAGTGAGTGAATAGGATATTGATCTTGGCAGCTTGGTGGGTTAATTCACCATGCATGACTTGTCTTACTTTCTTTTTTTTTTTTTCTCCAAATATGAACTTTGTGACTTATGAATGAAATAATTGAGCAAATTTACCTTGAAGTAATGAAAGAACTGCTTTTACCCATGAAACATCAAGCTTTAGTCTCTTGTTTTCTAAATATAAATTCTCTTAAGCTGTATCCGCAGTATTTAGCAGTGCACCTGGGAAAAAGTAGGCACTTATTAAGTGTTTGGGAAATAAATCTTAATAAGTGTTCTAGCCTACCAGCTCTCTCATGCTTGCTTTTGCTTCCCCTGTTCTTTACCAAGATCTTCTCAGGTGACCCTTCAAAGGTTTCCTACGTATCTACTGGTTAAACAGAAGATTTGCCTTCTTGATTTGTTTTTTTTTCTACCCCACTTGAACTCTGAGGCCTATGACTTTAACTGTATACTTGCCTTTTGTGGTATTTGAATCCTGACTTGTCTCCAGTTAGTTATTTGTTTTCTTGGCTGCCAATACTGGACAATTGAATTTTATCAAAGCTATACATCTCTCCTGGGAAAAATGTGCAGACACAAAGCACACAAATTATGGCACATGATTTGTTGGGGACCTTTTGGGAGCACATTCATGGATACAAGATAAAGACTATGCCTTTTGTATTTGCCCATTTAATTATTGAGCTGCTGCTGGGCTCTCTTCTCCTCCGGGGCAGAGAAAAGGGTCTTTCTTGACTTCTATTCAGTTTTTAACACATTACAATATGACTTCTCACCACACACTCCTTGAAACTACGCTGCAGAAGGACAAAAGTGTCCCAAAGGCCACCTAACTACCAAATACCCTATCCAAGCCTCAGCTACTTGAAGGCTCGGCAGCATTCAATGTTATCATCTTTTCTTCGAACTTTCATTTTCTTGGCCTTTGCAACATCATTCTTGGGCTCTTCACTTCTTTCCTGGCTTCTTTTTGTCTGCTCTACTCTTAAATGTTCATCTTCCTAAGAACTCTGTTTCTAGTTCCCAGACCTTGTATTCTGCATCCTCCTCCTGAGGAACATCATCTTGTTCATGGATTCAGCCACTGCTCCACACTGATGACCTCCAAATGCATGTCGCCGTGGCCCAGACTGCTGTCCTGTGCATTTCCCATCTCCTTCTCTAAATATGTCCATGGGATTATCCAGTGAGATCAGTCTAAGGAAATTTAGGTTTAACATACTCAGAGGGAGAATACCTATTCTTTACTCCTTTTGTTTTCTTCCAACGGGGAGTTATACTCAAATAAGTCTCTCTCACATCTCCCTCCACTTTGGAGAGGAGACCCTCCCCGATTGGTGAGCTACTCTCAGAGAGCTTGTGCTCCTGACTGCTCTTGATCTGCAGGAAGATCAGTGGCCAAGGCCCGACACTTATCAGAGGAGCCACAGACACCCATTCCTCCCAAGGCAGGGAGGATGGCTTAATTCAGTGGCTCCATAGCAGAAAGTCTGCTTCCCTATAGGTATGCACTATGTTCTATAATATCAATTTTATAATTTTATTTGAAACAAAGAGGACATTTTTATCTCCTTATTTTGTTTTTACTCTAAAATTTTCTTTCTTTTTTTAAAATTTATTTTATTTTTTATTTTTTTGGCTAGGCAATCCTTGGTTGACCTCACAGATTGCAAAGACCTTGTCAGCTTACAATCCTTTATTTTTATGTCTACAGCACCTGGCCTCCCTAGGTGGTCTCCCATCCAAGTACTAACCAGTCCTGACCCTGCTTAGTTTTCAAGATCAGATGGAATTGGGGTTGTTCAGGGTGGCATGGCTGTAGACTAAAGTTTTATTTCTTAATTGGTTCAGAACTCCAAGTTTGGAAAAAGTATATATTTGGCTGGAGTAGAGGAATAGGGTTAAGATTTTCATATACTAATATTATCCTCAACTCAATTCATCATGTTCTCATGTTTTTTCTCTGGAATTTGCTTTCCCTCTGGTTTCTTTTATCTTTCTCCATGCCAGACTTTGTTTTTCTCCCAGTGGTCTTTCTAGAACTTAGTTACCTCATGAAAACACCCTTAAACTACATTAATGAAAAACAGTTTAGTTTGCCTGTTGTGTTTCAAGAGAATAAAAGAACACATGGGTTCTTAGAAAGCCTATGGAAGGAGAAAAAGAAAGACTTCTCCGTCTTGACTGACCTATGATTAAGCGAGTGAAATTTCTCTAGGTTCTGTGAGACAGAGAGTAGAAAACAGAGATCTTGCTCTTATAAAATTTATCATTTAAGTAGAAGGATTACATAAACAAAACACATAAAATCCCCCAAAATGCTAAAATATTGAGATATATAGAAGATCTACAGGAAGGATTTCCAACTGAAATGAGAGTGCTGGCATGCATAAATTGGATGGGGCTGGAAGCTTGAACATGTGTTAGACCCATTAGCTATTGTTATTATCATTCATGGAGGAGATCAATGTATTGTTGGAGTAGGTCAGAACTGGCTTACGCTTGCCTCTAATGTCCAAATAAATTGCTTTGTACACCAATTCTTCTTAGTTTGGGACTCTTGCGCTGTTTTAGTTACCTTGGTTGGCTTACTGTATAGATTTGGACCTGATTTCTGTTTTATTTAATTTCCCACATTTTATACATCCTCACTTAGATCCAGCAGGTATGAACTCAATTCATGAACAATAAAAATATCACATTCTGTATGTTCTTTAAATTAGTGTAAATCTGCTGCAGGGCCCCTATTCTACCTGGTGTCTAGAAATTCAGTATCAGTTATTATTAAGGCTCTCTGCAAGCTCCCATCCTTGAATTATGCCATGGATTTGGGACTTAGAGTCTGGACATCATAGAAGATCTTCTGGGCAGTGTTCACCAGTCTATTTTTCTGTCTGCAGAAGCTCTTAGTATCCTGATCTTCAGATTGGGAAGCTCTGTTACTTGAATGCATGCTTAGAGCAGAGGAATTCAAAAGGAGGCTGAGGGATCACTGGCTTAGGTCTGTCCTCCCTAGGTGTGCCTCAGAGCGGCTTTTAATGTTATTATCTAGGTCTTATCACCTTCGAGGTCTTATATTCTTCCTGCCCTGAGGGCTCACACAGCTTTCTCTCCATTTCCAAAAATATATTTCTCTGTGTTATGGGCTGAGTTGTGTCTCTTCCAGAGCTGTATTTTGGAGTCCTAGCCTCCAGCATATGAGAATGTGACTGATTTTGAAGATAGGAACTTTAAAGAGGTAATTAAATTAAAATGAGATGATTAGGGAGGGCCATAATTCTATGTAACTGATGTGTTTGTAAAAAGAGAAGATTAGGACACAGACACAGAGAGGAGAGACCATGCGCAGACACAGAAAGGAGAAGGCTGCCATCTGCAAGCCAAGGAGAGACCTCAGAAGAACCAGTCCTGCTGAAACCTTGAATATAGAATCCAAGCCTCCAGAACTGTGAGAAAGTAAATTTGTTGTTTAAGTCCCTCAGTCTGTGGTCCCCTGTTATAGCAGCCCTAGCAGACTAATATACTTTGAATCGTTTTTTAAAATTATTTATTTATTTATTTAATTTATTTTTTATTTTGGATCAGCTCAGGCATTTACAAATAGAAAAAGAGCCATTGGTTCTGAGTAGCTTCTGTTTTCCCTCTTAAATTTCTGTGGCAGGAAAATAGTAAGGACATTGCTATTTGGAAGGACTGGCAGAGTGAAGGAGGAGAGGCAAATGCCTTGAGATCCCTCTGTCTGCTTGCTGTTTCCCCATCTTTGTTTTTTCACACCAGTCTTTTTAGAATAAACAGGTTTCCTTGCCTTATCTTCTCCTCCACTCATTTGCCTGGTGCAAAGTTCTAGATGTATAATTCTCCTTGAACTAAATTACACAGGGAGAATTGAAAAATTTGTGTGCAATGACATACTAGACCCCAAGATGACTTTTGACCACAACTGTGTCCCAGGAGGTGAGTTGTGTTTCAGAGGACTTGCTCAGAAAATGGTTAGTCAAAGGTTATTTCATAGACATCCTCCACATTTACTGAGGCCCTGTCAAGCTGTTAACCAAGTGAGCCAATTGATTGTTCAGCCCAGATTCTATATTCATATTAAAAGTCAATTGGAAAAGACAAGAATTTCAAGCAGTTTATAGCCCATTTTATTTCCCTTTCTTTCTATCTACTACCTACAATTTGGTAACTCTAGTATTCTGATAGGGAAAAAAATGTTGTCTAATAATATTAAAATGTAGAGCCACTGATAAACTATGACAGTTTTTGGCTTTTGCAAGAACTAGAAATATTAAGATGTCATTAAATATTTTATCTCCCTTCCTTCATGCTATGACTTTAATTCTGTGTTCAAAGATCATTATTCAGTAATGTTGGCAAGTCTCATTTCCTTTGAAGCCATTCCTTACAAGAGTATGTAATATTAATTATTACTCTTTGCTGCCTGTTTTTTGTTTTTTGTTTTTTTGGTAATATACTCCCCCTCCCCCACCCCAATCCCCCAAAGGGTTTTACTGATAGCAAACTATTTTAGGTAGGACATATATATCATAGGCAATTATAAATAAAAACAATCCAGATTTCCTATAGAAATTGGTTGGGTATATTTTAAAGCAAAATATATTTTTACTCTAAAATGTGTTTTGGGGCTGTTGTTCCGAGGTTGTATACATACATGACTTTCCAAGAGTGGGTCTGTTTGGTGGTTATGTGTTCATCTATATAATGGGATGGTGAGGGAGCAGGCTACAGAAAGAAAGTATGCAACAAAACTGTGAAAGACATGGTTGCAGAATTCAGTCACTAGATAGTATCACCAAGTTTGTCTCCAAATTTTCCTAGCTAATTAACAGTGCGAACTATCCATGTCTTACTGGGAGTGCATAGGCATTGCTTTGATAAAGGTAAAGAAAATGAAAAAAATAAATTCAGTTGCTCATAAGATCTCAGTCTGATACAGCCTCTTTAAGAGGCAGCTCTAGAAGGATTATTTTCAGGATTTGATATCCACTCTTGAGCAGTTTGTTTTCAATCTCATGACTTATCATCTTTCTGTCATTGAAATGGTCACTAGGAAGCTTGAAGTCATGCTTTGGGCTCACCTCTTGCAACTAGACAGGGTCCCATGCTATGTACATCTGCCTTCCAATTTTACTTCTGACCTTCACTAACTTCCTATCTTCATTTAGCTTTGCCCTGATTCCCTCATCTATTTTATTCTTCTGTAATGTATATACCTTTGAAAGTTGCCTGAAATCTTTTGTGAATTGAAGTGAGGGTAAATATAGGCAAAAGGAAGAAAATGAGTTATGGAGTTTTCATCGTGCCTGACAATTTTGTGTAATAGAATGTTGGAAGTTTGCTATGATGAGAGACTTCTCTTTCCAAAGTAGTTTGTATTTGGTACTCATTAGACACTTGTAGCTATTTTTGGACACTAAAATTGGGACACATGTTTTGAGGTAGGGTCTGACACAATGACAGCAGAACCGATTTTTTGCAATAAGCCTGCTAACTAGACAATGAATGGTAATGATATCTATAGATTAAATAATACATAAAGAGCAAAGGAGAAGCCAGAGAAGCAAAAAAGAGAACATCAATTTTTGTAATTAAGAAAGAATTTAAGTTTTATTTGACCAGTTACAAATAAAGGAATTTTAAAATTCTTAACATTAGAGTGCTTCTTAGAATTCTTTTTAACCAATACTGAGACACATTTTTTGAATTGGAAGAATTTAATAATTTATGTAACAAGACTATCATATTTTCCTCCTTTTCCATGCCAATAAAGAGTAAATTTTGAGATGTATTTTATATCTATTCCTTAAACTGTCAGATTCCAAATCTTTCCTGACTGCTCATTCTCCTTTTAAGAACAGATTGCTCCATGATGAATACAGTATCCCCTGAATGATATCAATGGGATTTTAACTCATACCAGGACAAAGAGGTAGGTTTTGGCTAACTGTTGGTGACTTGACATTTCATCTCTAATTCTGAATTTTATAGTGCATCAGTATTTCTGTCTTTTTGTTTTTAACAGAGCAGAGGTAGGGTCATGCCTTTCACTATGCTCCCTGGAGGGTCGCTGCGTCAGTCTGCATTCCAGTGCACTGTCTCACAGCCTCTCCTGAGGTTTCTGGAGTTAATGAAGTAAATTGAAATCTCTGAGCAAAGTGATTTCAGTCTCTGGAGGTAGAGTATGCCATGTGGTATGATGCCCAGATAGAAAACCATGATCACATGTCCCAAGAGCAGAAATATTTGCTCACGGTCTGAGCGAGGGAGGATGTGAAAACCTTAATTCTAAAATGTAAAATGCAAGAGGCTTTGTGTGTGCTTTGTTGAAATGCAGTTCTCTATCCTGTCACGTTTTAGGCAGCATATTGGCAATACAAAACGTTTGAATAAAAGCGGTGATGGTATTAGTCGCAATCCACCCCGTGCTCGAATCTTTAGGGATGTGCGTGCATGAAGTGCATGCTAAAATACACTTAATCTAATCACCTCTGGAGACTGAGAGGCGTGTGCTCATATAAATGTCAAGTTGGGACATAATTTAGCTTATCTCTGGGGTTTATCACTATTTCCAGACTCCCTCTTTATTTGATCTGGTGAAGCAAATGAAATGCATCTCGTTAGTTCCAAACCAGGTAAGAGCAGGAGATTAGGATCTGTGAGTTTCTCATTTGGATACAATAATCATGCAGCCAACCCTGATTTAAGGAGGCTGCAAGGTCCACTGTGTACCTGCCAGGGGACAACAAAAGGGAATGAAGGTCAAATTATCTAGTTTAGCTGTTATCTACTAGTTGGTGGCTGTCTCCTTGACAACATTATTAGACGTATGAAAGGTAGTGGAGCAGAGATTAATTAAAAAAACAAAAATAAAATTGTACTTATATATTAGAGGGAAGAACTCTTTTTGTGCACACCTGGCACCGGTCATTATTCTCAGTCACATGAGAGCTGAGCATCCAATTTACTGCATGTGAGATGCTTAGATAAGGAGATCTCATCCAGAAACACAATGGCCTCTGGTAAAGAAGATAGCTGTTGACCACATGTCAGGAAAATGAGGACTCCATTATGCCTGCCCTTTGGGCATGGAGAGTACATCTTGAAGAATAGTTTAGAACATCATTGCCAACTGAGGTGACTTTGCTCCACAGGGGACATTTGGCAATACTGGAGATATTTTTGGTTGTCACATTTGGGGGGATGGGTGTGACTGGCATCCAGATTGTGCAGGTCAGGGATGCCCATAAACATACTACAAAACAAAGACAGCTCCTCACAACGGTAAATTATCTGGCCTAAAATGTCAATAGTGCTGAGGTTAAGAAACTTTAGTCCAGGGAAGCATTTATATTTCTTTTCCTTACGTATAGCATTTACTGAACTAAATGAATGAATAAAAAGAAAAAAAAAGAGAGACTTGTCTCATTTTTCTAAATAAATGCAAGTATTATGATAACTGGGATATTAGTATTCTAGATGCACTGCAGAGACAAATTTTCAGTGGCGCTCTTTCCATTATATATCACTAGCAGCAAAGCAAAAGCATTATCTTGAAATTGCGGAGCATACATAGCTTCCTAATGACATTTTTAAAAAGCTTACAGAGGCCGTCCTGTTCACAATATGAAATAGACACCTCCAAAAATTCAGTTTGCAGAATCTTCAATTCTATGCTTCTTAAAATACATTTTCAGGAATAGTTAAAACTAGCTGTTCCAAGCATGTCCATATTCACATGAATATATTTCAACTTCCCCTATATTTAAACCCAGAAGGGAACATTTTTAGTGCAATGGGATATTGCATCAAGCAGTTGATGCCTTGAAAATGAATCATTTCATAAAGTGTTGCTGTAAATATTTTTATACAGTACACCAAGTTTTGGTTGACAGGTCCCCACACTCCTTTGCCTCTGCTGAAGCATGCACATTTCTTCTGCATGCCTTGCCTCTGTAGAAGCTGCTCGCTGCATAAACAATCTCTATGTAGCATGACTTACAATGACCACCAACTCCTTCCAGTCAGAGTTATAGACTAAAAATTAGTTCCCTTCATATGCAACCATCTTGTATAATGAACTTCTAAAATGAAATAGTGTTTTTTTTCTATTTCATTTAGTTTGATCTTGCATTTGGGTTTTAAGAGATATTATTTCTACTTAGCAATGACTGCTCTGTAGTATAAACCAGAGTAGTATTTTAAGATCAGACAGTGTTGAAACTTTTTAGTTGTTATTATTATATTATTATTATTAATTATTATTATTATTATTTGGAAGTATTTTAAGATCAGACAGTGTTGAAACTTTTTAGTTGTTGTTGTTATTGTTGTTGTTGTTGTTGTTATTATTATTGTTGTTATTATTATTATTATTATTAAGCAGGTGCTGGCTTATTTTAATCCTAAAGGCTAAACTGATGTGAAGTTGACCCAGAAATCTCTGAGGTGACCAGTGTTTTTTAATATGTTCTGTGGAGGACAGCAGAACTGCGTTTGCTTTTCGCCTAACAATGTCCAATACAGCTCCAATTCTCATGAGACTTGGAGCCAATTAAATGACTCAAACAGGGAGATAGCATAACATAGTGATCTAAAAGGGCTGGTTTTGGAATTGTGGTCTAGCATGAGTAAACTATGTGACTATTGAGCAAGTTATTTAATTTAAATGAGCCTCAAGTCTCTTTTATTTATAGGAGGGCAATTATAACGCTGCCTGGGTGGTCATGAGGACTAACAAGGGCCCAACAAATGGTAGCTTTGAGAAAATGAGAGATGCAGATGCACTTCATTGGTGACCTCTCCTTCGTGATCTTCCTTTCTTACATTAATGAGACATCTTGATCAGCAGTGAGAATTGGGTACCAAGCCTTTCACAGTCCTGTCTTCCCTTCCCTATCTCCACTGAGGAATCGGTCGGCTTACTCTTGTTCCACTTTTGATCTCAAAGAGCTTGAATCAACCACACTCCTACCCTCAATCTTCTGGATCCTCAGATTTCATGTCTGCATCCTCTGCTCAAACTTTTCAGGCCTGATCATCTTTCTCATTATGGTCAGGTGGTAGGGATTGTTTCTTTCTGACATGATCAGAAATATGAGGTCTTGAAAGGTCTGCTTGACATCTGATGATGTACCCTTATGTTTCATTCTGCTTCTCCAAGGCCAGTTGTCTCTCCTATTCCTCACTTTTTTTTTTTTTTGGCGGAGAGGGGGAGGGATCTGGTTTGACCCATGCTGGGATGTAATTGATAATTCGAAGCTGCTTTCCTTGTTGGAAGCTTTGGTTACTAGTTTTACCCCATCTTGTCATTAAGGCCTTGGCTTCTTTCTTTTTGGTAATTGGAAGATAATGAGTGTCTCATTTCCCTGATAAGAGATGGAGGTAACTCTAAAAGATTGGATAGTAATCTCTGAGGTTAGGAGCTTTTTGGATAGAAACAATGTTTTGTCTATCATTTTATCTTGTGGAATAGATGTTTGCTAAATGAAAGTAGGGAAATGTAGATAAATGAGTGCTTTATTTGGTTTTATACTTGTTTGGGATGTAGAGTGTTCTTTGGGGAGGGGAATGGAGTAGTAGAGTGTATGAGGGGGATGGCAGGATGGAAGTAGGGAGTGGTCAGGTTACTAAGGCCTTAAATGCTATTTAAGGCACTTAGAATCTACATGATAAGTGATGAGAAGCCACTGCAGAGATTTTAGCTGAGAAATTATGTATAGTTATTAAAAGGTCTTAATATGTCTAATTATTTTAAAAATTGTCTTGAAATCCTCAAAATACTCAGAGAAAATTATTTTAAGTTGATTTTCATTTAAAATAATTTTATTTCTGTATAATGCCTTTTATATGTTATCTAATGAATTAAATCAGATAATGAAGTGTGGCTGGCATCCATTACTATGGATACAGAAGGTCTCTGTTTTTGGTCTCAGATTGTACGTTTTTTTCTCTGATCCTTGAGCTTTTGGACCTTGTGAGGAATTACTTGGGAGAACTAAGGGCTGAATTCATTCTAGGAGGCTGGACTCCCTCTTGGGAAGTTGTGGAGATTATGCATTACATTAGACTATAATGACGTTTTGCTAAAAGGAGCACCATAAGCAGAAAGATGGTATTGTCCTCCTAATCATTTATTTTAGCTATTCTTGAATCTCACAAGTTTTAAGTTTAATCTAGACGGCAGCCCATTTGCACAAAAGACATAATAAAACATTAAAGGAATTCACACGCACACTCTTTAATTTATTTTTAGTTGTAATGTTGACATTATCGTATTTCATGTAGGGGGAGAGTATAATTACACTAACAATTTATACACATTTGCCTTTTCAAGAATTAATTTTCTAGTAATGGCAAAGAATTATCTTCTTAACACAAATATGTTATTGTTATAAGACTTTATGCTCTTTTGTATTAATAGTTTTAGAAAGAAACTGACTTGGGGTTCTCTGTATTTTCTTGAAATTAGAATCTCAGACATACTACTTTTACCAAAAATATCATGTTATACTACATTTTTTGTTGTTGATGTTATAGGATGATAGTAATATGAATTGAAAATAATATTTTTTGGCCACTTTTTACAAGCTATGCAAAAATGCCATTTGATGCAGTTTAAAGACTCAACCTTTTTTTTTGCGGGAGGGGGGAGGATCTTTAATGGTGGATCCAGTGTATCTAGAGGAGAATAGGATAAGATTATATGAACAATATCTTTTAATATTTTGCTTTACTAGCACTGTATCAATGTGATAAACATATTTGCAGTAAAAGCTTCTAAAAATGAAAATCTTTCTATTTAACTGGTTCCTAAAATGTTATTAAAGTATTTATACTGAGCACAATTTTCTTGTAAGAAATATTTTATTTAAAATGAGACAAACAATCTAAGCTACAGCTTATGCAAAACTATAAAGAGCACGATTGCAGGCTCTTTAGATTGATTGACCTCTGATAAATCTGGCTGCGATGACCCAAGGGAATAAAGGGAGAACTGCGGAAACTGTGATCTTGGGGGCCGCTGCCTGTCACAGGCTCCCGTTCCATACTCCCAGGCCTCTGCTTGGTAGAGGGTCAGCCTCTGCCTGCCACAAGCTCAGTTGGCGCATCTAGATAACTAAACATGTAGATTTTCAGCGTTAACTACCTAGATATGGAAATACATTGATTTAGTCCTTAGCACTGCTGCAGTTCTAGCCTGTTTTATGCTCACACCGGTGAGATCATTCTGAGTCTTTCTCTCTTCCTGCTCATTTTCAGACATAACCTTTAATTGCCCAGATGAAAACTGGGTTGAACAAACCCACCTAATCCTTAACTGGCAGATCCTTTGTGATATAATGCTTAGAAAACCCTCAATGCATTCATTTATTTAGTTATAGAACAAAAAAAATATTCTAAGCACCTGCTATATGCCAGCTATCATACTAAGTGCTAGCGATGCGACCGCAAATAAGTAAAAAGCCTTAACCTCGCTCCAGTTCTCCAGCTGAGAGCGGTAATCTGGCCTCATTCTTTCAGCTTTTCTTTCTTTGTTCTCTGTTTGACTTATGGAATACTTTCTCTCCTTTCTTTCTCCGGTGCGTGTTTATGGTCGTCCTCACACACTGTGCTTCCTGTGGCAACTCATTGCTGGTTCCAATTCGGCAGGTAGTTTATTACCTGCTCCACTTTAGAGATGAGGCGGCAGAGAGCTCTTTTTTTTCTATCTTTGAGCAAAGGCTTTCCGCAGACGTTCAAGCTACAAGCTGGGAAACAGAGGAAAGTGTTTTCCTGCATTTGAGGACACAAAATGCAGACCCTTCTTGAAGTTCAGAAGAGCCCCAAACTGAGTTGCTCAAAAAATAAATTTCCTGGTGTAATTAGTTCTAGGTTGGGGGCAAATTACAAGCCCCATCCAAGGATAACATAATTGACCACTGGATGTCACTATTGCTCCATATAAATAGCACAGCCACTAGACTAGGATTTGGGAGGTTTTATAGGTCTGTCTGCATTTTTAACACTCTTTCTTTGTCCAATTTGCATTACAGTCACTCAGAGCTTCTTTGAAGCAAGGTTGGATTATAAATAAGCACCTCAACAAAGAAATAAAATTTATCTTCCAAAGGAGTAACCGTGGTCGATGATCTGATTTAGGTGACTGAAAAGATGCTTGGTCACTTATAAACCGTCCTTAAAATAACCTGAGGGAAAGCCATCATTTCCTCTTTGAATACCTAGATTGTGGAGGGTCTGTGTCGCGCATAGACTTAGTGCAGTACTCCTGGAACTGAAGAATTACATTTTAGAGGTCACCTCTTTCCTCCCGGACCTGGATGAACAGCTACCTGCCTCTGTTTGAGCACCCCCAGAGACCACGCTCACAGATTCTCCAGCAGTTTGTTCCAGCCAGAGTGCTGGAATCGAGCTGGAATAAATCAAAAGAAAGATCTTTCTTCAACTCACATTTTTGCTGTTCTTTCACGAATGCCATATGACATTATAAACTTCTTTGGAAAGGATGCTGTGGGAATTCAGAGAAAAGAGCTTTGCCCACCTCGGGGCTTTGGGTAGGATCAACTGAGGAAGGTTCTGTTCCTGGAACAGGCCAAGTGGGGCTTGGGAGAAAGACTGTGGGCCTTCCGACCTCCCTTGCATCATATAACATAGTAGATGCTTACTCTGGCTGCTCACAGACAGCGTGCTCTTTATGGAGATGCCCCTGGTAAGCTGAGGAGGAGTTTGACGAATTCAACAGTGGTTAAATTTAACATAGTTCTCTCATTTAGAGCTATGTAAAAGTGAAATCTCATAATTGAATCCTAGTTTTGAACTGGCTTCTGGTATAGAACTGCAGGACCACTGCTACAGAATGGCTCTGTGTTTTACAGCTAGGAGAAAGCATTACCTGTTACTGCCCCCTTACCCAGTCATTCTTTCAGTGGAGACTGTGGTTTAGCTACTGGTGAGAACATCTCTCTTCCAACACTCATTCCCTCATTTAGAAACCCAAGCTCAGGGCCTCCTTCTAGAGAAACAAAACATGAAAGAGATGAAGAACTCCCTGAATTTGTACAAGCCCCAAGGCCCTCATACACAAGATGCTTTTTTACTCATTGCTAATGGGCACTCAGCTTTTTCTTGGGCTCATTTCTGGTTTAGAATTTTAGTGAAATACCTAAATCAAATGCAACATATTCACTTAACACTTAGCTGGGCCTCATTCTATCTGTATAACCTCAGGCAAATTACAGAAAAATTTTAAACTTCAGTGAACTCTTTTGAGAATGAAGATAACGATAACCATAATATCAACCCTCCAGAGTCATGCTAAGGATTAAATGAGAATACATTTAGGGGTGTGCAGCATTGTGCCTATATATCATACATGCTCCAAAATCTCTATTTGTTAGTATTGATTTAGATGAGATGACTCAAGAAAAAACTGAAGAAACTTCAGGCTGGCATTTTAGTTATACGTTTCAGAGGAGCCCAAAAAGCAAATGTTCAGATCATGGCATTCATTCATATAAAAAGCATTTTTGAAAGCTTTTTATCAGGCATGACTCATGGAGCAAGACCCAGGCTCTCTGTTCAGTGAGCTGAGAAATGCCAACAGATAATTGTAATACACATGGTAGATGCAACAGCAGAAGTATGGCCAGCGGTTAGGCAGCACCAAGTAGAGAGACTCAAAATTCCATGGATGAAAATTTAATATGATAGATGTATCTAATTAATTTTTTTAACTGTCGAATTTTGTTATTGCAAAATCTAAGAACTTGGGTTGTGATGAAGAAGTGGTTGTGTAAACATGGTGTCATAGGTTACTGTGTTGTTCTAGGATATGGAGCTATTAAAGTAAGCAACATACCCAAAAGGTATTTTAAAAAATGAGACTTGATGTTCCTTCACCATATAAATGTTTATGTTCAGAGCAATAAAATTAAGATTGTCAGAAAGACACCACAAGTGCAATCATTTTTCAGTTGATAATACCTTTCCCATCTGAATATACTTCCTGTCATTCTTGCTGGGCTTTCACATAAATCACCTCAATGATTAAACCAGTTTAAGGTTGATATGAGTACATACTGTGTAGATTAAAAAATATGCAGAATCAATTTCCTTTTACTCAACTAATTATTGTAGTGGTGCTATTTAATTGCACACTGCTAACATTGCCCCTCAGGCTACATTCTTCTTGACAAATGTCTATGTTGAGCTATCATTTTTTTCTTCCCCATCTAAAATGTTAATTGCAGCCAAGACTTCAGAATTTATTTACCAGCAACATATTTTTACAACTATTCATTCAACCAGGGTTATCAAATACCTACAATGTACAAATGACATCAAACATGAAATTGCAAATGGTATCCCTTTTTTTCACTTAGCAATGGTCAACATTGAATTGCTTCAGGCCACCTGCTTGCTTGACATGATGTAGACACTCTCTGAATAGAGACAAGAAGCTAGAATGTGTTTTAGAATGATTGCAAAAGTTTATACACATTAACAGTGAAAACACCACTGAAGTAACCCAGGTTCTGATTATATGTGTTGGGGAGGGTCCCATACAAAAAATAGTGAGGAAAACATCTCAGAACTTCCAATGAGTATATGTAATGAAAAAGAAATATCACTATGTATAACCCACAGGGCCTTTATTTTTATGTATGTATTTTTGACGAATGAAAATTCTTCATACTTAAGGTATACAATGTGATGTTTGATATATGTATACATTGTGAAATGATTAACACAGCAAATGGATTAACACATCCATTACTTCCCCTAGTTACCACTTGTGTGTGTGTGTGTGCTGAGAATACTTGGGATCTACTCTACTTGAAAATTTAAAGTACAGAATGCAATATTATTAACTATAGTCAGCATGTTATCCATTAAGTCTCCAGAACTTACTCATTTTATAAGTGAAAATCTGTACCCTTTGATCAATATCTCCTTTTTCCCCCATCCCTCAGCCTGCAGTAACCACCATTCTGCTCTCTGTTACTATCAGTTTGACTTTTTAATTTTTAAATTCTACATATTAGTGAGATCATGGGATATTTGTTTTTCTATGTCTGGCTTATTTCCTTCAGTTCCATCCATGTTGTTGCAAACATCACATTGTTGCAAATATGTATCACATTTTCTTTCCCCATTCATCTGTTGACAGAGACCTACGCTGTTTCCATATTTTGGCTACTGTGAATATGCTGCAATAAAAAGTACAGAAATCATTTTGAGAAAGTAATTTTATTTCTTTGTGTGTGTGTGTGTGTGTATGTGTGTGTGTGTGTGTATATCTATCTATCTATCTATCTATCTATCTATCTATCTATCTATCCGGAAAAGGGATTGCTGAACCATATGATAGTTCTAGTTTTAATTTTTTGAGGAAACTCCATATGATCTATCCTGAAGAATGTTCCATGTAGTCTTGAGAAGAATATGTATTCTGCTACTGTTGGATGGAGTGTTCTTAATATATGTGTTCGGTAAATTTGGTCTAAAGTGTTGTTCAGGTCAAATGTTTCCTATTGGTTTTCTGTTTGGATGATCCATCCATTGTTGAAAGTGGGGTACTGAAGTACTCTACTATTATTGTATGTTGTCTGTTTCTCTCTGCAGAGATGTTGATATTTGCTTTATATATTTGAATGCTTTGAGGTTGGGTGCATAAATATTTACTGTTGATATTTCCTCTTGAAATGACTTTTATCATTATATAATGACTCTCTTTGTCTCTTACTACAGTTTTTGACTTCAAGTCCACTTTGTCTGATATAAGTATAGCTACTCCTACTCTCTTTTGGTTTCTTTTTGCATGGAATATCTTTTTCATCCTTTTACTTTCAGCCTATGTGTGTCCTTAAAGCTGAGTCTCTTGTAGGCACCATGTAGTTGGGTCTTTTATTTTCCTCATCCATTTAGCCTTTCTGTCTTCTGATCAGAGAATTTAGTCCATTTACACTTAAAGTAATTATTAACCAGGCCACAGGATTTTTTTTAAGAGGATGGATTTTATGTTTTGAGAAACACTTTTGTGAGCACCTAGGTGTGTGTGATATACAAAGTGGGGAGCTGAATTTGGGTATGGTGGGTATAGGGAGGGAGTTGAATTTCTCCACACAACAAAGAAATTGAGAATGGTGGGGTTTCAAAAACCAGTATGGAATGGAGGAACTATAGGATGACAGAAGGAATGAAAATAGAAGGAGGGGAAACAGGGAGATGGCATTGTGGCTTATAACCCTGTGCCCTGAGAGGACAAGGGGAAACCTCCACAGGTGCAGGTAATCGGCTTGTGAAAACAACTATGTCCAAGGCTTAATATAGTGTACAGACTCCTTCCTTCAAATTTCAACCTTAATACCAATGTCTTATGTAGTTGTTTTTTCAATAAAAGCAGAGTTTTATCATGAGAATAGCATTACCACAGGTTCAGGATGACATAAATAAGAAGTAGGGTAAGACCATAAACTGAATAATTAAGGGAGAAGCTCTGGATGACATAGAAACAGGTTTATTAGTTTTACTATTAGATTTATTAGTTGGCTTTGGATTTCTATCCATCAAATGTAAATTTGAATCACTCTAACCCAGAGTTCAAGTGCAAAATGGACTCACTGATCTGATATTTGGAACATACAGAAGTGACAAAGTTACTCTTCCATGATGGCAGACCCATTTAGACTCACTGCAACTATTTATCACAATGGTACAGAGAAACTGCATGTTGGTGCGGGAATCGATTGATAAAATACTTCTGTTTATTAAACAGCAATGCCTACTGCTTCTACTTCTATGGCAGCTTGGAAAAATAGAGCTCATTAAGTATAATTTCACAAAACTAAAGAGAATCAATTTTATGCTAAATTATTCATTATAAATTTCTCTATTATAAATCTTATAAAAACCAAAACTTAAAAATATTTATATAATTATATTTATTTTAAAAGTCTTACTAAGCTCTCATCTCTAAAATATCTTGGTTAAGTCCCATATTTATATCAAGGTTGAAGGTGGAAAATGAAATAAGACATATTTACTGAAAAAAAAAATCAAGGCTGTAAACTATTTATTTTAATTAAAAATGGTGTATGGTATGACACTGAGATACCCAATGAGGCTGACCTAATATTCTGTAAGTATTAGCTAAGACCCCCACACTGGAATTTTTAAATTCATTTTTTAATGAACAAAGAATTTAAAATAGAAAAAAAACCCACTTAAACATTAATTATAATATCTATTAAGTGACAGATAGCAGAACATGCCACCACAAAATATTCCACTTTGGCATAAAAATTAGTTTGAGCTGAAGGTAATTGAGAAGAAGCAGATAGGAGAAGCAAGCTCTGCCCTCCCTTTTATTTGCCTAAAAGCAGTATGTAAATCTGTAAAAGTGTCCTTCCTCACTTTCCCACTAGGAAGGACAGAAGTTAATTACTGGAGACATCTCTAAATATCAGTCCAGAGATAGCATCAGAGGAGTTCACTTAACGAACTTTACTAACTGGCCCTTATCTACTATTAATTTCCCTATATATTTGCCTTCCCATAGTTTGCCGCCACCTAGAAACACAAAGTCCTTTTCCTTTGTCTTGTCACTTCTCTACAAATAATTATTCCTTGCTAAGACACTATATAAGTTTAAGTTCTAATCACCCCTTTAAGTTACTCATCTGAGTAGGGGTGTATGTAAAGTGCACATGCTAATAAACTGTTTTTCTGTTGTTAACCTGTCTTTTGTCAGTCTAATATGCAGTTCTAGCCCATGAGTAGAAGAAAAAAAGTATTTCTCCTCTCTTACACAAGCAAGTTGTTTAGATCATTTTATATAAAAAGATAAATTTTATATTAAAAGAAAATTCATATAAATTTTATACATGTGATAAAATTAACACATTTTTTAATGAGTCTTGAAAAGGAAGGTAAAATGTTCATATAATGTGTCTTTAAGAAATCTACATTCAACTGTTATTATTTCCCAAGTAGATAAATGTTTTCTAGTTTGACATATTATTTAGATTGTTTTATTTTCTTATAAAATTAGTTACACACACACATCTGGACTACTTTTTGAAAGTACCGATTCTTATTTTTTCACCTCCTGTGATAACAAATGAAAGGCAAGTGTCAGTCTTACAAAAACAGGTAGTCTATGCTGTCCACCATGTAGGCAGTAGGTAGTGGACCAGAGCGCTGAGTGAGAATGCCTTCTTCCCAGTGTTTTCCTTTGAGAGCTACCACTAACAACTTTTAGAGGCCCCAAATCTTGTGAGAAGGTACTTTAGATATTATTCCTTATCTCTTTCTGTTTCTGTGTTTGGGGAAGGGAAAAACTAAATTGAGTTAAGAAGTTCCATAAGGGCAGAGTAGGTGAAATTTTTGCTCAGTTGTTTGATTTCTCTTTCTTCTTCTAAAAAATTGCTCAGTTACCCTGAATGAGCCGGATCTCGTCTGATCTCAGAGGCTAAGCAGGGTTGGGCCTGGTTAGCAGTTGGATGGGAGACCACCTAGGAAGACAGCATGTTGTAGGTATAAAAAATAAAAAATAAGGGATTGTAAGCTGACAAAGTCCTTGCAATCTGTGAGGTCAACCAAGGGTTGCCTCACCTAAAAAAAAAATTGCTCAGTTCAAGTGACTGTCACAATAGTTATTCTTCTATTCTGCTTAAGCATAAGTATTCTTGATTCACATTTAACACAGAGAATCTTTTCAGAAGATTTGAAAGTCTTTTGAAAACTTGATTTCTACTGTTTGAATAACAGCTTGAATATGCAGAGGCACACACCATTTTATTTGGACATAATCTTGGGTGTTTGCCAAACTGTACCACTTTTTAAAAAAAATTATACATATATACAAGAAATTCCAAGTAGAGTTGTCATTTTAATAAACATTTGAATGACTCTTTATAATTTATTAAATGTTTTCTGATATATTATTTACTGTGGCGAATTTGGCTATATAAGATGTGCCCCTTTGCATGGAAGCACCTGTTAAACTGGGCAGTGAAAGAAGTCCCTGGACCCAATTCCAACATGTGCATTAAGTCTTCCTTAAACTAACAAGCAATTATCAGATGCCAGGTGAGTGTCCACAGATGCAACTCACTTCTGGCACTATTTATTTGGAGGTAGAATCAGGTTCTATAGGTAAAGGACTCAGCCCCACAAGACTGCTCTCCACTTTAGATGCCATTCGCATGCCCAGGTTGATAACAGTGCTTCTGACGGATTGGCTATAAATCACAGGTTCCCACAACCTTCTCCTGGAGTTTGATTAATTCTCTACAGCAGCTCACAGAACTCAGGAAAATCTGTTTACTCATTAGATTACGGATTTACTTTTGCATTTTAAAGGAGAACTGAAGAAGAGGAAATTTCTTAATGTCAATATAATATTAAAGAATATGAATCAACAGCAAGGTGAAGAGATACATAGGGAGAGGTCCTTGTAGAGCTTGGGGCGTGGCACGGTGGCACTGGTATGTGAGAGTGTTCTGCTTCCCTAATGTGGAAGCTCTCAAAAAAGGGCCAATGAGTTGTCCTTTTGGGTTTCTATGGAGGCTTCATTATATAGACATGATAGACAAAGTCATTGGCCATTGGGAATTGATTCAACCTCAAGCCTCTTTTTCCTCTCTAAATATCAGGGGGCAGGACTGAAAGTTCTAATTCTGTAACCACATAGTTAGCTCCTGCTTGCATGAGCCCCCATCCTTGAGTGGCATCCAAGAGTTACTGCATTAACATGACAAGAGACACCATTGTTGCTGCCATAACTTAGGAAATTCCAAGGGGTCTGATTACCTTGAGCCAGGAACTGTGGATAAAACTCAAGTATGTCTGAGAAATAGATTTCAGTCATCTGAATTACCAAATACGTGTACACACACACACACACACACACAAACACACACACACACGTATTTCTCATAAATTATAATATTGTAGGCAGTGAACAAGTTCATGAAAGAGGAATTATCATTGCTATTACCACGTAAAGCTATCTAGGTGTAATATATATATGCACATGATTTATATATATGTGATAATACATATATAAACAAATACATATAATACATGTGTATATGCATATCTATATCTATTATCTGTCATCTATCAATATCATCTATCTAGTTATCCAGTTATCTATCTATCTATCTATCTATCGTCTATCTATCAATTATCTATCTATCTATATCTATCTATCTATCTATCTATCTATCTATCTATCTATCTAATCTACCTATCATCTAAAATCTTAGAAGCAATGGCTGAAAACTCCTGTGAAGTACAAGAGAATCCATTATTTATGCTTTGACTGTATTTAAAGAAAGCTGACTCTAAGTAAAATCCTAAGGGTAAAGTGTGATTTTGTCTTTTTTCTTCTCTTTTCCGAATCTCTTGCCCCTTTTAGTGTACCCTGTGCATCAGGTGCTCAGGTCTTAAGTCACCATTATTTAGGAAGAAAAGGATCTAAGCCAGGGAATTTTTAACTTCATGGCTCCAAACCCAAATACATGGAAGGGATTCAAGGAGGTTTTTTATGCAACTTCTAGGCCTGGCCTTTAATCTATACCCACCATTCCCTTTCTGCTAGCTCAGTGCCTAAGAGCACAGTGACCTTGGAAGCTATATGCTGAAGATGGCAGAGCCATTAATATATAAGAGCCTGAATCACCACTGGGTCCCCGAATTACCACTTAGAGTAGAGGGATATGCTGAGCACCTATTTTGGACTTTATATGGTAACAAAATAAACTTCTGTTACTTTTGAGCCACTATACATTTTGGGTTGGTTGTTTTTTTTTTTTTGGTATAGCAGCTAGAATTATACTAATTAGATACAAGGTTGATAGCTTTCATTGGATAACCTAAGAAGCTCATAACTATAGACTGTAGAAACCCTTGAATCATATTTAGAAAGATAGAAGTTGTAGAGTGTTTGGGCTGGAAGCAATCTCTGAGATTTCTTATCTAGAGTCTTAGCGTGTCAGATTGGTGAGCAGAAGGATGAGGATGCAGGAAGATATGAAGGTGGTCCATGTGTGGGGGGTGTTATGACAAATCTCTCTCAGAAATCCTTCCTCCTCTCACGTAAGCCCCTATTCCTGATGAAGATGTTTGGATCTAGTCCAACTACCTCATCTTCAATTAAAGCCCAATAGATGGTTAAGGGTCTTATCCCAGGTATCAGGTTACTGACATCCATGATTAATTAATTCAGACTATAATGTTAGTGACTTGTATGTTATTCCTCCTGTAATATTTACATTCTAAAGGAGACCTGAAAAAAAGGATATTTCTTAATTCTAAATTCTGGGTAAGCTGTACGTCTCTTCACTGACAGTGTTTCAAATGTTTTGAAATTTGGATGCAGAAGACATTCTTAGGAGATTACAAGGAACCCCTGTAATCACAATATTAAGTATCTATCTACCTAGTCTGCTACATAAAAGGAGTGAAAACATCATTTCATTTGAAGCAAATAGAGATAGTCTGATATGTTTCAGGCTGTTGCACTGTAACAGAAAGGCCACATAGCTTTGAAATCAAGAGAACTGAAAATTCTAAGCAGCCTTTGAGGAAGCCTTCAATAGGGGATCATGTTATTTTTCATTAGCTAAGAATAAAATGATTTTGGCTACAATAATTTTAGGCCAAAATTTTAATTAGTCATACTATTAGTTTCTGTTTTCTTTTGAGAATTTAGTAACTAATTGAAAAACTGAATCTCCTGAAAACTGCATTAGTGGAATGTTTTGGTATTCTATAAATTAAGCAGGACAGAGGGGTACCTTTATTTTCTTTCATTTCCTTCTTAAAAACACATTTGGTAGACTTAAGATTTCTATGACTTATTACCCCATTTCCTGTCTACACCTTTCTTGCCCATTCTCTCATTCGGTTTTCATAAGTTTTTTTGAAGTCTGGGAGCCACTGGATATTTTCAACCTTCTTTTACCTCAGGATTTGAGAAGGTACCTAGAGTCCCATTGTTTTAGTTGTTGCTCTGATTAACACCTTCCTCTCAGGGTTTCTAATCTGAAAAAGCTGTGGCATTTGGGAAAATCAGTGTCCTGGTGTTAACCAGCCCTAGGAGAGACAAAATGATGTGCACAGGCAGGATTATCTCTGTAAAATACCAAAGCTGCAAGAAACAGACATGTAAATTTGGTTGAAGGAGTTTAATGAGTTAATGAGAGGTTAAATGGGCAAAGATTTAGATGGGTGGGGGTCGGGGAGGGGTGCTGTTTGTCAAGGGAAAGGGCAGCATTTTTCAGGTTGGCAATGGAGGAGTTAAGCTTTAAGGAGTGCAAAGAACAACAGTTTAAACCACTGAGAGCCCCACCAGCAGTTCTGACCTTTATCTCCAGGGTCCAAATCCAGACAAGGGTCTTAATTAGCTGCAGAGAAATCTAGAGCTTTGGCAGATACCAGCAGACATTTAAAAAACAGAACAAATAAAACAAAAAACAGAAAACAAGAAACCTGTAAATAAAAGAGCCTTTGAAAAAAATCACAAAGTTAAATAGGAGCAACATTTATTTAACCTTTTGGTGTTTCTGTTTCTCAGTTTCTCACTTTTTTATTCTGGTCGCCCTATACCATCTTACACTTAATTCCTTTCTGTGAGCTTCATCTTCTTCCCTTTTGTTTTTATCTGTTTATAGTCCCTGAAATCCTTTAGATATTTTTTTAGTTTCTACATTTTTATTATTTTTTAATAATAAAAGAAATGCATGCTTATTACATAAATAATTTCCAACAATGCAAAATGCAGTTATAAAGAACCACCCATGTAGCCAAGTTTTTTTATGCATTTTATACAGATGTGTGTATTTCTGTGTAAGTCTAATAACTTACTACACATGAATTTTTTTTTAACAAAGAAAGGATTACATATACAATTCTTCCACTTACTTTTTTAATTTACTCACATATTTTGTTATGTTTCTATTGTACTTATGTAGATAATATGTCTTTCTATACAAATTTTTATTTGAGTAATTTTAGCATGATTTTTTAATCCCTGATCAGAATATTTTAAGCTGTATGTCCAATCAGATGCATGTGTTTTGATTTATAAAATATTATTTTATTTGCAATTATAGCTTGCATATTATATTGGCATATTTCTTTGTGCACTATTTTGGAAGCATAATCAATGTTTCTTTCTGCTCTTTCCGTAACTACAATTTTAATCTCTTATTTATTCAAAGAATTTTTTTCCTTCAGTCTTTCTCATGATTAACTCTTTATTTTTCCATTCTAATTCCATATTTCCCCCTCTACTGGTTTGGAAGTTATATACATGATTTCCATTTTTTAGTATTTACTCTTGAAATTTTCACATGCATATGTAACTTAACAAAGTACCTTTATTATCTTTGCCATTCTGTCAGATACTCCTAACTTACGATTAACTCCAGTTATCGCCTTCAGACTTAGACATGCTATTGTTGTTTGGTAGTTTTGGTTCCATCTCCATTTCTTTTAACTCCACAAATTAGACATTTTATTGTTTTAGGCAATTAATGATTTTTCCTTCTTGGTATTCCTTCTTGTTTCTCAGATGCTACTGTGGTATAATGTTTTTTTTTTTTCTTGAAATATATGCTCTAGAATTTCATTTTGTCAGAGTCAGTAGGTGGGAAATGCCTTGTTTTTTTTTTTTCCTCTTGGAAAATGTATTTATTTTTTCTTATTCTTGATAGTCTTCAATATTCTAGATTGAGAGTGACAGTAGTCTTTTCCTTATCCATGGGGCTATAAATTCTAAGACCCCCACTGGATCCCTGAAAACACTGCTAGTACCAAGCCATATACATACTTTTTTTTTTTTATCCTACACATGCATACCTATGATAAAGTTTAATTAATAAATTAGGCACAGTAAGAGATTAACAACAATAACTAACAATAAAATAGAATAATTATAATAATATACTGTAATAAAAGCTACGTGAAACTAATCAAAGACAGACTCACAAATATAGTGGACAATTTGGTGATGGAGGTTTGGGGGCTGGGAGAATGGGGTGAAGGGTTAAAAAAGTACAAATTAGTAGCTGTGGATGGTCATGGGGATGGGGAGCATGGCATAAGGAATGTAGTTAGCATTAATATGATGGCTAGGTTGAGGGTCAGGGAAATATATAGATGTCTAACCATGTACTGTATACTTGAAACTAATTTAAATAAATTAAAAAAAGTTATTTGAATACAATCTCTCTCTTTCCAAATATCTTATAGTACTATACTCACCTTTGCACTTAAAGGAAGCACTTTCCAGCTTCTCTTTGGCATACCCAAATTGCCAGCATCAGTACTCTTACACTTAGAGGGCATTCTTAAGCAAAATAATGATTACTTGAACACAAGCACTGTCAATCTGATAATGTAGACAGACAGCTACTCAGTGACTAATGGGTAGGGAGAGTACACAGTGTAGAGACTGGACAAAGGGATGATTCACATCCTGGGTGGGGACTGGAGTGGACATATCAAAATTACATCACTCTTGTCAAAACAGCACTTGCAGTTTAAAACTTGTGATTGTTAATCCTGGAATTTATTTAATATTTTTGGGCAACGATTGACCATGGGTAACTGAAACTGCAGATGGCAAAATCACAGATAAGTGAGGGATACTGTATCTGCTCTCAGTTTGTTGAAGATATGCCACTGTCTTCTGGCTTTCAGTGTTGCTTGCCTTTAATTTAACTATAGATAAACTATCATTTCTTTTGGTTGCCTTTTGAAGTTCTTTGCTTTGATTTTGGTATCCTCTGTGATGCAATTAGTGAATATTTTTTTTATTTATCCTTTTTTTTAAACGCTTATGGCACCTGGTATTCCTAGATGGTCTCCTATCCAAGTACTAACCAGGCCCAACCCTGCTTAGCTTCTAAGAGCAGATGAGTTCAGGCATGGTCAGGGTGTCATGGCTGTAGACTATTTATCCTTCTTGAAATTCACCGGGCTTCCTGAATCTGAAGAGAGGTAGATATTCTCCAGTGCTGGATACTTGCTTCTTGCTTACTTTCTCTAATTCCTTTTTCTGAAACTCTGATTTAATTTATTTTATATCTCATTCTATCTTCTGTGTCTTTCATCTTTAACGCTTTGTTCACATTTCTTTTTTGTTGCTTTTCTCTGTGCTGCATTCCTACTTGTGATTGTTTCCTCATATATGTAATGATTGTGAATTCATATTCTTGACTATTTTTATTTGTTCTTTGAGATCTAAAATTGTATTTTGTCAGAGAGGACTTGTGGATTCCCTGACCAAGACATTTTAAAATAAATTTTTAGCTTGAGTTTTCTTGGGCTCTGGCAGTTGTGTATTTTAGCACCAAGAATGCATAAAATGGGTTTATGTTAGAAATTATTAGGGAATAATCTTTTTTATACTCTAACCAGAGATAAGACTAATACACCCAACTATTCCCATCATTTACCTCTCAGACCTTTTTAAAAAACACACTAACTGAAGGTGTCACTTTTTGGAAGTCTCAATTTTAAGACGTCTTCTGCCTTGTCTGGCTTCAGGTTTTGTTTCCTTTTTTTTTTTTTTTCTTTTTTTTTTTACTGCCTGTGGTGGGTAAGACCCAAGATCTAAACATGATATTTGTAAAGATATACAATATGTATTATAAATAGGTGCATATATCTATATAATATATAATATATATTATATATAACATGTATTATAAATAGGTGCATATATCTATATATTATATATGTAATATATATAATAAATATACTTCCACACTACCTGTGAAGAATATATACTTCATATAATTAAACAACAATATATACTTTCTATAATTCAACAATAAGAAAATAAAACCTGATTAAAAATGGTCAAAGGACTTGAATATCCTTTAAAGTAGATATACAAATGGCCAGAAAACATATGAAAAGATGCTTAGCATTACTAATCAGTAGAGAAACGAATGTCAAAACTACAACGAGAGACAAAATCATACGTTAAGATGACTATTACTTAGAAAAAAACCCCCCAGCAAATAAATGTTAATGAGGTCATGGAGAAATTGGAATTTCGTGCACTGTTGGTGGGAATGTAAAATGGTGCCACCGCTATGGAAAACCATATGACAATTTCTCAAAAATTAAAAATAGAATTACCATATAATCCAAGAGCCATATGATTCTGCTTCTAAGCTTACTCAAAAGAATTAAAAGCAGGGACTTCCACAGATATTTATACACTCATTTTCACAGCAGCATCATTCACAATAGTCAAAAGGTAGAAATACCTTAATGTACACAAAAGATGAATGGATAAAGAAAATGTGGTATATATTGTGTGAAGAAAGAAAGGTGGCTGTAGTCAGGCTCCCTCCTGACACCCTTAGACACTAACTTCCGAGTGGCAGTGACTCAGCCCTTCTCCCCTTATATAACCATGTGTCTAGTACGCAGGCATGGGCTTCCATTGTCTGGCAGTGTGCCACTGCTGTGTAACCCGTGTATGAAATGTGCTGCTGCCCTGGGAGGCTAGCTGTGCCCTTGCCGGAAGAGAGCTATGTCACAGTTGACTAGGGCTCCCCGCATTTTCTTCCAGCTGCCTGAGCCTTGTACCCCTTACTTTGGAACCTTGAACCTGCAGCAACACAATATGTAGAAAGGAGAATATTATTGAGCCTTAAAAAGAAAAGAAATTCTGACACCTGTTACAACATTGGTGGGCCTTGAAGACATTATGCTAAGTGAATAAGCCAGTCACACAAAAAGCAAATACTGTATGATTCCACTTACATGAGGTATAATAGTAGTCAAGTTCATAAAGGCAGAAAGCAGAATGGAGGTTTCCAGGGTCTTGCGGGAGAGAGGCATGGGGTATTATTTAATGGGTACAGAGTTTCAATTTTGGAAGCTGAAAAATGTTTTGGAGATGGATGGTGATGATGGTTGTATAACAATGTGAATGTACTTAATTCTACTGAATTGTAGATTTAAACTTTATGTTATGCATATTTCACTATAATTTAAAGAAAAAAAATGCTTTCACATTTATTCTTAGCATTTTTCAAGGCTCTATTCTGAGATATCTAGTCTTCCATACCTGAAATTAGAAATCCCCATAGGACCGACTTTCCTTTGTGATCATTGAGTGTCTACTGGGCACTCGATTTTAGCTATAGATGAATATCCAGCCAGATTCCAATACTACGGAAACCAAGATAACCTAGGACTTCAATGTCCTGCATCACTGAGTGGTCCATATTGTTCTTTGGTTCTTTTTCCATCCTAGATATTATCTCACGTCACATTATTTAAAAGTTTCTTTACTATCTTCGATGGTACCAATTCTCTACTTCTTCCTATGAGAAATAGATTCATATTTCACAATAGAAAAGCCTGGGTAAATTATTGTGCCAGAATACTTAAATTCTTATCATGTTGGTGTGTGTGTGTGTGTGTGTGTGTGTGTGCGCGCGTGTAAGTGCCTCATTCATTCATTCATTCATTCATTCCTGAATTCATTAGTTAGACAGTATCCTGGGCACTATCTAAGCATTAGGGGTAGAGAGGTGAAAAGACAAATTTCCTGATCAAATTCTAATAGGGAAGAGACAGTACTCAAATCAGCAAATAAATAAATGAGGTCATTTCAGGTAATAAGTCCACAAAGAATATGGATCAGGGTAATGGGAATAGACTGTGACAGTGATGAGGGGTCTACATTGGCTATGGCAGTCATCAAAGAAGTCTCTAGAAATGATATCTGAGCTGAGCCCTGATGCTAATGATGAGGAAACTATGGAACTATCTGGGGGGGGGGCGAGAAGAGCTTTTCATTAATTATCTAAATCCTATGAGAGAAAACCTAAACTCCAAATAGGCGAGGAAGTTTAGCTTGGTGAACTTTAATGTTTGTGACTTCTTAAAAAATGTGTTTATGAAATAAAAATAGCCAGACCACCCATTCAAATCGTCAGCAACTAATTTTCAACACTGAAATCAGTCAGCATTTTCTGTCCCCATTTCAGTCACTTTAAGCAATTGGAGAATATTTCTTTCACCACGTGCTCTAATGTGCATGTATTTAATAGGTAAACTTAGGGCTATAATGGTTTTGCTTAAGACTTTTTAGTGATGGCTAAAAATAAATTTAGCATTGTGTATCAATAAAGCATTCTAGTCTTTTTGCATAGTTCAGGTGCCTTGAGTAGCTGAAGGACCTGAACTTTCTAGTTTGGGTATATCACTCAAATTTACCCTACAACTGCAAAATATCACCTTCTTTTTGTGCTTTATAAAGAAGTCACAGGTATAATCAGAGAGATAACATACAGAAATAGTCAATTTGCCAGTTCAGTTTTTCTTTCATTGGAAACAAATCATAAATCCTGAATATGTTCACGTTTGGTTTCTGACTCAAATACTATCCAATTAGTGTCCCATTTAATCTGCTAACCTGTCTTTGCTTTGTTCTGAATTTCATGGCTCTGTTGTTTTAAACTTTCCCTTGCATATATTTTCAGAGTGAGGCTGATTACTGCCACCCCTTAGTTTTCGGGAACTTGGAACACTGCCAGAGTATCTGAATTGCCTGAATAAAGAAAAAGTAGGTCCTGTCATTATTTTATTCCCTCCACCCCTAGCATGTGATTTTTATTAATGACATGTACATTGGGTGTTTTCTCCATTAGGCTGGCTGATCCCTCTACTATGGCATTAATGTCACTGTCACTATGCTTGAATGTCACTATGATTATTAGGCAACTCTAGCATGGGGAAATGAGCATGAACTTTATAATATGTCTGAAATAGCTACCACTGATGGATATTTCCACATGTTCCCTGATGCCATGACTGGGGCTCATATAAAGCTGGGGAAATTAAAAGAAAGAATAAAATGTTTGTTAGTTGAGGCACTGGAAGGGGAGATTATAAAGGCAGGTAACAGGACATTTTGAAAAAGAAAGCTCACCAATATATTGGCTTTCCGTTTAGATCTGACTCCTGCATGCCCCATCCCCAAATAGGGATGCATTTGAGACTCAAACTATTAAATGTGAGACATTTCAGTATTACTATAGGTATATTTTCAAGTGTTAATTTACAAAGTAAAACAAACAACAAACAAACAAAAACCCCAAATAAATTAAAGTGGTCTTATCCCCTCTCTATCAAAAAATGCATACATATCACAGGGTTAAGTTGGTAGACCAATTATTTTAAAACTTAGGTTTCAAGGAAAAAGTCACTCTCTGGCAGAGACCTTACATGACAAGTTCTGTTCCACAGTGGATTAAAGTGGTTGAGTGGAGATACTAACATAACTTCAACTACAGCAGTGTGAACACACCACTGTAATAATTCATTTAGAATGATGACACCTGAGACCTAATTTAAAAGTCCTAGATGAATACCAGTCTCACATTCAACCCTGAGGGCTGCTGCAAACATACCTAAGAAAGTCTAAGAACCATAGTGAGTCTAATTGAATTGGATTTAAACGGACCATTGAGATGGCCTCACCGAGCTCTGGGGAATTCATATTGTCTATACTGTATCAGAATCACAGCTTGAACTGAATAACTGGTTACATTCAATCATGTTACTGTAACTCATGCTTGAGGTAAAGGGGAAACCTTTTGCTATCAGCAAGACTGGATGGAAAACAATTTCAAATCACTTAAAACCCAGTTGGCAACTACTTTGCCAATTATGGAATCCAGTGGGAAAGGTGTGTGCGAGGGCTCAGGACTAAATGATTTATGTCAGGCATCTGGGCCTCCGGAGGAATGGGGAGAGTGTGCAGAGGAGGGGCGTGTGGCTAATTATTTCTCCTAAGAATACTTTAGTGAGGTAATTTGTGCTTGCAGATGAGTCACACTGCAGGCTGGATAAAAGGCGAGGTAAGCACAGAAAGTCCTAAGATCCCATTTAGAGATGAATAAAGAGTGAACTGAAGGATTCAATATACTTTCTCATCTCTTCTTTATGAAACATTTGGAGATATAAAATATAAAGAGTAAACCTTGTTCTCTGTTCTAATGGGCAAGTTGGGATCAAAGCCTGTAATTTGTACTGCAGATATTGCATTGGCTGCTTTCTAACACAGAGTTACTGGCGCAGATGACATACTGTAATTCATCAGAAGGGCAAGTGTGAATCTGAGGATCTTAATAACCCTCTTTTTTTTTTTTTAGTCCTAATTCATTTTCAATGATTTTGGTTGTAGAGATGAGAATTCCTATATTACTCAATGCCTTCTAAAGAAGAATGTCACTATTCTCTGGGATTCATATATGAAGCTGTCCAGCTGAGAAATGATTTTGAAAGTTATCCCAAGAATGATGAGTTCCCTCACCCCACATAAAAATAAAAGTGATGATAGGATTCCACTACTGTAATTTACAGTGAAGGCTTACAAGTTTATTGAATAGTCTTTTCAGATTCTTTGATTATCTAAAGGATTTAAAGTTGTTTTTAGTAATCTGTAAGAAATTATTAATGTTATAATTGTTTTAAATCCAGCACATTAAAACTTCATGCAAGTATGTTAGTATAAGGCTGGCATGCTCTTACTTTCTTGTCTTTCCTCTCTGTTAGCAGCCACCTACTATCGTTACAACTAATATAGTGGATTAAACTTTTGGGCTAGCTGGTGGCTCTAAGTAGCTCTCTAATGATTTCCATTGTGCACATCCCTAGAAATCACTTCTGACCAATGAACCCCTAACTGCAAATGACACAGGCAAGCTTCATTGAAAATGACACCATTGAAGGGAACCTTGCACTCATTTGGGATGTTTCCTCACTGGGGACAGAAGGCCATTTCAACAGTTACACCAACGGGATATTGTCATGTGGCATTTATTTTTCCACGACACTGAACAAAGCTGGAGGGGTACTATGTGCTCCTACATGTTAACTATATGCTTAGCAGTGTGATGTTCAAATAAGAGCCCCAGCATGTTCATAAGAAATTGAGAAATAGTCTTCCAAGTTTATCCTCATACAGAATGGAGGAGGACATCAGGCAATCTAAACTAAATCATGATCTATGTCTCGAACCAGAGATTATGACAAATGGGAGGTAAAATACTGTCAGGCAGAAGGAAATCTAACTATGGGAGGTGAACACACAGTACAAATATGTATATACACCTTACTGTTAAAGTGTACAGCTGGAACTTATTGGATTTTGTTAACCAATGTCACCATTAAAAATAAATAAATAAATAAATAAATAAATAAATAAATAAATAAATAAATAAAATGTAAATACAGATGAAAAACAGAAAAAATCCAACTTGAAAAGGAAAAGTAATGTATCCTTAACCTTGGTTGAACTTGAATTAATATGGCCTTATTTATAAACATTAACTTCCCAGCAATCTTTGTTGTTATGTGTCTTTAAAGAATCACTCGTTCATTTTTAAAATAGATAATAAATCTTTAGATATGTTGAAATTTTTTTTTAAAGCATATACTACTTCAGTTGTATTGAAAAAATTGTTTTATATATCTTCGATCATTTTGTCATTGTTTCAGCTGACTGGTTTAATGTGTTATATATATATGTATATATGTATATGTATATTATATATGTATATAATTTAATTTGTAGTTTAGGGTAATTGGGTGACAATTACCATTTGTCACAAAAATATTAGACTGTGGTATATGATATTTGTATTTAACATGGAACCTCATGCTTTCTATTGTTTTTGTAATCTTATTATGAAAGTCTACTTTGTGCATTTTATTATTTTCAAATGGGCATTTAAACATATATGAAATAACGGGGGAAAAATACTGTCAGAAAGGAGGGGACGTGGCATGGGAAGAACCCTGGGACCAGTTGCTGGGAGAGTTGGATTCTAATTCTCATCTGCAACCAAATATGTATGGTGGCTTTGGGTGAGTTTCTTCACCTCCCTGGGTCCCCATCAGGTTCCTCTGTGATGTCAGGGAGGTAGAGCAAATGGTTCAATGTAATTTAACAATTGTTCATTTTGTGTCCAGTTTGTGCCAAGATTTGTGCTAGGCAATTGGGAGAGTATGAGACTAAGTTGAATATAGTTTATGTACTTTTGAAGTTATAGGATAGCAAGTTAGACTAACATTAAAAAAATAGTTTTAAGGTGACGCCTTTTAAGAAGTGGGAAGTAAACAATGCTATGGGAGGTGTGGCCAAGTTTGAAGTGCCAGGAAAGGCTTTTCGAGGAAGGTTGTTTAGGTTGAAACTAAAGATAATAAAGTTTAGATTGAGACAGAAGGATAAGGAGGAGCTGACCAGAAAAATATGTGGGTGGAATGAGGTGGAAGAGCATTTCAGACAGACAAACAGCATTTGTGAAGTCTGTGTAGCAACAAAGAGTTTGGGACTGAATTACTGAACACGGAGGAAGATGTAGGACAGGTGGAGGATCGCTTCTGATGTGATCAGCACTTGATCTTGTCCTGAGAGTAATGGGAAGCCATTGAAGGGTATTCTGCTGCAGAGTGGAGTTGATGTCTGAGGTTTTCTTCAGACTCTCTCTTTTGGGGCTGGACCTCTTTACGACCCGTCAGAGGGATTCAACTTTCAGGTACAGTCCAGAGAGAGGACACAAAGCAGTGAACCCAGAAATTCACTTCCAATCTGCAGTTTGTTGAGACCTGCTTTGTAAAGATGGATTTTTGTGCCTTTTGCCCCAGCCTTCAAGGCTGAAATTAGCCTGGACCAGACTCTGGGTCATACTCTTTAGTTCTCTATTGGAATCCCCAGGAGGTTTTTAAAAGAAATTAAGAGGTTGTGTTATATGCCCAAGGTACTTCACCAAGTAAGGAGTGGGGAAATAGAGCCCTTCAGAACTTGGGGCTTTTCTTGAGCACCTCCCTATGACAAGGCTCCCTTAGCCTTGCGTTTGCAGTCACTCTGTACACTCCTGCAGTGGAAAGATGTTTGGTGACAACCAGACCTCATGTAGAGAGACCTAGCATTAGGTGGCGGTATAACAATGATAATACTTATGGAGTGCTACTAGATGATGTTTTACATCCCATTTGAACATCTCAGCAACTCTGAGGACTAAATGGGATCGGTATACTCACTTTCCAGATGAGGAAATGGAGGCTCAGGAAAATAGCCACCCTGTCCACATCACACAGCTAGGAAGTGGAAGGGCTAGAACTCAGGCCTGATATAGAAAACTCCCAGATTCAGACTTGTGAATCAATCCCAGACTACCTTCTGTGAAAACCCCTGTTCTATATTTGGGGGTTAGACAAAGATGAAATTTAATCTCTTAGTATGTTTGCTACTCTTTCCTGCTTTTGAGTGAATGCATGTACAATAAGCCCCAGTGCTGTGGTGCAGCCGTCAATCTCTGTAGCAGGACAGGTGGGATGTAGGCCTGTGGGTGGTCCTAGCTTGGCAGATGACTACATGCACTCACTTGTTCCCCCACAGGCAGCACCAACCAGCTCAGTATTTTTCCAATGCATCTGCACAAAAAGCTTTAATTGTCCTCTGCCCCTCAGGAGAGATGGGCCAAGTGGATGATTTGTCCTTGTCTTTCAGAAAGAACATGAGTTGTATCTTCATTTAGATTAGCCACTACCTGCATTTGGAATCTATCCATCCCCTGGTCTCCAGTGGTAGCAGCAGAGGTGGTGATAACAAAAACCTTCACTGGTAAAGAAAGAGTGCAGAGGGAAGAATTACCATTTTCCTTTCAAGTAAATATACAAAGTTAATTTGTAATGAAAGCAAAAATTGTCCACAATACTAAATCTCCTTTCACATTCCCAGTTCTTTTGTGGATATTGTGCTAATGTTCTCCTGATAGATTAGAGCCCAAGAATTAAATGGAGAAGAGGTTTGCATTCAGAAACGAAATAATACGTTATTGTGAGAGATGTAGTTTCTTTAAAACATATGTAATAAAAATTGAGGCTTAATTTTTTTGGGGAGTAGAATCAGTATAATAATCTTTTTAGCAATAAATTATTTTAAAACCATTTTTTTTTTTTTAATTTTGAAAGACACCCGGAGATTAATCCAGAGTTCAAGAAGCAATTTTGTGATATGTTGGTGTCAGGGCGATAGTTAAATCTGATAGTTAAATCTGATAGTTAAATGTCTCACCTGCATTGATATTACCGGGCTAGTGGGGGTGGTGATGGTGGTGGTGGTGGTGGTGGTGGTGAATATTTTTTATTATGTGTTAAAAATAAGATAGCAAGCTCAAAACGGAGTTGCCTATACTAAGCCCCAAGTTCCCAAACTGAGACTTGATTACAATTTCGCCTCTCCCAGAAATGACATCTTAAACCAGTCGATCTGGCATCATCTAAGAAGCACTAGTTGGGCAATCTGCCTGATAGATTCCCTGCCATCGCTAAAAGAAATTGACCTTGCAATAACAAACCCGCTTTTTGTCTAGTATAACTTCCTTGTTTCTGCTCCCTTCTGCCTATAAAAGTCATTTTGTGCAGTTCCTTGGAGCTCCTTTCTGTCTGTTAGATTGGATGCTGCTCAATTCATGAATCATTGAATAAAGCCAGTGAGAGCTTGAAATTTTACTCAGTTGAATTTTGTTTTTTAACATATATAATAGAAAACCCAACTTTAAGCTATAATAAGAGTTTCAGTTCTGTTAGATCAGACAAGAATTGGACAAGTTTCCACTCTGGATTCTACATAAAATTATTTTCTCTGGATTAGTGAATGCGATTTTTCTGCTTCTAGGCAGAAAAGACCCATTTGAGTGGCACAAAGCCTGCCAGTCCTGCTATTTCTCCTACTGGGGTTTTGGGGTTTGGTGTAGGTACATTTGTTTTAGGTACACATACATATAAAATGTGCTTGCACGTGTGTGTATAGCGTATATATTCTGTTTAAAGTTTGCTAAGTAAATAAATTTGTCATTGTAATTCACTGATTCATTAGCAAAAATTGGTTTGTAAAATAATTTGGATGGCCCATTATAAAGCAAAGAGTGGGACTTGAGGAACTGGGACAATGAGCTTGGATGGGGGAAGATGAAACAGAAAGGTTGGAACCAGGGACATTATCGCAGGGGACTTTTTCCTTCCTTCTCTCCTCCCTTCTCCTTCCTTTATTTCTCAATCCATCTTCGCTCCTTTCCTCCCTCTGTCATCCAATCATCCCATACCTCAGAAACACGTACCAATTATGACGCTGAGCACTGGGAATACCCAGATAACTAAGTCAGAGTCAGCCCTCTGAGCAGCCTTAGTCAAGCACCACAGGGACTAGTGAAGAGAGGATGGCCGCAGTGACAGATTGAAGTTCTGTGGAGGCCCAGGGGAATCAGCCATCTCCCTTGTCTTTCCAGAAAAGCCCCACCTATTTACATCATGAAGGCCAAGTAGGAGCCTGATCAGCTTAGGCTGTCTCATAGGAGTGGAAGCCCATGGGTTGGTGTGGGGAATGAAAGGAGCTCAAAGATCAAATGAGCCCGACTCATTAATGCCCACCAGCCTGGAAATAGGACCCTGCATGGGTGTTCATCATGGCTTTGCCACTCTGAAGCCGTGTGACCTCAGCCACGTTTCCTCTTGTCCCCACTGTGCCCATTGGTACTTTGAAAGCCTTGGCTTTCAAAAGCTGTGGCCATCTTAGCATCAAAGATTTGGAGTGGATGCAGTGGAGTGTGTTTGTCTCCGCACTCGTACTCACTCAGGGTCTAGTACTCTGGGAACTTTTCTGGCAGCAGTTTGAAAACCTTGCATGTTGAAACCCAGTTTCACAATTTCCTTGCTTAACTTTGCAAAGAGCCAGGGCATTTTATTTGCTACCCACTGCTTAATTGTGGTAACTCTCAGCACAATTAAGGTCTTATTGAGGAAGAAAAGGCTTTGATCACCTTTAACAACTCTTGGAAATCCCTGTAAGTGCCTCTGCTAATTCTCACCTCTTTTAATAGTGTGGATATGCTCAGTCACCCTTGTCCCACCTTCTCAGAGACCCTGCCTATGGTTCCCCAGGCAGAGATGTTCACTGGCTTAATTATCTTGGAAGCTATTGTTAAAATAATATCTGCGGTATCAGTAGCATTGGGTGTCCAAGTGCAGCTTGTAGTGAGTGAGTAGGCTGTAAGAAACGTAATTCTTAGCTTGAAGCAGAAGACTTCTTTGTGCCTTGTGTGGTGAAGACAGTAGAGTGAGAGTCCAGCTCTGTTTCTCAGCCGAGGAAATATCAGTAAAAATGATAGGGCTATGGGCTGGGTTGGAGAAGAGAGAGAGAGGACTTGCCTTTTCCAGATTCTTGTGCTTCTTACAGGTGCACAAAAGAGACTTGCTCACTTGATCTCAAGCCAGGGGAGATCCTTGTAAGGATGCAACAAGGACTCTGCTCTCACACTCAGCCACACTCACTCCTCTGCGTCTGCCTCCCAGTGTTTCCCTTTTCTACTTCCCAAGAAGTGAGATTCTGACTGAGTGGATGTTTTAAAATATAATGCATACATAGTTAATTTGAATATAGTTAAGCCAACAGATCAGAGTTGACCGCCATCGAAGAGACAGTTTTAACTCACAATTTCCAAGAGGAGAGGGCCACATTATACTTTGAAGGGCCACATGGGGAAGCACCAAAGTCAGTTAGGAAGGATAAGAAGAGAGAAGAACTATGGGCAGGAGCCTTTGTTGTGCATTCCACTGAAAGGATCAGGGGAGGCAGGGTGAGCAGATTGTCTAGCTTGAATTATTTCAGCAGGCTCTGGGGTACAGAGGCTGTCCCCAGTTGTCTGGTTCCTGGCCCTGGAGTGATTATGTCAGATGGGTAGTGGCCCAGAGTATGAGGGCTTATAAAGGAAGGTGATTGGGATGCCAGCTCTGGATTGGTTGGTTTGTATTTGAAAAGCACAAACGAGGATAAATTGTTTACTATCTTAGAGATTTGGCTAAGCATGGGAGGGGCAGTCTCTCCAGGGTCATCAGGGCCTCAGAGGTCAAAGCATCAGAATGCAGAAAATAAAAGACCTGATGAATGCATGACCTTACCAGAGCACTAGGCCAGGGTTTTAGGAGTCATTCACCTTTCCTTTCCTTTCTGCCTAGACCCAATCCATTATCAAGGACCACTGACTCTACTTCCAGTACACATTTGGAACCGGTCCCTATTCTTTACTCCACTGCTCCCACCTGGTCCACATCCCCAGTATGTCTCATCTGGGCTGCAGAGACACTTTTCCAACTTGTTTCTCTGCTTCTATTCTTACCCTTCTCTTATCAATACCTACTCAGCAGCTGGAGGAATTTTATGCATCAGATCTTATCACTTTGTACACTACCTTGCTTAAAACCATCCAGTGGCTCTCCATTGTATTTAGAATGAAACCCAAAATTATTTCCATAGCCCATCAGGTCCTGCTTGCTCTGTTCTCTACCCCTTGTCTCTCCCACCTCCTCCTATACTCTAGCTTCACAACCTGCAATACGTCAAGTACCTGCAGCCTTCTCTTGCTGCTCCCATGGTGGCTCCACATTCTTCAAGTTTCAGCCTAAAAGGCATCTCCTCATAGAGACTGATTACTTAATCTAACTGATCCTAAATACTGCTCCTAGCGTATCTCTGGGAAACCTGCTGGTCACTAACTGTAATGATTACTTGACTGTTATTCATTTTCTGGATTACTAATAGACCTGCATATGGGTATAAAGCATACTTCTGGGGTCTGAGTATTATGATTAAAGTCTGACTACATTGTTCATCAGCTCTGTGGTTTGGGCTTGCTATGTAACCTCTTCGAGCCTTAGTTTTTTTGTCAGTAAAATGAACATAATGAATACATATAGGGTACCCATAATAAGAGTATCCATTAAGATACTTGTGAGGATGACATGAGATGATTCACGTAAAATGCATAACATGCAATGCATAATAAAGATGAGCTATTATCACCATTGAGGTAGATGTAAGCTCATGAAGAAAGGGAACCTTTGTCTTGTTAATGGTTGCTTCCTAGTCCTTCCTAGTCCTTCGAACTGCCTGGATCATGGAAGATTGCAATAAATATTTGCTGAATGCTGGATGAGCGGCCCTCTATGGCAGTGTTTGGCTCAGGTACAACCCTACAACCCCTCCCCCTTGCCCATGGCAACTACTAATCTATTTTATGTTTCTATAGATTTACTGATTCTGGACATTTTATATAAATGGAATTGTGGACTTTTGTGACTGGCTTCTTTCATGTAGCATGTATTCAGGATTCATCTATGTTGTAGCATGTGTCATTAATCCATTCTATTTTATTCCCAAATAATATTTCATTGTATTATATCACAATTTATTTACCCATTCATCAGTTGATGAATATTTGGATTGTTTCCACTTATTGGTTATTATTACCAATAATGCTACTGTGAACACACTTCATGTACAAGGTTTTGTATGGATATATATATTTATTTTTCTTAGAAATGAACCAAAAGGTGGAATTGCTGGGTTTTATGGAAACTCTATATTTAACATTTTGAGGAATTGCAAAACTATTTCCAAAGTGATGGTATCATTCTACAATCTCACCAACAGTTTATGAGGGTGTGACTTCTCCACATTCTCACCAACACTTATTATTATCTGTCTTTTTGATCATAGAAATTCTAGTGAGTGTGAAGTGATATCTCATTGTGGTTTCAATTTGCTTTTTCCTGATAACTAATGATATTGAGCATCTTTTTATGTGCTTATTAATCATTTGCATCATTTCTTTGAGGAAATGTCTATTCAGATCCTTTGCCCATTATTTTAATTGGTTATTTATCTTTTTATTATTGAATTGTAAGAATTATTTGTTATTGTAGACAAACATCCCTTATCAGATATATGACAATAAAACTTTTCTCTCGTACTGTTTGTCATCCCTCAAAAATGTTTAATTTTGGTGAAGTCCAACTTACCTATTTTTTCTTTTGTTGCTTTTGCTTTTGGTATAAAAAATATACCAATTTTTTATATATCTGAAATATATATCTGATATCTAAAATATATCAATTTTTTGAAAAATAAAAATGTTCATTTAATAAGAAAAATAACACCTAACAACATGAAGAAATGAACCTCCTTTCATTCCCTGACTTCTAGACTTTCAGTCTTTCCCCAAGGTGATAACTGTTAGTTTCTTAGGACTAGGCATAATCCTTTGCATTGTTTCTTCATAGAGAAAGCACCACGCTGTTTTAATCATTGTAGCTTTATAATATATTTTAATACCTAAGGAGCCAGTTTTCCTAATTATTCTTTTTCATGATTGTCATGACCATTTTTGTAAGTTTATTTACCTAACTAAAAGCAAAAATTTTATTAGTCAAATATTGATGTCATCTATAAATAGTGATAATTTGCTTTTCCTTGTCAATTATTTATATTTTTAATTTCTTTCTCTTATCAAATTGCTTTAGCTAATGTCTGTAAAACATCATTAATTAATAATGGGCATTTTAATTTTGCTTCTTCTTTAATGAATTAATTTTTTTTCTCATTATGTATGATACTAGTTTTTGGCTTGAGATAAAATTATACTTTATTACACTACACTATGCCACACTGGTCTGCCCCTGAAATTTATGATATCTGGGACAGGAGTCTAAATGGAGGTCTACATAAGAAAATTTTAAGTATTTTAAAGTTATTGATTAAAGTAAAGACTGTAAAAAATTATTTATCATGGAAAACATCCTTCATAAAGATCTAGGAGCCAGATTCAAATACAGAATTTCAAGACTGTTCAGAGCTTGTACTGGAATCTATTGGTGTGGAAGAAATCCAACCCTGTTAGCATGGTCTCTTTCTCATCTTTCCTAGCTTTGACTAAAGTAGAAAGGCCTAATGCTCAATTCATGTGTTAGGATACCCCACCAAACTTCTAAGCCCTGTGCTCCAGCCACTACTTATCATTACCAGGGCCTGAGGTTTGTACACTGTGATGGCATATGGTCTACTCACTGGAGGATAAACCTAGTGGTGAGCCTATGCTACCCCAGAAATGAGAGTGGGGACTCTGGGCAGGAAATTCTGTGGTCCTGGGTATGCGGAGGGTGGGAAGGTAAAGAGTGAACTCTAAAGGCTGGGGCTCATGAACACCCATCATATGTTAAAAATCACTTTAAGAAAGTGATCTTCTAGTCCTATGGTTATTAGGAGTGTTTATCAATAATGGATGCTGAATGTTATCAAAAGCATTTTCAGGATTGATGATATCATGGTATCATTTTCTTTTTTGTATTATTGAAATGGTAATAGATTTCCTATATTGAAGCATCCTTGCATTACTGATATAAATCCCACTTGACTTTGGTACAGTTTTAAAAAATTTCCTAAAGCTATATTTAAAGGAAATTAAATTGAAATATAACAAGACTACCTCAAAAAAAATTATAACATTTGTGAGAAAGTTATTTCAGTTAATTATGATAATACTCAGAGATATGGCATGGAGAATCTTATCTGTCAATATTTAAAGCTTGAAGGGTTGTTAGCATTACAAGGAGGAGAAGCCAGTACAGGCTTTTATCACCTGCTGACAACCACGCTGGTTCTTTTTGTAAAAAGTAATTTGTTACTTTTTGATCAAGATTGTATATGTCACTTGTTAATGAAAAGTTTATTTGGTTTCAGTTCTGTTTTGAACAACAGAGCAAACTGACTTGTGATATAACAAATCTAAAGCTCTGGAAAAGTGAGATTTTTCTTGAAGTTAAAATTGTAAGAATGTTCAACAAAATTTCAGGCTCCTGTCTCACCTTTATTTTATGTTATACTCTTACCCTTAACAAGATTTCCAAAGGCCAACTAAGGTCTAACAACCTGTGACTTGTCATAGAGGTCTTGGTAACTCCATTTATTATGCAAGGAAAAATATGATCATCCTCGAGTTAGTAGAACAGTTTCATCATCATTTAGTTTAACCATCTTCTTTTGACAAGACTGTTAGAACTTTATTATTATTGTTGTTCTTCCTATTGCCTTTTGTGATATTTTCAGATGATAATTTATTCAATGTCTTCTTTCTGAGGTCTTTGCTATTGCTTTGAGAAGAAATTAGGTTTATGAAGGTGAAAAGGTTAGGATGAAGCATTTGCTTGATTTACCTTATAACACACTGATACCTTGTTGATTCCTAATAAATATTTGTTGAATTCAATGTTTAAAATAATATATCTTTTCCATAAATATTCACCCCTTCCCTACTGCTTTAAAAAACACCTCTGCCCCCCACCACCATAGCAAATAAAAATTCTTTAAGCCTTTTTTTGTCAAGATGACTAAAGAAGAATTTGTGTCACTTGGAGTGAGGGTAGGCTGTGTTTTTAGGTTCCTGGCACCTCGTTCAAAATTACCTGGATTTGGATAACATTTGGATTCTTAAGCCATACTTGAACCTACTGCATGAGATCTCCCAGGGTTGGGTAGGGGACTTCTGCATTTTAAAGAGCTTCCCTTGATGAGTTCTTCTGCACATCCAAGGTCTAGGCTGGACCATCCTCGAATTAATCTCCAGGCTACGAGGGCACATACAGTTAGGTGGCAGCAACTCACTCTGCTCTAGAAGGAAACGCCAGTGAAGCTTAACTAGCTCTCCTTTGTCTATTTTTCCCAGACTTTTTTCAGATAGTGAGTCACTGGTGAAGGAAACATTAAATGTTTCTTATTATGTAACTAATAAACTTTCCCACATTTTATAACCGACACTGGTGACATAGTACATAGATGTTTATATTCAGCACTTGTGACTTAGCGTCTAGCTGTATTCAGATTCTGTAGGTGATAGCTGAATAGGATCAAACGCTTGGCCTAAATTCACCCCATTTTCATTTTAATGAAGTAAAATCACAGGGAAGGACACCAGTAAAGGTGAGATACTTCTTGTCTTCCTGCTGCAGCACAGTACTGAAATTCTACTTTTCATGCTACAATATTAGTTGATACATATTAAGGTTGGTTGATTTCCAGGAAAGGCTAATTCTGAATCTATTTGTAATTTATAAGTACCAAAATATTACCAGATCATTTTAAGATGGTGAAATGTTTAAATATTATAATTCACCTAGACATAACTACATAATCAAAATTTTCTAATGACTTGCTCCATTCTACGACCCCAAACTACCATTTCATCATTTAGTGAAAGTAATTCTGCATTTATAGTCCTCAGTTGTAACAGCTGTTAGTTATATTTATTTTCCAATGGAATAAAAAAAATGATTGCTTTAATTATTGCTATAATGAATTTCTTTATCTTTATTGTCAATTGAAAAAAATCATTTTTTTTTCTCTAAATTATGTAATTTCTTAATGTTTGCTTTTAGGAAGAAAAACATAAAATACATGAATTTAGGCTGTGGAGACAAGTAGGTTTCCTCACATAGATTACCTTTTGCTATCTGGATAAATAACTTTTTCTTATTTGGGAAAGCAATATATATTCAGTAAGAAGTTTCTGGAAAATACAGAAGAGTATAAAGAAGAAAATTAAAATTGCTCCCTGATAGTTCTAATTAAGCCATTTAAGCCATTTAATAACATATAAGCTTGTTTTAGAGGGAAAGAAGAAAGTGAGAAGAAAATTTGCCTTTACGAATTGCCTGCCAGGCCTTGTGTTATTCAGGTTAATATGTGTCAATCTGTTTAATTTGCCCAACAACCTTATGTGAAAGGCATTAACCAGCTTCACTTTCTGGAGTATGAAATTCGAAGCTCAGAAATACACATGAACTTGTTTGGGTTGAATAAACCACTCAGTGCAGAGCTGTGGTGTTTTGTTTTCAAGTTTCTGCTAAGCTTGGGAACTAAAATATGTGAGTTTCCTTTCCATACATGTGAAAGTAGTTACCAGTTTCACTTTGATGTGTTTACTCTGATGGCTGAGCATGGTCTGAGGAGAATCCAGGGTTTCTACACTGACAGTGACTTGAACGATGCTTCAAGGACTGGCTCCTTGGTGGGAACAGAAAACCTTCTACAATCACCTTCTAAGAAAAACATATAGTTATTTGACTGGATTTTGTTCTGCCTCAGTGAAGGGTCAAATGTCACACGTGAGATGAAGGCAAAACCTGCCATTGTATATTTTTTTAAGAAAAACAATTCCAGATGGGAAGCTAAAATGATGAATATCACTTCCTGAAAATTAGTTTAAAAATTCATTTTCTTTTGCTTCCAAGTTAGCCCCAGGCAAAAGAGCATTTTAATGTTTCAAGAGATACACTGAAGTTAGGGGAGAGGCCATGTGGTGAAGTGGCAGTGGGCTCGCTATAGGTCAAGGAAGGGTGGGTTTCTGGTACATGTGTTTCCAGTCTGTGTCCTCTCACACTCATGCCCTGTGTGAAAGGGGCTACCAAGAGAGGAGGAGCAGTGAGGTGAAACCCCAATGTGAAAAATATGCAGAAGCATTGCTTTCTTGGCAAACGCAGATGGTACTGATTTTCTCACTTTGTTCCTTGACCTCTTTTTTTCTTAGTTTGCACAGGAAAGAGGAATCAGGGCAGATAAGGAGCTGAAGTTGGTCAGACTCTTGGTAAAACTCCTGCCTCCTAACATGACACCCACCATGCTTAAGTCCCATCATCCTCCAGTGGGGAGGTGGTGGTGTGGGATATCTGTGTCCTTCTAAACTGTAAGGGTGGTAAAGAAATAATTTCTTAACCTAACTGCTTTGTACTCTTCTTGCTCATAAAACTTCAATCAAGAATAATTGAGGCTATGAATGGTGTTAGATAGGTACTAGATTTAGTGGGGTAATCACTTTGTAAGTTACATGAATGTTGTATAAATTACCAGGCTGTACACCTGAAACTAATATAACATTGTATGCTAACTGTAATTGAAAAAAAAAAGGTTATCTAATAAAAGAATGATCGAAGATCACAGTAGGAAATTGATTATAAATGTTGTCAACTGTAGTCATTAATTTTTAATTCAACTCTTTTTTATTTTTATCCAGAGGAAAAAAGGAAAGAAGAATGTTACCATCACATTCACAATTCTAACCTCAACTTTTTTTTTTACCATAGTATCATTTTATTTTTCTAATAATAACAGTAAAAAATAATAATAGTCAATGAGGTAGCTTTTTTTGTTGCTTTTGCATGTAGACTCTGGGGGCCAGATTGTCTGAGTTTGAATCCTAATCCTACAATTCACTAGTCATGCAACCTGGGAGAAGTTACATAAACTCTCCGTGAACAGTTTTCACATCTGTAAAATGAGAATAATAATACCTCTTGCATTGTTATGATGGAACTAATTTAATATTTGTAATACATTTAGAACAATGTCTGGAATATACTAAATACCACAGAAGTGTTTATTAAATAAATAAATAAATAAATAAATAAATAAATAAATAAAATCCCCTTTATACTGATTATTGACTTTATACTGATTACTGAAATTAAGGTATTAGTTTCTTACTTTGTTGTGTGTGTATTGCGTGTGTATGTTTATATTTAAAACATTATTTCTTGATCACAAGTTTGTGCAATTCAATCTTTATATATAAAATTCTCATGACTTTAAAAGTCTTATAAAACTTCTAAACTAGGTGATTTCTAAAAACATCATTTAGGTCAATAATTTGATCATTCTCTTAGTGCAGCAAAATTTTATGGGATCTTATATAGTCATCAGGTTTTAAAAACGAGTCTGAGGTACTTTGTAAATAGTAATCAGGACTGCGAAGGATGCTTTTCTTGTGTACTTTCTCTTTCCCTCCGACTGATTGCTTCATCGATTAATGTGACTAACATTTTCATATGAAAAACACTGCATAGACTTTGTCAGAGAATTCATGAATATATAAAAGATCTTACAGTCCGAAAGTGGAAAACTTCTATCACGGTGGTATAAGGTGGAGAGTGGCAAGTACTGCAAAGATAGACATGAAAGGCCATGGTATTACAAAAGGAAAAAAATTAATTCTGAATGATAAACGTGATTAAAAAGATGGCATGTAAACTGGGGTTTTAAGGGAGAACAGAATTGATCCATGAAGAGGTGAGATAGGATGCAGCCAGGAGGGACACGGTCAGTTCTGGATTTGTTGAGTTGGCAGTGCCTGTGGGACCTTCCTATGGAGGGGCCATGAAGGGGCAGACATTTCTAAGAGAAGTTAGGGGAGATGTAACTTGTGGCTTAGAGGTGAAAGTTCAAGCATGAACATTGATAAGCACGGAGAAAGGAATATTTTCTGCTTCTCCACCATTTAGCCTTCTTTTCTTCTTTTCTTCTTTAATGTCAGTCTTAGCCCCCATTTTCTCTTACTGTTTTCAGATTCTTCTGGTGCAGATGTCATAGTTTTCTTAACTATTTCCATGAAAGTGTCAATGATGGAATGCTTTATCTTGGCCTTTTGTGCAAGGATGCTAGGGGAGGACAGTGCATAACTCAAAGGTTAGTAAATGAACCAACGAGAGAATTTAGGCCGTGCTTTGGTCGGAAGAAGAGGTTTTAGATATCCAATAGGGTAAATGATTTCCTGATGTAGTTCAGAATATGCTTAGTAAGGAACCAATTAATTTTGTTTCTTTCAAAGACCCTGGTGGTTGGGAATGTTAACTCCCACCACAGTTGGAAAGCAAAATTTTCTCCATCTTACTATCTGGCTCCTGCCAAGAAACATTTCCCTGCTATCTTCAGGGTTAACTTTTGCCCCATTGTGAGGCTCCCTATTGTGTTCTTATGAAAAGTGTAGCTCAACAGCACTCCTCTGCTTAGCTCTGATCCCAACAGGAAAAATCTGCCTCAGACTCACCTATAGGAATAGAATTAGGGGCCCTAAATTGTAAAGGCTCTCCTATTGTTCTCCTCTGCATTTCTTCATGCTGCTTCTGCCTCTCTTCTTTTTTTCTGCATTTATTCATTCACTTGCTCATTCATTTATTCCCCATTTATTTATGATGACAACATACAAAACACTTCCTGAAGCGGTCAATAGTAACAGATACTTAAAGTACGATTTCTGCTCTAGGAGTTTATGGTTTATTAGGTATAATGGTCATTAATGCCTCACTAAATGGTTCTGGTCCCTTCCTTTTCTATACACATGGTGAAACATTTAGTTCAGGTTATCCCCATTTTACTACTGAGGAAACAACTATTTTGAAATTTTAAGTACTTTGTCTATTGTCACTCTGCTGGGCTTCATATGATGCTGAAGTTTGTGCTATTCCTATTGTGTCACACTGTGTTTAAGGTGGATGGGTATTTTGATAAATGGAGTTTTGGGAAAGGGCATTTCAGGTTAAGAGAACAGGGTAAGCAAAGGAGTGGGGGCAGGAAAAGTGCCAGATGTTTTTTGGAATCAGTTAATTAGATAAACTGAAGTCAGATGAAAGAAAAGACTGTGTGCCAGGAGGAGGTGGGAGGTGAGGCTGGAGTGTAGAGGGCCTCGACTGCCAGGATGAGAAATTTGAAAATCCTGCAGTCTCTACTGATATGTTTTAATAAACATGTCATATCACATTCCAGTTTGTATTTATTGACTCTCTGGAAAATTTTTCTCCCTTTCTGTTAGAGAGAAATGAGATAAAATTGTCTAAAATGACAGAATGAGGGGTTTAGATGACATATCCACTCATTTACTAAGTACTGTGCAAGTTCTGGGTGCCAAGGGATGGTGAAAGACAAGATGGTGTCCTGTTCCTCTGAGAATGGAAATTATAGGGATACCAGGGAATTGGGGAAAAATCAGTAGACTAGCTCATGGGAGAAAATTTACATCCCTGTCTCTGGAGGACACTCTCATCTATCTTGAGGAAGTTAATAATGAGGTTGTCTTATTTTAATGAATAAAAAAGAAGTAGAGACTGGGAAGGCAATTTTTTTAAAAAGAAGGTTAAAAAAAAAGCTCTAACATACCAAGAATGTAATGAATGCATAGCTTGTTGCCATTAAAGAGGGAGACTCAACTGGCAAGGGATTACTTTTTTAAAGCTTCTTTGGGCAGAAATAGTGTAGAATAACTGAAAATCATGCAATTAGAAAGAGCAGGAGTTTTGGCATCTTATTTGAAGCCTGCTGAGCTGTAAGACATGTGACTGAAGGTCAAGGAGGGTATGCCAGTAGATTTGGATTAATAAACACACTGGAGTGTCTTACTGAGATAGTAATATTTGGATTATAAAACACTTTTAAAAACTATTTGAGCCCATGATTAATTGAAGCTCACAAATTTCAAGCAGTGAAATGTGTTTTACTGCAACTGCTGTTAAGAACTCCTATCAGCCACCCGATTCCTTGATTTCCCTAGTGAATTTCATAATCTAAATTAAACAGAGAATGGTATAAATTTTCCCTTTTTTGGGTAGCTGATTAAAACCAATATCATCTCAATATACTGTTACATAGTGGTTATATCTGACTCTATGGAACAATTTATTATGTATCTGATTACTTTCAGTATTTTCATGAATTGATCATAAGCCAATTTGAAAACTTACGGATCTAAAATAAGTTCAGTAATAACAGAATATACTTCCTATAAAATTATTAATGAAATAAATCAGGAGGCATGGAAATTAGCATCTCTCCTTGTATAAATTATGTTGTCATGAGACTGAAAATCATTGCCTGAAACATATTTCTCACTCCATGTATAATCTGTGGTACTGATTTCATCACCAATTCATAAGTACGCCTGAAAAAGCAAAACTATTTTCTGAATAAATTTCTTTTCTGAAATTTTATCAAAAGAAAAAAGAAATATGAGAATGAAGAGACTAATATCTGTATGTAATTGTAAAAATTCCTAAATATGTCAATATTTTAAAAATAGCTTTAGTTTCTGAATAAGCATATGCACTATTTTAGGTATGACAGAAGTTTGGTAAAGAAGATTTTATCAGGTTTTTCAAGAAAAAAATTCTTGTGCACAAATTGCACTGGCAATTCATCATAAAAACTTGAAGTGGAAAAAAGGACAAAGAATATTTTCATTTCCTGTAACCACAGCTGTCTTCTTGAATTACAGAACAGAAACTGAACAGAGCAAAACCAAAGGGCACTTCAGAATTTTTTTTTATGTTATCGTGAATCAGAGAATAAAATAAAACTTTCTCAGAGGAGGGGGACTTTTTGTTTTGACCCTTCTCTCTCACACTGCTGGAATCTTCTCAACCTGCAGGGAAATGTGCCTTCCTTCAGGGTACAGAACAGAGTGACATCTCTTTCTATTGTTTCCACTGATTTTTTTTTTTTGAGGGTCCAGGGAAGAATTTTTATTCTACATGCAAAAGCCAGTTGGATTAACTTTATGAAGTATCTGAGACAAACCACAGAGCGGTGGGAAGTGGGTAATTAGAGGCTGTGGCTTTTGGGGGTTTGTGTTGCTTAATTCTGTCTTTGCACCTTAGCTCAACCTCCATTAAGTCAAGACCCCTCATTGTCTTGCTGGTACCCTGAAAGGCAACTGCTTCCCACCTTCCAACCCCCAAAAGTGAGATTCCTGGCTTCTAGGCCTTTACCAGGTATCTTCTTGTCCTTCTCCTGCCCACCTAGGAACACAACAATCTGAACAATGGACTACCTTGACATTGAGATTCACATGCTTTACACATTCTAGTCGGTTGTTCACAGGAGTCCGTGGAGTAACTTTGCAGGCCACTGGGGCACTTTTAGAAGTCTAGGCTTCTATTACTTGGTAGTGATCTCTGCTGATGCCAGCAGTCCTTCCCTTCTGGTTCTTTAGGATTTCTTCTCAAGACATGATCCCTGTGCTGTGTGACAGTTATCCTCTCTCTAGGTGTGTTTCTCTCTCTCATCCTCTTATCATGCCTGTGCATTGCTCTGTTTATTTTACCAAGGGATCTGAATTCATGCAGGTTGGTGGGACAAAGCGATGCATTTAAATAATAATGTTACCCAGAGGCGGGAGTAGAATGGGGTCAGTGACAGGAGTGCTGAGAACAGACCACAAGGAATGTGTTCCCAGGTGGGCAGAAGGTCAGGACGTTGCCTGGTAACGGCCAGAAGCAGGAGATATGAATTTAGGAGGAAGCACATCTGTGGGGAGGTTAGAAAGACTGGCCAAGGAGGAAGCAACCTCTATATGTTGTAATAAATTTTAAAAAGTTCAAGACTAATTGAACAATGGCCAACAGAAGGTTTTTGTGTTTAGGGGACAGATGTAAAAAAGAATCGTAAAAGAACTGTTTACAGAGACAGAAAAAAACTGCATCATAAAAGTTGAGGGAGCAGAGCACTTAGATAAAATAGAGGACTGGGAAATGGGTTTTTCATGGTGTGGAAATGACTGCTGGGCACCTGCATATGAGACTCAGTTTAAAAGAGAAACTAATCTCTTCTTCTTACAGCGTACTGTCTTAATGAACGCTTAAAATTATTTTTTCCATGAAAATATAATTTAGAGAACACATATTAGCCTAAAGTCCTAAAGTGACCTTAATTAATGATAGTTTTACACACTGTATATTTGCTCAATGGAGCTATAGAGTATATATATACTCTCTATAAAAATTTATGTTTTATGTTTATATAATTTTATATATAAAATAAATATGATATATAAAACATACATAAATGATAAAATTTAATTTGCCAAATAATTTAATGTAATTTAAAATAATTTAGTGATCACTCCTGAAAATACTATTTTTTTAAAATTTAAAAGTAAGTAATAGCATCTCTATGTACTAGACATTATCTGAAGAAGAGGTGATAGATAGTAATAGAAGAGACAAGATTTCTGCCCTGTAGGGAACACACGTTCTCAAAAGATAGTTCTATGAAGAAAATAAAGTAGCTGAAGGATATAGCTGATACTGGAGGGTCTTATTTAGAAAGGGTGATTAAGGAAAGTCACCCTGAGAAGACATTTGAGCAGAAACTTGAATGAAGTGAGCTCGCAATAATAAGTTTTGGATGATGTTGTAAAAGTCTTTTAAAAACCATTTTAGAAGCTATCTCTGCAGGCAACGGTTACATCATGGAGATCACAAATATCAAACGTTATTTCTATTTTCACACCAAGAATACTTGTGACTTAAATTGAAACTTCCCGAGACAGCACAAAACAGGGATTCAAAAATATTCAACCAGGTTAGATGACACAACAAAGTGTTCTCATGAAGGAGATGACATCGACACAGAAAATACATGTAAAGAGTCTGATAAAATGTTTAGGTATGTGTCATGTGTTGAATGTTTGTGTCTTCTATAGATTCCCATCTTGAAGTCTAAGCACGAATGTGCCAGTGTTAGGAGGTGGAGGAATTAGGGCGTGTAAGTGGGGTCCTCGTGATGGGCTCAGTGCCCTTACAAGAAGAGCATGAGAGAGCTAGGCCCTGTCTCTGCTCCTCTCCCTGTGAGGACACAGCAAGAAGATGGCCATCTGCAAACCAGAAAGCAGGCCCCCTGATATGCTGGCACCTTGATCATGGATTTCCCAGCCTCTAGAACTGTGAGAAATAAATGTTGCTTAAGTCACCCAGTCTATAATTTGTTATTGCAGCCTGAGCTAAGACAATTTATGAGAATGGAAACAAGTCGTGTCCCAAATTAATGTATTTTATATAATGTGATCTCTAGGCTGTGTGGGAATGGAAATTTATAATTCATACATTAGAAGTCCACATTTTCTGTAACAACTATCTCTCTGAACTTTTGTGCATTAAAAAAAAGTGTATATTTAAGTTGGCCCAAACCTTTTCTTCCGAATCTTTTCAGTGGAAAACCAGGAGATGACTTATTTTAGAGGATGGATTATTTATGGACATAGCAGATAGGCCTGGCCTGTGAACAGGTTACAAACACCAACTGCTACCCTACAAACCTGCTGCATGGAATTGAGCAAGACTCAGATATTTGATGACCAGGGAACGCTGTCTGAATCTTCTATCCCCAAAACAGATTCCTTAGGTTGACTTACACATCAAACCATCTGTCCCAGTTTTTGAGCAGGCACACTGCAAACCTGAGGAGTGGCCAGTACATTCTCTACTCTGTGTGAATGTGAATGTCTGAAGCAGAGTAGGACAATATTTCCTCCTGGAAGCCTTTGACCTGCTCCATTGTCCATGCTGGGCAGATAGTGGATGATGTGAATGAAACTTAAGTCTTCATATACTTTACTTCCTGATGATAATCTTATACAGTCAGGGTAGGCCTCATTCAGAGGGGAAAAAACTCTGTATGTGATTGAGGAATGCCCCAAAGCCTGTCAGACCTAATACTATATCGTCCGTGCCAGTTTTCCAAAGTGCTTGAAATTTTTACCAATAGGCATCTTAGAGTCAATTTAGGGTCTAACCTCTCTCCCGTCCATCATCCTTTTAATTCCCTTGTATCAGAGCTCTTATTAAAAGTCATATGTGATAGTCAAGGTGTGGATACCTGAACCAAGGAACACTTGAATGTGAGCTTGTTTACCAGGTTAGTTGATTAGTAACATAGGGAAGGCTGAACTTTTAACCTCCAGAACCACAAGTTGATAAATGGGTGTTTTTTTAAGCCACTTAATCTGTGATAATTTGTTATGCGGCAATAGAAAAGAAATATATTTTGCTAATGTCACTGTTTTTCCAAGTATGCACATTGATATTGTATTATTTTCCCCCTTTCAGGCAGGTCAGTTAGTGAATGACCTTTAGATAAGATCCCTATATTTTGTGGCAGAAGAAACAGAACTGTGGGGTGCCAGGCCTGGCTGATTTTAAGGTCTGGCTGGTCCAAGGTCTGGCTGTGAGCCAGGACCGCGGCTTAGAATAGGACCTCAGATTTAGAATGTTACATTAGTGTAGTAGGGTGCCTGCGCCTCAAATATGTAAACATACTTTAGCTTAATGTATTACACATGTATGGCTTAATGCCACTATTGTACTGTGCTGTGTGTGGAGTCATGTGGTCAGGAGAGCAGAAGGAGAGCAAAAGGGGAGCACAAGGAGTGCATGCAATACTGAGTGCTCCATGCAATAGGATGCACTTTTCCCAACAGAACTGTGCTCTGTGAAATAAAGTTGGTGCCTACTGTTTCATTCTCATTCTCTGCTTCTCGTGCATTCTTCCAACTGAGCATCTCATCATCGAACCTTCCCTTCTTGATCAGCTTGGTGCTGAAAGTCCTTTTCTTCACAACAACTATATACAGGCTGTGATATTGTTAAATGTCAACGAGACTTGTTTGTTTGTTTTCCATTTTGTTTGCATGCCATAGGAACTCTGGCACTCCTGCTCATTTCAACAAAAGCCAAATGTAGGCACTAAATAGCACATTTTGACGCCCCCCCCACCACCATTTTCTCAATGTTTTGCTTTTTCCCCAAACATCACAGTGCTCCTCATTCCAGCTCTGTTGCCTAGAATTTAGATATTCACTCTGTGGAAAAACTGCAACCCATAAAGACCACATCTCCCCAGTGTCAGAGCACTGTTGGTCCCTGCCCTGCCCAGATGCAAGTCCTGCTTTCTCTCCCATGTATGGCCATGTGGGATTCCTGGTGGTTTCCAGCCAATCTGTCCTTTGGGGGCCTGCACTGTCTCTTGAATTCACACATTCTCCAGCAACAGCAATAGAGCAGCAGTGGTTTGATTTTCTTCTTAGTTGCAAATGAGTGAGAAAGGCCCATGGGCCTGGAAGCAAAAGTGCTTTATACAATCAGTGTATTTACTGAGGGTGTAGACCCCGATCCCTGAGGCCCAGGGGTTAAGGAACTGCTCAAAGTCATCCTAGGAACTCAGCCTCTCAATTCTATGGCCATCCCCGGTGAACAGGCAATCCATGTTAATTAATAATAGTGATAGATCTGGGATTTAACTCCCCCAAACTGTGGATTCCAGTGTGGTTTAACTGCAAAAATTCATATATTGAGATTTACACACGTGATCCAAACAATAGGGCCATTAAGGTCACTGAAGAAAATGGACTTTCATAAATTGGTCAATTCAACAACTACTTTGGATCATAGCTTGCTCTTAGGCTTTCACACCTTACTTTTTGGGGAGAATTGAGAATGAGTCAGATTAACTGCTGCACTGTGTTGAGCACTATCATCTAAATCCCAGGGAGCTGTCTGTTTTCTCTTCTGTGGATCTCATTCCAGACTATCGTCCTTCACCTGAAAGTTTATTTATTCTATTTATAACTATATATGTGTGTAGAAATGTATATTCGGTTTTAGTCCTCACAAAGAGCTCCTAAAACTCTTGTAATTTCCTGAATGATAAGGGTGAAAAGAACATTTTTGACATTCATAATAAGCCCTTTTTAAAACCATACTTGAGTTTATGCAAATGCAATGACACTTGGTAGGCTTCAGGATGGTTGCTGGTCACCAGAGGAACTAGCCATGTGATTAGAGGGTTGAAACATTCAGCTCTGCCCTTGACCTCCAGGGAGGGAAGTGGGGTTGAAGTTTGAGCTAGTCATCAATGGCCAATGATTTAATCAATAAGTAATGGGTCCTCCATAAAAATCCTAAATAGGGAGTTCAGAGAGCTTTCAGGTTGGTGAACACATTATTTTGCTGGGAGGGTGACACATCCCAAACTTCACAAGGACAGAGTTTCTATGTGTGAGACCCTCTTGGATCTGGTTCTCTATAGCTCTTCATTTAGATGTTTATTTGTATCGTGTATAATATCCTTTATAATAAACAAATAATAATAAATAAAATGTTTCCCTGAGTTTTGTGAGCTGTTATAACGAATTGTCAAACCTGAGGAGCAGGTTGTGGGAACCCTTCATTTGTAACTAAGTTGAACAGAAGTATGGGTAACCAGAGGAGCCACATCTTTCGATTGGCATCTGAAGTGGGGGCTGTGTTGTGGGACTGGACAGTTAAGCTGACATGTGCTAATTCTGGGTAGTTAGTGTCGAAAATTGAGTTTAATTGGTGTCCACCGCAATTCTCTGCAGTGTCCACAGAGAATGGTAGAAATGGTTGGTGTGTAAAGCCTACACATTTGATATCTGAAGTGTTACGGATAAACAGATCATATTGTATTAAGAAAAGAGTGAAGGAACACAATGGAATCACCATAGCCAAGCTAACAAATTACTTAAATTAGAATGAACAGAAACATGAACAAATTTTATTCTACTTTAGCCTGGAAACTTAAAATTTTGAACTTTCCAAAATTGCCTGGAGATGTATAAATAGCATAGGCAACTCTTAAGAACTTAGAAAAGAATGTTCACGTGTCCAGGCCAGTGGACATCTGCAAGATCACCATTTTAGACCACTCCAAAAGGTAAGAATGCTGTTCTTTTTACTGTAAAAACTCTCAATTTCTTCTTTGGAACATTCTGGGCATTGCTGGGTAGTGTTTTATGAATTGCAATTTACTTTCCTAAGACCCTTGAATAAAAATTTGTCATTTAATTCTAGTGAAGACTCTTGATTCATTTACACGGGGTTACAGCACACACACACACACACACACACACACACACACACACGTTTACAAATACTCATATTGTACATACATATAATATACTGTCCTGTCCACTTTCTTATGTAGTTAAATCTACATCATATGGTACAAGTAAGAATTAGATGAATGTGAGATTCGCCCAACTGGGGAGGAAGTATAACTCTTTTTGCTCATGTTCTGTATGTTGGTTGGTTGAGGCTATGCTTGTTGGGTGGGTCCATTTCAAATGATGGTCTAACTAGGGTTGGCTCTGGACTGTGAGTTGGGCTCAGGTTTGCTTCATGAGTATTCATTCTGGAACTCAGGCAGAAGGGCAGCAGCAATCTGATGGGGATGCTCTTCTCAGGGCAATGGCAGAAGGGCAATGGGGCATGTGAAATGTATGCTGCCTCTAAGAATGGGCTGGGGATGGGCACCCTACTGTGTCTATCTGCATTTTATTGGATAAAGCAAGTCATGTGACCAAAGCTCCAAGTGGAAAGGTGGAGAAGTATACTGCTTTGGAGAAGGAAGACAAGGAGTACACATTTTGGAATAGCAATCTAATCTACTCCCAGAGAAAAGTTGAAGATATGTGTGAAAATCCTGTCTCTTTAAACACATAAGCACCCATGCAAACCTCTGAAGTAACTGGACATTTAACATATATGGACAAGCAAACAAACAGAATCCTAAACAGTGTTTGACTGTTTTAGCACTAGTGCTCTCCTAGTATTTCCTTTTGCTCTTTATTCTAGTCTCTCCACATTAATTCAGGTCACTCTCTTTTAAAAAAATGAGACAAGAGAATGTTTCAAAGAAAAATGTTCTCTATGAAATATTTAAACATGGTTAAAACTACCAGCAAGATGGAGTTGAATGTTTTATGTGATAACTGGTGCTCAAATCTTGGTTCCCTTTGGGTAAAGGGAAAGAACAGTGGTGGTAAACCTGTGCCCTGTGTTTATTACTCAGTTACCGAGGGTAATTGTAGAGTGGATTTTGTCCTTGTGTGCAAACCCAAACAACCAGGCTGAGATGTTGAATTCTCACAGTTTGTTCAATGAGAGGAACAAAAATTAGAGTTTCTAGTATCTGTGACTCTAAGGTAAGGATTGAGGGAAGAAGTGGCACAGGTAGGAGTGCATTAATATTTATTGAGACTCTACCACATGCTAGAGACAGTGGCTGCCATTTTATACACCAGGAAATTGTGGCTCAGAGAGGTAACTTAATTTATTTAAGGTCTCATGGTTAGAAAGATATGAGCCAGGATTCAAGTACCAAAAGCCCATGCTCTTAGGAATGACACTACATTGTGTGGAATGGCGTTTCTTTCCACATTCAATGACTGGAAACTCACTGCTTATTGGGAAGGTTGTATAGACAGTTCATGTTTGTAACAATGACCTTATACTGACCACTTCTATCAGCACTAATCAGGAATCTCTTGTCTCTGACAGTTCTGTAAAATTTCCTCCTTAGTCTTCTCCAGGCTCATTTCCTCAACTCCTTCTCAGATGGCATAATATTAACTGTTAATCACTCTGGTTATTTTTTATTTTTTTTAGATGAACTCTAACTTTTCTTAGGTAGCCAGGAACTAAAAGCCAGAAGAACCCTCAAAAGAAAGACAAGCCCACTTATTTTATCTTGGTGCTACTAGGGCAGGTAACTTCTTGGCTGGGATTCCAACCTGGAAGTGTAGACAGCCCTTTGTGCCTTATGCTGTGCAGAGGTTCCTCTCGGGGCGGGGACAAGGGAAGAGGACAGGGGTTGCATTATGTCCATGGGCTGTTGGACCCCAGCCCTGGTTTGAATGCTCACTAAAGTTGAAACTATAAACTGATACAACTTGCTTCTCTATGGTTACTTATTAGCCAGGCATTTATTAAACCATTTAAAGAAGAGACACAGAAAAGGAAGGATAGGCCGAGAAAGGATCCAAAGTGACCAAATTCCCCATACCTAGTCCCTCATTCCCTGATGAGTATGTGATGGGAGAGTACAACCAATTAATTCCTGGACATCTCAAGAATATAGAATATGCTGCTTGGATTGCTAAATAATCATGGAAGGATTAAATATAGGCCTTGCTAGGTGTGGATTTATGGATAAATATAAAAAATGTAAAACTCAAAGGCAATTGAAAAGAAAAATAGGAAATGAATTTGCTTTCTCTCTCAGACACACGTACACACAAAACCTCCGTGGCTTGATACACACTATAAAACAATATATTATCTTGCTTTGAGAAGAAACTTTCTCGTTTCTTTTTGTGTTTTAAACAAATCCACACCTTTCTGTGGTGCTTTGTAGAGCACATTCTGGAGCATGTGACTGCTTTGAGCACGGACCTCTGTATTTACACAGCATTCGGCGTTGAAGTTGCTCTGTCCTAGATGCACCAGTCACTACTCAGAAAAGAGACTTCAGCAAAGCTCTGTGTTATAGGTCAAATTGTGTCCCCCTTCTCCCTTTTCATGTGTTGAAGCTCCCAACCCCAGTAACTCAGAAGGTGACCTTATTTAAAAGTAGGGTCATTACTGAGCTATGAAGTCAAAGTGAGGTCATTGGATGGGCTCTCATCCAGTATGACTGGTGTTCTTATAAGAAGGGGAAATTTGGACAAAGAGACACACAGAAAGGGAAGACAGCCATCTATAAATCAAGGAGGGAGGCCTAGAACAGACCCTTTCCTCACAGACCTCAGAAAGAACCAACCCTGCTGACACCTTGATTTTATACTTCTAGCCTCCACAGCAGTGAGACAATACATTTCTGTCTTTTAAGCTGCCCAGTTAATGACACTTGTCACAGCAGCCATAGCAAATGAATCCACCCCATTCAGAAATACATGGATGTGTCAGATAGGAGAGGGAAGAGAGAGATGAGTTTGTGAGAGTTTGATTATTTTACAATAGGTGTGGATATGGTAGTGGCTCAGCTTGGGAGTGGGGTAGGGATAATTGATGACATGTCCTGTATGAAGTCCCGGCACTGAATGTTTGGTTTATTTCAATTATACAAAAAATGTCAAAAATCAACTCAAAATTAAAAATAATTCTAAAATGAGATAATTTTTACTTAAGAATTTTTTTTTCACTTGGAATATTGCAATCCACAAAAACATGGGCAGAGATGCCAAAATAAAAAAATGATCCTTCTTGGTCAGAATTTGCATATGTTTGGTCCTCCCCCAACCCTGTGGATTTCTCCCCCATCCCTTCCTGCATTCTTTCACAGGGATGTCTGGATAAGGGAGCTTTAGACCTTCTGAAAGCATCTACTGTGAATTCTTTTGGGTGGAGATTCTGTCAGGCTGTTTCATTCTGCTTCCTATTAAGATGAACTGCCAGTATGTGTTATGTCTAGACAACCACCTTGTGGAAACCTAGAAAAAGCTGCAAAATAGAAACGAGGTAATCTCCTTGAAGTGGCTTGTTGGGGCCTTCTAAGGTCAGTGGGGTGGAGCTGAACTGCACAGCGCCTCCTGAGATCTGAGTGGGGTTGCAGGAGTGCCAGGGCGCCTGCCTCTGCCTGCCTCCTCACACACTTGAAAATCATAAAGAGCCTTTCTGTCCACCACAGCCTGTGAATTGGCTTTCATCATTGGCGCCAAAGACCTGCCACTCTTAGGTAATAAAGGACACGAAGATCAATCCCGCGGGAGAAGACTCCACTTCCAGAATGTCCCTTTGTCCAGAAACAGCTGTGTGGAATTCAAGACCATCCAAGGATGTAAAGATCACAGGATCTCTTTCTTTCATTGTCTACTTGTTCGTCTGGGCACCACACTGTGCTTCTGCCATCAGTGGAGCTGCCCACCACAGTGAAGGCCTGAGGCCTTAGGTTAAAGATTTATTCTTTTCTTCAGAGGCTCAAGACGGTTGTTAACCCTCTCCTTACCTTTCTTTTATTAAAAAATTTTAAACAAATAAATATATATTCTAAATATACATACAAAAGAGTATATAAATCATATGTGGACAATTTGAAGAACAGTAAAGTAACCAATATTCATGCATCCATCTCTAACTTCAAGAAATAAATGTATTTTTCCCTCAGGGATATTGTATTAACACTAGTGCAATCTTATTTCTCTTTGGAATGCTACATTTTGACATGGCTGCTTTATCCAGTCAAGCTATGAGGCTTCGAGGATATTAGGGTATGAGAATAACTAACTTGGATGTTGGAATATGTACTCCCACTGGTAAACAAAATTTTAGAAAGCAAAGGCAGAGCACTGCAGCAAATCTCTTTGTTCATTTTGTGAATGCATTTAAACTAAATAAAAAAAAATCTCTATTTCAAAATTGGTAGGAGTGTAACTATGAAGATTAAAATTCATTTATCTGTATTCCCATTCATTCTTTTGTCATCCATCCATCCACCCATCCAATATTGAATTTATTTGCAATTCATTAACCAAGTGTATATTGCATGCTTACTATGTACTAGATACTCAGTGAATAAATCCAAAGCAGTGGGATGAAGATGGAAAACAAAGGTCAAGAGCAGAGCTATCTCCTAGCTCGTTTCTTTCCCTTGAATTAAGGATCCTTGATCTTTTTTTAAGGGACATGAGAAGTTATGACCTTGTCCCAGTGGCCAGATTATATGTCATACTGCAAGGTCAGCTGTATCACTATGGGATCTAACTAACTAGGAATGATTTGTCTTAGATTTCCAGTTCTTTAACACACTTTGCCCCTTTTCTCAATCTAGTAAAACCTTGGAATGGTTCTTAACTCATCCCGTGCCCAGATATTTTGGGTGCTCTCTCTGAGGGTGGCACAAATGCCATAGTTGAGGAGAAGGTCCACTTTCAGCTGGGCCTGTATGAACATGTGCCACTCTATGGAGCGATAATTCTACCAAGTAAGATTACCAGCAGATCTTCCACTCTTATAAGCAGAATTTGGGAGCAGAATCAGGCACAGTTCATGAGAGAGGAAGTGAGTTGGCTATAAAGAGCTCAGTTTTCCCTATTTACTGATTTCTTTTTGAGAGAAAGAGAGATGGGATCTCGTGTAATGATATATGTATTGATACATGTCAGACACTGAGCTTGGCTTGATATAATTTTATCACCATACAACCCAGCCAGGTTGCTATTTGTCTCATTTTACAAAAGAGAAAACTAAGGCTCTGAGAAGTTAAGTGTCATGCCCAAGGCTTCACAGCCCAGAAGTGATGAGGTTGCTATTTATACCCACTCTTTGTTCACTAGATTGTTCAGTCTCTTATTTAGGGATTGACTACCTTTGACCACACTATTCCAGAACATTCTATGGCAAGTTATTCTGTTTAACACACACATGGCTGCCTCAGAGGTGCCTGCTTTCTGGAGTACTCATAGTTCTTCATTGCTCAGGCATGGGGCAAGGAGCAGGACAGAATGAAAGACTGGTCAAGTTTTCTGTTTCTTTATGATCCTTTTCACCCTTCTCTTCATTTTAATATTTCCTCCTCTTTGAGGTGCCCAGTGCCCCTGGCACATTGGGGAGGCTGTGGGCTTGCGATGGAACCCCAGTTCTGTAACCAACTGTGCATTTCAGGCAAACTCAGTTTTCTCATCTGTAATAATGGGGTTAATATAATCTACTATGCATGAGAAATAGAAATTCAAGCTAAAGAGCCTGGCGTACGTAACAGAAACTTACCACATGACACTTATGCTTTCTCACCTTAATCCTCTTCCTGCATTGCTTCACGATCTTATTCTGCCTCCCAACATTAGCACTTTTGTCCAAGGCTTCATGTCTCTTTCTAATTTTGCTTATTCTTCCTGAAGTATTTGTGACAAAAGTGGAATAGGTAGCTTATTCTGGGAACATCCTTGCATTTAAATAGGAATTTGCTAGGAAAAATAGCAGCCCAAGGAATAAACCTCTACTGGTGAAATTTAAGGCAAAGTGGAGGTCCAGTGAAGAAGACATTTTTGAGCAGATGAATGTTTATTGATTCCTATAATCTTGATGAGAAATCCTTCGATTTGGCTCTGCATATGATAGTGTTGATGAAAATTGGAGAAACATATTACTAAGGAATCATTCTAGGGTTGAAGCCCTTTAGTTGGCTTTTATACTCTCTGTGTTACTGTATTTTTTGTATGTTATATATGGATTATGTCATATGTATCTGTCATTGTGTTATCAGGCTGAAACTTTCAAAATAGGGAATTTCTAAATTGGGAGTCTATTTCTTCATAAAATGTCTTGTACTTAACAGGTGCTGATATCTTGAAGCTAACCATTCACTTTATCCTCACCCGAATGGTTCTTAGGGCCAAATTGCAGCCTAGGATCTTTTAACAATTACTGTGTTCGGGCACATAGTGACAAATCTCTAAGTGTACACCTTGGTGTAAGACCAATAAATCCTTAAACTCATAGACTTCACATCAACTTCTTTTAAATAGAGCAAGTAGGGTGTGTGTGTGTGTGTGTGTGTGTGTGTGTGTGTGTGTGTGTGTAATTACTCTTGAAAGATACACAAATGCCTGGAATTGCTTTGGAAAATTAATCACACACACACACACACACACACACACACACACACACACACACACACACAGAAGATGACACTAAAGGTTACAATATCTGACATTTCAAAATAGAGAGTCCTAAAATTGATGGAGACTTTAATGATTATTTAAATTCTTCACTGAGGTTCAGAGTGGGAAAAGAAAGCCTGAGATTGCATTGCAAAGTATAAAAGATTCAGGATAAGAACCCAGGTCTTCTCAGTCCTTGTCCAATAACACCTGAATTTTTCTTTCCTCTCTTTCCTCCTTCCCCCCATCCTAAGTTCAAGTTCAAGTTTCTAGAGAGCTTCTACTAATCACATAACTGGCTCCCTCCCTTTAGGTATCTACTCAGCTGTCAACTTATTAGTTAGGCCTTCTCTGAGCACCCAACACAAAGTAGCACCCTACCATCAGTACTGCCTATTCTCCATAGCATTTACACCCATCTCCCATCTTATTTGTTTATTGCCTGACTTCAACTAGAATGTAAGCTTCATGAGAGAAAGAACTGTTTTGTTCACTGAAAAATCTGAAGCACCTACAACAGTACTCAGTAAATATCTATTGAGTGAATGGATAAATATCTACTAGTGAGAGGCAGAGGATGCAGACACAAGAGTAAGCAAAAAGCTTCTGCACCCACCCTCATGGAGCATTCCAGCTTAGTGGAGGAGGATCCTTACATTAGTGATTGTATGCTTGTGATAAATTCTGCAAAAGGCATTACAGGGAGCCATATGAGTGCAAAACAAAGGGTCTTGACTTGGTCTGGGAGGTTTATGACAATAATAGGAAAAGATCATGCACATACAATGTGTGATCATTACTGAATCCAGTTTGGATCAAATTTGATTTGAGTTGATGTGGTTGTAGAAACTAAGTCTCTGAATAGGCTGTGTCTGTTTAAGAGTTTAGTGATGAGATGATCCTCTAAATAAGATTGTGTAGAGATGCAGACCACTGTGCCTAGCTTAAACATCGAATCCGCACTCTATTCACTGAATGTTTTCTGAATAAATTTATTCCTAAGGGAGGGAAGTATTCATATTAATGTCTCCCTTGGGGAAATGCAGTTGGGAGAGAAGACTAGCTAACTACCAGAGTAGCCACATGATGTCACTGTTGCTTAAAAATGCAGAGGAACAAAACCTTTATTATCTATCTATCTATCTATCTATCTATCTATCTATCTATCTATCTATCATCTATCTATTTAATAGTGACATTGGTTAACGAAATTCAGTAAGTTTCAGGTGTACAATTTAACAGTAAGGCATATATATGTGTGTATATATATATATACATATATGTGTGTGTGTGTGTATGTGTGTGTACACACACACACATATAGTATTGTGTGTTCATCTCCCATAGTTTGATTTCTTTCTGTCACCACATATTTGACCCCTTTTATTTGACCTCCCTCCTCCCTATCCCCTCCACCCTATGTTAACCACTAGTCTATTGTCAATGTCCATGAGGCTCTGTTTGTTGTCTTGTTCGTTTGCTGCTTTTAGGTTTATACCCCACATATAAGTGATATCATGAGCAGAACCCCATTTTTTGAGGACCAGTTTATGAGGGAAGTTTCAAGAAGGTGAAAACCTGTTCCAATAAGAGAAACACTTCTATACACTTAATAGATATTTCTAAATATAAAAAAACCTGGCCTATTCCCCAAGGCCACAGTTTAATTTTTATTTATTTATTGTTATTATTTTTACTTTATTTAGCAATATCAAAACTAACTTGGTCATACACAGTGATTTCTTATGAAGAATTTAGAGCATGCTTATGTCTGATATCTTCCATGAATTTAATTGAAAATGTAAATTCTTCATTGAAACATTATAAAAACCAGAAAAATGAAAATGAAATGTCGTAAATAGAGGAGTATGATTAATTTGGCTTTCTGTACCTGCGGTCATCTCTAAAAATGGCCACCTATAAACATAGATTACCTCTATCTCCATTTCCCAAATTGCTTGGATTTATTTAAAATTTGTCCATTGCTTATTTTTTAACTTTCTCACTTCTTCCTTTTTGCTCCCTAGAGAAATTATATATGTATATATTTTTCATTTCAATGATTTATTTTATTCTTTTTTTTTTTAGTTCATTCATTCCTCAAACATTAACTGAATAGCTATTATGTCTGAAACCCTATTCCAGGTATTGTGGAAGATGGAAAGTCGATGAACATATCACCTTCATATAAAAGACCCTTATAATTTTGTAAGTTCATAGGACCAGTTCACAAAAATACTTAATTGAATGACTTATGCATGTCTTATTACACATCAAAACCTGTGCCAAGTTCTTCACTTGCATCTTATTTAAATCTCATGACATCTCTCATTAACCCCATTTAATAGGTGAGAAAATTGAGGTTTAGGGTGGTTCATAAGGCTAAAAGAGCTACGTATGCTGAAGCTCATATCTGAATTCTGGTACATGTGGTCATAGAGTCTGAGCTATGCTTTATAGACTTTCAGTAATATTAGAAAAAATGAGGTAGATATTAAAAAAAATAGAGATTCAAAATGCTTTCGGAATTACTCTCTGAAGAAATTCCATGGAAGAAGTGGCATTTGAGATTGACTTCGAAGGATGAATAAAGTTTCTTCTGATAGAGATGAGAAGGAAGACTCAAGGAAACGAAGATTTAGTTCTTGCTCATGACAGACTTACAAGATAAACTGGCAAAAGGCCTTGGTTCCACATGTTGAATCCGGGATCCGGGCTGAAGGGCAATGGTCTATAGCTGCGTCTTCTGGAACATGAGCAGGAGAAGAGAGAATGTTGCATGAGGGTTTTATTGTGTTTGCCTGGATGTGACTCACATTAATCTGCTCACATTTCATTGGCCAGAGCTAGTTACGTAGTCCTCACTAACTGCAAGGGGAATGTAGGGAACAGATGAAATATTGGTGAATATTCTGTTTCTTCCCTATTATTGTTCTACTTCTCTGGAAGTAGAGAAAACATTCATTGTTGTCCTGATTTAATCAGTGGGTAGACTTGGGCAAAAAGTCTTGACGCACTCGAGATGATATGGTCACCTTGGTCATAGCCGCCAAGAAAGAGTAGAATAGGCAGCTATTGACAGGACAGTATTTCAAGAGCCTCCTTCCCTCTCCTCCCCCATGTCTTTCTTTACTCCCATGAGTGGTTGAAAAGGTGGAAATTCTACAATTTCAAATGGTTTTCTTTGACTTAAGCCCTGGATCCTTTGAAAATTAAAATAGTTTTAAAATAAATACTATATCGATTCTCAACCACAGGTCTAAGTCTCTTTTAGAATGATGAGATGGGAGTGCAGTAAAAATAAATAAATAAGCAAGCAAATGAGATTTTAAAATGACTCATTCTCATCTCAAGTCTGGCGTTTCCCAACTTTTCCAATAGAAAATCAATTTATAGGAGGACATATGTCTCTCTTCTACCAAGTGTACATCTGTATAAGCCTATCAACGGTACTGACTGACCCACTGTTGTTTGTGGTGAATGGATCATTTGCTTCTTTCAAGTGGCATATGAGGTAACTCTCTTCCTAACAGCAAGGTGCTTACCCATGTGAGAAAAACAAAAAGAAAGGAATAACCAGATTTGGTTACTGTCGGAGCCACATGATTCAGAGATATCCTTGATAATGACAGTTGCACAGCTGGATAATTAATCAAAGTAGGAAGAGAATATAGAGTACTCTAATGCACACAACTCCATCCAGTCTCCACGGGATCATGCCATCATCTGTTTATTCTCCTTTGGAATGGCTTGAGATTATTCAATTATTCAGTAGCTTCCCTCCTTGCTGTGATGGGATGTATGGTTTTTAATTGGCACCAGGGTCTTTCAGTTCCTATGAACTTTGCTAGTCACTCTTGTGATTCCAGTCCCTGGAAGCCTGAATGTTTATCTTTATCCAGAGCTGGGCCCAAACAATGTACCTTGAAGTACCAATCAGCTTTTCACTAAGCAGTTCTGCCAAGCAATTGATAGCGAAATCAAGGTAGAAATCTGATTTTAGTCTTGCACTTTTTCATCCTACATATGTTGTTCTTGGCATAGAATAGAGGGTAAAATAAGTCTTTATTTGGCACAAATTTTCTCTGCCATTATGGTTAATTTCATAAATGTTGTCCTTTCCTTAGGAGAGATTTTTAGGTTTTAAGTCAAACTAGTGTATAAATATTTGCCCATTATGGTATTTTTTGAAGTGCTTTCTGGAAAAGCAATTCAATATTTCTAATATATAAATGTGATATTTTTCAAACTTTGGAGAGAGATTATTATAATTGTTTGTTCAGAGATTATTAAGAAATAGATTATCACCTATTTTAGGGCCTTTGAGCATAAAATGACAATGAAATCTCATTAAGTGGGCTGCTTTTACTGTTCTTAATTCTCATTTTCTTGCCGTCTTTAATGGAATTTTTCTCCTTGAGTAGCAAATTCTTCCAACCTTCTATATTAATTAACTACAAATGTTCTTTCCTGGCTTGGTCCCTGCATAGCTCCATCAGACAATATGCTTAACACTTTTCTGCTAATACTTAGTGTTGCTCCTCTGCCGCATCATTTCAAGAGTGATAACTTATCACGGGTCCAACGACTTGCTCTGTTTTTCAAGGCCCTATTTAAACTGACCTCGACAAACAACCTTACCTTTTTACTTGATAACTTTTGACAAACACCTTTTCTGTCTATCTCCTTTACCTTCTTCTAAATGCTTTGTCCTCAAAATGGGGCTCCCAGAACAGCAGCATCAGTGCCACCTGTGAACTTGTTGACATGCAGAATCTCAGGAGCCACCCAGCACCATTAAAGGAGAACCTGCATTTTAATGAGTTCTTGCGTGATTTCTGAACACATGTTTTTCGAGAAGGCCTTCTCAGGTCATTCTCACCACATTCTTGCTGCCATGACTTTGCTTATACTGTTCTCTCTGCCTGAAATGCTGTCCCTTTCTTCCCTCTAAGGTGATTTTTTCAACTTTTGGGTCCTGGTCAGTTGAACTTTCCCTTTCTTCCTTAACCTTGTTGTGATACCTTTTAAATTTAAATCTTAGGAGTTAGTTTTGAAGATAGATCATTAGGCAAAAATCACGTAGAGTCAGGTTAACCTTGGAAACATTTTAAGTTGCCCATCAAATATAGCATAGATGTCTTAGCGTATCTTATGTTGTCTGTCAATAAATCTGTCCATGGTCAAATTTTCCTCCCTAGTCAGGATATGTTGCTATTTTTTTGGTTGAATATAAGATATACTGAGTGGCTTGTGTTTAGGGATCACGTTGGATAGAGAGTATGCGTTGTTGAATTTCCCTAATTTAAATACATGTAAGAAGTAAATCCCCTGAAATCAGGTATAATAAGTCTTTCCACTGGTATTTTTATTGCCATGTTGAGTTGGAGTGGGTCAAAGCAAATGTGAATTTTTGGGACTGTTAAGAAAGTATGTTTTAAGTTTTTTTCAAGTTAACTGTGAACCATTCCCTTTGCATTAAGAAAAGATCCAAAATATGCAATACATTGAACAATATCAGAAGAAAAATATTTTCTAATTTACTATGAGGTATAGGAAAGAAACTGTATATAATAGAGAAACAAAACAAGAAGAGGGAGAGGAGAAGGAGAAATTGCAGGAGAGAGGAAGAGGAAAAGAAAATAAAACCTCTGCATAAATTTAAACAGTAGAAAAAGACATTTTAGGTAGGTTAATATTGCCTGCTATGGAGACTTAATTGTGTTTGTCAAAAATCATACACTGAAGTTCTAACCCCCAATATGACTATTTAGAGATAGAGCTTTTAAGGAGGTAATTAAGATTAAATGAGATTATAAGGGTGAGTCCCTAATCTGATAGGGCTAGTGCCCTTATAAAAAGATACCAGATCTCTCTCTCCCCTCTCTTCTCTCTTTCTCCTTTCTTTTCCCTTCCTTCCCTCCCATTCTCCCAGTCTCCATCTCCCTCTCTCTTTCTCTTCCTTTTCTCTCTCCTTTCCTTTCCCCCTTCATCTCCCTTTCCTTTCCTCCCTCTCTCTCACTCTTTACACAGAGGAGACGTCCTGTGAGGACAGAGCAAGATCTCAGCAGCCATCTACAAATCAGAACAAGAGGTCTCACCAGAAATCAACCCTGCTGGAATCTTGATCTTGGACTTCTAGCCTCCAGAACTGTGAGGAAATAATTTTCTGTTTCTTAAGCCACCCATTCTACAATATTTTGTTATAGCAGCATAGGCTAAGACATTGCCTCACTAAGATCAATATCCTGAATACAGAATGGGTTGGTGTTTTAACCTGAGGTCTCATTATTTTGGCTGTTACAAAGTATAACTGGAGTGTTGTACGTTCTTGTGCAGCTATTGCTGTCCATCTCAGAAATTGCTTCCTGCTTGATAACATTCATGAACTAAACAGAATACAGTTACTTGTTAATTTTTATAACTGTTTAGATTTTAATTAGCTGCAGTCTCTAAATATTTCCCAATATATTTAGGATTTTCAAATGGATTAAACAACCTCAGTCCTGAAAAAAAGGTGATAGTGAAACTGAAATTCATAGTTTGCTATGGCAATAATGTTATGGTAGAAGTGTAGTGAGAATCTTAAATAGTTGTAATTTTATTTCTTTAGCTAATAAAACATTCTTCTAGTAAATTAGAGCAGTAAAAGTGGGATGTTTCCTATAATATAGCCTTCTCAATGTATTAAGTTCAAAGTTTACATTCTCTCTTTTTCCTTTAATGAAGAAAAAAAGACAGTAGGAGGTAAAATTCAAAGTGCTAAAATTGAAATGTACGAAAAATGGAAAATGTGAGCTCTAATGTGCTCCTCTTTTAATGAATAAATAATCTAACATTCAGATTAATGACAAGAAAAGTCCATCTGAGAAACTTGTGAGTTTATGTTTGGCTCATACACCTCTTGTATTTCACAATATTCTGCATCTAATATCTATGGCTCTCAAAAGGTTGCACAAATATTTTATTAATGTTATTTTATGGTGGCATAGGGATGCGGTGGGCGATTTATAGAGCTGAGGGTCTTGAATTTTTCCTCTCTAAATTCTGTTTTTTTGTTTTTTTTGTTTTTTTTTGGTTTGTTTCCAGGTAGCCGTATTGCTGGGGAAAATCACTTGAAGCATATAAATGAATACATTTGTTAGGCATAACATTCACTATCTCTAGCTCTTTCCATTGAAAAGTTTAAGACTACAGAATTTAGTTGTTTCAGAAGTATGAGTATTATTGAGGTCATATGATGGAGGGGAGTGAGGTTTCTAAAATCAGGAGGTTTGGGTTTTAACTCCATTTCTACCTCTAACAATCAATGTGTAACGGTTAATTTTCTACATCAAATTGGTTAGGTTATGGTGCCAAGATATGTGGTCAAACATATTTCTGGATGTTTCTGTAAGAGTTTTTTGGGGGATGATATTAATATTTAAATCAGCGAACTTTGAGTAAAGCAGATTGTCGCCATAATGTGGGTGGGCCTCATCTAATCAGCTGAAGGCCTGAATGACATGAAAGACTTATGTCCTCTGGGCAAGAAGGGACTCTGCCAGCTGACTTGAACCGCAGCATTGTCTCTTCTCTGGGTCTACAGTCTGCTGGCCCACCCTGGAGATTTTGGACTTTGCCAGCCTTCATAACCACATGAGCCAATTGCTTAAAATAAATCTCTCTCTGTATAAACACCTCCTATTGGTTCTGTTTCTCTGGAGAATCCTGACTAATACACTATGTAATCCTGGTATTATTTTTTCTCCTCTCTGAGGCTCAAGTGTGCAATCTGTAAAGAGAAGAAGTAGCACTACATAGCCTCTAAGGTCTTCTAGGGAGAAAAATTGCATGATTAAAAAACCTGCTAATTTTGGAATGTAAAATTTTTATAAAGAGTAATGAAAGTGAATTCCACAGAGGTACTAGATAAAAGTATGAAAACACCTCCTCATTTCTTGACATTTTGCTTAAGATTTAGAGGCAGTTTAGAGAATATCTACAATAGTGAGTATCTGCATAGTTCCCCAAACACAAAATATTCTGGCTGGGTTCTTCTGTTAACTCTGTCTCCCCAATCATAGTCTTACCTTCCGGCTCACCCACTACCACCAGGTGGGCATTACTCCTCCTTGCTATGGGTACTAGCACCTTCCAGGTGCCAGCTAAGACAATTCAGTTCCTGAGCTAGGCATGACCAAGGCAGGTAGAACATCGGTTGACTAAGACCTCAGCAGGCATCTAAAGATGAGAGGCTGGGCATGGTCAGCCATTCCATCACTGCTGCTGTTTGCCTGTTGTGTGATTATTTCGTTGATTCCTAACCATTTTTTTCTGGCAGCAAACTAACACAGATTCATTTCACAATAGCACTAAAAAGAAAATAAAAATCGCCTGTTGTAACACCTAGAGATAATCACTATTCCCAGCTTGGGTATTTTATTCCACTCTAATCCAGGTAATAATACAGTTTAGTCTTCTTTGCCCTCCCTATTGAGGATCATCTTGTTCTAATGCATTTGGGGAAGGTAGGTTTCTTTATTTCCAGTGCTAGGTCAGTTAGAGTTACTCTGTGTGGACATGCAGGTTGCATACTGCAGAATCTGGGATGTACCCATTCTTTCACTGTTGATTCTTTAAGTCTCCAGTGACCCTACCACAGGATTTTGCATTTAGTGGATTTTCCTGAAGGCTTGACACTTAGATAGTAGCCTTGATAACAGAAGAATGAATAAGTTACAACTGAAGATTAGCAACTACTGCGCATAAATATTCTTTTGCTATCTTAAGCAAGGAATTGTTTCTCAGAGGTTTCTTCCTTGTTAGGCCTAAACTTCTCTTCATATTCTTGGGACCTGATTTTGACTACAATCTACTTCCCCTTAGCCAGGCCTCTCAAAGCTTTAGGTCCTTAAGAGAAAGTTCTAAAATTCCAGTTACTTTAATATACAGAATGTTTAAATTCTTCTTTTAATTCTATCTTTTCAGACCATATCCAGGGTACCACATCCAAAGGAAGGCTCAGAAAAGTATCTCGCAAGATCAGTTTCCTCCCTAAGAAGAATTTTCTTCTCTCCTCTATGTGTGTGTGTAGATACTCAGAATGAAAGAAAAAATGCAATGTTCTTTAATTTCTATTGGTTTTTTTTTTCTTTGATGTTTGCATTTTCACTTATGGCAGAAAGATGATAAACTTGGCCTAAAACACTGTTTTGGGATGTGTGAAAATTGAGCCTTATTTTTACTACCGGGTTTGCTTCATGGTGGTTAGGGAGAATCCATGGGCTGATCCAGTTTATTTGAAATTCTAACTTAACTTGGTGATCTGTATTTGTACTTGCTAAATCTATCTACCCTAGTCTCTGGGAACTCTTCTGACCTCTTGAAAGATATCTGTTGTCTTTGCTGGCACAGCATTAGAGTGAGTTATGAGGTGCAAGCTGGCATGACTCAGGGGTACTCCTTTTGGCTTGGTCAGGGTCAGTTGGTCCTCCTCCTGCTGGCTCAGACCCACCTCAGATCTGCCATACTACAGATCTGCTGAGTCTTGGCCATTTGTCTTCTAGGAGCTAGACTTCTCATTTGTTAGCTTCTACTCAAAGTCACCTTGCAGCTCCTCATGGCAGGGATGATGGCAATCATTTGCAACTGCCCCTGGGAGCATACAAGAACACCTGGAGCATTCCTGCTGCATCATCCTCAAGCCCAGGGAGATGCATGGCCCTGTATCCTGCTCTCACTCAACATGCCACACTGCTAGTTCAGGACTTTTGTGGCTTCCTGGGTGGGCACCGGAATGCCCAGAGACTAGGGTGGCTAGATTTAGTAAATATAAATACAGGTCACCAAATTAAATTAAAATTTCAGATAAACAATGATTTTTCTTTTCAATATTATTTAGTATGTAATATTTGAGACATACTTACACTAAGAAATCATTTGTTATTTAAAATTAAAATATAACTGAAAATTCTGTATTTTACTTGGCAACCCTACTAGGGACCCAAGTGGCATTGGGGCACAACCTCCTTCTGCCTTGGTTTTCTTTTTCATTTCCTTTGCATATATGAGGGCCTGCAGTCTCTATAGTCTGATTTTACCTGTCCTATTTGAGATATAGCATCTTCAAGCCATGCTTATTTGTAAATTAAAATTATATTAGAAATAGAGCTATGTAACCATTTCTTTTTCATTTATCATAGTCATTTTTTCTAAATTATGATTTTTAATGGCTAATGAATTTTATGTATGGCTTGATTTTTGGCTGGTTTTATGATGTGGTAATTTAGAAATGTTTATTGAGAATCTCTCATGTACTAAAGTTTTGTTTTGGTCCTGAGGTTACAATGCTGAAAAAGTCAGAATGTGTCTACTCATAGAATTTACATGCCAGTCAGGAAGACAGATAATAGACATAAAAAGTAATTAAAATAAATACAGCTTGTAATGAGTGCTTGTGAACCACAAAACAGTACAAGTGATTGGAAGGTGTAGGATTGGGAATATCACATGTGCCTGCCACACTTGATTTCAATTGACTGGTACAGAGAAAGACATGTGACCCAAACTGGGACAATACAAATCTTTCCTTGGGCTGAGAGAGTGTTCAGGAAGTCTCTCTGAAAGCAGTGTTTGAAAGATATGAAGTTCAAGAGCTGGTGATGGCCAAGTTTCTTCACCACATGAAGAAATGAAAAGGTGACCCAGTGGAGAGATGCCATTCTCTTTCTCTCTACACCCTCATTACAGTCCTTTGTTCCTTGCATGAGTTGCTTTTGCCTTTGATTTGGCGGAAAGATAGGGCAGAGTCCATGTTTGAATTTAATGCAACGTGAAGGGGAAGATGTGGGCAGAAGATAGAAGTGGCAGGTTGATCCATAAACTGAATGAAAGAATGGAAGCAGGGCCTTAGAAAAAAATTGACTAGTAATTTAGAGAAATCCTGGGTTAGACAATGAATTTTTTGCAAGAGTAAAATGAGACCTGAGGACATCTCATCTAGATCTTAAGAGGTATGGAAACTCCAACGATATCTTGGTTGCATAAGATAAACACAATTTCTTTTCAAAATATATTCTTTTATTAATGATGCCATCACTTTAATTCAGGACTAGAGACTTTAATCAGGCAATAATATGAATTACAGTCTATCTTCTCAATTACTCTTGAAATCATTGTGTCTTATCTCTTTGGTTAACTAAAGAATAACAACCCACCCAGAATTAAACTGCAATCAGTGACAATGTAGTTACAATCAAGTTGTGTTAATGAGTTTCGTTTTCTTTATTAGTTCATTAGCATCCATAGAGCTGCCCCACAAGTAAATGTTGCCTTGACACAGTCATATGATAGGCATGCTTTTGTTTCATGACCAACCTATGCTGTTATTTTTTTTTATAAGTACTCCTTCAGTCCTGACTGGAAGAGTGGGTCTTGTGGCCAATGTAGAGGCCTGGTTTCCCCAACCTGATTGAAATCAGGGTACACAGCTGACTCACATTGAATCAGTCATATATTTCTCTCAAAATATCTCAGGCAGTGGAGAACAGTGGGGTGGAAGTTCAGAGACCTGGACAATCATGTCACTGTACTCATGAGAGGAGAGAATCTGTGTGGGTGAGAGGGAAGCAATGTGGAATTTTACAGAAACAAATATTTTCTTCTCAAAATGGGGGAAGCAAATACAACCAAGAATCAATATGTGAGCACCTATCGTATAAATCAAAAATATGCCATTCTTAGAAGGCAAACCTATGGAGAAGAAAGTTATAAAATATCTAACAATGAAAGGTAAAAATGATACTTGACTATTTTTGAGATTAGGTACTTCAATTAAAAAAACCTTTAAATGATCTCTTGTGTGCAAACAATAGATCTGTAGTTATTCTAGAAAGGAATATCTATCTAGTACAGAGATCATCGAGTACTACAAAGACCAAACCTCATCCATGCCTACCACCTATGGTCTCATAGGCTTCTACCACTAGGACCAAATCTCCCCTTCCAACCTCACTACCCATCCCTTTTCCTGGGTATTTTGCACTCTACTCACACTGGGATACTTGCCATTTCTCAAACATGCCATGCATTTTGTCCTGGGTCTAGGCAGAAATGAAGTCCAAGTCTTTGGTAAGATGCATAAGGAGAAAATATACTCAGAATCAGACCAAGTCAAAAGCTTAAAGCCGACTGATTGTGGGTTCATTTGGGAGACAAAAGTGATTAGCTGAATAAGCAGATCCAGGTTCCAAGAAATGATGCCAAGCTAAAACCACAGTGTGTCCCACAGTGAGCCTCAAGATACTTTTACTTAGAAAACAGCATGAACATTTTACTTTCTACATATAATCTGCATAATGTATAGGTGATACGTTTAGAAAAATATTTAAGAACAATAAATTCCTTGATGCTAATGTAATTTTTGCTTTAACGGACCAAGATTGAAACATCTATCCTTCTGTCATCTGTTGGTTGTCCTAGGTCATTTCTGTCAGCTATCTGATCCTCTACAACAGCTTGACCTTCACTTGTGCTTGGAATGCTGATGTTAATTACTTAGTCCAACCTTTCTAGATGGTTCTAATTAGCATCTCTTTCCAATAGCTCCTCCCACTGCTGACTTGCTGTGAAATTGTCAAGCTCTGCAGCTCTTCTCCTTCTTCTTTTATTTGAGTAGATATTAACAGACATTTAAAGAGGGCACACAATCTTTTCAAGGCTGTGTATGCAATTTCCAATTTACTCCCTAAGAGCTATACTTTCTGGGTGAACGTTACAAGCTGAGTTCTCAGCCTTTGACAAATTATATCAGAATTTTAAACAGACCTCCCTACATTGAAGATTAGTTAAGTGCTGCTTCTCATTTCTAAGTAATCATTTATTTGTTAAACATTAATATTTGTAATATTTTGGTCACTGAAAGTTTTTTTTCAGAAGTATATTAAAAAACCTGCATAGTGTAATATTGAGACTGATTTGGAAATGAACATATATTTTTGAAAAGAGATGAGCCTTAAAGAAAGTGATTTGCCCTAGAACTCACAGAATCCACAGTTAATTATGCACTGTCTTGTGACAATTCTTCTATTGTTTATTTCTTCCTTCCTTCCTTCCTTCCTTCCTTCCTTCCTTCCTTCCTTCCTTCCTTCCTTCCTTCAATATCTACTAAGTGCCATCTGGACATAAGAGATAACTCTGGACCCAGTAGTCACAACACAACCACAACAATAGCAATATAATGAGACAACATTTATTGAGTTCTTTTAATTGCTACACACTACACTATTATTTTAGATGCATTACAGCAATTTATCATACTTTAGATGGAAAAGTGCCATTATCTCACAAAGAATTAGAAATATGGCTCAAGGTTATAGTTAGGACATAGTTAGGACATGGAAGAGCTAGTGTCTGACTCCAGAACTCTTATGTTCCACCAGCATATACATATGACTATGACCAGCTCATGGCTTGAAACAAACCTGAGACTCTTTAACTCTGACCCAACTGGATCTTGGCCATAAGCCTCAGCATCAGGTCACATGGTCCAGCACTTGTGAAGATCTAGGGCAAGGCTTATATCTGAGTGTTAGTTTCTTCTCTCTTCCTGCCTGTTCTGGGTCATGTGGACCATTAGACCCTAAGTCCCAGTCTTAATTATGTACTCACCAGTATTTGCTGATTTGATTTTGTGAAAATTTTCTGATGAGGTTTATTTATTTTCTAAGCCCCTCTCCCTTTTCCTACACATGAAATAATACCAGCCTTTACACACTTAGCATTTGAAGATGGAGACTATCAGGACCATGAAAAAGCATAGGGCTGCTAGCTGTTGTAAACATTTCCAGTTTCTGTTAAAATTTTTACTTTCCTCAGTCCATTGAGCCGGAAATAAAGACAAAATCAGTGTATCAAGGTGATGGGTAGTTACTGAATATTAAACCCGTGGCCGATTTTCCCCATATTGAGCCAGATTTAACCATTGTTTTCTCTATCTTCAAAGTTAATAAGGCATTTCTACCCTTTTGTTTCTTCCTTAAAAATCTTTCTTACTTAGAAAAAAAGATAACGAGTCATGAGTAGAGTGCACATCCCCAAAGAATGCTTAAGACTAGCTCTAGTTAGAGTAAGTGCATCGATTCAGTGAGGGAGAATCTTTGAGAAGACTGCATCTATTTCTAAAAATCATAAATGAAATATCAAGTGAATGCTAGTGAATTGTGTTAATTTATTTAGAAAAGCAAAGAAAAGCCTAGATCTAAATTTGGAATTAAAACAATTAAAGATTTAGAAAGATTTAGTCTATTTGGGCTGCTATAAAAAATATAGACTGGGTGGCTTTACAAAGAACAGAAATTTACTTCTCATAGTTCTAGAGGATGGGAAGTCCAAGATCAAGGTGCCAGCAGATTTAGTGTCTGGTGAGAACCCATCATCTTGCTGTGTCCTCACATAGCAGAAGGGGCAAGGGAACTCTCTGGGGTCTTTTTATAATCCCAATCCTAAAGACTCTATCCTTATAACCTAATTACATCTCAAATGCCCCTCCTCCAAATACCATCGTAGTGGGTAGTATAATTTAATATGATTTTTTTTTTGGTGGAGGGAATGCAAATATCTAGTCTATAACATAGGACCATAAAAACATATATTTTTAAAATTTTTATATTTATTTTTTTCAATTATGGTTGATATGTAATAGTATATTAATTTCAGGTGTACAACAATGATTAGACATTTATATAACTTATGAGATGGTCATCCTGATAAATCTAGCACCCATCTGACACCATACATAGTTATTACAATACTAGTCACTATATTCCCCATATTATATTCTATATCCTCAGGACTATTTTGTAACTACCGGTTTATGTCTCTTAATCCCCTCCCCCTTCACCCATCCTACCACTTCCCAGTCTGACAATCACCAAAATGTTCTCTGTAAATGTGAGCTTGTTTCTGTTTGTTTGTTTATTCTATTCTCTAGCTTCCACATATGGCATTTGTCTTTTTCTGTCTGGCTTATTCCACTCAGCACAATACCCTCTAGGTCCATCTATGTTGTTACAGATGGCAAGATTTCATTCATTTTTATGGCTGAGTAATATTTCATTGTATATATGTACCACCTCTATTTTATTAATTCATCTATTGATAGATACCCAGGTGGCCTCCATATCTTGGTTACTGTAAATAAAGCTGCAATGAACATATGGATTCACATGTCCCTTCAATTTAGTGTTTGGATTTCTTCAAATAAATACTTAGAAATGGAATTACTTGGCCCTTTTTTGTTTCTTGCTATAGCCTTTGTTTTAAAGCCTATTTTTTCTGGTATAAGTATTGCTATGCTGGCTTTTTTTGTTTGTTTCTGTTTTCATGCAGAATCTTTTTTCATTTCTTTACTTTCAGCCTGTGTGTGTCTTTTGATCAGCCAGACTCTTGTAGGCAGCATATGCAGGGGGCTTGTTTTCTTATAAATTCAGCCACATTATTTGTTGCTTGGAGCATTAGTCCATTTACATTTAAAATAATTGTTGCTAGATATGTAGTTATTGCCATTTTATTATTCATATTTTATCTTTTTTTAAATCTTTTTTCTTCTTAAGGAAGTCCCTCTAACACGAGGCTTGCTGGTGATGAATTCCTTTAGTTTTACCTTGTCTGGAAAGTTTTTATCCTTTGATTCTGAATGACAGCTTTTCTGGGTAGAGTAATCTTAGTTATAGGTACTTGCTTTTCATCGCTTTGCATGTCAATCCCTTCTGACATGTGAAGTTTCTTTTGAGAAATCAGCTGACAGTCTTTTGAGAGCTCCCTTGTAGATATCTAACTGCTTTTCTTTTGCTGCTTTTAAGATCCTTTGTTTGTCTTTAAACTTTGATATTTTAATTATGGTGTGTCTTGCTGTGGGCCTCTTAGGGTTCATCTTATTTGGGACTCTCTCAACTTCCTGGACTTGTATGTCTATTTCCTCCAACAGGTTAGGAAAGTTTTCAGTTATTTTTTTTTAAATAGGTTTTTAATTCCTTGTTCTCTCTCTTTTTCTTCTGGTATCCCAATGATGAGACTGTTGGTACACTTGATGCTATCCCAGAGACCCCTTAAGCTATTCTTATTTTTTGGATTCTTTTTTCTTGTTGCTATCCTAGTTTGTGTGTGTTTTCTACTACCTTATCATCTAAGTCCCTGATTTGATCCTCTGCTTTATCTAATCTACTGCTAAATTTCTCCTAAAGTATTCATTTCAATTATTTCTGACTTTTAAAAAATATTTTCTATCTCCACTATTATGTTTTCTATTTCTTTATTAAACTACTCACTGAGTTCCTTTACTTTTCTCCTAAGTTCACTGGGTATTCCTACAACCAGTGTTTTGAACTCTGCCTTTGGTAGATTGCTTGTCTCCATTTGTTTAGCTCTTTTTCTGGAGCTTTGTTGTACTTTCATTTGGGACATGTTCTTTGTCTTCCAATTCTGGCTGCATCCCTGTGTTTGTCTCTATGTATTAGTAGGGCTGCTATGTCTCCTGGTCTTAGTAGGGTGACTTTATGCAGTAGGTATGATGTTGGTCCCAGTGGCACAGTCTTCCCTGATCACCTGAGCCAGGTGCTTCAGGTATGTCTCTTATATGGGTTGTGTGTGCCATCCTGTTGTAGTTGAAACTTGGTTGCTGTTTGCTGGTCAGTGGGAAGGACTGACCCTTGGACTGATAGGTTGTGATGACTGGCCATGACTAGTGGAGCTGCTGTTGTACAGGGGCTGACCCTACAGAGCAAGGTTAGCTTTAGCAGGGCTCTAGTGCTTGCCCTGTCTGCCCTTTGAGTATGTCATCCTCAGATGTGACTCTAGGTGGTGCTCTGGCTGAAATCAAAGCCGGCCACCAGGTGTGCAGGCAGGGGTCTCCTAGACCAAGTTTAGCTGCAGCCTGGGTCACCTGGCATGAGCCACTAAGCAATCCACAGATACCCTCTACCTATACTAGGCTTGTAAGCATCTTGAGAAGCCAAGCCTCAAACTGAGGCTGGCTACTGCTAGAGCTTCCCTGGGGGCTGCTCAGCAAAAGAAATGGGGTATGCCAAAGACAGATCCTGCTTGTATAGGTTTTATGAACCTTTGAGAGATTTTAGGAAAATCTGCAGCATGAGCCAAGACAGGCCATTTGTATAGAAAATCCACTGGTAGTGGCTTAAACAGGCCTGCAAGTTGGATGGGGAGAAGTCTTCAGGACTCATCAGGGCAAGGCAACTAGTGTTAGCTATGTTGCCAGAGACTCAGATATGGCAGCTGCCTGGGTCTGCAAGCCACACAGGGAAGAGCTCAACAAAGAAACAATACCCTCTGCCACCACTTCTGTCTGAAAGTTGCTCATCTAGCCCTCACCTTGGAGCCAGACAATACAGTTCCTCTCCATATGTCCCTGGCACCTTTTGAGCTGCTGCTCAGCATTGGAGCTCAGGGCAAGTGAATCCATCACCAAATAAATTTGTACAAGGCTCTTTAAGAGGAACTCCCCCAGCCCTTCATCTCACTCAGTTATAATTTTTGATGGTTTTCACAGCCAGAAGTTATGGGGAGTTCTCTTTCCAGCACTGGAACCCTGGGCTAGGGGGCCTGGTATGAAGCTGTGATCCCTTGCTCCTCTGGGAGGACCTCCGCAGCTGAGATATTTCTTCCGATTCTCAACTGCCACATGCAGGAGTGGGACCAGCCCATTTTATGTCTCTGCCCCCTCCTACCAGTTTTGAGGTGGCCTCTTTTGTGTGTCTCTAGTTGTAAGACTTTTGTTCAGCTTGACTTTAGGTGATTCCAACAATGACTATTATGTAGTTTAGTTGTGATTTTAATGTGGTCATGAGAGGAGGCAAGCACAGCATTTACCTACTTTACCATCTTGACTAGAACTCTCATAAGAATAATTTTAATAAAATTTCCAAAGAAAGCTGTAAAGGGGTGGTTTCCTCAAATGTCTGTGCCTGGGCTTGCTTAAAGAAGCTCACTTCTCTCATACAAAAACCCTCACTGCTGCAGGAACATTATTGCAGTCTTAAACATCATATCCTTGTTCAAGTCTGGAAGAACAGCTCCAGTGATGAATGTGTCCTTATTTATAGAGCAAAATACCACATTATCTTCCACTTGGCCAGAAGTCCTGTGTCATATGACCCTTTTGAGCTCCAGGGAAAGATGGGAAAGTGAGCAAGTAGCTTTTCCAGTCTCTACCACAAAGGTAGGAAGAAACAAGAAGATTGGGAATGGATATTCAATAAGCCATGAAGATTACCTGTCACACTTACCTCTTTCATTATCTCTGCCTCCTCGTGCTTAGCTTAGTGTTTAGCACAAGTCTCACCTCTCCCAGGAAGCCAGCTCTGCTTCTATTCTAGCCTAAAAGGCTCCCTTAACTCTCTTGACTCATAGAGCCTTGGGTTCATTATCTCATCCCCTCAACCAACTGAAAGACCATTAAGGCAGGACCTGCGTATGTGTCTTTGCGTATCTAACAGTATTTACTGCCAAGCTTTTTATATAATAGAAATTAAACAAAAATTGTGTTGGAATGGTAGACTGTGTCTTTGCTCACTGTAAAATATTAAGTATAATTTAATAAACATTACAAATATAAAAATAATACCTCTATTGAACCCTTATCTATTATTCAAAACCAGCTTGAAATACCACTTACTCCATTAAGCCACATTTAATTTATCTTGCCAGCCCTAAATTGTCTTTCTTCTGAACTTTTATACTATGTAAAATAAAGATATTTATGGCTCTACCCATTTCTATTCCTTTTAGAGGATTTATCCTAGAATGGGAAGCCATATGTGACTTTGCCTCGTTTGCCCACATGTCCTATAAATATTGAGTGATTGATTGATGGCTTAGTATGTTTCTGGTATTATATAAAGCAATAATGAACAAAATCAACCAAAATGCTCACGCTCATGGATCCTCTATTCTAGTGGTGAGACTTCCTTTTTTTGGGCAGAATTATAGAAGAACAGAGACTAGGAGGCTAAGAGGAAGATAGTCTGCAGCAAAGAGAACTGACCAGATGGGCAAAAAACTTCAGTCCCTGGACAGAGAGACCTGGAAATTTCAGCTCGCATAGTTTTTATGGGGCCTGGTTATACTTCTATTACTACCTCTGTTTCTATCATTACTGCTATTACTAGTTAACATTTATTAAGTACTTAGTATGTTCCAAGCTTTAGGCTAGTCTCTTGACATGCATTCATTAGTCTCCATAGCCTTATGATCCAGGTACTCTTATTATCTCCATTTTATATTTGAAAAAGCCAAGGCTCTGAAATAGTCGGTGACTTACTTCAGAACACCATCTAGTAAATGACATCAGAGGAGCTTGGAATAGGCTGAATTCTTTGCAAATGGATCCCATCATATTAGCCTGCATCCTTAAAATATCTTTGTAATGAACTAGTATTGTTAAATGCCTGCTCCTTATAGTAAGCAGATACCCTATGTAGCTGCTTAATGTAGCTCAGACTGGAAGGAGCAGGATAAAGTAGTTTGTTATCTTTCTATTATGATATAAACCACTGATATTTAAAATAAAATTATAGCAAAAAAAAGCCCCCTCTTGAAGATGTTCAAAGTTAAATACCCATGTAAGGGTTTTGGTTTAAATATTTTGTTTCTTGAGTTGTATAACCAAAATGAGGGATTCTTACTTTGTGAGCTTCTGAGTTCTGGGCAGAGGAGCAAGAGTGGATATGGCTTATACAGAGTTAATATAAAGTCTGCACAGATACATATGCACACCAAGTACCATCTGTAAATTCATTAAATAATACATCCTGCACACATGTGGACCGTATGTTCTAAATGTATGTAGAGGTAGTTAATATCAATGAAATACTCATGCAGAGTAGTTACTGAGTTCATACCAGCTTTTTGTCATATAATTTCAACAAATGCTATGGAATTATATGAGTCTTCCTTTTTATATAATAAAAGTAGATCATCATAATGAAAAGTTGAAAATCATGATTGTAAATTAAACCAAAAGGGTAACTGAGTGTATATAATAGGCGAGGCAGATATGTGGCTGTGATTAAATCATCCTATACACATGGTAGGCTGCTCTTACTGAGAAGTACATTCTTTGTGGAAGATCCTGATATAGTCCCATACCCTCATTATAGTGACCAGGAAGCCACAAATGACCTTTTGGAGTTAGGCTGTGAGACATTGCCATTTATTGTTTATAAAATGAAAAACTCATGTTCAATGACCATTCCTTTATATTTCTTAGTGTCCAGAAAGATCACTAAAGATCAAGAAGCTAGTTTTATCAGATATGTTCTGTTTATCTCATTATATGTTAATGTTATTGAGTTACCAAACTTCAGCTTGTTAAATGGATACAAGAGAACTTACTTCTGTATATGGCATTAGTAAACTAACATTGTTGAACTTCTATAGAGAGCAGGTAGTTAAGGAGTAAATGTTAAGGCAAAATTGAAATTATAAATTTAAACTCCCAAAGCAACAGAAATCTCCTCCTTCTTTTCAATTTTTGGATTACTATTCTCGTCCAATTTAAAAATAGCACAGAGTTTGTGGCAAGATGGCGAGGAGGTTCTTGGAACTTTAATCACTAATGCCCTCATTTTCAAATGGTCAGTGATAACAACCAAGAAGAAGGGATTTCCAAAGGGGCAGAGCATTAATAAGGTTAGATTTAAAAATTAAATTTCCAAGTTAATTAGAATGTCCATAAGCACAATAAAACTGCAGAAAATCTGGCAAGGGAATGGCAGCAGGCCTGATTAATGCAAGTCAATTGTCTTCTGAGGGTAATAGTAATAATGATGAGATTATGGATGTGGAAGAACCTGCTAAAGAGAAATGTGATGTATGTGGAATACAAACTGCATCCCAGTTACTATTTTATGGTGCACAATGGATCTTATTAAGGAGGAATAGCTGCAAGAATTACCACCGAATTGCTCAATAAAAGTATTGTGTAATTAACAGTATTGTAGCAGCAGCTGGAGCAATGCCTCCCATTGATATTCCATATTCTCCATTTATTTTCAGTTTGCTAAGGGGGTGTGAGTTCTAACTAAGACTGTTTATGTAATCACTCAGTAAACATTTATTGAACAAGGCACTATGCCAAGAGATATGAGGGGCATGATAATGAAAGAGCCACTGCCTTTGCCCTCAGGGGGCTTATATTCAAATAGCGGTGTTAAGATATGAATGTAATGAACCTTAATACAATGCAGATTTTCTTGAAACCTTCCATGAGAGATCAAAAGAAAGAAAAATTATTTTTGGTAACAGGGATTTAATAACAGCACTGAAGAATATTTGTCACTTGAGGAGAGCTTTAATTTTGATGTTGATAAAGACAATTTCTACTTCATAAGTTCTTAAATGTTTGAAAAAACTATAAGGTCTATATAATACCACCAAGACAAGTAGAAAACTATGGAGGCATATTTTGGGTGAAGAGTGTAGTCAAAGTAAATAAAGGGGAGGCACTCATCAATGATATGTTGAGAGAGAGAGAGAGAGATGTTGGTACCTGAAATGAAAGCATACAATGCCATGCAAATTATCTTGTGCAAAGGGGACTTTAGACATTTTGACATCAGGCACTTGTGACTGAGCCAGACCTACTTGACCCTAGCTCTGCTTTAGGAAGTTACTCTAGCTGCATGGTAGATTTGAAGAACAAAAAGCAGATCACAAAAATCATTTAGGGCAATGCAAAAATAGAATATGATGGAGATGCTGGGGTCCCCAACTTATGGGATATGTTTTATAAAAATGGAAAGGAGACAAAAGTTGGCAGTAACATTTGTGGAGACAGAAATAATAAAATTTGAATAAAAAAGAAGGAGAGGTCAAAGACGACCATAGGTTTTTGAGTTTGGGTTACCAGGAAGATGGATGAATGAGTGCCAATAACATGATAGATGAAAGAATATTGGGAAAATAATGACGTGTTGGTACAAAGATGGTGCACTTGGAGAGGTATCTCTCCATCATCTAGCTGAGGTCACCCTCAGTATGAGGCTGGACTTGAGTTAATTCTTCTTAGATCCTGTTATAATATTGGGTTTAGGAACTATCAGAATGTGGCCTTGAGATAAGACATATTGGCATAGAATAAAATGTTTTTCGGGCATGTGCAGAAGATGATTTAGACATTATCCACTTGGGCATCAGTGTATTTCAGGATCATTAGAATGACAACTGAGCTTTTTATTCTTTGTGGTGGAGACAGGGGTGTGTTAAGCTCAGGGCTGAGGTCTTAAAAGAATTCTGGGCCCAAGATGATGGTATGCAAATGACCTGTAGTATGTATTTTATAAGGTCAACTTTAGGTGTCCTTTTAATTTTCTGTTAGCACAGAAGAATGCATTTTAACTTTCCTTTTCTGTTGGGTTTCTATTTTTTTTCTGGCAATATTTCCTCCATCCAGCTGCCTTTGCTTCTGGCATCAGAGCTGATGGGCACAAAAAGTGTTGAAGCATGGAAGCCAGCTGACTTGCCCAGATATGATGAAGCAGAACCACTAAAATGGAGATGAAGAATTGCCAAGAAATTTGAGCTGGGATAGATTATAGTCTGAAGCCTTGAATTCCACACTAGGCTCATAAACTTAGTTCATTTTCAATTCCCCTGCCTCCTTAGCCACTTGTAATAGTTTCACCAGCAAAACATAAAGTTTCCATCTTTGTTACTTCTCATATCTATCACTATCTTTGTAGCTCTAAGTCACAGTTTGGGTCCTTGTCTTCTTTAATAAGGGCGAGCAAACTTCCAACTAGCTTTCTCAATTCTATCCTCTTTTGCAAGCTATCCTGTGCCTTGCATTGTACATTATTTTCATTCTGAAGATTCTCTAAGGTCTATTAGAGAATCTGATTAATGTCCTTTAATCAGATTTAAAATTCTAATCATGGTCTTTAAGGCTCTCCATTGTTATTGACACCCCCTTGGCATCTATTGACCCCCTCATTTTTGCTGTTGTTGGTAGACAACCTTATTGTACTCCACACACCATTTATACTTATGGCCACATCAGAAGAGTTGCAGGCACCAGTACTTCCTAAAGTGTCATTTTCTTCCTTTCTCCCTCATATGCATCAGATTTCTTTTCTTCCAGAGGTCTTTCTTGCTAAGATCAGGCATATGTCTTTGTCACCTTAAGCACAAGTGCACTGAATGAAAGTTATACTTTATTCTTAATAGGCTTGAAACCAATCTTTTCCCTTTTATTAAATTTGATTAGGAGGGATACACTCTTTTACACATCTTCCTCATGGCTTTATCCTCCTACATCTTTAGCTCTACTCTTTTGCTATATAAAAGCATTACTACTACACAGTTAAGCTTGGCCTCCTACTAAATGTAGATCCTAGATACAGACTTATCGAAGACCATAGCATTTTCCAAAGAACAAAAAAAGAGGTTCTTGGAAAATAAAAGTTATATTTTCACATAAACATGGAAAATTCTGTATTAAGCAGAGTGAAATGGGCTTCTTTCTGGAGGACTGTTTAGATATTTTAATAATGTACATTACAGATCTCCAAGAAGGGATACTGTATGATCCATCAGAATTAAGAATAGATTTCCTTTCTGGGCCAGGGCATCCTTTGGTTCTTTTTTATTACAATGAAATGTAAATTTTAGGACTACAAGAGATAGAAACCTGTTGAAAGAGGTGTGGTTGTCTTTTTATTTCACCATGCAGGTGGAAGGTATTTTTTTCCTAGAAATGTTCAGGGACCAGAATCCTCAGGTGACTGTGTCTTTGGGAGAGAATGACAGAGGAAATTAGTTCTTCCTGAAGTCATGAATTTTATCATTGTGGAAAACCACTGCTATTTTGTATATCTCCTTTGCAAAACAAAGTCATAATTTAATTTTGTAGACTATTTTCCTATCATATAATATAAAGTGAACATTTTCCCTTGTGACTTTGTCCATTCAGGCTGCTATAACAAAAATACCATGGACCAGGTGGCCGAAACAACAAAAATTTACTTCTCATACTTTTGGAGGCTGAGAAGTCCAAGGTCGATGTGTGGCAGATTCAGCCTCTGGTGAGAACCTGCTTCCTGATTGTAGATGGCTCTCCCCTCTCTACTTCCTTATGTAGCAAAAAGAGCAGGAGCTCTCTGGGGTCTCTTTCATAAGGGAACTCCCAGAATGAGGCCTCCACCTTCATGACCTAATCACCTTCCAGAGGTCCCATGTCCAAAAAGCATCACACTGGGGATTAGGTTTTGACTTTTGAATGTATATGAACTCAGTCAATAGCACTTCATCCATAGCATTCTTCTACCATATAATTAAAATCAGATTTTGAGATTTTTTTGGTAAAAAACAAGAGAATTTAAATTTTTATTTTATATTTTTAGTATGTTTAGCAACTTAATCATGAAATATAAAATTAATATATTCTGATTTTTAAAAAATCAAGCCATTCCAAAGGAGAGAAGAGAAATCCCACTCCCCAGAACTATTCATTTTTAGCACTTTGGTGCCCATCTTTTTAGACATTTTCCTGTGTATAGACACACATGTTCATGTACTCGCAAACACATGTTACTAGCAAGGTTGAGCATTTCTTTATATGCTTACTGGCCATTTAAATCCCTTTCTGAAATGTTTGTTCATATGATTTGCATTTTTCTTCTGGTTGGGGTTCAATTTTTTTTTGTATGGATTCATATAGTCATTTTAGCATATTAGGACTATTAAACATTTTATCTAAAAATTTTAGCAATATCTCCCTTAGAATTTAATTTCTTTTAGCTATTTTTTTTCTCTTTAGAACTAAATTTTAATGGAGTCTGATATACCAATATTATCTTTTTAGTTTCTGCCTTTGGCTTAATGTAAGAAAGGCATAGGCCACCTCTAAATGATAAAAACAAAAAGAAAAGAAAAGAAAAGAAAAGAAAAGAAAAAAGAAAAGAAAAGAAAATCTAAGGCTACAGATAGTTTCCCGTTTTGTATTTTAATTTTTAATCGATGTGGAATTCATCTGGCATAAGGAAATATGCAGTAAAGATTCAAATTTACTTTTTTCCCCCAGAAGACTAGCTAATTGTTCCAACATCTTTTTCACTTTTAATAAGAAATGCCAGCTCTAGCATATATATGTGTTGTGTTCCCATTATTGTTATTCTACAAAATATTCTACAGTTACAGCTTTGATTTTTCCCTTTAACCAGTGCACTTTAGCATTGTCTAATCTCTCATGAGTGGGCTTCATTTGTTGTTACTTTCTATGGCAGTAATCTACTGATAGCAGGTTTTATTTGGCTGTGGTCAGTGAATACAGTCTGAGCAAGTTGGAATTTATTAAGTTTTTTCTGTGATGCAATATGGTTCTATTTTTGTTCATGTTCTATTTTGTAAATATAGACAAGAAAATAAAACTTGTATCTAGTATAGACCTTTCTCTCTCCTGTCTCTTATCTATAATTTCCATCACTATTTATAGTGTGTTTGTGCTTTTTCAAAAGACGGGTTTGAGGTTTGGAACTTGGTTTGTTGGGAAAGAGACCCTTTTGACTTTTATATTAAATAATTGCTTAATTTGCTAGAGACTTCTTTCTTCCAGTTTTATTGAGACATAATTTGACATATAACATTATATGTTTAAGATGTACACATAAAAACTTGATACATGCATATTTTGCAAAATAATTACCATAAGTTTAGTTAACATTCATCATCTCATATAAATACCAAAAAAAAAAAAAAACGAGACAAAAAAATTTTTCCTTGTGATGAGAACTCTTAGGTGTCTGCTCCCTTAGCAACTTTCAAATATAACATAAAACAGTGTTAAATATACCCATTGTGGTTATTTTACTAGAGAGTTCTGTGCAAGGTTTTGGAGTCAAATTTTTGGATAATAAAAACGTGTCCTTTTTCTTTTTAAAAAATAATTATTCTATTCCTTTGAGCTATACTGAATTATTTTATCTTACATCTATCTCTTACGCATAGAATACAGTTGAGTTTAGTGTTTTGATTTGATATGAGAGTTTTCTTTTTCCCCATTGATGTTTTCATCCTTTTATGTATGGTGGTCATATTGGTTGTGTTTATACTTACTAAATTTGCTTTGGCAGTGGATGGTATTACTTGGCCTAAGTTATTCATCCATTCTCCCATACTTCTGGCTGTACTTCCTAGTGAACAGAGTCTACTCTCCTTCCTGCCCTCTGGACTTGACTTTGCCATGGGCTTTCCCTGACCAATGCAGTATAAATGAAAATGATGGTGGCCAGTTCTGAGAGGCGGTTTTTAAGATGTACTTTGAGTTTGTCTTGTCCTTGAACTTCTGTCCCCTTGCATGAGAAGCCACAGACAATGGCTGCCTCTTCATCTTGGGACATACAATGAGAAGACCTGGGGATCCCAACAGAGTCCAACTGAGACCGGCAGAACTGCGGCCAACCTAGAGACCTGCAAGCAAGAAGTACACATTTGTTGTAAGCCATTGAGATTTTGGGTTGTCTGTTACTGTGTTTTCATACCCTTTTCTCATTCATTCTTTAAAACTATTTTCTTTCTTTCCTTTCATCTATTAATTATCAAAAAGTTATTAGCAAGCCAAAAACGAAGTAGGCAGCTCAATCAGGCATCTTGGCCTATGTGCAAAGTGAGAGGACAAGGGCTACCTAGCACTAAGAGGTTGGCCATATACTGAGAGATTGAGAAATATGTTGAGGATAATGGGAGTCAGGTATCTTACTGTTGGGAAAAAAGAGAATATATATGAGAATGAAGACAGGTAGAATTAGGGGTGCCAGATTTAGCAAATGAAAATATAGGATACCATTTGGGACTTATGCTAATAAGTTTTTGTTTCTAATATGAAATTCAGGTTAAACTGGGCATCTTGTATTTTATCTGGCAGCCCTAGCTAGAATAAACCCTGTAGTATTGAATGGGAATTAGAGGAACCCGTGTGAACTCATGATTTTTAATATAGACATATAAAAGTAAAAGCAGACGTAAATGGTGTGTGTGTGTGTGTGTGTGTGTGTGTGTGTGTGTGTGTGTGATGTATGCATACATATATTTTCTAGCTCTGTGTACTTGAAGGGATTGGGGACAATAACACCTGAATCAAATTAATAGACTTCGGAAGATAAAATGAAGAGATTAGCACACTTCCCCTTTTTCTACCTCCTTCCTTTTTTCTACTCCTTTGAAGATACTCTTTGAGATTTTTGTCCTGTGTCAATTAGGTTTTTCAAGAATAACATTTATATATCATGTGGGACCATAATAACTCCAGTTTCTTATATTTAGCAATGTGTTCAACTGGTTTCAGTATTATTTCAATTTCTCTCAATTGGTGAACTTACTTTTCAGTGGTATATAGGAAGAGTGATTAGGTGATAACACTTCCTGATCTTTGGATATTTTGTAATGCCTTAATTTTTATATATGTATGTTTATATATATATAAATACACACAAATTTGCACATGTTTAGGTCACCTCTTTTTCATATATACTGTAGACATTGCTCCACTACTTTCTGTCTTCTTGTTTCTCAAGGGAAGTCTGAGAGTAATCTCATTTCTTTCTTATAGCAATAACTTATTACTTCTGCCTGAATGCTTATTGGATACTTTCTTCATATTTGAAATTTAACACCTTGCAGGTTTGGTTTACTGTTATTGTTATTATTATTATTTTATTTTATCTGGAATAGAGTGAGATTTTTGAGCTCTAGATACAAATCTTCCTTATTTCACAAAGATTTTCATCTACTGTGAATTTTAATATTGTTTATTGCTTTTTTGGTTCATATTTCCTTTAGGCATACCTGTTATTTTTATATTAGATCTCCATTATTGAGCTGCCACATCAACCATAATCCATCCAATTGCTTTCATCTTCTTAATTCTTTTCTATTCATTTCGGGTGAACTTTGCAAACTTGCACTCTGTGCTGTCATCATAATTCTACGGATTTAATTCTGCTTGTAATATCATCTTAAAATTCGACACTATTATTTGTCTCAAACCTATTTACTTAACTGTTCTAATTGCCTTTTCATTCTAGTATATCTTTTTCTATCATCTTTTATTCTATTTTTCTAATTACCTTGGAAATTCAAAGTTATTGTCTAAAAGCTTTGACTTCTTAGATTAAATAATCATCTACACTCTTCTTTATTCATTACACACTGGTTTCCATTCCTCTTTTTTGTTGTTGCAGAATTTTTGCTTAGGCACTGTTTGGTCATTTTTGAATAGAGAGACATTTTTATCCTGGATGACTATTTGCTTAATCGTTTCTGTACAGTTTTATTCTACTCTTTCTTCATCAATTGTTTGGATCTTCCCTGTCCATCTTGATCTCGAGCCAGTGTGGTAATTGTTCAGATTTTCTGTTTAGTTATTGAGCTGACCAAGGAGGGTGCAAATGAAGAAGGGCTGTGAGAAGCTGTAGCCAGGAAACTGCTCTTTTCAATAATTAAGTTTTCTTATCCTACAGTATATATATTTTTATTTTTTTGGATTAGTTGGTGTCTAAGCAGGACATAAAACCATTTGAGTACTTAAACCGAGGGAATTAAAGGGTGGGAATTGGTTACATGGCTGGTGAAAGAGCTGTGAAGGCAAACAGGGAACGATGAAGCAATCCAGAGACTGGCAACAGCAGCAAGGCCACTCCCAGTGGGAGCTGGAGCCATGGAGTTGACTACTACTGAGTTGACTCCTGAGGCAAAGAAGGAAGGGGCAAAATACTCCAATTTTTTCCTCTCCTACTTTTTAATCTCCCAGCAATGTCTTTCACTGGCCAAATCCTGCCAGAACAAGGTGACACAGAGGCCCACAAAATGTGGTCTAGAGTGGTCAGCTACTTTGTAGTAAATTCCAGAGCAGGGGGAAGGTGAGGAATGGACCTGAGGGTAATAGGTCAGAAATGGCACAGGTTTTTTTCCTCCCATAAAAATTCTGCGTATATATTTTCCCAAATGAAATAGCTGCACACATACACAAACAAGCACGCAAACATATACACACATACAGTATGAGAGCAGCTTTCTACATTATATTTTATAGCTTATTTGGGAATGTAAGTGACTTTTATATATTTAATATGCAGTAGTCACTTTTTTTGGATTATCAAAAAGCCCTAAAACCTTTCAGTTTTTTAACTAATTTTTTTGGTTACCAGTAGGACTGAGTTTTATGCTTGCAATTCCTGTGTTTAGTCCTGTGAGTCCTTCTGCCCCTGGGAAGTCTTAGGTCACTACAATCTCAGACAGTTTTGCATTTGGTATCTCAGTTGTGTCAGGATGCTAGAGTAACCTGTTCATTGCCCTCCAGGACAAGGAGGCACGTGCTGCCTTCAATCTGACGGCCACATGGATTTGATACTTACAGTGCCATCTCTTCTCAGGGAAAACTGTTCTGCCTTGCTCTTCACCCAGGAGCTCTGCTCCTGTAAAACAGCCTATGTTTTCCTTGAACACCCAATTCTGTTGTAGTTCTGGGTTTTTTCTGGGTGTTTTCCTCTGCTTACATCCATCCTTGTACTTGGCCTTATACAATTTCTAGAACAGTTCTGCAAATATATGTGAATATACTGCTATTTTCTTTCCTTCCTACTCAAGGGTGACATTATTAATTAAATTTATTAATTAAGTTGATTAATTAACTCAGTTTAATTGATTAGGCTCATTTTCTGATGATTATGACCTCAGAACATTTTTTGAAATTCTGCTGGAAGGCTCTGCCAGTGGAATATAAAGACAACATATTTTCCATCTTGGACTTTGTAGCAAGTCCAAACTCTAGATCAGGCTTCTGAAAGCAATGGTTTGTTACAAGGCAATAAAAACCCAAGGTGCCACTTTAGGTGTGAGACATTGACTGGTGCTACTTTTATCATTTCATTCAGAGGAAATCTTAGCAGGAAGCAAAGAATAGTGACAATAACACTAAAAATAAGAAATAAAGAGAAAAACAATAATGATAAAACACTAATAATAGAATTGCTCTAGATAAAGACAGAGCAGGATTCAGAGTTCCATTGGAGGCTGTCTTAGGTTGAGTTCTCTGGAAACAGACTCTGAGATGGAGAGTTGCACACAGAAGTTTTCTGGGGGGGGGGGGAACTCCTGAGAGATGCACCTGTAAGGAACAGAGGATAGCAGGAATAGGCAGAGGGAGAGGTTTACTCTCAAGGCATTTCCACCAAGGCCTCAGCTGACTCTGCAGGGAGCTCTGGAGGGGAATTTAGGTGGGGCAGGCACGGCTCTTCATATTGTCTGAAATTGAAGCAAGAGCTAAGGCTTTGTTATGCCCCACATCGCCTAGTCATTGACTATGTGCTGTTTCCGGCAGGGGAGGGCAGCTTCAGCCAAGGCAGCCCCCAGTGGGATATTGTATCACAAACTTCCCATGTTGGTTTAATCCTGCCACAGAAACTGTGGTGGATTATCTGGCCCATGCAGCACTGCTGAGTACACTTGCATAATAATAATAATTAAAAAATGTGTAAGGCATAATAATTCATCTTTTACTTTGGAAGAGATGTTCCAACATGCCCCAGTCTGCTTGAACCTTAAAAACTCTTCACTGATACAGTTGGTACCTGAATCTTCTTAGGGCTTATCTTCCAGCTCTGGAGCTCATGTTTTTTGCCAAGATACGCCAAAGTATTTGCCACTTTCTACAAATCCAGTTGACTAATACGACGTCATTGATATTGTGTACCAATGTGATGTTCTGTCAAATCTCCAGAATGTCCAAGTCCCTTTGGACCATGTCATGACAGAGGCCTTGGGGTGTTGACAGAGAGTTAACAAGGCCCTGGAAGGGGACAACAACTGTGTCCTGTCATCCATTCCATGCAAATATGAACAACTTCTGATCCTTTTTTATGGTATGGATGAACAAGACAAACTAGCCAGCTTAATGGCTACAGCAATGCTGAAAGTTGTATTAAAGATATCATCTGGCACAGCTGCTTATTGTGACTTCTCCTTAGTTAAGTCTGTGGTGATCTGTGTGTCGACATAAACCCATACTGTCCTGTGATTATTACAGCTTCAGCAGCCTCGTGAGCTGGTTGTTAAGCCTATGGTGGGAGCATTATACCACAGTAACGGGCAAATGCTACAAAGCAAGCCTTGGCCAGTTGTTAACCATTTACCAGCACAGCACTAGTGGTAATCCACCGTTATCCGGCATAATCCATGCAATGTTTGTAGGGGCTAGAGTGGTGGATTAAATGAGGATATCAGGATATCATGATGATCATCATTCCCGCATTCTTTAAATTTTGATGATGGCATTAATTTTTGCCATTCTCCTTGGGATATGGTATTGTTTTATGTTTACTATTTTGGGTTGGGCAGAATGTCTACCTGGCTTTTTTCACTACAATAGCTCTTATTCCATGAGTCAAGAACTTGATATATGTTCATTTCTATTATATTTGGGTATAGGAAAATGATCACTGCATGGGTCTATGAATCCAGTGGGCCCATAGTGAGACAAGCCTGGGTTGTGACCTCACTCCACATTCCTTGAATGTAATGGAAGGTACAATGGTGCTTTGGATGCCTAGGAATCAAAGTCAATCCAGACTGGGTCCAACAGTACTTCTAAGTTCTCCCTTTCTCACTGAATGGTTACCTAAATAAATGGCTGTAGGTCACTTTGCAGGAAGAACTGGGAGTCTTACTATTTAATCCACTTGCTGTGGTATGGCAAGGTCATTTTTCATGGGGACCTGACTTTCCTTTCAGTCATTCTGAAGATGAGAACTGGCACTGGTCCAGAAGCCTGGCAAGCGATCATGACTTTTTGTTTGAGAAGCTGCCTGCCGACTCCTGATTAGCCATTCTTGATTTCTTTTAGTTGGATAATTTGTGTAATACCCTTGCTGGCTGCCTATCAATCTTGTCCCTAGGAACACCATGTTCTATATACTATCTCCACAGCTCTCTGAAGGTCCCTGCTGTACTCTGACCTTGATTTCATTGTGAGAATTGTGTTCACCTTCCTGCAGATGATGACATGCTGACACTAGGTCTCTATTGTTTCAAGATTCTCATTGCTTGCAATAAGCTTAGTTCTGCAATGTTGTCTTCTACTCCAAGCCTTAGCGATAGAGGACAGCCACTGCGAAGCTTCCCAATAATGCTGGTTCCTCTCTCATGAGTGCATTCCTTACCTCATTAGTAAAAGGGTCTCCTCTGGGCTCTCCTGGTTGGTGCGGGGGTGGTTTCCAGACTTACCTAGTATATCCCTGCTCGCACACCCACTTCTTTGAGATCCCTTTTCAGACCATTTGTCATATCAGTTTTGTATTTCTAATTCACTGGGTCATTCACAGAAGTCGTCATATTTCCCTAGCTTCTAAGAGCCATACCAGCAGCAGTGGGGCACTTGCCAAAACTTGTTTATCATGGGAGAGTGCTCCACACTGGTAAACTGTCCTTTATCTAACTTTATATCTCATAGTATCCATTCCCATGCATACCTTCCCCACTCTTGCTGGCACATATTCAACGGATCTTGCATCTCTTTTGGTGTCTAGTCCCTAACCTCCATTAGCTGACCCAGCGCATCCCCATTAGGGAGTGCTGAGATTTAACCTGGTTATTTGGTTCTGAAGAGAGGCAGTGGGGCCAAGCGTGGTCTTCTAAGGCACAGCATTATTCAGGGCCCAGTTGGGAGACAAAAACCACACAAGTAATTTAAAGAGAGAAAATTTAATCTCAAATTATTAATTAGTAAAATATAGTTAACTACAAAATGGAATAAAAAGGAATAAAAAAGGACTCTGAGGAATATAGATATAGCACATGTGGTGAGCAGCTACTATTGCTAGGGCTGAGGGAGCATGAATAAGGAAGGGACTGACTGAGAACTTAGAAAAGATATCTTCTCTGTCTTTCCGCAAGGCTGAGATCCAGACCTCCTTGGAGAGGGCATGAGGGCTGGGCAACACACAGTGTGCTAGTGGTAAAGGAACTTTCTAGAAGGCACAGCTGGAGCTGGTCTGCAGGAAGCAGCCCACTGAGTGGGGGAGAATATTGTGGGAAGATGCGGGGAGGAGGCTGGAGCTGGTCCATGAGGGCTGGTGAGGTATCAGCAGGCCTCTTGCATGCTGATCTGCTGGCAACCAGGCCAAAGAAAAATAGCAGGCTGGAACCAGAAAGAGAACCGCCTTCCTCTGGCTACGGCCTTGCAGTGTCACTCCAGTGCCTTCTGTTGACAAAGATATTGATTGCACCATCCGAAAGGGAGGAAATGGTTACAAGGTGTAGCTCCAGGATCACAAAGTGAGACTGCTATCCTTTGAAAGGCCTGCATGCGAGGTTAGCCCTTGGCTGGCATCTGGGAACTTGGATTTGGGAGGGTTCCCACCATTCCCAGAACTGCTAAGAGTGGCTCGCTGTGCCTTTGCTGTTTGTACAAACAATATAGTGTATGACAAACACCTGTTTTATTTCTGGGAGTCTGGAATTTGGTTATGTGCCAGGCAGAAGCTGCCTACATGACCAGCCCGCAGGAAAAATTCTGGGCGCTGAGTCTCTTACAAGCCTCCCCTGTTACTAACATTTCACACTCATTGTCACAACCTGCTGCTGGGAGAATTAGGTGCGACCTACGTGACTCCTCTGGTAGAGGGCCCCCAGACTTCTCCTCATGGACCTCTTCCCTTTGCAGATTTTGCTTTGTATCTTTTGCCATAATAAACTATAACCACGAGTATGATTATATATGAGTTCTATGAGTCCTTCTAGCAAAACATCACATTTGATGGTGGCCTTCAAGACCCCTGAAACTCTAATAGAAACACTTGCTTCATTTGAGGTTTCTGAATGATCTTCAGGCAAGTTGGGGACAATTTCTAACAAAGGGGAGTGGGCTTCTTATGTAGGCCCAGAGGCCTCAGAGGAGTCTGGGAGCTAAAAAAATTCTCAACTACATTATTCAAACATCCCATTCCAAGTTATAGGATCTGACACCTTCCCTATTAGAGCTCTGATCTCAGCAGAGGAATCTTTCCGGCAGGAGAATTTAACTTTTTCTGAAACTCTGCTGCGTTTGGTTCCTCAGATTCCTATGTGTTTACTTGAATTGTCAAATAATCATCCTGAGCTTGTCATAATCTTTCTTCGATAAATCAGAGGCCCTCAGCAATAGCTATTAAACATATTGCTCATACTTCTCAAGGGCCAGAGATATTTCACCAGCTGGTGCATCCACTGACATCAGTGGGAACGTTAACAATTGTAGCATTGCAGTGTGCCAGGGTCTGTCTCTTCTTGCCCACCATTGGGGTAGAGTCCTTGTTCTCACCCCCTTGGTTGATCCAGTTGTTCCATTTTCTACATCCCCGTTACTACTATGATAACTACGATTATTTATACATTTGTAATACTTTTTAGAGCTTACTATAAGATTGTACACGAAGACTCTCCTTTGTTCCTGAAACTCATGCAGGCAGGTAGGCAGCAGAGTTGTCATAGCCATTCTCAGATGAGGAGAGGAAGCGTCAGAGGTGTGACTAGCCTGAAGCCAGCATTCTAGCAAGCAGTAGAGTCACAAAGCAAACCCAGATTTTCCTGACTCCATCTTATCTTTCTCTTCTACCACCTTGTGCTGCCTTTCCAAAGAACAGAACATTTTCGCCCCTGTGGTAAGTAAGAAATTTGCTTGGTTTGCATTTTCTTATTCAAATTCTTAGAATCACTTTAGTGTGATGTGGCTTGTGGCAATCTCTATCAGATACTTTTGACCTAAAAGAATCAAGGGCATATGAGAGCAGTGCTTGTCAACTTTTAATGTGCAAACTAGTCACTTGGGGACCGTAAATGTTAAAATGCACATTCTGATTCAGGGAGCCTGTATTTCTGACAAGCCTCCAGGATGACACTGATGGTCCTGGTTCTCAACCACACAGAGCAGCTCTTAGTAGTTCTTGAGGGATTAAAGCAAGAAAATTTAGAAATATAGATGTATCCTCATTTTCAACTTTTAAACTTGGGAAGATAGAAAATATTTCTTTACATAAATTCAATCCATAAATATTCTTGCTAAAATAAGTAAGAACAACAAAAAAATAAAGCTGCAAAAATTATTAGAACTTAATCAGCTACAAGATTAAAAATGATTTCTAACAGCTTCATTCAAGCATTTGATTGATAAACACTGAGGTGATTGTTCTACACTGGAAATACATAGTTTTGCAAGGACAAGTAAGAAGACAGTGAAATTTCAACTGACCCATGGAGACCAGGATAAATGATTTTGGAAAACCATAGCTGTATTAGGTGATGTTTATATGACCCAGCCCCAAATTATTAAAAGTTTCCAAGTAGACCTCAGGGAAGTCTCAGGCTGTTTGAGGTAAACTTTAGAAATCTCTTAAAATGACACTCTGCCAAAGGCTGGTCCTCTGGACCCCCAACCATTTTCTAGTTTCTGCATTGCCAAGCTCTGCTCCCACTATCTCTAGCTTTTTCCCAGGCTGCAGAGGTCAGGACAGGTGGTGGCAATCAGTGCAGAGCATGGCCACCCAGAGGGTCACTGTCAGGGTTAAAAGCTGGGGTAAAGGTCACAAAAATCTAAAGTAGTGATGATCTTGGAAACAGAGATTGGCTTCTTAATCCCACGACATCGGTGGCCTTAACTCAAATTCAGAAAGCCTACTTCCAGCTTTTTCAAAAAAAAAAAAAGAAAAAAAAAAAGAGAAAAGATCCAACAGGCAATTCAATTCACTCTCCCCTCCTTTGTACCAAAACACACAGCCAGTCTGGGTAGTCCTTTATTTGACTGCCTTAGTTCTCAAATGACAAAATATTTCTATTCAATGTTTTGAAAGTTTTATCTCCCTCCACCTCTTTTTTTTTTTTTTTGTCCCCTTTTAAGTGGCACCACATAAGTTTGTGCTAGTGGTATATTTCCCTTTTTGGAATGGACTTTTCCCTTCAAGAAGCAATGCTTCCAGGCTGACAATTCAATGTATTTATTTATTTGTCTATCCATCCACCCATTTATTTATTTGTTGTGTAAGGTAATAGCTTATGGTACTTACCCAGTGCCAGCTGTTTGCAGGATGCCGAGAGCAGGTGGTCTGGGAGGCCTCTGATGAATTGCAAAAGACACTCACCAGCTGCCGACACTGTGTGTAATGAGCAAACCTGCAAAAATCTTTATTTTCAATTGGATTGTACCTTCAAGTAAGCAAGCGAGACAGCCAGTATAACTACAGACCATGACCAACAACCCACATAAACAGTGTGCAAACACAAGTGATTAATGTACCAGTATTTCAAAACATCTAAAGCTAATGAGTCAGATTTACTAGGGTGCACAAAAGAGGGGGAGAGGGATGAGGGAGGAGAGAACAACTTAATGGTCCTTAATGGCCTTGAGCAGAAGCCTAAGATTTCTCGTGCCTTCAGTCCACTATGCATGCCATCAAGCTGGTAAACAAACACTCTGCGGGCCCATGAAGGCCATTTTCTTGCTGCCATTCAGGGGGGCAGTCTAGTTTTAGGATAGAATGAGGAAAGCAAGCTGGTGACCACTGCACCCTCCAATGATCTCTGATGATATGCAAAGATAATGGGTTACAAAGACAGACATTAATAAGGTAAGATAAGAGGGGGGAGGTTTATTAATTTTTCAAGTAAGTTAGGATGCCCCAGGGCATGGTAAAAGTGTAAAGAATCTGGTGAGCGATGAGGGGTTTGGCTGATTAATGCAAGTCAGCTGTCCTCTGAGGGCCATAGCAATAATGATGAGATTATGAAAGAACCTGCTGAAGACAAATGAGATGCATGTGGAATAAAAACGAAGCATCCTAGTTCCTCTTTTGAAGTGCATGGTGGATTTTTATGAAGGAAGAACAGAGCTACACATGACAGCCTGAGGAGGTGCCCAGCCAGGGGTGAGCTTGTTCTGCTCCAGTGCTTACAGCCTGAGGCTGTCAGGAATTCTGGGCCGGCCTGGGATAAGGGTCCAAAAGGAAGCGCATCCCAGAATCCCTTTCCACACAGGCAAACAGCAAGAATCAGTGCCTCTTCACTGTGCTTGTGTCTACATTTATTAGCATTTCCTCCAGAATGTGCCAGAAGCTGAGCTTCCATCCTTCAGACTGCTCCCAAACTACTTCTGCTGACTGATGAGTTAGGAGCTGGAGAAAAGGACATTGGAATTGTTTTTCTTTTCTTTTTTGAGATTGCTCACCATATTTTTAATTTTTTCTCTGCATTTGTCATCTTTAACACTTCTCTTCTCTCAAATGCCTCCGTGGGTCACCTTTTAGTCTGCAGCTTTCGATGAAGGCAGAGGGAGGCAGGCCCACTCATCGCCTGCATTCTACACCAGATTAACGGCTGTGACCCTTGGACTTCAACGTGAATTATTTGAGATCGCTAAAAAGGCAGCTTTGGGTCCTAGCTTTCAGAGAGTTCCGATCAGGTCCCAGGGTCCCAGGAAAATGCCTTTTTAACAAGCACTTCATTAGTGCTTCTGTGCTAGTGGTCCTCTGGCTTTAGCTTGGGAAACACTCCAAAGGGTTCTTCTGAATGTCACTGAGGATGATTCATTTCTTTACATCGATTCACTTAACACTTGAGGAGTTTATGGCAAAATGCAAGCCCTCTCTCCTCAGATGGGGTACCCCTCAAATCATTTTAAAAAGTGATCATCTTAGTATATTGAGACAAGGAATCAGAGAACAGCCTGAAAAAACAGTTTGTCAGTGGAGCAGAGAGGAAGAGATGAGGAGACAGTGGGTAAAGTTATCAATTAGCATTTCTTATAGCAAAGCATTTATTTTCAAATGAAATCTAAAAAGAAACCCCAATATAGAAAGCTGATTAAATGATAATTTATCAACAGGTGTTTGTTTTATTTCAAATTTATAATTATTTTTATAAAGTGGATAAATTATAAATGTGAAGGTATGTGAATGAACACGAACATTAGAAACTGGAAATTATCGGTAACCATTACAGCCTTAGATAAGCTTCTGGAATCTGCAGATTTGCCCCGATAAATAGTTGCAAATTATAAGTTGTTGACAGCTGGCTTTGCGATTTTGGGAGACCTGAATCAAATTGATGTGGATTCTTGCATGAGGAGTAGCAGAAAATTTGTGTTTTAAAGTTGGGTCACTGACATTTAGTGAATGCTCAAATTCCTCTCATAGAAAAGTCACCCCAAAAGCAATCTGGACAATAAAACGAGAACTCAGATATATATGGGACATGGGACAGTCTTGTTTACTGTTGCACTAGTGCAGTTGCCCTGTAACAAGAGGACCTCCAAGCCAATCCAGAGACTCTCACTTGGCGTTTAACTGGTCCTTTCACTCTTGTGCTGTATGTAATTTACATGAGTAGTTATTACATGGTTAGTAGGAACTGCAGGAGAATATTTATTTCCAAATCTGCACAAAACAATTTACTTGTTTGGCACAAGTTCACAATGTTAAAATTTGTAAGTTTTGAACTTACAATTTACATTGAATTTACATAAAAATGTAAAGCAATACACATTTACATATATTACATTTATGTCAACATGCTACATGAATGTACATTTAAAATAATACACATTAAATTTACATTAAAAGTGTGTAAATTTGGGGGGATGGAAGGAGAAAGTATGGGATAGGTGTTACACATTTGAAATACATATTTAAATAGTGGGGTCAAAATATAAGCGCAGGATTTTTAGCGCCTCCTTGAGGAGCATAGGATTGAAAGTTATAGGCCCAGCCCAAGACTTTACTGAAGGGGAAGGTGGGCAACAGAGATTGGATGGTAGGAAATGTCTCCAAGCTTCTTAGACAGGCACTGAATTTTTCTTTCATCCGGCTATGTGTGTAAGAAGATACAATTAGAAAAAATAGCAAGAAGAAAATGAGGGAAGGAGGTTGTGTAGAGAGAAAAAGAGAATGAATTGTGATAAGTTAGAGGTGCCTGCATGAAAAAGCTGTTTCTAGCATGCATAAAGATGGAAAAAAAGAAGGACTTGGAAACGTCTGGAAGGATGTGAGAGAAAAGAGGCATAGGGTATAGATGGAGACGAGGAAGGAAAACCAGAAAAAACTTGGGGAGGGTCTAAATTGCAAGGAAATGTAGAAGGGCCTTTATTGAAACAATCCATGAAGTTGGTGCTAGCTCTGTGAGCTTCCTTTTATTATCCTGGCAAGAGAGTAGATACTCAAAGGGCTTCGTCTTGGAAATCCATTGTGGCTCCCAGTGGCCTGCCACATCACACAGCTTTAAACTCACTCACATTGTTTCTCTGTGCCTGCTCCCTGCAGTCTCCCATCTCTTCCTGACTCTCTCCCACTTAGCCCACCGAGGCCTAGCTACCGAAGCAGAACAGACCTTCATTTTCCTCAGGTTCACACTGAGCATACTGACTAACCCACTTCCTGCCACTTGAGTGGCCCCTCTCCAGCTCCCAGCACCTCTTATCTCTATGGTAACACAAGACACAACCATCAACTAGATTTTGCTTCAGAGAGTTGGTCTGTATAATCAGATTTTCCTGGGGTAGCGTGTCCTTTTGCAGTTAACTGACATGCCTGGGGAGAAGAGGTGCCCTTAATGGCATGGCAGGCGATGGCCTCCAGATGTGGGCACTTGGCAAGTCTAAGCTGAATGTCTCTATGAAAATATGATATAATTAACAGACCTCTGCAGCTGGAACAATTCGGCACCGCACATCGATTTTCCATGTCTCCTATTTACTTTTGGTTTTTGAACTGACTGCTGTGACAGGAAATCAAAGAATTATAATGGTTTGCATGATGCTGGGTCAGCATTTCCTTGAGAAATCCTGAGACTAATCAGTTTATTATCACTTGATCATCCCTTTGCACTTCTAAATTAAAGCTCTCCTCCACAAAATGCTAAGAAATAGTGATTTATTTTGGATATTAAAAAATTCAACATACTATTTTAAAATTTGAGAGGAGTGTTAGAAAATAAGAAAAGAATAGGCTTAAAGTAGTATTAGTGGAATCTGTTTTCTCCTTCAGGCTTAACAGGAGGTTGGCAAGGACATTTGAGTATGGAGAGACACAAGTGTTATATTCACCCTTCCCAAGTTTCACGGGCTTGGACAAATTACCTGGTGGAACCAAAGAGAGGAGCCTCGTTCCAAGTTTTTTCAGTCCCTAAAATTAAGGAAAATAATTCTCTCTGTATGTGCTTATTCATGGACTTTCATCTGCTGCTGGCTTAGCTTTCTCAGTCTGGCACTGTATTTCTAACTCACTTAGGTGAAAGCCAGAATTTTGGGTTAATTTCACTTTGGATTCCTTAAAACTCTGGAGAAAACAGCCAGAAAGCTGGGTTGTGATGGAGAAACAGGCGAAGTCTGCTAGCTCCAGATTTCCTTTTATGATATGCCTCAGGCTCCACTGGTAGCTTTTTTTTTTGTTCCCAAACTCACTTGCCTTGGTAGGTTTCATGTCTTGCTCACACTGTAGAAATGCATTTTTTGTTGTCTTTTTACTAACTCAAGTAATGTAACGTCTTCATAAATAATTAGGAAAACAGAGAAAAAAAATTGCTCATAATTCTCTCATTCAAGCACAATAGCTATTATTGTTTTGGAGCAATTACTGTAGGTTATTTTCAAATGCAGAGTTTTGATATGATTCTAGCCATAACGTACAAACAATTTTATATTTTGCTTTTCCACTTAATGCATGTCAGAAGCATTTCTCCATGTTATCAGTAGCTTTAGAAAATATCTTTGTAATTGCTGCCTGATCAGCTGGAATATTTCAGTCTCTCACGTTGATTTTCCATGTATCTTATGGAAGTAGAGACATCATATTTATTTAACTATTTCTGTATTTGAGGGCAAGAGATAAACTCCATTTTTCACTGTAAGAAATCTCATGATAAGCATCTCTAGACATAACACTTTTCCACATATAAGATAATTTCTTTGGGATAAATTCCCAGATACTACTGGGTCAAAGTACATGAATATTTTATGACTTGATATTTCCTGTTGCTCTTCAAAATTATTATGTGAGTTTATAGTATCACCCAAAATATTTGAGGAACCGGGCCTGAAAAATGTCTTTTATCTACTCAATAGGAAGTACTGAGAGCACTTTATGTTGCTGACAAATATACCAGATGTAAAAATTTTTGCCTTAAATATGTTCCCTGCCCATTGTGCTTAACATGCAGAAGTGACTTCATTAGCCATTTCTTCTACGTGTGCCACAAAGAACAAATTCTTTGACTGGCTAGAACATTCTATCTCATCAAACCTCATAAAATGAATTAGTGTCAACCCCCTCCCCGCTGGTTTGGCTATACATTTTGAAGGTGATATGGATTTCTCTTCCACGATACATAGAATTTGGTGGGTATCCCCTTGCTGGGAAAATAGCTTTGGAAAACAGAAAAATACTAAGTGGAAAGAAAGTACATTTTCTGGGAAAAGAATAAGAACCCAGAGAGATGCAGTGAGAATTGTACCACAGAGTCCCAGCAGCAGATGTTTTGGGTGTTGAAACTCCCAGCAGAACAGCTGCAGGAATGTAGAATCACATCTGGGTGTGTGACGCGGCTGCATCATTACCTACCAACAGCAAAACAAGCCAGATGCTTCCAATTCATTTTAAGGACCGAGCTTCAGGTCTGAGCCTGTGAACGGCTCCGCTTTTCAACCAACCACTTATCAATTGCCCAGGCAGTTTGTAAAAACGTGGCCTCACAGGTACATTATGGAAAGATTTTCTTGGTTAAGGCAGGTAGAGGCAGAGTGCAGCTGCTGTGCACCCAAGCCCACAGCTCAAGGTCTGCTGTGTGGCTGAGAATAAAGCCATCAAAGCCCTTTCACACAACGGCTGCTGTGTGGCTTGTCACCGATGTATGAGGCTTCTGAGGGCTTTATTCTGTTTTATTTCCCTTCTAGTTCTTCAAATCCTCTCTCTCTCTCTCTCTCTCTCTCTCTCTCTCTCTCTCTCTCTCTCTCTCGCGCGCACACACACACACACACACACACACACACACACACACACATAATTGAGTACGTCTCCCTCTCTGGTTCTTCTGTCTCCCACCAATCTCTCAAATATGTTTCTTTTCCTGGCAGTTGAACACATAACTGGATGATCATTATGGTAGCAAATGGTTCTTAAGACTCTTGGACGAATACTGTGATTTTTGAGTACATAGCTATTTTCTTGTGTCATTTCTCTCATCTTATACTGACAGTTGCTATGAGAGTCGAGTTAAAGTGGCTCCTGGTGACAGGGCTCCAGCCTGCAGACAGACTGATCACAGCCCTCAGCAGCCTCCCCCATCTCTGATTAAGTAAAAGTGTGCAGAGCAGCTCATAGGCCCCAGGGGCAAAATCATTCAATATATAAATCTCAACCCCAGGAGAAAAAGTTATTCAATGTATAAATCTCAACCCTTATGGTGGTCAAGGGACCGGTTTCTCTCAGGAGTAGACTGTTCACCTCACCCTATGGAGTGAGGAGAAGCTGACAAGAAACATTTGGTGACACGTGGGGTCTCATTTAGATTCCCTTTAACAAGCTCTCTAAGAAAGAAATAATGGTATAAGATTTGGAATTTCTAAGAAAAGAATGGAAAGTATCTTCCATTCTTTGGTCACTGACATCCATAAAAATGCTTTATCCCATTTAACAACCACACTCTTATCTTCTTGTGGAAACCTCACATTTATTATTAGAAATATTTTCATTGTGCCAAAGAGGCGAAGTCTTTCATACTGAGCTTGCAAATGGGGGAGGTCAAAGAGGTTGTCTGGTCAGCCCTTCTAAAGTTTGGATCCATCTCTTGTTGTCATTGAGTCTTGTGTGGTACTCTATCATCAAGAAAGAGCCACAAAATATAACACAGCTATAAATGTGGCTATGAGCCACCAAAGAGGTATTGTGTATGTGTGTGTGTGTGTGTGTGTGTGTGTGTGTGTGTGTGAGAATGAGAGAGAGGGAGAGAGAGAGAGAGAGAGAGAGAGAGAGAGAGAGAGAGAGAGAAGTAAGAGAGAGAATAGTCAAATAAATGTAGAATTGGAATCAGTTTTAAAAAAGAAGCAATAATATTGACGATATTGAGTGTCTACTATGATCTGGACAGTGTTCATAGTTCACAAGATTTACAGTTACTAAACCATTTAAATCTCATAAAAACCTTATGAGATAGGTACTGCTATTATCCACTTTTTTTTTTACAGGAGAAAGTGGAGGCTCAAGAAGGTTAAATACCTTGTCCAAAGTTTCAAAGTTTCTTGCTCCAGATTCCATGCAGTTAACCACCGTGCTCTGTGTCTCTCTTGTCATACTACCTCTCTGAGTGGCCAATCCTGTGCCAAGGCCAAGCAGAATGAGGCTAACCCCAGAACTCTTGTGGAAACCTCACATAAAGCTCATCAAATCTTGGTAACTTGTTAAGTAGAGCAAAAATGATCCTAGTGTTCAAGCAAAGTTAAGGTGTTGTTCACATCCATCATGACCTACGATAGGTATCTCCTGCTGAAAAACTTCTTACTCGGTATTAATAACAATTGAGATGGAGAGACAGAGAAGTACAGAGAAGGTATATCCTACGTTTAAGGCATTTATAATCTGGCGAGAAGACTAGCAGAGCTAGAGGAAAGATTAAGGAAATTTCAAGATGATATATACTGTGGAATGCTAAAGGGGATAAATACCTTGGAACTTAGTGGGCAGAGTTGCCCCTTCAGCCAGTGAGGTTCAGGAAAATGTATGATGGGAATGGAGGGAGGTATAAACTATATTTGGGAAAGGGGCAAAGGACTCCAAAAACTGATTAAAAGAGAAACATTCCAGAGATTAGTAATTTTGAGAAAAAGAGTGAAGATGAGCAGTAATGTCATGTTCAGGAGCAGCCATTCTGTGTAGAATATGAGACAAATAAGGCTGAAAAGAAAACCTGGAATTAGATTGCAGAAAGTCTTGGTTACCCTAGCCCAGAAAAGTGGAAATAACAATAGTGCTTGTCAGCTGGGGCACTGCTCTTAATAAGTAGGCTTCCACAAACCCGGCCAAGTATGTGAACTGAAAGGTTTGAAGCCTGAGTTGAGGGCAGCTTAAAAACTCTATGTGCTTCATGCTTTCACAGCCTAGAACTTTTATCAACTATATGGACTATTGTCTTGTATACTGATTAGGGTTTATAAGAGTCTCTTTGGCCACCTTCCAACTCAAATGGAGAAAAACAAAGAGGGATGCTCCAAAGATGCCACGTGAAAACTTAACCACAGGAAAACCTGTTCCAGAAGTGACTTATAGAGGTTTATGACTAGCTCTTCACTATGGATTTATTAAAATCAGAAGAAAAGACATGAAAAGAGGAAATCTGCTTTGGCCTGATTCAAGGTACATATTGAAAATTCAGTAGAATGACCTCTGTGTCATGGAGAGGCAGACTTTTAAGGAGAAACTGAAATGTTGCAAAATGACACCCAACCTCTAAGGGACTCAACGGAGTGACTGTATTGGAAGACTTCTGTCATTAGGCGGCTGTAGCATCTCCAGCAGAGTCTAACTTAGACACAGATAAGCGATCAGCATTGGAGTGGGCCATACAGTTTATTTAGGCCAACTCTCATCTCAAGAAATGTCTTGATGCCCAGTCAGGATAAATGACCTGCATGAAATCTTTCAGTTTTGTTAGGGAATGGCTTGTGAGACCAAACACCTGAACACCAAGACTGGCTGTCTGCTTTGGCTGACACTTCTGCTACGACTTGAGGACTTAAGGTCTTCCTGAGGGGTCTGTCATCTGTGATTTCTCCTAGAGGCAAATCTTAAGACTAAGGCATATGTGTCATTCTTAAGGGCAACAGGTTTTCACTGCTGAAAGTCTGTAGAATTATCAGATATAGCTCTACACAGGTAGGTAATTACATGGATGGAATCTGATAGAAATGAGTTGAGTTGAAGTAAATCTTAGATCCTGTATCTCTCTGTGTGTACCCACAGGCTGTCGTACACACCTGCACATCTCTTGGGATCCCCGGTTGCCTAGGGGCTAATGTGAATAGTGTTCTCTGCAGTTGGGCAATTCAGAGTCGGCTCACAACTATCTCAGTATTTTTTTTTTTGCTAGACTTTCCCAACAGACAGTATATTTTCCTTAGTTTCAATGTTTTTTTTTTTTTCTCTCAGTCCAAGCCAGAATCTTTTCTAGATAATCTAAAAAACAATTTCTTTCTGCCTAATTCCCCAAAGCCTATCTTCCACTTCTGGCAAGATAGCACCTATGCCTGGCTCAGCCTGGATTTCCCCTCATGGTTTCTAGCTTCTACAGAAGTCTTCCTGATTATTTATTCAAACCTCCTTACCTCCCTATCCATTCTTCTCCCCAATTCTTCCTCTCCCCTCACCTATTCCTATATATTCATTATCTGGTATTATTTTTACAATTGTTAAAGTAATCTATAAAACATAATTTATAAAGTTGATAGAACTAAAGTCTTAAAATGAAAACAAGCAGAACCTTGACTAATTCTCTCCAACCCTTATTCATATTTATCCTTAGTTTCCCCACAAGAAGTTAATAATTGTCTTTCCCCTGTCACATTTGCTTAGTATTCTATACCCTATCACTGATTTTTCTCAAATTCTCTAAAAGCTTTGTAGAATCTTTCTCATGAAGTTTTTTACAAATTGAATAATTCAAGTCATTGAAAATTCTCCCACCTGCCCCCACCCCCTGATTGGAGACTTTTCTCCTAACATTCTTCAAACCCCTGCAGTGTGCATTGGTTGTTCTTCAGGCTCATTGCACACTTGTCTTAGGATTCCTCTTTTTCATTTTCCTGGAACTTATGGTCTCCTCTCTTTTTCTGGATTCCAATTTTCTTTTTCCATGATAACTGTGGAAGAATTTGGTGAAGGACTAACACCATGAGAAAGGGTATATGGGAAGTATATTTTTTAAATCTTTGTTTATCTGAAAATTCTTTGTTCTACTCTTACACTTGATTAAGAGCTTGGCTTGGTATAGCTGTAGACCAAAGTTTTTTTTTTTTTTTCCTCAGAATATCCAAGGCACTGCTGTACTGTAATTTGGCCTCAGTAAGAGGCATGAAGCCATTTTTATTTTCTTTCTGATAGGCTGTGTCTCTACAAACTTGAGATCATACTTATACCAGGTGTTCTGAAATTTTGTGGTATTCGTCCTCGTGTTTTGTTTGTTTGTTTGCTTACTTTTGTTTTTAAATATACTGTACTGGACACCATGAAAACATAACTTCCAAATCTGAGAAATTAAAACAACTGTTTGATTATTTTCAACCCTTGATTTTCTCAATTTACTTTTTCTGGAATTCCAAATGTTGGACACATTGAGTTGGTCCTCCAATTTTCTTTTCTCCCTTCTTGCCTATTTCTTGGACTTTTTGAGCAGAGTTACTTAACCTCATCTTCCAAATGTTTTATTGAATATTTTATATTTGAGGTATTATATATTTAATTTACTAAACTTTTCTTTTCTACTTTGATTATTCTTTTTTTAAAAATTGTATCTTACCTTGTTTCACAAATGCAATGTTTTCTCAAAACTCTGTGATATTGACTGTAGGTTTTTTATTTTCTTTTAGTTTTTCTTCTATTCCCTCTACTGCCTATATATCTTCTTTGTTCCTTAAAAATATGTTTATTTGTTTAATTCTTTTTTTTCATGTTTGAGGCCTTTTTTAAACATCTGGTAATCTGTGAATTTTTTTTCATGGCTATGAACTGACACAAGGCAAAGCCAACAGGAAACTCTGTGTGTGTGTGTGTGTGTGTGGGGGTGGCTTGTTCCTCTGTAAGTATTATCAGGAGATGAGCTAGTTCACTAGGTAAAGAGTATCAAATAGCATCTGTGAATTTTTTCTCTAGGTTCAGTCAGTTTCTTTGGAGCAGTATCCCTTATACTCCTGCCTGGAAGGCATATATCCAGACATTCTTGTTCTGGGAGCTGAAACAGGAAGGGTGCTCAGAAAACAGATTTTGATCTAGGTGGCTTGGTTTTAGCCTAGCACCAGGCTCTTTATCTGCGAGGCCTGTTGTTACCTGAGTCTGGAGATTCTTGTTTTTTAAAGAATACATTCTTTTCTTTTGAAAGGAATGGAGCAGGAATAGGTTGGTTGGGCCAGTGAGCAGGGCTTGTGCGGGGTGGAAAAAGAGACATACATAGCGCATATACAGACTTTCAGTCATACCACTGCTTCAGCACAAAGACTTGCACCCTGAAACTGAGGAACTAGCAGTGTCCACATATATGAGCTTTCCAGGGTTTTGTGGGTGCACCTGCACATTCTTAGGTTACAGCTTCTTCCACTCTGCTGAGGTAATTGCTATTTCTCTATTATCTTTTATTCCCCTCAGAATATGTTGACAGTTCTCATTCACTGCTGTCATATCCCCAGTTCTCTTTGACGTGTGGATTTACACTTATCTATTTTTAATTCTTTCACTGTCATTTTTTTCAGGTTTTAGATATGAGAAAAGATAAATGTGTGTATCTACTTACCATATTTGCTCCAAATTCCTTTCTTTTTTACCTGAATTTTAGCAGTCACAGGTTCAGAATTTTAGGAACAGAGAGGACTGTCAGTTGTAGTTGCTGCCTAATTTATAGTAAACAAAATTTGCTTTATGTCTCAGAAGTCCCCATCCTCCCCCTAGGGAGCAATCCTACTAGGCAGTTGGGTCTGCTGGCTTCTAGGGTCCTTCCCTATGCCTGGCTTAAATAGGTCCAGGGACAGAGACACCTTAGGAGACTCTCTCCCTGTGAGCAGCTGCTAGAACATCAGGCATAGGAGCAAGGGAGACAGACTTCTGGGAGGGCTTTTGTGTAATTAATTAAAGGGTCTGGAGCAGCAATTTTCTTATTTATCCATAATGTTTATATTCCAAACTTCCCTGTCACATTTATTAAAAGGAGAAATAAATGAAGAAACAAATGCAGGGTTACATTTTGTGGGAAGCTTTTCAAACAAGAAAGGCTTCACATATGCTTTTTCCTCTTCTCTGTCTGATTTAGCTTGAGAGCAGGCTGCTAGCAGTGAATATTTTTCAAGTTCTCACAAGGTGTCCTGGAGAGACCTGAACAGGAGCAATGCTTATGGTAAGATTGTGATAAATATAAAAAACCAAAAATCATTCAAGAGTTAGCCATCAAGAAGGTACCATACAGAAAATATGGTAAGAACCAATCAACCTTAATAAAAATTCACCTGCCCTCCCACAAAACTCACAGATAAGTCCCATTTTCTTTTTAAACCAAGGGAGAAAAATCTTTTTTGAGTGACTGAATTACAAAGATCCTTATGAGATTTATTAGAAATTGATTTGTGACTACAATTTATTTTTCATTTTTAAATCTCTTCAATATTCATCAAATGTCATTGTTATGCTATGAAAAATACAGTGGCATCAATAGAAAATTTAAATCAGGGCTTAGATGCACATATATTTTTTTTTTAGGCAAAGCTTGGCAGGCATTTGGATGCTACCTGAAATATGAATGTTCCTGTTATAGGTTGAGTTGTGTCCCCCTCCAAACTTATATGTTGAATTCCTAACCTCCAGGGCCACAAAAATATGATTGCGTTTGTTTGAAAATAGGGCCTATAAAGAGGTAATTAAGGTTAAATGAGGTGGGGCCTAATCCAACCTGATTGGTTGTAAGAAGAAATTTGAACACACAAAGACACCAAAGATGCACATACACAGCAAAAAGACCATGTGAGGACACAGAGAGAAGGCAGCCATCTACAGTTAAGGAGAGACACCTCAGGGGTAACTAAACCTGTCAACACCTTGATTTTGGATTTCTGGCTTCCAGAACTGTGAGAAAATTTCTGTTTAAGCCTTTGAGTTGGTGGCAATTTGTTATTGCAGCCCTAGGAAACAAATGCAGTTCCTAGATTTGTTTTCTACCAGGTTCGATTTTAAATGCATGTAACAAAGGGCATGGAAATAGTAAAGATCAGGCACTTCTAAAAATCAACTTCTGCTAACTAATAGCTGAAAAGCAGGTATTAGATCATGACTGCTAAATTTATCACACATGAGACCATTTTGGCCTCATCACATATGAGCTGTAGATCTAAGGTGTTGAGTTGGCCTGACTTTGGTTTCCGAAGTTGGAGCTTGGGGCCTCACTCTCCCTGGATTTCCCTTTAGGTCCTCAAGTTGATCATGTCTCTGGACCTGGCAGAGGAGGGATGTAAGTGCCTGGAAGCCCCCTGGAAGCAACACTGTGGGTGTGACTGAAATGGAAGGTTTTAAGAAGAAGGTAAGAATAAATTGAGAAAGTTTCCTGGAAGTGGGTGTTCCTGATGGAGATGGAGATTCAGAGACAGAAACAATAAGAAATACATGGAAAACACATGAAGACAAAGAAGGAGATAGAGAACAAGCAGAACAAGTCACAGGGAAAGCAAGTCACTATGCTAAACCTCAGATCTCCTGAGATTGTCATGGACCCCACATCAGATCTGCTCTCTTCTCTGCCTCTGATCCCATTTAAACTCTACTGAAGTATCATGGCTTAAGGAAGCCTGTGGAAGTTTGCACTTGTGATGTGGTTTCTAATGGATACCTTGTGGATTCACTGAAGTAGAACAAAAAGAATGTGGGACCCAAGTTAATATTTTTAGGTCTTATTTATATAGGTGGTTATGCCTGAGATCCATATATTTGAGGTGGAAGTCTCATTCAGACAGGAGAATCAAATTAAGAACTGAAATCTGTGGGTGACCAACAAGACTGGGACCAAGAAATGTTCCTTCTTTCTAAATGAGTCTTTATTGCAAGAGTGCTGCTTTTTCTGTGGTGCTCGTTAAATACTGTATTTATGTTGTGTATTTGTATACAGTGGGATTAAGGGACCAAACTGAATTACCGATGATGGTTGCTTGAAGGGGTGTTTGACTAAGAGATTTACACAGCGTTCTTAATAATCTTTTTTATTTATTTATAGAATGTTATCATTCCAAATGTATAGTGCTGCCATCCCTTAGGAAAGATGCTTTCTATTTGAGGACCAGCAGCTCTGCATGTTGATTTGAAAAGAGATAAAAGAGCATCTGGCCACCATAGTACAGGCTTCATATTCCCTCCCTCTTCATTATGCAGAGAGCTGATGCAATTTTTGCTTCTCGCCTATTTATACAAATAAAGAGAACGATTTGGGAAATATGTCATGCTGGCATTAAACACCACCAGTCTTGCTGGGTTGAAATGTACAAGTTCCATTAACAACAATTATATTGTATAATTAAGGCTTTGATCCCCAAAGTCTGACTCAGAAGCTTCCTCAAATACAGATGAGTTTATGGAAGACATGTTAAAATAAATATACCCCTCCCATCACCCCTTTTCAACTCTCCACCCCTTATCCCCCACCCCAAAGTACTACTAGTACCTGTGCCAATGACTTGGTCTGCAGCAAATGCGGTTTTCAAGTGCCCTCTAGTGTAGCTGTGGCTGAGATTAATATGAAAATAGAAAAGGAGTTTTGAAAAGGCAGATAGATGCCTGCAAGCAGTCATCAGTACATCCTTTGCATTTTCTGGGGCTCCCATGTACGGGGTCCACACACACAAAAAAACCGAAATGAGGCTCTTCATGTAATATTATTATGCTGCTCTCCCTCATGCTTTTTTGTGGGGCTCAGTTTAGGTTTAGGTGGAAATTTCCTGAGGCTTATGCAGTCTTGGCACACACATATGTGTAAACAGCCACAGGGAAAGGGCTAATGAAGTTCAAGCCCTTGCACTTGGGAGCACCTCTTGACTTTGTGGCCTTAGCACGTTTCACTCTCCCAGCAGCTGGAGAGAGCTCTGACCTCTGTCTCATCAGTGAATGCTGCTGGTGGTGACAATAATGGATTTCTAAGGGCAATTAACACAGTGACAGGGTTTATAAATGATGGATTATAACAACACTCCCTGCTATCAGGTTTTTTTTTGATGACCACCTGGCTATCAATAATGGTCTCCTCAGCCAAATTCTACATTTCTACCTGTGGTCAAGACTGAAAAAAACCAAACAGCTGAAAACAGTAGAGGAGACTCATATCTTAAGCAAGAGAAGAATTGTTGGCTCACGTGTTCCAGTCACACAAATCAAGAATAAAATGGAGTCACTTATGCTAAGCCCCACATCACCAAACCAAGACTTAACTCCCCAGAAACTGAATCTTAAACCAGTCAATCAGGAGTCACCTGATCAGCTTTAGTCAGAACCTGCATAATAGACAGACCCCTGCCATCTCTTAAAGGAAAGTGTCCTCGCAGTAACCAACCTGCATTCTTTTTTTTTTTTTTTGCCTCGTATAACTTCCTTGTTTCCATATTCTTCTACCTATAGAAGTTTGCATTTTGTATAGCTCCTCAGAGCTTTCTGTCTGCCAGATTGGATGCTGCCTGATTCATGAATCATTGCATAAAGCCAATAAGATCTTCGAAATTCATGCAGTTGAATTTTGTTTTGTAAAAATATGTTTTCTTGCTAAAGGGTAAAAATCAGGTAGATTTTCTTCCAGAATTATATAATTGTGAGGTACACAACTTAGGCAGGCCTACAAATAACACATAATTCTGTATTTATTTACTCTTCAGAACCCCTGATGTTACTTGTTTTTTACTTGACATATGAGTTGAATTTGGGCTATTTATTGTCAAGTTTCCAAAGGTATAGCTCAGGATAGAAAATAGAAGTATGTTGAAAATTTTGGTAGACTTCTTAGAGATCTGGAAACATGAGCAAGCTGTAGAAGAGAAATGTTAAGGAGGTTGAACAGAATAAATGGACTAACTTATACTAATATTAAGATGAGTAAAGGAAAATGAACTATTTTGGGAGACGCTTGTGGTGGAAACTATTTATTACTTATCTCAAATCAACCAGATCTTCTTCCTTCCTAGTAAACACTGCATATATTTATAAATTGGGTTTACAGGAGCTTTAAAACCCCTTTGCAGCCCTAGAAGCAAGTGCTGATTACTGTAAGACAATTGTAGGTAGTGTACAGAAAGCCTCTGGGAAATGTCTGCCTTAAAATATATAAAGAGAAGCATGAGAGTAATTCCTTCTTTGCTGGATGTTGTGTCTGCTTGTGCCATCTGGAATTGCTACAGCCAACTTGCAAATACAAAGGAAGGCTTTGTCAACCTGCTGAGCATAGCAAAGCATAAAGATGCAAAGCCCCTAGCTCCTGGAAACTGACCACCTCCAGACTTTTTGCTACATAAATAAGGCAACACATTTTTCTCATGGTTTAGGTCATTTTTTGTTGGGTTTTCTGTTAAAGTGCAAATGAAAGCATTTCCACTGATGCAACCACTGTTTGAAACAATGCACAATGAGAATGTTGTCTTTGAATGATCAGCACAATTAGAACACAGTACTGATAAAACAGTTAATAAAGTGAGAAGGTTGAGCAGCATAGTCCTTAAATTCCCAATTAATTCAAACATGCCATGCTCTAAATCCTCAGATATTTCCATCATGGAAGAAATTAGTGATAAAAAGAAAAGTTTATGAAAACTTTTGGGCTGAAGTATTGAGCGAACCTTGGGCACTGTGAATGAAATGTTATTTATTTGCAATTCATACATTTGTGAAATTTAGACATTGGAATTCTTTACAAAGCAGAGAATGAAATATATTGAGACTTCTGTTTAAGTAGACCAATAATTAGAATTGACAAGAGACCTATAAATTGTTTCCAATGGATGTATTTTGAGTTATCACATTCTATTTAAGAATATTAATCCAAATGTCATCTTGAGCCAAGTTATTAGTTTATGCCACTTGCCATAAAGGTGGAGTTGATAATGCAAATTGCCTGACCGGTGACCATAACTAAGTAGGGTTTTCTGGAGAGACTTAGGCTATATTTTGTAATGTAGGCATATACTTTATAATATGTTTATGAGGCAATGTCCTCTTTAATTTACTTTAACATTGTCAGCCTTGATAATGGAGAATGAATGATTCAGTCTGGATATACATGAATAAGGCTTACTATGGTAATAAAATTTAGGAAAGGTTGATCAGATGCATATGATGTTATAGGCATATTGGTCACCTGTGATAAGCAGTTCACAGAAATTGACTACAGTTATAGAGGAACATTATTCCCAGATTTTTCAAGTGTACTTCAATTTCAAATATTCTGGTCTCTTGTGAGAACAATGTGAATTGATTTTTGGCTTGGGAAATATGGTCAGAGGATGCAATGCGTATTAATTCTACCCGGCAGAAAGTAGTCAAGTTGTGCGTGGGGAGAGGGGGAAGGAAGAGGCTGACATAGAGAAACTGGGCACAGAGTCTCTGGATTTGCTCTGGACATTCCAACCCCCTTAGCAGTGGTCACCTGTTCCCCTGGGGCACTGGAAATGCTTTCCTCTCTTTTTTTCTCAGTCATACCAGCCATCACCTTCTACTTCTGGGCAAGATTGCAGGTCAAGTTTGTCCTCTTTGCTGATCCTGTCCCACCTGAAACTTGGGCTCAGCCAGTCTTATTTATTGTTCTGTGAAAGTGATCAGTACATGGGAGGCAATTCTGGAAAAAATAAGTCTGTAGGGGATTCTTGAAACCAATACCCTGAAGTGGAGTCCAAAGAATTGTAATAGGTTCTCACTTCCTTCTTGACTCCTCAGAAGAGGAAATTGGAAAGAGGGAAGACATTTCACACCAAGAAGACACTTAACTTTAGGGAGGGGCTCCAGGAGAATAATTTTAGTGGGAGACAGATCTAAATTTGATTGAATACAGTTCTGCAACTTGCGTGGCCTTGAACTTGAACACTGTTGACTCTCAGTTTTATACACTCTGAAAATGAGGATTATATTGCCCTTGTACAGTTGTGATCATTAAGGTTAAAGTCAGCATATGAGGGAGAATTCAGCACAACACCTGGCTCATAGTTAGTATTTGGTAACTATTGGGAAAGAAGTCAAAGGGCATGCTACCAGTGATCTAAAAGTGACATGAAAATATGCCTTAAAAGCAATATAAGTAAGAGGAAAAACTGTGTTCTGGTAAAATGCAGCCTGGAACCTACAAGATAATAAAATGAATGACAGGACACAGTAAACCCAAGGATCTAATTGCCACACTAAGAGATGAAGCTTTTACTTCTATGATATGCTCTGAATCGGGAAGTTTCATTGACTAAGCTTCTAAGAAGATGGCTTTTTGAAGCCCTGTTTATGATTTGGTGGCAACATTATTGAAGAATTATTGTTCTTTTCCTTTTCACGTCTTGGGGTAGACTATGAACCATATTGAAAATCTCTCAAGTGAAAACCATTTTGAGGTGTTAAACTGGAGATTTTTCCAGGCAAGTCTGCCCAGTCTTGCATAACCAGCAGTGGATATGAAGCTCATCTACTCTTTCTGCGATATTCTCTTCAGTTTAAGGCAGCTCTGTGGAATTGTGTTGATCCGTATGTCTACATTCCTGGTATTAACAACGTTCATACACTGTCTAGTTGTCCTGTTTTATTTGTTTTATTCATTTCACTGAGTCATTTTGAGAAAACAGAGTACTTTAAATGAATCACTAAAATTGTCTGTAGGATTGCTTTTCCTCCTAAGAATGAAGAGACTTTTCATTTCACCTCTCAGGAACAGAGAGTTGAAAGTGACAATATTGGTACTTGAATAATATTACTGAGGCAGGGATGACAAACATGTGCTGATAGCTGACTAGATCAATTCAAGTCATGAAATGCAGAGCGTTACTCTGGACTGAAAAGTGAAAATGCCTCTGAGACACCAGCAAGACTCTCAGTTAGTCTGGTGCCAAAGGAAATGGATGGAGAGAGGCTGTGATGCACATAACACTGGTGTCTGAGTCTAACACAACCTTTGTTGAGATGGAACATAAACTTTCTAGTGTTTCTGTCTCCTGAGATGCATCTCCTAGAGGAGGAATGTTTTCTGGTTGGCTGTCTGGAACCTATCTGGTATCTAACTCATGAAAAGTGATTTTTAAAAAAGAAAGTGAGGAACATGAGACTGCAGCCACTAAACTAGATATACTGCTTATTTGTAATTCATGTCTATTACTCCCTGATTTTATTCATTTTTTACTTGACATATGAATTGAATTTGGGCTATTTATTGTCAAGTGTCTAAAGGTATAGATAATATTAGATGGGGAATTCTCAAATGCAAATTTTACTGAATAAGCAATTAGTATAGAAAATCAGTGAACACAATTATACTTTGTAACAATTAAAACAAGTCCCTATGTCTGATAATTCTAGTTTTTGTTGCTCAACCAATTGAACAAAATGATGGACAGTACTTGTTCTATTGTGACTTTCAGCAATACCTCCAGCAGCTCTGTTGTCACATGTAGGATGCAGCTGCTCCAGGTCAAAGAAGTGTCATTTTGAGGTGCCAAAGTCACTTCTACTGTAGTCTTTCTTATTATTCAGGTTCTTAGTTTTTTCCCCTGGGGCAAGAAACAACAAATATCTTTCACTTGTTAGTAGAGTGAGGTGGGGGTTAACACATACAGGTAGACTCAGGACAACATACAAAATAGTGGGAGAGAGAGGGCAAGTGTCTCTTCTAGACTAGAGCTTCAACCCTTGTCCAAGCTGTTAATCACTGTTGGTTGCCCATGAATGCATCTAACTCCACTACTGATAAATGCTTGAAGCACATTATTCAAATGCCATTCTTTAAAAGTTTTCATTCCATTAAAAATGAATAATTACAAGTACTTATAATCTTTATGTATTTTCACAATTATTTATCTATTCCAGATAATATGTTAAGCATTTTTTTTGGTATTGCTTAATGTATCTGAAGGAAATATTAATGCTATAAGGATTTAGAGCAAAGTGATACTTTAATTTTGTTCTCTTATAATGACATCAAAGTTAAATGATCATTGGAAACCACTATTTATTTATTTCTTCTTTCAGTGAATATTTATAAAGACCCTTCCATGTTCCAGATATTGTGTTGGGTGCTAGTGATAAAGTCAGAAGGGCTGTGAATAGGAATGGTCTGTGTTCAAGAAGCTGCCAGTCTCGAAGGGAGGCTGACCTACATCAAATAATCACCTCTGAGTGTGGTATATTGATGGTGGAGATAAGCACAAGACAGGGGCCAAGGCCTGGGCTGAGGACCTTATTCCTACCCTAGCATGGTTTCTGCTAGCATGTGGAGCCCCTCACCCTTATGTGAGGAAAGATTATGAGTTCTCATGGAAAACAATACTTCAGTAATCTGAGAAGCTCTTTACAATTTAAAGAGCTTCATTGCATCATAGTTATTTATGCTTTTCTCATATACCATTAGTTTCAAGCATTTGTTACTTATCATTAATCTGCCTACCAAAATTAAGAAATAATTTTTTATCACTACATGCTTTTTAGTTTACCATGGACTGGCTTTCACTTGCCTTTTCTCCTAGAACTCCAATAACCCTATGAAGAAGGCAGAATGAGCTTAATTCTTATTATTCCCATTTTTCAAATGAGAGATGTGAGGCTCAGCAATGTTAAAGGAGTCTCCCTAGGTTATGGAGCTAATTAATGGACAGATCAAAAGTGTCTATCTTTGTAACTGTTTGGACTATGAGTTTTCTTAGTCTATATCACAATCTGAGAATTTTCTTAGTCTTGTTTCACAGGTGGGTTTAATAGGTATACTGGGCTGGTCTTTCCTACTTGTGGACCCTGGACCCTTAAATCCTGCAATATCTCACTCTGCATATTTCTGATTATTCTTTTCCTGTTTCCAAGGAGCCCTCTTTCTTCTATCTGTCAGATAAATGCTGGTGTTCCCCTGGGTTCTGGTCCTCTCTCTCTCTCTCTCTCTCTCTCTCTCTCTCTCTCTCCACACTCTCTGTGCAGTTACATACATTTTCATAACATTGCTACCACATAAAGTAACAATTGTCAAATATACATTTTCTAACTCTGACCTTTCACCCAGACTTAAATATAGCAACTGCCCTCTGGACATCTCCCCAGGACATCCATGAGTACAATCTGCTTGCAATGAACTGTTCTTCTTTCCACTTGACACTGGAAGCTCTACTATTATTCTTAGTCCACTTGGTGTCAGCGACTCAAGCTCAAAACCTATGAGTTTCTTCTTCTTTCCTTGTTGCATCTACTTGGACCACTGTGTCTTGATTTGGTCCCTACATGTATTTTTCAAATTCTGTTCCCTCTTTCTCAGTCATGCTGCCTCTCCCATACATACTGACAAGGATTTTCCAGTGTGTCTGTGAGTTTCTTGAGAGTCTATTGAGGAAAAAGGCAAGTGATTTATATTCTTATGCATTATCTCGTTAATTCACCACACAAAAATTTATTGAGACAAATAGATCTCTCTGCTACTGGCAAAAAATTGGGTTGATCCTTTTGAGAAAATTTAAATTGACCTGAAAACTCTAGCCTTTTCTCCTACTATCTCGGTTAATTAACTAGGTATCTCACATAGCTCTCAAGTCTTAACAGTTTCAGATTGGACATTTTGCTGTTATGTAGCCAGAAAACAAGATTAAATGACAGCTCTTATGCATCATTCCCAAAGTAACCTTTCTCCAAACTGCAAACTTCCTGCTGAGCAAAGGCTTAAGGATTTAATTCAGAAGATGTTTTGGCCACTCACAAGTCACCAATGTATCAGACTTTTCCAAAAGCAAATTTGCAAATTCTAAATTGTTGATAGGCTCTCAGAAATAATGTTAGCATGCGTATGTGAATCCTGACAGTTTTTTCTTCTTTGTGAACTTATTTGAATTTATGTGAAAATGCTTACAATTTATAAAATTAGACCTATTTAATAAGATATTTATAAACATATTTGGTATCATATTTATGAAATAGTCTTTAGTGAAATGAATAAACAGAGTTGGAACTCTTTTAGAAATAAGCAAGCAAAGAAATCTCTACAGAAGAGTAGATATTCTTTAACTGTGAACTCCTTTGATATATTTAAGATGTAAATCACTTTCTAAAATATTAAAATATAGACATATTTTAGAAATACATACTATGTGTCAAGTAAAGTATACATATTATGTATTATAGTAGTGAGGAATTTATTCATGCCAAAGCGTAGTCAGATTGTGAGGATTTATACTCTCAACTAGCTAGGCCTAGTACTTTGATGTTTGGTTTATTCAAAGCCTATCAGGTCCTAGGAAAAAAAAGTGTGGATTAAAGATGGCTGCAAATTCCATGCTTTCCATCTCATCTTTAATCCAGATGCCCCTCTGACTTATTTTGATGAATGGAATATGGCAGAAGATAGATATTCTTACTTCTGAGTCTGGAGCCCAAGGGATCTACAGTTTCCACTTTTACTGCTTGGGACACAAACTCTTAGAAGCCAGCATCAATGTGAGAAATGTGATTATACTGAGACTAATTTGCTCTGAGGAAACCCCAGCTGGCCAGGTGGCCATTAGGGGACTTGAGGTGCCAGACATGTGTATGGAGCCTTCTGGAACTCCTGTCCCAATTGGGCTACCTTCTCAATTAACCCCAACCAATATTGCTTAGTGCTGAAGAGTTACTCAGCACATCCCCATCTGAATTCCTGATCCATAGAATTGTGAGCAAGTGAAAATAAGCTATTTCAAAGCCCTTATGTTTTGGGATAGTCATTACACAACCATAGATTTTAAAAAACAAAAACAAAAAAAAACTAGTTCATACCACCCACAATCTTTCCCAAAGGAAAGTTTACTTAGGAAACCAAATCAGTGGTGAGTAAGAGAATAAGGGCAGAAAACAGAAAATGTTAGTTATCCAGGCCTACCTTTCCCAGGCTGTTCCTCATTTAAGCTAGGTATTATCTCCATGTGCCTGTCTGAAAAACCAATTTTTCTCCTCATGAGCATCATCTTCTCATTGTTAGAATATGCTCTTGTCAATTTTGATTAATCAAAGTTTTATACCAAATTACAGCCATTTGTGTCAGGCAGCGAGGCTCTAGTAAACTCGCAAAAGGGCCGTTAAACAGAAATGTAATGACTCTGCCATGTGTGAAGCACTGAGCTGGGGAGCGGGGATGCAAGCACAAATATGCAAATATGGAATGGTCCCTGCCCTCACAAAGCTTATAATTCAATATGGGGCGCAAAGTCACATTGAAATAATCATAATTCAACTCTGATGCTTATCTGGAAAAACAGGGGTGCTTATTTCTACCTTGCTGAAAGATTTCATAGGGACCTGGGAAGTAGGAGCTTGGCAGGAGGGGACATTTACAACGTCATTCCAACCAGAGAGAATAATATGAGTGAAAGTTTCTCATGAGCTTGGGGACCTGCAAGGTGCCCAGTGAGGCTGGAAATAGCAAGAATTAGGGCAGATGAGATTGGAAAGGCAGCCTAGAGTCTGATTGTGTAGGTCTTTGGACACTTACTGTTTAGAAAAGGAGTTAGAAATTTGTCTTTTTTAAAATTGCTGAGCTCTGGTTGAGGGAAGAGGTGGTGACATCTGTGTTCATATACCACTGGTCTTGGGTTTTCTTTTACCTCCCATCCCATGTACTGGGATTTTTTGTTCATAGAGTGTTGATACCATGTGGGAGAAAAAAATGATAAGTAACTGAAAACATGCTATTAGAGAAGGCTGCTTGATAATCTAAGAGGTAGCTTATCACTTTACCATTTAAAAATAGGGGAAATATATTTAAATGCTCTTTGTTTGATTGTTTTAAGAACCAGAACACTGCCCAACTCTTAGAAAGTGTAACATTGGCAAAAGGCAGAAAAATGTAATTGAGGAGATGTTTTTCCAGAGTAGGGATGGTTCCCAAAGCACTCAGAAAGGTCTTTCTTGTGGGGCAAAAGCAGTGATTTCTCAACCTGTGTTGTGTGCCAGGGATAATTACATATTCTCTCAATCACAAATTAAGCATTGCTTTTTGGCAAGTGTCCCCTTTAGCCTGAGTTTATACTGAAAGCATTCTCTGAGGTCTTGGTAAACTGTACTTATTTAAATTTTTACCATATAAATATTGACAAACAGGTTTTTATCTTATACTGTTTCGTGTGAGAGGTGCTACGAAGTTGAAAATGAGGTTGAGCATCTGGATTCTGTGATAGATCTGCTGAACTCTACAACCCGGGGCATACACCAAGGAATGAGTGGCACTCCCTCTGTTCTTGAAGAGCAAATAATGCAGCAGGGAAGAAAGACGGCTTGACAAAGGGGTGGGGGTGGAGTACAGAAGTAAAGATCTTTAACTGTGGTTTGTGTTTGTCTTTGTTGCCCATGGTTGAGTCAGCTCCCATTCCTGGCAAAAGGTAAGTATATAATTTTGGCCTTTTATGTTATTTACTTTGGGGTTTTCATATCAGAATTAGATTAGCTTATGTAAAATGATTTGGAAAGCATTTTTTTAAAAAGCCATGGACTATTTTATATAAACTTAGAAATTATCTGTTCCTTGACTGTATGTGCACAGCTTGTGGGAACACCCTTTATGGATCTGGCAGTCTTCTTGGAGATAATTTGTTGACCATCCTCCTCCCCTTGTTTCTTCTCTTATTATTTGTCTGTTTAGGTTATCTACTTTTTCACAAATGAATTTTGCCAATTTGCATTTTCTTAAAAATCAGTCTATTATCAGTCTTTAAAACTTCATAGTATTTTGTTGTAAATGAATTATTCTGTATCAGTTACATCCCTAGCTTACTCTTGATTTCATGTTTTAACATTTTAAATATTCTTTAGTGAATTAACCACAGCATTGTCAATTTTATCTATTTTGCTCACAATTAAACAGCAAACACATTTTCTTCCTCTTCTTGACAGGTAGTGGGCAGAGAACTGTTGTAATATCTCCCCCTCTCCTTAGCAGTAGCTAAAGCTTTCACTATAAGATGGGAGTCAATTTCTTCTCCTTCAGTTTCCCAGTCATGTCTTTATCATCCCTAAGATCACATTTAATTTTCATGAGATGATGAGAGTTGGGAAAATGGTGTCACACTTCAGCATATCACTTTGCCCACATATTTGCAAATGAAGAACAAATTAAGAACACACCTGTTTTCAGTAATCCATCGTCATCTTCTTGTCCAGCTTCTTGCCTATAGCCCAGATTTGTTTGTTTTCCACCAACCAGAACAATAGTAGAATAGTTGTCAAAGGCAGCTATTCCTGATATATTCTCTAGGAAGTACATAAGCAAGTTTCACCTACAGCTCTGTCTTCTACCACCACACATCTAAAGGCCTGCACTGTGCCACTCTCTGGACAGCTTATAGTTGTGGCTGGGCACAGAGGCAAGAAGTGGTGGGTTCGGGGTTGCCAGTGACTTTGTCCACACTACTTCATCCTCAGCAGACAGGCATTTAAGCCTAGTTGCAGACAGCCCCCAAAGCTGAAAGAAATCTGAATGTTTGCATTTCAGTGGGAATCCTTTGAAGGCCTGAACATCTCCCTAGACTAAAAGAAACAAACTTACAATAATAGAATTTGGGAGAGATAGAAGTGGTGGAAGATTAGTCTCCAGTCATTTATTTATCCAGTATAATGCAAATTACTCCAAGTAGTAACCAAGACTTGTATCTAGCATAGTTTTCATGAAATGGGCTGTGGGTGTGTACACCCAGGAAGGTCTCATAGTTCCATTTATAAACAGCAATTTGAGTATAAAACCCCACCGGAATGGAATTTTAGAAGAAAAATTTAGCAGAAGGTAGAAGAAGGACCTAGAATCATAGTCACAGAACCAGGATTTGAATCTCACTGTATTACAAACAAATCCATGACTCTGGGTATTTTTTAATTTCTCTGAACCTTAGTTTTGATCTCTCTAAAATAAAAATAACAACTACTTACCTACCAGGATTATTGCTAAGATATAAATTTATAAGATTAAATGGAAAAAAAAATGTAAGGTGGTTTGCAAAGTGTAAAGTAACTTGGAAATGAAAGGTATTCATGCAACAAGCATTTGTTGAGGGACTATAAACAGTATTACAGTTTTATGCTTGTAAATTGTATTAAGGGTTACAGCAATTTACCAGATATTTCTTTAAATGTCTCATATCATTTTAACTGACCAGTTGAGAAGTTTCCATGGGAAAACCTTTCTCTATTTTAATATAGTAATATTTCCTTATCTCATTGGCTGGATTTTAGAAATAGGCTTTAAACTATCAAGGAGCATGAAGATTTTTCAGCACTTGTTCTTTGCTTTTATTAATAAAAAGAGAACTGTGCCAAGGGTATATGCTTCAGTGAGAAATAATGAGAGAAAATTGTTTCACAGGGTTTACTTGGTTAAGTGCAATTAAGCTAGCCTGTAATTTTTGTATTAAACTGTTGATGGTTCGGAACTGATATTTGGAGCTACTCATTAAGTAAATTACCAAGATTAAAGAGTTTTCCATGATTTATAAACACAGGGAAGAAAAATGTGTTTAAAACCGTTGGTCTCTTGAAATAAAGACTAATGCAAGGTTGCTAAACAGATAGCCCTAGACCCTGGTTGTACAGCCCTCAGAAATGGATAGCATGTCCAAGGGGAAAATTACTGTCGGGCTTGGACCCAGGATGTTCCTGCTGCTCCTGCTACTTTTAAATGTGCGTGAGCTTTGGCTGGCATGCAAACTCCCTGAACCCAAGTTTCTTTGTCTCTAAAAAGGAGTAAGATGCAAATTACAGGAAAAGCTGACTCCAAGAGGCTTGGAGAGTTCCTTCTAATGTCGATGTGCATAGAATGATCCGGGATTTTTTCAAATGCATATTCTCATTCAAGGGATCCCAGTGTGGTCCTGATTCTGCATTTCTGACAAGCTCCCAAGTGCTGCTGGTGCTGCTGGCCTACATATGAATCACACTTTGAGTAGGAAAGGCTTCAACAATAAAAAATTAAGCCTATTTAACCACAAAGTCCAAAATTAAATTTTGGCTTCAGTTAAGGCTTGTTCCAGTTGCTCAATGAAGTTATGAAAGTATTCACTTTCTTTTGATTTTTCCTGTGCTCTCTAATGCCACCTTCACCTGGCTCTCCTCATGATACCAAGGTGACTGCCTTCAGTTCCTGGGGCTTTGGTTTGGACATCCTTGGTTGCTGCCCACAGAAAACAAGTCCCAATATTGCTAGTAAAAGTTTTAAGAGTCATTCTGATTGTCTAGATGAAATAAACTGATTTATTTAGCCCAGGCAGAGGCTCTAATCATGGAACCGAGGGTGGGATGAAATTCCAGGAACCTAATGTAAATTAGGACTATGAAAAGGAGAAAGCAAGTGCTGGGGAGACAGCCAAGAAATGTCCTCTGTAGAGACAAATAAAGTTTTGAAAAAAATAAAGTTTTTAAAGAAATCAAATCTATTAGAACAAATTTAATGCTTATATAAACTTGAAATATCATAAACAGGTAGTTTGCACATTACCCCATCTGATTTTGGAAACTTCTTTGGGTCAGGAAATATCAGTTTTTGTTAATTTTGGATATGTTTTGGAGATTACGACACTCCTTTAGAGATTCCCAGGACTTATTTTTATTTATGAGCTTGAATACATTTAACGTGACCTGTGGCAGCAGAAGTCACTAAGAAGCATTAAAGTGAACAATATCTTTATAAAAAGATAAGAAAATCTACAGCACAAAAAAATCTTTTTAGGGTGTTTTGTAGCTTGTTTTTAAAATTTATTCATCAATTTAACTCTGTTGTCTGGCTAGACTTGGAAGGGGATAAGGGAAATAGGGAACCAAATAACTGTTGCAAATGAGAATAGCAAGAGAGTGATATAAGGTCAGACTCGGGGTGAGGCTGCTCTCCCCAGGACAGAAGAAATGGTTTGTTGATTAAGACAAAACACACCAAATATAGCAATAGTGAACTTCTTGCTACTCTTGCCATTTCTATGCCCAAAGCTTTCACAATATTATTCTGTCTTTCACTCTGACAAAGACCACTTGCTTTCCCCACAACCCGTCAGCCTTAGAAGTGCAGATGAAAATCAGAAGCAGTTTGTGTTGGGTTCACCATTTATGATGGAAGAGGTACCAAGGCTGCAATGAAGAAAATTTCAGGAAATTTCTATCCATAGATAAACCTACCCCAGTGCCATGATTGCAATAATGTCATCATCCTGCCAAATAAATTAATTGTAAGAAAGAAAAAATTCTGATCAGTTTCTTCCTTTCCAGTGCTCAGAGCACTGTAATTTATTAAAATTTTGTCTATAAACAACTCAAATAAACCCAATTTTTGTGGTATAGACAGAGTTGTGTACAAACATCTCAAGAAGGCCCGAGTATGTGATATAGGGCAACGTCTGTGTACATGACATGGTTGACCATATAGCTGGGTATAGATGTGGCACAAACTGAATAAGGCTATGGACATGCGTGTTGGCTGCTGCAAAGCCGAGGTATCTTTTAGGTACTGTGTAATTAATAATTTAACCTTACTCAGAGAGTAAAAGAGTTTTATTCAAATCAAGGGTAATCTTGGGGGCACTGAGCTTATAGGTAGTGTTAGAAATGGGGGTGGTCTTAGGTTGTGTATCCTTTAACTTTGCAGTTGGCATCAGAAGTGGGATTCCCTAGAATGACCTTAACTCACTGAAACATGTAGTTTGAAAAAAGAAGGAATTAGAGGTCTGGGGTTGATGAATCTTTAATTCCTGAGTGGCTACCTGTTTTTCCCTGGTAAGGAAGGGCTATTTTCTGGGATCCATTACTAGAGGTAAAATTACCAGTGGAATTTAAAGGTAAATCTATCTCCCAAGGAGTTAGCTCACTGGATGTATAAGGTAATGCAAATTAATAAGAAATAAACTAAATATACACCTCTTAGCTATTGTTATCCATAATAGCTAAAATAAAAGTGAAGAGTGTTAGGACAGAGCACATGAGCCAAGCTTAGATTTGAATCAGTCTGAGCTATGGCTGCTAATATTAAAGATGCCACCGAAGAGAATTATAATGGGACAACAGATAACACCTTAAAGACTTCTGTTCACCAGAAAGTTAGTCCAAAGGGGGAAGGGCAAAACCAAGACACTAGTAAAACCAGGGATTATAGTGTAAAGGAGCTGTTTCATGTTGTGCATTGATATCATCAGCTTCCTGAATAACCTTTACTAAAACCAGTTGTGATTGGCTAATTTAGGGGTGGTGTATTTGGTTTTGGATGCTGCAGAATAAAAGAGCATGTTTGGATTAACGCAGGACCCAATTCACTCTTGAATAATCACAAATGGTTATATGTCATTTACATGCAGAGCAGGTTGTTCTCAAGAAGACAGCTACCTTCGTGGGTTGGATAAAAGCTGTTGCAAAGTGAGTTTAATTGAGGAGACTGTCCAACTCTTCCTATGAATGCTGGGTGGAACATCCCAGATGAAACAGCTGATATGATTCATATTCAAGCTATGCCTGGATGATGGGGCTATTCCTACACTGAATATGCCCCTCACCCAAGGCAAAATAAATTCTATGATTAAAGCCCCTCCCCACCCCCTGTATGGATACCCATGTAATATTGCTGCTACAATATTGAGCAACAGTCTGAGAATGCCTGTCAGATTCCTTGATTCAGCTTTCCTTATTGTTTCGGCAGATGTTTAAAAACTTAAAATGATTCACAAGAAAATGGGGAAAGACAAAAGGAAAAGTTAAGGGCATCTACTGAGCAGGGTAGAAATCCTTAGATACTTGTTGAGAAATAGGATGAATAAAGTGCACATTCTTGGGTTGAAACAAATGTCTTAATGCAGCGCTTTTGTTGGTTGAGTGGACCACTGGGAACCTCTGCTGGATTCCAACATTAAAGAGCCCTAAACAAATCTGCCCTATTGAACCCAGTGTGGAGGAATTTGAAAAGCTAGAAGGCAAAGATGGCAATAAGAAACCTGATCTGAAATCAGGGGCAATGATCTGGCTTATCATTGATGAAAATTGACAGAAGAACCAGGATCTTTTGGCTCAACTCCCAACTGGGGACCATAGGCTGGTGAGGTTAGAGAAAAGAGAATTTCCTGGGGCTTCATGACATGGGATCCCAATGCACTGAGATTCTAAAACCTGTCAATGAAGTCCTAATGAGATGTACAGTTAGATTGAGGGGATACAGAGACACAACGGTTGATAGGATTGAAATGAAAGTTTGAATTAAAATTGGAATGTAAAGTGGTTGCATTTCCTTGTAAAGTTTGAATTAAAATTGGAATGTAAAGTAGAACATCTTTTCCAGAGACAGAAAGTTTGGGTAAAAATAAATGACAAATGAAGAGAAGAATAAATAGTAGCTGAGAGTGAAAGATTTATAAATAGGTTATGCAATGATGGAAATCTAATATTACACTGGTGACTTGAGAGAGACTCAGAGCAAGAGAATAATATCTCTTAGCTCAATTGTACTAGATGTCCAGAAGGGTGACGTATATGTTTGCCAAGACCTTCCTTGCTTTTGGAACCTCACAAAGTTGAATAGAAACCTGAAAACCTGAGTGGCATTGCTCTGGGAGACATTTTAGTCATGTGAACTAGACTGAAGGTTAATGAATGAGTAGAACTCTATTAATGTGTCAATATCTTTAGATTTTTTTTTCATGTTACATCTACTACAAAAGATATCATTTGAGGAGAAATTTCTGGGCACTGCTCCCTACTAGGCCATTGGACTCTATAGTAAACAACTCCCAGATGACTGGCCAGTGTGTAAGTATAAACCTGGATAATCAAAAGTTTAGAAAGCATGCCTGATATGCCATAATGTTCTGTTCACAAATGCAACATCACCCTTGTTTTTGTGAATGGGAAGCTATTAAACAGAATAAGAAAAAACAATGAATTCTGATGGAATTAGAGCAGTACACACCACATGGTAGGTCTGAATTCCTCTGGAGACAGCCCACTTTGAGATGAGGAAGGCTATCAGAGGTCATGTGGCATACTTAAACTAAGTTACATCTAGCTGTGACTACCACTCCTCTAACCCTAGAAAGGCGGACGCAACACTTTTCTAACTGTGCTCAGGTCATTAGTACACAATGGCAACAACATATGTAGTGGATTAAACAATGCTGTATTACAAGAAGGAAAAGAACTTTAGGGAAGATAAGTTCTGGCCTAGGCATCTTAGAGCAAGCTGAATTCACTTTTGTTTATTTATTTTTTTAAGGATCAAATAGTTTTACTTTTAATGAGAAATGGAGTTAAGAGGAAAAAGCCATTTAACTAGAATGAGCAGATTTGAGAAATTCTCTTTCAGGAGGAAGGCCAAGAATGGGAGTCAGCCTGAAAAGGTGATGGAGTTTTAATGAAGTAGGTCAGGCAGACTGAACAATAATGTTGGATAATGCTGGGAGCCAGTGTTGGCAGAAGGTTTGTACCCTGACCCAATAGAGCCTCTTGACTGTTTTAATACAGGTGTAGTCCAAAGTAGCCATGGAACAATGGCTTTCCATCCCAGTTGCTGAGGCATAAGGGCACACCAATGGGACTCTTACGGCTCTCCAAATCTGTGGAAGTTCTCTGGGGTAATTTACACTGATAAATTATGTCTGCCCTCACCCCTAGGATAGATCAAAATGGACATATCTTATAATACAGATAGCAGGGATAGTAACTATCCTGAATACCACTCCTGTCCTTCCTGCAGGAGGAAGATGGGCCCTGCTATATAAAAGCACATAATGGAAAATGGTCTTAGTACAAACCTTTGAACTGAGACAGATTGAATGGCTTTTCCCAACTCACATGGATCTTGGAAATAATCAAATCATGGCCAATTGTTTCATGAGTCCATAGTAATATTTGGTATATGGGCAAGGGTTGAATGTGTTAGAAGGCATAGCAAACACTTCTTTAATTTTAACTGATTTTGTTCTGAAATAAAGCAAAATTGTACCATGGCTGCATTATATGATATGATGTAACATTGACATTATTGGTAAGATTATGTAAATAAGTTTTATGATTACACTGATATTAATAATCAAATATATTGAGAGAATGAGTTAAAGCCTCCTCAGGATGTAGTACCAATGGAAAATGATTGGTCTGAACTGGATTTAGCTAACCATCCCATAACTGTTATGCCAGATAGTACTGTACAAGTTTATCATAAGGTACAATTAAAAGTAGATCATGGGAAGAAACAAGTAATCACATTAGTGAAAAATATGAAAATATATGTAATGGCTTTATAGATTAGATTAATTTCTTTAAATCTGCCCCTACCCTACACTGACTTCTTCAAACGTTAGGCATATTCACACTGATTCTGTGCTGTCTCTGTCATATAAACACTATACAAAATGTAGCTTCTCAGAGAAATATGATAAATTTGCTATTAGAGAGCCTTGGCCAAAGGCCAGGGAGTAAACTGTGAATAAGGAATTTAAATTTACCCAAGGTGAGGTCTGGACCTTTGCCCTCATCTCCTGGGAGGTGCTTTCTAGGAAAAGTGTCTGTTTGGTTGGGGGCTTTGGGCCATATGACACCTGCTCTACCTCTAAAAGGTTTAAAGGTCATCTGCGTATGTAATCAACCACATCTCCACGGTAAAAACCCTGAACACCAAGGCTTGGGTGAGAGTCTGGCTGGCAGTATTCTGTGCATGTTGTCATACATTGTTGCCAGGAAAGTTAAGACTGTTTATGACTCCATGGTGAGAAGACAACTGGGACCTCTGTATTGAGATACTTCCTAAACTCTGCCTTATGTACCTTTTCCTTGGCTAACTTTAATCTGTATCCTCTATTCTTTTAAGTTAATAAACTATAATCATGATTATTATAGTTCTCAGTGAATTATTGAAACTAAAGGTGGTCTCGGGAACATTTGAACCCTGAAGTTGGTGTCAGAATTGAGTATGGTCTTCTCTACTATACCCGCCCCCCCCAACTTCACAGGTGAATTTTTAATTTTATTCAGACTATTTTTTTTCTCATACCCAACAACACCAACCACTTCTTCAAATATGTCTCTGCCAGAAACATTATCCTTTAAATGGTTCCTTGGATGCCATTACAACTATGGCACAATCTGTAGTAAAGTACCATTAAGATGTTAATACAGATGTATGTGTGAATTAAAAAGTTACTCTAAATGCATAGTAACCAATTTACTTCACATTAATAATTCAGCTAATTTTATTTGTTTCTAAACAAAAAGCAAGGAGAACCCAGCCCACAGAGTAATTGTAATAGTGTGCACAATTTTTATTAAAACAAAATAAAAATTTAAAAAAATTTTGGATATTGAAAGTCACCCAGAATGCTTTATTTTCCACCTATCAAGTTTCTTTTATAAAAAAATTTCCCACAGATTGAAGTTAGAAACTGACATGCTCTTCCTCCCTACATCTCATCCTAGAGTAAAAGGAGAAGACATTATTTGGTGTCCCTAAATTCTTGTTTTTTTAAAAAGAAAGCAAACCCACCTTTACCTAGAGTATTATTTATTCTATTCCATCTCTTTCAAATAAGTGTAGTAAAATGATCAGAGATAAACTAAAAAGAAAAAAATGGCAAAGCATGCAACACAAATAATTTTCAAAGACTCTTAAACAGCACATTTTGAAGATTTTCATGCTTGACAATTCTGGGTAATTGTGATTCACAAAGCACTTTACAAAGCAATATACTTAGCCCCATTTTTTAACTTGCAAAAAACAAAACAAAGCAACAGCCTCCAGCCCCATCCTCCTCCTCCAAACCGCCCCCCTCCAACAAAACCAGAGTCATGGAGGAAATCGTGAAGAATGCAAGATTCAGAGCCAGTACCCCAGGCAACATTTTTCTGTTTTTCCATTTTAGCATGCCTTGGTATTGGATTCCAGTTTTAGTTATTAAACTTATAGGCTGAGTGTATATTCAGCTTTTGCAACATGTCACGGACACTTTGATACTTTCTCTCTCTTAATTCTCCTTTCACTGATTCACTATGTCAGCATGCATCACTGCAGGACAATCTGATTATGCGACAGCCTGAAACTAGAGAGTGGACAAAATCATCTGGTGATAGTTCGTGTGCAAAAGGATCGCTCATTTTAAAAAGAATTCTCAAAGTCCTTTTAGTTAGCTCTTCTAGGTCACCACAAATGATTTAATTAAAAAATACAGACAAGTTCTAGAAACATTTCTACTTCAAATAGCAATGTTTTCAAACTTGTTGATCCCCAACTTTTACCTGTGTCAGTACAATGAAATAAGTTTAAATATAAAATGATTATATAGTAAATATGAAACAAATATAAAATAAAATGACTTAAAAGATACAAAATTCACCTTGCTTATTTTTATGCTTATAATCCTAACAGAAACAAAACAAATAGAAAATTGCGAATTATATACCCCTCAAAAGAAAAACCCTTCCAAAAATGAAATTTGAAACATCATCTTTATCTTAATGTGGCTGATGATATTTTCTTCTGGGAGGAAATCGCCTTTGTAAAGTAACTGTGGTACTGAGTGCTACAGCATAGGTACTGGCAAGCGTTTATGACCAAGAGCTGTGTGACAACTCAGTTTCCTCATCATTTTCTCTAGTGGTGCTCCTAAACAAATGTTATTTACACGTATGTTGGCTTTCATGTGGCATGAACACATCATATGCTTACCAAAAGCACCTCATTTCTCTTCACATTAGCTCATGAATATCAGCAAGAATTACTCAATGCCAATGAGATGCTGAACCCTTTTCCAAGTGTACTTGATTATTAGTGGTTTATTTACACGATCCAGAATTTATGTGGTTAATTGTTTTTTGGTAATCATCGAAATAAAAACACAAAATTAACAAAATAAAACTTATAGAGAAATTGGAGACAGCAAAGATTTTGACCCTTGGTTCTGTGGTCCATGGACCTGGCTTGAGAACCACTCTTTGAAACAGGCACGTGCATGTCCATACTTATTTAACAATATTTGATCTACTAATTGTTCTCATCATGGGGAAATTTAAATATTCCACTGGGCTGTTATAAGAATTAATGAAATATTGTATGTGAAAAATATTTTGCAGGTTATAAAGCATTGTAACAACTTTATGGCGAATTTTTTACTTTTATTTCCTCCTTCCTCCAATACATATATAAGACATACTAAGTCTTACTAATATATTTTCCTTTAAATTTTTGTTTCTTGTTCATTTTTATTTGTGTAATGATCAGCTGTCATCTATTACTTGAGAGGCAAACTTCATCTGACAATTATATTGATAGAGAGATACCTATAGACTTTTCTTCATTTCTTGGATGTATGGCAAAGTGTTTTAAATAACAATGATTCAAAAAAAAGCCTTCTTGAAAACTTCCTATTGGAGCTCTAGAGTTTTAATTTATTCTACTCTATCTGGTCATTGTGCTACCTGTGAAGAAACACATGGGGATAGTACACGGTACTAAGGAATATGTGTGTAGGAGACAGAAATACTTCATAACAATCTCTGCTCATTGGACTTACAGGAGAAGGGGAAAAGGAACTGCTTGTCAGGATGTGCACTGTGTCAGACACTTAATAGGTATTATTCGTACTATTGGCCTTACTTTCTCATTGTGCAGGGAGGAATTTGAGATTCAGAAAAACTCTGTATCTTGCCTAAAGATGCAGAGGAAATTGGAGTAAGATTTGACCCCGGGTTGTGATTTTCAGGTCTGTATGACTTTCTTGATGCCTGTCTATGGAAGAGTGAGAATAAGGGACAAAGACCAAGGTCTCAGGCAGAGTAAAAAGAAATTCTCAGGCTGGCATTTGCCAAATTCCTTTTGGCCTCGAATTCATTTTTTTTTTTTTAGCCAGAATTTACTACTGCTAGCACTTCATAGTTATATCAGCACAACCTTAAGTATTGACTTCTTCCCAGCAAACTAATTTGTCTTGAAGACTTGCTCTGAGACTAGTTTTCTCTCTCTTTCAGGAATCAACTTGGAGTTGTAGATTCCTGAGCCTTGAAGTTGAGCACAGGTGTGGAATATAGTTTTTTTTTGGCTTCCAACAATCAGCTTGGGTGACATGGATTGCGCAACAGCAACAATACGAACGCTAACATTTACTAAGTGATTATGATAGGCCAGACACTGTTCTAACAAACTTATATGTAGTATTTTGTTTAATTCTCAAAGAATACTTTGTGGTACCTATTAATGTCATTACACAAATGAGAAAACTAAGGCACAGAAAGAACCAGCAACTTGCCCAAGTTTACATAGCTGTAATAAGGTCATGTTAGACTGTGATTCATTGTTATCACACACCCAATGCTCTGTGTTGCTTTTTGGGGGCAAACTTAGATAAATTGTTACGTCCATAAATTTCTGCATATGCGCTGTATTTATCTAATCTCTTGCCTCAGGTTGCAAGGTGCTGGATTCAGAACTCAAATGTTCCAATTTCCATGCAGCCCCTCTAAGGACATGTTTGGTAAACAGGGCTTGACTTTTCCTATATGAAACACTAATGTCCAGGTGTCTACCTGTGAAGGCAGAGGGAAGTAGCCTATTCTAAGTAGCATATTAATGTCTCAGGGTATGTATAAAAAAGAAACCAGACTTTAAATACTGTTACAGGCTAAGTTGAGTGCTCCACCCAATTCATATGTTGAAGTCCTAACCTCCATACCTTAGAATGTGATTGTATTTGTACATCTGATCTTTAAAGATGAAATAAAGGTTAAATGAGATTATAATAGTGAGCCTTAATTTGATACGACTGGCATCTTTATAAAAAGAGGGGATTAGGATGCAGACCTACACAGAAGAAAGACATGTGCAGACTTAGGGAGAAGATGGCCATCTATAAGCCAAAGAGAGAGGCTCTCAGAAGATACCGACCCCGCTGACATGTTGAGAAATAAATTTTTGTTGCTGAAGCCACACTGTCTATGGTATTTTGTTATGGCAGCCCTAGCAAATGGATACAATTTGGATAGAAAGATATGGGCACATGAACTGCATTTGGGGTATACACACCATAATTATGGAAGGGCTCTCTTTTCTGGGGAACTGACTGGAGTATATCAACTGGGGTCAGCAGATTAGAAAATTTCTGTGATAGCCTGACACCATTTTGTTTTAGAGCATGCTTAGTCATTCACCAACAAATACGGACCACCTATTTATTTCGCACTCACCATTGTGCTGGATCTTGATGATAAATGGTGATCAAGATGAACCACATACAGGCACCAAAGAGCTCATGGTATATGGACACAACCATTTATACTAGAGCATGGACAATGCAACGATCCGTCCCTGGGGAGCAGCACATGGCGAGTGTGGGGGTAGGAGAAAGTTTGTCATAGCAAAAGAATCAGTGTCAAGACCTGAAAGATGGATGAGCTATTTCAAAAGGGAAGAAAACAAAGAGAGTTACAGAGAAAGCAATGGGCAGCTGTGAAGTCATGAGGAAGGAGAGCATGACATTTGAGGAGCTGAAAGGAAGTTCAACATGGGTAGAGAACTCAGTGGAGAAGAAAACCCCAGAGCTATGTTGGGCCAGGAGCATCAATAGACATGCTGTCTTAAGACAATTGAAAGTCACCGAAGAATGTCATGTTTGGTCATTGGTGTATGTGTATGTGTCTGTGTGTGTGCATGAGTACACTTTATGTGTTTTATGTGTGTGTGTGTGTGTGTGTGTGTGGGCACTGTAGAAAGAAGTTTCCTATAATTATTTTAATTATCCAGAGACTTGAACTGTCTGAGGCAGTAAGTATCGTGCCATCTGTAATGCTGGGTATCTGAAAGCATAATGGAACCTTACATAGAACCAGTGTGAATATGCCCTACCCCAAAATCCTATTTTTGCTGGTCCATTCTAAATGCTAAATTTATGACTTTCCTGAGTCGCAAGTTCGATTTGCAATGAAATAGAAAATATAACTCAATGGTATTAGACTGTAACAATAGAAAAAGCCCCTGGCTGGTCTGTAACAGAAATTTTGGCTTGTCAAGGATGATTATGCATGGAAGATGTGTTTGTCCATCCTTGTCAGTTAGGCTCAGCTCATTTTAGACCAGGCCCTGACTCTCATAGTCAGAGCCAGTGGTGTATTTTTCTTGCTTAGAATGAAAAGAAACAAGGACTTTTGGTTTTGGGGATTAGACTGAGAGTGATTCTCTTTGAAGCTTTCGCAAAGCAGGCAAGAATTTCACACCATTTTGAGTGCTGCAGGTGAAGAATTTAACAGCTGGTGGGAGCACAAATTAGAACCAATTATCATTTGATTGACCTGCCTTGACAATAAAACTGTCTTCCCTAATTTAAAATGCCTAGCAGGATCCTCTGCCCTGGTAAAGAGGTGATTTCAACGAAAGAGTAGCTTGAACTAGAAAATTCTTTAACAATGCTGTGACAGTAATAAAGATTTATTTACATAGCACATTTTTCTCTCTTCTTGGACTGAAATGACTAGGCTCAAATTGAGAAATAGCACGTCTTGCACAAGAATGGAAAAGAACTGGGCTTTGCAGAAATGACTCTTGAGGATGGTGGTAACAGAAGGAGAAAATACATGCAAAGTTTAGAAAGTAATGAAGAAAAGGGAAAGTTTCTCACTTCCAAAATGTAATGCCAGTTGTCATAATATTTGTAAAGAAACCAAATGTAGAACTGAAAAGCATATTCTTTAAGATTTTTAAGAATGACATATGAGAAAGCCCTTTTTCTTTCTATGTTTAATTTTATAAGCAAATTTATTCTGCAACCTTATTTAAATAGGCCAAAGAAGGCTATGTACTCTAGTTCAGACTCAGCCTACTCATTCCCCACTTCTTATTTACATTAGATTCAGATGATTTAACTATTTACATTTTATAAGGAAAAAATTTAATTGCTCTGGTTATTTTGCTTTGCCGTGAGTCAGATTTCTCAGTCATTTTCATTGACCTCTAAATCTGAGGCAGGCAATCTGCATGCTCCATGCTTCTGATTCCTAAAGACAGTGCTCCAAGGAGTCAGCCCATGTCACCAGCTAAGCAGAGACTGAACAGGTCTACCCTCCAATTCCACCTCTGCTGACTTGGGTTACTTGATCTTGGGTGCGTTACTCTCTGAGTCTCAGATTTTTCATCTGCTAAATGGAAACAATAAAACCTCCATCATGAGATAGTGTGGTGGTTATGGAAATATGACCAAGATTTTCTCCTCGACCAAACTCTAGCCTGGCTCCTTTGCATCCTCTTCCTGACCAGGCTTCGACCTTGGCTTATAAAGACTTAAACAAACACTAGCAGTTTCTAACAGCTTAAGGATGATCCCTCGGATGACACTAGCCTCCATTAAAGTGCTTCCCTGGGAAAATCAAGGCTGCTCAAAGAATTTACTGTTTGTTCCAGCCAAAAACTAAAGACCAGGCCCTTGTCTCCCAGCCTTTGATAAGGTTCAGTTAGTGAATCCAGACAGGTGTGTACCAAAACTCTTTCCTACTTTTTGTAATTGTCATTTTCTTGACTCTACTGAGTCCTTGCTTACCCCTCTCCCTGTTCCTCCATTCTTTCTTTAAGACACCTGTGTCTAAATCAGGTCAGTTGAATTGAATTCAGTTCACTTTGGTCTTTTTTCTCTGCAATGCAATAGTACATTACTGATTAAAATCTGTCCTTACCATGTTACCTCATATCTAGCTTTTTTTTATGTGTCTTGGCATAATGTCTGATGCAAAGTGGCTTTCAGGAAATGGTGCGATCCTGTTTCTGCCTCTGTCAAGACCTGCTTCTCCTTCTCTCCATCACTGAGGATTTCAGCATTCTCATTTGTTTCTCTCTTCTTGCTCCCAGTCAACATTTGAACATTTGCAATGAAGGAGTGAGGGAAGACAAGGATGAGAAGGCGTGCTATTCTTGCCTTCTTGATATCATATCTAGAATGAATTTCACTAACTATGTTCTTTTGGTCAATGAGGTTTATAATACTAACACAATTCAGATCCACTGTGTGTTGAACACACATATATGATTGGCTTAGAAATTTTATCTTTTTTATAAGATAGTGTAAATAAAAGAAAGTGAGAAGGTAGGAAAAAGAACTGTAACAAAGTCTGTGAACTTTACATCATAGCAAAAGGTAGGGTTGCTTTCAGTTTGGGGGCATATAAATATGGATACAACCTTAGTTTTACTGCCTTCGATTTTATGACAGGTAAAGTTGCAAAGGGAACGGAAGACCAAGTTTCAAACAACCAAATTGATATACAAACTTTTGGCTTATGGCATTGTTAACTGTATAATGCATGTAACCGAGCTCCATCTTAATGTCTCTGAGTCATCGGGAAACTTCTATTTAAGGAGACCAAATTAAGTACATGGGCTTCATGATGGTGTTATTTCTGAAAAAAAATTCTGAATGTGAATTAGGGTTTCTAGAAGTCCAGTCTTTCTATAAAGAGAGCTTTCTTCTATTATTAGTGTGGTTTACAAGTTTCCTACTACAAAAAAAGGGTTACTACTAATAAAGATCTATGTAATGATGATTGTATGTATCCTTGTACGCACATCCATGAAACTGAAATTTCTGTGGGTAACACTTGTGGTTTTAAAAAAATTACCTATAGGAATTTTAAATGGGAGGCAAGGATCCCAGGAACCAGGTCCTGGAGTGCAGCCAATCCCCAAGCAATGAAATGATGATTTCTGCAATCAGGCTTGACTGGGCTGGGCCTGTGCAGATGATGGAGGGGAGCAGGATGTTCCAGCAGCTGCTGTCTAGTGAACTGAGACGGGGCATTTGCAAGGTGAGCAGACAGATGCCATAATGTCCCACTAAAGAATAACCGCATGCAATACAACATAGCTGGGAAACGTGAGGAAACAATGGCAGCAGATGGACAAAAACCTGGCTCACAGCAAGCAGAAGGAGGCAGCTCATTTATAGCAAAAGCCCCACATGGCTCAGGAAGGTGCAGGAGTCCAGAACTGCACCAAACATGTAAATAGCAACAGGCCCTGTAAGAAGCATTCATCCTTTTCAAATATTTATTGATTGCTTGCTATGCATATCACACTTGGCCAGGTGCTATGTGAACCTGGGATGAAGACAGGCTTACTGACCTCAGAGAGTTTAGAGTCTAAACAGTGGGTTTCTGTTTATATGATACCATTTGGGAAGTATGATGTGGTTACTGACCTCACTGGCATTTAACACCCTTCAAATCTAGTTATTCTTCTCCTAGATCTTGGATGGCATAACTTCAGAACCAAAAGAGATGGAGTTTTAGACGAGTAGAAGGGTGCAAGCAATGTTTGATGAATCACATCTCCAGCAACTTTGCCCCAAAGTTGTCCAATAGCTAAGACTATTGAATGAGACTATTGTTCTCCAGTTTATAGCAACACAGCTCAACATCACCTCCTTATAAACATACTGCAGAGAGAATGACCAGCCCATATCTGAATTTTAGCTTTATCCAAAAAAGGTAGCTGTGAGGAAAGGGCATTGTAGTTTCCAAATTCAAAGGGCAGTCTCATTCTCTGTGTGTATGTATATGCACACACACGCACACACACAAACCCACACACATGCATTCTGAATTATGTCTTGTATCCTTTGGCTCCTGAGTGAAGATTCTTCATTGTAATTATAGTTAGCATCATAACTGTTTTGGCAATTGAAAACTAAACTAAAAAAATCGCTTTCTGGCAGTTGAGTAGTTCTAACAACCTGAACACAAGCTATTTTCTAATGTTTATAATGGACCTTAAAAAGAAAAGGAGATTACAGTGCATTGGGAGGTATGCTTAAATGTGGAGACATCTTGGATTCTAGTTAGAAGAATTTATAAGTTATGCTGTGGAATCTTTGCCCCACACTGGAATAGTTTTTTTTTCCAAAGCAGCATAAACTGAGGTTTGAAATCATTTGGCTTTAATCTGTAGGAGAACAACGATGGTCACCTATAAATTAATTATTAAGGTAGCTGCACTTTGGTAAGTTTTAGTCTGGCAGATTTAGTTTTAACTATATGACCAGATCACTGCCAATTTGATTATCCTTGAAAAAAGCAAAATGATGCTTTTGATTCTACAAGACATACACATATAGCTTTACAACCACATTCTAAAATACAAATGAACAGTCTACATTTCCTCTAATGCCTAACTGTAGATGTTGTCTGTGTGAAAAATGAGAGATAAAGGTGATTAAAAATAGCTTCTAATTATGAAAAATTTAAATACAATAGAAAGTATCTAACATGTTTATTAAATGCAAAGTAGGACAGAGATAATGAAACTGATTCATAGTTTTGTTCTTCTTGTATGGAAATAAGATTGATGATGTCAAGTGCTAAATAAGAGCTTCAGGAAATCTTTACACTGTTGGTAGAAAATGCAAACATTTTGGAGATCAATTTGGAAATATTTAAAAAACCTGAAGTATGCAAACCTTATAAAAAATTCATTCACTGACATATGTCATAGGATAACACTTGCATACCCAAGGCAACTTGTATAAGTATTTTTATAGTAGTATTATTCATAACAGCAAACATTGGAAATAACCTCAAATGGTAAGTTCTTATAAAGAAGTACTATACAGCAGTGAAAGTTAATAAACTATAGCTTCATGTTTTCTATATTGAATGCATTTTTAATCATAATGCTTCGTTAAAAAGTAAATTGCAGAATGTTACATATACTATAATATAATTTATATGTTACAAAAAACATACAAAACAATACTTAAAATTATCCAAGGATAAGTATCCATGTAGTAAAAATATAAAGCAATGCAAGATAATGATGTGTATTTTAACATTTTTTATATTCTTTTCTATGCCTTTATACTACATAATAAATACTTAGACAAATCAATAATGCTAAAAGCAAAGTGGAAAGGGTATCCTAAGATTCCACTAAAGAGGTGGAAGAAAATACTAAAGGAAAGGTGGAGAACGCAAAAGAGGAATGGTTTTAGAAATTTTTGTCTATTTTTCTCTATGAAAGCACATATTAAGTGGCTGCTTCCTTTAGAAAATGGGTCAGAGAGGGTGACAATTGCCATCCCCTTTTTATCTATCACATTTTTTTTTGTTCCTGAGATAGCATGAAGACATGGGGTTATGGAGGCATAGTCTCTCCAAAGGCTCTTCTCTCTAAGGGACATGAGTAGTTCCATATATCTTCGTTGATGTTGTTCTTACAAGTGTTTATTTTCCACCAAATTTGTTGTGTTTCTCTGTAATGCTGTGAAGTCTTCATTTCCCTTTTCCCAAGTGTTGAGGTTCAAAAAGCCAGCTCTTGACTGTAGATTAATCTTCATCTCTTCAATGTCTTGTTTGTATCTTAATTTAGTTTCATGTGTAAGTATTTACATTAGTTTTCCTCAGTGATTTATATATCAATATATAAATGTTTACAGATGTGTATGTTTTTTTTTATCCTCATCATACCACTTGACAATACACTTTAAATATGTTTTACATAGCCATTTACAAGAGCAAGTTGGTTTCTGAAGAAATCTTGTTTGATGGGTGAAGGATTTTTTGAGGCATTCTTATTATATTTTCTCTGTATTCTGATCCACTGGACCTAGTATTTCTTTTTAAACCACTTGGAGAAGGAGCTGTGAAAGCCCCTTTTCTGGTCTTACCTAGGATTTTGATCATTGAAAGATATTCACTTGTTGTTTCTTTCTTTGGACAGAATCTGGTGGTGTCTTCTAAATGCATCTCCCTCCTTACTTCCAAATAGATCTACTTTTCACTTGGACACCTCTGTTGGGAGAAGTAGAATCAGAATCTGGGTGTTCACCAGGTAGTGACAGCCAGTAAGTAGTAGTTCGATATGTCTTAAGCAGAGAATTTCTAAAACAGAGGTATGTTTAATTGGAAGCAGATTTGGGCCACTTTCTGGAAGGTCTTAAATGCCAGTGTAAAGAGGTGACACTATGTCATAGACATTGCACTGCCATTAGTGTATATATGCATATAGGGAAACAAGATGAGAAAAGGATATAGTAGAGATAGTACATATATTTATATGTAAACATATATCTGTACACAGCCACAGTTGACCCTTGAACAACATGGGTTTGAACTGTGCTGGTCCACTTTATATGTAGATTTTTTTTTCCCCAATAAATATATTGAAAAAATTTCTGGAGATTTTCTCACTACCACAAAGCAATCATATTGATTACACTAAGCTACCATGAAATAGTCATATTGCTGCTTCTTCATTATTGATGCATAAATTGTTATACTTGTAAATAAATAAGAATTTCTTTTTCACATTATCTTTTAACTTTGATGTATAGTGTTAGTAATAGCATCTACAGTGTTTTGTATTATATAAGACTATTGATGTAGGTACTGACAGATGATTCATTTTATAAACAGATGAAATAAAATTACAGTATTGATAAATACAGCACTATAAATGTAATTTTTCTTCCCTATAATTTTCTTAATAACATTTTCTATTCTCTAACTTTATTGTAAGAATACAGTATATAATACATATACAAAATATGTGTTAATTGACTGTTTATGTTATCGATAAGGCTTTCAGCCAACAGTAGGCTGTTAGTAGTTAAGTTTTTGGTGAGTCAAAAGTTATATGCAGATTTTTGATAGCATGGGGGTCCGAATCCCTAAGCCACATGCTGTTCAAGGGTAAACTGTACGTGTATCTTATATTTCTCTGTCTCTCTCTCGTGCTCACCCGCTCCATGTATCATTTACCTACCTGCCTATCTGACTACCTTCCTACCTACCTTTCTATATAGCTATCCATGTCTGTATCTAGTTGTATAATTACAGCTTGTTCTATATACTCTTTAGAATGTCCTAATTTATCCAGGATTGGGAAGGCGTGGGGAGCGGGGTGTTGAAGAGAATTGTAAAAATATTAGCTGGTTTTATTTTCTTTATTATGAGAATGGGAAATAGAAACTGTAAGATGAAAATCTTATATTTAAATATTATAGCTTTAATATTAAATGGTAGCTAGTAGATTTTGCAAAGAGCTTTAAAGATGAGAATATTATATACTGTTTAATGAAAATGACTTTTACTGATGACAATAATATTAACTTGCTAATACACAATTGGGAAGGGAGATTTACAAAGGAAGTTTTTCCCGTGCAAAAACAGAAGATTGATATTCTTCACTGTGGAATGTAAATTTAACAATCACCCCATTATTTTATAATGTTTGGAGATGTGAGGTTTACTTCTTGGAAGATTTTGTAATTTTTTTAATCTTTAGAAAAAGGCAAAGATTAAAAATTATTTTTTGGTCTTAAAATCATAACATAAAACCACCAAAGGTGTTTAATGGTTGAAGTATCACAACTCCTAAAAATAGAAATTATATTTGACGCTCATTGAAACAAATTATTTTACCTATTCTTTCACCAGCAACTTATACAGCACTTACTTGTTTTAGGCATCATGCCAAACACCCCAAAGAGAGAAACACAGTAAACATATAACAGTCTTTGGAGAGTTACAGTCTACAGGCGAATACAGAAAGTAAACCACTTAAATATGTAGATTAAAGAGCAAGCATTATAGGAAAACCTGTTAGACCAATAGGTAGCCCAATCTTGACATTTTGAACATATAGGGCCAGATTCTTCTCTGTTGGTGGTGGTGGGGAGTAGGAGGAGGAAGTGTTCTGTGCATGGTAGGATGTTTAGCAGAATCCACGGCTTCTACCCACTAAGCTGCCAGTAGCACTCTCCCCAAGTCATAAACATCAAAAATGTCTCCAGACATGGCCAAGCATTTTCTAAGGGCAAAATAACCTGCAGTCGAGAACCACTGTTTTAGAGAATCCTACATATTTTTAGAGTGAGAAAGATTTCTCCAGATTTATTTTTAAATGATCGTTATCTATTATTTTACCCATTTATTTTATTCATTAAATATATATTTATTAAAGAAGTACTAGGAACCAGGCTGGATATAGTAAAAATTTTCCTTTTTAATTAGAAAATAAAAGATATCAGAGTCTGTGTGAGACTCATTTAACCTGGATAGTTTCTATATTCTCATGACTGAGAAATGGGATAATCTAGAAAGAATATGGCATAGATTATAAACTCCATAAGGCAAAGATCAAACATATTTTTAAAAGCTTTATTGAGGAATAATTTGCATACCATAAAATTCACTCATTTTAAGTATATAGTTACATGAGTTTAAGTGAATTTATACAGTTGTACAGCCATCACCCTAACTCAGTTTTTAAACATTTCCATCGCTCCCAAATTTCCCATCTGTGTGTTTGCAGTTAGTATGTTTCCACCCCTATTCTCATGTAAGCATTGATCTTTTTTCTGTTACTATAATTTTGCCTATTCTAGACATTAAGTATAAATGGAATCATAAAATACATAACTTTTTTTGTCTGGCTTTTTAAAGTTAGCACAGTGTTTTTGAGTATCATCTATGTCGTTGCATGTTAGCGGTTTGTCTCTCTTAATTGCTGAGTAGTATTATGTTGTATGGATTCTCATATTTTGTTAATAATTTACTAGTTGATAGCAGTTTGGATGGTTTCTACTTCCTGGCTATTATGATTATGCTAGTAGGAATAATCTTTATGTGAGATGTTTTCATTTCTTTGGTAGATAGCTAGAGGTGAAATTGCTGAGTCATATAGTTTAGTGTATCTTTAACTTTTTAATAAACTGCTAAGCTGTTTTTCAGAGACTGTCCTATTTTACAGTCTCACCAATAATGTTCAGCTTCCACTCTCTCTCTTTTTTGTCAATACTTAGCAGAGTTGGTCAGATTTAGCCATTTCAGTAATTTCGTAGAGGTATTCTCATTATGTATTTTGTTTATATTTTCTTTTTTCTTTTACAGTATAATTTCCATTTTTTCCCCCCGAGAATATTTCTGCAGCCATGAAGGACGTAGCTCCTTACGTGGGCTTTGGCAGAGGCTGTGGGGTAGTGCTTGCAGGTCTAAATCCAGGTGGGATGTTTGGTCTTTCTGGCTTCGGGAGAGCAATTCCTTACTCCCTCGTCCAGAACGGCACAACTCACACAGTAGTGCAGCTTCACAGCTTGTGAAGCACGTAGGCAGTGAAGACACTTGTGTTGGAAATGTCCCCAGTGGCTGCGGCTTCTGTTATGCTTCGAATGATGACTTCTTAACAACTCGTTCTTGGGCACACGTTGGTGCAGTTGGTATGGACTGCACATGGCCACTGCCTCTGTTGGCATGGCTGTTGTTCTTTCTTTACTTGGTCATTTTGGAAGTGAGGATCTGAGAGAGCTGGTTTGAATTTTCTTAACAACTAGTAATTTTGAACATTTTTAAGTTTGCTTATTTCCATTTGTATATATCTTTAGAGAAGTATCTTTACAAATCTTTGTGATTTAAATCTTATTGTTGAATTGAAAGAGTAATTTATATATTCTGAATAAAAGTTATTTTTGAGATACATGCTTTGCAAATATTCTCTCCCAATTTGTGGCCTCTATTAATTTTCTAAAGATGTCTTTTAAAGGGCAAAATGTTTATATTTGATAAAGTCCAAGGATCAATTTTTCCTTTTCCAAGTGGTGCTGTTGGTGTTATGCCTAAAGAAATATTTGCTTAACCTGTTATACAACGATTTTCCCCTAGGAATTTTACAGTGTTAGATAAATCTTATATTTAGTGTTAATATATGCTTTGACTTAATTTTGTAGATGGTGAAAGATAAGGGTCAGGCTGAGTTTTTTAAATATATGACTATCCAATTGATATTGATCCAATATCAACAAAATATGTGATAATCAAATACAATTTTTAGAAAAAAACTATTCTCTCTTTATTGGATTTCTCTAGCACTTATGTAGAAAATTAATTAATCATTTGTGTTTTGGTCTATTTCTAAACTCATTTTTCTCTTCCATTTACCTATATATCTATTTCTGCCCCTATTCCACACTGTCTTGGTTATTGTAGCTTTACAAATAAGTGTTGAAATCAGTTAGTGTAAATTCTAACAAGTTTTCTATTCATTTGTTTTTCAAAATTGTTTTAGACATGTTAGGTCCTTTGTTATTTCCATATAAATTTTATATCAATTTGTCAATTTCTGTAAAAATGCTTGCTGGGATTTTGATAGAAATTGTGTTAAATCTAAAGATCATCTTGGGGGAAAACTGCCATCTGAACAAGTTGAATCTTTCAATATATAAATGTGACATATCCCTCTATTTATTTAGATCTCCTTTAAGTCTTGCATTTCTTTTGTTTAACTTATTTCTAAGTATTTTATTATTTTGATGTTTTGTGAATGAAATTGTTTTTCTTATTTTAATTTTTTTGATTGGTGTTATTATATAAAAATCCTGAATTGATTTTTGCATATTGATCTTAAGACCTGTGACAGTAGTAAACTTATGTACTAATTCTAGTAGCTTTTCTGAAGACTCCTTAGATTTTCTACATCCAAGATGATATCTATGTGTAAAAACAGTTTTATTTCTTCTTTGTGATTTGTATGCCTTGAATTTATTTTTCTTGCCTTGTTTCACAGTGTTGAATACATGGGATGAAAGTATACATCCTTACCTTGTACCTGATCTTAGGGGGATAGCCTCAGTCTTTTACCATTAACTATGACGTTAATTGTTAATTTTTCTGCAAATGTTATATATCAAGTTGAGATATTTCCCTTTTATTCCTAATTGTGTGAGATTTTTTTTCTCATTACTATATACTATATTTTATAACATTTTTTTTACATCTATTAAAATGATTTTCTATTTATTTCTCAGTCTATTATGGTAGGTTGTGTATTTCTAAGAATCTTTAATTAATCACAATTTCAAGTTAATACTGACTTAATTTGAATAAAATACAGCACTTTTGCACCAGTACAGCTTTATTTTCTGTTCCTTCTTAGAACTATTGTCATAAATTATATTATTATTTGTTATAAACATCACAATAAAATATAATTATTGCTTTAAACAACCTTATGTTTTACACAAATACACACATTAGCTTGGGCCAACACAGAGTCAGGGTCATCAATGTCATTGTCTTCCACCTCTACATCTTGACCTACTGGAAGTTCTTCAAGGCAATAACATGTACAGAGCTGACATAGTCTATGATAAATAACAATGCCTTCTTCTGGAATACCTCCTGAAGGGACTGCCTAAAGCTCCTCTTGAGGTGGTATCAGTCTTCTCAGAAATATGTCCATGGTGGTTTGCTTGTTTTTTATTTTTATTTTTTTCAATAGATTTGCTTGTAAGCAGATAATGCATCATGAACATTCCTCTCTATTAATGAAAACCTGTTCAGTATTGAGTCCATGTTTTCATGGACTTTTCAAGGAGTTTGCTGAGGTTTGCAAAAGCTTCTGATAAACGCTTCACTGTGAGTTTTCTTGGCGGCTCTCTTTCTTCTGCAGTTTTCTTCTCTCTTGTCTCTTCTTTAGCTATGTGTTCCTGTTCCAGTTTCAATGACTCCTCATTAGTCAGTTCAGCAAGAATCACCTCCAAGAACATACTCATCCACAACCAGGTTAACATTATTTGCAGTCAACCACAGCCTTGTTGAATTGTGCAGCCTCCTCATCCTTGGAAGTTCCTTTGAAGGTATGGACAAACCTCTTGAATGTCTTTTTTTCCAGATGCCATTCATCATTCATACACTCCATTCATTCAAAGCCCTAACAAAGCTCTTGATATAGTCATAAATGTTGTAATCCTTCTATAATTACATCAGCGTCTTCTCTGTGTCTTCCTCCACCACTGCAGCAACAACCTGGGCAAAGATCCTCCTTAGGCAGTAGGCCTTAAAATCTGCTGTAATGCCTTGATCCATTGGTTGGATCAAAGAGGCGATATTTGGAGGAAGAAATACCACTTTGATATTGAGATGAAGCTCACCAATAAAAGTAGGATGTCCAGGGATATTATAAACAATAAGCATAATCTTGACAGTTATTTAATTCTCCAAACAGTACTTCTCTATTTCACTGGCATAGCAATTCATGAAGACATCTTGGAAGAGAAGCTGAGTCATCTATGACTTCTACTTGCTCTCGTAGTTCTCTGGCAGTGTGTGCTTATTGATATGCTTGAAGGTCCTGGGGTCCTCACTGTGCCAGGTCACAAAGAGTTTCAATCTGCAGTCTTCAACATTGCTCCCAAGCAAGACTTATCCTATTCTTACAAGCCTTGAAACCTGGCATTGTGGATTAAAGTTCTTTCAGGCATCCATTTCCAGAATAAGGAGGTTTCATCATACTGAATATTTGAATATTTGCTCTGGTGAGTAATTTTCCTCTAGAATTGCCAACAATTCTTCACAGTTGCCTTCATATTAGCACTCACAGACTCACCACTCACTTTTATGTAATGTAATAATTAATGATTCTTGAATTGTTTAAAGTACACAGAGTTAGCAGTAAATTCAATAACATAGTTGGGTCCAGACTTTTCTTTCAACATTGCTAACAAACTTTTTGCTTTGGTCGTGACTGTCATGATGCTGAGAGGGATCCGCTTCTATATCTGGTCTTTAATCCAGGTCATTAGAAATTTCTCCATGTCTGATATAGGCCCTTCTCAAATTACCATTATTCTTGTTGCCTTTAATAAAGCAGATTTTTTAACAGCTTCTGTCACTTTGTTTTTGTTTTTCAAGACTGAAATGGGACATGCCTGACTGGTGAGCAATAAATATCACTAATTTTCCTTCATAGTCCTTAATCACTTTTTATTTCATTTCCAGGTCAATCACTCAGTGTGGCCTCTTAGTGACAACATTTATAGTGCACTTTGTATGCTTAGGGGCCATGATGAACAAAACAACATGAAATTAAATTAAGCACAAGATAAAATGATGCAATCAAGAGACATGGTAGATACATGAGGCTGCTGGTGGCATAACATGTATACTGTTTCCCAGTAAATTTTTCTTGATAAGTAGAAAGAATACACTATAAAATAATGATTAAAGGTACAGTGTAGTAAATACCTAAACCATTAACATAGTTTTTTATTACCATTATCAAGTATTATCAAGCATTGTGTAATGTACTAATTGTGTGTGCTATCCTTTTATGTGACTGGCAGCACAGTAGGTTTGTTTACACCAGTGTCTCCATGAACACTTGAGTAATGCGTTATGTTACAACATTATGACAACTACAGCATCATTAGGCAATAGGAATTTTTCATCTCTATTATAATCTTATGGAACCATCATCATGTACGCAGTCCATTATTGACAAAAATGCCTCTATATGGCCCATGATTGTATTTCTAATACTCTATATTTCCTCCAATGAATCCCATTTACTATCTGGTGTCATTTCCTTTTAGCCCGAAGGATTTCAACTTTAGTATTTATTATAGCATAGGTGTGTTATTAGAAATTTTCTCAGTTTTTGTTTATTTGAAAGTGTCTTTATTTAATCTTCTTTTTTGAGAATGGTTTTACTGAATATAGCATTCCTGGTTGACACATTTTTCTTTCAGTACTTTGAATATTATGTTATTGTATTGACTATTGGTTTCCATTGTTTCTGATGAGCTGTCAGCTATTAATTATTATTATTCCTTTGTACATGGTAAATTATTTTCTCCTGCCATATTCAAGATTTTTTTTTTATGTTTGGCTTTTAACAGTTTAATAATGATGTATCTATATGTGGTTCTTTTTGAACTTTTTAAATTAAAATCTGTTGAACTTTTTGGATCTGTAAATTAATACTTTTCATTAGATTTTGGGAAATTTCAGATAATTTCTTCAAATATTTTTTGTATCTCTTTTTCTCTCTTTCCTCTTTTAGGACTTCCATTATGTGTATCTTAGAATGCTTCATATTATCTGGCAAGTCTCTGAGAATATGACATTTTTCTTCAATTGTTTTTTTTTTATTCCACAAATTTAATTTCTATTTTCCCTATTCAAATTTTATCTTCATTCTTTTGCCATTTCAAGTCTGCTGTTGATTTTATTTACTGAATTTTTTATTTCACTTATGTTCTTCAACTCTATACTTCCAATTTGGTTCTCATATAATTTTAATATTATAATTTTATTTCTCTGTAGACACTTCTTATTTGCTAACTATCTGCATAATTTTTAAAAATTCTTTGAACATAGCGTTCTCTAATTCTTTGAACAGAATTATATAATAGCTGTTCAAAATCTTGTGTGCTAGAAGAACATCTAGTTTCACTCAGAGTCAGTTTCTAGTGACCATTCCCCTCACCCTTTCTTATGTTTATAATTTAGTTCAATATTGGACACTTTACTTAATATATTGTAGTAACACTAAATTTGGTTTTATTTTTCTGAGCATTGTTACATAGGTTAATTAATTAGTTAATAACTTGCCCAGAGTTACACTGTGAAATTTGTCTTTCTCATGCTGCATACCTGCAGATGTCTGTGCTTATTTGTTCCTATTTTTATTATTTAGCCTGGCTCACTAGGAGTCATTCATCCATTTTTATAATTTAGTGGTCAACCAATGATCATGGTTCAAATTTAATTTAAACACTGTCAACCCATTAAACGTCTACCCGGGCCAATGGAGTTTGTGTGATTAAGGGACACATTCAAAGCTGCAGTCAGTTCTCAAGTTTTTCTTGGTTTTCACATTTCACAAGAGTCCTTAGGATCTCCCTTATGCATGTGTAGTTTCTCAGTCAGCCAAGGATATGAGAAGGAAAGCTTATCTTAATCCTTTTATGATGCTCTAAATTCTAGTATTTTTCCACTAAATTTCTGGCTGATTGGCAGCTCATACTAAACTGGAAAACACAGTGTTGGTCTCGAAAAGCTGCAGGTTCATATAGTCAATCCCAAACCAAATCTGCCATTTTTAGCTGTGAATGTCATAGACATTTGTCTACCCCTCTTCTCTACTTCTGCACCAAAGCAAATGGCCTTTGACAGCAAAGTTGCTTTTTTATTGTGCTTAGCTTAAGATGGTATAGTTACAATTCTTGCCAATCAAGCTCAGGGAGGGAAGAGTAAAAACAACCCAAGGCAAAAGGCCACAGACTCCCACTATCCTTACCCCAACCTCTATTTGTTTTAGTGTTTCAGAATAAATGTTTCTTAATTCGTTTTCGGCCTTTGGTAGTTTTCTGGTAGCTGAAACAATTTTTAAAGACAAATTTGTTTAGTTTTATGCTTGTTTTCTCTGAAGAGAAATCACCGGATTTGTTCATGTTGCCATTACTAGAAGATCAAATATGTTTTATAACAGATTTGTTATGAGTAGCATTTAATAAATATGTATTTAGCATAGTTTGTTGAAAGGCAGACTCTACTGAAGAGCATTTAGAGAGTGATAAACTCTGTATTGCAGGATACCAGATTATTCCAAAAGCCTGTAAATGTTTGTTGAATAAAAAAGTGATCTAAAGCACCAGCCAACTTTTTCTTTGTTTTTATAAGACAGGAGTTGGAAAAGAATAATCTAAAAAACTTTTCGAAGATTGGTTTTGATAATAAATGTATTGATTTACTTGAGCCATTGCTTTAGATTCTGCTTAGATAATAAAAACCCATTCTCTTCTACATTTTATGAAGCTCTTTTCAGAGGTTCAAAATAACTTGTTCTTCACCAAAAAACAAAACAAACCAAAACAATCAGAGTGACTACAATGTAGGTAACATTTCCCTGAAATGGCTCCCACTCCCTTCTAGTTTAGACATCTCCAGGAGCTTCTTGGAAGGTTTGGTGATGTTCAGAGAATGTATCAACAAGATGGTGCTGTGTTTTTTTAATCAAATCTTTCCATTTTTTAAAATCTTTCCATTTAAGATTTAAAAATTATAACTCTGAAGAAAACCACCTTCCTTCTGGTATTTCTGAACCTTTTGAGGCTTATTTTCTTTCGAAGGCTCATTCAGTCTGAAACTATACACACTAGAGGTCTCAGAAAGACAGCCTGAATCAGCTCATAGCTATGTTTTATTTGGTCTAAATAGTGCTCAAACAGAAGTTATATTTCACTTTAAAAATCAGATACTTCATGTAACAATACTGGTCTCCAGATCTGAAAATCTCACAGCACAGCCTTGCTCCTCCAGGCAACAATCAGCCTCAGCCCCTCAGAAGGCACTTGAGCTCTGTTCTCCAGGTTGCTTCCGTCTTGGTCTGGCTGGCCGGGTTCCCTTTTCATATGACCACCCGAACATTTGATTTTGTAACGTTTGGGACTGTGGACTCAAAAGCCAGAGCTGTAACAGGGGACATGCTGGTAATCAGTGTAGGATTGAGCTGCATGTAAAAACAAACAAACAAACAAAAAAACTTGCATCGTGTAGAAAGCATTTGAACACAAAATAGAGAAGAATTTTGTAGTTAGAGCATATACCATGACTGACATAAATTAAAATGGAATTGAAATAATAGAAGAGTCATTCATTTGTTCATTCATTCATTCACTTATTCACAGAATATGTGTGGACCAAGTGGATCTGGCTTACCATTGTCTCCCTCTAAGACCAGAGGTTCCTGATGTATAAACATAATGTAATAACCGTTCCATTCATAATAAAATAAGTGTTCCACACATATTCTGTGAATAAACAAGTGAATAAATTGCATTCATTTTATTTCATTTCCCTGGAAAATTAGATAACTTATTTCTCCAATCTCTCATCTCCCAGAAATCCTCAAATTTCTATTTTAATTGATTTAAAATTGGTATCTAATTGTATTAATACTTTCACACTTTGTTAATGAAAAAAAAAGGAGAAAAAAACCTTGAAATATTAAACATTTTGCCTGTAATAGGGACTGAGCAGTATACTTCTCTTAAGGCAGAAAAACCCAAATTGGTGGAATTCTTATAAGAAGACTGTGCAGCCTTCCGATTTCCACACAAAACTAGGTACAGTAGTAACCAGAGCAGACTCTTTTCTTAGAAGCATGTTAGTCAACCTTTTAGTAACTGAGACTAGATAGCATGCAAGATATAAACCAATCTAAAATTGACAAACAGAAGTTTTAGGCTTACAAACCAAATTTAAAATCTGTAAGTAGCAAGAAAATATACATTTAAAATTTAAGATCAGATTCCTTCCTCCACTCATCGCATAAATACATTGTGATCAGAAGCTGGTATTATAAGCTGTGTTTTGATAGCTGTGCTCTGGAAGGCAAAAGGAGAGAGAGAGAGAGAGAGAGAGAGAAAGAGAGAAGGAAGAGGAGGATTGGGAACACTTCAGAGAAAAGTCTGGGATTCTGCCACCCTGCTCCCTGGCCCTGGGAGGGTCCATAACAGATGTTTGGAAAGAGGCAGCTTGCTGGTCCCCCAGCGGCATCCTTATAAAGTCAGCTCTGGTAAGTGATATTCTTGATACTTGATGTTTTGCCAGCAGTTAGAATATTGCTTTTCTCTTAAATCTACACATGCTGCTCAGAAGCCACTGGGTTTCTATTTAGATTACAGATATCCCAGCAACAATGTTCAAACATCATGTAGCATGTAATATCAATCCAGGCATGTGTAGTTATTTGGATTTAAAGAGACAGTAGAGTGTCATAAAAAAAAAGCATGGGATCAGAATCAGTCTAGGGCCCAATTGTATTTTTGATTTGTGTGACTTTAGCAAAGGGGCTTAACTTCACCGAGTCATTGTCTTCTATTCATGGCAGATGCACATCCCCCCACCCCCTTACCTACTGCTGCTATCATCATCAATCCCAGAGGAAAATGTTACTCAGCCTATTCTTTCCAGAGCTGCAAGATTCACAATTTCCTGGCCAGGATTTTAGATGCTAATCCATATCCTGGCTTTTAACAGAACTTAGAAATGTCCTCAAGGGGAGAAAACTGTTAGAGAATTTTAAGAAATGGAAACCTCATTCATGATTTGCAGTAAGGAAAGGCTTCTAAAATGAATCAAAATGCAGGAGTCCAAAATGATAAGAATGCGATTGCTGACCGAGAATATCTGAATACAGTGCTACTTTCTAACTGCTGCACTTGCAACAGAGAGAAATAAAATGGTGAGAGTGTGAAGTGTATAAAGGATTCTAACGCCCTCCTGGGGCCCAGAGACCCACAGATCGGAGAAAGGAAGGGAATGCCTTTCTGACCATTGCATTCCTCACTCTTCTTGCAAGTTAGGAAGCTCTAAGGAGGGTTTCAAAGGAAACAGGCTACTTCTCAACAGAGAACTGAACCGTTGGGGAGATGGCGCCACCCAGTGTCCCACAAACCTCCCTGTGGTCGTCTGCAGCAATGGGCCCAGGAACGCCTCCGAGGTAGGGCGAGGAAGACCAGTCCTTCAAAGCTGACTCACAGAGAGAAATGCCAGCTGAAAGCATTTTTGACTCTTGATGCCTTCGAAAGCCGGGAAACTTAATCCTTGCCTTATGTTTCTTTCTTTTCTTTTCTTGTCTTTTCTTTTTCATGCCCCAAAGGAAGCCAAGCTCGTCACTCAACCAAGGGAGGTGAAGCAGGTCACTCAGTGGATAATGCAGTGAGTAACTGGTTTTCATTTTTCCGCTGCATCCTGGCAGCAGGAGACAGGCAGCTTGTTATAACTTCGAGGGGGCTCCTGGAAAGCCTGCTTGCTGGGTGGATTTCTGTAGGCGTGGGCTCGCTGGGAATATTATGACCTCATGGAGTCACGGCTTTAATGGCATTTCTTCCACTTCATTCAGCACAGCACTAAGTTACAGTGACTCGGGCTCCGGCACATTACAGACACACATTGTTCCCCATCGTATCACATCTTCACAGCCCCATGTGGGGCCCGACCACGCAGCCTGCTTTTGCACACATGCCACACATACACGCTCCATTCTCACACTCCCAGGCTTTCAGGCCAGGGTGTCCCCTGGCTCCTCATCAACCTAGTGGGTCTGTATCTTTCTTCCTCTTCCATTCATTCTGTTCCCACTGCTGTATCAAAGCTATCACCTCAGAGCACCCACCATGTTCCAAGCACTGCGCCAGGTGCTTCTCACACAATTTGTTATTTGAGATATTGCTTTGTCTATCTCACTGGGGGTGGAGGACCATCAGGGTAGTGGAGTGATCTGCTCTCCCGTCCCCTACTGCTTCCAATCTTTGGATGTTTCTACCATGTGGAGGGAGCTTTACTGACAATACCACTCGTGACCCAATCTCTGCCTCTCTCTCGCTCCTCCCAGAGGAGGAGAGGAATGGTTTAATCTGCTAGTGGCTTTGGAAGGAGAATGAGGTTTGTGTAGGCCAGGCTCTGGGAGGGAGGCCCCTGAGGCAACATGAATCCGGTCAGTATCTCTTTTTGTACATTTCACAGGGCCAAGTCTGTCCCTGAGCTGCCCGGGACAGGTGGGCAAGTCTGTCCAATCTTGGCGTTCAGAGTAGAAAAGTCCGATTGCCATATATAGAAACCACAACCGCTGCTCTCAACTCTGTCAGTAATGAAAGTGATGTTTTTGTTTCCTGCCTTTCTCAGTTCAGTACCTTGGTTTGTTCTTTTCTGGGACTTGGACTCCTAACATTTAGGAAAGTAGTTCATTGCTAAATCCAGAGCATGGGGTTGAAATTATTTGAACTCCAACTTCAGATGATTCAGACACAAAATAGTTTTTTTTTTTTTAAGTCCAGAACCTATTCGGTCTGGTGTAAAGAATGTTCTGGACTGGTGATCAAAAGATATGGGCTCTATTCTGGGCTTGGAGTTTTCTAGCTCTGTGAGCAGCTGCTCTTGGCTTTGATTTTCCCATCCTGGTTTCTGTGATTCCAAGGTCAAGAGATCCAGTCTGGAGACTCTATGAAGAGGTGATGCTCATCATTGTGCAAAGGAAGACGCCTTGCATCCATTTCAAATGAGCTGCTGTTTGTTTCATTCTCTTTTTCTTGGGAAAGCTCATGTTTCATAGAACATTCTGGAAGCATCTCAGAGCATTTATGGAATGAAAGCATTTGCCTACGAGGTGCCCTTTGCCCCTGCCACACTTGGTAGCCAGGCGCTAACCCATTTTATTTGTTGCTATACACCTTGTAAAGGAGGCAGCCAGTGCGCTAAACTTTTTATTTAGAGCTCAAAATTGGGACTCATGGGTTGACAAATTGTTTTCTTCTTTATTTGTGAGTTTGTTCCAAAGTTATTCACCTCAAATCACATTTAGTTTCTCATTTGCTAATTTGGCTGTATTGAGAAGAATGACATAATGTGGATTGTGGAGAAAGTGTGGAGCTTTCTGTCACCTAAAGTATAAGAGGGTGGCAGGTGCATCACCTCTGCTCTGACAAGAATAAGAGATGGAAACGGGGATGCAGTTTGACCTTTCAGAGTGTTACCACTGCAGCCTTGCTTTTTACCTAGACTTTTACCTTAGTTTTAGGACATGTTAGCACGATTTTTGGTTCCCATTTCTCTTGAAATAACTCCTTGCTCCTCCAGACCCTGATACACTGAACACTACCCATGCCAGACAGTGTCTGTGCATTGAGTGGCAGCCCCACACCTTCATCCCAAGTTCACTTCTCTCTGTCATGGAAGAGATTCAGAATGGGCTTTGTCTTGGATTTATAGGAAAGGGAATATTTCGGGCAGTACATGTTGGGCACACATGTTGGTGTTGATGCTAATTCTAGAAAGTTAATAAATGTGAGGTTCCTTTGTTCTTCACCTCCTTTTTTTTTTTTTTTTTTTTTTTTGGTGAGCTCATGCCTCCTATATGCTGATAATTCCAAAATTTGTGTCTCCAGGCTGGGCCTGTCCTCCAAGTTGCAGACTCATTATATCTATCTATCTATCTATCTATCTATCATCTATTGTCTAACTATCTCTATCAATAAATATATATTTATCAATAACATGTCAATGATATATATTATGTATAATAATATGTCAATTATATAGACATATATCATTGCCTTCTCATCAGGAGGAGGAAACATTTGGATGCCCAATGGGTACCCCAAATGTTCTGAATTCAGCTCTACATACTCTCCTCCACATTTGCTCTTCTCTCTGCTCTTTTCTTACCCTATCCTCTTTACCTCCAGATTACATCCACATTTTGACAATTTTCCCCACTTTTCCTGCTTCCACCCTGGTTCCAGTTGTCTTCATCTCTTGCCTGGACTTCTGCAATAGCCCCTTCGAAATCTCTCTGCATACTTCTTGCCCCTCCGATCTTTTTCCAGCTTAGAAGCCCATTTGATCTTGTTAAAATATGTCAATACATGGCATTCTGTTCAAAGCTTTCCAGTGGTTATCTAGGTCATTCTAACACAGTCATCTTGCTGCTCCTGTTTCTGATCTGCTCTTGTTGCCTTCTTGTTCTGTTCTTGCTACATTGGCATCTTTGCCTTTCTTTGAAAATGTGAGAGATGCTCTCACCTCAGAATCTGTGTACTTACTGAGTCCCCTGAATGGGTGCTTTCTCCCTACAGTCTCCATGGCTCACTCTTCACCCACTGTGGGTCTTGGCTCAACTCTGGGAGCCTCTCTGGCTGTTTTTCTAAAATTGCATCACTCACCACCATCTCCACTTCATGTTCTTAGCATGTGTCGCTATTTAACCTACTCTATATGCTACTCATTTATAGTGTCTCCTCCAGGAGAATGTAAGTTCCATTAAGAAAGAGATTTCATTGATTTTGTTCCCAGCTGTATTTCCAGGTACTCAATAAAATAAACATTTATTGAATGAAGGAAGGAAGATGATGAGGAGGAAATGGATGATACAAGGGTCTCATCTCATGTGGGCATGGTGGACATTGAGCTGACAACCAATCACTGAAAGAAAAAGCAGGTTATGATCTTATACCAGATATTATATTATTGGAAATTCACTTTCTGCTTAGAACTATTATTTAACCTTGTTTGATTCAATAGATATTTAGTGAGTAACTGCTATGTCACTGTGAAGGAGAATGAGGGTGCAAATATAGTCCATGTTCTTGTGTAGAGTAAGAAGAGAAATTTACATATAAATAAAAAATTTCAAAACAGAGTGGTAAGTAAATGATTAAGAATGTCATCTAGGTTAAACAATTTAGGCTGTATATACATATACATACATGCATACACACACACTTTTTTTTTTATCAGTTTCTGTAGGAAAATATATTTTGATAGCCAGCAATAGAAGGGAGAAATTATTTGCATTTACTCAAAAAGCACATCCTAAATAAGAGCCTTCAGAAAAAGATTATTGAAGACAATTATTGCTAAATAATATTTTGATGGGCTGCTCTCCTCTAGTTAAAAACTTTCTATTTACTTTAAATAAAACTTTTGCACCCTTAGTGCCTAGTAATTCTCTCTGCAAAGAGAGTTTGATAAATATTTTTCCTCCATGAAAAAATGGTGCACAGTATGACTGACTGGACAAGCCCTACTCTTCACCTTGATCTATGCATAGCAACATTTTGAGATGTGGTTAGCCATTTGTCTATTCTGCTCTTGAGAGCCTGAAATTCTGCTTCAGTTGTTGGCTGGGTACACCAAGGTCTGGAAAACTTTCTGAGCAATACAGAAATATTTCTGTAAATTGGGAGTTTAAGAAAATGGCAATGATTCGTTGAGAACTAAAACTCTTCCATGAAATTGGCTCTACTTTTCTAAAAAGTTACCTTGAGCTCAAATGCTTAACCATCTTTCAACTGCCAGAGGTAATTTTTCTAAGAACTATTCCTCTGCATCTCTCCCCCAATCCAGTCTGGATCAAACGAGCCTCTTTTGTGTGCCTACAACACCCTACATTTCCTTTATTACAGCTTACCCAGGGTTAGGCCAAGCTTTGCAGGTCGAGTATGGTGCTCCTGACTGCCAAGTCTGCCCATGACTTCTGAGACTAGCTGCACGTTTGAATATCCCCAGGAACACCCTCCATTCAGAGCAGATGGGTACAAATTTGGGGGTCCCCAAGGACTCTTTCAGGTTCAGTCATTCACTAGAAAGACTCATAGAACTCACTGAATGCTCTATACTTAACCAGCCAAAAGAAGAGATGCGTAGGGAGAAATCTGGGGAGGTTCCAAATGTGAAGCTTCTGCTGTCCTCAGGGATGTGTAATCTTCCCGGCACATCCATGTGTGAAGACAGGCAGAGTATTTCCAACCAGAGAAGCTCACCCAAGCATCAGTGTTGGAGTTTTAATTGAAGCCTCATCGCATAGACATGATTAATTAATCAATGGCACGCGGCTGAACTCAATATCTAGGCACCTCCCCCTGCCCAGAAGTCAGGCTGCTGTCACGTGGCTCAAGCCCCAATGCTCTAATCACATGGTTGGGCTTTCTGGCATGGATAGTCCTCATCCTGAATCATCTGTCAGCATCAAACAGGTGTGGTTTGAGGGACACACCAGGAATAACAAAGACATTCTAATCATGGGGAAATCCTAAGAGTTTATAGATTTCTTCCCAGAAACCAGGGATTAAAGGCCAGCCAAAATTTCTATTACACACAGTCTCTATGACGTTATATTATAGCTGCATGTTTATCTGTTTTCTTAACTTCTTAAGGGCAGGGAATGTGCTATCTTATTTATCATTGTCTTTGTACTTAATGCAAGATAGGTGCTCAAACATATTTGCCATATGCAATTATTAGGCAGGTTTTATTCTGGCCTTAATTCTAAACCATTACTATTAGGAAGCTATAAAAATCCTAAATTATGTGTGGGTAAGGCAATTGTCCTCATTTGGGTTCTCTTTGTACATTATTTAGTCTCTCTCAGCCTGCTGACTTTCTCCTATATCTCATCCCGGTCCACCTCTCATGCTGTCCAAACCAGTTCAAGTTGAAGAAACAGCTCTTATACTGAGATTGACATATTTAATTAATGCCTTGTGGAAATCAACAAAGTCTCCATCAACTATATTTGTGTGGCTCCATATGCTAGCTACTGCATGCGTCCTTGCAAATGCTGGAATAATATGAAGTTTCCTTTCATAATGCTTGCTATATAAGAAACTGCCTGCTTTACTTGTTTTAATTCTTTTTGCTGCTATGATGTGAGTAAAAAGTAGCATGACACATGGCAGAAGGATTTCAACTGCCCTGACTTTCTTCAATATGAAAGCTGCTTCCAGGCTGTTATGAAGAAGTAGTTTTTTAAAAAATAATAGTCTTTCTTTCTATTTATGACTCAAACCACATTTATTATGAGATTACTTCTTATGTTGCATTATTGAATATGTACCTGATGACCCAAGATATGACTTCCCACTGACTATGTTAGGGTAAGATTTTATTTTAAACCATTTTGTGCCACCTACCGTGTGAGATATAATGCTAAGGACAATAGTAGAATATGGCACAGGGACCTGGGTTTGGAGGAGACATGAATAACAAGCCATCCCTCTGAGGGTTTATAACAGGGGGAAGAAAATAGCTGGCAGCCATGAATAGGAGGTTAGTCTTGTGTTCCAACAGTGGCTACTGGCGTGCTCCCTGATAAGAGGCTTGTTATGCCAATGTTGGAGTGGCATTAGCTTGCCAGCTGCAGAACACACTCTCATCTCTGGACTTTGCCTTGCCCAAGGGTCTAGGAGACATTTGAGGAGCAGGTGGTAGGTAGAGGCAGGATTTGGGGGTAAAGGGAAGGTGTTTAAATAGCGTTGGCATCATTTCCGTGGAATACAAAGCACATCCCTAAGAAGAGTTAAAACAGCTTAGAAATTGCTTCAAATATTCCATAGCTTTTCCAAAAATTTGAGAAAATAAAGATAAGCAAAAGATGTTTTTATCCTTACAAAACACTAAAATTTATTAATTTATTAAAAGACATTGGTTTTACCAAGGTTATTAATGTTCGTAGTCCTACTCTTGGAGAACCTGTGAAGTGAGGGACCAGGCTGGTCCTTTTCTTCTTTTCAGGACTTTTTCTTTCCTCCTTTGAGGCAGAACAATAGGAATACTGAGACAATGGGACAGGCTTGTGGCTTTTATAGAGAACATGCTGTTGGCTTGTGGAGTGACACTTGGAGGGATGACAATTCTGTGACAGGTGAGGCGAAGGGGAGCCCAGGTCCCATCCAGATCCAACCCCGGACGGAAAGGCTCACTTGCTACCGTGTGTGTGGAGTAACAGTGACATCCTGTGGCCAGTCTGGCTGATCTAAGTGGCTCCTTTATAGAGAAAGAAGACCGTTGTGTCTGCACTGAAAGGTGAGCCAGATTGGCAACTTTCGACAATACACTAAAGAGGGAAGGGCAGGAGTCCCACTGCTTGCTTTCTGGCACCTCCATCTCAGCCACTGTCTCTGATTTAGGTGTTGGAGATTCTTGGGACAGAAATTATGTCTATTTTTATGCTTGATCAATTTAAATGTTGCCATTTAAGTGATGAGTGAACCATAGTAATAACCAGGAGAACAGTGTGAGAAAATAGTGACAAGAAAGAGAAGTGCTTCACCTTTTTTTAAAGATATCCCAGAGGATTAATGAAAATAATCTGTTATTTAAAAATGCCTCAATTGCTTGACATTTAGCATTTTTTTTATGGGTTTGGATGGATTAACTTTATTTTGACCTTAAGAGAGAAGAGGGCTGGGGAAGAAAACAACTCTGATCTTAAGTGATTCTAGTATTCTCATGCAATCAGGCCATGCAAGCCAAGTTCATGGCTGTGCTGTAGGGGCCTGGGAGTTCAGTGATTTCAAGTCTTTAATGTGTAACCTCACATAGCACTAAATAGAGGGAGTACCCCGCTGGCATCTGATTTGGGGTTTGGTGGAAACGATGAGTGTGAAGAAAGTTCAGGGCTCTGGTGTGGTGGTGGGTGTGAGCTGAACAAACTCTTTCTTCATGGTCATACCAGCATCCTGTGGTTTCTGTTTCTGCCCAGAGACACTCCTGCACCTTGGCTCTTCTCTAGGTGTCCCCAGAATCATGCTCAAAGGATAAAGCAAAGGAAGCTGGACGTTTAAAGTTTATGCTCTGCAGTTACACAGACCTGGTTTTCAGTCCCTGATCACCACTCGCTAGTTCCGTGACGTTGGAGAAATTCTTTGCCTGCTCAGAATTGCATTTTTCTCAAATGCAGGAAGAATAAGCATCCACTTCTTAGGGGGTGCAATGAGCACATGCGATAATGCAGGGTGATCATCAGTGCACATCGCCTGGGACACAGTTTAAACCCACCCTTGAGAGCTGCTGCAATTATTGCTGTTGTCCACGGGTTCCGCATTGAAGGCAATTAGGTAGGAGGCCCACGCTTCACTAACAATCAGCAGAACTTGTAGCTGTCCATCATAGCAGGTTTGGGTTGAGGGCAGGAGAAAAGGAGAAGTGTGTGTGGGGGAGTTGGTTTCGTGGTGTGTGTGTTGTGTGGTACATGTGTGTGTGGTATGTGTGGTGTATCTACATAGTGTAGTGTTTGTGGTATGGGGTTTGGTATGCGTGGTATGTGTGTGTGGTGTATGTTTGTGTATGGTGGAGTGTATGTGTGGTGTGGTGTGGTATGGGCATGTGGTAGGGTGTGTCGTAATGCACTGTGTGTGTGATGAGTGTGTGGTGTGTGTGTGCATGTGTGCAGTGTGTTGTGTATGGTATGGTGCTATGTATGTGGAGTATATGTAATGTGGTATTTGTGGTGTGTGTATACATGGTAGTGTGTGTGTGTGGTGTGTGTAGTGTAATGTGTGTGTATCTGGGGGCTAGGTGGGTGGTATGTGTATATGTGTGGTGTGTGTGGTGTATGTTTGTATATGGCATAGTGGATGTGTGTGTGGTATGGTATGGTATGTGTGTATGTGGTAAGATGCGTTGTAGTGTGCTGTGTGTGTGATGAGTATGTGTGGTGTGTGTGAGATGTGTGTACTGTGTGCGCAGTGTGGTATATATGCTATGGTTTGTGTGTGTGAGTATATGTAATGTGGTGTGTGTGGTGTGTGTATACATGGTGGTGCATGTGTGGTGTGTATGTAGTGTGTGAGGTGTGTGTAGTGTGCGTGTGCATGTGGTGTGTGTGGTATGTGTGTGGAGTACATGTAATGTGGTGTGTGTGTGTGTGTGTGTGTGTGTGTGTGGTGTGTGGTGCATGTACATGCCTGTGCATGCAAGCGCGTGTCTTCATTGACCCATCCAGCTGCAGCTCAGCATGGGCAGTGAGCGTGCCACAGCAGAGTGAGATGTAAGGGCTGCCCAGAGGTGATCTACAACACTTAGGATAGGAAACAGAGAAAAGAAGAGTGCAGGGACGGGGGTCAGGAAGCCCAGAGAATGCCAATAAAGGAAGGAAATGGAGGGGATTAGTGGAAAGTAAGACTTTCAACACTGAGTATTCTCCTAGGCCATTTTAAAGTTCTCCAAAACCATGATAACTTAATTCCTGTGTCAATAACGATTTCACATACTTTTTGTCTAGAGGCAGGAAAAAGGGCAGGCAAAGTTTCCTCCCACAGGGCAAAAATCTTGCATTTTTAGTCCTTAGGTAACTTAACTGACAGCATGAAAGGGATGGCTTGAAGCTATTCGAATCTCTGTCCTAGCTGATCAGCCAATTGTGTGGGAAAAATGTGATAATTTCTTCATCTCTCCAAAAGAGAAATCTATTTCCTGCCTATATCTTAAGTTTCTCCCTTTCCCCTCTCCTTCCTTCTCTCTCTGTCTTTCTTAGTGTCTCTCAATTTTTGAAATGGCTCTTGGCCTACACAGATGGCGTTTACTGAGTTTGTCTCAAAAATCTTTTTGTCTTCCAATTTTTTCCTAAATTTCTTTATGCCTTTGGGCAGCCACCCTGTTTTGCAAGTTTCACTCCAGTTTCTACTTGCACTAAGTGGCAGATGGATTTCCCATGTCCTGGCTATAAAAGAAAACCCGTTTGTAAGAAGATAGGTTCACTTAGGTGTCAATTAAAATGAAAAAAAAAATGTCATACTATCTATTGGAGACAAAGAGAATGAAATTACTGTACTGTGATCACTAGGAAGACCACCAAAGTTGAGGTCTTTAGAAGGTATTTGAAGGGTATCTTGGCTTGAAGATACCTGAAGAAATAAAGCAAACCAAGTTTTTTCTTGCTTGGATGGAATTCTGTTTATCCTGATCATGCGAAGTCTGAGCCAGCAATCCCAATGATTTGACTCCCCCGTCACTAGTTCTCTGTGTTTGGGCAGAGAAGATATTAAGATGGAGCAGTTTTCTCGAGACATGTGCAGGACAGAGGTCTCTTTTGGGAAACAAATGCTTGAAGTTCTGATTATACAAATAAAAAGATAATTACAGTTCAAACTGATTTGGGAAAACACATTAAACACACTTTTATATACCGATATTTACACTTTTAAGTACGTGTCCCAAAAAAGTGAATGCATTTTCAGAAAGGGCTCCATGTGATCAATGCTCACATGAAAAGCTCCGGGGCAGCCCATGAATGGCCAGTTGGCGCCTTTCCCCCATCCTTTCTCCCATTCTCTCCTTTCCTTCCTCATTACTAAACTACTGTTTCTCCAGTTTAATGAGAAGGGGGAGGGCTGGAGAGGCAAGAGGGAGTGGGTGGCCCTTACGATTTTCCATTCCCTCTTCTTTGTTTCTCTTCCTTCAAGACAGAGCAGACATTAGAAGAGAGAGAAGACTTACTCTTTTGTAACACACCTAAATGCATAGCGTTCTTACTTGTTTCCTGGGTAAGCAGGGGTTTTTTTGGTTCGGAAGAACAGAAATCCCAATTCCCATTGGGTTAAACATTAAATAAAATGTGTTGGTTCCTGCATTGGCACAGTTCATAAATAGGGTGTTATTTGGGGGTATCTTCAGTGGTCCAATAGTATAAACCAGGACCCATTTCTTTCCTTTTCTGCTCCACTCTTTACATTATCAGCTTTATTTCAAGACTGGCTCTGCTCATGGTCACAAAATGGCAGTCAGAGCTATGGGAGTGGCCACGTATCTCCCTATCCCCAGAGAAAGAGAGAGGAGGTGCGTGGGTGGGAAGAGAAGAGGGCATACATGTGAACGTACTTATGTAAATTTTTCCTTTTCTTCTTTCCACCTTCTCTCTCCTCACCCTGCCCTGTGCCCCCAACTTGGAAATAAATTGATAAACTAAGGCTCTGTACCTGTCCTGAATAAAGTGCTACACCTAGGGAATGTTAGGTGTTAATTGGTCGATGCCCACAGGACCTACCCCTGGAGCTGGGGGAGGCTGAGGGCAGTTAGAGAAGGAAAAGTTCCTCTAATAATATGCTCTACTCAACATGGAAGGGATTTTCACTACCTCATTCCTATTTTGTTTTTATAAACTCTGTGTCACCCCCATCATCATGTGTGAGAACCCACTAATCTAGAAGGTACGCAGTATTAGGATTGGCATATATTGTCTAGATGAAATTGTGTCCATAGAATCCACATGTCCCATTGAGGGCAGCTCTGTGCCTGGCACTTTTGGTGTCCTTCCGCAGGCAAAGCCTCAGTAACTTAGTGGAAGTACCAAAGATAGCGCTTTACTTGGTCACTTCTGTGGTAACTTCTTTCTGGAAGCATTGGCACCCTGGGAGTGAAGCTATTTAGGGTCTAGTAGGTGGATAAAGCTGTATATGCCAAGTGTTGGAAGCTTGAGTTAAATGAATTCTTCTATTCTGGAGTAACTGCTTGAGATCTGGACCATTGGCAGAGCAAAGTTGCTTCAGACAGTGTTTTTATACAGTCTGAACTGGATATTTTATTGCCTCACTTCCTGCTTACACTTTCATCACTTTTTTTGCACCAGAGAAGAGAAGGAAATCAGTCCACTGGCACGTCTATGCTCAAACAGGTTTGGAACTTGCAAGTGACCTGAGGACTGCATCTTCTTTCTTCTAGAAAGAGCAGAGAGTGAGAAGAATTCTAACACCAGAGCAAAATTCTCATTGTCATATTATTGATACCATATTTGTGGTTTTCCTAATAAAGCAAGTGACAAACGTCAGGTTAAATTCCCACTACCACTGGGGGTGATGATAGTGGTTTGGAAGTACTTGAAAAGAGATGTGTCTGAAAAGTGCCAATGATGTAAACTGTTTGGCTGTCAAATGGACAGGTGAACACTAGGGCTTGCCTGATCCTTTGTGATGCTCTAGCATCCCCTGGCAGAAAGTGAGACGGTTTGAATCCGATACCGTGGAATTCTGACCATCATTTTCTACCATCTCCACTAATGAAAATTGAGAAGAGAAGCAGGACATGGGCACATGTTTTTCCACCTGGAGAGCAAGGAGAGACTGCTGGGGAGATTAGTGGCCACCACACCTGTAGTCAGGTAACGAGCTTGCATCATTTCCATGGCAACTTCTGGAAGGTCCAGAGTTTATGTGCTGGTGCAGGGCAGGTTATTGGGGTGAAGGGTTCTGAGGCCTGGAGCGATGCCACACTCTTATATTACAGATACAGGCTAATTCACTCATTCTCCTGATGGGAGCAGGCAAATTTGAGTTTGCATCTCTTAGTTCATGGAGTTCTGATTTGTGTTCACACAAATGCTTGGATTCCTTTCTCAGCTGACTAAGCTCTTTCGAGGTTTCTTTTGCCAAAATACCTCCTTTGCTTTATATACTTTTTTTGTATTTATATTCATATATTTAATCACTTGTGCTAGCTTGATGCAACTCTCTTTCTTTAAGGTCAGTCTGCCTATCTCTGTTCTGATCTTTTATGGGTTGTTTTTATATTTGAACTATCAAAGGCAATCTTCTTTCTGAGATCTTTAAAAATAAGAGGGTGCCTTATTTTTCAACTTCCTGTCCTTGACCACTGCCTTTTCTTCTCTGGTTCCCATTGCATCTTTTTCTCTTGGCTCTCCTGAAAATCTTTGCCATCAGCCTAACCTCCACAACCCACATCATTGTCTCGATTAACTGAATGCCCACTAGCCAGGCACATGCTCCATGCCCTTGCCATGACAGAGAGGGCTGGTGGAAGATTTCTCCTGTAATTAGTTTTGCCTAGAGCATCTTCAGAGGTGGAGGAGAAGCTGAGGCTCCTTATTCTCCTCCGTGTGTTTCCTCCTTTTCCCTCCCGTGGTTTGGAACCCTTTCCCATACACTTCTGTCACTTCAGTACTTTCCTGCCTCCTGGGCTTTCTCCCATTCACTTCACCATTGCAACCGTGCTTCTCACTCTCTGGCAGTAAGTGTGCCTTAGAGGAAAATGCAAACATTCCCTTCAGAAGGCTCTCGCTGGGCAACACCTGGCCTCTCTAGAGGCTTTGGGGTGAAGGGTACCGGAATATGCCACCTGAAGATATGCCACTTTGGCCTATGGATTATTTTTTGAGCTAAAGGAAATTGAGAACCAGCAGATGCAGGAAAAGCTCTTCAATTCCTCTTAACTGCTTAAAAATAAAATATAAATTTTCTTTATTGTAAAATAAATTTTGTTTTTAGAAATATCTCAGAGAGCTACTTCCCAGAGACACCTCTTATCACCTGGGAGACTCTTGCTTGCATAATGGGCAACCTTTATTTTCCTTTCCTCCCTTTCCCATAACTAGTTCCCCCCACCAGAAGCCCAAACCCCGTTTCCTTTGTTTAGCCTAGGATGCTATATAAATCTCAATCATTTGGTTGCCTTCTTGAGTCTCATTTCTTTGTGAAACTCTTACACATATATAATTTAATTATTTTTTGTTATTTATCTATCTTTTATCAATTTGATTCTTAAGCCCTAGCTGTTGAACCTCGGAAGGGATAAGAAAAAAGATCTTTCTTCCCTACGTGGCTGTAGAAATTCATTTTGTGCTGTCATCTTTGAAGATGTCAATCTTACATGTGTATTATAAATATTTTACCTCTCGTCTTCCTTCAAAAATGTCATTTTATGTATGCAGCTCAGGCTCCCATCTTTGCGATTGGTTTATGTTTATATGAAGATGTGAAGTGTTACTGCCATTTCCAGGCTTCTTCCATATTTCACCTCAGACAAGAGTCATGTTGAATATGCCAGACTTTTCAAGAGCTCGAGCTTTACTAAAGATCATTATAGATGTCACCTGCTTACGGCCAGTGGCTTCCTAGCAGCCTGTTCCTTTCTTCTCTCCGGTCAAAAATGTGGTCAAAAGACTAATGGCATCCGTCAGGCTTTCTTTTTCTATTCAAGTTAGTCTATCTCTTTTTCCTGTTTGGTGAAGGGGGCATTGGAAATGTATTAGGAGGAGATGTGGAATGTGGTAATTCTACTAAGGTTAGAGAAATCCTGACTGAGTTGTAGTGAGAAAACAGCTTGTTAAACACCAGCCGAGGCAGAAGGTTTCGTCTCATTGGAACTCTACTTATTCAATGCTTGAACAGCTCTATTAACAGCAGGAACCTGGGAGTGTCTCTGGATACAAAAGGCAAGCATGGTAGATGTTAAACTGGCATTCATTTATGGGAATCCATTTTGAGTACTTTTCTTATTTCTCTCCTGGGAAGACCTTGTTGGTGGCATCTTTGAGTTAGAGAAAGTCATATTTCAGACACTTATATCTCTTGCTTAGAGGGAAGATAGGCCAGATTTGAAAATAGAGTTGATATTCCTGTCGTAGCACTAACAAAAATACTCTCACACACACAAAAAAGGGATTCTTTTTTGTTTCTGTGTGTTTTTTTTTTTTAGCTGAGAAAAATGTCACATTTATTTGATCTGCATTTCAAAGGGTGGAGTGTAACCACAGGATGCATACATCAGTCACGGTAAGAGTGTTGCAGTCAACAAATTAGTACAGACTGTGTCTACCTCCTCTCCATTTTGTCCTTCTTGTGCCTGCTATTGATTGATATACCTCAGGGAGGAGATTCTTCTGACTCAGACATATGCAAGTTCCTAAAGAAAATATCAGCTTTAAGGGAGGAATAGAAGAAATAGCAGCAGCAGCAAAAAATCACTAATCTTTCATTTATAAGCCCTGCTGAACATCTGGAGAGCAGGCGGCTCCTTTAACCTCTGGAGTGCAGGAACAAATGAGCACCAAAGGGCAGCCCATGCTAATGTGGTGTCATTAACTGGAAGACAATGGAGGGCCTTATAATAAACTTCCTCAGAGCCACCTTGGTGTTCCTTTACACCTTGTCCAGCTCCTTCAGGCGCTGGAGGCACAGCTTAAAGGCAGAAGAAAATCTTTGGAGGTTGAAGAACAGTGAAGATATCCTTAAAGTGCAACACTAAATTCAAAAGAAAAACACACAATGGCCAAAATGGAAAAAAAGTCAAACAATTCATAGAAAAATATATTTTAAATGATCCATGGGGGTGTTATTGAAATTTATCTTTACTCAGCCAGCATTTATAAAATTTTTAACTGAACATCAGTGTATTGTGGGGGGAGAACAGAAGGAACAACATGCATCATGAATGATTAACATGAAGTTCATACTTAGGGGCGAGCATAGGAATTTGAATTTAGTTGGAATTGTGTAAATTTTTCTATCACTTTTTTGGGGGGGCATACCATTTGAAAATTTTATAACTCCATTAAGCAAAATAGAAATGGAGATTATACAATACTTGTTCTCTTTTCCCCCCCTTGGTAGTCTCATGAGATAATGTAAGCATGCAGGGAGTTGCTATGTACAAAGGCCTGAAATAAATAGTTGGTCTACAAATTAATGTTGTTGTGCAGCAGTGGTAGCAGTAGCTCCAGGTGCAGAAATAGGGAGCTGTCTCTAAGTATGCCTTTCCTTCGATACAGAAAGTTCCCCCACCACTGCAGACACTGCATGCTGGCTGGCTTCCAGGATTTTGAAATTTTTTGGATGTGGTTTTCAATGTTGCCAAGAATATCCAGATTTTTGATTTTTCTGAAAAGATGGAAAAATCTGGCCATAATGGTGCCTTCAATCACACAACGCAAAAATCAGCTGGAGAGGAGGTTGAGTGGAACCCCTGAATTTGGTATTCTTTCCCTGGTTGCTACACTCATCTGGATGAGAATCTGGGTTTGCATATAGACTTTCAAGATTGTTTAAGAGGAAGCTATTGAAGGTGTTTTAAAAATATGAAGTAGCATATTGTATTAATCAGGCTTCTCCAGAACCAATAGAATGTGTGTGTCAATCACATAGTTTTTATTTTTTTTTTAAGGATTTAGAGTTTGAGAATTCCAGATTTAGCCGAGCTGATAGTATAAGATATGATCCAAGTCCAAGACCAAAGGAAGAAGACCAATATCCCAGTTGGAGGACAATCAGACAGAGAGTAGGAATTCTTTTGTCTTCTGCCCTTTATTCTATTCAAGTCTTCTAAAGAGTCTAGGAGACCCATCCACGCTGGAAGGGAAACTCCTTTTTGGTGTTACTCATGTAATGGATTCAAATGTTAGTTTCATCCAGAAATTCCCTCACAGACACAAGACATACCCAGAAATAATGTTGAAATTTATGAGTCCAGTCAAGTTGACACATAAAATAAACCATCGCACAAACCTAATAACCTTGGATGAGTAGAAGGTAGCTCTCTTATGTGTTTGTCATTATTCTAAAACCCTGACAAGACCACCTGGTTGGAAAAGCCTCTCCAGGAGACAGGCATCTAGTGTGAAATCAGAGGATTAGAGAAAGCTTTAGGCAAGGTAGGTCCCAGATAAAGAAAATGGCTGCTGACCAAATGCACCTGTTAATTAATTCCTTTCTCAAAGTTCTCTGTGTACAGTAAGTCCTCACTTAACACCGTAGATAAGTTCTGTAACTTTAAGGGAAACTACATATAGTGGAATCAGTTTTACCGTAGGTTAATTGATACAAATGAAAGTTAAGTTCCTATGGCATCTCATCGACGTTATAATGAAATAACACTGAATAAAACATCAGTATTTGAGGACCTGCTGCACCTTCACTGTGATGTCATAAAGAGCTATGAAACAGGTCTGAAAGTCTAAGTTCACTTAAATAAGAAGTCAGCATCTCCACATAGTGAGGTCTGTAATACTCTACTCACTAGGACCCTGAATAATTAAGTGGGCATGGGTATCCAGCCCAAGAGCTAGGTGCAGATCCCAGAAGTAGGGCCATCCAGAGTCTTTCCATGGAAATGCTGGTGAAAGCCAGAGGCTGCAACATGCCATCCATACTCACTAAGGCTCTCTGGGTGTTGGAGGTATTTAAAGCTGGGTGAGAAGGAAAAAAGCATAATATTTAGTTCTTAAACATGGTGCAAATCATAGTCAGAATACTGGTACAACATTTTAGATACAGTGAAAACAATTTTCACTCAAAGGCACATTTAAGGGTGTGGTAGGAACTCCTGTGTCCATTCACTGTGAAGGAACTGGGAGTGGATGTGTCAGGTGGAATAATTATTTTTCATCAAAAGCCTTGAAATGAGGTAGCCACACACACAATGATACCTATCCCATGAAACGTAAGAATAAAACACGTTAGTTTTTTTTTTTTTGCCTATGGTTTAAGCATAACTGTAAACAGTTTCTTTTTCTTTCTTTTATAAAGATCATTTAAAACAAACGACCACTTGGTGGCTGATTTCCATCAGTATTATTCTGTCGTTGGATGCAGATCTTGCAATCCTTGCCCCGTTTGCTTTTTGCAGGTGTTCCTGCTTGCTCAGCCCCCTCCTGGGCTGTGGGCATCCCTAGCAGGAATAAGAAAGAACTAGAACAGCCGTTCCACTGTCTCTCATTGAGAACTCCCTCTCCAGGGCCCTTGCTTACTCCCTGCCCTTCAGATGGGGAGGCCAACCTGTCCAAGTGGGCGTGAGTGGTCATGATTTAAGCAGTGCCAAGCGCTCCGTTCTCCACCGGGAGCAGAGTTCTCTGCCTTGTAGCATTCCTGGCCATCTGGGCTGGGATGCAGAGACCACCGTGGCACCAGAATAACCTTGGCCAAGTTTTTACGAAACTTCTGCTTCAGGAATTGCCATGCCCAACACCATGGCATGTGACACCAGGAGCATAGGCACTATGTGATGTGGAAGGGCACCGTTCTTCTCTCTCACCTGCAGTGCCCCACTTTTCCAGTCCTGCCCCCACTGTCACTTAGCTTTCTGCCTCCCAGACCTGGGGAGGAAATGCTTCCTTCAGGATGTGAGACCGGGCACACATGTACACACACATGCAGAATGCCTACCTTCTTCATAACAAGTGAGATTCTAACTCACTGTGTCCTGCAGGGAGCTGGGAGCAAGCAGGGTGGGGAGAGAGTTTGAGAGTTTGATGAAGTCTTGGAGGAGGAATGCTCTGGTGTTTACTTTGCTCAGCCTGAAGTTTTATTATATATGTTCTCAGTTTCCATTTCTCTCTTTGTCTTCATAATCAGATTTCCTGTTTTAATCTCTTTGCTGACACCAGTAACCTCACACAGCTAGAATTACCTCCAAAGACTCCAACACTTAACATATTATCTTTGTTTAATATTTATTCGATGACTTTTCATGGTCTTTCAAGTTGAATAGATTCTTAAAGCGACAAAAGGTTTTTATTTTTAAAGTTGTGTGGGGAGTAAGGGTACATGATTTCATTTCTCTTGCCACCATCCTAGTCCGAGCTACTGAATTTGTCTCTGGGATGTGCAATAGCCTTCTAACTTGTCTTTCTGCTTTAACTTTGTCTTCTTCCATCTGTTATTCACACAGCAGCCAAAGTGACCTTTCAAAAAGGAAATCATATCATTCCCTTCAAATAACCAAACAAATATTTATTGAATACCTACTATGTGCCAGGGACTGTTCCAAGTGTTAGGAATATTGTGGTGAATGAGACAGATAAAGACTATTACCTTATAAGACTTACATTTTAAGGGCCCCCAAAGCTCTTAGGGTAAATTCAGAAGCCTTAAAATGATTGGTTACAAGGCCAGGCCTGATCAGGCCTCTGCCTAAATCCCCGGCTTCATCTTGCACCTGTCTTTTCCAGCCCTCTCTGCCTTCCACCACACGGATATGCCAAAATCATCTCCCCTCAGGGTCTTTATGCAGGGTGCTGGCTTTTCCCCAGCTAGTCACCTTGTTCACTGCCACGTCTTTCACATTTTAGCTCACTGTCCTTTTCTCAGTGATACCTTCCCTGGCCCTCCCAGTCTAAAGGAAGTTCTTCTCAGATATCCTTCTCAACACGCTTCCATTTCTCTCACAGCACAATGCAGTCAATGACCCAAATGCAATCTGACTGATGCCTGCCTTCCCTACTAGACTGCAGTCCTCTAGCAGGTAGGAAACTGGTCTGTTTTGTATTTTGTTTGATCATCTTTAAAGTAGTATTCAACAAACATTTGGAGAATGAATGAATGAGAAAAGTGGAAAGTGCACATGAACTAAAAATGACATTACAGGTATCTCTTAGAGACATTTAGATTTTTACAAAATTCTTCAGTTTTTAATCTTTCTTCTTCTTCTTCTTCTTCTTCTTCTTCTTCTTCTTCTTCTTCTTCTTCTTCTTCTTCTTCTTCTTCTTCTTCTTCTTCTCCTCCTCCTCCTCCTCCTCCTCCTCCTCCTCCTCCTCCTCCTCCTCCTCCTCCTTCTTTTTCTTCCTCTTCCTTTTCCTTTTCCTCATCTTCTTCCTCCTCCTCCTCTCCGCCCTCCTCCTCCTTTTTTTTTTTTATTGAGAGAAAGGTTTATTCAAAATTATATTTCTTGGCTGCCAAGCATGAGAAGAGTCTGAGATATTATCTACTTGCAAACTAATAAGTTTTCTAGTTGCAGTTTCACAGATTCTTACAGAACCATGAGCCTCCTGGGTCAGAGACAATGGACTTTATTACTCATAGATCAGCAAGCAGCATACACATCAGTATATTTGTGTTAGTTCTCCTTGTCCCCTTTCCCCCATGTTCCATAAGAATGATGGGGATGGGCACAGACAGATATATTACAGGAAAGGATTCCTGAGCTTAGAGAACTCGAGTCTCTAGTAAACAGTGCCTGCCTGCCTTTGCTCCAGAGGAAAATACTGACTTGATATTCTAAGACTTTAAGCAAATCAGCCTTTTGTTCTGAAGGAAGACACTCTATCTTCCAAGGCTGTTTGCTTTATAAACACCCTTGGAAGATAGTCTGGGAGGAAGGCATTTACTGCATTGCTCACAAGAGGCGCAGAAACATTAGAAACCCATGGAAAGTTTTCATAACAATATCCAGTGTTCTCATTTTTATACTATCTTGACTTCTGGTGAACTGTCCATGATATGCAAATCCTGTGACTGCTCTGATTAATCTGACAGAGGCTAGAGTCAAATCCAGTCAATTTTTCCCCTACAGCAATACGTCCACTATCAATAGGACAGCTTCAAGCAGTAGGATGAGGACAGCCTGCAACGATGACCTCAACCATGACCCAGTGTCCTGGATCTCGCCAGCTAGCAAATCCCATAAAACAGAAAGTATTCAACTTGGAAAATCAGAGGACTTTCTCCTTAAGTTTCTAAATTGACTTTTCTACTTGGCCTGAGGAATTAATTCAGGCACCGAAGAATGTCTTAGTGATTGCACAGGCTTTGCCTTGGTCCACAAGGAGGAGGTTAAGGCAATGCTCTCATCATTAACCATCTGGCCCATAAGTTAAGGCTGAACTTCAAGACCTTCAAGACACAAAGTGCTGTCACTGATCTCTTTGGTTAAAGTCAGGGACAAATTTTATATCACCTTTTCTAATCGAATGATTCTTATTGCACAGAAAGTTCCCTGCTGGATGTGGTTAATAATGTCAGTTATCTCTTCTGGAAGTTCTCTCAAATAACCAAAGGCAGCCTCTTTTTGGAGAGAAGTCCCAGTCTTCTGAGGATTATGCGATTTACTGGTGATAGTTCCGTAATCATCAGACACGAGGTCTCTCATGACCACCTCTGAAGTGTAAGGTAATACCTGGCTCCCACATTAGAAATCCATAGTCCCCCTGGGAAGGAAGTATTTAAAATTAATGCCCTCTATCTCCTTTGGTGAGACCTACATCAGTTGGAAGGCATAGTCTAACAGTATTTCTAACTTGGCCTCACACCTGGCTGGTAGAGCTTAAGTTTCCCAGTTCAGTTCAAATGAGTCTAATCCTTATTTGTGGCCTGAGAACAATTAGTCCAACCTGCTCTGGTTGTCCATGCTATCAGACAGGAGGCATTCTCCTGCCTCATAGAGTAACCGAGTGACGGTAACAGAAATAGTGGTGTTGATAGGTATTTGTATGGGAGGTGCAGAAATTGGGTTCATCCTCTGCTATTTTGCTAGACTTGTCAGACCCATCAGCTGGAGGATGGAAGACCTAGAAGTCAGTTAAATTTAAGATGCTTGCATCTCTTTAAGAAGGCAACACCAGGGTATTTTTCTTTAAGAAGAAAGGTCCAGAGAAGTTTATCAAAGACAAATATCATTAGTGAACTTCACTCCCTCAATCCTCCTGGATTCTGAGAAATTCTCTCAAGTGCCAAGGTTGTTATTCTCCTTCCATGGCCACAAAGGGTGTCCCATTCCAGGAGCTATAATGTCACTTTTTTCTTGGTCATCCATTCATCTGCTATTTATACTCAGCCACCAGAACTGTAAGAAATTTCTTTCATTTATAAGCCACCTAGACTGTGGTATTTTGTTATTGTAGCACAAAGAAACTAAGACATTAGCCTACTAGAGTTTTATGAACACTGACAGAATATGCAAGTCTGGTGTCAGAGATAGCAGGACACAGCAAGTAGCGCGAGCATCAGCATACTTGTGTCAGCTTCACAGCCCCACAGCCTCATAGGAGAGATGATGATGAGCTCAGATGGATGCCTGTACATGCAGTAGATTGCGGTACAGAAGAGGATTCCAAATTTCTCATGAACAGTAAGTACGTCTACGCTTTGCTCCAGAAGGAAACACTATCATCTTTCAAGGCTATTTGCTTTACAACTGCCTTTAAATAGTAGAGAACCAAAAACAGGTAATGTCACACTTGCAAGATGTGCTGAGATGCAAGAGACCCATGGTGAATTGTGTTCTAATAACAACTAATAAATAACTACTTATTAGTTACTAATGGGTAACTGAAAAAGCTTGATGTTTTAATGAGTGAGCAAACAATCCCGATCTGGGTTTGAATCTCAACTCTATTCTTAGCGTTTTTGTAACTTTGGGAATGGCCGAATTTCTGTTTTCTCATATATCAAATGGCATAATAGCAATAACTCTTGTCTGAGTGCTTACTAAGTGCTGTTTTAAGTGCTTTTAATATACTATCTTATTTAATCTTTACAATAATTATAGGAAATAGAAATAGCAATATTTTCCATTTCATGAATGGGGAAATAGGGCACAGATATGTTACTTGCCCAATGTTACACAGCTTGTTAGCTCTGAAGCCAGGGTTTGAATTCATGCAATTGCAATGGTTTTAAGTACTATTCTCTGCATTCTACCTGGGACCTAATAATACCTGCCTCACTGGAGTGTTATATGAGGACTAAAGGAGCTCCTAGGTTCTTAGTCAAGGACAATTTTCTTTCTCTTCTTATAGTTGTTTAATTAAACATTTTTTAAAAATCCATCTTCTTGGAATCCTCTTTTAAAGGAATGATTATTGTTACTTCATCAAGTAAAAGTGGAAAAAGATGTTCCCCCCACAACAAAAGGGGAGAAAGGCTGAACAGGGGGTACAGTGTGGTGACAGAGATTTAGACACAGCCCACTCCAGGCTGAGGAGAAAGAACCACCCACAGTGATGCCTGGACCCCCAGGTGTCTGTGAAAGCCTATGTAGATCTGCAGACTCTGGCCCTGAAATAGCTCTTTCTTCATCAACTCCAGATGAACCAACCCACAGAGAAAGCAGCCGAAAGAACTGCTTGAGAAATCCTCAGGGAAATACCAATGGGGCCTCTAATTCATAGCAGCCTAGAACAAGCCCCATCTCTTTGTGCTCTTGTCCGGGTGTCATAGTTATGGTAATTGGAGCTGCCTGCTATCATCGCTGTATACAACAGTTCTGGTGTGGGGCTCCATTGCTTCTCCAAAAAAGAAAGAAAAATCTTGTGGTTTTAAATGAGACTTGGCCAAAAATATAACTTTAAAATGCCTATACATTTAGTGAATGTATAACAAGTAAATTTGAAACATATTTAGTGGAGATATATTTATTAATTCCCTTGGAGGCTAATTTATGCATCCCTGCATAATGTTGGCATTCAGTAGATACTGACGTCACACACAGCTTAGAATCATTTCAAAAAGACACGAGCAAAATGAATAAAATGACATTTGATGGATTTTATGATCCAATTATTCGTTCCCAAGGTATGTATTTCCTTATAATTATATGCTTTTTAGATAAATATGGAAGATTTTTTTGTGTGGATTTAGTAACTTAAAATTCTCATTGCATTCACTTGGCAATGGTCCCTCATGGGACAAATGTACTTTATTCTATTTAAATATTATTAACTGGGCTGGACTGAAAACTAGGTAAAGAAAAGGACAAGGTTCAGTCTTCCCATATTGCTCTCAACTAACTGGTCCTGAGAAACCATCATCCCCAATTAGCAACAGGGAACTGAAGCTTCCATTGCCACTTAGGAGAGCTAGGATCAGTCAAAGCTTGAGGAATCATGTTGACGTTCAGCTCTAATGGCACTGTGTACCTGCCACTGGCACAGCTCCTCTTGCTGTCTTATTTCTTTACCAGCATATATCTCCTTCTGGGCAGTCAATTCCTCAAGGGCCATGACCATATTGAAGTCATCTTTGTGTTCTGGGTTTAGAACAGACAAGACTCACAACTAATGTTCCCTTTTTGAGGTCTGTCCACTTTCTTTCCCTAGTCATAAATTAGTTTTGCTGAAGGTATACACAACTAGCTGCACTGTCTGATGCCTCCGGTTCTTTGCACGCATTATTCTGTCTACCTGCAACACTTTATCCTCCATATGAATCTTGCTAACTCCTACATGTTCAAAGCTCCTCTTCCTGGAAGTGTGCCCCAACCCCCAAGCCTGATTTCATCCTGTCTTGTTGCCCAGCTATCTGTGTAGCTGTCCCCTGTAGCTCTTACTGAAATTGCTGACTGGCCTTATGGGCACAGGACAGTATTACAAATAAATTCTCCTACCTTGTACTCTATTAATAGATGAATAGTGTCTCTTAATAAGTAAACAATTTAATGTTTATAAAATCCAGTGCAGCAATTATTTCTTGTATAGTTAGTGTTTTTCTGTATGTCCAGTTTCTGTATGTCTTTGTTTACCTTCAGGTTGTGAAGTTATTGTCCTGCATTATCCTCTAGAAGCTTTACTGATTTTTCTTCTGCCTTTTAGGTCTATCATCCATCTGTAGTTTTTGTGTTTGATTTGAGGCATGGATCAAGGTTCGTTTTATTTCTACATGGATATTTGATTACCCCAGCACCATTTATTGAATAAACGATCCCTTTCCCACTGAATTACAGAGTGGCATTGTCACTAATCATGTGACTATGAAAGTGTGGCTCTGTCTTTGAACTTACTCTTCTGTCCCTCTGATCTCTTTAACAAATTTCCCATAAATACTACTGTTTTAATTACTGTAACTTTAAAATAAAACTTGATATCTGATCAGTCCTTCGACTTGTCCTTGAGATTATCTTCATTATTTTTGATCTTTTACCTTCTATATAAATTTAATTTTTATAAAAATTGCAGAAATTTTTATTGTAATTGCCTCAAAACTGTAAATCAAATTTAATTAAATATAAATTTGAAGAATAATTGACATCTTTATAATATTGCCTTCTAATTCATGAGCATGTACATAAATTACTCCATTCATTCTTAAATTTCTATTAGTAATATTTAGCAGTGTGTATTCTTTTGTACATCATTTATTAGATTTGCCTCAATATTTGATATTTTATGTTAATTTAAATGGTATTTTAATAATACAATTTGTTACCAGCAATATAAATATATTTAATTTTTGTATATTGTATTTACAACAATCTTACTAAATTCAGTAATAGTTTTTATTGTATTTTATAAAATAATAAATTGGTGTTGAACTTCTGAATTGATTGAAATAAATATAAACCTTTTATCTTTTATTTTTATAGTGTGGTAAACTTTATTGATTGATTTTAAAATGTTAAGCCAATCTCAAAGTTTAGGAATAAACCCAACTTGGTCATGAAGCATTATCCTTCTCAAATATTGGTAGATTATATTTTCCAAGTTAATATTTATGAGTTTTGTATTCATATTCATGAGAGATATTAACTTTTAGTTTTTCCTTCTTGTAGAGTCCTTGTGAATTGTGGTATTAATTGTGGTATCATATAATGAGTTGGGAAGAGTTACCTTTTTGTTTATATTCTCTGTATGAATTTGTGTAAGATTGGTGTTATTCTTCTTTCAAACTTTGGAAGAAATTACTGGTGAAACCATCTGGCCCTATTTTGTGGGAAGACTTAAAGAAAAATTAATGCCTTCACCAAGGTTCAGACAGAAGATAGATACCACATAGTAATTTAAATGGGAGAAAGTTTACTACAAAGAGTTATTAACTATTTTTAGTACTTTAGCTATTAAGAGGGAATGAAAGAGAACTCTAAAGAATACTCTATTGCTAAAGCAGAATACCCAGGGCAGGAACAAACTTGGAAGGGGGTTGTCCCCTCTCTTAGTTTGGGATTCATATTTTGTGGAAGGGGGCATGACTGTAGTACATTAGATACTGGAGAAATTTTCTGGGTTTCCCTGAGGAAGAGCTGGTCCACAGCTAGTGGACTGAGGCTGGCAGACAGAATCATGTGTCAAGAATGGCAAACCGAAAGCTTCTAGATGGAGTACCACCTGGCTAAGACTGGAATGTAGATAATTTGAAGTAAGAACCCCTAGTGGGATGCTGGAAGACTGAAGGTTGATGCACTGGGAATCGTGGGTAACAACCTGGCGGGTAAGTGCCTGCTGTTGAGCATATGCACCAGATGCACAAACTGAGAAAAGCACACTGGAACCAGGAAGAAAGCATGTTTCCCCGAAGGTGTCCTTCTAGAACCCTCTACTGACAAAGCTTAACATTGTGCCAGGCTGCAAAGGAGGAATGTTTTAGTATTACCGACAAAGCAATGAAGGGTGGATTTTGAGTTAAGAGATAACTGGCACATTTAGATTCAATTTTGTAGGCAATTATAAGACTATACAGATTTTCTAATTTTTATGTCAGTTTTGTTTAGGTGTGTTTTTCACAGAATTCATTTATTTTAACTAAAATTTCAAATTTAGAGTCACAAATTTGTTTATAATAACCTCTTATTATTATTTTAAATGTCTATAGGATCTGTAGTGATGGCCACTTTGTTGTTTTTAATACTGGTAATGTATTCCTTATTCTCATTTTTCCTGATAAGTCTTGCTAAGCATTTGCTAATATTATTAATATTTTCAAAGATTCATTTGTTGCCATGAAGATTTTCTCTATTGTATGTTTGTTTTCTATTTCAATATTTTTCTGCTTTTGTCTTTATTTTTTTTCTCTACATTCTTTCTGCTTTATTTTGTCTTAATTTGAATTCTTTTACTAACTTCTTGATATGGATGCTATGTTGTAAATTTTCTCCTTTCTCGTTTGTGAATTTATGGCTACAAGTTTCCTGTGAGAACTCCTCTACTTTCATCATGTAAGTTTTGATATATTTTTATCATTGAATTAAAATATTTTCCAATTTCTATTGTGATATATATTTTTTTCATTTATCCATGGATTAATTTGTAAGCATTTACAGATTTCTAGTTTAATTTTACTGAGGTCAGAGAATATATTCTGCATCATTTAAATTCCTTTGAAATTTATTAGAGATTTGCTTTATGACTAAGCATATGGCCTAGAACCAAGAGACTCTCATGTACACTTAAAAAGAATGTGTGTTATGAAATTGTTGGATGTAGTGGTTTGTTATGTCAGCTAGGTTAAGTTTGTTCATTATATATTTCTAATCACCTATAATATATTTACTATTTTAAGGGATCTGCCTTTTCTATCAGTTACTAGAAAAGTTACAAACTTAGAAGTATAGAATTTCCCCATTTCTCCATTGAGTTCAGTCAGTTTTTCCTTTAAATATTTAGAGGCTGTATAAATTGCAGCATATGGTTTTAGAATTATTACATATTCTGTATATTAACACTTTTGTCATGATGGAATAGCCCTCTTTGTCTCTAGTAATACTTATTGCCTTAAGGTTTATTATGTCTGATATTATTATAGTTGCAACAGATATCTTTTGGCTATGGAGTACATGGTATATAGTTTCCAACTCTTCGCTTCCACATTTTGAGGTATGCTTTTGTCTCTTGTAAGCACATATAGCAAGATTTTATTTGATTCATCTGTTCCAGTCATATTTGTCTTTAATTTGAGTATTCGTTCTCTTTTCATTCAGTGTAATTACAGATATATCTGGATTTAAGTGTATCACCTTATTATTTATTTTTTATTTTTTAAAATCTTCCCCCACCCCCACTTATGGCTTTCTTTTACATCAATCATATAATTTTTAAATTTTATTTTCACCATTAACATGAAGTTAAACATTTTTTTCTTGTACTTTTAAAAGATCAATTCTGATATTCATTCTTGATTAATAAATGTCTAACTTAAATCAATATGCTTAATATTATAGACAAGGTTTTATAATACTTTAACTTCACGTAATCATTATCCACCTTTATGCTATTGTTAGTAGATATTTTGATTCTACATATATTTTAAATTACAAAAGACATTATTACCATTGTTACAAAGACAATATTCATTTGCAATTACTGAATATTTATCCTTTCTGTTCCTTTGCTTCATAGTTTGTGTTGAAAAGTCAGTCACAATTCTTCTGTTGCTTCTCTAAAAATTACGTGTCTCCTTTCTCTCAAGTCTATAAGACATTTTTTTAAATCTTTTCTTTTTTCGGCAGTTTTATGGATAGAGTTTTATTTTTATTTATTCAGGTGTTTCTTCAACGTGTTAGTAGTTTTTGTTTGTTTTAGAAAATTCTCAGAGTACCCTTCTGTTCTATTATCTCTTCCCTTTCCTTTTTAGCCTCCAAATACACTTAGGAAAGTCCTTTTAATTATGTCTCAGATGTTTCTTGAGCTCTTTTTCTATGTTTTTGAAGTTTTTTTTGTGTGTGTCTCTGAGAAAATATCAAGTCTAGTATTTTCTACTTACTTATCTTCTAGTTTAGTTTTCCTCTCTTCTGCTATGTTTGACCTGTTACCAAAGCTATGTATTGATTTTTTACTTTTAGTGTTGTATTATTGAGCTCCATGTTTTCTAATAGCTATTTTTATAGATTACAACACTCTGATGAGATTTTCTATCTTTTTTTTCTAATTTGATTATGTTATATATAATTATTTTAAATTTCATGTCCAATAATTCAGATATTCACTTTTGAGCCTGTTTCTATAGTATGTTTTTGTTTTGTTTTGTTTTGTTTTTTTGTTTTTTGGTCATTTGATCCTCTATTTTGGCTTACTTGATCTTATGGTAAGCATTATGTATATAAAAAAATAGATGCTATGGATAACATCTCCCTTTAGAGAGGATTTAATTTTCTCATGACAAGCAGCTAGACCCAGGCAGATCATCTTAAACTCAATGTGAGGCTAATGAGATCTGTTCTATTTTAGATTTGTCTTTATTCCTAGAGCCTACCTCTTCAAGGATCTAAAAGATAAGTCTGTTATGTGTATTAGGGATTCTCTTTCTTGGCAGGCTATGAACTTCAATTTTTGTCTTCCTAAAACCAAGAGACTACTGAAATATCTACTTAGGCTTTTTAGCTTTTTAGCAGCTGCTTTCTTTTCAGTTTCTTGGCAATTTTCCTCACACATGTGCAGCTTAGGAGTTGGAAAATACCTCCAGGAAAAATTGTACATGTAATACCCACTTTACATTTCTGCAATTAGCTTTTCTCTCAGATCATGACTTCTCAAGTTCTAGCTGCCTTGGTACTCCTGTGCACCAGTTTTTGACTCCCCTGTCAGTGAAACTGTTATAAACTCTTGGCTACTGCTCTTTGCTCAGCATTTATGTTCTATAGAGAAAATTGGAGAATGTCCTGAGGGGTGCAAGTAGTAACTAGTGTAGCTCTCATCTCTATGTGTTTTTCTTTTTTCCACTATTTTGTTCTTTTAAGACTGAGGGACTCTTGGAAGGTACAATAGGATTCTCACAGCAAAGAGGCTGTGTAGAGTACACTGCAAGAGAAGCAGAGGATGGTGTTGAGAATAGAAGCAGATAATAGAAGAAAATATCTAGACTCACAGAAGTTGCAACCAGATGAATCCAAGTAAGGGAGTCTTAGGTAAATCCACAAAAATGCCCGCAAGAGACCAAGAATCAGCTTAAACATCTGCTTGGCCTGAAGAGCAAGTTTTTGCTCCATTTTTGACTGAATATTTATATCCCTTCAAAATTCTTATGTTGAAATTGTAACCCTTAAAGTGATGGCATTTTTAAGGGGAACTTTGGTAGGTAATTGGACACGAGGGAGGAGTGCTAATAGATGGTGTTAGTGTTCTTTTAAGAAGAGACACAAGAGCTTGTCCCCAATCTCTGCTCTCTGCTATGTGATGATACAATGAAAAGATGGTCATTTGAAAATCAGGAAGAAATCTCTCAGCTGACACTGGGTTTGCCAGTACCTTGATCATAGATTTCCCAGTATTTAGAACTGTGAGAAATAAATTTCTTTTGTTTAAGCCACCCACTTTATGATAATGTATAGAAGTCTGAGATTAATAAGATACCATCTTCAGGCAGCACTGGTTCAAGTAAAGGAACAGTTTTCTCATTCTCTCTTTTCTCCCCACACTCCAAACCTACTCTGGTTATTAACAGCAGATAGATAATGTGGATGAGGATGAATAAAAATAGCAAAAGAAGGACCAATCCTCTCTCCCACTCAGAGGCTGGCCTGCGGTATGTTCATGTCGAGTAAATACTAATGTTGTGGAATTACCTATACCCTTCAGTAATTCATGAGTTTTTCCCAGCCCTGTTTCCAAGGGATAAACACCCGAATTACTGAACTTTGAGTTTCAGTCATCTCTACATGGCTGCTGTGCAGGAGCTCTCAGAATGCAACTTAAAAGGGAAGATGAGTCTGAAGGCCAACAGCTCAATCCCTGCTGAAGAGAACCTCTAAAGAGCAGAATTGAGCCCATTAGGCTCCCATCTTTTTGAATCCTGGATGTTTCCATTCTGGGCTGATTAATTCTATCCCATTTCTAAACATTAAATAAATATAACACTGAAAAAAATGTGTTTGTGTTGCATTGACAAATATAATCCACGTAATTATTAAATGGGAAATTCCAGAATCCTCATATGGCTTTGCCTTCTATTTTGCAGGAAGAAATTTTTCCCCAAAGACAGAGTTGACTAGTAGGCCCTCATGTCCCCAAAGGGCCTTATTGGAAGTTGGTCTTTAGAAGTTCTGACATAAACATACTCCCACCCACCTGGCTCATGTACAGACCATGAACAACTTGGCCCTTCTTCCCAGCAGAGCAGTTTTCTGCATGAGTCACTTACTTCTTTCTCTTTATTTTGGACTTTCTGTCTCAGGGGACCTTGAGGATCTATCTAATACGTTCCTGAGAATTCTTTCAGCACTCAGCAAACAATGAACAATAATAATAATAAAAAAGATTTAAAAGGCCTACTCCCATCCTCAGTGTGCATGGGACCTTGGGACTGCTACCCAGTTCCATGAAAAACTCAGAACCAAGGCCAAAGTAATACACTGATGCATAGCATACGAGGCAATATACCAGATGAAGCTTTAGCATTCAGAACAAGGGAGACGAATCAGTTCAGTGTCCCAATGCCGGAAAGCCTTAGAAAATCTTCCATGGGAGAAGTCAAAATATCTACACCCCCAACATTTGCATCTAGACCTGTTGTTGTAGGAGATCCTGCCTGTTTTGTAAAGAGTAGGCACATCATAGACAACCATCATCTATGAAGAGAAGGTTCATGGAAAAGATACAAGAGGACTTGGCATGTCAGAATTGAACACATCCTTCCTATAAACATCTTTATTTTTTGCTTGTGTCTACTGTGGGGATTCCAAAGGTTTACCCTGGTGGATTTGGAGTATCGCAGATTATTTTTTTCTCTGCCTTTTTCCTGATCTTGGAGAAAGCAAATGTACCAAAAGTATGTCCCTACATCAGCCAAGTGTAGTAAATGAATTTTAATACCTGGGATTATTTTTAATATTGTGAGATGAAAAAGGCCTCTCCTTTTCCATCTTAATTTTCTATGTGAGTCATTATTAGTAGCTGGGGTCCCTGGAAATGTCCAGGGTCCCTATTGGTGCTTCCTTGAACATGGACTCACTAACATTTATCTGTCTAAAGTGAAAGGTATCTCTAATGATCCCAGCTGACATTTATTCAGTGCCTTTCACTCAGTGATCCCAAAGAGCTCCACAGGCTGATTTACGGGCTGTCCATAGAGTGGAAGTAAATGGTAATGACCACAGTGATGAAGATGGTGATGGATCGCCCAGACTCTGGTATTTGATATGTCATGTTGTTTCTGGGGCATTTCCAATTTCCTGAGCTTCCCGGTGATTAGAAGCATAAGGGTAAGAGAGTGCTCTGTCCATTTCATCCTGCATTTCTCAGTGGAGATGACTCTGATTAGAGCCTTGGGAGATCTTAATTCTCTGCCTTCCTCACACAAATTTTACTAATCATCCGAGAGCAGACATTATGAAATGCTACAGCGGGGCCAGTTTTTATCCCTCCTCTCACCAGACATGGAGACTTACCCCTCAACTCTCTTCTTCAACCACCTGAAGCTCTCTTGGGCTTTTCTGAAGAAAAGGGAGGCAGCAGAAGCCAAGATAAACTGTCAGTTTAGAAGAGTTGGCAACATAATTGGGTACCATGTTTTTCAATAATTTTTTTAAGCCATGGAAACCCTTACGCCCTTTTCTTTTCAAACAAGATTCTACGGGAAATTAATATGTGAAGCAGATGAAAACAAACTGTTCAGCCCCATTTCCTCACTGCCCCTCATCCCACCACTGGCTTCTTGGACTGCTGGGTTGAGATCTGTACACGGGTTTAAATTTTTTCTAGGTTTCCCCACTGACTAGTGAGTAAACTATTGAATGTCTATGTGTGCCCTTTGTTTTATCTCTAAAATAGAGACAAAAATACTTTTTACTAAATATTACAATTAAGGCTTTTAAAAATTAGAAAACAAGTATACTAAAACTATAATAGTAATGAGGATAATAAGGTTCCAGGTATAGTATTAACTGCTTCCTTTTATAACTTCATTTAATCTTTATAACTTCCCTATAGTGTAGGCACTATTATCATTCCTGTGTTAAGAAGGGGAAACTGAGGCGCAGAGGACTTATGCAAATTTCCTAAGGGGTTATGCAAATTTTCAGTTTTCAACTTTTAAGTGGTATAGGCACAAATCAACACTAGGCAGGCTGACTCCAAATTCTCTTTATCTTAACCCTTGCTACTTTGTTTTTAAACTTGGTTGCACATAGCTTAAGGATTTTTTAAAATGCGAAAGCCCAAGCTATATTCCAGACCAATAAACTATAGAGTCTGGTGGTGAGACATTACTGACAGAATTTTTAAAGCTCCTTTTATGAGTTGAATTGTGTCCTTCAAAAAAGGTATGTTGTGGTCCTACAACCCTGTACCTCAGAATATGACCCTATTTGGAAATAAGGTCATTGCAGATGTAATTACTTAAGTTAAAATAAAGGCGTACTGGAGTTGAATGTGCTTTTAATCTAACATGACTGGTGTTCTTATAAGAAGACAGACATAGGGAGAATACCATGAGATTGGAGTCATATAGCTGCAAGCCAAGGAATGTCAAAGATTGCCAGCAAATGACCAGAAGCTAGGAAGAGGCAAGGAAGGATTCTCCCCTATGGGTTTCAGAGGGAGCATGGCCCTGCCAACATCTTGATTTCAGACTTCTGGCCTCCAGAACTGTGCAACAATGCATTTCTGTTTTGTTTGTTTGTTTGTTTGTTTGTTTGTTTGTTTTTTAAGCCACCTAGTTTGTAAGTTTTTGTTATGGCAGCCCTAAGAAAATAATATTGCTCCTCAAGTGATTTCAGTGTGCAGACAGGTTTAAGAACCAACATTATATATTAACTGCTCTCCTTAAGAATGTATAGTATTAACAGAAAATTTTGTATGGAAATAACCCCTATTATATAACTTAATATTGATTAGGGCTGGTGCAGGTTATTTGCTGTCTTATGCTAACACTGGCTGTGTCACCTTTTAAAGCATGGGTCAGTGTTGATAAAGTATATAAGATGGGTGCCATGAAGGGAGATTTAGAGTCATTCTTACTGCTTCTGTTCATGGAGAAACCATAGTGGTGAGTGTGTGCCTGGGAATAGAGTCAGAGGTGCAGACAAAAGCAGGGAGGATCGAAAGGAACAGAATGAGTACTTCCGCTAAAGACGGTACAGTACAAAACCTGTGAAATCATCACAGGAGGAGAAAGGGCGATCAATAAGGCCATCTATAGTACAAAGATATGGGCACAGGTGTGACAGGTTGCCAGGGCATCTAGAAGTAGGGGATGTTTGAATGCCCCACAGAGAAGGTGAAGCTTAAACCTGAGGAATGGGTTTTGATGTGGGAGGCTATAGGTGCACTTAGAACAAAGATGTAGAAAGGAAAACAGGCAAAATGAGTGGTGGGTGAGTTGTGGTGGTAGACTCCATGCTTAGATCCAAACAGAGAAGAAAGCTTGGATGAAAGGAAAGGAGTCCAGAAATGTAAGTTAGGGCAATTTTCTGGTGAGATTTGAATACCATTCTGAGAAGTTGCCCAGACTTCATTTTGTAACCAATGTGGACTCAACAGAAGCTTTTAATCAGGGAAGACACCGTCATTAACTTAAAATAATCCTGATAATATTTCAAAGGGTCCTTATTCTGTGACCAAAGATGAAGAGTTTCATTTAATTTTCCCAATGACCTTATGAGATAGATACTATTATCATCTTAATTTAATCAATTTATGAACTGAAATGAAAAGAATTTTAGTTACTGCCTGTCACATATGTGGCCCACATAGGAACATGGATTTAAACCCTGACTATCTGATTCCAGAGTTGATAGACTTAACTAACTTCGCACTGAGGATCCCTTTATTTGGTATTGAAGAAAACTAGTCCCATTGGCAGGATGAGGCAGGTTGACAGTGGATGGCAGGAAGGAAAGAATGGGGACAAAAAGGAAAGCTAGAAAGTAACTCATAATCTTATGATATATCTTAAGAGGATGCCAGAAAAAATTTAGCAATGGGTTGTATATTGAGGGATATCACCCCAGTCAAGGATAATTGGGTAACTGCGAGAAAGATGTTACCTTGAATGGGCTAAAGAATGCAGGAAGAGGAGTGGGTTGGCTGGTGAAAAAGAATGAGATTTCTTTAGATATTTCAAATCGAAGTACTTATAGAATATCCATGTTGAAGTTGTTCAGGAGGTACATGAAAATGTGATTTAGAAGTAGCTATCCTGTGGAACAGATGGATCACTGCGCCTTATCTTTAGAATTTAGAGACTGCATACTATGGAAATCACATGCGCTGGGACTCAAATAGCTTGAAATACATAACCAACTATTTATTTGCTGTGCTTCCTTGGACAAGCCTCAGTTTATTTATCTGTAAAAGAGGAATAATAATAGGATTTATTTCATAGTATGGTGTAGAGAATTAAATAATATAAGACAGGTGGAGCACTTAGTATAAGGCAAATGCTTGAAAAACAGCCATTACATTTGTCTTTGCTTCTTGTAACCCAGAAAGCCTTTTCTAGACAACACACCAACCTCACTCTTTATCTCTTTTCCCCACCCAAGACCTTTCTGTGTTCACATTAGAACTTCATTCTCCTTTTTCAGCCTTTCAACTTAGCACCTTCCTTTTTCTTAAAGATCAATTTCTCCAGCAGCTCAAGACTATTTTGTAAATGTCCTCTTTTCCTTCTCTTGAACCAAGTATGGAAATTATTTTCTTCGAATGTATCACCTTACTTCATGGTGTTTTGTGCCTCACACTGAGGAGGGTCCAGGCAGCCCACCTTGCTTAGTCCTGGTGGTTATCTTTGATGGTACAACTGATTTGTTGTCTCCGGTGACCTCTGAGTGTCTTTAGCCAATGATTCAGGGATTTTTCTTGTAGTCTCCAAGCTCAGTACCTGGTACATTAAAGGGACTTGATGCATAAATCTAATAAATAGCTGCTCTTTTTGAGCAGAGGTGAACTAAATCAAATAGCAATAATGAAAGTCTAAGGTTGGTTTCCTAGTCTGTTAGTTCTAGAAAGAGGTGTCCTGAAAAGAGAAGTGTGGGGGAAATGACTCATCACCATTTTGATTTCTTAGTGCTCAGAAAAAAAAACTTTATCTCTGGAGAAAATAAAAGACATGCTGTGTGGGTGAAGGTCGTATGTTGCTAGCGATTTAGTGGAGACTGTGGCTAGGAACCAGTTTGAAAAAATGATTATGTGGCTCATGGCAATAGCCTCATAACTGATGTCCTTCGCATGGTTGTTCTTCCTTCTGGTTCATCCTAAACATTAGATAATTTATCTTAAAACAAAACAAACAAAACAAAAAAACCTCTATACTTTTATCAAGTTATTCTCTAGCTAGAAATATCTTTATTGGCTCTCCTTTGCTTAAAGAAGTGATTATCAAAGCTTTATGAGAGCAAAGTTCTCTCCCTCAGTCTCACCCACCTCTCCAGCCTTCCTTTTCTCAAACTACTTCCATCCCAATAAGTCAGAGTTTGCTGCCTCTCATTCCCCACTGCCATGTATGGCTATTGTCCTTTTGCTACTTATAAATGTCCCCCAGAGCCAGAGGCCATTTGCTGAGAAGTAAACAGCTCTTAATTCTCTAGGGCAAGGGTTCCCAATCCCATAGCAGGAGGTGAGCGGCGGGTGAGCAAGCAAAGCTTCACCTGTACTTGCAGCTGCTCCCCAGCACAAGCATCACCGCCTCAGCCTCCACCTCAGGTTCTCATAGGAGCACTGGTCCCTGGTGCCAAAAATGTTGGGGACCGCTGCTCTAGTGCACTTTGCAAATGTCTCCCAAACTTAGATGTTTCCAGTCTTGTGTCAGCATCTAGCACTGGCATGTTCTTAACTTGGAAAGTCACTGTTACCATAAGTTTCTCTCTTTATTTAATGGGAAACATAATGAGATATAATCTTCTTTTCATGAAGACCTGATGATTCTCCAGAACATAGCTTGTCTCTGTCCATTTGTCTCCATATTTATTGACAACGTTCTAGTCAAAGCCATCAGCATCTAACATGTAGATTACAGCAATGGTCCCCTTAACAGTCTCCCCATCTCTCTTGTGTCCTTTCAGTTAATTTTGCACACAAAATTTAAAATTGTGTATTTAAGATCATGTTAACCTCATATTAGACTTCCCATTAAATTCAGAATAAAAATCAAAATTTCTTACCAGGTTTTACAAGGTTCTATATGATCTGGCTCCTTCTGTCTCTCCAGCCTTATTTCCTATCTCTATGGCCCACACATACATTGATCATCTCTCACTTACGAGAATAAACCAAGTCTTTCAGGCATCAGGGTCTTTGCCCTTGCTATCCCCTTGGCACAGAATGCTGTTCCATTGGCTTTATAAATTGTTTATTTCTCTGTAAGCTTTGTACCTCTTAGCACTTAGCTTACCTATAATTGTTAAAGAGGTTTTTCTCAGACTCTCATATCAAGAGTATCTTTGTTATTTTTCAGTTATTCCTATTATTTCTTGAAGCGAACTTATCACAACTTGCAAATGTTTATTGTTTAATGTGTGTATTGTTCTTCCCACCAAAATGAAAGTTTTGAGAAGACAAGTATCTTCTCACTCTTGTTCACTGTTACAATTCCAGTGCCCTGTGTAATGAGAGTACATAGAATGCTCTCATAATATATTTGAATTAATGAATGGATTATCCTTATTTTACAAATGAAGACAAGACTGAGAAAGCATGGGACTTGCCCAAAGTACATGGATAGTAAGTGGCAGGGATTGAGTCTCTGACCATATCTTCTGACCTTGTAATTTATGCTTCGATTCCACATAACATACCTGATTAAGTATCAAAGGATAATTTTCTTGGAATCATTTTTCCACCAGAATCCTATGAATTCTTCCCTCTTCCCTTTTTTCACCACTAAAACAGAGTGGCTTTGCAGCACCAGCAGCCCAGCTAGTTTACTCATTTCTCCTACTATAAAATGTTATTAAACTGCACCACACAGATAAGTACCAGAAAAATTGCCAGGTTATTTTCCTAACATAAAATTAGCCAATTTGCCTGTGTACAGGATTGTAAAGGATGCAAAACATCTCATTCAAGTGATTAACCTCTTAGTTAATAAAAGCAACAATTTCACATGTATAAATAATATAATAAAAGGAACATTCATATCAAAGTTATGTAGCCCTCCGCATCCTCTGCTCATCTCTTTAATTGGTAAATAATTTATCAAACTCTGAAATGAATTGTGCTCCTACCCACATTTCTTCATCTAATTATCATGAAATAGGAAAGCAGGCTTCGGCTCCCTTTGGAAGGCATGAGATAATGAAATCGTTCAGAGCTTCCCTGAGCCTGTGCTAGGCTAGATAGAGAACTGAGCTGGCACGGGCCTTGTTGGGTAACTGAGCAATGCTTCTTCAGGTTCTGAAGAATTGGATTTGTCCTCTAAGTTTGCCCTCCTTCCCCAAAGGTCACGTATTTGTCTTTCCATTGGAGTGTCCAGAAATATTATCTGTTGTGAGTGTGACTTTCAGGGGGAGGAATGGGCTGTGCAGAGCAGCCAGCTTCCTGAAGGTTTTAATACGACTTTTGCATCAAATGAGTTGCACAGATCCATTTTTACAATGCTGATGAACCACAATTCCTGGACACAGAAATGTCCTTTTATGTTGTAAATTATGTAAGATTATTGCCCAAAGTTTCTTGTGGGAGCTGTAATTTTTTTCCCTTTGGACTTCTTCATGTGTGGAAAAAACCTTACATTAGATATAAATTAATATACTCTTGGGCTGATGACCTTTGGTTTTTTGCCTTTTACCTTTAAATTGAGGTAGAATAATGCCCAACATAGTGTAATTTGCCTTTGCAAAACTCTTATATGTATGTCACTATAATTCCCAGAGATAGTCTTGCTAATAAATTCCATTAAAAAACTTTTCTTTCAAATCATTTTGGTTCCTCTCATAAGTCCTGTTTAGAATTTTATCCTTATCCGTATTCAATAGCCTTAACTTTGTTGTAGATACATCACAGAGGCTGTGTACTGAACTTACAATAGCAGTGTTTATACCTGAGGTTTCTTTATTTTTCCCTCCAATACATTAGAGTTTTATGGGAAAAGATAAAACAGTTACTGCCGCCTTTACCACAGCATTTTGAATAGCCTCTTTAGCATGAAGTTTATGACTCCCCCAAAATACTCTTAATTTGCTAATTGTATAATCACTGTATTCTGGGTCTTCATACTATAGTCAAGCAAAGAAAGAAATGGAAATGTCAGTAGCAGCATTTATGAGTGACTTGGTGGAGAAACTTTTCCTTCTGTGTCAAAATGGAGCACATTGCCCAAGTGAGCTGGTGATATGTGAGTGAGACTTATCCCTGAGCTTTCATCTCTTCCATGGTGTCTGTGGTCCATCAAAACAGTTAACTTCACCTTCTATGCTAATTGAAGTTGTGGCATATGCTCTCTGTTTAAAAATAAGAGCTTGAAGACTAGACCGTTTAATTCCTGCCTAAAAAAATTTCTCCTTCTTTTTTCAAATAAATAAGCCATTTTTCACTGTGGCTTGAGAAACACTGTTACAAAATTCTAGTTATTTCTGCTGCTGTGGCTGCTCTATAGAGACAAAGAAATTTCTGTAGAAATGAACAATAGGAAAAGAACCATACTTGAATTAAATTGACTGGACTTGCTAAGGCAAATATGTCTTAATCTTAATTAACCAGCTTTTGACATCTGGATGTGTGGATTGCAGACTCTGTCACATGAGTACTTTATAATCGGTGTCCTCTGGGTGGTTATCCTAGAATTTTACTCTATAAATTCTTTCTATCAAACACTGTGCCACAATATCCCAATCCACAGCAGGGAACTTTGATCAAGGTCAGGACAAATGGACTTGGAGGAGATTCTAGCTGAGAAGGGTAGCTATTCTCTATGATGAACTGCAGAACTGTTTTTCTTTATTTGGGAAAGCCACACTTTTCAGAGCAAGGAGCAGTTTTGGAAGTGGTCCGCCCATGGCTGACTGAGCGGGAAGGGATGCCTTTCTAGCCAGCCTGATCAGCAGACAGCTTTCATTTCCTCGGGTCTATCCCTGGATCATTATTTAGGGTCCCAGCAGGATGGCAATTCTTGCTCAAAGACTGGAGAAGAAACACTCTTCCTCACACCGACCCTTTGCTAAATAAGATTGTGAAATAGATAACACTGGTAACATGTATTTGGTTTCCCTCTCCCTGATCTCCAATCTCCTCCCTCCTGCTAGTTTTCCATTTATCTGGGTTCCTTTCCCTCCTTTTGCCTCACCTCTAAAATCTAGTTGTCCATTATCCTAGCCCTTTAAAAGCCCCATTCTCTGCCACTTTGATAATAGAAGGAAAACAGGGAGCTAATATTTCCTGAGTATTTATGGCAATCAACCTTTTTAAAAGAAGGCATACATATGTCATTGCACTGGAGTCACAGTTATATATGTGAGTTATCTCTATTTTACAGATGAGAACACTGAGGTTCCTGGAAACCAGTCACTTGTCTAAGGACACATGGCAAATAAACAGTAGAGCCAGAATTGAAATTTAGGGGTGTCCGACTTTAAGGGCTATGTTCAACTAACCCTTTCTAATGTAATTGCTGCAAAGTTAAAGAATTCCTTAAACTCAGTTAAAATCCCCTTATTTACATATCATCTCTTACAGTCAAGTTTTCAGTCTAAGGTTTGCAGGGAAGATCTTTTTGATCAGATTAACTTCATACTCAGAAAGGTGTCCCGCAAATTCTTCTACATGGTGGACTGCCTCCTCTGTTTTTATTTATCGTTCCAGTTTTGACTGGGACAAGGTCATGGCTATGATTGATACGATATCCCCAGAATTCTTTTTTCATTAGGTGACATTTGTGTGTCCACTGTTCTCAAATTGTCCTGTTTTCTGTGACACCGACCCTCTGTGTGGATTAGCACAACTAAACTTGGGCCTGTTCATCATCCCCAGAATTACCTGGGCTGTCCTATCCCATCTTTGCCAGGTTCTTCACCAGTGATTTCACTTCATGCATCAGTTTCATTATATGTGTGCAAGTTGTTTATAATCTTGTTTCTGTAGACTCATTGGTATAATCTTCTACAATTTGGTCCAATCTTTTTTCTAGTTTGTGTCTCCTTCTTGGGCCCATTCATTTTTTTTTGTGCTGTTGGCTGTAACTTCCTTCCTATATTTCTTCAATATTGACACATGCTACTTTTATTTCTTATGCCTGGTTATTGAATGGGACTTTACTTGTGGCCTCAGAACTAGAACTTAAACATGAAGAAAAATTGGCCTTAATTATCTCCATCTTTTAAAATGATCTAATTAGTTTTATAGGGCTGCCATAACAAAATACCACTGACTAGGTGCCTTAAATAACAGACATTTATTTTTTTTACAATTCTGGAGGCTAGAAGTCTAAGAACAAGGTGTTGGCAGGCTTGGTTTCTTCTGGGGTCTCTCTCATTGGCTTGTAAATGGCTATCTTCTTATGTCCTCACATGGTCTCTCTCTTCTTATGAAAACACCAGTAAGATTGGATTAGAGCCCACCCTGATGCTCTCATTTACCTTAATTACTTCTTTAAAGACCCTCTCTCCAAATACAGTCACATTCCAAGATACTGGGAGTTTGGACTTCAACATATGAATTAAGTAGGAGGGGAGCACACAATTCAGCCTATTTTGGGATCTGGTAACAATCATATCCATATAGTTCTTCAGGACTTCTTAAAAGGTGGTTGTTCCTTCTCTGCCACTTTCTGTCAGTTTAGCACAAAAAAAGAAAAAATCACTGGTGGATGTGTGAGGGGAATAGGGTCAACTGGAGGGTAGTGTTTGTGGTAAAAAGGTTTTCTCTTCCTCTTCCCTGAGTAGGAGGAGGATGAGGTGCTTACCTTCTTTAACTCCAACCCATGTGAATGAAGTGCCAAAGGAATCACTTGCAAAGATTGGATGTGCCTGTAACAAGAAGCAACTGTCACCCGCCTCTGGCTGGGTACTTGCAGAGTCTGCTCTGGTGCTTCCCAGTCAAGTATGAGGTGAAAGTTCTTGAGAGTCTGCTGCTTCTCCTGAGGCTTGGATCCTAATGACCAATGCCCATTATGGTCTCACTTTAATCTTCAAAGGTAAGAAACTTGCTGGGACAAATTGCAGGAAGAGACTGTGGGAAGAAGATCTAAAAATTCAACTCTTGTTTCTGTTTCTTTCATAGTAATTTCCCTGAAGTCGGCAAGGTGACAGTTCTCTTTTTGGGAAAAAGCATTATTTTGGAAATAAATTTTAATGATTACTACAATATGAAATCTTAGCATATAGTGGTCACTGTACTAATTGCTTTACATGAATATCTCATTTAATGGTCATGACACTTCTCCCAATAAGACCTATGATTAGGCTCCACTTTCCTTTGCTAGTTTAAAAAGTGCCCTCAGGCAGAAAGCTAAGGTGAATGTGGAGCTCTCATTTTTGTTTTTCCCATTCTCAACACATTGTAAAATGCCTGCAAGTTTTGTACAGTTTTACAGTTGATTATAGTAGGTAGGTAAGTGTGATGCTTGCTGCTTCAGCCTTGATGGAATTCTAATGAGCTTTTTAAATATATAGATTCCAACACTCTACCAAAACCTACTGATTCAGAATCTCCAAGGTGATCTTAGAAAGTATCCGTGTTTATTCTGATGTGCATTCAGGATTTGGACTCACTAATGCACATGACCTTTCCCTTTGATATTGGGTCCTGATTGTTTGACTTTAGAGCAGTCTGGAAAGGCTCTTTTAAGAGTCTCAACTAATATATTTTCACTATTTCCTTATTAATCATGAGTTAGCTGGGCCTCCGCATCATGGTGGATTTCTCGGTTTCCAGATTATTTTCAATCTTTAGATTTCCTTACCTAACAATTTGTCCTTCTGAATTAGAGTAAACAAGTCCTTATATTGTTAGTGTTCACACCTTCAAAATTTAGTGGATGTTTATTATATCCCCTGCCAGTCATCATTTAACCAGGCTATACATATTTAATTATTTTAATGTATTCCTATAAATCAATTTCTTGAACTTTTCCGTCATGTTGGTTGCAATGTCTTGTCTTCTCTCTGCACAGGAATGAAGATGACCATGTTCTACTGAGGAATAGGACTGACAGATCTCTAGTCTTAGCCATCTGATCTGGAATGCTCATTCCATAAACATGCAGAATTTTATTACTCGTTGGTTGTATTATTGGTTATACATTGTAAATAATTTACAAGTTCTTAAGCTCTCTTTGTACCACTGAATAAAAGTATTTAAAATTTTGTTTTTAATTTAAAAATTTTAAACTTGCACATTCCTCAAGTGGAATGAATCCATTAAAAATCCTGTGTGTGTAATTAAACAATCTTTGTGTCCCTAGATTTCTCTGTCATTTCTGGCACCTGGCATGCCTTCCTTGGAGACTTCCAATTGTGGACTGTAATACTTTTAGAATAATGAGAATTTAGAGTTCACAAATCACCCAAAGCCAAACATCAATTTCTTTGGCCAGTAAAACATGCCCAGTTAGCTGATGGCTTTCAGAGGGGCAGACAAAAGGCCTGAGATAATGCACTGAGTATGGTACTGTTTTAGGCCATCACGATGTGCTATAATTATTGTGGCAGGCTCCTTCCTGTCTAGAATATCTCCCTGAACAGTCGGTAGTGTGTCTTGGGGTTGACAGGTGGCTAGATTCCCCTCTGTGTTAGTGAGGATGTTAGATGTTGCCAAGAAAATTTAAAGCAATGTAGGCAGTGTCTTAGTACTTGAATTGTTCTGATTTTCCCCTTAGCTCTGTGCAACATACATTTTTTAGACACACACAAGAGAAAAACCTCCTCTTCCCCTTTTCCCCAAATTCTTCTCCTCACCAAGGCACATTCTCCAATTTTCTGGCTGCCCCTGGGAAACATACTTACTGTGTCCCCTGACAGGCCCTTGTCCATGTTTTATGCAAAGATGTGAGCAGCTGGCCACCAAGCCCCTGAGAATCTGGGGCTTTTGTGTTCCAAATCCTCTACTCTGCCTCCCTTTCCCTCCCCTCCTGGCTTCTAGGCTGTGTGATCTTTTCTCCACCACTCCCTTGTGTCAGCATTCTCTGGATGTGCTCTGTGCTTTTTACATGCCAGGCATCCGTGCTGAGAAATGCTGAACTTTCCTTTAAAATGTTGGATAAACGCAGGGAGTGGTGTCAGAGAATAGCTGGTAGTTTTAGTAGGTTCTTTCGACTGAGGTTTTGTTCAAACCTTCCAAAGAAGTCCCATATTGCCAGGCAGAAAATCTAAGAGGCACTATGGCCTAGTTGAGTGAATAGAGGGGTGGGAGAGTAAGGTCTGTTATGAGGTTTAAATCAGATGATATATACAGAACTTTAAAATAGAGCTTCACAGATTATCTTGGACCTTGGTATCAAACTGCTTAGGTTTTAAGCCTAGTTCTACCACTTACTATCTTTGTGACCTTGGGCAAGGTCATTTATCTTTTCTTTACCTTAGCTGTTTCAACAGCAAAATAGAAATACTAATAGTTTCCACACCAGGATTATGATAAAGATTCAAGACATTAATAAATATAAAAATCTTTGCAAAGTATCTAGCACGTATTACTCAAAAAATTAATTGAAATAATTTCTTTAATAAAAAAGAAAAAAAGGCATATAAAAATGCAATGAAATGCATATTTAAAAACTAAAAAAAAAAATCTAGCTAAAACAGTAATATTGCTGTTGTTAGGTGCTTCACCAATTCACCAAGTCCTATATATAACTTAGTGACTTCAGTGGATCTAGAATAGGCCATGAAGTTGTAGACAGAACAGGCTAAGAGCCCCAGTGCAAATTCTAGGTTTTGTTGGTGGTACAATTAGTGGTGGGAGCAACCTCCATTTTATCTGGACAAGCCATATGACAAAGATGTCCAAGTACTTCACTCAATGAGTACAATGGCGTAGAATTCAAGATACAGGATGTGGCTAAACTGAGACATGGAAGTCTCTGTTCTGCTCCAGTAATAATGAAATTAAACTGAGTTGATAGTCTTGCTAGTGAGTTTAAATAATCCTAATGCAAAGAAAAAAAAATAGCTTAGAGATCTCTGCTTGAAGTTATCCTAATAGGAAGGAAGTTAAAGTTTTTGTAAGGAGCAAGTTGAAGAAAAAAAAAAGCGCTACTCTATAAGTTAGAAATCCAGTCTTTAAAATAAAGCAGGGGTACAATTATTGCTCAGTTGTTAGGAACTGGCATTGCAGAGGTATTAGACGATAGCAGGAAAACCTCCAGAATTGAAAGAGGGTGTTAGAAGAAGTTGGGCACAGAGAAACGTTTCTAGACCTATGGGCATTTTATTCCTCACTTTTTGGAGGGGGTCTATAACTGACTTTTTGTCTGAGCATCTTTTTGCTTTGTGCCCATTTTGGGAATTGTACTCTTTGTTGCTACTGGCCCTCGTTGCCAGAACTGCTCTCATTAATTACGTGGGTAAACATATTTAAGGCATGGTCCTGCACCAAGCCAGGCTGGATCATAGTTGAAACTAGGTTTCCTCTGTGATGCTCATCAGAATAAAATCTGCCTCGAAAAAATGTCTGTGAGGCTCAGCTTAAGGAATGACTGAGATGTGAGCTGCCTCTGATTTCATCTGACCCTTAGAGAGAAGATAGAGATGCACTACTGTCTCCTATTTATCATTCTCAATGGGAACTGTGTGGGCAGCTTCCATTATGCCAGGCCAAATTTAGACGAATGAAAAGGTCGACTAAGTAATTATTGATTTTATATGTGTGCATAAATTAAAGCACAAAGTCCTTTAGTCACTGCTAAAAATAAGCCTTCTATGGATTGGGTTTGGGAGGCAGAGGGCCTATGTATGAAGGATAAAGCGATAGTTTTGGTGGTATGTCTGTACATTGGATATCTATTTTCCTATGGTTGTCACGATGGTTCAAGACTTACATAAAACAAGGCAGCCACTGGAGCAGTTTGGATATCTGTGAGAGGACCGGACAAAGCAAACCAGAGCCATTCTTTCTCTTTAACCGTAAAAATAATATTGGCCATAATCCTTTTAGCAAAAGCTTTTCTCAAGCAGCAGTGACTTATGAATGCTATTCTGAGGAGAACTAGTCAATATATGAGTTTTCCTTTAATTATGCAGCTGCAGCAGCAAGTCATGCATGAGTTTTATGAGGCTTTATGAATTTGCCATTGGTTCTGGGAAGCGGAGAATTTATTCGTATACTGTGGAGCAATTTGCTCTGGTTAGAAGAGAGAAACCATATCATTCTATCTTCCAAATGAAGAGCTAGTATTTGAATGGGTAATTCCAAAAAACTAATAATCAAATCAGCCAAGGCTGTTAATTAAAATTGACGAGTATTAAGCATTTATGTAACACTTTAGAATATTGTGCTGCTGGAAAATTATCAATTGCCTGAAGTTTATAATCGTTGACACCCTTACAAGGGAAAAAAAGATGGTGATAAAAAAAGAGAGTATTTTTTTTTTTACCAAACCTCTTACACTTGGGGTGAATATTGCTTTATACATTTTAGGGGTAAGTTTGGCTAAAGTGTACATTTTAGTTCTGCTTAGATTTGAGTAGTTTGATGTTAATTTATGCATTATGTGTGCATCTTAAATTCTAGATTACAGTAATCTATCTCTTTTTGGTTAGTAGTTCCTGTAACGCTGGGGAGCAAAATGTCTTATTCAAGTGTAACTTAGTATTCCTTAGAAACAGCCTCAAGGAAGCAGATTGTTACACTCTGCTTGATCTAATGGGCTACAACAGTTCCCAAATTAAAGAAATGAAGATTGGCATGCCAAGGAAGAGGGGCAGCTGAGAGGGAAGGTGGTAGCCTGTGACTAGGAAATACTAACCTCTGGGACTATGTGACTTGCATACATGTTCAGCTCTGCTCCAGGCTCCAGGACAACCATGATCTTAGCCTGGGAGGGTTCTGTGTTTTGACTTTTACAGTTCAGCACCAGCTCCATCTTGCTACCCAGTCAGCCGAGAGCCTGTACTCCAGTGTGCATTAATTCAGTTTGCAGATTCCATGTGTACATCAGTTTCCACTTTGTATCCTAATCATGGTAGCTGGAGATTTGTCTTACTTCTTATGGCTCTCTACCTGTCTTATACTTTTAAAACCGTAGTTTTCCATTCCCCAAAGTCAAGTGGTTTATAGCTTTTCCTATAACTTTACTCCTGTTGGACTGGATATTGCCTTTTTCTAGATTTTTCATGTTATCCTTTGAATGGATATCAGGACCCCCTCTACTCCTTTGGGTTGTTCATCTTCTCCCTCACCCTGTTTCATGACAACTAATAACCTAGACAAACAGATGTTTATTGTTATGCACTTTGCAGACTTCATATCAATGTCTAGTAAAGTGCCTGGACTGTAGCAGGCATCCAATAAATATTTGGTGAATGAATTCATTTTACCTGCCAGCCAGGACTTCCTTCCAGTATTTGATGGCAAAGTCCATTTTCCCAGAAACAATTTATCTCAAAAATTTCTAGATCTCAGCTCACCCCAGTTTGCCCAGGCTGCTTTGTCCTACCATGAGCTGAAATACAACACCAGAATATTATATATTTTAGGCAAGTTAATGCCACTGGCATGATGTGTCTTCAATCCTCTATTCTCTGCAAACTTTAAAAACTGTCAGCCTCCTCTAGTATTTTCTCCACTGTCTCCTGGGTCTCCCTCAAGAGCATTATGAAAAATTTTATTTAGAGAAATTAATTCATACCAAGGTAACAATGACTAAGAATTTGAGGCAGTTAGCCAGTAAACTCCAAAGTATAGCCCTGAGTTGTAGTTAGAGGCACCAAAAGGAAGTTCAATCTTAGGTACCACAGGGATGCTTTTAGAAACTAGAGATATTTAGCCTGGAGAAGAATCATCTTAGGAAGGTCACAGTAGCTATTAAAAAAAAAATATATATATATGTATATGTATATATTTATATATACATACATACACATATACGTATACATACATACATACATACATACATACACACACACGCTCACACACTCACACATGTTCGATGTGTAAAAGGCAGAATATATCAATATTGGGCAAACTGGAATTGGTAATGCTCTGCACTCAGGGGACAGAGTAAGCTGTTCTTAGAAGTTGAACCCCAGCTCTCCTCCAGACCTGAAGGCAAGCCAGGGCAGGTGTGGTGGGGAGAGCTTGGTCACAATTGGCAGCATGTGATAATGACACAGTGGACTCCTAATTCTTGACCCCTTCTATCTCAAGTAAGATACAAACCCAGGCTGAATATCACCAAGAGAATTCTTCCAGCTGGGCCTCATTCTGCTGCTCTTGTCATTTCTCTTGTCTAAGTGGCATTTCTCAGTGTTTGCTTCGACAACAGATGGAACATTGTGACCATTGTGGCTGCTCTCTTTGTCCAGAGTAATCCTAAATCTCTTGCCAAAGGTTGATTTTCAAACAACCATGCATAGCCCAATCCTGGCCCATGTATTTGAGGGGATGTCATTTAGGGAAGAGAGAGTGGCTCTTGGAAGGGTCTTCTCTCATCTAAGAAACATAGATTTGCTGTATCAACATGTAAAATTTAGAATCTCAGGAGCAATTTTCCCCCAGCCCGGGGCCAGAACAAAGATACTGGGTTCTTCTTGACAAGTTTCACCAACTGAGTCAGTCTGAAGCTTTTCTCTTTCTGAACCCCCTTTTTTTCCCTGATATATTTTTCTCTTTTCTTTTCTTTTCTTTTTTTTGTTTCTTTTCTTTTCAATTCTCTTTCTTTCTTTTTCTTTCTTTCTTTCTTTCTTTCTTTCTTTCTTTCTTTCTTTCTTTCTTTCTTTTCTTTCATTCTTTCTTTTTTTCTTTCCTTCCTTCCTTCCTCTTTCTTTCTTTCTTTCTTTCTTTCTTTCTTTCTTTCTTTCTTTCTTTCTTTCTTTCTTTCTTTCTTTCTTTTCTTTCATTCTTTCTTTTTTTCTTTCCTTCCTTCCTTCCTTCCTCTTTCTTTCTTTCTTTCTTTCTTTCTTTCTTTCTTTCTTTCTTTCTTTCTTTCTTTTCTTTCTTTCAAAGGCGACTTGAGTCAAGTTCTGATACTTGGAACCACAACTATCCTTTCTGACACAGGGAGGTTTATTTCACTTTTCTGCAAATGACAAAAGAAAGAAAACCTATAGTAAGAGTCAAGTACAACTTTTGAATTAGATTGGTTCTTACCATACTGTGAGTGGTCAGACTTATTTTTTTTAGGAAGACTGTGTCCAAACCTGTCCTGCAAGGGGAAGTTTGCCTTGGCTTCTAAGGACGTGATAAAGTCAATGAGATGGTGGCTTCGAAAGAACCTTGCAAATTGCAAAGTTCTAGACACGTTGAAGGCATTATTACTGAAAATGTTGGGGAGAGACAAAATTCTAGATTTGGTCCTAGGATAGCAAAAGCATCCCTGATTTAAGCAAGAGGCCTAGAATAATTTCTATTCTAGCTGATGACTCAGGTAAGAATTTATGAAGCTCCCTCTTTGACAAGAGAATCAGATGCTTTGTCTGAATTAACAAGGGCTACCAGGAAAGAAGGTGGCTCAGCTCTTGTATCAGGAACGGGTTGAAGTTATTGGCTGCTGGTACATCTTTATACACAGTTCACAATCCCACTGCATCATGTCACATCTGATATGGTATAATGCGATGTGACTAATGTAATCAGATGTGAAGTGCACTACAGCAACATGTCAAGTTAGAAAATTTGAAAAGTGAAATAGGCTTCTCTCTAAATCATGGTTGGGTTACCCCTTATTTCTCTCAGCTGGAGAGCTCTGTTTTCAAAGTGGAGAGTTTTCTATTTTGACCTTATGGCCAAGGGCATATGTCAGGATGTCTAGTCTTTCCCAAAGGTGGTGACCCTGAGCACATGAGCTGGAGCCTCATGTATGGACCCCCACCTGCTTTTCAAATCAACATGCCTCACTTTTTTCCCACAAGGTACTCACTCCAGAGATGTATGCTGCAAGCCGCTGATCTCACAGAAACTGAAAGATAGTCTCTCAGTTTCACAAAGATTTAGGAAAGGTGTGCTTGGAAACTAATCAAGTTCCAAGGAGGATTTTTAAGGACCCAAGGTGGCTGAACAAAAGGAATGTCATTTAAGTATGTGTACAATTTTCCAAAATGATAGCTAGTGTGGATGCACAAGTTTTGATCTGCCAACTTTCTTTATAAGCTTCCTGCGCATAGCAGCATGGGTGATCTTTATGACCTTGTCTCATTAACAAGTATGAGTTATGAGAAAGAACTCTTTGTGGCTTGGTTTAGTGGAGACATCCAGTCGCTTCCTCTTCTGCCGCTGGTGGGCTGTTGTGTCCTCTCTCTTTTTCTACACTCCCACCCCCCAAGTTCTCCCTCTTTCTACCTTCTTTTCTCCCACACATTTAAATTTCTAAGATGTATGTAAGAGTTTAAGAACCAAAAAGAAACTCTGAAGTGGTGGCTGAGGCAATTACATCACATACAGTGTCTTCTTGATCAGTGATCTTGTGAAACTCAATGTAAACAGATAAAATGGAGCTGCTCTGTGTGAAGCAGGTGCCTGGACCCCACCTATCATCTCAGTTTGCAAAACATTGCTTTAAAGCATAAAATCAGAGAGCACAGAACTTTAGAGGTGTAAGATCATTGGACTTTCTCATGTTTCAGTTGTGAAAATGAACCCAGATCACTGGGTTTAACTGGGACAAGGACTTGGCTCTATAGTCTTCTCAATTCAATCCTCTTGGCACTATGAGATAGAGACTTAAGCTCTCTTTCATTTATTTTTTTTCAGGCAGATCTGTTTTGCTGTGGGCTCAAGAGGCAGCAGGACAAAGCCCATTTCTTCTATGGATCCATCTCCATCCTTGACCAATCTCTCACACCTCCATCCTCGCCACCAGAAGATAGAGGTGCAAGAAACACAGGATTAGCAAATTCATTTATCACTGTCTACAGAATAGTCAAACAACAGGTTTGTCTATCACTTTCATTGACCTCCCATTTTGCCTGGTTTTTACCTTTTCCATACCTCCCACCTCACTATGTTCCCTCCTCCTGACCCTGCCTGCCTTCCCCAAGTCATCTCTTTGGTGAGATTGCACCCTACTCAGTTTGCAGCCCTTTCATATCTTAGTCTTTCCTTGACCTTACCTTGACCTCTCCGTCCCTCCATTAAATTCTATCTCTCCTGTGTACCATTTTATTGGACACTGCCCTTTGTTCAATGATAGCTGGCTAATATGAGAAACTAATCTGTTTTAATGTTTTAATGTGTTACCACTCACTAGCCACTGCTAGCAACTTAATGAGATTTGAGTTTTACTTGTCTCATCACAGGTTCTCTATTCAATTATAAACTCGGTGAGGGGGAAGCACCATTTGCCATTTCTTTTTGAACTCTTATAGCAGCTGAGTAGTGCTAGACTCAGAGTACTCTACTGATGCTGTTGAGTGACTTGAAGGAATGGCAAAGTAGGTGGCTAGACTTGAATAGAGAGAAGAAAACAAATGCTATGACAAAGTTGTTTTCCAAGCAATGCCAGTAAAATAAGTTGGCAAGAGAAATTGGCAAGTCCTTCTTAAAAGGAGTTTAAAAATAACCCCAGAGGATAATTTAACTCACCCAAACCTTCAATAAAGTTTGCTTTAACTAAAACAGCAGCAACAATAAAAACAATAATACTACAAATCAACTACTTAGGCCTAAAGCTGGTCCTGAAATCAAAGGTTTCTGTTGGGCCTCCCACTATCTTCTGGGAAGAAGTTTGCCTTTAAAAGTCCAAAGCAAAAATACATACAAAATACACATGTTATTAAAGCCCTAGAGTGCTATAGAAACACATTCGCTTCAGGATTGGCAAATGTAATTCCTTGCAAACTGAAATACAAAAGGAAAATCAAGTGTCTAGAGTGGCACTGTCCAGCAGAACTTCCTGTGATGGAAAGGTTTCTAACCCACACTGTTTAAGAAAAGAGCAGTCATTAGCCACATGTGACTACTGAGCACTTGAAATATGCACCTGATAATGTGAACTTTTAATTGCATTTAAGTTCCCTTTATAAAGTAAGCAAACATAATATTTAAGTTTGAATAGCCACATGTTACTTAAAGAACCTGGTTACTTGAAGTGTGGTCCATGGATTAGGAATACCGGCATCTTGTCAGAAATGCAGTTTTAGCATCTCCCCCACCCCCCACCCAAGACCTGATTCTGCATTTTTATAAGATTCCCAGGTGAATTTCACATGCATTACATTCTGAGGTGTTCCTTTCTAGATCAACAGTTCTAGATTAATAGTTCATAGCCCTTTCTAGATCTTATTTCTAATCCAGAGGATTAGAATCCCCTGGATGATTATTAAGTGATTCTGATGCCTCGACTCTACCATGTGCCAATTAAATCAGAAACTCTGGTGGGAAGGCACAGGCACCAGAATCATCTGAAGAAATTTAAAAAAGGTGGCAGTAAATGTGCAACAAAGAAATGAAAAGGAATCCAATGACTTAAACATATAGACAACTTTACATAAAAGAGGCACAAATATGCATGTTGCTCTCAAATAACATATTAAGAAGAGATGAGCATAGCAGTTGTCTTTAAAATAGTTTCTCTACCAGTCGAAATTAGAAGCTCTCAAGGAATGAAAAGTGTTTAATCTTTTAACCTGGGAGACCTGGTCTTGGTTTGGGAGCTATGGGTCAGCTTATCTGATGTTAGTGGACAGACAGCTGAGGAACATTGCTAGAAACAGGAACCTCAGATGGCTCAGTGAAGGTGAAGTTGATCTATGGCTCTCACCCATCCCAGCTAATGCAGGAAAGGGGGATTTAAAGAGATGATAGGCAGAGTGCCAACCCCAGAGCCCCTGATCATTCATGTGACCACAGGAGAAATGAATTTCTGCACAAATCATGTACCAGGACATGTGATCCAAGGTGAATTGTGAATTCCTCAGACACCCGAGACATTCATTAAATAAGTAACAACCCTAGGCTGAGAGGAATAAAAGTGCCTTCTTTTATGGGGTCTGTAGATCCCAATGGGAAAAGCTGTCAAGAGCTGTGCATGTTTTTCTCAGAAGACTTGGATTTGGGAAGTTTCCCTCTTCTTTTTAGCTATTATAATCCAGCTCAGCGACATCAGAGCACCATTTAAAAGTTCTGAGTCTTTCTCTTGATAGGCTATATTTGGGAGGATAGGAAGGAACTTGGTGGTAAAAATATGATTCTCTTTCTGATTTTTCCTTTTTTTTTGTTAAAAATGCATTTCTTTATGATTTGTGCTGTAATTAAAAAATTTTAAAGTGGGTTGTGTAAAGGAGGGTTAAAAATGTTAGTTTTATAATGATCTAAGACTAAGTCTGCAGGCCATGGAAAGGAGCCAGATATGCCCAGTGGGAGGAGGATCTTGAAATAAACAACCTGTTTAGATAAGGGAGGTAAAAGTGGGCATTCATTACCATAGGGGATAAATTCAATGACAAATTTTTATTGAATATTTGAGAGCCCAGACTTTGTTTTAGGTGTTGGGAATACAATGATGAGCAAAGTAGATAGTCCTTTGACCTCATGTTACTTATAGACTAGTCAGGAACACACAGCTGTTAAATAAACATTCAAATAAGTAAATGTGTATTATAATGAACATTTATAAATTTTGATAAAGCCTATAAAGGAGAATTGTAGAAAAGAGAATTAAGGGGGAATCTGATCAATTTAGATTTTGGCCAAAAGGATTAGAAAACAGGGTAATGAATTTTACTTAACAAGCAGAAATCCTCACACAGGCTTGAACCCATCAGAAAAGATGGTTAGCTGAGCTATAAGGAGCAGTCAATTAAAAATGAAAACTAAAAGTCTATTTACATACTAATCAATGAGGTATTGAGAAGAAAATGTAGTGTCAAAATGAGTGGCCTACTCTAATACAGGCAGAATGCAGAGTGCAATGATCTTGGTCAGACTACAGAGAAAGTTAAAACTGAGAAAACTGTCTTGAGGTAGGGAGTGAAAGAACGTATTGATCAACAGTGAAGCTCATGTCCAAGCAGAAATCATGGGAGCAGATACAGACTTAAATGGAACATTGAGACAAGCCTGCCTAACACAGAAATAAAGGTAAGGTCTCTTTCCTTCTTTCTATGAACAATGACTGGCTTCCCTGGCCTTGCCAGTCAGAGGCTGGGATGCTCAAGGGCTGCTGAAATATGGACAACACCTTTCCCTAAGCCCTGAAAGATTCTGCTTGGGAATAAAACCACAGAGTCATAAAACCACAGAGTCATAGTAGAGAGGCAGAGACTGTACTGTGCATTTATTTCAACTCCTCCTTTGATTTCAGGACTTCATGGATGCCTTCACTGGTCACCAGACAACCTCATACTGACTGGGCTCCTAGTGGAGGTCTCACTATTTCTGGTCCCTAAAGGGCATCTCTCAACTTTGACTCACTTATCTCTGACATTCTGTTACTGTGAAGCCAACTCACTGCAATGCATGAAGGTTGGTTCCACCCATAGGTTTTGGGATAGCACCGGGACCTATTCTCATTAATGACCCAGGGCTATCTTCATTCTTCTCAAGGTTTATTTTCTCTACAGAGTCCTCTGCTTTAGGCAAGTGAATCTATTCATAGTTCAGTGAGTACCTCATAGACATTCTTGGCTCTTTACTTTTGTTCCAAGAAATTTTTGGTGTCTCTAGGTCCTATCAATCCTTTAAGACCCAGCCTAAATATCAGTTTCAACAAGAAGTCCTGTTGACAATTCCACTCTTTTAAGCTTTTCAACTCATGTGTAACATACTATTCCAAGCACCATGGAGTATCAGAAACTAGTGTAATTGGCACATTGAATAAGGAAAGCTCATGGAGAATAATCAGAAAGTCACTTACTTTTATCTCTCTCAGACTTTATTAATCTGCATTTATTAATTTGTTCATTAAATAAATATTTATTGAATGTTTACTGAGTGCTAAAAAATACTTGCCTTCGAGGAGCTTACAATCTAGTGGATGAGAAAAACAGTAAAACAAGTATGTAAGTGCAATATTTAGTATGTTAGATAAAGAAAAGTGGTAAGATGAAAAATAAAGCAGGGGAAAAGGGACATAAAGTGTCAGTTTTTGGATCATATAGTTATATAAGTTCTCACTGAGGAGGTGCTTTTTGATTAAAGACCTGAAAAAGATGAGGATGCTAGCTAATAAACATCTGGTGGTATGAGAACCGAAGTGGAAGGAACTGCAAGTTCGAGGCTCTGAGGTGAGACTTGTAGTATTCTGAGGCAGCATAGGCAATCGTGGGCTGGGTCATGTTTCAAACTGGCCCTTTCTTTCATTCCACATATTTGGGTTTACTTAAGGGTTGTCCCCAGTTCCTCTAATGTGGGGAACATATCTTTTTTGGCTTGCTTATAGTTCTTACCTTAAGTTCCAGGAATCTCATGGTTCAATCCTTTGTTGTTTTTACTGCAACATTCCAGGCAGTCCTTTCGGGCAGTCTGTGATCATTTTATGCAGGCAGAGCACCAACCTGTAAGTCTCTGGCCTTTAGATTTTCCAGGCATCAATTAGACACTATTCCAATGGCTGTTTAAACTATTTGCATGAATGTATTAAGCATCTTGGAGGTCCTTTGCCTAGGATTGAAGTAAAGGGCAGATACCCTCCAAACCTTCCATCCTCTTCAATGTCTTTTCTCAGCTGAAGATGGGCAATCTGCAAAGGATTGCAAATCCCTTTATAACTTTCTTTTGTAAATCTTGCTTGGTAGACTCAAGCCTCATTTTGTAATATAACATATATTTGATGGGGTGGGGCCCACTGAGACTGCGATTAAATGGTGCCAGTTAATGTTACAAGAATATGTTTGGGTACCTACAAATGAGAAATGGTGGGTAGTACCCAGCTAAGAATTACCCAAAGCTTCTATAACCTGCAGCAACTACTGCCTCCACCACTCACTTAGCACTTAATACATTCTGCTTTGAATTGTTATTTATTTTAATTAATATTTAATTATAAAGACGTAATTCAGTAAATTATCTATGTAAGTATTTAAAATATTAAATATACAGTTGAATTAATTTAACTCCTGTAGCAATATATACAAATTTAGTGTTTTTTATACAAACTTTTTTATTATTTAATCTTTTTATTCATACCTTTTGCATCTCTAGTTGGTGTTCTGGACCTTCGGTTCACGAATCACATCCTTTGTGAATATCCCTAAATTCTAGCACATAGTAGGTACTTAATAACTGCTTGGTGATGAGGATGATGTGCTTTCTGGGTATGTAAATTTTATGACTAAGAAGATGTTGGAGTTGAAATCACACTTTAACACAATCATCTCGCCTAATCCTCTTATATATGAAACTATGTATACAAAATATATAAAAAGTTTATTACTCTATGCTGTTCTAGTCCTACAATTACCTGCTTCTTACATATTTTTCAGCGATTTGGTGTCACTGGCACTAAAGTCCTGGTCTGTAGTTATCATAGAAAAGTTAAACTTTGAGACTGAATTGAGAATGTTGTTTTCTACCTTTGTTTACTTACACCTATTTATTAAAACATTTTGTTGTTTCTGGCTTAGAAACTGACACATTAAAAACTTAGAAATTGTCAATGCCATCCTTACAACAAGAAAAACCTGGACAAAACTGGAACCAACATTTCTTGTACTCATCAGAAAAGTGGAGGCAAATGTCCACTGTGAAATCTGGAGAGACAGGCAAATCCAGAGAGACATAGATGAGATAAGCTTACCTGGAATGAAAGTTGCTGGAGCAATAAACTGGTAAAAGACTCCAATAGTAATTATGATGAATTGCTGGAGTCTGAATATGAACTAGGATGTGAGTGAGAAGTTTCTGGGTACTACAGTCTTAGCGGTGCACACTTTTTTTTAGGCTTTACCTCTGGGGACCCCACGAGGCTTTCTTATTTAAGATCTGACAAAGATTCCCTCTGTCATAGGGAGAGGAAGAATAATTATGACATCCCTAGAGTCTTCTCTATAACAAAGGCCTGCTCTTCAAGGGGAAAGACTTTATCAGAGCTTTGTTTTAGCCAAGGAAGGGCATTCTTCCCACTCCAGCCCCTTCTAGACTTCCTATTTCACCTAAGAGGTTGGGGGTGAGGGACATAGTCAACAGAAATCAGAGTTTCAAGGAAACAGCCTGAGGATGCCGAAGAGAGTAGCAACCAGGTAGGCGAAAAGCTAAACAACTGAAGAATCACTTGGAAATGTCACAGCCCCAAGATACAAACCTACTGAAACATTTACATTTAGTTGGAAAATTATAGAATACTCCCTCTCCCTATTCCTTAATACCTACAAACAGGGCTTCAGTATGTTAACAATGAATAACAGCTGAAAGAGTTGCAGCACACAGACTCTCTGGAGAGGAACACTTAGGGAACCTCAAAGTCAAGCGGAAAGACCAAAGTGAGGACGCTAGAGAAATCTGAATCTCTGGCCCTTACAGCTGCTGAAAACATTAAACCCAGTCTAATTCCCAGCCAGATTAACATAGATCCTCACAATGAGGGCTTATTTACCTCAGTACCTGTTATTTAATACAAGATGCTCTGCTTTAAACAAAGAAATCACAAGGCATGACCAAAAGCAAGTGAAAACACAGTGTGAAAACATAAAGCAATTATCAGAACCATACAGGGAATTTAGATAACTAAGATTACTATGTCAAGAGCTTTAATGGGAAGAAAAAAGAAGGATAGGTAATATAATCAAAGAGATGGAAGTACTAAAAAGAATCAAAAGAACATGCTTGAAAAAATACTGTAAGAGAAATAAAGAATACTTTCAACAGGTTCATCACTAGACACAAAACAGCTCAGGAGAGAATCAGTGAGCTGGAAGATAATGAAATGCAAACAGAAAAAGGAATAAAAAAACTCAAAGCAGACCATCTAAGAATTGAGGGTTAAGTTCAAAAGGTATAACATACCAAGGGGAAGGATGAGAGAAGAGAGTAGAAAAATATTTGAAATAATAATGTCTGAGAATTTTTCAAAATTAATAACAGACATGAAACTACAGATCCAGGAAACAACTTGGATCTCAATGAACAGCCATCAGGATAAAAAAATCTACATTTAAGCATATCATTGATATTTCAGAAGACCAAGGACAGAGAAAATCTTGAAAGAAGCAAGAGGAGAAAAAAAACACCTCACATATAAAGGAAAAATACAATGGGCTTCTCATCAGACAACATGCATGCATGAATGCACACTGGAATAAAATACAGACTACAACCTAGAATTCTGCATCCAGCAAGATTATCCTTTGAAAGTGAATGAGAAATAAAGACTTTCTGAGACAGACAAAAACTGAAGGAATTTATCAACAGCAGTTCTGCCCTGCAAGAAATGTTAAAATAAGTTCTTCAGTAGAAGGAAAATGATTTAGGTCAAAAACATCAATCTATATAAAGAAAACAGTGTCAGAGAAGGAATAAATGAAGCACCTGTCCCCAGGTGAATACAACTTCATCTGTCTCATCTTGGCATAACAAGTACACATCTACATCTGTGAATGATGATTCTATTTTTAAAGGAAACAGTGTATATATTCTTGCACTCTTGCAGTCAGATAAAAAAATATCACACAATGGACTTTGTTTCTTGTAGGCTTCTAAATAGTGAATAGAAAGTTTAGAATTGGTACAGAAATATTGAATGTGCATTTTAGGAAAGCTGCAGACCTTATCTATAACTGTAGGTACACTGTAAGTGGAAATATATGTGTTATTCTAGTGACAACAAGATGTGAGATAAGTTAAGGGTAAGTATGGAAAATATAATTAAAAAAAAATGCTTCAATGTACTTTTCAATAGCAAAACTAAACTAAACAAAACTTTATTAAATAATATTACTTAGCAATCATGTTTAAAGAGCTTACATAGCAAGCTTTTAAAGATCACAAAATATTGGGTAAAAATTTGGTGAGATTTTAACATACAGTTTTTGAGATCCTTCTATGTGCTCGATCAGGGGCCCACAACACCCCATCCATGGACTGGTACTGGTCTCTGTGGCCTGTTAGGAACTGGGCTACACAGCACAAAGTGAGCAGCAGATGAGTGAGTGAGGCTTCATCTGTATTTGCAGCCATTCCCCAGCGCTAGCATCGCCACCTCAGCTCCACCTCAGATCATCAGGCATTAGATTCTCAAAGGAGCATCAGTCCCTGGTGCCAAAAACTTTGGGGACCACTGTGCTAGATGATAGAGACAACAGGGTGATTAAGCCATGATTAATATGGAAGCTAACTGTATGAAGGTGCCATTTGGTACTTTGTACAATTTTAGTGACAGCTTAATCCACTCCTTGCTGAATTGCTAGTGCACATTAAATTAGAGGCTTCTGGACAACAGGGCCAAACCATTTATCTAAATAGCTCTACTCTTCGCACAATGCCTAACACATAATAGGTGCACAATAAAAGTTTGTTAAGTGGGAGTTTACAGGGTTGGCAAATTGCCCCTTGCAGGACAAGTTTAAACTAAGGGCCAAATCCAGCCTGTTTGTGTAGGGCTCTAAAGCTGAGAGTGGTTTCTATATTTTTAAGAAACTGTAGAACATACATATATACACACAGAGAGTTGTATAACAAAGACCATATGGGACTGCAAAGCCTAAAATATTTACTCTCCCACCTTTTACAGAAAACATTTGCTGACCCTTGCTTCATCAGTTGCTCCTTTTAGCTTCTCCTGATCTTTGTCTTAGATTAGGGTTTCTTCTTGTATCATGATTTGAGGCTTTGACATTAAAGTCTTACCAAGGCCATTTTTATCTGCCAGTGATTTTGCTACAACCCAGTCATAAATGACTGGCACACCCAACTTGGACTATTTAATATGACCCATTACTTGGGCCACTTAATATGAGTCACTACATTTTCCTGCTTAACCTAACACCTGAATGGGAAAAAAGGCTGTGCCATTCTCTTTGGCTTCCTGGTAGCTTCGGCACCAAATAATTGGAGGAAAAAATGGTAAGAGTCAGCCACATAAGACACCAATGTCATTTAGAAAATTTCCCTAACTACATTCTCATCTTATTTTTTTGTTTTAAAAAGTTAGTTTATTTTCCAGTTACAGTTAACTTACAATATTATATTATTTTAGGTGTATAACACAGATTACATATTTATATACCTTACAAAGTGATCACCCCATAAGTCTAGTTTTAGTTTCATTGTTAACTGATTCTTTTGAAAAATTGTATTTATTTAAAAAAATTTAATTAAGTTTATTGGGGTAACATTGTATATAATTGTATATAATTATACAATTATATAATTTTCAGGTGTACATTATCATTTGACATCTGTGTATTCTACTGTGTGTTTACGACCCAAAGTCCAGTTTCCTTCAGCTATCATATATTTGAGTCCCTTTATTCCATCTACCTCCCTGCTTCTCCACCCCTACTCTCTGGCAACCACTAGTCCATTGTCCATGTCCCTGAGTCATTGTTTGTCCTGTTCATTTGTTGCTTTTAGGTTTATATCCCACATATAAGTGATATCAGGTGATTGTCAACTTTTTCTGTCTGGCTTATTTCACTGAGCAGGATTATCTTGAGGTCCATCCATTTTGTTATAAATGGCAGTTTTTCATCTCTGCTTATGGCTAAATAATATTCCATTTTATGTATGTACCACAGCTTCTTTATCCAATCATCTATCATAGGACACTTCAGTTACTTCCACGTCCTGGCCACTGTGAATAGTGCTGCTATGAACAGCGTGCAAATATCTTTTCAGATATGGGTTTTCAAGTCTTTGGGGTAAATACCCAGTAGAGGATTGCTGGATCATATGGTAGATCAATGCTTAGTTTTTTGAGGAACCTCCAGACTGTTTTCCAAAGTGGCTGTACCAATTTGCAGTCCCATCAGCAGTGTGTGAGTGTTCCTTTTTCTCTGCATCTGCTCCAACTTTTGTTACTACTTGTCCTGTTGATTATAGCTATTCCAACAGGTGTGAGATGGTATCTCATTGTGGTTTTGATTTGCATTTCCCTAATAGCTAGCAATATTGAGCGTCTTTTCAAATGTTTATTGACCATTTTTTTTATATCTAGGGAGAAGTGTCTGTTCAGGTCCTCTGCCCATTTTGGGATTAGATCATTTGTTTTGTGGTTGTTATTGAGTCATATGAGTTCTTTGTATATTTTGGATATTAGGCCTTTATCAGAAGCGTTGCTTGCAAATATGTTTTCCCATTCAGATAATTGTCTCTTTACCTTATTGATGATTTCTTTTACTGAGCAGAAGCTTTTTAGTTTGATGTAGTCCCAATAATTTATTTTAGCTTTTACTTCCCTTACTTTTGAGGTCAAATTCATAAAATCCTCTTTAAGTCCAAGGTTCTTGAGTTTAGTTCCTATGTTTTCTTCTATACATTTTATTGTTTCAGGACTTATATTCAGGTCCTTAATCTATTTTGAGTTAATTTTGGTGTTTGGTGATAGGCAACAGTCTAGTTTCATTCTTTTTTAGGTGGCTTTCCAGTTTTCCCAGCACGATTTATTGAAGAGGTTTTCCTTTCTCCACTGTATGTTTTAGGCTTTTTTGGTTGAAAATTATTTGTTCATATAAATATAAATTTACTTCTGGACTTTCAATTCTGTTCCGCATGGTATTGGTTTTTCTGCCAATATCATGCCATTTTGATTACTGTCGTTTTGTGGTATAATTTGAAGTCAAGCAGAGTGATGCCTCCAGCCTCATTCTTTTTCCTCAGGATGGCTCTGGCAATTTGGGGTCTTTCAGGCTTCCATACAAATGGGATGATTTTTTCATCTATTTCTTTAAAAAATGCCAATGAGATTTTGATGGAGATTGCATTAAATCTGTATAATGCTTTAAGTAATATGGTCGTTTTAACAATGGTGATTTTTCCAATCTAAGAACACAGAATATCTTTCCATTTCTTTGTATCTTCTTCAATTTCCTTTAATACAGTCCTGTAGTTTCATTATACAGGTCATTCACATGTTTTGTTAAATTTATTCCTAGGTATTTTATTCTTTTTGCTGCAATTGCAAAAGAAATTATTTTTTCCACTTGTTTTTCTGACATTACATTATCAGAGCATAGGAACGCTATGGATTTTTGAACATTAAATTTGGATCCAGAAACTTTACGGTATTTGCTTATTGTTTCTAGTAGTGTTCTTGTGGAGTCTTTAGGGCTTTCAATATTGAAAATCATGTCATCTGCAAATAATGACAGTTTGACTTCTTAGTTTCCTATTTGGATGCCTTTTATACCTTTCACTTGTCTGATTACACTCGCTGTGATCTCTAATGTATTGAATAACAGTGGTAATACTGGACAACCTTGTCTTGTTCCTGATCTTAGAGGGAAGGTTTTTAGTTTTTCACTATTAAGTATAATGTTGGCTGAGGGTTTGTCATATGTGGCCTTTATTATGTTAAGGTACTTTCCTTCTATATCAATTTTGTCAAGTGTTTTGATCATAAATGGATGCTGTGTCTTATTGAAAGCTTTTTCTGTATCTATTGATATGATCACATGATTCTTATTTTTTTAATTTGTTTAAGTGATGTATCAGATTAATTGATTTGCATATGTTGAGCCATCCCTGTGCCCCTGGAATAAAGTCCACTTGATCGTGGTATATACTCTTTTTAATATGTTGCTGTATTTCATTCACTAGTATCTTCTTTAGGATTTTTGCATCTGCGTACATGAGAGATATTGGTCTGTAGTTTTCTTTTTTTGTGTTATCCTTACCAGGTTTTGGTATCAGACTAATATTAGCCTCATAAAATGAGTTGGGAAGTATTGCCTCCTCTTTTATGTTTTGGAAGAGTTTGAGAATAGGTATTGAATCTTCTTTGAACATTTGGTAGAATTCACTGGCAAAGCCATTTGGTCCTAGACTTTTCCTTTTTGGTAGGTTTTTTATGATTGATTCAGTTTCCATACTGTTGATCGGGCTATTAATCTCCATGTATTTGTGGTTCTTCCTGATTTCTTTTTGCAGTTGATCTCTAGTTTCAAAGCATTAAGATCAGATTATATGGTTGGTATGATTTCAACCCTCTTATATTTGTTGAGGCTACTTTTTTTTCCCACTATGTGATCAATCCTTAAGAATGTTTCATGTGCACTAGAGAGGAATGTATAAGCAGCTGTTTTGGAATGGAAGGCTCTGTAAATGTCAGTTATGTCCAGTTGGTCTAATGTGTCATTCAAAGATGTTATTTCCTTATTAATTTTCCGTTTGGATGATCTGTCTATATCTGACAGTGAGGTATTTAGGTCCCCTACTATGATAGTTGTTTTGGTGTGTTTCTCCCTTTAGTTCTGTTAGTAATTGCTTTACATATTTTGGGGCTCCCTGATTGGAAGTATAGATATCAATAGGTGTTATGTATTCTTGGTACATGACCCCCTTCATTATTACGAAGTGTCCCTCAGTATCTTTCTTTACCTTTTTTATTTTGAAGTCTATTTTTTCTGATATTAGTATCACTACTCCTGCTTTTCTCTGAATGCCATTTGCTTGAAATATCATTTTCCATCCTTTCACTTTAAGTCTGTATTTGTCTTTGGAGCTGAGATGTGTCTTCTGGAGGCAGCATTTGGTTGGGTTTTGTTTTTTGATCCAGTATGCAACTCTGTGCCTTTTTATTGGTGAGTTCAGTCCATTTACATTTAGGGTAATTATTGAAATGAGGTCTCCTATAGCCATTTATATTTTTGCTTTCTGGTAGCTTGGTGTTTCCGTTGCTTCCTTGTCTTTGTGTTTCTGTTTTCTTTATTTTGGTTGGCTTTTGTGGGTTTTTCCTCTGGTTCTTTTCGTTTTATGTTATATACTTTGGTTCTGAATCTTTGGTGTGTGGTTACTCTTATAAATGTGAAAAGGATGTTTATATATGTATATGCATGTATGTATGTATGTGTATATATATATATATATATATATATATACACATACATATACAGTCATTCATTTTCTTCTGTGTGTGCCTTATCTCCTTTTCCCTTTGTGGATTTAGATCTTTGAATCCTCCCCTTTTCAGTCATTGTTATCTCAGTTTTTCCCTATATATGCTGACCATTCATTACTATCTTGTATAGCAATTCTCTTCTTATTATTTAAGCTTATAATGCCCTGTTCTTAGTAAGGGTTTCACTTCTCTGTTTCTATTTGCCTGATAGTCACTCTACTCCTAATTATGTATTTTTATTTGTTTGTTTTGTTATTTTGTTTTAGATGAGCTGACACTTTTTAGTATTTTCTGTAGTGCAGGCTTCATAGTGGAAAATTCCCTCAATATTTGTATATCTGGAAAGGTTTTGATTTCTCCTTCATATCTAAAAGAGAGCTTAGCTGGATACATTATTCTAAGCTGGTAGCTCTTTTCACTTAACGGTTTAAATATTCGATTCCATTCCTTTCTGGCTTGTAAGGTTTGTGCTGAGAAGTTCGATGATAATCTAATGGGTTTTCCTTTATAAGTTACCATTTTCTTCTCCCTGGGTGCCCTGAGAATTCTCTTTCTCATTGATTTTTGATAATTTGAATACAATGTGTCTTGGAGAAGGCCTATTAAGGTTGATGTAATTGGGTTTTATTGACCTCTGGAATTTCAAGGTCCAGCTCATTCCTTAGATTTGGAAAATTTTCTTCAACTATTTGTTTGAAAATGCTTTCTAGTCCTTGCTCCTTTTCCTTGCCTTTGGTAATGTCTATTATTCTAATGTTTCCTCTCCTGATGGTATCAGCTAGTTCTTGAATTTTTCTTCTATTATTTTTCATTCTTTGATTTCTCTCTTATTCCTTCTGTTTTGTTTTTAGATTTCTGTCTTCATTATCACTGTTCCTTTTCTTCATTTTTTTGACTCTATTATCCAAGCTTGCTGTTTCATTTTTTACCTCTTGCAGTGTGTTCATCTCCAGAAGTTCTATTTGTTTCTTTTCGAGAGTTTCAATCTCCTTGCTCTGCTCATCTAGTTGTTTTTCCAGTTTCTGAAATTGTTGATATGACTTGTTTCAGAACTCACTGAGTTTTTTCAGAAGTATCATCCTGAATTCTCTGTCATTTAAGTTGCATATTTCTATGTCTATAAGCTTATTTTCAGAAGATTTTTCTCTTTCTTTCTAAGATGCCTTGTCACCTTGGTTGTTCATGATATTTAATGGATTATTTCTCTGACTGGGCATTAATGGAAATGTATTCTGCTTTTTTTCCAGGAAGAAGGTTTATTATATAAAGGTCTCTCTTTTGCCTGCAGCAAAGAAAGCACTTATTTTTTGGTTTCCAGTTGGTTGTGACTAAGCCTCTTGGATCCCTGCTTTATATAAAGCCTTAATAATACCTTTATATAATGCCTTTATTTTCTTGTAGATATTTAATCATGTTTACTACCCTCACTTACAGTCCCTGTCAGTGCTAGCAACAGATTTCTCTGGAGCTCCATGGTGATTGGTCTCAGAGGATATGGGGGGATGGGCCCTCTGGGTTGAGGGTTTAAGGCTGCAACTCAGCCTTAGTTTTGCAAATGTGGCTGGTAAAAATCAACTGTTTTTCTGCCTTCCCACTTCTCTGCCTTCTGCCCTGATGACTAGGCCCTGCCCTTGGTTGCAGGGAGCTCACAGCTTTCCCAGGCAGGGTTATTTAGAGAACTCACCCCTCCTTTTTCCCTATCTTTCCTCTTACACAAGTAGCTCTGGTGGCTGCAAGAGGCATCTTCTTTATTTCTCCCAGTCTACCACCTGACACCCGGGGTTCTGATCTGTGGTAGCTTTTATGCATAGATCCCATACTCAGACGTCCTTGTGTGCAGTTTGGGTGGGTTTTTTTTTTTTTTTTTTGATTGTTGAGGTTTAGATATTCAGCTTATTGTTGTTTCAAGGGGTGAGATCTGGGGACATCTCTTACTCTGCCATGTTTCCTTTCTGCCAACTCATCATTTTTTGTGTATATTTTGTTGTTTCATTTTTAGCAGATCACACTTTTGTTCCATCATCAAGTATTCAACTCGAATGTTTCCATTAACAATGACTGTAGCTTACTGGCCATTGATGCAAATGACCTCAACAAGAGAGATGCTCGTAAAGTGGGTTAGAAAAAGCCCATAACTCCTGTAATAGAGTAGATTTCAAAATAAAATAAGATTTCAAAGAAATTTTAGAAAAAATAAAACACATACAACACATAAGATTATAGCATGGAATTCTGTTTGTTTACATGTTTGAATTAAACTAAATGACCTTCAAGAGTAGAGATTTCTTCTCTATCCCTCACCCTTGGCTGCAGCATATGCTCAATAAATGCTGATTGGTTGAGGAGGAAGAAAAAGCATTTGCAAGAGTTTTGAGTTCTTCAAAAGTGTGGCACTATTAAGTATCAAATAAATCTGATTGATTCACTATAGATGTGTCTAGGGTTCTGCAAGAGGAACCTACTTGTCTGTCCAAAACACAAACTAACGGACAAAGAAATGTAGTCATTTTGCATACTCAAACCAGAATTCTGTTATAGAGCTCCTGAATAGACAAATGATGACTATCTAGACTTGAACTTTTCATTGTATCCAATGGATGGGTAGGGTGAGGGGTGTAATACTGCATTTTTTTGTTCCTAGAGCATTGCCAATTAATGGGATATGTAAGTAAACACTAACTCTTATCAGAACTTGCCATTTAGCTCACTTTTATTATGTTGTTTTCTCTGAGCCAAAGGTCAAACTTATTATATGTGTACTGCATCATCTATATGGGGAAAGACTGAGGTCAACAGAGCCTTAGATCTTGATCTTTCAGACACCTTCTCCAAAGCAGCAGGGATGCCAGACTTTCCCTTTCTCATGGGCACTTTGGACCTATGTTGAGTTTCTGTATGAACACACCACCAACTCTATATTTCATTTAGAGCTTTTATTTTAAGGCCATCTATTAATGTTTTGCTCAGGCTCTCACCATATGTACTCCTACTCCACTGAACAATGTCTTACTAAAATAAAAGATGAGGTGTGGTGTGAAAAGGAAGGAATCATGGTTGTTGTTGTTGTTTGTTCCCCAATGGTCTTATTTACGGGTTTCAGATGGTAGCAAGGATGTTTACATGAGCCTTACCCAAACAGCCTAAACCACCTGGGTCTGCAACTAACAGGCTGCAAATTCCATGAGAAGAGAACATTTTCTCTCAAGATTTGGGGGTAAGGTGTGATTAAGATTTCCTGTACTTCATGCTTTAGAGCTGCTGGAAATGAGATAAAAACTGTATTTTAGGATTTCAGTACCTGTTCTCTGCTGGAATGTGGAAACTAAGATGTGCTCATAAAAGCGACATTTGTATACATATTCTTGCACACATGCAAATACCTATCTAAAGAGGCTTGCATATACTCACAAAATTTTCATTTAAAACATATACACAGCACTTTCTATTTTAAATAATATAAAGTCTAATTCCAAATATTTTATAAAGGCCTCTCAAATTTTTAAAACTAAATAGTACAGTTCGATTTGGGAAGGAAAGATTTTTTTTTTTTTTATTCTACCCAGATTGTCCTGATGAGAAAAAGAAACAAAGAAACAAGAAAACCAAGAAACCAAACCTAACAAAACACAAGTATAACCTGTTAAAGTCAGAAGTAGTGGTGGCATGATGCTTTCAGCACTTTCCTTCTTCATCCACCTCCTCTTTCCCACTTGCTGAAATTAGTTATTCTCAAATAGACTTTGAGCATCCCTTCTGCGGTATGGCAGGCACCCCTTCTGCAGGCTGAGATGAGTGCAGACAACAGCATTCTCGTGGAGGGACACTGTGCCCCTAAATTCAATATATTCATACAGTTGGGGGAGAACACAGGAAAAAGGTTTTTAAAAAAAATCAGGGCAGAAACAGATGCAGAACCTCAAATTAAATGACGTACGGAATGAGCCTTAAAGTCCTCTGGCTGTCAAAGGCTGACCATAAATGATGTGACTTTGATACCATGCAGATTAATGCGCAGGTAGAGCACCACCCCAGACATGTGCATCCTCAGAAGGGCCGGCCTTTGTGCAGACGATGAGCCAGCAAGTCATTAATGTGCGGTGCAAACAGGAGGGGCCGGTGGAACATGGAAAAGGCATGCTTGAAAGGGAGAGTCAGAGTTTCCAATAACCACTTTCAGTTGGCAGAGCTCTGATTGGAACCATGTGACAAATTTAGGCGATGTACCATAGGCAGCCAATTTATTACATATGGCAATATGATTAATGGTATCAAATGCTTTTTTTTGGTAACATCCAAGAACACTCCACCAGCCAACTGCTTAGAGTCCAAGGCAGTGAAAATCTGTTCCATGAATTTAAAGTCAGGCAGATGAGGTTAAATGAGAGAGGGCCAGATGCCAAGGCAATGATTACAAATAAGTTGTTTCAAAAAGAGCAGAACGTTTTAAATCTGGTCTTGAACAAATCCCATCTAGTCCACACCTCCCCCAATCTATTTTGTTCTATTCCTCTCCCCCACCCCCCGACCCCACCTCTGTTTCTTGATGCAAAAGCCCTACAGTTGGGAAGACATTTCTGAAACCACTTCCAGGCCCCAGGTGAATCTGCACATAACCACCAACCAGATCTTCCCTTGGAATCTGTGGTGGTGAAGCAGTAAAGATCAGCAGATGGGGTGGGTCGAGGAGATGACCTCCTGTGGGCCTCGTCACATTTCCTGTAGTGACTGAGAGCCGGCTCTTCTCTCACTTCTCTGTGAGTAGAGTTTCCCTGGACTTCATACATCAGTGCAGATGACAGGGAAGGAGCTGTCACACACATGGAGAGATTTTCAGAGGGAGTGAACTGTGAGGGAGATTGCTATCACTTGGCATTTAAAGAACCAAGATAAAGAGTGGGGAAGACTGTTAAGAAACAGAATCTCCAGATGTGACTTGTTTCCCAAAGTGTCTCATGCGACACGTAATAGGTGCTTACTATATGTTTGAGTGTAACGTCACCACACTGTTTGATGTTTTCTAGTGAACATGTGCCCATTTTGTCAGTTATAAGTCACCACTCTTTGAAAAAGATATTACAAAAACACCAACACGGTTAAGCAATGGGTACTCTAATAGATGGGATAATTTATAATCTATGAAATTTATTTTTATTTTTATGGGCTACAAGTTGATAGTTTGTGGTTGTTGCTGATGGGGAAAATTGATCCCTAATCCTGTGGTTCATGGATTCATTTTTTTTTCCTTTTGTGTGAGAATTGAACCTTGTTAGTTGTTTAGGGATTAAATCTATTACTCAGGACTCAATTTCCAATCTATCAATTTGGTATGCTCTTTAGACTTAGAGGGTATATAGTTTATGTCTCTGGCAAAGCTTTTTTTTTCCTGCAAAGACAAAACTTAAAATGAAGGCATGGGTAAATGATGAAAATGTATGGAAGTCAAAAGACTCTGAACCAGGCAGAAGAGCAAAAATGTGTTCTAAATGAGGCAAAAGGATCTTGAGAGTGCAATAGAGCTATAACAAAGGTTACCAGACAATTGCATTCTACTGTCACCCTTGGGGATTGAATTGTGGCCTGAAATCAAGATGATTTTCCTTGGCTTGCTCCATTGGAGTTTTTCAACCTATTCTGGCATACTGTGTGAAGACTGAGTGACAGATAGGGGTTGGCTATATTCTAGAAACTTCTCCTTGAACACTACTGTCTACTTATTGAAAATGATATAAAAGCCAAAATTCAATGCTAACTCAACCTTCCCCATATTAAAATAAATCCCAATCAATTAATTCTCTCCTCCAATTTATGATTATTTCTCTCTAGTGAATCATGTTCACTTTTAAATAAAAATTTACTTTGATTACATCTTCTTTGAAGGCCATTCTATGGAAAGGCTAGAATTAACAAATCAGTCTGTTGGTTATGTTGGGCAGAGCAATGTTTTTCTTTCTAGTTCCTTACTGAAATGTAGAGTTGCACAATAGTATATCATTGTATTAGTTTCCTAATGCTGCTGTAACAAATTACCACAAAACTTTGTGGCTTAAAACAACACAAATTTATTACCTTACAGTTTTAGAGGTAAAAAGTCCAAAATGGGTTTCATTTGGCTAAAACTGAGGAGTCAGCAAGACTGTCTTCCTTTTGAAGACTCTAGGGAAGAATCTACTTCCTTTGTCTCTTCCACCTTCGAGAGGCTGCCCATGTTCTTTGGCTAGTGGCCCATTCGTCTGTCTTCAACACCAGCAGGGTAGCATATTCAAATCTCTCCCTCTGCTTTTATTGTCACATTTTCTCTAATTTTGACCCTCCTGGTTCCCTCTTAAAAAGGACCCCTGTGATTTCATTAGGCTTGCCCAGATAATCTAGGGTAATCCCTCTATCTAAAAATCCTTAATTAATCATATCTGTGAAGTCTTTTTTGTCATGTAAGGTAACTGGTTCTGGGGATTAGGACATAGACATCTTGTGGGGAAAGTGCATTTTTCTGCCTATCATGTGATATAGAAAAATAGAGGGAAAATATCCAGAAAATTATACATCAAGGTTATGGTGAAAAACAAATGCAATCAGCAACTCTCTGCTCAGCATTTTTACCAGATGGCTATCCCCACTTCCCTTGCTTCCTTGCTCTCATGTTCACTCTGCTTACTTTGTTTATAACAGGACCCTGTGGAATGAGAAGAATGGTACTAATTGAGTCCTTACTCTCTATGCCAAGCTGTTACTTATTTAATTCACACATGGGTACAATGATATTATCTCAACTTGACTGACGACAGAATAGAAGCTCAGAGAAGTTAAGTGATTTGCCCAAAGTAGCACAGCTTATAATTGACAGAACAAATCAAGACTTGGATCCACATCTATATGATTCCACAACCCCATACCCAATGCCAGCTTCATTTTTCTGCCTCTTAAAGTCTAAAAATTAGAAGAAAGGAGCCAATGATCTGTAGAGGAGGAAGGTGACCAGAAAATTTACATTTTTTCCCCATTTTTTTCTCCTCCTTAAATCAGCCCTGCAGAAAGACACAATCTGCAGCCCTACCTTGTTTCTACAGTTATTCACAAAAAGGGGTTAAATGGCATATTCTATGTGTGTGTGGGGTTTTTTATGTTTGTTTTGTTTTTGAGTCTAATTTTTATCTACCAAGTCTTAAGGATTGAATAGAACCTAGCTGCCTAGTGGCTAATGGTTATGCCATCACTGCCTCTGTTTTTTCTTTCTTTCTGTCTTTTTTTTTTTTAAATAACTTCTAAAGTCTTAAACTGACAGGCTTTTTTAACTAATCAAAGCACAGCCACATATTAACTTACATATTCAGGATGATATTTTGTACCTTAACTGTGCTATTATAGTTATAATTTTAAAAATTGAAATAAAAAGAAATTACAAAATATGAGGAGAGAAATTAGGCTAAAACAATAGTCCTGTTACAGACTAAAATCACCAAGTAGTGGGGAAGGGGAATGCTTTCAACTAACATCTAAATGGAGGGACGAATGGCTTTTATGTAATCCTCATCTAGTTTTTATGTACATTGCTCTGCAATCCAGAGAAATTCTAATCTAAATCCAAGAGATGTGACTAATTTAGTAACGTGACCATTCCACAGACCACGGTTTGCCTCCATAAAGCAGTCACAGCTTATAGAGTATAATAGAATTGACAGATGTCAGACCCTGGTGTAATTGTTGCCATAGCTTTCTGAAATGAACTTTTGCTATAAGTGTTGGGTACAAGTAATTCAAGATGTAAAACTGCAGGTAGCACCAAAGTGGCACCGGCTGTCTCGGGCACCATAACAGTTTCTGGAACCAGATACAAGCATTAATTTTGCCTAATTATTAAGATAAATATTCAATTATTATATGAACAGTAATAATAACTCAGCCTCTAAAACAAAAGACTCATAATTAGAACATATTTGAATCAAAATCATGGCCTAGGGCAAATTGTTGGTTCTCAAGATTGTAGGTTGCGAATCTTTTTCTGTAGAACCTAAAATATTCCAGGAATATATATAAAAAAATAAACATTTGCATTTTGAGTCCTGATTGGCAAATGTATCCTGTTTATAAAGACCTATCTCTTGTGCAGAAGCCCCTCCACAAAAGGTCTATAACCTTAAAATGTGGTTTTATTATTTAAAAACAATTGCTATTGCCCCATATTTATTTGTAGCATTGTCTGGAACATTTCAGACAAAAGATTTAAATTTTCCATAGCTTTTTCTCATTTGTTTGTCTCAAGTCCCAAGAGGGTCATGAGACGGTGTCTTCCTGCCTTTTTATCTGAAGACTCCCCTCTTCTATGGAGCCGTGATTCAGTGATTCTTTCCCCAGGTACCTAAATGGAACACACAAAGTTTTAACTCTCTGAAACTTGCTTTTGGAAAAGCTCACAGTGAGGGAAGCCAAATGTGGCTCATTTCACTTTCATGCTAGCTAGGTTTTATATCACTTTCAATGGACACCAACTGAAGTCACTTTTGTAAATGCCAATCCCATAAATATAAATATGAATAGCCAACAATAAAAAGCAGAGATTTGGGCAGGTGACATTTATAGGGTAAATTTCCCTTAAGAGAGATTTCCTATAGCCTCTTCTCCTCCTATCTGTGGTTCTTAAACTTGATTGTGCATCTGAATGAACTACAAGGCTGGTGAAAATGCAGCTTGCTGAGCCTCATCCCTGGGCTTTCTCATTCGGTATGTCTGTGGTAGAATCCTAGAATTTGCTTGTCTAACTAGTTCTCTAATAAGATGCTGTTGTCTCTAGTCTGAGGACCCTACTAGGGAACCACTGCTCGTCACCATCAATGGGAATGTAGAACCTTATTTCAAGAATACTTACTTTGAGATTTAATAATAAAATGGAGAAAGCATTTGTGCAGTAAAATAAAAAAAAATCTTTAAGTACATATTGTGTATTAGGAACTGTTTTGTGTGTTTCATATGTATTATCTCATTCAATTGTCAACAGTCTCTGGGGGGCAAATATTTTTATCACCCTCATTGTACAGATGTAGAAAGTGAGACTTAGAGAAGTTAAATGACTTGTCTGTGGGACAGAGAGTTGGACCCCATTTCTCAGACTCTAAGATAGCATCCTTAACTGCCTTGCAATACTGCTTGTTTAAAAATCTGATCATGTGTTTCTGTAGAAATAGAACTTTCATCCCCCCAAAAACTCCTTGCTAAAGTCACAGTCCTGAAGCAAAGCAGAAACACAGGGTGGAAAGGGTGTGTTTTGGCTGTGCCTGTTTCCCAGAGAGGGCTCACTCCAGAGAAGCATTTCCATAACAAAGGCAAGTTCTCCACCCTGAGAAGAGCAGGCTGGGAGTTGCAAGTGTTTGCTTCTGATGTGATCCACATTTAATGCTTATCTGGGTGAGAGGGAATTTGATTAGAGCAAATACAAAGCACAATTCAGAGAACAAAACCACTAATTCAAAGGTGGTTTTCCTATGGATGTAAAATACTTCAAGCCTGTTAAAAGGACTGAAGAGAATTCCACCGAGGAGTGGCTTATATTGTGTCTGATTTCTCAGGTTGGAGCACTGCCAAGGAGGGCCAGCTCAGGGCTTTGGGTGATGTGGGGAGTGGGCGACTCTGAACCACTCACAAGACAGGCAAGCACCGGCTAGCCTTAACGGGATGCAGGCTCAGGCGTGGAGGAAGGAGGCCTTTGTCCTGCAGACCCTGCTCCCACTCCCTCTGGCTGACCAAGGAATCTTCTCTCTGCATCTGGTGCCTTCCCAGCCTAGACACATCCAAGCACTTCAGTGCCCAGATATGTTTGTTTTCCTTTCAGTTAATTTTATCAAAGTCTGGGGTCATTATTAGCCAGATCACAAAAATAAGAGCTCATTAATATGTATCAACTCCAAACCCTATGATTTCATCTGTTAATTTGATCTTGTTTTTCCTTGTTTATGGCAATTAAATCAGACCTTGATAAATCTGAAAATGTAAAAACGGAGCCACCAGCAAGCACAGCTATTATGATCACTCATTAGAAAGCCAAGCAGACTCTCTGATAAATCGTGCCAGGGTTTTTAAGGAATAGATGATTACCTGCTTAAACAGCATGGAAGCTACCAGTAAAATGTAGCAAAATGATTAAAGAAAAAAAAAGAACACCCCTATTACATCCAATTGTAACAGATGGGCAGTTGTACTTTGGGGAACGTTCACAGAGCCTGTTTCCTCCCCTTCAAGCTAGGGAGGGCAGAAGCCACAGGCCCTCCTGGGCACATGGAGAGACAGCTTCCCTTCCCTGCCTTCCCTCTCCCTCCTTTGCCCTCCCTTCATTCTTCTGGTGACTGCAGGAGAAGTGCCCAGCTGTCTCTAAGGCCTCCCTCCCAACTGCAGGTAAAGAGACGTGTTAAGTACCAGGAGTGAATAGGTGCAGAGTAGGTACGCAGAGCTGGGGCAGGGTGAATAACAACACAGGTAAGACCTTTCCTGTCACAAACGAACCTGCTCATCAGGCTGAGTGTCACTGTGGTGGAAGCACCGTTTAGGTCCCTCTGAATGCCCGTCCTTTGTTTGGGGAGCCACCACCTGGTGGATTTTCGAGGGAGGCAGAGCTGCCTTGACAACTTAAGTTGAAAATGGCCAGTGCTTGCTTTCCCAGTTTCTCCTGCGGCTAAGACATGGACGCAGCCCATTCTGGAGTCACAGGCCCTTCCAGACGCTGTCTCTGGTCCAGGGGGTTGGAATTCCTAGAGCCACTGAGGCAGTGGAGCTCATGCCAGCCGTTGGGAGTCTTAGCAGGACTGGCTGCAGTGTCTGGGCTTGGTGGGGGCAGCAGGGGGACCCTCTTGGAAGAGTTTTGTAGTGGGATTTGGACAGCATCCCCTAGTCTGTTTCTCTAGGTGTTCTAGGGTTTCTGTGAAGTAATTAATATCTTTAAAACGAAACACTGTGCTTAACTGGGCCAGAGTGGATTTCTATTGCGGCATTTAAGAACTCTGCCACTCAGAAGACCGGTGAGTGGCTTGTGCCCAGGGGACCAATTAATGCTTGTCCCAGTGCAGACAACCAGTAAAGGGGGCCAGCTTCCTGGTCTCCAGAGCAGCAACTCTCACCCCACTTCTATGGGGCTGGGGCGGGTGGGAATGGGGTTCAGATTCCTACCTTATGGTGCCTTGGCCTCAATCCATGTTTGTAGAGTCTCAGTTGAACTTTTCTAGAAGCTTTATTTTCTGGGAAGTTTTTTAAAAATCTCTCTCTCTCTCTCTCTCTCTCTCTCTCTCTCTCTCTCTCTCTCTCTCTCTCTCTCTCTCTCCCCATATAATCATGCTATTTCTTTAAGCGCCTTGGTCTCATTTGCCTCTGAGGTCTCTGCGGAGATCCATGTGCAGCCAACTTGGCATTTTACTGTCTTCTGGTCCCCTCACACCTTGGTCTGGCTTGTCCCTGTGCCTGCAGGTCTGTTTGCTTGAAGAGCATCCAGCACCTCCCAATTCCTTTGTCTTTCAGCCTTTCTTCTCATTTTTAGTCTTCCTACTAAACCCAAGAGCTAGTTAAAAATGGGTGGGCTAAAGTTCATTGTCTATTTGCTAATTTCTTTCCTTGAATTCCATAATTCCTTAAATTCTGGTGTCTGACTTTTCTTATGGTTGCTTCTGTAGCCTCTCTCTCTCTCTCTCTTTCTTTTTTGATTCTTGACTGGTTTCTCTATGCCATTTTGTCTTCTCTGCCTTCTATAGTAAAAAATTTCTCCTGACTCTCCAAAAATTGATTTGAAAAATTCTAGCTTGCCGATTTGTTATTTCAATAACAAATATGTAGGTAGCTGAAATCTGATCATTCCACAATTCTGAACCAAATGTGCTTTGTAAAGTTACCAAAGAAATTATCACCCATTTTCTTATCTTGTAATTACCTATGTTTTGCTGGCATTTACAGCACTTCCTATCTATTACAGGTTATCCAACACCTCACAGAGTCCCTTCAAATTATTCCTGGGAGTTCTCAGGGGGGTTTGCTCATGTGCTCATGAATAACTACTGTCAGCTACCAGGTGGTGTCCATCAATTTTTTTTCTTATCTGCTTTGGCCCCCTTCACTGGTATCTGCTGCTGCTGAGACTTGTGCTGTCTGCCAAGAAGTGTGGTCCTGACTTGTCAATTACTTCAGCAGCAGGCGAGGTGTCCCAACGGGCCCCGATGCCATGGGGCTCTGCCGTGGCTGCTGAGCTCAGCCACCACAGGGCCTCTTGATGCCCATCTATGCTGTGCCCTCTTCTTCCTTTAGAAGTGCAGGATGCCTCTTTCTTTTGTGTATGATGCTTTGCCACACATGAGTCTTTAAGGGCTCTGATTAAAGCTTTTGATAAAAAATGAAAACGAAAATTGTAGTTTTTATTTATAATCCTCCTTTCTGCTAAGTACTCACCTCTCTCTTCCAATGATGAAAGGTATACTATCAGGGGGAAAATAACAACACTTTTCTGTCCGAGTCCCTCTTTGTACAGAAATCTTTTTAGAAGGTTAGTGACCTGGTCTCTTAGGCAAGTAAATTTCACGCAGACTATCCCGCCAGCCAGTCCAACATACTGGGCCTGCCCACGAGGAGATGGACACAGCTCAGTTCAAGTAGGAACACTTCCCACATTTGTTAGGAGCTCTAGTCTCTGTCCATGAAATATTAAAACTCTTTTTTCCTTTTTGGGAAGCTAGTAACTAACTGATAAAGCTTATTAGGTTTTGAGCCTCAAGGTGCATGTTTTTCTACATCAGATATCCAGGAGAGATAAGACTATTCAATGCTTACATCCTCCTCCCCTTCCTAGCCTCTCTGAAAAACCATGGTCATTCCAGGCTACAAGTCACCAGTGTCCCTCTCTACCATCTTCCTGACCTCCTGTTTTGGGAAGGCCCTCTTATCTTTCTCATCCCACTCAGCATTTTTATTTTTCTTGTAGGTCTTGTCACATTTAGAACCTGAGGAAGTTATTGCATGATTTATTATGTAATGATAATCTTCCCCAGGAGGTCAAGAAAAACAGAACTGTGCCTGCTGGTTTACTGCTGTATTTTCAGTATCTAAAGATTTGCCTCATATTTGATACCTAATAAGAGCTCAATAAATATTTTCTGAATAATTCCATGAATATCTGAGATTTCACAATTATAATTGCTGAACTGAACTAAAATCTCTTGTTTGGGAGAAAACAGTATACTTAATTCCTTCCCTTTAGGTGGTTCCTTAGGGTAGAGAGAAGATATGAGTCTACAGGGATAGTTCTGCCTTTACATAAAGTCATCTCAGGCTTGCTATACCTGTCTCTATCCAAGATGATCACCCCCCAAAGAGTTGTAGTGGTTGGTGAGAGTAATAACTGGAAGAATATAATCAGGGCTATTCCCAGGCAAAATTACAAAGTTTGGGATGTTTATTTTCAAGATGTAAAGCTTCCCAGAAAAAGAAAAGAAGCACCTAGAATCTTCTTCAAAAATTCATAATCCACTGAACCCATACCTCTGGAAAGTGGCTTTGTGGAAGCTATCCTTACTAGTTATTGACACATTACAACCAGAGTTGTATATTGTATTAACATGTGGAAATGTATGCTCATGAACTCAATATTATAGATTTCTGAAATATTTCTTTAATTTCCCGAAGATTTGTTTTAAAGCACTACTACTCCCTTTGGGGTGGGTATGGCTACACTTTTCTTTAGCCCTGGGGTCAAGAGGGACAGTTATTACTCACCAAATACCTATGTACTCCGCCACATTTTTGAGCTGCCTGAAATCAAGTGGGGCCAGAAACATGAATTTTAGTGGCTGATGGACTGTGAGAAGAAACAATATGTGTCACTTTCTGGCCCAGAATTTTGGACCTTTTGGCTCTCTCAATTGTGAAAGCCTCATGCCGAGGTATCACAGTGTTTGTTAGCCTGAGCAGAGCTGTCCACTAACCCGTAATGGACATATGACACAGGTGAGAAATCCATCTTTGCTTTAACATGGATCAATCGAGGTCTGTCAGGATTTTGACTCAGGTGGTTGAATTAAAGATGTTTAATGTAGATGCTACAGACAGTTGTGAACAGATTGAGAGAACCCACCAGGGCCAAGGCTCCAGATACTAGAGATGTTGGAAACCCTCACTACTACCCCTAGGTCTGAAAGAAAAGGATGATATATGGCGTTACTGAACCTACATGGAGAACTTAAGCCACAGAGAAGTGGTGCATGGAAGGGAGATGAGGCCCCTGCCAGGATTGTGGTACCAGAGGAAAGAGGGAGAAGGGAAGAAACACCAGACCTTTTCCTCTTCCTGCCTGCCAGTCTCCTGGGCTTGCCTTCTATGGAAACTTGACCAGGAACAAGAAGGCACATGAGGTTGGGTGATAAAGTTTGTAAGGGTCAGCCTGCAGGGGTACAGAAAAGGGTGGAGAGTGGAGGGGAGAGGATAAGGGCCAATGGAGAGCAAACAGTGTAAAGAGCATTAGCCAGACTGACTAAGCTTGGTCCCCATCTAGGCTGTATTCCTGGGCCCTCAGAGCATCTATTCTGCTGTATCATCCTGTTTGAGTTGTTTGTCATCTCTCCAACTATGGATTGTTAGCTGTTTGAAAGCAAGAACAAGGCGGCATCATTTTTATATCCTTAGTATCTTGCACTATGGCTGCAATATAATCTTGTTACATATCGACATAGAAATATGCCAAGTTACTCTGCTGAAGTGTACCACAAACTCTTTTCCATGAGATGCTGTATTAACACCAGTTTCTTTTTTTCATTCTATTTGCTAAATTTAGAGATTCAAAAAAATGACTGATGGTACCAGTGAGATTTATACTTTAAGAAACCTTATTAATTTGCCAATTTTTTGGCCTTACAGGGAACAGAGAATAAAAGCTATTAATTATGGCAAATGTTGGCCCTCCCTACTCATGGTTGGTACCTGGGGAGTATTGGGAAGTATAGCCCAAGGCCTTGGAAATAAGATCACCCTATGAAAATTAAAATAGAAATTCAATCTAACAGATTAAAGCAGTGATTAACAAAATTATCTGAAAGAGACAGTGTCTCCCAAGCCAGCATGGAGCATGGCCCACTGAAGTTCGTAAATACTTGTCACTAAGATATCAAGTGAGATCATTCAGGTTTTTGATGTTTAGCTAAAATTGTCACAGATTCCCTCTCTCTTCTGTGGCAATTGCAAAACTTTTCTCAAGATTTTGATAAATCCCCAGGAATCTGGGTTCTCATGGTCACTCTGGCTCTGAGCTTTTGGCCCTCTTCACCTCTTGATGCAGCTCTGTTTCCAGTCTGGGGCTTCTCCCTTCTGCTCTCACAGCTCTAAGACCTTTATGATTGGCAGACTTTGCTGAAGGTTTGTGGGGGAAGAGCTCTTATATCAAAAACATGAAAACACTTAAAATTGCATTATATATGGTCATGTTCTTAAAGATCCTGTGACTACACTGTCACTGGCAGTTCTATCTCTGCTCATGTTTTCCAAAGACTTTATTCTGTTGTCTTGGATCCCTTCACACTATTTTTCTCCCTCGGCCCTTATCGGAGACATTGCTTGCAAATATATTTTCCCATTTGGATGGTTGTCTCTTTACCTTGTTGATGATTTCTTTTGCTGAGCAGAAGCTTTTTAGTTTGATGTAGTCCCATTAATTTATTTTAGCTTTTACTTTCCTTACTTTTGAGGTCAAATTCATAAAATCTTCTTTAAGTCCAAAGTTCTTGAGTTTAGTTCCTATGTTTTCTTCTGTACATTTTATTGTTTCAGGACTTATATTCAGCTTCTTAATCTATTTTGAGTTAATTTTGGTGTTTGGTGTTAGGCAACAGTCTAGTTTCATTCTTTTTTAGGTGGCTTTCCAGTTTTCCCAGCACCATTTATTGAAGAGGCTTTCCTTTATTCACTGCATGTTTTTGGCTTTTTATGTTTTATTTTTAACTTATTTTTTTACAAAATGCATGAGTACAATCAGTTAAAAAATACAGAGGTATATAGATTTAAGATATTATAGTCTTCTTTTTAGTGTTGACTCTAGCCAATATTTTTGAATTTTGCCAATCTTATTAGCAAAATGTGGTGTCATCACCTCATTGATTTAATTTGCACTTTTCTGATAACTAATGAGGATAATTTTCCTATATTATTTATTGGCCCTCTGAGTGCCTTCTGTGAATCATGATTTTATATCCTTTGCACTAGAGCCCAATCACTTCTGGATTCACTAATGAATCTGGGTTTCAAAGCTTACAAATGAATGTTGAACCCTGGAGGTGATCACAGAAAATGTACAACTACTCTGTGTAGCCCACTAGCATTTTCCTGGGGACATCCCTCCAACTCCTATCTGCCACCTTCAATAACAATTAACTCCTTCTTTTAAGGGCCTTCAGTTTTTGGCTGCTCCAAATAGAATAAATCCTCACAACCTATTAGTCTTGGGGAGTACTATGGCTGATATAAACCCCATCAATATGGAGGCAGTCATAAGAAGCTCTAGAACTAACTCAAATTTTGAGTGGAACTGGTATTCAATTGGTAATCAGTAGAATTTGCTCCTTGTAGAGGAAGATCATGCAGTTGGGTTGGCCTAGGACAGTCCTCATTTAAGCACGTGGTCTTGGAATCCCACCAGAGCATGTCTCCTTTCACTTTCAAAAGTGTCCAGGTGTGGATGATAAACTGCAAGGTCACTGTATCTTTGTATAGTCTTTAGCAAGTTACTTGGCTTTGGTTTAGGAACTTGATATCACACAATTGAAGGATACTCATTCTGTGGCACTCTTTTTAAAAATGACTGGTCTACTAGTTTTATAAAAGTTGACAATATGGAAACCTATAACCAAGGCTATATATTAAATGCAGATTTAAAGAACTAGAGAATTTTTGAGGTGACATTGAAGATAATTTAATTCAGTGTATTTTATGAGGTCACTGAGTCGTTGAAAGGCTGATAAAAACTGTGGACTTTCAGGAAGATGCACATTCACACAGATTTTGTACACCATTTTGGGGTATCCACAAATCACCTGAGATTCACCAAGGAACCCAGAACAAGAACTCCTGGTCTAATTCACAGTACAATGGAAAAAAAATTTGAGATTCAGAGCAGTTGAGGTTACAAGGAAAAATAAACTTAGAGTCACATGATTCCTATTCAGTGTTTTTTTTTCCCCCCAATGGTCACTTCTATATTGCCAAGACTGTTATGTTAGTAAGAAATTAATGTTATAGAAGAGATTTCTAGTGTGGGTTGTTATGAAGGGCTGGAAATATTCTACTTTTTAAAAACAAAGCATGAGTTGACTCTGCTCCCAATGTGTACTTCTCAGATTGTTTATAAAGTTTTCATTAATATTTATGCTGCAATACCTGCTGGTTAGCCTTTTTCCTGAACAGACACTACCATAATTCATGTTCCGACTTACTGTCATACTTTTATATACATCTCTTGCTCTGATCATTAGAGTGCTTGCAAGACCCTTCAGTAATGTGTCCTTTAGTCTTGTTTTTGCTGACTTTAATTTCCTTTGCCTAAATATTTTTACTCATTCATTAAGATGTTTTGAATACTAAATCCCCTTTGTCTTTTTAGTCTTCTAACACCCACAGCAGAGGTTGTGGGTCTTTCCTTCTGACTCTATAATGCTTGGAGAGAATTCTTTTATGACATAGGACATATTGCATTAATTGCTTTATTTACTCCTCTTTCCTACCCCCATAATCCAACAACTAAGTTACGAGCTTTGCAAGAGCCAGGACAGCATCTAATTCAGGTTTGCATACTAGCAACCAGGCCAGTGTTCAGCATATAGAATATCCTCCAAATATTTGCTGAATAAAATGAACAAATAAATCCTTATAAGACTTTTCTGCAATCAAATTTAGCAAATAAAATGTAAGTAAAGAATAAGACATGCTTTACTTGCTTTCATAGAGCTTACAATTGTTTATTGCTTTAGTTTTCTTCTGTTATGCAGGTTTAGTGAGATCTGACAGAACCAACCGTCTTTTTTCTCTTTCTTTAGGATTAAGTCAGAAAAAACAACAACAACAAAAACCCCTTTACTTATTAGCTTGACCTGCAATGCTTACAGTCACAATTTTGGAGAGTTAAAAATATTGCTGAATAAATTACTGTGCATCCCAGCACATGAACTCTGCCAGATTTCTATGGCCAGGGGCAGCTCAAAATAACTTTTTTTTCCCCTTTACCTAGGTATCTGTGTCAAAAAGTTTGCCAAGAAGCCAAAATCTTCATCTGTTTATGGATTTATAGCTGATGAAAAATGCAGGATCATTAGAAACCAATTACTGGTTTCATGGCAATATTTATCACAAAAGCTAATTTGATATTCCAGAAGTCACTTTGGTTGCTAGCTGAGTCCATTACTAAGAAATATTACAAAGTTTTTTTTTTTTATTTTTAAAGTTATATAACTAGTTCACTAACAAACTGAAACCAATTGGGGAAAACAATAGACTAGCGTAGCTTGACATCTCAATGGTTTCCATCTGGCCTATGTAATTTCTGAAATAGTTTGTCTCAAAAACATTCCTTTTTATTTAGAGGAAGATGTTTCAAAGATTCATGTATGAAAAATTCAATTGAGTATGACTTTTTGTGTATCCTGAAGAACTATTTTTAAATGCAGTTAAATAGCTTACTCATACAAAAGACATAATCATATATTCAAATATGACAAGTCCTAAATTTCAACATATCTGAATGATTTGCTAACTCCTATGTTTTTCACTATTGCTTTTGCCTTCTTATGTATTGCTGCCTTCCGAATGTAAAGCTATTTGTATTTGTACTTTTTTTACTTATTTATTCAATGAACAGGTACTGGAAATACAAAGCATTGTATTTCATAAATTACATTTATTTTGGAAAGAAGTTCCATAAGAAAAATGATAAAAAATTAAAATACATTTAGATAAAACATACTTTAAATTAAAAAGGCTAGAACAGAAAAAGAAAATTATTTATTATTAAATGTTTCAATAGAGCAAGACATAAGAATTATAAATATTTACAAACCTAATGATAGACCATCAAAATATCTGCAGCAAACAAACAAACAAACAAAAAACAAAATTGAAGGGAGAAATAGTTCTAGAATAATAGTGGGAGACTCTAGTACCCTACTCTCAATAATGACTAGAATAACTAGACCAAAGATAAATAAAGAAATAGAAGACTTGAATAACATAAGAAACTATCTCTAACTCATGGATTATACATTCTACCTAAAAACAACAGCATGGATATTCTTCTTAATGTACATGGGCATTTTCCAGAATAGACCATATGTTAGGTCACAAATTGTCTCATTAGACTAAAAAAATGCAGCTATTATACAAAATATCTTCTCAAACTACAACAGAATAAATTCAAATTCAATAAGAAATAGAACTAGAAAATTCGCAAAATTGTAGAAATTAGATAAACTTTTTTTAAAATAAATTTTTTATTTTTCTATTACAGTTGACATGCAATATTATATTAGTTTCAGGGATACAACATAGTGGCTATACATTTATATAACTTACGAAGTGATCACCCTGCTGTCTACTACCCATTTGATATCATACATACTTATTGCAATATTATTGACTACCTTCCCTATGCTGTATTTTACATCCCCGTGACTGTTTTTATAACTGATAATTAGCTCATCTTAATTTCTCCCCTCCTCTCTTCAATCTGTAACGTTAAAATGTCCTTTGTTTCTATCAGCTTGTTACTGGCTTGTTTGTTCATTCATATTATTTTTTAGATTTCATGTGTAAGTAGAATCATACAATATTTGTCTTTGTCCGACTTATTTCACTAAGGATAGCATCCCCTAGGTCCATGCATGTTGTCACAAATGACAAGATTTCATTCTTGCTTATGGCTGAGTAATAATCCATTGTATATATGTACCCCATTTTCTTTAACCATTTATCTATCAATGAACACTTAGTTTGCTTTCATATCTTGGCTACTATAAATAATGCTGCAATAAACATAGAAATTCATATGTCTTTCTGAATTAGTGTTTTGAATTTCTTCAGGTAAATACCCAAAAGTGAAATTGCTGGGTCCTTCTTTGTTTCTTGTTATAGCCTCTGTTTTAAAGTCTGTTTTGTCTGGTATAAGCATTGCTACTCCAGATTATTTTTTCTTTTCCATTTTCATGCAACATTTTTTTCTCATCCCTTTACTTTTAGTCTGTGTGTTTCTTTAAATCTTAAGCGAGCTTCTTGTAGGCAGCATGTGTAAGGAGTTTATTTTCTTATTCAGCCACCCTATTTATTGAAACATTTAATTCATTTACATTTAAAATAATCATTGATAGTGTGTAGTTATTGCTGTTTCATTATTCAATTTTTTTATCTTTTTTTTCTTCTTTTTCTTAAAGAAGTCCTTTTCACATTTCTTGTAATACTGGTTTGGTGGTGATGAAACTCCTTTAGTTTTTTGTTGTCGGGGAAGTTCTTTATATTTCCTTAATTTCTAAATGATAGCCTTGCAGAGTAGAATAGTCTTGATTGTAGGTCCTTGCTTTTCATCACTTTGAATATTTCATGTTAATGTCTTCTGACCTACAAAGTTTCTGTTGAGAAATCAACTGATCATCTTGTGAGAGCTCCCTCATAGGTAAGTTTTCTCTTACTGCTTTTATGATTCTCTGTTAGTTATGATGTGTTTTTGTGTGGGCCTCTTTCTTTGCAGTTATCTTGTTTGGGACTGTTTTAATTTTTTTTTAAATTTTTTTCTTGCTATTCTGATTGGATGTTTTCTGCTACCCTATTTTCTAAATCGTTGACTTAATCATCTGCTTCATCTAATCTGCTGTTGATTCCCTCTGATGTATTCTTCACTTCAGTTATTGTATACTTCATTTATGACAGGTTTTTTTAAATGTATTCTATCTCCATTTTTATGTTTTTTATCTCTTTGTTAAAATTCTCACTAAGTTTACCTACTTTTCCCCTAAGTTCCCTGAGTATTCTTATAATCCGTATTTTGAACTCTACATCTGGTAGACTGCTGTCTCCATTTTGTTTAGCTATTTTTCTGGAGCTTTGTTCTATTCTTTAATTTGGAATGTGTTTCTTTGTTTTCCCATTTTGTCTACCTCCCTGTGTTTGTTTCTATGTATTAGGTAGGGCTGCTATGTCTCCTCGTCTTGGTAGAGTGGCCTTATGTCTTGTGGGGCCCAGTGGTGCAATCTCTCTGGTTACCTGAGTTGGGGGTTCAAGGAATATCTCTTGTGTGGCTTATGTGTGCCCTCCTTGTGTAGTTGAGCCTTGATTACTGTTGACAGGTCAGTAGGGAAGGAAATGACCCACAGGCTGATTGACTATAAAGACTGGTCATGACTATAGCAGAGAAGCTATTGTTCAGGGGCTGACCCCATGGAGCACAGTTTGCTTTAGTAGGGCTCTGGTGACAACTAAGTTTGCCCTATGGGTGTGTCATTTGTAGAGGTAGTTGGGTGGTGTTCTGATGTGGTCTGAAGCTGTGGTTCTGGGGTTTGTTGGGGGAAGGGGAAAACTCTATTGCAGACCAAGTTTAAAAGCTGCCCATGCCCTGCATGGGGCCACTTGGTATGAGCTACAAATTGATTTGCAGATGATTGCTGCTTGTGTTAGGCTTGGAGGTACTTGGGAGGGACTAAGCTGTGAACAAAGGCTGGGTGCCACTAATGCCATGTTTGGGGCCACGTAGCTACTCTGAGGCCAGACACTGCTGGTTTAAGGTTTGTATACCTTTAAGAGACTTTAAAAAATTCTAAGGCATGATCCAAGACAGGCCATTTGTATGGAAAAGCCACAAGAAGTGACTTGGTTAGGTCTATAAGTTGGGTGGGGCATGGTCTCGGAATTACCGAGGTTGGTTGAACAGTGTTAGCTAAGTTGATGGAGATTCAGATATGGTACCCAACTGTGTGTGCAGACTGGATCAGAGGAAAGCCCAACAAAGGAACAATGCCCACTGCCAGCACTTCTATCTGGGAAAAAGCTGTTTCTTCAGCCCTTGCCCAGAAGCCAGACAAATCTGTTCCTCCCTGTATGTCTCTGATGCTGTTAAAGCTGTTGCCACAACATTGGGGCTCAGAATGAGTGAACCCATCAGTAAGTTTGTGCTCAGGCCCTTTAAGAGGAATGCCTGAGACTCCAGCAATCCAGCAGTCTTCTATTTCACTCAGCTACAATCTTTGCTGGTTTTCACAGCCAAAAATTATGAGGACCTCTCTTCTTGGCACTAGAGCCCTCTGCTGGGGAGCCTAGTGTGGGGCTGAGACCTCTAGCTTCTCAGAGGAAACATCTGAATATCCCTCCCGATTTTCAACCACTACATCATGGGTGTGAGGCCAGACTGTTCCACAAGTCCACCCCACTCTTACCAGTCTCAATGTGTCTTCTTTTGTATATCTTGTTATAGGACTTCTGTTCAGCTAGTCTTCAGGTGGTTCTCCAGGGTAGTTGTTTTATAATTTAGTTGTAATTTTGATGTGGTCACGGGAGAAGGCGAGCATAGGGTCTACCTGCTTCACCATTTTGACCAGAAGTCCAGACAATTAAATAACTAATATATCAAAGAAGAAATCACAAGAGAAATTTGAAAATACTTAGAGATGAATGAAAATGAAAACACAAAATACTACGACTTATGGGATGCAGCAAAAGAGTGCTAAGGAAAAACTTTATAGCTATAAATGCTCACACTTAAAAAAAAGATGATCTCAAATCAACAACCTAACTTTAAAACTTAATAAAAATAGAAAAAGAAGAAAAACTAAACCCAAAGCCAGCAGAAAGGAGAAGATAAAAGATTAGAGCAGGTGGTCAACACCCATGACTTTATAACACTTGCAGAACATGAGAAATTAGCATGTTGAGACACCTCTTGTTAAGAGGCCTTGGAGTGGTTACTCTACAGTAGATATTAGTGTCACATAAATTGCAATAACATAATATAGTGGACAGATAGAGGTGTTAAAGTTGTCTTTGACCATGACTGTTCAAGAGAGAGACTGTGTTTTTCAGTCCAACAAGTGAGTTATGGAATCCTGTAAGAGTCCTTTTTTACTCACAAGTTGCTGCTTTTAGCAAGGATGGTATACTTTTTAAAATCACCAAAGTAACATTGAGGGCAGGATTTCAACTTTCTTTTTTATCTGTCCTTTGATTCTCTCACTTTTGATGACCATGTTAGGAAACCAGAGGCTAAAATGATGGCATATCACTTCTTTGCAGGGAGAGGATTTGCCTAATTCAAGAATTCTGTGGTTGAAGTGGAGTGAATGGTACAAGCACTGTGAATTGTTGCTAGAGCAGGAATCTCGTAGAACTCTCTCTAGTCACTAAATTAACACGTGCTCTACTGCAGCAGCTCTGGAAGGCCATCTGGGACACCTGGGAATCACCTGCTTTCACAGACCAATCCCTGGACCAATGAACTCAACTAGTAGTAGCCACTTCTGAAAAGAGTCATCAATTCAAAAGGAATTTTCAAGTTTATATATTCAAAGTCATGATAATATTGGTAGTCTCTGCATAACAAAGGTAACTTCAATTAGACTTTTTCTAAACTAAAAACTATTGTATGTGTGTAAAAAGAAAAAAAAGATTAAAGCAGAGATAAGTAAAATTTTAAAATTTAAAAAAATAGAGAAAATCAATGAAAACAAAAGCTTCTCTGTTGGAAAAAAATCAACAAAATGAACAAATCTTTAGCTAAATAATCTAAAAAAAATTGTTTAAATTAGTGAAATTAGAAATAAATGTGAGGATATTCCTATAGATTTTACAGAAATAAAAAGAATTATTTAAAAATTACTATGAACCACTTTGAGGCCACAAATTGAATAACTTAGATGAAATGCCCAAATTCCTGAAAAATAAACAAAACCTACCAAGACTAAATCATGAAGAAATATAAAACCTGAAAAAAACTATATTTATTAAGGAGATTTAATCAGTAATAAAAAATCTTCCAACAAATAAAAGCCCTGGACATGACTTCATTGGTGAATTCTACCAAAAATTTAAAATTGAGTTAATATCAATCATTCTCAAAATTTTCCAAAAAATTGAAAAGGTAAAAAAAAGGTAAGAATGTCCACCTTTGCCACTTCTATTCAAAATAGAAATACAACATAGCAATTAGGCATGAAAGGGAAATAAAATTCATCCAAATTGTAAAGAAAGGAGTAAAATTATCTCTGCAGAGATATTATATGTAGAAAATTCTAAAGCTTCCACAATAAAATGTGTTAGAACTAATAAATAAATTTTTCAAACTAGCAGGATACAAAATTAATACACAAAAATCAGTTGCCTTTCTAATCACTAACAATGAACAATTGGAAAACAATTATATAAAAACAATTATTGAAAATAGCATAAAAAATACAATACTTAGGAATTAACTTAAGGAACAACTGAAAGATTTGTATAGTAAAAACTACGAAACATTGCTGAAAGAAATTAAAGAAGACATAAATAAATGAAAACATATTCCACGTTTGTGGATTGGAAAACTTAATACTATTAAAAAGTCAGTACTACCAAAAGCAATCTACAGATTAAATGAAATTTCTATCAAAATCTCAATAATGTTTTTCTTTTCAGAAGTAGGAAAAATATTCTAAAATTTATATGGAGTCTCAAGGAACCCCAAATAGCCAAAGCAATCTTTAAAAAGAGTAGTGCTGAAGGACTCACACTTTCTGATTTTAAAACTTAAAATTACTACTTCATCGCTATAATAAAAATAGTATGGTGCTAGCATAAAGACATATATAAACCAATAAGATAGAACAAGGAGCCTAGGAATAAACTTTTGTATACATGGTGTCATGATTTTTGACAAGGGTGTCAAGACTATTCAATGAGTAAAAAAGTTTTTTTCAACAAATGGTGCTGGAAAAACTGAAAATCTACATGTAAAATAATGAAGTTGAATCCTTATCTAATGCCATGTGGCAAAATTAACTCAAAGTGCATTAAAAACCTAAAAGCAAGACCTAAAACAATAAAACTCTTAGAAGAAAACATAAGAAAAAAGCTTCACAACATTGAATTCGGCAATGATTTCTTCAGCATGACACCAAAGGCACGTGCAGGCAAGAAAAAATAGAAAAATCTGACTTCATGAAAATTAAAATATTTTTGTGATTCAAAAGATACTATCAACAGGGTTAAAAGGCAACCCACAGAATAGGAGGAAATATTCAAGATAACTATTACAAAAAACTAGAAATAACAAGTGTTGGTGAGGGTGTGGAAAAATTGAAATCCTTGTAGACTGTTGGTGGGCATGTGAAAAGGTACATTTCTTGGACTCATAAAAGGTAAAATGTTGGTTCCTCAAAAAATTAAAAATAGAATTACCATATGATTCAGCAATTCCACTTCTGGGTATATACCCAAAGAACTGAAAGCAAGATCTTGTAGAGGTATTTGTGAACTCATGTTCATCACAGCATTATTGAAACATGGATGCAACCCAAATGTCCATTGGTGGATGAATGAATTAGGTAAATTGTATTCTATGCACATTTTGAAGTATTATTCAATCTTAAAAAAGAAGATGGTGCACTATGCTATGCCATGGATGAAATCTGAGGACATTATGCTAAGTGAAATAAGACACACACACACACACACACACACACACACACACACACACACTCACACACACACACTAACACACATTATATAATTCTTTGTCTACGAGGTACTTAACAGCAGTCAAAATTATAGAGACAGAAAGTGAAATGGTGATTGCCAGGGTCTGGGGGGAGGGGGAAATGGGGAGTTAGTGTTTAATGGGTGCAGAATTTCAGTTTTACAAAATGAAAAGCACAATAGAAATGGTGGTGATGTTTGTACAATTCTATGAATGCACTAATTAAACTTTACATTTAAAAATGGTTAAAATGATAAATTTTATGTTGCGTGTAGTTTACTACAATTTTAAAAAATGTTAAAAAATTAAATGCAGAAGACATCTCTGGACTCATAAAAGTTCAGTGAAGGAGAGAGCAGTGTAATATGGGGAAAGGGCACTGGAACTGGAGGTAGAAAGCTTGGGTGTGAGGCCTAACCCCGCCTCTATACTGAGCCACAAGGTCCATTTGTAACGCGATTATGAAACTACTTGAATGATCTCAGGGCTGTTGTGAGGACTCGAAAAGATCTGAAAAAATTTTGTAAAGTGGAAGACTTACATCATTATAATATTTTCCTCCTCCATCTAGTCTTATCTCTTCTTAAGCTCACCTGTATGGTCTAGAGAGGGTCAGGGAAGGCTTCTAGAAGGATATTGAAATGATTTGGGTATTAAAGGACAGTCAGGAGAGAAAAGTGGTAATATAGAGGCCCAGAGGCAGGGTCAGTACCTCATAGATTGTATAAGGAAAAAAGTCACTCTACATTTCCATATTATGCTGAAAAAAAAAAAAAAATGTCTGTGGCTACCAGTTGTAATTATTTGCCTCCCCGTTGGTTTTGGCACCGATGCGACTTTCCAGAGTCTCATATTTCCAGTATCTTTCCTGGAAGATTTTTCTTTTATGTACCTATGCATGTTTTAATAAACTTGGCAAAGGTGTGTTCATAGTGACTGTTGCAAATCTATTTTCCTAAAGAAAGGCCTAGCCAGAGATGCCTAGATTCTCTCATATTATGCTTTATGATGATCCTAGGTCTCTCTCTGTCAATCTTTAAATTTTGCTTTTCTATTATTGCATCTATAGATACCAGAGTTAGACTACACAGAATAAGCACTAGAACAGGAAGAAGATGACCTAGTTTTCGGTTCTGGATTTGTCACCAACTACCTGTATGTTCTTGGGTGTGAGATTAGGGGACTTCTAGCCTCACTTCTAGATCCCAAACTATGTGAGTTGTAAGAATAATTATTTGGGTTAAAAGACATCTCAGGAGAGTTTATTTTAACAAAAAATATTGAGGTTGCTATACCTTTTCTCTGATATTAACAGGGTTTAGATGTTCACAGGTAGAAACTTAGAGGTCAGGACGCATGTCTGCTATCTCATTGTGCCCAGCAAGGTGTTGTGCACTCAGTAAACACTCTGTCTATTAATGGTTGAATGAAAGAATAAATTTTCTTCCCAAAGGAGCTGCGTTTTCTATGAGTAATGCTTGTGTCACTCTTTGGAGAGGCTGGTCATTGTGAAGGGTTCTTTCTCACTTTAGAAGCAGTTTTAGATGTTGTCTGTAGTGGTTGTAACCCAGCTGGGGACACTCAATTTTTTGACAGCAGTGACCACATTTCATTCATTTTTGCATATGCCACAGCACCTAGCACAGGGCTTTGCAAAAGGTAGTTTCTCAATCTCTATTCATTTGAATTTGGTTGACTCTGTAAAAGACATTTGTTTTATCCAATCCTTCTCTTCATTTTTTCAGTCAATCTTGCAAGTGTGTAAAAAAATTTCTAAACTCGTTTCACTTGTCAAAATACAATGGCAGCATGTACATTTACAATAACAGTAGATCTTGTATAGATACCCTGTCCTTCCTCAACACACCCCTCCCCGCCATTTTTTTTTAAACCACTACTTTTTCTATTACTCCCTGATCACAGAAAAAAAGGCAGTAAAAAAAAAAAAACAAAAAGTCCTATCATTAAACCATCCCCCGAGAACCACTGCGAGTTTGGATTGCCATGAAAATGAGCTAGAATGAGGCACAAAGGAGGAGGGAGGGGGAGGGGGTTGCTGTTAGATTTGCTGTCTTATTTGTGTTAACTGTGAGGAACAAACCCTCTGCACTAAATTGTTATAAAGTCCAACAATCCCCCTCTTTGCTGCATGGGGAGGGTGGTCCTCTTGATGAAATCCAAGCAGAGCCCCCATTAAATAGTCATTTCTCCCAATGTCTCCAAAAGTTTTCTTCATGCATTTATAAGCAATGAGTAGATGACACACAAGTGACAGAGAAGAGCAGAGAACCAATATCTCAAAATAAACAAACAAACAAACAAACAAACAAATAAATAAATAAAAGAAATTCTAATGTCCCTCATCCTCCACCCTAATATGCTTCCTTCCCATGAACCCATCTCTGTGAATGGCAACCCTATGTACCCAGGCCTCCATATCATGAGCCAGAAGACTTCCTCTGCTCCTCCTTCCCCTCAAACTCCTTATACAGCCAGTCCTCAGATCCAGGAGATTGCATCTTGGAAATATTTTTCAAATTTCTGCCTTTTTTTCTCAAGGTGTTTACAGTCTAGCTCTGGCTTAACTTCCTTGCTTTGCCTCCTATCACCTTGCCTTTGAGCTATGATTTGCAGCTGTGCTTTTCCCTCAGTTCTGCCTTGTGCACATTCTCTCTCTTTCCTCACTTCTTGTCTTGAGAAGCTCATCTATTGTCTTCTTCAGACTCACCTCTAGTATGAGGATTTTCCAGCTCATCTGGGCTGCAAACTCTCAAAGCGCTAATCACGTTGCAATGCAATTATTTGTAAATGGCTCTGTTTCCCAGACTAAAATGGGAGCTCCTAGAGGTGTGGTGTACGGCTCCATACTTCCATCCCTAAGGACTCAAGAGGCCTTGCACATAGGAGTTAACCACAAAATTAATCAATGTATGGTGAACAGATGATTTGGTGATAAGGTAAGAGTGGGAGATAGGAATGAACGGAAATTAGAGAAACCAATGCTGGATCAGAGGAGATGTTGTTTTTTCTCCAGTAAACTGTAATTTTTAAGTTAAAAAAAAAAGTCATGATGGTCTGTGGTTAGTGTGGAAAGGAAAGTGGAAGATAAAAGTACAATATTCTTTCAGAGAAGGCATAGTGCTCCAGATCTATTCACAAGGCACCCAATACTGAGAAAAAGTAAAACTTCTTTTTTATTCCCCTTGCAAATGCTTGTTTTTCTTTCTTTTTCAATAATCCTTTGCCATTTGGAGGACACTCGTTAATCTGCAAAGCAAGCCCCCTTTCCAGGCCATTAGTGCCAGGACGATGTGAAATAGCAGTCAGCCTGGGCCATTAGTGCCATGGTCATTTAAAACACCAGCCCGTGCAGGTTATTAGCAAGCCAGGGCAATTTGAGTGAACAACCTGTCCAGGCAATTAATGCCAAGGTAATTTAAAGTGCCACACCATCACAGGCCTGTCAATTAGCAAGGTGTCTTCCATTTTACAAATGGGATATGTGACTCATTGGGCACATTTGGGGTCTTCCTTAGGGGCAGGAAAATGTCTGACCACTGCACGGCTCTCACACACAGTCCATGTGGTCGGTACTACTGACTTCAGGCAGATTCTGGGCTGTAGACATATGCATGGATGCTGAATCTTAGAGATACTGGCTTCTGTGCCCAGTGGCATCCTGTACAAAGTGTCAGATCTTTCCCCACAGCATCAGAACACATATTGTGATGCAGATTCCACTTCCCCAGATACTCTGGGGGAGACAGAACAGGATTCACAGCTTCTCTGGTGGCCCCAGAGAGTGCCAGTGTGTGCCAGCTGCCTGGGTATCACATAGACCAGCCACACTCTTGGCACACTAGAGGGGGTTGGGTGCCATCTCCCATTTTCTGCAAAATCCAGCCTAGAAGCGCAGATGAGCTGTGTGTTCTGGGGTGTTCCTGAAGAGATTTGTGCTGTTGTCTGTCACAGACATCGTGACTGAATCTGAGGAAGTTTGGAAAAGGCACAGGGGAGGGCCAGTTGGCTCAAGGGAACCCCTTCTGCCTGCCTGCCGCCTGCCTCTGAGGAAAGTTTTCAGGTGGCTTATCAGAGCTGACTCACGGAAACATGGCTCTTCCAGGTCGGCTATGGAATGCTGGGTCAGGAAGCATAAACTGTGGTGTGAGATGAGGGCTGTCAGCCTAGCGGAAGGCAGAGAGCATCAATCATTTTTATGAGGTGCCCTGACCTTGTGAGATAGCCAAAACAACTCTGCAGACCCTAAAATATTCTTAAGTTACTTATTAGCATCCTCATAATTATTCAGCATGTACAAAACTCTTTGCTGAACTATATCCTGTACAGCTTTTTATTGGTTACTATGATTAATCATTCCCATTCAACAGTGGAGTTTCATCCATTAATTTGAAAACTTTTGTTAAACACATGTTTCAGCAACACACTAGGAACTCTGCAACAGAGTTAAATAGAAAAGGCCTCTGCCTCCAGGAGTTTACAATCTTATTAGATTTCTCTGTCAAATCCTCCGTGGCACTCATCATAAGTACAGATAAATTACAGAGATTTTAGAAGAAAGGAGTCCAAAAAAAGAGCAGAATTCAGGAAAGAATGACAAGAATTTAAGTCAGGGGATTAGAAGAGAAAATAAAGTGACTGCAAAATGATTCTATGGTGGCTTGAACTATGATATGAAGCAAGTTTAATTCTTAAGATCTATTGATAGCCTAGATCCAGACCCTCTCATCTTTGGCTTCAGCTATTCCAGAATGTTCTGTGGCAGGAAGGGAACAAGCAAAATTCCAAGACACAAGTGAACTTCCAAAGGGGAAAGTGAAGTATACTAGCAAAAAGTTTGGTTTTAGCTGATATTTTCTATGTATTAGAGATTTACTCAGTATTCAAATACAGGTCGATTCCTTGGACTATTTGCTTGTAAACAATAAGGACCTTGTTCAACAAGTTCATTATGAAGACAAATGAGCCCATGAAAATTTTGTTCTCTCAATGCCTTACCTATTCTATTAGCTAAAGTCCTTCAAGGTCAAGATTGAATGCCATCTGCTCCTTGGAAAAATCCTCCTCTAGGAACCCATGTTACTTTGTAATTTTATCATAGCAATTTTTTATTTCTATCTTGTGTTAGACCCTAGATTTACAGGAACCTGACAGATTGAGTTGTCTCTTATTGTTTTATTCACAAACCACTGAAATCAACAAAGATTTAAATGTTTTCCAGAATTTACATTTTTAAAACTGTCTGGTGCAGCCAGAAATATAACAAAATTGTGTCAAAATAAAAAAAAAAGATGTTTGGCTTCTCATGAAGTCATTTTATTTAGATTCTAAACAAACCAAAGCAAAGAGATGACTACACGTTAATCTGATCACTCACAAGGTGGGACCCCAAATCTCTGGCTCCAGCCAGCGGGAGCTGTGGAAAAGCTTGGAACTCAGGGCATTTAGGCCACTATGGTCTCTCAAGACTGTCCAACGTGGGCAGGCCACAAGGTGAGCAGCCAGCACTCATGGGGTTCTGCTGGCTCCGGGGCAAGGAGGCAAGGGCCAGGCTTGACTGAAGGGGCTGTGACAGCAGGCGGCCTTCCTCTCTTGGCTTTCTAGACTCTATGATCTGTACTTGTAATAGTTGTTTACAAATGTTTCCACTTTTAATTATAACTTTCATAAGGGCTGTGATAAGATTTCTTCTCTTTTATTTCCTCATAGTATTACTCGTATTATACTCTATACAAATTACTTATTCAGGAAATTTCTGTAATATTAAATTGGATCTGCTTTATTTCTATAACTTGTATATTAAATGCTCTAAACTGAACAGGGTACACACAGGAAATGGCTTTATTTTTTCTCAACCCTCACATTCTAATATCTTTGGGCAAATATTTCTTCATTGTTTCTTGGTAGATTTCTCCGAGAGAACCTATGTTTGCAAAGCCACTTCAGTTATAAGAAAAGTCTCATTTAGATGGCTGATTCATTTTCAGGTATTAAACAATCCAGTTCAGTTACGTTTAAAATGTTAATCTTATTTTCAGTAAAACAAAAACAAAAAAACTCCTCTCTTCTTTGTTCAGGCCTAACCATGGTTGGGGGACCTGCCATGGGCCTTTAGAACTTTAACCTAGACTCAGAGACAATAGAAGTCCCATCCTACTTCTTAACATACTATAGATATAACCTAAATGGAGGAGGAAATATCTTGAGCATGCAATGTGTTATCCTTGAATATATATGCTTCGTGTGGACAAAAACCAAGATTAAGGTTTAATTTAATGTATTTTCAATTGTTAAATTCTTCATGGGTTTATAAAATGCTCCTGACCACAGCAACCTTTAGACTTTAATCACGTGGACGCCAAATCCAAATATTTTTGCAGCACAGAGTAGAAGTGTGCTTTGCAGGGAAGAGACTAATAAAACTTTTGCTTTGCATTTTGAATTTAGAATTAGCATCTGACAATCCCCTTGGAATTATAACTCTTGCATTGTTACACACTAAATAGCTACACTTGTCTTGTTAATAAAATCATAATAATTGAGTAGCATTTTCATTAAGACAGGAGTGTGGTTCATTTTGTAGACAGATGAAAAAACAACATGGAGATTCCACAGACACTCTGTTTTTCCAGTCAGGTTGCACAGAATCCATATTAATGGGAAATTGTTTTCAGCAAAAGTATCAGCAAGTTACATGCCATCTCCCCCTCCGGGGTCCCTGCCTTGGGGGTTATCAGGTGTTCTTCAGTTTCTAGGCTGCCTCATTAGCTGGCAAAGTGACCACACATATCTATGCTAGAGACCCACTTTAGCAGAGAAGTAGAACTACCCCAGATCTAACAGTACCTTGGAGTAGAGGTGGACACGGACAGAGCTTCACTGAAGATGTGCTCCCAATCATGCAGCATAAATTTAAGACACCCACATGTACCCACCAAAAAAAATTGCATTGTGATTTAGTCAAACCTGATGTAGAATCCAGAATTCAGGTCTGGTATGCATTCCTTCTCTATGAGAATTAGCAGGATGAGTGGTAATCCAGAGTTGTTCAGCCATAGGTGTGCTCCTTAGTACCACCTTCTGAGATGCTCTTGAACCCCATGTACACTCTCTGAACACATGTATCTAGTAACAAGCCTGAGGTCTTACAGCTGTGAATGAAGACAGTGGAGCACCTTGGGAAGTACTACATCGGAGCTTATGAACAAGTACTCTCTGGCACTAAAATGTGGAGAAAGGCAAGGGATAAGTAGCAACTTTGTCTCCAAATAAGAGACCTTATATATGTATTTGCATGGACCCTCAGCTTAAAATAAAATTAGGCAAATATAAAAAACTAGTTTGAAGCCAGTTAGTATTTCAGTGGACACTCAAATATTGTTTCAGGACTACAGTACTGTGATTCTTTGAGCCACAGGTGTAATCAGGGTATTTGAAAGTATTGGCAGAACCAGGTACCCAGCACTGCACTGAGCTACAGGGGAAATTTCACACAAACCTAATTTACTATCCCTACCCTCCAGAACCTCAAGATCTCCATTTTAAGTATTTACTTGGCAAATATTTATTTATTTGGTGTCATAAAAGGTGCTGAAGAGACCAAGAATGGAAATCATAATCAGAAGGTACAAACATCCAGTTGTAAAATAAATAAGTAGTGAGGAGGATGCAAAATACAGCATGGTGACTACAGTTCACAATACCGTATATATAATCGAAAATTATTAAGGGAATAGACCTTAAAAGTTCTCATCACAAGGGAAAAAAATCTAACTGTGTGTAGGCTTATGAAATAAATTAGATATTCACAGAGTAAAAAGTCTGCAGTCTCTCAGGTCTTGATTGAAATAACTGGAGGCCTTGTTTTGTTTGAGGTGACCAAAACCTGGGCTGAGGAATAGGCTGGGGTTCTCTCTGCACAGACAGCCAAAGACATGTCCAGGCTCTGAGGCTGCTGGTGGTACCCCCTCCCCTCCACCCACTCCAGAAGGAGTCACAAAGGTGGCTGAGACCAGGACACCTCAAGCATTTGCTCAGTGAGGAAGCCTAAACCAGTGAGAGAGGTAGCAGTTGAACTTTACATATCCACTGAGTGCAGGATTGCACAAGACTGCTGTGAGATGAGCAACTAAAAACAACTGAGAGAGAAACAAGTCAGTGCTTCTCTGTGCAGTCTGGGGGGAGCAAAAGATGTAACAGACACAAAAGTCTGGCCTTTTGGCTTGGTTTCCACCATTATGAAATCTTCTGTTGAGATTGTTTTCCCTACAGGACCTTGCTGACATGAACGTGGATTACCTTGAAGACAAAGCACACTAACCTTTGGGTATTTATTACTACTCTAGAATGGTTCACTTTCAAGCAGGTGAGCAGCATAGGCAGCATTTAGGAGCCCGGACTCTGGCGCAGACGCCTTATGAGTTCGAGTCCCACCTCCACCATTCCAAGTTGCCAGACCTGGGCTATCTGCTTCACTACTTGGGGTCTGAGTTTCTCCATCTCCAAAGTGAGTCTCAAATCTGCAGTTCCCTGTGGTTCCCTGAGATGATCTTGGTAGTTGGCTAAAAATTCACTGATGGAAAGTGCACAGTTCTGGAGTTTTTAGCATGTTCACACAGTTGTGTAACCCTCACCCCTGTCTACTTAGAGAACGTGCCCATCACGCCAAGAAGAAAGCCCACATCCATTGGCACTCGCTTGTCTGTCCCCAGCAATCACTACTTTCTGTCTCTATGAATTTGCCTATTAAGGGTATTTCAAACTAGTGACATGATACAATATGTTTTTTTTATGTGTATGTTTAGCTTCTTTTAGTTAGGATGCTTTTAAAATTTATGTTGTAGCATGTACCCATACTTTATTCCCTTTTATGGCTGAATAATGTTTCATTATATAAATATACACATTTTGCTTATTTGTTTGTCAATGCATGGACATCTAGATTGTTCCTCGTTTTAGATGTTAAATCTAATTTTTGTGTGGACATATGTTTTTAATTCCCCTGAGTGTATCCTGGGTGTGGATTTGCTGACTCATTGTTTCATTTATTTTTGTAGCTGTGTTTCTAGTTCTTTATTTTAGTTCACTATTTTTTCTTTCTGTTTTCCTTTGGTTAGAGCATTTTGTTTTCATTTTGTTGTGGAGATGAGAACCTCAGTCATCACCTGACTATGCCTTGCTATGTGTGTGGGCTATCCAACTGTAAATTGAGAACAGAATCAATGAATTATGGATGAAAGTTCTCTTCTATAGGTAGCCATTTATTTCAACCAGGTCTATTTCTGATTATTGGAACAACACAGGCAGGATTAGTCATTTCATTCCCTACTACTTACTGTTACCTCATTTGTTCCCAGAAAGTCCCCAAAGAACCCCTTTAAATATGGTTTAGAGTACCAAAACTCCTTGGTGGCACATTTTAGTGAAAAGCCTGTGGACCAGCCTGATTCCACAGGAAAAAGATGGAGATGCTCACTTTTGCATTGCAAAGAGGTGATCTGGAATCTTCTTGCTCAACAGAGCAATAGTGCAGGAAATCAGGGGTGGGTTTGACTGGCGGTGCTGACCATCAGAATGCTTCTTGGCTGTTAGCAAGCCCAGTGTTGTGCTGGGGAATAATAAAGCCCGATGCCCAGTTAAAAGGTTCCAATTAATGAGAGGAAACTTATTTATGCAATGGAAAATTTTTCACTGTTTCTGACAGAGGCAGAGTGCAATGCCATAAAGAAAAGAACAAAAATTTGCTTGCTAATTTCTTGAAAGTTTCCTTTTAAGCACAGAGATTCTTAGAGCTGGTGGGGAAGAGGCAGAGATCTCAGATATCATCAGATAAGTTATTTATGTTTCAAGGTTTGCAGAATCACGAAAAGTTAAATATGGAGAGTAGCTATTAAGCTTCCTAATCCCTCAACTGCTAATATTTGCCTCTCCTTCCTCCATTCAGGTAGGCTGTCAGGTCTAGTTAAAAATGATGCCTGTGACTGGGCTTCTTCCTTTGCTACAGGTGTCTCTAGTGAGATATGACAGGATGTTGGCTAGAGTAGTTTTCTAAATCAGGAGCATGAGAGGCGGAAGTGAGGATGTTTCTGGTATGAAGCTCGGCAGCAAGCAGTAGCTGTTGGAGGAGGTGCAGTCGGAACCCATAGTTTCAAAGACATTAGAAGCAGGCAGGGAATTGGAGTGTCTTTTACTTCTTGGAAGCTTGTCCTAACATTGGTAATAATTAGAGTGGTGGTTTTATTTGACATGTACCTGGAGGCACCCACCATCCTCTCTTGTTTATGTATGACTATCAGAAGCCCACCATTAGCAATTCTTTCCTTTGGGTTAAACTATGATTTCCTATTAAAATGCAAACACTCCTGGGAAAAAGAATACTTTTACCCTGATAATCATTCACCTTGATATGTATTTAAGCATCAGATTCTTTCTAAATAGCTGTTCAAAGACAAATTTTGGTGGACTAGTAAGAGGGAGAGGAAGAGTCAGCTACTCAGGAGAAGCACATTCTGTTATAAGCTTGTGTCTGGGTTGCAGAGGAACTTGTTGGGGGAGGAAGATTAAACAATATAAATGGCAAGTCCAAGCTTACCTTCGGTATAATATTGACTCTAGCCAGTTCTGTGGTCAGTTCTGAGGCCCTGCACATCAGGCCCCCTACTGGTCCAAGATGCACCCTGAGGTGGATCCCAGGGCCGACTCCCTAGAACCCTTCTTTCCTGACCCAGCTGCCCTCTGCCCAGGGCAGAACAGTGTAGAGATACAGAAACAATTCTGCCCCTCAATTTCATTTAGAATTCTAAGAAAACTTCCAGTTTATTTCTCATCACTGATGTTTGGCAGAAATCTGGGACTGCAGACAGTCAGAGGCTGCAGTCAGTCTCTTTATCCCAATATGTGGCAGTCAGAATAATGGCTTCCTTAAAGTTGTCCACGATGCCCTCATCCCCAGAATCTGTAAATAGCCACTTTACATGGCAAAGGGGCCTATGCAGATGTAATTAACTGCAGGACCTTGAGATGGGGCGATTATCCTGGATTATTTATCTAGGTGGGCCCAGTTTAATCATGAGGGTTCTTAAAAGCAGAGAATTATTCCTAGCTGTGTTCAGAGAGAGATATGATGATAAAAAAAAAAAGGGTCAGAGAGATACAAGGCTGTTGGCTTTAGAGACGGAGCAATGGGGTCATAAGCCAAGAAATGCAGTAAAAAGAAGGAAAAAGATTCTCCCTTAGAGTTTCCAGAAAGGAATGTAGTCCTGCTGACACCTTGATTTTTAGCCCAATAAGATTTGTTAGATTTCAGACCAACAGAGATATATGATATTAAACCTGAATTGCTTTAAGTGTATGGTAGTTTGCTATTGCAGCACTAGAAAACAAAATACCATTAACTTGTGGAGACAAGTGAATCCCTCCTTGCTACTCTTCCCATCCTCCTAGGTCACTTTCAAAATAGTCTCTTGCCTTCTACTCTCTCTCAGACATTCATTCCCTTGTAGCTGTCTACGTCCTCAGACCACTCATCCACCAAAACATTTCTAACTCTGCCCTTTAAAACCCCTTTCAATGAATAATAATAGATACTGTCAATTACTTATTTTAATATATTATCTTACTTTGCGTGCATTATAAAACACTTGGATCTTACATATACAGAAACCTTAGGCTTAAAGAGGTGAAGGCTTAAAGAGGTAAAGTAACTTAATCGGGCACACACAATGGGTAATGGTGAAGGTGGAGTTCAAATCCAGATCCAGAGCCAGTGTTCTCAGTCTCTATTTTAGTGCTTCCCAAAGGGCAAGTCATGGAACAACAGTTCCATGGGGTAGGAAGATGGATTAGGAAAAAGTAGATTCCAAAGTCTGCTTCCACTCTAACTTTCTGTTTCCTCATTGTTGTCTGCTAAGGTCCACATCACCCTTGGGTTCTCAATTTGTATACTCTTCTCCACACTGCACCTGCTGTCCTCTTGGGGCTTTGTGTCTGTGCAGCAGGGCAATTTGGTGCTCCTGCTTTATAATCCTCTCCTCTGGCACCTGTGTACTCCACCTACATCACTAAGTTACCAACACAATACCCTTTTTGTAATGCCAGCCTCCAGTCTCCAGCCCTCTGCCCAGCCTCTTTTCTCCTTCATTCCTTCAACATCTGTTCTTCCCGAAGGCTTTCAATTCCTTGGGCCTCCTTTCTTTCTAAGTCAAGAGCCCTATTTTAGCTCGCGTGATGCACACTAGAATCGATTATCTCTTCCCAAATTGCTAAACACAGAAACTGGGATGTGAGGGTAGGAGTTAGTGCTCAAACCTCTCCAGGTAATTCTGATGCATGGCCAAGGTTACGAACCTTTGCTCAAAAGTAGCCTAGATTCTTGGAGGATCCCTTCAACCATTCTACCCCGCCTTGTACTACTTTCTTCCTCTCTTATTCTCATACTGCTGTACCCTACAAATGTTCCAAAATCTAGGTAAACCTAACAATCTGTCCTCAACATTGTTTTAGCCAGGAATCTTTGCATTGCAAGTAATGAAAAACTCCTTTAGCCAACAAAATACCATTTTAGAAAAAAAAATTTCTTATAAGAAAGCTGCAGGGATGCCTAGAAATGGAGGCTGGACTACTATATAAAGTCAAGGACATCATTATCTTTATTTCATTTTATGCTTCTGCTTCTTCTCCTCTCTCATTGTAATTTCTTTTTTGTTTGTTTGTTTTTGTAGTTCTCATGATAACAAGTGGCTACTAACCATCATAACTTCTAAATTTACAGTTTGAGAGAAGGCAAACCGAGATGGGAGTGTTTAGATCCAGTTTTAAATTTCTGAGGAAGGTGTCCTGATAGTCCCAAACTGGATCAGGTTCTTGCCCTAGGACCAATCACCTGCGGCCTCAGAAGGTGTGAGCATGTGGCATAACACATGGCTGCTCCCCAAATAGCTCATATCCCTATGTAATGGAAGGGTCAGGCATAGCTGCAGTTCTCAGAAAACTGGAGGATGAGAGAGAGAGCTACACGGCCAAAGCAACATAGTGTTGCTGAATATCCTTTTGAGAATATACCCACGTATGAGAAGTGGTAGTACTGCAAATTTTGTTTTGCAGTGTCAGCTGGGTCTTTGACAGATTTCAACAATCCTTTTATTTATTTGTGGTCAGCAGTTTCTCAGTCACCTAAGCTGATTCTGAACCTTCCCACGATCTTTTCACCACCTCCTACTTTACAGAAAAAATAGAAACCACTGGCACGAAGCCTTTCAACTCAGTAACTTCTAGTTGAGAAACCAATCTACATCCACACCTTCCGTCTCACATACTTTCTCCTGTCCCTTTCTGCTCTAGTAACCCATCCCTATATGATGACACCATTTGTTTTTCCTACAGGTTCTTACTCCTCCATCTATAACTATAACCATGGTCCAAGGTCAAATTTCTTCTACGAATCTCCTTATGGCCCTAGCTCTCTCTTCCTTCACAATCAAACTTCTGCCTTCAGATTTTAATTTCCAATTTCATCCTCAATACATTCAATCTACCCCACCCCTCCTAACAGCAGTTCCTGGTAACCTTTTCAGCTAAGGTCACTAATGACTTCCTAATTGTCAAACCCAATGGGTGATTTCCAGCCTCTGTCTTAATGTACCTCTCTACTACATTTGACATGATCTTCTAAATATATCTCAAATCATTTCTCTCTGTCCCCATGGCCATTCCAGGTCCTCTTGAAATATCCCCTGAACTTTTAGAATATTGCCCTTAATGGCTTCTTTGCCTTTATTTTTACCTAACTCTTTCTACTGCTATTGAAGTTTCTTTTCTAAAGTAACAAAGTAACATCTGATCAAGGCACTCTCCCATTTAAACTTCTTCCATTGCTCTCCATAGCCCACCAAGGGGTTCAAAATCCTTAGCCTGGCATTTAATGCCTTTTATGCCATGGACCCCACCAACCTTTCCATCAACATCTTCTACCTCCCTCCCATCTACTTCTTGTGTCCACGCATATTTAGTTGTTAGTAGCTCCCTAACCAAGCCACACACTCCCATGTGCTATTCCTTCCACCATGTTGCCATGGCACAGTTCTCTGTTTTTACATCTCAGCTCAAAGACCCCCTCTTCAGTGAAGCCTTTCCTCACTGCTCCAGGCAGAGTTCATTGGCCTCCTCTTCTTGATTTTCAAGCCCGCTGTCTGTTTTCAGTAATAGTGCTTCTTGCATTGCATATTTATGATTTCTTTACCTTTGCCCATATGATCACAGCTTCTCAAGGTCAAAGGAGGGGGCTGAATCATTCTTAATTAATAAATGGATAATAAATAAATAAATAGGAAGAGTGCATTTATGGAGACTGGGCTAGAAAGTTGATGAAGTGAGGCAACACTAGTTAACCTAGGAGACTGGGTCACAAAAATGTGGACAGTTCCTACCTCCTGTACTTGATGTCCCTTACTGATATTTAATCTGTTTGCTCCAGTTATGTATTCCCTGATTCAGGTAAATAGTGCTTCCTTCATGTTTGCATCTGCTTCCTTTGATAGCTCATATCAAAGTATTGCTCAGCTCCTTCCGACTTGTGTCTTTTTAGTTTTCTCCTCAAAATCCAATTTTGAAAAGCAAGTCGAGGAGTTCAGCCACTGAAAGATCTTCATTGATTTATTTTGCCTTACTGATTTATTAATGGAACCACTTTCTTTTTGATATTTCTTTTTTTCCTCTCTCTGATGTATTTGTAAAAGCTCTGCTTCTTCCTTTTAACCTCTATGCATTAGATTACTTTAACCTCTGGTTTTCCTTTTCATCCATTGACTCTAGTTGAGAAACTTTTATGTCTCCTCTATGAAATTCATGTGTGCGGCAAAATCTTCAAAGGATCTGAAATCTTCATGTTGATCCTGAAGAAGTCAAACTGATGATTCCTTCATCCTCACATCTTGGTCTTTCTTATGCTATTGGTTCTTGATTAACACAGTGGTTAAGAACAAGATCTTGGAGCCAGATTGCCGGGGTTCGAATCTTAGTTTCTACCACTGACCTTGTTCAAACTTCTTAAAGTCTTTGTACTCTTAGTTTCCCCTCCTGCAAAAATTGGCTCAGTAATAATATCTACTTCCTGAGGTTCTTGTGAGAAAAGTTTCTGGAAAGCTATAACATATGTAGAAGAGTGCCCAACCCAGGGTATGCCCTCTGAGGTATTAATTCTTTCTACTGTTTAACCTTCACCTTCTTCCACATTTTCCTTTTGCTGTGTTGGTTATATTCTTGGGTTGTTTAGCATGAAGCATTCAGGATCAATTCCTCTAAGTAAAACATGTTTCTAGGCACTATATATATATATAATGACATGAGGATGAACATAGCTGTAAAGAAAAGCCAGACTTTGTTTAGAAATTTGAGAATTTAAAAAAAGCAAAATGGAAGTGACTTTTATCAAGTGCTTACAGGGCTAGGCAGTGTGATAGGTGCTTTACATAGTTTGTCATATGTCATGATCTCCATATTTTATAAAGGAAGAAATTAAAATATAATAAGGGGAAGGTACTTGTCCAATGTAACAGGGAGGTGAATAGCAGAAGAGGAACTGGAAACCAGATTGGCCTGGCTGTAAAGCCCATGCCTTTAACCACAGGGTTATACTCTGTCCCAAAAAGATGAGTGTTATTATTATTCTGTAATGAAATGTAAGATAATTGCAAGAAGAAGAAACAGGGGCCAGGCCTATTGTTGTCCTAAAGTGAGTGAGAAGTGAGGAAGCCAGATAAAGTGTGACTATAAAATTGGGATAAATTTGAGAGTAAGTACTACGGTTTCCCGCCCCCAGCTTCAGGGAGGGATTGTAGCAGAAAACACCCAACACAGGGCCCTAACATTTTATAGTGACTCAGTGAAGTTTCTTTGGGTGAATACATAAATGGAAAAAAGTAGCTAGGGTGGGACTGTGACAGGTTTTCTGCAGCTTGCCTTGAAGTGAGACGTATGTGGGGAAACCTGGTGGGACGTCCCAAGGCCCATTAGTTCTCTGTTTTAGAGCATATGTAAGACACTGTGGTGGTGATATCAGGAAGGGCTAGAGCTGGGTAAGGGGAGATAATGTCAGAGGAACCTGCTAAAGGCTGCCTCTTATGACTAGCTGCTTGGAAGGGTGTGGTTTATTAGGAGGAGTGGAATAAGGCTACACCCTACACTTTCTTCTTCAATGATGCTGGGCTGCAGTAGCTTCGTTGATTCACATGTGTGCCCCATAAGGTCTGGAGTAAATGCTGAGGGGCAGGTGGCTGACCTGGGCTAACTCACATGCAGAAGTGTGTCTGATCTGCCCAAGACTGAGTGACCCTGAGGTGACCACAGGACCCAGGTAGGACCTTGTTAACAGGGATGACTCTGGGAGCCCTTCTGGAATCCAAACCCCTTACTATGACCTGAAGACCATTCCTGACTTTGACCTGGAACACAAGCTTCCTTTCTGTTTCTCAATGTGGAAACTCATTTTTGCCTCAAGCCTTTGCATTTGCTGCTCTGTCTGTTAACATTGTTTCCTATAGCTCTTAGCAGGGCTGGCTCTTTTATATAACTCAGTTCTCGCAGGAATACCTCTTCCCATGTACAGTCCTCCTCACTGCCCTGTTTAACACAGCAACTTGTCCAGTACCAGTCTTTATCAGATAACCCTATTTTATTTTTTTGTAGCATTTATTGTTACTCAAAGAATCTGTTTTTTTTTTGTTGTTGTTTCCTTGTTTAGTCTGTCTTCCTCTTGAGTCTAAGCTCTAGGGGAGCAGGAGCCTAGTTTGATTTGCTTATTGTTACGGTTCTAGTTAAGGAAGTGTTGAGTACATAGTAGGTGCTCAATCAACATCTTTGGCTGCATAGTAGTGCATCACTCTTGGTTCACTAAACTTACCTTTACATGAACACATTCAGTCTCTGTTGCAATTAAATTTCCCTGGTTTCTGGTTCACAATACTCAAATATAGTTTTATAAAGGTGAAACAATGGAATTTAACTGAATACAATGTCAAGTATAAAGTTGTATTTTTGTAAGATCACAGAAGAGAGAGTAGTCCATGTGATTTTAAAATCTTACATTATGATTTACTGTATGTTGAGAAATCTGATTCCTGAGAAGCATTTTTATAAATATTATGTTTTCTTATTTCCCACTTAATAAAGAGAAAAGTTATCTTGATTCTCATTTGGCGTTCAGTACTAAAAAAGTTCAAAATTGAGAATCGGTGATGGAAATGTTCTTATGGAGAATTTCCTGATCGTATTTTTAATTGCTTAGAACACATTTTCATTCTTCCTGAAACAGCTTTACTTTCTCTCTTTTTTTCTTGTTTTAGGCAAACACGATCATCCCAGACGATGTTTCTAAAATGTCTTAATCAAGCAGTTGTCACCAGGAAGGGCCAATGATCTCATGGTTTTAACCTCAGCCTGCTTCAGAGCACTTCCCTTACTTATCTTTCTCGCTCCAACGCCTCATTATTTATTTAGTCCTGTTTCTTCTCTTGCTTCTAGGACACCTTTATTTTGATGATCTGCCTACCCTTGAAATTTAACACACCAAAATAGCCCAGTATCTAATAGCCGGAACCAAAATCCTTTGTCAAGTACCCAAATGACTTTCAGAAGTTTTATTATGTCTTAGTCCCTGAGAAGTATGATCTTGAGGTTATTTTTTACTCTCTTTCCTATAGGAGCATTTTATGAACAGGGTCAAAGCTCTCTAAACAGTCCAAAGTCTTTTTGGAACTGGAGAAGTCTAAGACCCTCCTAATTTTCCTTGGTTCTTGAGCAGAAGGGAAGTGTCTCTGGAGGGTCTACCAATATTCTCACTATCTTGCTCTTTGCTCCTTAGCATCTGCCCTTCTCACCTACAGACCACAGCCTTAGTCTCTGCACTGGGGCCAGTTGATGAGAATCTTTCTTGTGCCTATTCCATTCTTCTTCAGTGATGTTCTGCTTAGTGGAAAATTCTTATTTTTCTTTTAAAAGTAACAGATTTGCAATTAACTGAGATATTGGCCCTTAGATTTCTCAGTAGATTTCTCCCTGCTTTGGGTACATATCTCAATGATCCCTGGGCCTATATTCCCAATTTTACCAGTTAAAACTGAAAATATGCTTAAACTTGTAACTTCTAAAATACTTTTTTTAAAAATTTTCTTTAACCACAAGACTTGCAAAAATTTCTTTAAAATAAGCTACTTTTCACTAACAATATCAGGGACAAGTTTAGGTACTTTCTTTCATTCAGAAAATATGTACTGAAAATCTAGCATGTGCAGGCACTGGGCTGAAGCATTGGGAGTCCAGATGGACATGAAACATACTGTCTTGTTGTAGACAGGCACTGATAAAATAACCTTACTTATAATAGTTTTAAAGTGCTATGAAAAGAAAGAAAAGGGTGCTATGAGAGAAAACAACTCAGGTGATTGACTTTATTTAAAATGCAGAACCAAGAACTCAATGAGGAAGTGATTTTAAACTAAAACCTAAGAATTGAGTAGGGAACGGGGTAGCAAGAAAGTGGGAATGTGGGGATAATGTACCAGATAGAGAAAACTGTATGCAAAGGATTTGAACAGGAATGAGCTTCTTTCCATGATGGAACTTAATAAAGGCCAGAGCTGCTTGAAAAAAATGAGCTAGTCAGTGAAAATGGTAAATCTGAAATGAGGTTGGAGAGAAGATCAAGAGAACTTTCTAGACTATATTTGGAATTTATATTAAAGTAAAAACAAATGGAAGCTATTGATGATATTTAAGTATAGAGTAAGTGATTATATTTATAGTTTGAAAAAAAATATCTCTGGAGAACAGGTTGGGAGTAGAGTATAAAATCAGGGAGGTCAGTTCAAAGGTTATTGGAAGACTCTTAGGTCATAGGGAGGTGGTAGATATAAGAAAACATGCATTGATTCAAAAGATATTTTAGAGATAATAATGAGGGTTTTCAGTGTTAGATTAAGTACATGGAGTGTAAAAAGGTGGTATCAGAATAATCCTTGAATTTCTGCCATGAGTGCACAGATGTATAGAAAGGCTCTTCAGTGAAACTGGTTAAGATTTGATGAAAAACAGATTTGGGGGTTGAGGATTAAGAGCTGAATTTAAAATGAGTTTGATTTGAGATGTCTTGGATACCAAAGGAAGACTTCACATTGACAATTTGCTATATAGATCTGAGGAGAAAATAAAAATTTGTAAACATTGGCTAAACATGGAATTTAAAACATGGAGTAGATGAGATTGCCTGGAAGAGAGGAGAAAAAAGAAGGTTCTGAGTATCCAATTTGTCCTATCTACATGATGCTAAATAAATAGTCCATTTTGTCAAGAATTTGAATTTCTTGTTGACTTGAACTGTCTGTTTAACTAGATTAACTCATTCATCTGGTAGCTCTGATTTATGGCTGCATAAATCAACATTTCCCCATTCCTTCTTAGAAATCTCCTCCTGTAGCAACACCAAGAAAGAAAATTAATTCAACTATTCCTCTCTACACTTTTTTTTGACAAAACTAGAAGATAGATGTGGTCTTTAGATTCCAAAATGTATGAAAGAGCTGCTGAAAGGAGCTGCTGAGGCATATGAGAAGCCATGTGGAAGAAAGTGAAGAAAAGAAACATGGAAGTTAGAGAAAACCTAGGGATATCAGATCTCAGAAAGTGCCAGTAAGAAAATATTTATCTGTCACAAGAGATTCTTTTGCAGAAGACAAATCTGTTTCTTCTCTCTGAACCTGGATTGTATCATAGAAGCAGAAGAGGTGGGACCATACAAAGACTCACCCAGACATGCCATATTGGCAGAAACTCCATTTCTGTGGTCATAAAGGAGAAAAACCTTTGGTTTATAAAACCTGACAACTGGAAAACTACCCTGACTTCTCTCTCACCTGCAGGAAACTCTTTAATAAGTTGGTTCATGGCAATCTAACTTTTTCAATAATGAGCAAGAAAAATAAAGTGGCACAACAATGATATAAAGATACTGAAAGAAACCTGGAGAAATGAGTAGCAATAGAAAGAAAACATCTAAAATCTGTTACTGTAGTACAGTTGTTCCTTGGAATCCATGGGGGATTGGTTCCAGACTCTCTTTACAGATACTGAAATCTGTGATGCTTAAGTTCTTTATATAAAATGGTGTAGTATATGCATATAACCTACACACATCCTCCCATATACTTTAAATCACCTTTAGATTACTTATAATACGTAATGCAATGTAAATGCTAAGTAAATAGTTGTTATACTGTACTGTTTAGGGCTCAATTTTCTGGAACTTCTTTTATCTTGACTACTTTCAATCTGCTGTTGGTTGAACCTTGAATGTGGAAGCCATGCGTTTGGAAGGCCAACTAGATTAAAGTGATGATAAAACATTTTGACATGCTTTTTTTTTTATTTTAAAAATGATATCATGTCTTTATAAAGGAAGATCCCAAAATAAAAATGGGATAAAGCAAGGAAAATATGGCTAAGGAAAAGATGAGCTAGTAGGAAAGATGTAGAAGAAAAACAAATATCACAGAAATGAAGGTAAACTTTGATGGGGCATAAAAAATTAACGCCACTAAGCACATAGTAAGGAACACAGAAAACAGAAGGAAGAAAAGCTAACAAGATGAGTGGAAATAAAATGTGAGTTTAAAAAGAATAAAGAGAAAAACGATAGACATGGAATACAAAAGGCAATCCAAAATTTATAAAATCAGTCTCCAAAGACAAAAACCCAAATGTTAAAACTTTGAAAACATAACATAACATAACATAACATGATGAGAACATAACAAATAATATAACAGAACTAAGATTGCTACATCAATTAATATAAATGAGTTCAACCCCCCCACTAAAAATATATTTTCAGCTTAACTAAAGAAAAACCTAACTCTGGACAAGAGACAACCCTAAAATAAAGTGACTCAAATGGTTGAAAATAAACTAATGAGCAAAAATATATGAGGCAAATGAAAACAATAAGAAAGTAGGCACTGAGATAATAATATCAGTCAAGGTAGAAAGTAGGCCAACAAGCACTGAGTCAAAGAAAGAATTTTATTATACCAAAGTATATGTCAATGCACAATGAAGGTATTACAGTCATGATATCTGTGCACAGACTCACATTGTATCACTATTCATAATGCAGAAATACAGAAAATAAAAAATAAAAAGATGAAACACAATAAAATAGTAGATATTAAGGGCTTCACAATTGGAGAAACATTAAGAAAGATAGCAAAATAAAACTAGCACTTAAAAACAAAATGAAAGAATCCCTTTCATTACAAAATCTGAAACTTTCTCTAACAGCTCTTGGGTCAATAAGGAAATAAAAACTCAAGCTAGAAAGCACTGTTAATGAAAGCTCTGCAGGTCAGAATCTAAGGGATATGGCAAAGCACAGAAGAAACTTTATAGCCATGAATACATAAATCAATCAAAAAGAATGAAAATAAATGAACTAAGGAGTTGTATTTGCTAGCTTCATGAATACACACTGTCAGTCTCCTTTCTAACTAGAAAGATGTCTAATTCAATGTTAACTATTGAAGTGAAAGCCAATTTTACTGTCCTACAGACATCATCTAAGTGCACAGGTATATGTTTTTCCTTTTGAAATATTTGATAGTCTATCTTCCATCACTCTTTGGAGACAGGATTAAAAAGAAGAGTTAGCTAAACACTTCTTTTCTACTCTCTCCCCCAGGTGAACATAAGATGAAACAAAAGAATGTGTGGGTCAGGAAAGAGATGAAACACTCCAAATAGGCCAATTTGAGGAAGGTTTATCCATACATGTGATACAGACTGTGATTTTCAACCTTGGTTGACATTAGAATAACCTGGAGTACTTTTAAAAAACATTGGTATGTCTGGTCTTTCATTTTGTAGCATCTTGATAATAATTTGTGTTTATTTGATCAATATCTGTCTTCCTTAAGACTGTTTCATGAGAAGAGAAACCTCTTCATTTTGGAAAGCTCCTGCCTCCCCTGACACAGCATCTGTTTCAGTGCCTGCTCAGTCATTCCAGAAATTTTATTTTAGTTGGTCGTAGGTAAAGCCCATAATTTGATATTTGAAAGGACTTCCAGGGACTCTAAAAGGCAGCAAGGGTTAGGGACCACTGGTATAGGAGGTCCTTGAGGGAGAATGCAACCTGGGGCTAATTCCAGACTGGTTGTTGCCACCCTAAAGCTCAAAGGGATCAGGAGAGGTAATGGCTCCTGGAACTCGGAAGTGCAGACCAGGCCGCCTCGAGAGGAGAAGTAACCTTTGATCAAGGGACAAAACCAATTTGAGGCAGATTTGCAGAGAGAGTCAGATTTTATTTTTCTCCTTCCTTCTATTAGCTTAAGCCAATTGGAAGTCTTGGGGACAGAATCCTTGCTGTAGTCACACTGCCTGCCTTCTGGAACAGCAAGCAAGGTGGAGAAGATGAAAGAGTTCTCTAGAGAAGCAAATGAAAGGTATTCAAGCAAAGGTGGAAGGCACTCCCTGACAGAAACGTATTCAAGTCGTAAGAAACATAAGTAAATTGGTAACACTCAAACTGATATTTCAATATTGTGATTCCCAGAGGAGTCACATGTCAACCTCATCAAGACTGTAAAGGTGTCATGAGAACAGTTAACTACCTCAGTCTCCTTATGACAGTTAGGGAAGGAGCTGAAGATAAATATGATGATGATGATGGGCTGTAAGTTTTTGCTAGTAGATACCTTTACCTGGAGAGCTCCTCTAACTGATACATGTCAGTGAACAAAAAAATGATATGAGTGAATGAATGAATGAATGAAGATGGGTAGATGAAAGAGAAGTTGGGCTAGACTATCAGAAAAAGTAAACTTAAAAAAGCAAACACTTTGGACACAGCTTTACAGTCTCATGGTTGATAATTGGACTTTCTCCTACCCCTGGGGAAGATGGAAAGCATGCCCACCTCCCCTGCAAGCTTTGCACTATGCTTCAGGCAGTATCTTATTACCCACAATGCTACACTGAACCCATATCACTGGGCACGCTCTTTCTGCCTTATGTGTGTTTGTGTGCATGAGACATTCTCAGATTGGGTCGTGTTCTGATAAGGTTCTCAGTGAGGTCTTGCTCCATATGTGGTTCCTCTGGGAATCACGATATTGTGATACCAGTTCAAATACTACTAATTTACGTATGTTTCTTGGGATTGGAAAGTGATTGGACTCACATCATGGAACACACTATATTTGTTTGCTTAACCTTTAAAGGACCCTGTAAATGAATGTATGTACACATGTGTATTTGAACCTGTGTAATGTGCAGGTTTAACTACAATGCAATTCCAGTGTTCTTCAGTCTCTCTACAAATATAGCTAGAAATGGGTAAGGCAATGATTCTCAAATGAAAGATGAATCACAGGGACTTGTTGACATACAGACTGATGGGGCCACCCAAGGAATCCAGTTCAGTAGGTCTGGGGTGGGACCTGAGTTTCTACATTTTTAATAAGCTCTCAGCTGATGCAGAACTAGCTGGTCTCAGGACCAAGTGACTGAAGTATAGAGATATGTCTCATTGTTGTGATTCTTGGTCACTCATTTTCTGTCTCTTTAAACTCTGTGAATTCTCACTCTGGTGATCCGTGTTAGCTCCACTTGCCAAGTGCAGAGTGCCCTCGGAGTCCTTCACTGCCATTGCTCTGAGGCTTGATTTTTCAGCACAGTATCTTCATCATTTAAACTTCTTTTACAATGGTTAGTTCTATTCCTATTAGTTCCGCAAAGATCCATTCACTACCAGAAAGTAAGAAGGTATAGCCTTCTTCCCTGTGTCACTAGACCTTGCAAAAGCCAGCCGATGACCACAAATAGGATGAACATTCTTCACAGCTGCTTTTGACGGCGTTATATACAGCATTCACTTCACTTTGGCCAAGAAACCAGTCCTGGCTGTTCTGTTTACTGGCTCTATAACATTAAACAGATGATTTGGATAATTTTCTCCTCTGGAAAGTGGGAGACATTAATTCTTGAAGAGGGCGGTTGTGAGGCTATGATGAGATAAGATATACAAGAAGAAAAATGCCTGGCTCAATGAACTTTAGCTAGTAATAGGCCACCCTGGATTTTGGCAAAAATAAACAAAGAAACAAATTGCAGGGTGCATGGTATCTGAAAAGACTTTCATTTTCCATGTAGAATTAATTTATTTTAAATTAATTATAAGGGCAATTACTCTTAAACTATGGTTTGAAAGGCAGTAGGCCTAGTGTTGAAGTACTCACAGTCTAAATTGGCATTAGGATCTGGTCTTTGCCATTGGCTGGCTGTGAAACCTTCGAGTGTGTAACTTAACTTCAGTGTCAGCATCCATGAAATGGAGATGGGAATAGAACCTTTTTCAGAAGGTTATATGAGGATTAATTAATATAAGGCTTATATAGTGCTTATCCCACTACTGGACATTTCATAAGTACACAATAAATTTTAACTATTATTATTAGGTTTTGGAGAACAGTGGAGTCTGATGAATTAGACCTAGATGTTATGCTTCAAAAATAATACATGCATATAAAAAATAAAAGATTCATAAATAGAAAGTTTTCAATTTTGTTTTTCCTTCAGTACATCTTTCATCTTCAGTAATGGCTATAGTTTGTTTTCAAATGAGTTCAGAAAGAAAAACTGTGCTTATTCTAATAGTTTTTCTCTCAAACTCCTCACATTTGAGGAGTGCTTTCTGGGTGAGCTGTGTAGGGAGTTATAACTTTATCAAGAGAGAATTTGTGCTAAGTAGAGCTGCAGAACACAGGTTTGGATGGCACAGGTACACTTATTTATAATTTTTTTCAGTAATTACCAGGACTGTTTTCCATCCATGGGTGGGGAGTCTGTGGATGTGGAGGGCTAACTATATGCATTGATCTATGCCATTTTATATAGGGGACCTAAGCATGTGTAGATTTGGGTATACATAGCGGGTTCTGGAACCAATCCCACACACAGGTACAGAGGCACAACTTAAGTTTTCAAAAGTTATATGCAGATTTTCAACTGTGCGTGTTCAGTGCTCCTAACTCCTGTATTTTTCAGGGGTCAACTGTATCTTATAAACACTATCTCTGTCTATGCCACAATTACCCTATGAAGATAATATTTTGAGTCAATATTTAAGATCTATAAGATTGTGCATATATCATCTGTCTTATAACAAAATGTTCTAAGTTAACATGATAGAATAAAAATATGACTATTTTGTTGTGTTCCACAATTGCCCTGCCTTTCATTTGGTCACTCCATCTATCGAGTGAACACACTGAGATTATTGTTTGACTACTTCCCATGTCATACTATTAAACAACCCATTGTGGCTATGCTGCTATTAAACAAAATTTTGCTATTACACTTTTCACTTAGCAGTGAACTACACCCATGCCCACACATTCTACAGACTTACACACACACAGGACTTCACACCTTCCTAAATTTATTCATATTTAATGACCAAGAAGATTTAGGAATAGATAAATAGGTGTGCTGTTTTCTCTACTCATTGTATCTTGATTTTAGCCCAGTTAAATTTGGCTTGCTACTTGCTTAGTGTATGTTTAATACATATTTGTTGAATAAAAATAAATCATATTAAATTCTCAACATCTGTGCAATAGCCCAACAGTTAAATCTGTGCAGGTTTTTCCTCCTTCCCCTAACAAATTAGTTTAGAGTCACTGACCTGTGTCTCCACATTCTGACCATTTCCTCTTCTAGCTCATTGTTGAACATTTTTCCATAGAAGACCAATGGGCCTCCTCGCCAATGTCTGGTAGGCCCAACAATTACAACTCAGGAAAGGATGTGGCGTCCTTTGTTTATGAACTGCCTGAGCCTACCAGGGAGGTGATGACTTTAAAAATATTTTCCCCACTCTGGATGGTGGGAGGAATCAATCCAGTTTCTTGCAAAGAGGCCTGGAAGAGTCATGTCAATGCCACCTGAAGCTTTGAGGCAGAGTTTGCCTGGCACAGCGGGGCTGATGCTCCTGTTCTCCTGTAACCCAGCTGCTGGCCTTCTTCTGATGGGGCCACTGTTGTGTTGGGACAAGTGTTTGCACCACCCTGATGAGAGATACAAATATATTTGCCACTGGTGAGCCGTTTGTAATTAACATGTACTTTGTGGTTTTAATCTTTCTTTAATCTGTAAAGCTATAAAAATTTACAGTGCAATTTTAGAACCAAGAAAAAAAGCTAAATTGCAGAGCTCAGGCCTTAAAGTTAACCTATTTCATCAGATCAAAACTGCAAGGAATGTGTCTGCAGAGGATCTTCCTGTGCTGTTCCCATTATCTTTTCTCAGTGGTCTTGTTTTCTCCCTTACCCAGAAGTCATTGGAAACAGGAGAGCCATCTCCCTGTCACACAGACACACATAGCGCCCAAAAGAAAACTAACAATACGGTACATGGTATATAAAACGAAGGGAGAAAAAGAACATCTTAGGTAAATACCAGACTACTTACTTTATGATTTTCAAATGTCATTTTTGCTCCAATATTGACTTTCTTATGGAGGACGAATTATAGATCCTGAAGCACTGGGGGACCAAGGTTTCCTTTCTTCCACACAGCTGGTCAAGTTAAGAATTGAAGTCATGGTAATTAGTTACTAGTTTCTTGGCACCAAAGACCAGACTGCTGAGAAAACTCTGTGAGGTGACCCCTCAGGGGAGGACAATACACCAGGGAAAGAACCAGAATGGGCAACAAAGAAGCACAAAACAACTTTGCAATCTTCTTGCTGCAAACAGATGTTGCCGCGGGCATTCGCTTGCAAGAACGAAATACAATACAATCCCTCATTTGTCTGACCAGGCTTCTCTCTCCAAGAACTGGTTTCCAGGCAAATTATTTTAGGGTTGCACAGGCTGGTAAAAGGCAGTGGAATTGGAAGCTATCATCCTCAGCGACCTAAGGGCTCAGAAATGATGCTGTGAGAAGTGAAAAGGGTTGAGCTGAGGTCACGCAGAGACCCAGAGCCAGAAACCAGGTCACAGGGAAGGCGGGGCGGTCAGACTTCCAAGAACAGGTTTTTGAGAAACTAGCTAGAGGGAGGAGGGAGTGGGTGTGAACTTGATTCTAGGAGGGAGGTCACACGGGAAGCAGAAAGGGGAAAGAAAGAGAAAACTGAGTTAGCCGCACTCCTGCCCCCACCTAGGATTTTGATTGTTTGCTTAATGTCTAAACAAAGAGACGCAGACTTAAAGAAATATAGATTGATTAGGAAAATTCAATTAACATAGACAAAAGGAAGTTAATCCAGAGCAATGGGGTTAGGAACTGGTAGGGAGGGGGAAATTCTTTGTTTTGTTTGCAAAAGTTTGTTTTTTTAAACCCGAATTGTGAGAATTAACTTGAACTGTTTTCCAACTTGCTTGAATAGGCAAATGAGCCTACTGTGGTTCATGATGAGTTTTGCCAAAAGCCATAGTATTATATTAGAAGTCATAGGGAAATGCTACCACAAATTTATAATTACTTAAATCTTGAATTTGTTGCTTTCCATCTTCTTAAATCCAAATGTTTCTAAATGATAAATCATTTTGTATGCAAGCAATACTATTGAAAATAGCTAACATTTATTGAAAAACCTACTGTTTTCTTAGCACTGCACTCGTAACAATAATGCTAGCCAACTCTTACATAGTACACCTAGGCATTTGGAATATTTTTAAATGTTTACATCTGTTGCATCATTGGATCTCACAACAATCTTATATTATGGGTATAATTATTACCTTCTCTTTACAGATGAGAAAACGGGCTCAGTGAAGTAAAATGAGTTGTCCCAAAGTTATGTAACTGGCAAGTGACAGACTATCTGGTTTCAAAGTCTGGCTTCTGAATGGCAAAAATTAATTTCATTTCAGGCTAATAGAGCTTTTTGAGGTAGGTATCCACTATTGTTATCATTTCCATTTTGCATATAAGACAATTGAGATTCAGAGGTGAAATAACTTCACCAAGATTGCCTAGGAAGTGGGAGAGCCAGGATTCAAATCCAAGCCTGTTTAAATCCCACCGTAACCAAAGGTAGAGCTGTGGTTAGTAGCTTTAGATCTGTGCTTTTCACACATTAATGTACAAACGCATCCCCTGGGGATCTTGTCAAATACCATAGGCTGAGAGTGAGGCCCAATATCCTGCATTTCCAAGAAGCTGGACCACAGACCACACTGGGGGCCATGAAACAGATGTTTCTCTTCTGCTCCCCCCACGCCCTACAAGTGAAGGTGGAGAGGGTGTCTCTGGGATAGTAGCCTGAAGGTGACAAATTTAAGTTGAGATTCTGCAATTTAAAGTAAACTCTTTATTTTCTTTCCTAAGTAACATAAAGTCCCACTGAGATTCAAGGAGTTTCTTACACATGTATAACCTAGTTAATTTACTAAAACTAATGTAGTTATCACATTCTTTCTAAATGTCATCCCTTTCTTCATAAAATATCTCTTAAAATTTATTTTACATGCATGTCCTCTGATTTGCATTTCTGTCTTCTGATATAGCTAATAAACTCAAATCGATCATCAACCAAAATTCATAAAACATATCGAGTTTAATACTTCATTCAGATTGCTTAATCACCTACTTTTATAACTGAATATGAAACCTCATCTTATCCATTTCTCTTCAATCAGATTTTCCATTAAATGTATTATCTTGAACTTCTTGCATTATTCTTATCCTCCAGCTTAGCTCTATCTTTCTTTTCTTCTCTTTTTAAACACCATACTAGATCCTGAACCTCAAATCTATATGTCAGCTGTGGCTTCCCACACCCTAGAAGGCTATAGTACAACATCCTGGAATTTATGATTTATGCCAAGCCCCCTAGTCAGCCTCACTACTACTGCCAACTGAAATGCTGGCTCAGTCGGTAGAGTCAGACTCTCTGCTTCTGTTGTGTTAACTAATTCGCTACTAACCTTAGCTTGAGTGTTTTGCTTATCCAAGAGCACCTCATCTTGAAGAACTGAAATTTCACATAAACGCTCTATATTCCCTTCCCTCATTGATCATAGTTATTCAGGGCAACAATTATTTCCCTCTGGATACTAATTTTCTCCCCCATTTCATGGCATCCTCAAACAAAGCTCACAGGCACATTGCAAATCTTTCATTAACTGAAAACATGCAAAGTGCACAAGTCCTTCCAATGGTAAATTCAGTTCAAAAGCCAAATGAAGTAAATTGCTCTACTTGACCCGCCTTGGGACAATTTAACTAACAGTGTTATTTATTAGTATGCTGCCAAGTCTCAAGATGATGGGAAAATTCTCATCAGAGCCCAAAGTAGTTATTGAAGGAGGGAGACCACCCTACCCACCCACAAATGCAGTCTTGTCAATAACTCGAGGACCTCTTCTGAGAAATACACTGTTTAAGGGTGGGGGATGACAGAATAGGTCAACCCAGGTCACCATGACCAAGAAACGCCTCAATTTAGAAACTAATTAATACGTTTGTAGTCTTTATAGCCACCCATTTCATTTTATAATCATACCTAGTATATGTATAATTGTTTGTACTTGAAATACTACTCTTGCTATTTTGCATGCCATACTATATTTTGTCCCCTCAAAATACAGTCTCAGCACAATTTATTTTTATTACTCTCCTCTAACATGTTTGAAGTACAGTTATCCTAGCAAGTTACTTTTAGTTATGTCTACAGAGATGGGGCAGCAGTACCTTAAGACAGTCTTAGACAAAAGCTACAGGTTTCATCCATCTAAGATGCTAAAAAAGGTATCTTTGGAATAATTTTAATAATTTCTGCCCAATGACTCCTGATTTCCTTAGTTGTAATGTCATCAGTTTCTGAATCAGCTTTTCCTGGACTTTGAATTTCAGACTGCCCTTGGAAAAGTTCTGTCTATAAACTGGGAACTCCCAAAACTAATTGCTTAACTCACTGTCCAAGAGGCTGACTTTTCTGGACTGCAGAGCACATGCGATCATGTACCCCTCCTAACTAAATGTTCATGGCCTGGACTTTGGCACTGCCCAGGTTCAATGATCGCATGGGGTGCAACAGCTTGATAATTTTAATAATGGAAAGCACTCCCCAAACTTTAAGATTTGATTGACATCTACAATATTAATTCACATTCATTTAGGAAATGTTTAGTAAGTGGTCTCGCCACCTTGAGACCAGGCTTGTTTGGATGCATCATGCCTGCAGGAGTAGTCTGAGTGATGGCCAGCCTTGCCCTTCAGTCCTCTGAGTAACCAATTCACACCACTGTTCAGCACTTCTGCATATTGAAACCTTAAGAAGGACTTCCAACATCAGGACCTATAGACACATTAAATGCCTTTGTGGTGTCAAGGAAGAGTGGCCAAGGTTAATGTGCTCTTGTCCCTAATCTCTTCTCTATTGTGCCGCAAGCATAATGTCTGCAGGAATGTGTTGTGACCAGAATATGCAATAAGAGTCCCACAGCATGTGACTGACAACATTATTCAGTAAGTAGTTTGAAAGAACACTAGCCAAGATCCCTTGAGCCCTGGAAAGTCATGAGATCCTGGAGGCAATTATCACGATCAGTGTGTTTCTACCTCCTGTAGGTGGTAATAAACATGGTATTTATGAAACATCATGGCCGTAGATTCTAAATCAAGAAATTCCCTCTTCAGAGGTCTCAAAGGAGCTGTGAGCTCTGCCCCAGAGAGCCCTGCTCTCCCTATTGCCAGAACCTGTTAATTCCTTCATGTCTCTGAGTATGGCAGTGACAGGAGAGTCCTGCATCCTTGTCATCACATCCTGGCTGACTTTTTTTCTGTAGAGGGTCTTCCATGAGCTGGGCAGCTTTCTGGACAATGTTTTTTTTTTTTTTTTTTTTCACCAAGATGAGTGATGATGGTTAAACTCACACATGAGCATTGGGCAACACTCCCCACTGGGGAGACATATACAAATACATTAATGTATATATTTAATTGGGTTATAATCTATTGACCATAGATACTAAGGCACTGAGCAAGCAATTAACAAAACAGCTTTGACTAAATATAGTTAGCACTAAATATAGTTGGTTAATTGGTATTTAATATGCTTATTAAATGTCAATTAAGTATCTTTAGCAATGAATTGGTACCTAATTAACTTACTATAGCTATCCTGTTACTTGACATTTGAACAGCTAAATATTCTCTACAAGTTTAATGTTTTAATAAGAAACAAATTATCCATGTATTGCTCATGAATTTTTCAGTTAGTTTAATAGGATTTAAATGTATCTCCCAACTTAGATACATGTTTTTGTTATAATCAGCTGCTATTTTACATTTCAGATCACTTTTAAATTTGGAGGGCTGATTACACGAGAGGAAAAGGCTGCAGAAGTTAGAAACTCTTGTAATCTTGGTTCTACCAGTGATACCTTGTGCTATCTTAGACATGTAATTTCACTGCACCAAAATTTAAATTTCCTCATCCTCTATATAATGTTAAAAATAAAAGTTACAATTATTATAAAAATCAAGTTCTATAAAACATGATAACACTTAAATAAGCAAGATATTTAATAATAATTAAAAGTTCTTTAATAATTAAAAGTTCTTAGGGAGGTTGTGTGTAATCATTATATTGACTGAAACATCATATTTCTGTTCAAACACTTAAGAACCATTTTCTGAATTGTCTCTAAAGTATAACATAAACTTGGTTTTATAAAATCTCCAGGTACAGAGATACCTGGGCTTCTTCTGGATGTTTGCCTTTCTTTCTGCTCCTGCCCCTGATCCCATTTACTTTATGGGTTTGAGCACATGGCAAAGTGTTGGTCTTTAATCTAGAAATTATTGGTTTGTGACTATGGTTTAACTCAGTATAAGTTGTGTTTTAAATTTTGCATTTACTTAGTCTCCTATCTTAACTGAACTCTGTGTTAATTTCAGTATTTACTTGCATTTGAAAGCTGATAGATGATTTATAATTTTAGTAGCTTTTTTATATCTGTTGATATTACAGAGTAATAAAGGTGTTATGTATCCATTTGTGTTCACCTGTTCCACATCTTCTGCCCTTCGTAAACAAGACTTCTTTTGTTAAACATGTGAAATAATTTTAGTGCCAATTACCCTATCTTGGTTCGTTACACAGCACCTTCACACTCATCAAATATTTGCTTAACTTAAGCTATAAATATGTGAAGTTAAGAAGGGAAGAAGTGCTTGGCATGTCTACCTTAGAATTTGTTGTTGGATCTTTATAAATTATTTCATGGCTCGTATTTATTCCATTTTTAAAAGTTTTTATGGTTTCAAGCTATGCCCATTATTACTGACTAATTTAGAGGTTGCAATCAGCTTCGTCAGAGTGGCTTAACTCAGTTCTGTTTCAAGGGGCCATATACATCATTGAAGTTAATTGTTCCCAAACCACTTTTTCCATATGGCAGAGTGAGTCTCCCTGTAATAGCTTTGGAATGACTTATCTAACATTTTGTAGTTTTTCCTTGGATATTGCTTGGGAAGTCTCCTGGATCTTTGATGGGCCATAGCGTACTACCAAATGAGTATACCGAAACTGCTACCTCACGTCCGCCAATTGCCTTAATTTTATCATCTGTATTGAGATTAGTTCATAATATTTTTTCCACACATGAACTAAATGTTATTATCTTTATTACCATTGCTGATGCTATTGTGGTACAGGTGCAAAAATATTCCTATCTCTGCTATTCCTGAATCCTCCTCTATGGACCTGCAGTTGGTGATTAGCATTACATCAGTCATTCACTGACATGTATGGAATTCCCAATTTATGCTGAAACAATGGCAAAATTTCAGTTAGAAGTCTAACTTCAGACTGAAGTTAGAAGAGAAAGAGGATTGTGTACTACCTCAAAAGGCTGGGAAAGTATAGTACATTGTCTAACGTCAAACTCAGGTCAGAGAGATACAGGCTCTTAGCTCCACTGTACTAATAATGGAAAATGACTCTGCTTTGATCAATACCTGTTAATAGGAGAGAAAAAATAATACTTACCATGTAGGGCAGGTGAAGACTATAGGGAGATGGTATTTTTAAAGTACTTAGTATGACATCTTGCAAAAGATATGGTTTAAAAAAAGTCAGCTGTTATTAAAATATAATGTTTTCCTAAGATATCTCAATATTAAGTATGACTACAGCAAGTGGAAGAGCAAGAAGGTACTTCTTACAGTACCCTATGGCTTCATTAACATCCGAGGAAAAAGATGATAAATGATAGCAAGTCTGTGTGCTGAGTATGTGCTGTCCATGAAAGCATTAGCCACCAGAGCACCTGGCCTTTTTTTGGTGCTTTCTTAGTCAAATAAAGAAAAGCAAAGACAGAAAGGAAATTTATTTCTTTATCTTTGTATAACAAACTGTTCTGACTGCATTTTTTGAAATGCAGTGAAGAAGTTTGACATCGGTAGAACACATCACGTTTTGAAATCATGATCTACGTATTCTAACTTGAGTATATCAGGCTACTAGAACAAAGACATTGCAATTTCATGTCAAGATGATAACTGGATTATTTAGATGTCAAAAGTACAAAACATGCATTAAACCACTTTCTGCCTTGGTATAATGAGATCCTGTATAGAAGATGTATACACACTAGTCCTGCATAAGTCAAACAAACAAACGCGACCCACTCCAGGGCAGTGGAGCAGGACAAGCACTTATGAATTAGACACTTGCATTCAAAGAGAGCCAGCTCACCAAAGCGATATGCCAAGCCCAGCCTTCTTCATATGTGTGCTTAAACTGGCACGTGTCAGTTCATTCACTGGGGATTTTACATTAAAAAAGAGAATTACTTAAGGAAGCAGAACATCTAGTGGAATCCACATCACTTCATTATTTTTCACTCTGAGTTTTTAGCAGAAACACACACGCGCGCGCGCGCACACACACACACACACACTCATCGGAATAATCTTAAAGCAAGTCATGACTATTGAGCATCAACTGTGGCCAGGTAGGCCCTGTGCTAGGCTCTGGGGAGCCAGAGATGAAGAAGACACGTAGCTTGTGATCTAGCAATGGAGACAGAGGCTTATATATATTCCTTTCTGCAGTATGATTCGTGCAATACCAAACAAAGGGCTGTGGGAGCCAGAAAAGGTAGGAGGTAATTCTGTTAGGCAGATGGAGGAGGGCATACAAATAAAGAGGGGATCATGTTGGTGAAGTAAGTATATTACTCAGTTTCTAACACATATTTCATAATAAATGAAATTTTACATAATACCTATAGAATTTAAGCTCTTGGTTTATTCTGCTAAATTTGCCAACAAACTTGTTCTTATTGTCACCAACAGTAACTATAAGTTATAGAAAAATTAAAATAGCATAGAAATTAATCAAAAAGTCCTTTTGGTGAAACTACTTCTTTCTTCAAGTTGGTTGGCTGTAAGATCAAAGTGAGTGATTATTTTGATGTTAAGTGAAGAAATTTGCAACTAAAAAGAAAGCTACCTGATATCACATGTTTGTTATAATATTAATTAGTTTCTCACAAGGTCCTGAAAATTTAATTAGTATTGACAAGCTCTGATTCTAAATCTTCTCCTTCTCAAAAATAATCGTAATTATTAGTATTATTATTTAAAGAGTGGGTTCACATAGATTATCCAACTTAATCCTCCCAACATTTGAGGTTTATCAAATGCATGAACAATTCCAATAGCATATTTAATTGGCCTCTGTTTCCAAATATTTCCCATCACATTCATTCACTAATCTGCCTTCAAGGTATGCTTTCTAAATGAAATATCTGTTCATATCACTCCCTTGCTTAAAAACCGCTGTGATCCCCATGTCTAAAACAAGATCATTTATGATATGACATCGACCTAGCTTTCTTTTCTCATATTCTGCCAATCTTGGTGATGCTCTCCAATCACACCTAACTGTTCTTTGAGCCTGTCTTGCACTTCTAGGCATCCATGCCTTTGGATATGTTTCTTTACTCCATAGTCCTCTTGTCTCATTTTTTGCCATGTGAATTTGTACTTTAAAGTCTCAGTCTAATTGTTACCTTTGTGAACTCTTTTCTGACTTCACTCTTAAAAGTTAATCTGATGCAACCCTTAACACATGCACACAATTCTATGGAAGCACACAAACATATTTCTATTGAAGCAGGTATCCCATTGTGTTGCAATTATTAATTTATGAGCATCCCTCTCTCTCCTTAATTAGAATCATCATAAGCATCTCCAGAATCAGACGTCATTCATCTTTATATACCCAGTACATATCAAAGGACTTCTTCCATAAATATATAGTATGTTATCAAGTATCATTATCTTCATTTTACAAAAGAGGGACTAGTGCCCAAAGAGGTTTGCAAACTTGCCTGAGGTCATCTGAGTCATGAGCAGAAGAGCAAGTGCCAGACCCTCGGCCATACTTTATAGTGTCAATTACCATAATGTATTCAGATTTCAGATTTCCTAAAAGTCATCATTAATAGATTGATTCACCTCTTTTATTCCACTTGGTATACGACTATGGGCACTGTATGAGTTTGCACCACAGACTGAGTGGCTTAACCAACAGAAATGTATTTATTTTGCCATAATTATGAAGGCTTGAAGTCCACGATCAAGGTTTTGGCAGGGTGGTTTCTTCTGACGTTTCTCTTCTTTGTAGATGGCCGTCTTCTATCAATATACTTATGTGACCTTCCCTCTATGTGTGTCTGTGCCCTAATTTCCTCTTTTTATAAGGACAATGGTCAGATTGGATTAGCCAAAAACTGTTACATTCTGAGGTACTAGAGGTTAGGATTTCAACATCTAAACTTTAGAACACAATTCAGCCTATAAGAGATACCCAATATGTGCCACATACTTTGGTCAGTGCTAAGCTGGGCAAAGTTTGAGGCTGACTCCACTCATGTTCACAAAGTTAGTAAGTCATCATACATACTTTTTTCATTGACTCTCAGGCATTTGTGGTAGGGCAAGGGACATAAGAGAAACTATTGACGCGTTCTCCTGTACAATTAATTAGCCAGAGGAGATTATCTCATTTCCTCCTGGTCACCATTAATACTTCCAATCACCATGGGGTCATTTACTCCAGAGAAGTCAAAGAAAGTGCTCATTCTAATTATCAAGATTTCTATATTAGAATGTCTTACCTAACATTTGGATGACTTAATAGAACAGTACCATAAATGTGCTTACTACCTCAGGATTTACAATTTTCCTCATCATCCATGCTCTGGCTGCAAATGGTTAATATTGTAAAGCCAGTGAAGTAAGGAAGCCTGCCAAAATTTACAGAATGAACCAGGAGCGCAGTATGAATTCAAAATCCCTTCCCCCAAGTGCCTAAGTCCCGTTCTTAATGCTGTGAATCATGGGATAAAGGAAAGTTTTCTTTTCATACAGTCAAAAGCCAAGCTTTCTCATGCTTTTCTGAAAAAAATATATCCTGTAAATGATGACAATATCGGTCACAGCCTAAATGCCCACATAAAAGAGCAATCGTGTGACAGACATCTTCCTCCAGTCGTCTCTTTGAGTCCCTTGCGTGTCCCGGCCACTTTTAAATCATCATGCTCTTTCTTCTCTACGGCAACAGTGAGTCCAGAAGGACCAAACATCTAAAGCATCTTCTCCCAAGGGCTTCTTCTAACTCAATAAGAAAGTTTAAAACTCCTGACAAAGTCTCCTGTCTTTTTCTCCCTTCATGTTCCCTCCAGCATCTTCCTTTTCTTTCTTCTGTGATGTAAAGTATTATGGATTCAGAAATACAGTCTTATATGAATACTGGAGAACTCAATGACCAAAGAGGCAATGAGCAAAAACACAACACACTATTTGAAACAATAAGGCACCAGACAAAGCGTTAAGTTGTGACCTGCCCAGACTCAGGTGCAAAGATCAGGCACAGGGACGTTTTCCAGAGGAAATCCAAGTATAAATAAATAAGACCTCTAGTGTCCTAGAAACATCTAGTCACACTCTCTGTATACTGGCTTTACCTTTTCATGCCTGCTTCCATAGCCTACGCATATTTCCTTGTTGTGGCGGATGCCATGACCTAGGAAATGGGTGATTGGTTATTGAACCTAGGGTGGCAACTTAAGATATGATTGAGCAGTAAAGTCAAGGGGATAGAAATAGAATTTATGAGCCTAATGGGGCTACCTTCAGGGAACTAACCTTCACAGAGCAAGATGTTTACTTATGGATTTCAATATTTTGAAAAGTAATGAGGGACAAATAATATGAAACATATGTTCCAAAAGTAAACCACAATCCAATGTTGAGAATCATCCCTATATTCTCTCTCTCCCTTCTTTTCCTGACCATGAACCTTTCTACTCTCTTCTGCCCAGCTTGAAAAATGCATGAAGTAGGAATTGGTGGGAATTGCCACTCATCCCAAAGGTCATGGGAATTTATAGGATCCAAGAGGGAGCTTACACCTCACCCAGTGGCTGATAGGTCAGAGGCCAAGACTCCTTCAGGAAATAAGGTGTTTAAAAGGCTGAGGGGCTTGGCAATGGAAAGAAGGAGCAACAGAAGGAACAAAAAGCCATCTCTGTGGCACTATCCTGACTGGAGGATGTCTACATAGAGACTTCCAGAAAGTCTGGGCTCAGGGCTCCTTTATGATATAAGGATATATGTTGGCTTGACCAGGGGGAGTAACACCTTCCAATTTTTACATTCCCTTCCTCCCACTCCCCCTCTCCTCTGGTATTGCATCACTGGAAACATTGACTCATGTGCTTCTTCTGTCTTCTTCATAGTTGTAATCCTAGCTGTGCTGCTGGTCAAGTCATTTTTACCTCTCAGGGCTCCAGTTTGCTTGGCTGTAAAGTTGAGATGACAATACTTACTTTGGAGGTTTGCTGTGAGGATTATACAGAACAGCAAAAGGGAAAAACCTAACGGTTGATCTGGTAAGTAGTGGCACTCAATGTGTGATTGTTATTGAGAGCAGAGATGATTTTTCTCCCAATCCAGCCAGGCTATAGCATGTAGGACCATTCCCTGCATGCGATAGGTGCTCAAAGGATGTTAAATAAAGCAAACTATAAAACTATGCCTTTGTGAAAGCAATGAGCTCTACATACTGGAGTTCTGTTTTCTGACACTCTGCTTGTCACTGCCAGATTCCACATACATACACTCTTTCCTCTGGTCACTGGCAACACTGTTTATTTGAACTGGGCTGTGGTTCCCTTCTTTATGATGCTACCTCTGCCTTTCTCCTTTTTATCCAGTTAATTCCACACCCTTTAAAATTCAGCTCAAATGTCCCTTCCTCTGGGAAGCTTTCCCTGATTTCTGTTTCTCTTTTCTGTGTTGCCACATTCCAAATGACACCATGTTTTTCTGGTTGAGGTAATTGTCTTTCTGCCCCATTAGCCTGAGTGAACCTCTTGTGGCCTAAGGAAGGAACTAAAGCATGGAGGGCATCCAGCAAAGGGCTCCTGATGACCAAATGAAGGACCGAAGGAATAAATGTGACAGTGTAGCTTTTTAATAGTTACCGGTTTTAAGTCAGAAGCTGAACTATGTTTCAGTAGAGAGGGTCATGACCACAGCCCACTAACCCTGAAGAAACTGAGATCTGTGGCCACAGAAAAAGAACCTCTTATTTTCTCACAAACAAGCATCATGTCAGAGTTATTCAGAAAAAAAAGAAAGGTTCAACATCCTGCAAATGAAAGAAACTACAGGAAACTATACCCTCAATTTCACCCAATACTACCTCCCTTAGCATTATTTGTGGGAATAATGGATGTGGCACTGTCAGAGCAAGATGGATGGGTCCCTAGGGGATGTACCAGCTTGGCTAAGGGTCTGCAAATCCCTGACTATTGAGAACTATCGGAAAGAGAGCATACCTTCCTTTCAGGAACCACTGCAAATAGAATGTGACTGTTATGAGAATCAATTAATAATCAATTAGTATCGTAATCTTCCTTTTTAGAAAACCTTCTGAAACAATGATGAATCATGCGGACTCAACCTGGGCCAAAAGATGATAGAGGGGATAGAAGTAGCTTTGCTGTTTAAACACACAGAAAAGAAAGAAAGAAAAAACAAACTTAGAACAAAATCCCCAAGCGTAGCTGTCTCTGGAAAATGAATTCCATAGGCACTGACTCCAAGATGTTTTATCGAATGTGCTTTAGACTTGTAGGTGATGCATTGTCCCTCAGAGTCATTAAAAGGAACCAGATAGCTGTAACACAGCTTAGATTCCAAGAAGTGCAGACTGTCCACACTTGTACTTCCACACAATATATGGTTATTGTTAGATGTGCACATCCCCACATGCTGCCTGCATGGGGGTCTCTTTGTCCTTTATTCAGATGTGGAATAAGGATGCTTTCAGCACAGCAAGATGACAGCCTTGCCTCCCCACTCAGAGCAGCCCCACAGCCCAAGCACGAGACAGAAGCGAAAAGTTCCTTTGTTCCTAATGCAATGCTCATCTTTTGTCATGCAGGCCCCCAAAGCTAAGGTACAGGCAGGCCTTTAAAAAATCATTTTGATAACTTCTAAAAAACACAATCTCCACTAATTTTTTGGTAAGGAATGCTGTTAAGAAAGCTGTATAATCTATTGTTGCAGATACCATACACTGAAGGCATTTAGGGCTGTGCTTAGAAAAAAAAATCTTCGTGCGGGTTTGTATTTCATCAAAAACAGAATGGTCATTATCCAGAGTCCAGATGACGGCTCGCTTTGTGACACTGCTTTGGGGGTCCAACAAAAACCCTGCCCTTTCTACAAAAGACACTGGCCGAGAAATGCTCAGGGGAATGCTACGCTGAGACTTCTCAGTCTCCGGGGAGTCAGCTTCAGGCATTTTGTGCTCAGGATGCTGAACCTCAGAGCGGCATTTCACTTCATTTTTTGGCAGAGAAGGCAGTGAACATTGATAATTGAAAATTTGCCCAAATGAAAGCCAAAAGAGGGGCAAAGTTTATAGATCCCACTGAAGCCCCAGACGCCAGGGAGTTCCTGATTACATTTTAATGTTTTTCTAAAGTGTCTCGGCCTCCCAGCAGTAGACATTTCTTTACAAAGAAATCTCACAAGACATTGGGCATCCTAGACAGGGAGGATAATACATGTCCCCTGGAACATCAGCTTCTCCTGCACCATCTGAGGAGAAAGTACTGTTTTAAGACTGAAAGGTACTTTTGATTAAAACCCTTCCATTTTGCACACTAACTTTCTTCTTCAGACTGACAAGTCTATCTACTGTGGTGTGTGGGTGAATGTATGCTAAAATGATGACATGAGTGGTTTTTTCCATTCCTCTTATGAGCAATAAGAGTAAATCATTTTCACCTTCTATTCCAAAGACTTTTGTTTTCTCATTCAAGAACTACCGATTAAAACAGTTGAACTTAATACATTTTTGCATAAAAGCGCATTTTAAGGATTTATTTTAAGCCAGAGATAATCATCATTATTATTTCCTTCCACTACCCATCTCTGGTGACACTTAAACCAACAACTCTATGGGAGGGACCAGCAGATGTCACTGTAGTTCTGTTCATTCATCTTTTCTCTTGATGGGATTCTAGTTGTATCCTTCTGGGTTCAGCCGATCACATTTCTTATTTAATCAAAGCATAATGCATCATAACATTTGTAATTCATGTTGTTGTTATTCTTTCATTGTGTGTGGAATTGGATACATATCTTCACAAACAGAGATGCAAGCTAAAAAGTAGCCCAGACACCCCCAGTGAGGTGTGGAAATCAAAGGCCCTGCTGGAGAGCCATGATAAGACACAGGGACAAAAGAGCAGTGAAGGGCATCTGCACACTGACTCTTCATTCTGATGGACAGTCTAGGGATTAAAGACAGACACTTTCCCTCCATTCTTATGAAGGGCTTCCAGGGAGCGTCAGCCAGGAGACGGTACAGTGTGTGAGGGCAGATCCTCAATCGGGATGGCTGGGGACTACTCTGTAGAAGAGAAAGAGGACAGGAGGTAGAGGTGTGGTCAGCCCTTAAGAATGAAGTCTCTCGGGCACAGCATTAAAAAAAAAATCACCGCACTCTTGGGTGAAAAGGAAGATCTGTGTGTTAACTTCAGGGTCTTGGTTCAGCATGAAGTATGTTAGAGTTTCTGGAAAGTTCATTGTTTGAGGGAGAGAGGTCAACTGCAAAATAAAGTAGGACCATCTACCCTCCTGTCCCTCCATACTGAAAGAAAAAAAATCAATGTCAAAATGAAAAATAAAAAAGACTTCAGAAAGAAAGAAAGAAAGAAAGAAAGAAAGAAAGAAAGAAAGAAAGAAAGAAAGAAAGAAAGAAAGAAAAAGGAAGGAAGGAAGGAAGGAAAGAAGGAAGGAAGGAAGGAAGGAAGGAAGGAAGGAAGGAAGGAAGGAAGGAAGGAAGGAAGAGAAAGAGAAACAACCATATTAATCTTTGGGAAAATAGAGAATTTTTGTGGTGTTTATTTATGGTGACTTTGTATGTAACATAAGTGAAGAACATGGATGAGCAATAATATGTCACTCAATCACAGAGATCACCCAGGAATAAGTAAATGAAGACCTAGAGCTTGTGAACAAGGCTTGTTAATGGAATGAGCTATTTTTACCAGAAGTTATAGCCCCTCTATTGCCCAAATCACTTAGCACCCCACTAGCAAAAGCTGGAATTTTCTGGACTGGCTTCCCTTCTAGATGAACACTTTCAAATACCCCCCATACAGCTGCTGAGTAAAGAATTGGATTATCCAATAATATAACCAGCCCTAGTTCACTACAATTTGCTATTTTGACTTAATTTTGATCCAAAAGCTCAAGCCAAAGTCATCTTTGAACAAGATCCTCAGTTCAACATTTTTCTTCTCTTTTCTTTCCTCTTCCACTTTCTTTGTAGTAGCCAGCTTTCAAAATGACTCCCACAATGTGTGACTCATACTTTTGTATAATCCTCTCCTATGTCGTATCAGGATTGGTCTGTGTGACCAATAGAATAGGATGGAAATGACAGTGTGTCATTTCTGAGAGCAGATGAAGAAAGACATTGTGACTTCCACATCCTTCCTCTTGGCTCTCTCAGTCTTCTGGGAAGCCAGCTGCCATGTCATGAGGAAACCCAAGCAGCCTATGAGAGGCCCACATGGAGCACCCTGTGGCATCCTGCCAACCTCCATCACCAGCTTGCCAGCTGTGTGACTGAGCCACCTTGGATGCAGCTCCTTCAGCCCCAATCAAGCCTTCAGATGACTGCCATTCCTGCCAACCTTGGGACTGCAACTTTATCAGAGACCTTGAGGTAAAATCATCTGGCTGAGATGCTCCCAAACTCTTGACGAACTGAAATTGTGAGATTATAAATATTTTTTGTTGTTTTAAAGAGCGAGGACTAAGGTGAAGCAAGCCAGGTGCCTAGGATACAAAATTTAAGGAGGTGCTCACTCTGAGGGCTATGTAAGTGCATGCTCACTAGCTACACCCTAATCTTGGCCTTAGTGTTTTAAAGTTGCTAGATCTCGGGGGGTGGGGTGATATGTTACTAAGCTATAGATAAATGATACATTCTTCTCGTCGTTCTCATTCTCATTCTCCTCCCCTCCTTCCCTCCCCCCAACACACCTTTTTTTTTAACACCTACAGCATCTGGTCTTCCTAGGTGGTCTCCCATCCAAGTACAAGCCAGGCCCAACCATGCTTAGCTTCTGAGATCAGATGAGATCGGGTACTTTCAGAGTGGCATGGCCATAGACTCCCCTCCTTTGTTAAATTGCATTCAGTGAGATTCATTCTGACTTCCCAGATGATTGTCACTTATTTCTCTTCATGATTCCTTTTGATTTGGAGTCCAATATTGTAGTCCTTTATGCTAGTCAATTAATTTAGAAAACAAAAGAGCCACAACCATCACATATTTTCTACTTTTCTAGTATTGATACATGTTAATGGCATCTTTATCAGGTGCTATCATATCAAGATGATATTAAGGCCTCTCTCTTACCACAGGTTGTGATAGTAGAGAGCATTTTTCATCATGTGAAACAATGGGTTTGTGGTTTAGAAGGCAGCCTGGAGTCATGAGAGAGGAGGAATGAAGTAATAGCTAAAGTTAATGTAGGTCATTAAGAACCAGAGGCTTTTCAGTAAACAAGGGATGACTAAAGACAAAGACTTTGGTGAGAGGATCACAGACAAACATTTAATTCAAAACTGTATAGCAGCTAATTTTTGAACCCTTGTTTGTACTTCTTGAACAGTGATTGATAAATGTGACTGATGACTTTAACTTTTTCTGATTATATCCAGAATGTTTCATCACTCTCAACAATGCCAACAATAACACAACTCCTCAACCTAGTTTTTTTTCTGATTTCAAAAGATTCATGGAAATATAAAGTTTTAAATGGAATACAGAACATTTATTTTATCTTTTTGCCTTTGGTGAGTTTGAATTTCTCTGTATTTTTTTTGTTATAGGTCATATTTCCATGAACAGAATATAGTTAAAGAGTTTTTTCATATATATTTACTAAAGTCAAAATCCTATTTACACCAATAATTACTTAGGCAATGTGGAGTATAAAAATATTTTTTAAATTAAATTCTGCTCAGATGGACTTAGAGTTGGTACAAACAAAATTGAGTAACAACATGTTCTTTCCCCACTTGAAAAACAGCACTACTAGGATACGATCAACTCTAAAGAAAAAGGAAACTAGTAGTTAACATTAAATTTGATTATAATAAGTAATAATAATAATAACAACAAGGAGGAGGAGGAGGGAGAGGAGAAAAAGGAGAAACAGCAGCTAACATCAATCGTTAGGCATTGTTCCAAGTGCTTTGCAGGAATTAACTTATTTAATCCTCACAATAATTCTAGTAAAGGATGCAATTATTATCGATGTAAAATAAGAGAAGACAATGAGGCACAGAGAAATTGAGTAATCAAAGATCACCTGGCCAAGAAGTGGCGGATTCAGAAAGGTTACTCTTGAGATTACCTATGAGACACTATTAGTCTCCTAAGATGTTTTGTTAATGTCCCTCAGTACTGCTTTTGAGGTCCTTGAGCATGGTCACTTCTGGAAACGATGCCTTACTCAGCAAAACTCAACAGTCCACAGCAACCATAACCATGAAGTCAGAGTAGGAAGATGCAGAAGGACCTTCATTCAGAATGGGCAGAAGAAAATGAGCCCACAACAAATATATGTTAACAACAGCTTCAGGCAGCATGAAGCTGTTGTTAACATATATTTGGTATTTGGCTTAGGGTATTTGGTAATTAACATAAAAAGTACTGATTTGTTATCAGAGGTATTTCTGACTGAGGAAGGGACATAGTCAATGTTTTTTTTTTTACACTCATAGCTACAGCCACCAACCTCACAAAGTCTTTGTGGGTGACAAAAAAAATGGAGAAAAAGTCATTGTTTTAGCCTCTCCATGTACTTGAATGGCAACTTTAGCATCACTACTTTCATGACTAGAAGGAAAGCTCTTTGAAGGGAAGTTCCATCTAATCTTCAGCATCAAACATAACGTCTAGCACCCAATATTCATTCAAATAGACTTCCCTTTATTTGAAGAGGAAAAATGAATATGTACACCAGCCAATGAACCACAACTGATAGAAGAAATTACATAGGCCTGTAGCCCCTATGCTTTGGTGCAGAAAGACCTGAGTTCAAGCCCAGTTTCTGCCATTTCCTGGCTGTGAAATTAGAGAAATCATTTAATCATCTTAAACCTCAATTTCCTTACTTATAATAAAAAGTAATTGCAATATATACTTCATGGAGATGTTTTAAAAATGCTATTATGAAGAAAGAGTTGAGAGCATGGCCTTTGGAGCAGACTACATGAGTTTGAATTCTTGCTCTACCTCTTAACTAGGTATATAACTCTGGAAAAGTTGTTTAATCTTGTTGTACCTCAGTTTCTTCATCTGTAAAATGTAATGATAGTACTTGCTTCATGGGGTTTTTGTGAAGAATAAGTAAATTAATACACATAATATGTTTAGAACTATGTCTGGCACATGTCAAATTCGATTTCAGTATTCACTTTTATAGTTAAGTCAGAGAATGCTTTTAAAGCTCAAGGCATAGTGCCCTTCACACTGAAAATACTCAAGCAATGGCTGTTATTGTATATTTTACTGGTAATGGTAAACATTAGTTGGAAGGAGGAGGACTAATGTGAAATGTGAATAAATTTCTAACTGCTGCATTGTTGCATCTTTAATAATGCTATTGTCCATTTCTTGTGAGTGATACTCTAAATTAAATTATTTGCTCATCAAGTGGCTGTTTCCTGGGTTTTCTGAGTTTCTTTTAACATCCAGTAGCTCTTCTGGCTAATGTCACATGGTGATTTGTTAGTGATGATTATTTAGTGATAATCAGTGTTGAACCTTAGCCATAGTACAAATATCCTCTGGGTTTTATGGGCTATATATTTAGAACTTTAGCAACACTTATCTGGGGGACTCTTCCTTAAAGGCTCACATTCTGATTTTATTGTGTGCATTTTTCTCAAATGCAATTTCTCCTATTGAGCCAATGCTGGCAAAGATATTGCAGAATCAGAATGGTGAGAGAACTTTAGACCTTACAGAAAAGCCTGTGGGGCCAGACTTTGTCTCTCTTTCTGTTTTTCATAGGAATGGTTTACCAGGTCCTTGTTCTCAAAGGACTAACTGGGCCAGGACTGGTTCTTAAATGCAGACTCTCCTTTTTGCTCTCGCTGTCTGTTGGAAGGACTCTCCCCTAGTTGCTTGTCAGGTGCAGGCTTTTGGCAACCTGGAGACAAGCTCAGTGGCAGCTCTTGTTTTCGACCATGGCATAGCCATTGACAGGAAGGGCTGGCATGTATCACTTCTCTGCAGCCAACCAGGTGATTGCTTCCCCAAAGGTAGGAGCAGGTGCTTCTCATATGCCTCCACTGTGCCTCTTATTCTCCAGTCAGGTCATTTGGTGGGTTGCCCTTTGGTAAAATTCACTTAGACGATGGCTGGCAAGTATTCTGTGCCATTCAGAGGCACCTACAAAAGCTGGTCTTTGCAGAGTAGAATAGATTGGCAATCATCCCTGTCCCTTGGCATTCATGAATCTTTCTTTTAAGCTATCCCACATTTATAGAAATTCCATCAGTAGAGAATTTTAAATATTTGTTAAAGAATTGTGCTTAGGAATGCAATTTCTTTTAGAAAGGGAAATATTTTAAAAGTCATTGCCAGTCATGGAGAACTGCATATGACTTAGCTTATCAGGGCTATGAGTATGGGCCCTGGAGCTAGACTGCCAGAACTTGGCCCTTCCTACCTAGGTGGCCATTGAGGAAATGTCCAATGGGACACATGCTCTTGGAAAAACAGTAGCCTCATGTTTAGCTGTCAGCATTCTACAGATACTCAGAAAGAAAATTTCCTCTAAGACTGCAAGGTAGGGCTTCCTTTACTCTAAGTCCAATCTTAGACTGGTTTCTTCAGTGAGGGGCCATAATAGAAGAGGAGGCACACATTGGCCTCGCTCAAAGTGGAGTCAGAAAGAAAGAGTTTCTTATTGAGCTTGCCTTTCAGAAAGCAAAACCAGGAAGGAACTGGAATTCATAACCTGTAAGAATCTTGTAAAGTTCTAAAACTCTTATGATATCTCCACACGGTGAACGTTTAGGTCTCCTATTTGTTTCCACTGAGTGATTGGTAGAACTTTTCAAATGAAGGGGACCTTGTGCTTGTGTTCAGGTTTGCCACTGGCTGTATGAAATATGGCCCCAAAAAACAGAACATAGTGGCAACTGTAGAACAAAGAGAAAGCCTTATATAGAGAGGCAGAGGCTCCAGTTCAACAGTAAGAAAAGTGAGTGCAGGCTAGAGCCCACGGGATTTCCTGGCACCTCTACTATCTCTTGCTTCTTCCTTTTGCTTTATGTGAGTGCTGCCTTTGCCATAAGGATTAAAATATCTTAGCTGCTCAAGCTAGGGAACTCACTTCTCTCTTCAAGGAACTTCACTTGACATAAAAGAAGCACATGCACACATTTATTAATTAAAAATATGTCATGGAAATTGACATTTTAATTCCTAGAGATATTTGCAATTTTAAAGATTACTAGGTGATAAGAAGCAAAGTACACTCATGGGACTAGCACTGGCTGGAGACATTTTGGACATCAGTTAAAGACCTAAGGGAAAACTGTTTCATCTGCAGGAGAATTGCAAAGGAAGAAAGAAAAACAATGGTTGATTTGGTGAGTCCATTCTTTAAGAAGATCAGACTCAAGTCTATAGAAAGCTGCTGTGTTGAGTTTATCCCCACTGCCAATTGATGTATGTTGTTAGAGTGGCCTCCCTAGGACCCTTCAAACAGTACCACAGAGGCTTCTGTCTTTTTTATCTGTAAGGTCAGCCTTGTGCGCAGCCCAGCTGACCATGAAAAACTAAACATCCTTGACAGATAGTAAATTCCACTAAAATAGAAACTATACCCATCCTTGAGTATAAATTCTAAATGAGTTCAGAACTCTGCACCTCACGGTCACTTAATAAATATCTGCTGACTTTTTGACACACTGCTCAGAAAAGATGTGTCCATGAAAATAAGCATGCACAGCATTTATTTGTGTGACCTTGGGCCAATTCTTTAGCTTTTTTTGGATTACTGTTTCCTCATCTGTGAAAAATACAGGGCTTAACTTTTATTGGGTGCTAACCCTGTACCAAGCATTGAGCTAAGCACTTTAGAGTCATGATCTCATTGAGTTCTTAAACATATCTATGAAGTATGAACTAGTTTTATTTTATAGATGAGAAGACTCTGGCATAAAGGAGACTCGAGTCACTGAGTGGTTAAGTGGCAAAGTGACAACCCACAGGCAGCAGTCTGGCTCCTTAGCCCATCATTTACTCACTATCCTGTAATGGGGATAGTGAAGGCACCTGTAACTATTCATGCACTTAATCAACATATCTCCAGGGGAGTGTCCTCTGTCCCCGTGGGAGGAGAGAAAAGGCTCTTGTGTTGGGAATGCTTTGGGCTGCAAGTCAGAGAACATCCAAGTAACAAAGCTTTGTGGGCAGTGAACTTACTGGGAGTGTTGATTTTGCTCTGTGTCTTTCAATATTAATCACCCTTCTGTTTTAAAGGGCCATACTTTCTCTGGCTTTTTTGGGGTGGCACCAAAATCAGAGAGAGGTATCATGCTCTTAGGTTCTGTGTGAGCTTTGATTCTTCTCCAAATCCATGCAAGCCACCCAGGTAAGGCCTTTGCCTGCTCCCCACCCCCATCTCCCATGTTAAATACCTTTGGGTGGGGAACAAAAATGCCCTTTGAGTGGTGAAATTGTTTCTTCTTATAACTTCCCATTTCCTGGAATGCCTGCAGCCCATTTCTGTGAAACCAGGCCATGAGTAAGTAACTGCAAGAGCAATGATTTGAAATTTAAAAAATCACTACTGCTGAAACCCCCTGATGTTTCCCTTCATTATTTAAAATTAACTTTTTTTTTCTTTTTTTTCAGATGAAGACTTGAAATGGGGAGCATGGTGATTAAATGTTTAGCTATTGCCACTTTTGAGGGTCTACGTTTTTTATTATTGTCTATTATTTTCTATTAGAGGATATCCTACAATGAGGTTAAAATGTCTCTTAGACCCACCCTTTCTTCTCCTTGCTCTCCTTGAGGCCCCCATTACTTCATGCACATTGCAATAGCCTCCCAGTTTGTTTCTCCCAGTCTAATCTATTTTGTTCCCTATCACCACATTAATCATTCTGAAATACTGCTTACGAGAACTCTGCTCATAAAACTGTATGTGACACTTCTCTACCCACAATGCCAGTCAGGCTTTCTGGTCTTCTACTCTCAGGCCCCAGTTCCTTTTTCCCCTTCTTTCCCTATTGAGGACTCATTCCCCTCAGTGAGCAGCTCTTAAACCATTTAACCTCCGGCCCTCTCTCTGCTCTTCCCTGGGAGCTCTCTGCTCCGCCTCTCTAGCTCTCCTTTTGGACCTGTCATTGAAGGTGCTCTTCAACCATCTAGATTCCTCTGGCCAGCCTTGTCTTCCTCAGCCATCTCTACCCCCTACTTCTGGATTGTATAGTCCTTATCACCCTGAGACTTTTTTACAAATGCTACATGAGAATTTGACTCTACCATTTTTCCTATTTATCACCCCAGCAGAATTGATAATGCTTATTATAGCATAACAACATATTTCAGGAATGAGTTTGAGTCAGATTTACTATGGTAGACATCATTAGTTGTCTGTCCAGTGTGTCCCTTTTTCCTTCCTGATGAGACTCTTATTTTATTCAGTATAGTAAGGTGCCCAGCTACATTGGCTTAATCTTAAATCTAAGCTAATTAGAACATTCATATTCCCCTTTCTCACCTTTAGTTATGGCCTGGAGTATTGGTAAGTATGTCAGACATCGCTGAGAAGGGTTTTGCTTCCTGATAAAAGGCACAGTGTTTAAAGAGAAAGTTTATAGAAGTTGAGCCTTTCTTTCACTTCTTGCCTTGAATATCATTGGGATGTTAAGGAACCATATCAACCATTTTGCAACCAGCCTGAGGCAACAAGCCTGAGAATGAGAAGTCAATATTTGAATATGGTAAACAGAAAGACTGGAAGAACCCGATGCATGGGGTCTTTGTTGAATTGCTATGTCAATATGCAACAACCTCTCAACTGTCTGTATGTGAAATAATTAAATGTTTTTAATACTTGAACCACTGTTCATGGGATATTCTATTACTTGCAACTGAGAGCATTCTTAACTTGTAAACCATATTCATATTTCCAGAGTCCTAAAGAGTACATGAAAACTGTATATCATTAAATGCTTTGAACCAGTACAAGAGCAGATGTGGTATTTTATATAAAAAGAAAATTAACATCACATTTATATGCATATAGATATACTCCATTCATGAAATAAAGTCTTTCAATGACAAATTTTAAATTGTTAATTCATAACCATAACAATCAATTAAATAATAGGACAGTTGAGCAACAAAAAACAAAGGAAATAGTAGTAAGAGTGCATTAATCCCACGAATTGGAGAAAAAAATGTACTTTGCTTACTTTTTAAATAACCAAATTTTTAGCTGTAAATAAGTCCCCACTAATATTTCTATATAAATTTTGTTTTACTATTTATTAAGGAAGCCTCCATTCTCTTGTCTTCATATTTCCTTGAGAGGGCTTCTACCAAAGCAACATCCTGGCCTTTCCTTCCATCCTAAATCACTCATTTCCATGAAAATAATGAGTTACCTGGTAAGAAATTTTGGGAGAAGTTTGCAGGTGTACTTCACTCAGTCTCTCTATGGCTTCTGAGGTTCTGGTGGAGTGGCTCGACCTCTGGATGCAAATACCTTTGCAAATCCATGCAGTAAGCTTCACGGGTCTTGATTTGCCCCCTCATAGGTGATGCCAGCAGTTCGAATGGACAAGTTTAAATCCAAGGGGATGTATTAGGAAACCCAATTGTGGTCATTAGTCAAGCATGGCTCTCCAGTTCAGCTTTATTGGTAATTAAGTTGACATTTTGATTTCCATCAGTCTCTCTCCTGTGTCTAGTTCTCAAACATAGAAAGGGGAAAAAAGTTCATTATTAATTGGTGACCTCGAGTGCTAACTTAGAGCATGAGTGTGGAATTCCCCTGGGATGTTTCTTACTTGTTTCTTCTCACTTTTGGAATAATAATAGTAATAATTTGTCTGATTAGTCATTTATTGATTGATTTATTCAGTGAATATTTATTTTCTATTATATATGTTATAAATGTGCTGAATATACATTGGTCAGCAAAAATAGACATGACTCATATAATAAAACATCAAATATAAATTTAGACTATTCTGAGAGCTACCAAAGAAAGAGAAAAAAAGTCACCTTCCAAGAAAACAGATAATAAGAGGATTTGCTTTAATTGGGGAGGTCAACAAAGGCTTCTTATGGAAAGAATTCTCAGTCTGAATTGATATTAGCTGGTTGAAGGGGGCAAAGAAGAGTATTCTAGGCACATACAAAGGCCCTGCAACGGGGGGGGGGGCATGGCAAGTACAAGGAAGTTAAGGAGTCCACAGTGGAGTGAGGAAAAGGAGATAAAATGATATCGTAGTTGAGGTTGAAGAACTATGTAGGAGCCAAGTCATGTGAAAACTTGAAAGTCACATTAAGTAAGGAGTTCAGTCTTTATCTTAACAGTGGGAAAACAATCAACTTTGCAGGAGGTCAGACAGATGATGGGAGGTGGTAGTGAAAGAGTTAGAGAAAAGGAGATGTGCCGTAGAAAAGTTTAGAAGATGAACTTGACAGAACTTAGTCTTGGGTACAATGAAGGTGAAGCAGTTATCAAGAATGATATCCAGGTTTTTATTTGTATAACTAGATGGATGTGGGGGTATTTACTAAGAGAAAAAAACCCTTGAAGAAGACCACATTTAGGAGAAAAGATGGTAAGTTTGTTTTTGGACCCATTAAGCCTGAAATTAGGCCTCTTTGACATAGAAAAGGAGATCCAGTAGGCAGTTAAACATATTGACTTTGCATATAGATAGGCAGTCTGGGCTAGAAATACATAAATTAGAAAATAAGTTATCTAGACACAGTAATTAAAGCTGTATGCTTGGATAAGCTTATTGGAGGAAAGTTTATATAAAATACAGCCAAATACAAAGACCTGCAGAATACTAATATTTAATAACCAAGTAGAGGAATACAAGCCTGAGGACAATAACAATGAGAAATTATAGAGATTGGAGGAAAACCTGGAGAACACCTTGGAAGCTAGGAGGAAAGGCTTAAAAAAAGTGTTTTGTTCAACTCTGTGAGACACTGCCAAAACAGGGAGGAAAAGGGCTAAATTCATTAAATTTAGTCACTGAGAATTTAACAAGAGTATTATCACCAGAGAGATGGGGCAGAAACCCTGTTGGAGTGTGGTAAGTGCTTAGTGAGAGGTGATTGAAGGAGGAAACAGTAAGTTTAAAAAAAAATTTCTAGAAATTTTACTGTGAAGGGAAGGAAAAAAGAGATAGAATTAAAGTTGGGGAGTATTTTAAAATGTGATTTAAGATAATTAACAAGTCCAATGGGAAGATTTGTTTGAGAAGAAGAGTCTGAATATATCAAAGAAAAAGAATAATTGTTGGTGTGAGGTTTCTAAGATGATGGGAGGGGATGCGAGGCAAAGTGCTGCCAAAGAATCGACTTTAGGTAGGAGGATGAATAGCTCTTCCATCATAAAAGGAGAGAAGGAAGGCATAGATGTAGCTTTGTAGATCAGAAGGCCAACACGTTCTCGTTGGATAGCTCCAGTTTCCTCTGTGAAGTAGATGAGATCAATGCTGAAAACGAAGAGGAAGTTATGAGTGAGAAGATCTGTATAGTCACAGAAAGTAAGAGACTGCAATGACCAATACATATGTATAGAGACATGTATTGTTCAACAGTACTGACAACCCACTTGAGGTAGGTGATAAAAAATTTATAGTGAAACTAATATCTTGAAAAATTAAACACAATTATTTTAAATTCTATGTCTAAACATTCTATTGCCTATAGTTTATTTATATTGCCCATTAAAATAGATCTTGATTGATTATCAAGTCTTGTCTTCTTGTATGCCCAGTTATTTTTTTATTGAGTAGCAGTTAATTTTTAAAAAAACAATAAACACTTATTATCGTGCAGTTTCTGTGAGTCAGGAATTCAGGGGAAGTTTGGTGCAAGGTTCTAGTTAGATTTTGAGCTATCAGCTAGAGCTGTGGTCATCTCGAGGCTTGACTGAAACTGTAAAATTCCCGTCCAAGTAGTGCCCTCATATGCCTATTGGTGGAAGACCAAGGCTTCAGTTCTCAGCATGTGGACTCTCCAGAGGGCTGCATGAGAGCACTCTGCCATGGCAGCTGGCTTCCCCAGAGTGAGTGATGTAAGGAACAAGACGGAAGCAAGTGCTCACTTATTTTTCGTAGTGTGTTTGATAGAGAAAATTTGAGACATTGTGTGATATTTTCTTCCTCCAGAGAAGATTTGCATTTGTTACCAGAAAGGAGCTCAGTTAAGAGTATTACCAATCCCAGGTCACCTTCGTCCAATCAGGAAACGAGATAGGAAACTTCAGTCTCTGTAAAGGTTCATATATTTGCAGTTCACTTTTGCTTCTTGGATGTGGCCTTTTGGAGTCCCATCTAATTTCCTGGGGTATTTACCAGGCAGGCCTTAAGCTCTAATTTCTGACTTCCCAAACCCTTGAGACTGCCAACGTTCCTGTCCAGTTTCTCAGTCTCTCACCCATGCTTTCAGAATTATAGGTGCCAATAAGGCTGTTGTTCTCAGCAATTAGGGTACATGAGAATCAGCTAGAGGTTATTATTATTTCTGGGTCTCACCCCAAAATTTCTGATTTAGTAGATCTGGAGTGGATCCCAACAAGTGGTGTTTCTAACAAGTTCCTAGGTGCTCCTGCTTGCCCACGAACCACTCTTTGAGGACCATCTTTTTAATGGATAGGCAACCTTCTATGGGCTTCTTTACTCTCTGTGATCTTGACAGTGTGATTTCCCACTGCCTTGGTAACTTTCCAATGTCTTTCAACTGATATTTCTTTTCATATGTTTCTTACAATCAGAGAGAGGTCTGTTCTCAGCCATCTACACTGATCTTTCCAGAAGAAAAACTTCCAAACTAATAATGATGGCCAATATGCACAGAGAAAGTGTTATGTGTCAGACCATGGCTGGCATGGCTGTGACTGTAGGGATCATCTTTCATATTGGGGCCACCTGGAGTTGTAAGATGCAGCTGCCTTGAGTAGCCTGGCACTATGTAACGATCTTTACATTTATTATTTCATTTACCTTCACACTCTATTATTATACTTATTTGCAGATGAAGAAACTAAAACTTAGAATGAATAACTTTCTTAAAGTCACATGGTTGAGAAAGGAGACAAAGTTTGGAGGTAAACTTAGGATTGACTAACTGCTAAAGCTCTATTTCTTTTTCTTTTTAAATTTTATTTTACTATTAGTTTCGAGTATATAGTACATTGGTTAGACGTTTATATAATTTATAAAATGATCACCCTAATTCTTCTTTTTCTCCTCTGGCTCTCCGCCTAGCCATTACATTAATTCTATTTCTTGATATGTGGGAAACAAAGTTTGCATTAAGCCTTTGAAATTCCCACCTTCTCTATCTGTAAAATGGGTATAATAGTATTTATTTTCCACCTCAGAGCTGGGTAGAGTGAATTAATGAAGCAATGGGTGTAAGCTCTTGAGAGTGTTTTCAGGTAAGAGAATTAACTTTCGTTATCATGGTACTGTTCAGGAAAGAGGTTTTGTTATGAAAGTATAAACACCTCCAGTGGTTAAGCAAGTAAATGAAGAACACCAACGAAACAGAGTAAGGCCAAGACAGGTGTTTCAAATAGCACTGCAGAGTGATGGGAAAAGGTATCTACCTTTTAAATGACACCTTGCTTTAAAAAGCAACAGCTTTAAAAAGCAAAAGCTTCATCCACTGAGGCATGTAAGACCAACTTTTTCCTCCCCTAGTTTTTCTCTTTTCCTCAGGTATTCAATTTGTTTCTTCTTTCTTTTCTTCTTTTCTCTCAATAACTAACTACAAAGTGTTGTTTAGAAAATAAGAATTTTGAGAGTCCTTAGACCCTCAGGTGACATTACTGCAACATAAAACCCTTTACCTAGAGGTCAAAGGTTCAAATCTAGGCTAGGTCAGTAGTGACCATGAATCTATGTTACACCTTCTACAAATCTAATGGCCATGTACTGGCTCTTTTATAGTTCACGAGAAACAAATTGATGGTCTCAGCTCACATCAGAATGCCAGTCCACATCAGAACAGGCATTGTCAGATAATAGTTAGTATTCTCAACACAGAGGCCAAGGCCGCAAGTGGAAGCTTTACCCCTCTGAGATTTATCCCTAGAGAATATGAACATGGGGCAAGGAAGAAAGGAAATGAGTTCATGAGGAAAAGAAGAAGAGAGAGTTGCTGTCTTACCCTTTTACCTTCTTGACTACAAAGAAGATCTCTCTTTTTGGACCTTGGGAAAAGGGTGACTTCCTTGTTTGTCATTCAGTTTTGGAACCTTATTCAGAAGAGGAGAGAATACAATTGCCAATAGCAAGAGGTGCAGATAACGCCGTGCAGAGGAAACTGCTCTTGCTCTCTTGACTAAAGGGAGGAGAGAAATGGAGAACACACAGGAAGGAGAATAGGGTTGGGAAGAATGAGCATGACAACATAGAGAGCTAGAGACCTCCACTTCTTCTTTGCACATATAAACAACTGGTGCAAGCCCAGAGGCCCAAAGAAGCATTCATTTCTCCAGACAAGTGCCAGAGGATGAAAAAAGGAAAGAAATCTTCCTGAAGAAGATGTGGTTCAGAAAGAAGTAAGGTGCTATTGTGGATACATTTCATATGTGGAGAGGCAAGTCTTGAACTTTACATCAATAATGTGTTCTATTTTCTTTGTGCGGTTAGAAGGCCAGGCTCTTCACTGAGAAGGGGTTGGGAGCATGAGGAATGTGTCAAAGATTTGTGGGAAAATAGAAAGGAGACCACAAAAGAACAGATGTGGAGGGCTGTTAGCAGAGCTGAGTTCAGATGGGTTCTCACCCTCTATCTGCATCTTTAAAGTCATCCACCATAGCTTGGCTTTTAGTCATGCAGCCAGGATAACTGCTTTATATTACATAAGAAGGTTAGACATGAGGCTTGGAGAGAAAACAGACTATAGAAAATTCAGCCCACTATATACACGGAATGAGAAAAATATACCAACTGGGGCTGTCAAAAAGTTTTCAAAGAATTTTACAAAAAAACTTTTGTCTTAAATTTAAGTCAAAACAGCATGGAAAATAATAATATGGCGTTCAAGCTCCATTCTCTCTGTCGGGGGTGAAGCTTGAAGAAAAAGAAAAGTGTATTCTGTGGTTAGTCATATTTTAATTGGTCACAATATGAAGCAAAAGTTCAAAACTAAATGCTAGAAATATCTCCCCTCTGGAACATTCAATTAAAATCTGTGGGGGCAAAAAGCCTCAAAATGACAGCCAAAGAATAACAACAACAGCAGCAACAACAAATGTTTCTGCAAACCTAGACTTTGCACAGGCAGATGACATTGAAATGGGTGAAGTATTTGTGTTTTGGGGGCTGGAGTGGTTCTCCTGGCTATTTCTTGCTAAAGGCACAGTCCCAGCTTGAGCATTTAGCATTAGTTCTCCTGCAAGGGTATTTTGCTTTGAGCAAAAGTTTGATGTGGACAAAAGTCATCTCGGGAATCTGCAGTGCTGCCTTTCAATGACATTTATTCCTTTGCATTTCCTGCTTCTAACCTTTAGGAATATCCAGTGCCTTCTCTTGTGCCTTTGCTCAGAAAGAATTTGAAATGCAGTCACAATAAAGTAAAAATAACTGAAGATAGAAAAAATCAGTTACTTATTTCAGGAGTTCTAGCACTTTAATAAGGCAGGTCTTAGGTAAAATAAATGTTACTGAATTCTGAAATAGCATCACATGGATAGAAGCCTATTCTACTTATTCATAAAAAATGTTTTGAAGCTATCTCACACTCCTGCCAGCAAGACGCCTACGTGGGATTAGCTTACAGAATTGAGTCCTAGAAGGAAACTCACAAAATTTAACATGTCGAATTGATTAAGATGATGTCAAAATCATCATAATCAACACTAAAAGTTATTATGGACAAAAAGATTTATGAACTCTTTAGCATTCAACACTTGACAGTTCTTGTTTTGTTTTGTTTTCCTCAAAAAGAAAATACATGCCTTACAGATGAACTTCAGGTGTGCATACACACATGAACACATGCACATCTGTGCCCATGGGTTTGGGGAAATCCTTGTGCAGTGTGCTTTCCATTAAAAATCTTTATGCAGAGTCAATCCCGGCCACTTATAGCAGACCCAGTCCTCATAGCCGCTCCATGAATAAGGCACTATTATTTCAATATTTCAGAAAAAGAAGTGACTAGCCCAGGCACAAAAAGCAAGTAGGTGATGGAGCTGGTATTTGAACCCATGATTTCAACAGGGTACACTGTCTGTTTGTGGAGTGGCCTTGAGAACCCGAGATACGGACTTCACAGCAGCAGTCGTTTCTGAACTAAGTGCTAAAGACTGAGTTATCCAGGTTGGTCTGGGGTGAATGGGGCTTGGTTAGTCTTTCATGTCCTTGACAAAGCATGGTAGATTTGGGGTGCAAATTAGCTCAGCGAGGTGGGGGTCATAAAATAGACATAGTTGGGGGTGACCATACATTCCAGTTAGTGCATGGCAATCTGGGTTTTCATCTGTTTTCCCAGCATAGTTACCACTGGCACCTGCTTTTACTCTTGAAAGAATCTGGGTTTTGTTGGTGTTAGATGGACCCTTCAACGATGGGGGACTATTCATACAGAACCTTGTATGGTATGCTATGAAGCCTTCTGCTGAGTTTGTGAGCTCTTAAAATTCAAGAATTGGGGTCTAGGAAATTTTTCCCATCTCAGGTTCTCTCCCCACCTCCAGACTACCTTAGGTCCTTCTTGGATTCTATTTCTTAGGATCATTCACCAACCTTACCTTTGGTAACTACAGGTAAATGATGTAAACCCAAGTCTTTCTGGACGATCAAATTGCCCATTGATTAATTGGTTTCACTGTTACAAGGTTGACTCAAGTAAATGACTAGATTCAGAATATAGCCATCTCCTGTGCTCAATTGTGTAAACAGATTGCTCCTGCATTAATTCACTATTTGTTAGTTCAAAACACAGATTGACTGTATGTGATTAACTTATGTAGATAAAGTATCAGCTACCCACTTCCTTCTTTTCCACTTGTAGAAATTGGCAATATTAGCATGTGATAGGACCAGGATAAATTAAGTAAAAACTGCACTGCTTCTTTGGGTTGCAAAGAACAGAGACACGAGCTAGCTAATTCTAGTGATGGAGGTTTAGTGCAAACATTCAGGGGGAAGGAAGGAAGCAAAGAAAATCATCTTAAGTATCCTACAGGCTTGTTGTAGCCCTGGGACTTCATGTAGATAGAGCTGCAGGGTAAAGTAGGCTTGAATTTTGCTGCTTCTCCTTGCAGGCTGAGCATACATTGGGCAAGGTGCATGACCCCTTCAGTTTTCTCACCTGTTAAAGAGAAATGATAGTATCTGCCCCACAGAGTTCTTGTTAGGATTAAATGAATTAATGCACATAAGTACTCGTAGTGCCTGCATATATGGTACACTAAAAGCACTGTTATCAGTACTGTTATTGTCATTTTTCAACTCATCCAGCTTCTAGCATCAACATTAGTGACCCAGCAGCAGCTCTGGCTCTTCTACTATCATGACTTTAGAAGTAGATACCCCATCCTCTTGTCATCTGGCCACATTTGAAATTCAGTTGAACTTGGCTTTGACTCAGCATCTCTTATTACCACTGCGTTAGTTCTCAAGTCATTTCTCTCCCACATTCTTTGTAATTATTATTTCAAATCTTCTTATCCAGCCATCCTTCCTCTTACTTTACTTTTAACACACACACACACACACACACACACACACACACACACACCCCACAAACACCTTGAACACCAAACAGAATTATTCCTTTACTTCTCAGAAAAACCAAAAGGAATCAAAAACAAATTTCCTCAAGCTTTTGCCAGTAGAGTGACAAAAATACCTGTATCTGTCACCATCTTGCCTTCTCACCTCCTGTAATGCCAAAGGAAGTGCTTCCTGCTTAGGACAGGCCCTCACTATGCTCTAAATCTTATCTCCTCTTACCTCTGACAAGCCTTATACTACCATTTCTCCTGTTCTTCAACCTCCTTTCTTCCCAGGATTATTCCTATGTCCAAATTCAAATTTCTCCCACCTTTAAAAATCTCCCTATTCATCTCTCTCTCCTTTTCCACAAAACAACTCGGCATCTATGTATATAAGCTATCTCCATCCCTTCTCCCACCCTGACCCAAGTAAATACTTGACCTCTCTAATCTCATCTCCACTTCACCACTCAACTCAAATTGTCCTCACAAAGTCACCTGGGTCTTGAATTTTGCTAAAACCAGTGTACATCATTTGGCAGCACAAACCTATTTGACCACTCCTTCCTTCTAGAAAAACACACCTTCCTTAATGCTAGTTTTCTGGTCTTACTCTCCCTTCTCCAGCTGCTTCTCATATCCTTCTGTCAGTTCATCTCCTTTGAGAAACTGTGAATCTCTCTAATCTCTCCACTTCTCTCCAACTCCACTACCTTTGTTTAAAGCATCAACTTCTTCTACCTTGACTGTTCAACAGTCTTCTTGCCATGACCACTCTTCAGGTATGTGCACTGCAGTGACCACCCCTTTACCTGAACTCATTTAGTAACCTTTGAATATGCTTGGAATAAAATAAGGTTATAGTAATGATCCTTAAAATGGCCCCCAGACCTCTGCATATTCTCCATGGTTTCCATCTCCAGTTTTATCTTATGCCCCTCTGTCCCTCACTTTCTGCTCCTGAAACACCAGCTTTCTCTTTGCCCCTCAAATGACCATGTTTTATTTTTTTCAGTATCACGGCCTTTGGGTGAGTTTGTCCTTTGGTCTGAATACTCCTGCCCACTTAACTGAATTCCTGTTTATCCTTCAAGAGAGAAACTCTCTCAGGAAAGTTTCCCAGAACACCTGAGAACTAGATTGAGTCTTTATGTTACAGCCTTTTGTGGTACCTTGTACTTCTCCTTTATAATAGTTATCACAATTGACTATTTGTGTAGTTTTTGGCTAAATGTCTGTCTAATGCTTTGTGTAAGCCTATGAGAACTTATTTAAGCTTCTCTATTTCACCCCTGTGCTCCAAGCTCTAGAACAGTACCTGGACCACAGAGAATAAATGAATGAGAGGGAAAAACCAACTTCAATTTTCAAAACAGCTATTCTCAAGGTAAATGTGCATCGCTGTTGTATGTCATTTCAATGCACTTCTAAGTTTTAAACCCAGGAGCCCTGCCTTTTCTAACCCCATCATCATCTCAACTCCCTTTTCCAACTGAGCTCAGGACTCTCTACCTAGAGGTCTGCCATCACTACCTCTTCCATAAGACCTATTTTGAGTATGTTTCTCTCTGAAACCCTCTCTGGCTCTCATGTTCTCCATTTCAACTATTGGTGTCACCATTTCCTTGACTTCTTTAAAGTCAAAACCAAAGAAGCTTTAAAATAAGTGCTTAGAGTTCTTCTTCTTTTTTAATCAAGGTAACATTGGTTAAAAACATGCAAATTACATTATAATTCTATATCTTTATACTCTTGTGTGCTCACAACCAAAATTCTAGTTTCCATCCATCACTATAAACTTTATCACTGTAGAGTTTTTTTTAGTACTAAAGTATTATATGTTCACTGTAGAAATTTAAAGACTATATTTATAAACAAAGCAAGAAAATAAAAATCAGTTATTTTTCTAACTGACAATAATTATGGTAACTATTTTGGTATGTACTGTTTGTAACTTTTGCTATACATAGAACCACACTGTTTAAAAAAGTGTGCCAGGGTTCTGCCTTCCTTTTCTAATTAACATTTGTATTATGGAAATTTTCAAAATAAGTCTATATAATTAATAATTATCAACATTTTGTCACTCTTGTTTCATTTAATTCCCTTTATTTCGAGTGTTGTAAAGCAAATTCCAGATTTCATATAATTTCACCCTGTGACACTTCAGTATGTATCTCTAACACTGAAAACTTTTTAAAAAACATAACTAAAATGTCATTATCACACCTAATAGTAAATAATTTTGTCTGATATTTAGTCCATTTGGTTTTCCTTGTCTCAAAAATGTCTTTGTATAGTTAGTTTGTTTGAGTTAAGATCCAAAGTCTACATATTGTATTTGATTTATATATATATATAGATTTTTAAAAATTAGAAACCTATTGTGCAAAGCTGTTTATAATCTGTACTTTTAACTTAACAATATATTATATACATTTTCCCATGTTTTAAAGATTTTCTTCATTGATTTTAGTGTCTACACAATACTTTATATGTTTTATATTCAACATTTTATTATTGAGCATTTAGCTTTTTGTAAAATTATGTAGGCCATGAGGAAGGCTTTGATGTACATACAGGAGATATGACTCATGAGAAGTAGAAAACCTGGGTTAAAGGTAAATAATATATTTTTTAGATTTTTGCTATTGCTGTCCAAAAGAGGTACACAAATTTACTTTTCCATGAGCAGTGTATTTCTTGCAAAAACTAGGTATTATAATTGAAAAATTATTATTTTTACTCAATACAATGGGTAAAAATAATGTCTAGTTATTGTTTTTAATTACATACCTTAGTGTGGTTAAATATAGCTTCATATTTAATAGCTTTCAGATTTTGTTGGAATTTTCATATTTATAGTCTTTGTCCATTTTTCTAATTTGCTTTATATTTTGTTACTGATTCATAAGGAGTTTTTTTGGTTTATTTTGTAAACTTTACTGAGACTACTTTATGAATGTTGCAATTACTGTACTTCTAAAGTTTGTCATTTGCCCTTCTGTAATCTTCCCTCATATCTTTACTGAATCTCAATTTGTAATTCTTGTTCTGACACAATTTCTTAAATGTGTAAACTCTTCTTTCATGTTACAATTCTGTGAACTTCTCAACAGTTCTTCCCTCTGACTGATCTTTATTTTAAATCTACACTCTCTTTTCCAGTCCATTGTGAAGGCTGCTGCCTAATGAATATTTCTATAGCCACTTTCATCATATTGCTCCTCCATTCATGACTTGACAATGGCTTTTTATATCATATCAGACTAAATCTAAACTCTACCCAGCATTTAGTAATATCCACAGTTTGTCTTGAATTCTTTTTTCTAAACTTATTTCTGAATCTTTTTCAAAGGGGCCATCACTGGCAGCCTGGATGATGTTTTCACTCTCTCTATCAGACAACTCTTCTGACCATGCTCTCATTTGTCCTCCTTTTGAAGTTCACTCTCATCCAAACCTGTCCATCTTCAAGTCCCATCTGCCCTGTGAAGTCTTCTGTGAATTGCTCAACCCAGAGATCTCTTCTTCCTCCATCTCTCCAACACTTACTGTTAGGCCTACATGTCTTTTAGCATCTCTTAATTGTTTTAACTATTTAATTTTGGTTTCCTGAATAAAAGTGTCATTCCTTTTTTAAGAGCAGGCTGTATGTCATCTTCTTTGGATTCTTCTGCAGTGCATGGTCTCATGCTAGTCTTGATACTTAAAATAAATTCTTGATGACTTGACTTTACATGGGAAGATGGCACTACTCACTTCCCAAAAGCAGAACAGGGACTTTGGAATCATTTTTTTTTCTTGTAGGGATAAAAATGCTCACAGTAAACCTAAAATCTTTAACCCTGCCTTCCTTTTGACTAATTTCATACATGTAAACCATGAATGATGAAATTACATTTTTATTCAGCAGGCATGGAATAGAATTTTCATCTGTACACAAAGCAAACTGATTCACTGAAAGCAATTTAGTGATCTCAGTGGATGGACCGCTGTATCAACAGGCAGCCAGCAGATGGGGAGTGACCCTATCTTAGCCAGGGTAGGGAAAAATATGAAATTCAATCTGTTTCTTTAGAAGATGAATGATAAATTCAAGATGATGTTCATGGAAGCTGTATTTCCATCATTACAGAAACAAAACCAGATGAGCTCAGGCCTCATTTAATAAAAGTAAAACACATAGGTAAAAAGAGAATCTGTTTTCTTATGCTCACATCAAAGGAGAACATTGAAAGTCAAGGGGATATGCTCACTGGCTTTGCAAAGAAACACCTCCTGGGAACTTTTACAATCAATGTCATCTGCAGAAAGCCACTGTCTTTGCTATAGTGAAGGACAAATCATCTCCCAATTGGTCTACTTTTCAAGATTACATGATGAACTCTACTCCTGGAAATGTCTGAATCAAAACAAAATCTTAAGAAACCTAACTCTAAATACAAACTTAGGGTAAGAGATAATTTTCCTGGCTGTAGAGAAGGTTTTCAAAGAAATTGTCATATTTTATCACGACTCCTGTTTTTTGTTCACCAATGTATCCTAAGTACCTATAAAAGTGCTTTGCAGTCAGTAGCTACTCAGTAAATATGTTTTGAGTTTAATTTAATTGAAGTGGTCTTAATTTTTGGCCCTATGGTCAGGTGAGTACTCGTGGTACATGTGTGTATGCATCTGATTATGGAAGAGGAAGCACAAGCTTACTCCCTGTGGCATAATGATCCAAATAACAACATATAATGACAATAAAGGTGGTTTTCAAGTGACAAAGTTCTTTCACCATTTATTCATTTAGTTGATATTTATTGGATGCCTATTTTGTACCAAGCACTGTGCTGAATATCAAGGATACGAACATGTTGTTTGTCTGTATGTGTTTTTAATCTAGGTGAGAAAAACAGGCAAATAGACTATTGAGTGCACGTGTCAGGTGCAGTGATAATCAAAAGGGCTTAAGAAGGACAGCTACCCCAGTCATAGGGGACCAGAGATGGTTTCTCCAAGGAGATGCAGAGACTGGAGGAGTTCGGTCCTACTCAAGGGACTGGCCCAAAAAGAAAAGGAAAGAGGTGGATCTGCTCTCTTATCTAAAGAAGATCTTCATCTTGCTTTTTTCTCAAATATCTGCACTGAACTACTCCCCATTGATGTTGAGATGGGGCAGATCTGATGCAGGGTAGGTGGGTCACAAATAAACTGCTGACATTTTTGCTGGCGTGGAGCTCCTGGTCCTGGGAAATGAAGGATGGGAGGAGGGTTGGCTGTGCATTGTTCCTCATATAAGTATTCTGTCACTACCTCCCTACTTATGGCTTGCCCAATGCCCCAGTAGCTGTGCCCTTCAAGACTCTGCAACACGCTTGTAGGCAGTGCCACTCTATGTGCCCAAGCACTGACCCCTGGAGTCTCTGTTCACCCTGACCCTGTCACTTCTTCCAAGAAATCATTTTATCTCTGTCTCAGTCTCCTGAGTGGCTGCAAGCAGGCCAGCGTCACCAGGGAGACTACCATCTTTTTCTCTATTTCTGGAAGAGTGGGAAGAATAATATGCTGTGTTAAACTCATTCACCTAAACTTGAGGGGCCCAGATTTCTTTCCTGGGCTCTGCTCCTCTCAGGGGTCAGTTGAGGCTCTTTTGCACACTCTTGTCTTGACTTCTACCTGGAACAGCAACTCCATGACCACTGTATGTGGCCCTTGATTTACCATCTGTGAAGTTTGAAACATATAATAATGGAGGCCATTATTTAGTGAATATCTACTATGTGCAATTGAGCTCTCTAATGATATCAACAATTCTGCAAAGTAACTATCAGTACCAGGTGAGAAAATTAAGATTCAAAGAAGTTTAATAATGTGCCTAGGGTCATACTAAGGTGAAAACTTAGGCTTCAAATTCTGGTGCACCTTGCTCCAAAACTATGGATGTCATGTACGTACTATCTACCTCATCATACTTCTAATGCCTTATTTTCCAAGCAGCCTTCTAATGGAAAGCTTCAACTTTTTTAGATCACCCATCTTCCTGTAGTGGCAGGAAAGAGATATCTGCTTCCAGATCTCGTATATAAGCCCCTGACCTATGGTACAAACCTCTCTAGGATACTTGGGCACACTCTATTGTGGTCAAGAGCATGTAACCTCTTTTCCAACTTCCTATCTCTTAGAAACAGTGGTAGGTTATAGCTTTGTAATGCCTTTAAACCTTTGAGATTATTATTAAATGATTGTGATATATAAGTCAGTAGGAACGCAAAGATAAAAGATAAATCTTGCCCTCAAGTCCAATGATAGAGCCAGACTCAAGGTCAAATAATGGCAATGTAGTATAGAAAATGTAACAATTGGATTACGTATAAGGAACAGTGATAAAAGAGAGGCAAGACCAGCTCTGCTTAGGGAGTTGGGGAGAATTCACTAAGAAGGTGATGCTTGGGTCAGGCCATAAAGTATGAGTAGGAGTTTGGTGGGCAACTACAGGAGAAAGAGGATATTGGAGATAGAGAGACTTAGAGTCCATCTTGGGGTCCTGATCAGGCTTGGCCAATATTACTTGTGTGTGCGAGGATAAGACAGTTGGCAATCCAGGCCTGTCTCTCCTTCACAGAGAAAATATGTTACAAAAGCTACAGACAGATATTTAATGAGACACTTTTCAGCTCTGCATGTATGATGCTACATCAGAAAAACTGGGCCAATGTTCTTATGTCCTCAGATGAGCACGAAACTCCTTAGTCCTAATGTTCCCTGCAGTAGGAAGGGCATTCACCCTTTCAAGCTTCTGGGAGTCCATTTAGTAAATGAATGCTGGAGCTGCTGTGGGATAGAATCACAGCTTGCAGTTGTCATCAGCTAAGCACTCCTCCTAGAGATGCACTCACACCCAGACTACCCAGAAGCCAGCTAGAAGAAAGGGGCTAATTGTCTTCGCATTTTTTTCTCTGATTATAGGGGTTCTGCTAATGATGGATGAGGGAAACCCAGCATTTCAAAAGGAAGAACAATTGAATGTCTTTAAGTAACATTCCTATATCTAATTGCATAAGTAACACATATTCGGTATGGGAAAGGTTGAAAAGTAGCAGGGAAGAAAATATCACCTGTCATTTCTTTACTAAGAGAGAATTATGTAAATATCCTGTTCTTCACACATGTATCTTGGAAATATATTTAGAGAATAATAGTGTGCTATATATGCTCTATAAACTAATAGTACGATGAAAACATTTTAGCATTAGTACTCTTCTGGTGCATTATTTTTAATGTATTTACATTATTCTTTACAGTATATGGCTTATTCACGATTTATTTAAGCAGTCTATCATCTGCCATGGAGACTGTTTTTGAATCTTCCACAACCATAAACAACACTGTGAAGAACATCTTGTAGATAAATCTTTGTGCATATAAATGACTACTCTAATCCTAGGAAGGGTGTTAAGCAGGCAGATTGTATTTAGAAATAAACTTTCTGCTGGGCTGCATGACACAGTTTTGCTTAGAAGGTGTTGTCCCCTGGTTGCATATGCTTAGGATCAATGGCCAACCTGAAACCCTGGCTCCCCCTGCTGAGCTGCACCTGTCCTGCCACCTGCCACCTCCCTGTGTGCTCCAAACCTTGGATACAGGACTGAGGGTGGGATGACACCAGAAGAGGAGAGGAGCCTGCAGCAATTTTTTATTAGGCTAGGCTTCTATTAAGTGCTTTGGATAATTAAAAATAGACCTCCACCCAGGCCACATCTTTATTCTAAAATGTACTGTGGGTGGATTTTGGAATTGGTTCCTGAGGGACAGGGCGAAGCACAGTCCTCTGGGATATTTAAACGAGGTGGAGAAAGGGCTCCAAAGTGTTATGTGGAGATGGCTCCTCTGCAGGCCTCCTGCTTGGCTGGATGACCTCATAGGTCCTTCTCATTTGTAATTCTGGTGGTTATTGGAACCGATTTTAGAGTGTGATCAGACTCAGAATATAAACATTTAACAACTAAACCAGCGCCTGTGGAGTTGCAGGCACATTTTCCTTCTCTCTATTGTCAGCCTAAAATCCATCTCTGTTCTCTTTGATACTTGGGGCTGCCTCGCTTTCTTGGTTTCCTGGGCTAGGAAAGGTGACAGGAGCCCATTCTAGAGCAATGGAGCTTCCTCCTATAATCCTGCCATAATGTGAAGGAGAGAATGAGTCCGTACTCTGCCACTGTCACTTTCTATTAACTGACCCCCAGTATAACTGGGTCACTTGGGACCAGGCCACAGACTTCTTGATTCTCTCTCTGGTTCCTTACACAAGTCCTCACCTTTCTTCCCACTTAGAGTGAAAACAGTCGGCACAGCAGGAACACAAACATCGTTGTGAGCTGGTGATGAGGCTGCAATATTATTGCTTTAGGCTGGGCCTGCATTTGTCCAAACCTCATTCAACAGACATTTATCATGAACTAGGACACATTCATCTGTTTATATATTTGAAGGCAAGAACCTTTATCTAACTCCTTTACTGCTATATCCTCAGGCATGTTAGTATGCCTTCAGTGAATGTTGTTGAACACATAAATGAAGCATCTACTATGGAGACCTACTGTGCTTGATGCCAGGAAAGCAACACGATATAAGAAAAGGTCATTGGATTTGCAGTCACACAGTTCTGGGTTCCGATCTATGTTCTGGCCTCTATTTCCTCTTCTGAAAAACGGGGCTTGCAATGCCGGCCTCGTAGAGAGGTGGCAGTGATTCCATCTGTTGGTCCAAAGCCTAGCCCGGCACCAGGGCTCAGCCGGGGCTGAGTGAGTTCTTATCTTCCTCCTCCTTCTGTGCATCTGGACTGTGTATCTCCCTGAGGACTGAGCCAGGCTGGGAAGATGCTTCAGAAGGGAGGACTGGCTGTTTCTATGTTCTGCCGTCACTCCCTTGTACCTGGTAGAGGAAACTGGCTGTACCTACACGAAGTCATCAATCTCTTTTCAGACCACACACCTGGAGCTGGGAACTGGAAAGTGTCTGTTCCAGCGGCAGCTGGTTCATCTTAGAGCTACAGCCCAGACATGGGGAGAATTTAGAAAAGAGAGGAGAAGGAGGTTTTCATCCCTCTCTGTGATAAAAGAGTGAAGCTTCACTTTTATTATGTGCACTAGCATATTGGCTTAGAAACTGATATCTTTCTTTTATAGCATTGTTTTGTGTAAGACTACATAATTCCCATGACTGGTACACCAGAATTTGATTATATTTAAAAGTCAAACATGGACGATGTCCCATCGTCCACATCAGAGAAGAAGGATAAGCAGCTCTAGGGAACATGAGTCTTTGTATACTTATATTCCCTAAACAGATTGCTTATATGCTTAAATAAAGTCTCCACATTGAGTACCAGTCATTAGCAAATGCAAGCTGATTACATTTCAGAAGAATGTCTGAACTTCCCAAGGCTTCTATTTCAGACCAGAAACCTAAGCTGAAATATTTTCATGTGGTTAACACTTTTGATAGAAGCAAAATAATTTAAACAAATAATTAGCCTTGAGAATAAAAGTGTACACAAAAGCACAATTAATGAATTTACTAATTGTTCTTCCCTGCTGTGGACATTGCTCAAAGTTGAATTTTAAGCTATTACATAAATATAAACTACTGTACCAAGCCACAAAACTGGATGACTCACCATTAGTCATTAATGTTGCCTTAAAAACAAACGCAAGCTCTCTGAGAGAAATCATGTTCACCTAGGCAGACAGTATTTTGAAAACAAAGCAAGTATTCGATGATAAACTAGTCTTTGAGTCTTTGGGAAACACACACACACACACACACACACACATGAGATTTGTGAATTTTAATGCGCTGTGTAAATATCAGGCAGGCAACAGTTACCTTATTCAAAATTCTCCATTAGCTGAACAGGAATGAATTTGGTTGGTCCTGACCATGTGGTCAAGTGCATTAACCTTCCTTCTGCATACCATTCTTGGCTGAAATGAAATAAAAACATGAACTAAGGTGACTTTTGTGTTTGAATTCTCTATATGTGATGGAGGCATCTTCTTCCTCCTCCTGTCCTTTTCCCCTTCATCTTTCCCTCCTCCCTTAAATCCTATAGAAGCAGTCTTTTCTAGATTTGTCTAGAAGGCTGCAAGGTATAAAACTGTAAAACAGAAACTGTTCTCATGTTTTCCCAGCCTGGGAACAAAAGTAGGAGAAGGCAGCAGAGGGATATTCAAGGGTTAGATAAATTTTTGGCAGAACTATTGGGTGTTTCCTTAAACGAACAGCAAGAAAAAATCTTTGTATCCCTTAGGGTGACTGCTTTTTTAACATGGCTCCAAAGATTGTTATTGTTAATTTTTATATTTTATATTAAATAATACTATACCGATAACCTATAAACAGTGCACTTTAAGGTTAACCTACTTATATAAAGAATTGATCATTTTTATTTCTGCCTTTGGCATCTTGACTACATATGGATTGACATCAGTTCATAAAATAAAACATTCAATCACCGATCACATGGTGGGCTTTTCTCGCCTACACTTTATAATGCGATTGATGGACCTATAGAATTATAGTCTCATCTCAATAAGGACAATTGCAAGTAATAAGAAGCCTTGGAATTCTGCAAGGGCCTGCAGTGATGGGATGTTATACGGAGATGGAAAGTGAGTGGATGGTCTAACTAACAAAGGGAGTGCAAATACTAAAAGTTATTTGGAAAAACTGCTTTATGGTATTCCACTGGGTGGGAGGGTAAAGACTGTGGAGAAGCAGAGAATAGGAGCAGGAGGAGGAGAGGTGTGGCTAGGGCAGGGAAGGGGGCAGAGTCATGGTGTAATTTTAGGAGCTTCATGCAGGGTCCTTTCTCCTCAGCAACGTGAGTTTTATATTTAAAGGTTTCTTCACCTTCCCTCCCCACCCCCACCGACTGAGCACAGAGAAGGAGAGCAGACTGGAGGGAGAAGGGGGCTGTGGAAGAGGGGCCCCTTGCCACTCTGGTCATTCTTTACTGGTGGCAGCATCGATGAGGTCATGATCTCTTCAATTTTGCTTGTCAAGACACTACATTTCTGATGTTTGGGGTAATTTCAGCAGAAAAGAGGGCTGGTGCCTATGCGTGCAGAAGGAGGGGGGACTGAAGGGAGGGTGAGGGCGGTAGGGGGAGGGGTTCTGACTTTGAGGGGACAAAGGACACAGACAAAAGATAGAAAAAGCAGGCAAGCCAAGGTATTTTTCCATCTTTGCATTTTGCTCAGGGCCATCCAAGTCCACCAGTGCAAGCCCTAGCTCCCCTGAGATCAACTGAAGAGAAATTTCTACAGGCAGAAAATCAGAACAGTGAGGGCTCCTCTCACTCCTGTGCAGCTGGGAGTGCACCTGCCAACATAGGTGCCCTGTGGGAGGAAGATGTCCTGGGGGCTGGCTCGGACAGCCTGCGACGCAGTGGGTGTGGGGGCTACTCTTTCTGCTGTCTGATGATTCTTTCACCTCTGAGTTCTGTGCTCAAGATCTCAGAAGAATGGCTGCGTGCCTGGGGTATCCTGTCTTCTGCCTGCATTTGGATCCTGGCTCAGTCCTCTCCCACCTGCGTGACTTTGGGACAGAGTTTTTGACCTATCTATATCTCCGTTTTCTCCTCTGTAAAGTGGGGATAGTAATAAGATCAATAGAAAGCACTAGAATAGTGTCTGGTACCAGATGTCATAAATGTTAGCTAAAATCCCAATTGCTTTCCCCTCCAAAGAGTGCAAAATTCACCCTTGTATCCAAGAGAAGAACAAATCAGAACTGCTTTGAGTTGTTTTCCTGGAATGGCTTCCAGAATGATTTGGCTTCTGGAGAGGGAATTATAAGGCAGCTGAACTTCTCCGGTTCTGTCTTCGACTCATTATCGTGCAGGAGTAACACAGGTTAATCGCATAGCTAATTAAGAGATAACATTAATGGAATCTGAGTTGGTGCCCTGATAAAGCAGAGCCCTGGCAGATAAATGCTGAGGTGGAGCCAAGCCATTTATTTGAGGAGCAGCAGGGCTCCTATCAGGGTACCAACTACAGTTCCATTAAAGTTATTGATATTACACCCCGATCTAAAACTGTAAGAAAATTCAATGCATCTTTTTTTCCTGTTTCTTTTTTCTGAGGCAGCCCAGCACTAGCAGTAGTGGTTGAACAAATGCTAGGTAATATGAGCCCCTGTAATTGAACAACATACTTAATAATGAATTAACAAGTAAATGAATGAATGAACATTAAAGAAATTCATTCAGAGCAAATGCCACTGCAATTAATATGCTGCCATTGGCAGGGGGACGTTGACAGGGCATCCAGCAGATCCAATCCCTCCCTGAATTGATCTGTTTTTTTCAGGGCTTTGCCTCCGAGCAAATCAATGAAAGACCTGAAGTACCACTTCTATATTTCTCCTTGTCTCCTTGCAGTTAACTTGATGAAAGGGTTGTGGAGATTGCATCTCCTCCTTGCTTTAATAAATTCTCTCTTGGCGTCTTTAATTGTTGCTTTTTTCTTACTTTTCTTGGGGAATAATGATCAATTACTACATTCAGCAAGCTGATGACTGACAAATTCTATTTGACAAAATGCAGCCATGATTTAAAGAAAGAGCCATTGTGATACCTACGTGGCTGCTTCATGAGCAACAACTGGGATTATATTATGCCCTCCATGAGGGCTTAGACATTCTGTAATTAGCCAAGTGCATTACTCAGAGCCACCGACAGCCTAAAAGATAACCTGACACCAGCTCAGGACACCAGCCTCAGGACGCTGTCATGGATTTGATGACATCCTCCTCAACTGGGTCCTTACAACTTCCCGCGGAGGCAGCTGTTGCCCCTTGCCTCTGCTCTCTAACAACCCCCACTGGGACAAATTCCCTTGAGAGTCAATAAACCCCAACAAAGGCCTTCCACAAGGCTAGGAAAATTAGCCTCTAAAGCAATGTGGTGACTTCACTTGGCACTCCTGTGCCGAGAATGTTAAATACCAGAGCCATAATGAGAAGTAAATACTGGGGCTGCCTGCAAATCACACATCAGTAAAATCCAGGCTCATGCATGGTACAGGCATAATGGGAAGTCAGTCTGAACTGTGTCCAAATGCCAACTCTGCCTCTTTTGTAAACCTTGAATTCTCTGAGCCTTGAGCTAATGTTCCTAAACTACAGTGCTGGAACATGTAAACACCCAGCAAAGGGTAGTTTCTGTTATTATTGCAGCTGGTATTCCTCTGATGGTCATATTTACTGTTTTGTAGCCCAGATCTAGGTGAGAGCAAAGGCAAATTCCAAAGGGGTGTAAGGTAAGAGGAGATAAGGGACTACGCAATCTCGATGATTAACTTACATAACAGAAAAATTCACTCTAGACTGTTTGATTTTGACAACTGTATTATGATTTCAAGTGGGAGTGAATTTAAATTCAAGGAAAGTTCTGTCATTTTTTTCAGCTATATAAATTAAAAATAAATTAAAAATTAAACATTCACTTTTGTGCTCTTCAAAATTCCCATTTATTGAATCTCAAAAGCAGATATAGTCCTTTCAGCAATTTTCCAAATAAATCTGAACATGCCTGAGACACTGACACTCAAGGGGAAATTTTCTTTTTCCTCTTAAAAATTTCAGCAGAAATTTTATAATAACATTAGATGTCATAATTGTGTCACTGTACATGAAGGCCTATCATTAAGCCTTATGAACACATGATTACACTATTTATTTCAATTGCCTCATTAAACAAATAACTCATAGGCATGTAAATGTACAATGACAAAAATAATCTATGAAAACTACATGCAAAAGGTCCTCACGGTAGGAAAAGGATCTGGCAGAGTAAAGAAACTCACAATTAAGAATTAAATCTGACAAATCTACACACAAAGCAAACCAGAGTTTTGTGGAAATGGTGACCTACCATGTCTATGTACTAAAGAGTAAATTCTATTCTGTTCAGTCCTCAATAAATACACACAATTTCCATGTCGAGCTAACTCTCATTACCGACAATGTCAATAAGAGGTACGTGCACAAGAACACAGAAGAGCTAGTGGACATGAGAATTTTCTTGATTTTTTTTTTTGGGGGGGGGGTAGGATACCAGGGAACAGACCTTATGTTTCTGAAGCTTAAACAAGCCAGTTCCCCTCCATTTTCTTTCATATTTGGGACAAGAATGCTATGCATAGACGCCATGCAAGATGCTGCACGTGAATGTCTATGTGAGCTGATCGAAGCATCTGCCCTTGGCTAACATGTCTGAGATGTGCCAGTCAGAGTAAGAGGCTTGCTCCTCACAGACCCCCGTCTCGCTGTGAGGAATCAAGCTTCTATTTTCTCTCAAGTCTTCCTTATATCCAGATTTGCCTCAGTCTCCCGCCTTAGTTTGTCTCTCTTTTTCACACCTTGACTTCTACAATATGTTACACACCATCTGTATTCTTTCACCCAATTCTTTGTGATTCCTTTCAACTCAGTTTTTATTTACTTCATGAGGGCAGAAAGTTTTATTTGTTTCTCCCTATTCCCTGAGCCAGATGCACAGTCTCTAGCATGTGGAAGGTGTTTCTAAAAGTGTTTATTGAATTGAATTATTGAATGTGGTCCTCTGATCATCTCTTCTCATTCTTATTATGTTTGCCTCCAAGGGGTTTCTTAATAAAATGACTTTTAAACATTGCCTTTTCCTGACACACTACAAACTTCAGCATATCATTTAAGTGGTCAATGTCTTCATCTCTCCTGGAGTCTCAAAAATGTGCTCAGCTCCTGGGGATGGGGCCCTTATTCTTCCCTTTCTCTGCATTTTCACAGTGGGAAATTACCTCTGTGTCATTTGCTCAGCAAACCACCTGAGTGGCTTCTGGGCCAACCTTGATTTTGCTTTCCATGAATATGAAATGGTGAGACATTCCCAATCTGCTACAGCTGTGGAGGATTTTAACAGTGCTTCACAGTGCTTCTGCTTGATGAGGAATTCATTTGCACCTTGGTCCTTGCTAGGAGTTATTCTTCCAACAGAAGAAACAATGTAGATCCATCTTCTCTCAGGACAGCCCAGGTAGACATACAGGACATCCTCAAAGTAGAAAGAACGCATTCTCTAGCAACACTTGTCTGGCAGCAGGTGTTTTGAAGTGGGCATTGGAGAAAAGCCAATGCTCTGTAGCAATAAAGAAGTTTAGCCTCTGGTTTTTAAATTGAAAAGTCACATATACAATCGAATCATATCCTGCAAATAACACGAAGTGTTTATATCAAGCCAGAATCTAGTCAGAAAAACAGCTTGCATCAGTTCAAGAGAAGGAATTTTACATGGAGTACTGGTTATAAAAGTGTTGAAAGAGTTAATAAACAAAAACAAAAACAAAAACACCAGGTGTCAGCAAGGCAAGCCAGAGATTTATAACGTCAAGAAGCCTCTAGGACTTAAAGGTTCCAGGGTGATGGTGGTGTTTCTAGAGCTTAGAGTTCAGTGGCAGCTGGACTCATGAAAGGAGGACCTGTTCCAAGGATCCGTGACCACTGAGGTAATGGAAGAAATGCCCCCTGAAACAGAAAGAGAGGGAAGAAACACCTTGGGTTCTTTACTCCCACTCTATATGACCCAGAGTAATTTAGAACTCAGCAAACCCAGTACTTTGCAGTAATTCCAGGACAGATAGATGTCTATGGGCCAAAAGCTATATTGGACACATGCAAAAGGTATAGAGACACGTGGACATGCAAGAAGAAAATAAATTTCAACCAAATCAGAACAAATAGTAGTCTTATCCACAACCATCCATGAAGTTTTCTTTTTAACTATTTCTTTTATGTGAAATAAATGGAACTTGGTAACAGACATCCAGCATAGATTCATTGATGGCTTCTTGCATTTAATTATACGTTATGGTTTACTGCACATAGTTCTCATTTCATAGCATATGTTCAGTCATTTCAATTAATGTTTTTATTGTCCTCATAAAGTCTAGCTTTGAAGGATTCTTCCAGGTATTATCACAGATAGATATTTGTGCAGGGTGGCCCTTTCTTAACAATTATAGGAATAATATTGGTGCCCAACTTAGACAAATTGGATGTAGCCCTTGTGATATTTATTTTTGACTGAGAAAGTTATGAGTTACACAACCCGTTCACATTTCTTGCTCCTTACCTTTTAGTGCGGCATATCTCTGGCACTTCATTTCATTAGATAAGACAAAAGAAGCATTTTTTTATTGTCTCTTTTAAAATTTACCCAACCCTCCATTGAAATCTGAGCCCAAATGTTCTTACTCCTTTGAAGAGTACTTTAGGTTTCCTAGTTCTCCTCTTTCGTTTACTCCCTCCTCCTCTTCCTTAAACATATTTCTCTCTTCATAACTAAGTCTCTATCCCAGGCTTTGACTTTCTTTTATCTGAACTTTTATTGTTTTTACTCTAAAAACTTCATTTCCTTTCAACTAATTAATTAGAAAGGAGTTTCATCCCTTATCAACAAAACCCATCCTATTGTTCAATCTAGAGTTTCTGTTCTGGGCCCTGTCTGTTCTCATGCCATCCTGTTCTCCCTCTCCCTTCCATCCACTCTCCTCACCTCCAGCACCTGATCTGCTCACGCTTTCCACCCAGGGAGCATCTCTGTGACTTGCTCTGCCCTTCACTGCCTTTCTCTGCTGCAGAACACTCTCCTTCCTCCCCTACTCCAGATAGCCTCCCGCCCCTAGCCCAATCTCTACCCTATACAACTTCTTGAAACTTTCTCTCTTCACGGATCTGAGTGAAAATACCCCATCCTTGGAGGTGTCTAAAAGGAAAATCCACTTTTAAGTTCTTCGAGAAATATTGAAAATCAACATGTTCATCGCATTCAACATTTGGAATGATCACCCTTAATAGCTTTGTTTCAATCTGCACTTTGTTACATAAAACAGAAGCCGTTCAAGGCTTCTCTTCTGCTTTTACTCTCTTCTGGCCCCATAGCAAGCATCTTCCCTAAAGTACAAATCAGAGCAGCAAATCCAGGTTAAAGCAAGCTCTGTGACAATCCAAAGCCTTACACCAGACCCCAAACTCCTCTGAGCCCCAATTCTGATAGCCGAGGAAGGGGAATGCCCATCATTTCAGGGGTGGGACCCTCTGTGGAGATTTCTCAGCCTCTCATCTTAATGAGTTTAACTCCAGAGGTGGGCAGCTAGAGCATTCCCGCTGAGCATAATTACTACGATGGGGCACCTGGGGAGAGATTGTCACAAAGATAACTGGGTCTCAGGCTATTTAGTGCTTTACAGATGAGAGTAAGGTGGTGACTTGGAAAAATGAGGTCTGGTTTGGATAGGAAGATGGCTATGGTTCATTTTCTTCCCTTCTGTAAAAGCATAAACTGTTGTGTTTCTAATTGATGTGCATGAGCCCAGGGCACGAAATGGACTCAGGTGAGAAATCATAGGATCCTAAGGCCGGATGGGACTGGAGGGGTCATCCTGTCCACCCCCAGCCTGAAGGCAGAACTGCTTACAAACCATCTTGGAAGGAGGGCTTGCTACCCTTTTCATCACAACCTCGGGAGGACTGAACACAGATAACCAAGGGCTACCTGGGCACTGATGCACACTACAAAGGACTATTTGTGTGTGTTTATTCTGGCTCTTCCTGCTTAAAAGTCCTACCCAGGGTCAGGGGCAGGTCCCTAACATGGGCAGCTTAGAGCACTGCACTGAAATGTCAAAAATTCACCTAGCAGCAAAAATATACTGAAGAACACACAAGGAAAATGTACTGAATTATCTTGTGCAAATTCTCACCTCACTGAAGAGCTGAAAGAGGAGAAAGATCTCTCAACAACTGCAAAACTCTAACTGCGAGTTGCAGGATCGATGGGGCTTCTGCTTTCCCCTATTTTAGAAGCACCTAAAACAGGAAAAAGTGGAGGGGATATTGTCAGGAGGTCCTGAGGCCAATTAGAAGCTCATTTTCAGATGCCTGCAGAAAGCAATCTGCTAAGTGCAAGTCAGGGGACTTATGGAGTTCAGAGGCTACAATCCCTTTTCTATCTTTATTATCTCTTCTGCCTGTATTAGCGTAACAACACTGAGCAGAGCAGTTTAGGACCTAATGTAAGTGAGCCAAGGCAAGTTGATCCCAAGAACTGGCCAATGGAACCAATCATCCCATGGCTCTGGTGAACTAGATGACATCCAACAAGAAGCCTGGACACATCGCCATAATGCCAGGGTACATGGGATGGTTGTGGGACAAGTAGATCCTACTCCCTGCAAAGAATATAAGTGGAGCTTTCTCTCTGGACTATTCACACCTGGAGCCATTGGATTTCACGTGTCTCTGAAGACTCTAGACTATATTGAGGAATCCATCTTCTTGGCTAGAGGTGGACAGACTACACTCATAGCCTATTTTCATACAGCCTACAAACTGAGAATGGTTTTTACATTCTTTTTTTTTTGTCTTTATTGAGTTAGATAATTAGTTGCTTGCATTTACATTGTACAATTCAATGAGTTTTTTTTTAAATTATAGTCGGCATACAATAATATACCAGTTTCAGTTGTATAATATAGTGACCACGGATCCACATGACTCGCAAAGTGACCACCTCACTAAGTCTAGTACCACTCTTCCCTCTTACATATTTATTACGACATTATTAACCGTCTTCCCCATGCTACACTCTACACCCCCATGTCTATTCTGCAAATATCCTTTTGTACCTCTTAATCCCATTGCCTTTTTCTGGCCCTCAACTCCGCTTCCATCTAGTATCCCTCTAAATATTTTCTGTATCTATGAGTTTATTTCTACTTTTGTTGTAGTTGTTGATTTTCTTCTTTAGATTCCACATCTATGTGAAATCATGCAATATTTGTTTTTCTCTATCTGACTCATTTCATTCAGCGCAATACCATCTAGGTCTATAAAAGCTATATTTTTTTCTATCCCCTTCCTTTTACTATGTGTGTCTTTTAGTCTGCAGTGAGTCTCTTATGGGCAGCATATGTAGGAATCTTGTTTTCTTATCCATTCTGTCACTCTATCTTTTGGTTGGAGCACTTAATTCTTTTTCATTTGAGGTACTTGTTGATAGAAATGTAATCACTACCATTCTTCATTCCTGTTTTTAATACATATATATGTATTTTTTTCTTCTTAAAGAAGTCCCTCCAACATTTCTTGTAAAACTGGCTTGGTGATGATAAATTTCTTTAGCTTATTTTCATCTAGGAAGCTCTTTATCTGTCCTTCGACTCTAAATGATGTAGCTTTGCAGGATAAAGTATTCTTTGTAGTAGATCCTGGGTTTTCATCATGTTAAACATTTTGTGCCAAGCCCTGCATAGCTTTTTTTGAGAAATCAGCTGCCAGTCTTATGGATGCTCCTTTGTAGGAAACTAACTACTTTTCTCTTGCTGCTTTAATATTTTTTCTTTGTATTTAACCTTTGGCATTTTAATTATGATGGACCTCTTTGGTTTCCTGGTATGAGGGACTCTCTCAGCTTCCTAGGGTTTTATGTCTATTTCTCTCAGCAAGTTAGGAAAGTTTTCTATCATTATTGCTTCAGATGGCTCTTCAACATCTTGTTTTGCTTTAGGTACCTCTATGACATGGATATTTTTATCTTTAATAGTGTTCCATAGGTTCCTTAAATTATTATTATAGTCTTGGCTTCTTTTTATTGCCATTTTGATTGAGTGTTCTTGGCTTTCCTATCCTCTATATAGATTATTTGATCCTTTTCTTTATTCACTTTGTTTATTCCTTTGTTTATTCCATTTAATATACTGCTCATCTCAGATAATGTGCTCTTCATTTCTGACTGTTTTCTTCTTCTTTAATTTCCATTTCCATTTTTATGTTTGTTTTTTTATCTCTTTTTTGAAGTTCTCACTGAATTCATCTACATTTCCCATAAGTTCATTTAGCATCTTTATAACCGGTGTTTTGAACTCTGCATCTGTTAGGTTACTTGACTCCATTATTTCTAGATCTCTGTTCTGTTCTCTCATGGTTTCTGCATCTTTGTCTTTCCATTCTGGCTGCCTTTCCATGTCTGTTTCTATGTACTAAGCAAAGCTCCTAAGTCTCCCAGTTTTATTACTGTGGCTTTGTGTGATAGGTGTCCAATGGCACAGAACAGAGAGGGGTTCAGCTGCAGGTCAAATTTAGCCTCAGCCTGTGCCCCTTCAGGGCCACCTGTTAAGAATCAGCAAGCAATCCCCAGATGCCGTGCTTATAGTTGTCTCAAGAGGCCACACCAGAAACCAAAGCCAGCTGCCACTAGTGTGAGTTCAGGCACTAAGCAGCAAGGGGCACTTGACTAAGTGAGGACACACCTGGATAGGGCTTGGTTGGGGCTGTGAGTTGGGGGAGGCGGAGTTTCAGGGATTCCTCTAAGTGGAGCAACCTCTGTTATCCAGTTTGATGACCTGTCAGGTATGGCAGTGCTGAGTTCACACACTAGGAATGGGGAGGGCTCAACAGAGAAACAATGGATACCACTGACATGTGGGTCCCATGCCAGGCTGGTCCCAGGTCTGGCTGTGATCCAGGCTCCTGGCTAGGAATAGGACCCTGGATTTAGAATGTTACATTAGCGTAGTAGGGTGCCTGCACCTAAAATATGTAAACATAATTCAGTTAATCACGCATGTGTGGCTGAATTCCACCATTGTACTCTGATGTGTGTGGAGCCCATGCAGTCCTCTAGGGAGCATAAGGGGAGCAGATAAAGAGGACAACAGAAGAGTGCTTCCTGCAATAGAGTTGGTGCCTACCATTTTATTCTCATGTCAGCTCCTTGTGCATTCCTCTAACAGGGAGTCTCACCACCAAAACCTTCCCTTCTCCATCATATCAGTGCTGACATGGCACTTCTGTCTGGGAGAAATCTTCACATCCAGTCCTCACTCTGACAACTCAGTGTCCCCCTGTAAGTCCTTAGCACCTCCCTGAGAGAGTCCATCAGCATGAAGTTCTGCTCATAGATGCAGCCCCTTTAAGAGGCATCTGCAGCTGCTGCTTCCATAGCCTGTGTGCCACTCAGACACTAGGGACCAGGTAGCCTCCCATCCTTGCCCTGTCCTACCTTATGCCAGTGCAGGGTGATTTCTTAGATTTCTCCCTAGTTGTATGGCTTGTTTATCTAGATCCCAGGTGACTTTTCCTTGTTGTTTGCTTCTGTGTCTGTCACAATTTTGATTTGGTTGCTAGAGGGATGAGCAGAGCCTCTATCATCTATGCCATCTTTTTCCCCCTCGGTTTTTACATTCTTAAAGGGTTGGGGGGAGAAAAAGAATATACAGCACAGGCCATATCTGGCCCACAAATCCTAAAATATTTACTATTTTACTGTTTTCAGGGAAAGTTTGCCGACCCCTGATCTAGGACACTGAGTCTTAAATTTTCATGTTTATAAAAGCTACTTAGGGCATTTATTAAATATTCAGATTACCCCTGTAGACAACTGACTCAGTAGACCTTGGACTGGGCCCCCAGTAGTTGCATTCTAATGGCCACTCAAGGTAATTCTAGTGTAGGTGAGTGTAGGTTAACCTTACAAATGTTCTCTTTCAATTAACCGGTAAATATAAATTTTACAATTTCTATTTGGCCAGCTCTCTGTTGAGTGTAATGGGAGATAACAACTGATAGAAGATGACTCATCCCACTCCACTGGAGAATTTGTAATTTTGTTACAGGGAGGAAAGCTTCTCAATTGAAACTACTAGAGGTAAGTCAGGGACAAATGATATGAGGCCAATTCCACATGAACTGAGATTCTGGATGCAGGGCTCTTGTGCATGGTTGTGGTCACTCTGGTTGCAATCAGTGTGGAATGGAGTATTTGAGACAAAATCAGGAGTTTGGAATGTGGTAAAGTACATTCCCAAAGGCACAGAGCTGGAAGGGGTTTTGAAATGAAAGCTATGGACATGTGGGCAGAAAGCAGAATGGCCTGACCCTGGAGGACAGTTTAGAAAGAGAAACCGACGAACTACCTCTTCAGAGCAAGAACTACTCAGGAGAGTAGCTTGTCCTACTTCTTTTTCTTCTTCAGACCTTATTAAATCCTAAGCTATGGCAATCAGGATTCTAAATCTTTCTTCTTAAAACTATTTTTGCCATTTCCCATCCCCTCCCCACCTACATCCACATATACTCTGTAAACTCTTATCTCACTGAGGTTTTCTTCATTATGCACTACTAATTTATGCCTCTGTTCTTGTAAACACTATTCTTATAGACTAGAGTGTTTCTTCCATATCACCTCCTTATTTACAAAAAAATTTCTATCTCATCTCTCTAGATCCAACCCAAGCCTTATATTTTATTTGAAGCAAAACTTTCTCCAATCTCTTCCCTTCTTAAACAAAATTATATAATTTTCATTTTGTATCAACCTGGTATCTTGAACACAACAAAAGAATAAGGCTTGCACTGTATTAGAATTAATTGCCTTCATTTCTTTCTATCTCTTGTACAAGATTATGACCTCTTTCAGGTCATATTAATTCACTTTTCATGTTGATCCATTATTAATCTATGTTACTCCACTTTCTTTTTCTTTTTTTGTACCTACCACAGTGCACATAGTAGTGGGCAGTAAATATTTCTTCAACGGATGTCCCAATGATTCATAAGCAAGGCATCTGTAGTTTGTGGAGGCCCTTAAACACCATAGGAGTGTGGCCTTCATGATACTATTAATGAGACCCATACAGGTTCTAAAATAGGGGGTGACATTATGATTTCATTTTAGCTAACATAAAGAAAATAATAATGAGAAGTAGAAGCCTGAAGATAATTTGTTGAACAGGTAGGAAGGATATTCTCTCTGAAGGAACACACTGTCTTACTTCTTTGATAGCAATCTTTTGCATCTCAGAATCTTTAATTCAATAAATATCTGCAGAAGGAGATCATGGGTGAGATCTGAGCTGGGCACTGTCATACCTAGTGTGTCTCAGCTGGGACGTCTACTGTTTGATAATCTGTGTTCTCACAGGACATATCAGAAAAACTCCCAGTGTTCTGGAAGGTAGAACAAATAAAAATAATAACTTTAGTATTACCTACAGTTCTAACCTCAGAAATTTTAATTACAGCTCAAAACTGCTCACAATGGGATGTAGTTCTGTAACAACTCAAGTGAATGGTTTGCCTTAAGAACAAGAGCCTACAGTATATACATAGAAACTAGAGGAATTTCATAGAACAACCAAGAAGTACAAAGGCAAAAGAAAACTTTTATGAAGTTTCATAAAAGTTAGACAATAAGAGGGAAAGGATGGTAGAATAGACTAAATTGCATCAAAATAAGTGAAAATGATGACTGGGTTTCTGAAGCAATAAAGAAGTACAGAGCAAGTAGACTTATAGAAACATTTAGAAGGTTTCTAGAAACTATAGAAACATATAAATATTTCCAATCAGTGTTTCTAGGATTCTGAGTTTTATGTCAGGGGAGGTGGGCATTATTTGGTAGGGATGTGGCAAAGCCAATGATCTGAACTCCAAAGATATCTAGCTAAAGCTTGTATTTCCCTGACTTTTCACATCTCTGTGGGGCCAAATAACAAAGGCAAGCTAAAAGAATGTGAGCAGAAATAGCAAGTGTCACTTTCAGCCCAAGATGTTTAAGTACTAATGTGCCTTCCCAATACCTTTTTCTGCTTTGACAGTCCCTGGATTAAAGTTGCTAGTACTGCAAAGTGAGAGAAGCCTGAATCCCTGTGACATGGCTTGGAAGAGGGCCACCCAGGAAAACTGCCAGGAAAGAAATATCCATATTGGTCTTTGTATGAGGAAGAAATAAACTTTTATTGTGTTAATCATATGAGATTTGGGGTTGCTTGTTACAACAGTTGGCCTATCTTTATTAATTTGAGACAAGGCAAAAACAGGGTAGAAAGAGATCTGGGTGGTCTTGGTGCAGATACAAATATATAAGAATCTAGGCCAGCAATTCTTTTTTTCCCATTGATTTTTGCTGGGGGCAGGCAGCCTTCAACTCATTGATTTTAGCTGTTGATTAAGTCATGTTCTCCAGTCTGTCAGTAGTCACTTTATTTTCTTTCATCTCATTTTCCACCTAGTTGAAGCTCCACAACAATCAGGATCTTGAGTTTGCAACTGAACATTTTAGAAAGGCTTAAAAATGGCTTCCTTCTCTGCATCCTGCCTGGCAGTCTCTTCCTAGTCCCTTCCTCCTTTCTCCAAGACAATTGCTCTCAGGGCTATTGCCTGTTAGACAGAGAAAAATGCTAAAGCTGGAGGCAGCTGATCTTCATGGAGGTTACAGCAAGGCAGAGTTCCATCTGGAGGAGACTGGTAACCTACTGGGAGTTACCTCAAGACGGAAATGCTCCTTTCTCTTCCACAGAACAAGCTGTGAAGATACCCAAGACCCAAAGCAAGCTTTACAGCAAATGGGAACTAAAGAACATACAGCAGGTGGTAGCTCAGATGCCAAAGCAAACCTCATTCCAGTTTAAGAGGGGGCACAAAAATAGAATCTAATATGGCCCAGCATGCTTAAAGTGGGAAAGAAGATTCTAAATCTCAGGACAGATCTGTAAGGCAGAGAAGGGGTAGAAATGTCTATTCTCTCTCCTTCCCTCCCCCCTCCTTCCCTCCTTCTCTCTCTCCTTCCCACCCTTTCATCTGTGGTTACTTATACAAACAAACAAAACAGGATGGCTGCTGATGGATAGCTAGCTCCTGAACACCGGCTGACACACCTACATGCCAGGTTTGCCAGCTGTACAGATGCCACAGCTGATCCATCTGTTGAGTGTGCCACACACCACTGCTGACCAATCTGCACATGCCAATTACTTGGTTTAAGCAGGCTGAAGATAGTGTGCAGAGCAGAGAGGAAATTGCTCTTGGGTTCTTCTCTGTGCCCCTGCTCTTCTCTGTCCCTTGAGGAGAGAGTAAGGTGATGGTGAGCTCCAGCCCCTCTCTGTGCAGCACCATCTTGCATCTTGCACTGTGCAGTGCCACCCACACCCTGCCTCAGAGGAGGCCCTGGAGGAGCAAAACAAACTGGGAGCTTTGCATAGACAGGCTATCCTCTGTGGCAGATGCAAATTCTGTCACCAGATGAGTGTGGGGGGGAAGCAGTCCATTGTACATCCTTGTTAGAATTCTGAAAAAGATAGAGACTCACTTTGCACGTGCCTTTCCCTTCCTCCCTGGGATGATAGGCACACTAGAATGTTAGCTCCCCGCACAGTAAGCTGGATGGAATATGCTGTCCTCTCTCTTTAAGGAGGTCAACTTCCTTGGCAACCCAGCCCCAGAAATACTGATGGAGGGTGTGGAGGAGTGGCCAGTGTATCACTGGTGTGTGTGTGTGTGTGTGTGTGTGTGTGTGTGTGTGTGTGTGTGTGTGTGTTTTGCACAAATCATGTTTAGTTAATATGCCTTCTGGATTTTGCATTACTCTTTTGAGTAGCCATCTGAGAAATTCCCAGGGAAAACTGATTGGATCTAGCAAATAAAAAGAGGGCCAGGGTCCAAATGGTAGTCTGTGGAATGAAGAGTCCCCAGAAGTCATGGTTTTATGCCTTCAGGACAGCAGAGAAGCAGACCCAATTTACATTTTCAGGACTCTTGTCTCCTCCCCTCCTAACCAAATCCTGCACAGCAATTGCAGAGATCTTCTTGTCCTCAAACCCCACTCTCCTCGCCTCTTCCTAAAAATTGATTCTGATCACCTTAGCCAGAAGAACCTCTTCTTTCCCTCTATAGAGCTCATTGTCCGAATATCTCATATAATTCTGCTAAATAATGTATGCTTTGTGAACTCCTGTACATAATTAGTGCAGTGGGTGCTGGCACCCTGTCTTGTACATTTTGGCATTTCTATTCAGTGCCAATAATAGAGCTATTCAACCATTAGTCTTGAAATAAATTTTGGCTAAAATGAATGAGTTCTCAGAAAGCAGTGACTTGAAGATGTGCCCCTACAAACTATGCCCCTCAGAAAAAATATTAACAACAAAGACCCTTACATATATCTCATGCTCCCCCCTCTCAAAGCTTCCTCAATAAGCAGAAAATCCTGTTGATTGATAAATCCCACAGTGTTTCACTGGCCGTTGCCCTGCTTGCTGTAAAACCACTGGAAATTTCCTTCTTTTGCCATCATTTTTCATAGGCTCCAAAGCTAGAATCACTCATTGCTAAGTTTTAGTTTTCAGGCTCATGCAGAAGTATTTTCATTTGTGTCCTTTTCCATCTGACTCTTTAAACTAATCCTTCTTGACTTCAGATCTTTGCACAAACCTCCCATGTCATCACTGGGGAGCTCTGGGCCCAGAGCAAAGGCAGGAGGCAAAAAGCCCCAAATCTGCACGTTTTATTTCACTGGTACATGTATTTAATCCATCTGCAAACTGTTCATTGGATAGCATTGTAGGCTTTTCTCTCTGGGAACACTAAGGTATGTGTATTCAACAGTGGAAAATAAACATAAGATTTTATTACAAAGTGCCACTGCCGCTCCTGGCGTGAGTAATTTGTGCACCTGCATTTTAAAAATGTTTCAAAGTTTCTTCCCTTGGTGGATTCCGTGGTAACACACATTAGCTTCCCTGCTGTCATAGCCTGGTTCTTGTAGGCTCCTGTCACTTGTGCCCATGCTATCCAGGAGTCACAGTTTTCGAGCAGAGAGCAAGCTAATGTGGTGACTGCTCTTGTAAGCCTCAGAGAGTGGAGATTTCTGTTTTGTCCTGGTAGATGTCTCCTGCCCCCAAATTAGCAAAATGGCGATTGTTAATCCAAAGTGCCAGGAAGTAGGAAACAAATCATCAGTGGAGGAATAAAGGTCAGTGTTTCTCCTAACGAGATACAGGAATGGTTTCTGGAAATGAACGCAGAGTAGATCCACCCTGCTATGCTCTTTGCCTTACAACCTGCTTTTTCTCAAGCACAGAAACCAAGACACTTGCAGCTCATCACTGAGGTTCATCAGCAAATAAGGAAATCCAGTAGGAACCAGACGGAATCGAGACATCCAGTCAGTGAGAGAACCTGGGAAATGGTGGGACAAAGGCATTGGAAGGGGGGAGCCACTCTTCTGAATGGAGAGTGAGCCTCCCGGCTTTCTGTGATCTTTCCCTTTCCATTCTTTTGCAATGATTCTGATCTTTGCAGGTGTCTAAAGTCAGTCTGTGCGCACAGTGCTAACTAACAATCTCCCCTGTGATATCTGTAATCTCCTGGAAATGATCATTAACTCCTTCCAATGTCCCCCACAACAACCCGGAACTCTGGCAATTCCGAGTCATCTTAGGTACGTTAATACTTTCTTAAAGTCATATTGCAGTATATTGCACACTTCTCCTGCGAACAGCAGGTCTCAGAGGAAGATGATAATGACCTAGGCGACACCAGCTTGATCGTTAGAGTCTCTGTCTCTATAAGCAACATCAGACAGATAACTCAATCTAAAGAGTATTTATTTATCTGTCCAATGCTGCAAATGGAGACTGAGGGAGCTCTGCTGATGGAATCGCTGGGTGTGAAATCTTTATTGTTCAGTGTGATCGAGAGCAATGGAATGCTTGTTTCACGTAAATAATACTGAGTTTTCAAACACCGCACACCATCTGCCTCAGGAGCTGCCTGGCCCAGGCACAGAACATGGCATTTCAAATGGTTTAAATGCAAGCTTGCTAAGTTTTAGTTCAAGAGATAGTAGTAGAGCAGTAGACGTTTTCACAGCTGAGGATCAGGTCCCTTATTCGTGCTGTGGACGACGATTCTTTGTTTACTGACTGTCCCCCTCAGCTCAACTGCCCAGGAGAATAATTTGGATACGGTTCCCTCTTGAAGAAATAAAAAGAATCATGCTCTGATATCCTGCATGATTTTGCATACCAAAGCTTTTATAACCAAATCATAAGTTTAAATTCAGGGAGAGGTTTCTCAAAGAATCCCCTAGAACTTTCTAACTGGCCCCTCTGGTAAGACTCACCTTAAATGATGTACAAACTTTGCCCCAAATCAAAGACTCTTTGAATTATAACTAAAACCAATATTTTCATATACACACATGCATGCCTGCATATATGTGCACAAACGCACATGCATGCATGCACACACATACACTAGTTCAGTTGGAAAGAAATCAAAGACTTATTTTGACATAGTTATCTAGATTGTTTTGTTCCCAGGTTGCTCATGAAATGTTACTCTCTATAAAGAACACTAGAAGCAGACTGGATAATAACTGAAGAAATGATTGCTGCATTCAGCTGCATTGTACATGGAGCAGCACTTGATAAATATATCTTAACTTGGGTTCAATATTGCTCAGGCTCTGTCCACAGGTTTAGGCAGAGAGGCCATTTGAATTAATTATCTCATTGATTCAGCATGAAGACACTGTTTTAGGATAAGTGACTGTTACAATGAACACTACAATTTTAGCATTTTAACATAATAAAGGTACCTTGTTTCTCTCATCACAGCCTTATGTGAACTTGAGAGATAGTAAGGGGCTCTGAACCATGAAGTCATCCAGAGATCAAGGCTCCTTCCATCTTTTGTCACCTCCGTCTTCACCATGTGGTCCCCAAGGTAACCACAGAGAACAAAAGGGAAAACAGAATGTGGAACATACACACCTACTCTTAACTATCTTGGTCCCAGTGCCCCTCAGAATGAAACGGTTGGAGGATATAAGCTCACCAGTGGCAGAAAAGAGGCCAATTTCTGCCAATGATAACTTTGCCTTGATTATCTGAATATTGCACGTGAAAATACCCACCTCCAATGACAGATAATTGTTTCAGTTCCCTACTCATCATGTCTCAGTGCTGGTGAAAGGAATACTTACAGAAGGCCCATGTTCCTCAAATGCTTCATCATGGGTACAAATTCAATGCCTTACACAAGACCAATAGCCCCAGGAGAGTTGTTATAAAGAGAGCTGATTATAATTATGTGATGACCACGTGCCTGAGATATCTTAATCGCATTAGTCTTGTGTAGTTTTTCTTCACAGTAGCAAAACTTCTTTCATTTACAAGAAAAAAAGGCACTATAAAATTAGGCTATAAATATTTTATTACACAGTTTTAAAGGTGTATTTTGAAGCATTACAGTAGCATATAATGCCCAAATCTTCCCCATTGCTCATTATTTTAGCATTTACACTTGCTTTTGACATAGTTGCTCCTAACACAATGCTTTGAACATATTAGGCCTACATTGCCAAAATGTTGATTTTTTTGGTTATTCTAAAATATTTCCTATATTTATGACTTGTCTTATCTTTAGAATTGTGATCAAAAACAAGAGAATAATAAAATTACTTCAAGAGATTTGGACCACTTGGAATCAAAGCTGTGTTGTTCATGGCTCCAGTTTCATGTTTATTTACATCCATTCTCTTGTATCTGAAATAAATTTGCTGTAGTCTTTGTCTCTGCTCTATTCTAAACATACTGCACAAACAAGGGCTTACTTCTCAGGAGAACAAACAAGCCAAAGATGTCAAGTTCCATCTTTATGATAAAATGCAGATTTATCATTAAATGGCAAATTCTTTATTTTCAAAAGCTGAATATAAATAATGGTTTAAAAATTTTGGCTAATGAAATTTAGTCTCTTCTCCCCGCAAAAAGAATTTAGAAATATGCTCTGGAACTTCACCTAGTATTTCATTTGGTTTCAAAACACATACATTTTCTTTTACTTCATGATCTCGCCTTATAGTATTGTATTGTCCAGAGGTGAGCAAACAAATGTCGACTGCCTCTCTGAGTTCAGGAATGCTGCCTTCTTGGCTTGGCTTATTTATATCCATGGCTCTTGAGTAGTTAAGCATAAGCTGTGATGTTTCTCACTGCTCCAACCAAGGAAGACTATACTCAGAATGGTACCAAGATTCTACAAACTTTGCATCTGGTGGGTTCCCTTCCAACTTTGTGGCCTTTCCTTCATCTTTTTTGAAGCAATTTGTGTAAGAAAGGAGGACAGAGATGCCTCTTCCTCTCTAACATGTCTCGCAGTTCAGGCTGATTTTTCAGTATGGACTCTGTTTAGGGTGTTTACAGGTTTTGCAGTGTTTTGAAGACTCCCTACTCACCAACTAGTCCATGTCAACTTCAGTTTTCCTCAGTCAGTTCTCTGTAAATGTCGAAGTATGAAGAATTCTCACTTTACTCTTGTATTTCTGTCCCCATGGCTTGGATGAGGCATAGTGAATGTGGGTTGCTGGTGTGAACTGGCCAAGGATAACTGGATAATCAGAACTCTGTGACTCCATCCTGTATTGCTGCCCTCAAATAATCAAATGTTGATATAGAGGCAGTTGCCCTGTTCAAAATGAGGTTCTGCCAGACCTTCAGGGAGATACAATAAACCCAGTGACTAGTGGAGGCATCCACTTTCCATCCTACAGAATGTTTGGGGAGCCAGGCATCAAACATACATCTGTGTTGTATGTTTTTGACAAACTCTAGGTTACTTTGGGAAATTCAATTTCAAACTGCCCCCCACATTTCTTACCCACAAGACTAAGAGTAAAAAAATCAGAACTATGGTTTCATGAGGATGATGGTAAAGTGGAACGGGTTGACAATGGTTAGTCTAATGGTCAGTCAGGTGGGATGCCCAATTGTCCATGACTTTAAAAAAAAAAAAGCCTACGGGGAGACTAGTGACCAGGACCTGCATGTGAAAGGGACATAATCTTGAGGCAAGGCTCACTTGCAATGCTAACTTAGATTAGGGAAGGAATTAAATGACGTTCCCAACCCAAAGTGATTCCATTTCATCATTTTGTACATATACATTTAGGATGTGCTATATGTTATATATAATTTACTAAAACATGCTTTTAAAAATAGATTTGAGGAGCATGGAGACCCTAGAAGTGTATGTTATTGTGCTGGGCTCCAGTTCCTCTTTCCCGCAGAGGACCTCTGAGGGTCTATTTGAGGGTATAAATATGGAAAATTCAGCTCCAACCCTCTACCTGACTCCTTGAACAGCACTGCAGAACTATGCGAAGCTCTTATGGTTTTAAAAGAACAGATGCAAGAGACAAAATAAGTATAAAAGGAATTTTGGGAATGGGTCCTAAGAATCACTTCGTTTCCTACCACGCTCAAAAACTTACATCTCTTTTTAGGGGTACTATACATCTGTGTAGCTCCAAACTACAACCAATTATTTTTTCCAAGCAACATAATTACAGCCTTCTTGTGAAAATGCCAAACACTCAAATAAAATACAGCTTCAGAAATTTTCACTTAAGTTAATTGGCTCCAATTAGTTAGACCTACTTTGGCCCCCCAAACTCATCAAAGCCAAGTTCTTACCTTCTCATTTTATTCACTTTTTTTCCTAGAGAAAGAAAAAAAAGAGAGAGAAAGGAAGGAAGGGAGAAGAAAGAAAGAAAGAAAGAAAGAAAGAAAGAAAGAAAGAAAGAAAGAAAGAAAGAAAGAAAGAAAGAGAAGGAAGGAAGGAAGGAAGGAAGGAAGGAAGGAAGGAAGGAAGGAAGGAAGGAAGGAAAAGAGACACCTGAATTCTACATATTTTATTAGAGTATGACAGAACTAGGACTGGAAGTATAATTGAAGGAGGCAAGGAGAACACTGTCCCAGCATACATCTGCATCCTTTTGTCTGTATAGGCACTGAAAGGCCACAAATGTCAAAGGCCTTTTTCTTGAACCACTCTAAATGTAATCTGTTGGGTTTGCTTTGCTGAATGTATATGCATGTCAGAGACTGTGGACATGGATTATTTATCAGATGTTCACTTCCAATTAATGCTGCTTAAATCACAAGCTTCAGTTTGGCGCATGCAGCAGCAGCAGTCTGTTCTGAGGGTGAGCAGGTCTGGGGTATAAGTAAGCCTCCTACTGAGCAATTGTATGAACTATTTGCTAAGGTAACATTTAAAAACAGCCCCATTTGTAGACAGATTTTTATTCTCAATTAACAACACTGTAAATGACATGATAGAAGACATGTAAGGAAACACACAAAGGGCTGCCCTGGGAGCAATGCATACAGGCCCAGTTCCCATTAGGTCATTTGGGCCCATAACTCCTCAAGTGCCCACTTACAGAATTAACCATGTCTCATTTAGAACCTGTGTCTGCCTCAGTGGAAAGCCCATTTTATAACTTGATGCAGACTCACAGATATGGGCTTCTAATTCCAAAATCTGGGATGGTAGGAAGAATCACTGGGAAAATCTGTTTAATTTGACCATTTTAACCAAATCTAATTAACCAAATTTGATTAACCCATTTACTGAAGTTTAATGAAACCCTCTTTAACTTGAGTCAGAAGGTGGATGAAAAGGAGGACCTTTTAAGCTCAGCTCTCTAATAGGCTCCCACTGCAGGCAGCTGTGAACCTGTCAAACATAGACTACCAGATTGGTGCCTTGAACACTTTCCCAGAATGGGAGCTGAAAGAGTGTTCTAAACAGGAAAACAGGACAGGAAATGTAGCCAGCACTCTAGTTTCTCCAAAAGTTATCCAAAGCCAGAATTTTATTTTTTTTTTCAGAAGTTTTCAGTTAGTGTAAAAGACAGAATATTCCAAAATCGATAACATATACCACTAAAATTGGAGCAGGATACTCCAATGCCAAATGGAAAAGACTTGAGGCCCATCTACAATGTCTAGTAGCTGACCTGCTGCTCCATGTTATTGGAGAGCCTCCTTCCCAGTCCACGGCATTTGTGAGGCAACCACAAAGACCCAGGGCAATGATTCTCCTGGCTGGAATTTAGCATCAGTGCAATGAACTGACAGGTTCGGTCTGTGTTTTAGTTGCCAGGTGTCACTGTCATAAAACTTCCCTTCATCTGGCATTGGCTCAGAGCCCCACCATCTGACTTAGCCTAGAGGGTTTGCATACCACCAAGGCTGGAGCCCTTTCTTGCTTTGTGATGGTGTTTCCTTAGTGGTTCCTTAGGTTTTCTGACCCATGAGAGACATTTAACTGCCTAAGCCTGTCCTTGCTCATTTCTTTTCTGAATGATAAGCTTGTTCCCAGAAGATAAAAAAGGGAGAAGATCTTTGCACTCATGCAGAGGCAAGGGGCTAAATAAGAACCTTCTGCAGTTGGAGAAGAGCCTGTCGAAACACGAGAAGCTTGAGATCTCCAGAGGGCAGAGTATCCGAAAATCATAGCAGTCTTTTCTTCAAATGCAGAAGATAGTAAGTTCATTCCAGGACTGACCCAGCTAAGAGAAGAGATTGGGCATATCACATATCACTGAATGCAATGGGCTCAAAACCTCTAGGGTTGAGAGGAAAGTAGTACAAGATGCACTTTCCCCATCTCTGAAAGTGTTTGTTTTTCAATCAAGTCTTTTATGTCAATGACCTTGAGGCAAAAGAGCGGAAATGCAAAATGAAGCATTTCTGTACTTGAAAGAGATGCATTTAGCAATTCTCCACCTCCTTCAATCTTCTGTAAAAAGAATGTGCCAAATGCTAGGTGTACAGTTTTATTCCTGATCCATCAAACAGGGAGGGAAAAAAGCAACTGAGTGTTAGAGGAAGGATTTCTGTAAGGTAGAACAATGTCAGTGGGAAAACACAGTAACAAGATTTGGATCACATTTACAACAGGAGCAGAGCTCTTTCTTTATTGATTATTTTGAGTCTTTTTCAAAAGAATTTTCCTGGGACTTGAGAAAAACTCAACAAAAAGGCATCATTTATTCACTTATAAGTGGATATGGCACTTTCTTTTTTTAAGTAAAAAAAATTATAATAAAATTTGACATTACTTAACATGGACAATATTTGGGAGGCTGTTTTCCTAAAAATTATCTAGTCTTTCAGAAAGTACTCTTTTTCTAAAATGTTTCCATATTTTTCCATCTCACTCATCCATTATTCAGATAAGTGCCTCCAGATAACTTTTAGTTATCTTTCTGAAGCAGAAGTGGTTTAGGTGTACCAGAATGGAAATAATCCTGTTACTGATTGAATCGATAAAGTAGTACTCCTTGTACGACCATCGGTGTATTCCCCCTAGAGGGTCAGCAAGGCCAAGAATTCACTCATGAAACAAATAGTCATCACTACAATTGGGGACACAGAAAAGCAAAAGCCATGGATTTTGCTTTCAGGGAGAAATTAATTTAGTTGATAACACTAAAAGTTCCCACACATTGCCAGTCGCAGGCAAGTCAAGTCAGTAATTATTTCATTATTTAAATCAGCACTAAACTGATCACTTTTAGAAGTCAAACACAGAAAAGTGCCAAGCAACAGAACAATCCAAAAAGAGGCTTTAGAGCTCGTCTGTGTCCTCACCTAATGGTGCTGATCCCGGAACAGAGGCCTGTGATGACAACTGATGTGCTCAAAGTCACAGAGCTTCTAGTAACAGAGTTGAGCCAAAACATACATATGCCAATTCCAATTTCAGAGTTCTTTTTCAAGTTAATGATTAAAAGTATCTTTTTTTTCCCCTACAGCTTTCTCTTGTGATATTCCCTTACATTCTGGAAGAGCACTGGGATTTGTGACAGAAGACATGCATTCTGGCGTCAGCTTTGCCCATAGGTAGTCATGTGTATGTGGGAAACTCATAAAACTTCTCTAGATTTCATATTCTTCATCTGTGAAATGAGGTAATTAGACTTTACCAGTGCTCTCCACACTTCTCCATCAAAGTGCCCTTCATACCAGAGCAGAGTGGATGATAATTTGCAGTAGGAGTTTGGAGGTGTGGCAATAAGTGACTCCCTACAAGCAAGAAATGTGCTTTAAATATCATAATTTGTTTGTCTTAATAATTTATTTAACTTCTACATTTTACTTAATAATGTATCTGTTTGTTTCTATGTGAAAATAATATTTAAATTTTCTTATCTAATAAATATTATTTATTAATATTTAAATAATATTTAAATTTTCTAATCAAAGTTGATTTGCCATGGATGGCTTATTTTTCCTGGGGCACAGGGACTAGGTAAGTGATTCTTTGAGGCCATCTTCCTCCTCATTGATTCCATCTTCTATGTCTGTGTTTTTTATTGCACCACACACTCTCATTCCTAGTTCTGAGTCTATAAGAAGCTCTCTCACCACAGTATTCAATGGCTCTCAAGATTGCCTGGTTTGAGAGAACCCCTGAAGGGAAAATTAGCAACATAAGCAGAGAGTGTAGGAAAAAACCCAGATATTTAACAGATGGAAACAGGAGGCCTGCTCTTCCAGACAAGTTAGGAGGAGTGGCTCATTCTGGCCTCAACCTGAAGGAGATCTGCTTTAGTCCTTTACCTCATATCTTTTCTAGAAAAAGGTGGGGTATGAATAAATATTTGAATTCAGGGGAAACTTGATAAAACATCTTTGAAAAATGCAAAATTATTTCTTATTTAGATGTAAAATTTTGAGTACCTCAGAGCTGTTTTCCCTTTCTCTAGGTCAACTCAAAAGCTGAGGGCCAATTTCTAGTTCTGCTTTACTTCACCCAGTCCTTTGATCATGGCCCCCATCACCTTCTGGATCTGTGAGGATGACCCATAGCAGAAAGGATAAAGCTGGGGTTGCATAGGGGAATGATTCTCACCCAGTCTCTGGGCAGTTATCAGGAAAGAGGGAGAAGTCAGCCAAATTCCTCATCTGCTACAGCAGCGAAGGCCTTCTCTCCAGTGGCTTTTCCAGATGGAAAAGTACTCTTAGCTCTGACCATTTCCCAGAGGATAAAGTGAGTTGGACAAGGAGAAACTTTTGCCCTTCCAAGCAACTGAGCTTACGTGAATCTAGTTTTTTGGTGGCATCTCCAAACACTTTGAGTAGGGTAGGCATACAGAATAACTTATCAGAAACACAAATCAATACCAATTCTCCATCAAAGATAGGAGGTGGGCAAGAGATTTATGAAAAAAAAAAATATTCCATTGCAACCCAATATCTTGGCTCAGGTTTAGTTTTTAATACTGTAGATATTCAGAGAATAACAGATTTAGATTAATCTGGGTGATAGAATGTAGTCTAACCAAATGGCTTCAACTCTAGCTACATATTAGAAATGCCTGGCCAGCTTTCTAAACATACTAATGACTAGGCCCCACTCCAGAGTAACTGAATTAGAAACTCTGTGGAGGGTTCCAGGAATCGGCATTCTTTTTTCAATTCTCCAGGTGATTCTTGGGGATGAGACTGCGAATGACTCAACTCTAATCAGGCAGGTAAAGTGGTTTTCCCAGGATCTCACCAGGAGAGGGTAGGGCTGAGAGGAGAATCCAGGTCTCCCCAGCCAATCTTGTGCTCTTTCCCACACACCACATTAATTCTCCTTCAGCTCTGTGGCCCGTGGGATAGCTTGCACTTCTCCACTGGGAAAAAGGACCAGTAGTTGACCCACTAACCCCCTGGAAACAAGTGCTTCAGCACCATGGGAATTTTCCTGGTCCTATTTGTGGAAATGATCCAACCTTAGATGCTTTTCCAGGAAAGGATATTATGAGCAGGGTCCCTTTGGTAAAGGCCTAGAAGCATTGTTTGTAAGGCATGGGAAGATTCTAGCCCTGAAATATCCCCTTTGCCTTCAGTTACTTATGCTGAAGGCATCTCTTAGAAATATTTTTGGGGTTTAAGATATATTACTTACTAGAACATAAATGAGGCTGGGGTGACTTCCTCTCTCCCTCTCTCTCTTTTAGTCTAAATGAAGAATTGGATGTCTGATCACTCGGCACAGTGTTTGGTCTTAAAAGTTTCATAATATGTATATGGTAACTACCTCTTATTATGTTCTTATTACATGCAAGAAAACTATGTTGGGCCTTATATATATTCTCTAATTTAAATGCCACCCAACCTTAGGAGGCAGTTGTATTAAAGATACATTTTCTGAGACTCATATTCTAACTCTGATGCCTACAGGTTTCACTTATACTGGAAGATGCTCTGAGCTTAGACTCACCCCTCTGCTTTACCTATCAGGGAAATGGGGCCTAGGGAAGTGGTGTGATTTTCTCTGGGAATATATAAGGCCTTCAACTGGTAATCAGAGATTCAAGCTTTTTAAAACTTAGCACATCAGTTTCTTTCAAAATTAGAAAACAAAGGTCTTTATGTCTTTCATCTGGTGATCAAATCCTGGTCAGGTTATTTTCTGGCTATAGAAAAGTTACCTAAACCGAGAAAGCCCTAATTTTAGAAGAAAAGAAAGAAGAGAAAGAAAGAGAAAAGCAGACATGGGAAGGGAATCAGAGAGGAAGGAGAAATGTAAAGAAGAAGGAAAATAAAGAAAAGAAATAAAAAACGAGGGAGAAATATTTAAAACACACACACAAGAGGAGACAAATGATGAGAAAGGTGGCTACTTGTGCTTTTACTTGAGGTCATGGAACATTTTGGAATTGCTTATGGAGGACATTTTTCAAAAATCTAACATCCCAAGCAGAAGACCAGGACTCACCGAAAAAAATGAGAAGGCTTGAAATGGAGACAAATGGATGGATGAGGATTTTGACAAAAATAGGGCAGAGGAAGAGCTGAATTTGTTCCGAAAAAATTCATTGACAAGAAAGATGTGTAAATGTTGCGTCAAGGAAGGTTCTGAAGGGCTTCCCTATAGGACTGAATTAAAGACATGGTAGGAGTCAAAGGCATGAAGCAGAGCGTTATTCACCGGAAGGATGTACTTCTTTGAAGCTCCCCTTTTCCCCCCTAAAAAAGTATGTCATGGACCATAGCTTTTGAAGAAAGGAGAATAAAAAAATAATCGATGCGATGTGGATCAAAGAAATGATACATCCATCTGTGCCCCGTCCTGAAGTAAAGCACATGGACCTCAATTAATGCATTAGCTACCTGACCAGAAGAGCCTCATATTCAAGCCCACCTTAGGGGCCTTGTCTAATTCAGGACTTCTTGGAAGATGAAAAGCACTTTTAAGTGCTGACTCTGATGATGACCATGAGCACAGATAACTTTACGTATCTGATGTGTTATAATACCTATGAGTGCCTGATTGAAGACAGTGCCCTCTAAATATAGATAGACATTGTAGTAAAATAAAAAAAATAAACAAGGGATGCTGAAGGTGGAGAGCTACAGGGTTGATCTTCAGTGTCAGACACCAAACAGGGCAGGAAGAGGCTTTACACAGGAGAAAGAGAGAATAATAGGAGAGGGGACTCATAAGACATGAGCTTCAAGTGTGAGGCTTTTGGAAAACTAAAGCCATTGTGGAACTGGGCCACATGAAAAGAAAGAAATTGTGTCACACTGAAGTAGAAGTTATTGAATTTCTAGAAAAGGGACATTACTCATATATAACGGCACCAAGCACCACATCTTTACCACTGGCCTGAGAAAACCATGAAACGGGACATGACTGAACATTGATGGAAAAGTAGAATGTTACTCTTGGATTGGCATTCTCTCTGTGTCTTTCTCTGTTCTGTCTCTGCGCTTCTGCTGTCTCTGTGGCTGTCTCTCTGACTCTTATCAAAGTTCACTAAAGTGACAATATTAAATTGACAATATTAAAGTGACAATATTAAATAGACAATATTAAAAAGTTTTAAAAAGCAATATCATGAACAAAGGTGGAAAGTCAGTTAACATGGAACCATGTCCATTTCCTCGTTTTTCACTTATGGAGATTTCTAAAATAACTTGTGACTCATTTAAGGAATTAGAAAATGATGGCAGTATGGATGCATAAAGGGCATGAGTAGAGATTCTTACATTTAAATACAATTCTTAATATCTTTCTTTTTATTATTTGATATAAGAACATAAAAGCATTGGTGAGATTTTCTTATAAATTTGGGGGTGACTTTAATAACATTGGGCCAACCCTGCATAGGTACATGTAGGTAGAAAGAACACAGAAATGGGATCCAAAGCTCTGGATTTTTTTTTTTTTTTTTGCTCTTTTGTAATATTTAGCCTTGGCCTGTCACCAGATTCTGGGTGTCATTTTTTCCCATCTGGAGCAGATCTAGGGTATCCCAAAGATCTGAGTCTAAAAATCTGTTTTTCAAAATTGGTCTATCATGGAGAACATACTATGAAAATTTGAAGGTTTGACACTTTCTTTATCTCCTGCTAGCTGCTTCATAAAACTGTTTTCCATTTATTGGCTTATGAATCCAGGAGAAGTAGAATGGTTGTATTTAAGCCTGACTTTCGCTAACTTCTTAGTAAACGTGTGGTTGTGATTTCTCTTTCTTTCTAGGCAGCCTCACTACAGTCTTCTTGGAGAGATGTATGCTTCAAAACACTCTCCATTTTCTGTTCTCTCTAATTTCCCTGGGCCGCCTATTTGAGGGCAACTTGGTACATGTCTGTTAGGAAGACAGCAGAGATTGGTGGAGCTAAAAGCCACGTGCCAGTCTAGTCTCCCTCCCTGCCGCCACTAGCCAGCTGCATGAATAGGATGAATTATTTACCTTTCTTGAGCCTCAGTTTCTTCATCTATGAAACAAAGATAACAATTTTGCTTCATAGAGCTATATGCATTAAAGGCAATACATAAAAACACATAGCATATCTGATGCAGAGTACAAACAATAAATATAAACTGTTATATAAAGTCATTATCATAAATATAATTACCAGCAACTTTTACATGAGTAGCCTCAAATTAAATTCTGCTCACTGCTCTGGCTCTTCATGACTGATATGCTTTTTTCTTTTCAATTTCTTATTTTTATTGCTGGGTAGTTTTTCCATTTAAACTGTAACAAGCTTAATATTGTTAAATAATTATAGCTAATTTAGGAGAATTGTTTTGTCCCTACTTTTTAAAAACTTTAATTCACTGCATCTACCTTTCTATTGGGGTCTTCAGGGTTAATTATGAGCAGCTTTGTACTTGGATAGTTGGTTAATCACCAAGTAGAATGTTGGAAGAAAGCTACTCAGATGCTTTTCATCTTAGCATCCAATTCCCAGGAAACCCTGGAAAAAAAAAACATTTTACTTGTCTAAGGCCACCTACAGTATTAGGTAATTATTAAAGCTGATTGCATATCAGAGCCTAAATACAATATTATAGAACAGTACTTCACTCATGCTCCCCTCATGGAAAATGAATCAGAGGCACTGCCATGTATTTTTGAAGAGTAAATCTTTGTGCTAATTAATTATATTAATATCAACATGTTGATATTGATATAATTAGCACAGTGGATGACACTGATATAATTAGCACAAATATTTACTCTTCAAAAATAAGTGGCAGTGAATATGCATATAATAACCTTAATAATAATTCTAAGCAGTTATAGCACCACTTTCTCTGAGGAGCTTATAAAATCCATAAATAGCAAATAACTGAAACTCATACTTCATCAAAAACTTTCATAGCATGATTGAGCAAGGTTGAAGGAGTTTATGCAGTCAGAAGAAACTCCACGACTATATCCTGGCAGGGACATTTTTCCCCAGGAAGAAGCATATTTCCAAGCTGTTCCCAACAGGCCTAAAACTAAGAGACATACCAAATTATATAATCAAATTGAAATTGAACAGAGCTTCATCTCTTTATTCTAACTAATGTTCAGCTAATCTAAAACCACAATTATTTGGTTTGAAAACAAACAAAATTGGGTGAAAGCAGGGAGGTAGGAGAGTAGGACAGAAAATATATTTGGACCTCCCTGTTCCAATGTTTTGAGTAGATACTATGGACCCATTGTCAAGGAAACCTGTTCCTAGGCCATCTCTCTTTTGTTTAATGATGCTGATTACACACCTTTTCACATAATTGTGGCAAGAAGAATGGGTCTGGGGAAAATGAGTGTGGAACCATGAAATGGGGAGAATGTGGGCATGGTGCATAACAGTTCCATTGGTACTCGGCTGTCAGGGGCCTATGAGAACCAACCTACCCACTGTGTTTGGGATGGGATATTAATTTTAACCAATTTCTTGTTTCTTTATTTCTGAATACAGGCTAGTTGAGTTACAGATTTTCTTACGATAACAACCCTATTTACAGCCACTATAGTTTTGAAGCCAGGGTTGCGTACATACACAGAAGCAGACACATACATTGGCACATCCAAATATACAAACAACACAGACCAAATAAAACATGACTTTCAGTTCAAATTAACCCACTGATGAGCATGAAAGATATGGGCCAAGAGACTTTTAAATATGGTGAATTTTACTAAACACTGATTATCAGCAAACATGTGAAATGTAAGCATGGTTTTATGAACTGACAGAATGGAACATTAGTATTTTAACCCACATTTCCTCTGAGCACTAACTCCTATAATGGAGTGCCCCAGATGTTTTGCTTCTCAGTGCCTCTTTGGATGTGAAGATTGCACAGCAGGAGGCAACATCTGGGGGGGAAAGGAGAGACTGTGAGAGAGAATATTGCTGTGTGCCTGGTTGTGATTCATTGGTATGTTTTACAGATATTTTTTTAAGGCAGCCTCTTTTGTAGATGATCATTTATAATTTCTGGGTGCAACAGCCAAGGAGAATGTTAATAGTTCTTGAGGTTTGAATTTTGGAATTTCCAATTTTCTAAAGAAAAGAATTTTTTTCTTGTTGATTTCAAATTCCAGTTGTAAAATTGACCTTCCTTCTTACCATAAACTATATTGTTTGGCACCTTATTGTTTTTACAAAATTGCTTTGGTCCTTCAATAAAGAATTACGTTATTATCTTGATGAGAAGAAAGTCTTGTGAACATCTTTGCTCAGACAGTGCTTGGTTTAAGGAGGATCGAAGTTTAGTCCTAACGCTTATGATTGTCTCATTTCATTTTGATGTTGTAATTGAGACTAATCACCACTGATTCCCCTTCAACCCCCCACCTCTAATTCTTGTTTCCACTTCAGTCTGAACACAACAGCTTTAGAGTGGGCGCCTTCTCAGAGACACACACTGGAATCATTTTGTATCATACCCTCAGTTCATGACGTTTTGTAAAGCAGGTATCCAAAGGCACACACTGAAATCATTTTGCCAGCATAATTTTGCCTTTTAATAGCTTCATAACAGGGTATCCAAAGAAACACTCTGGAAACATTTTTCTCTCCTAATTTCATGTTGTAATGACATCAAAATGTCATAAAGCAATTACCATCCCAAGCACAAAATGATCTTTAGAAGTTACTTTCTCCATAGGCTCATTAACTTCTTTCTAGCTTTAATATCTTGATTGTTTAAAAAAATGTTCAATGCTAATTGAGAGACTTCATTTAAAACTGAATACCATTTATTTAGCACAATCTCTCTCTGTCTCTCTCTGTCTCTCTGTCTCTCTCTCTTTCTCTCTGTCTCTGTCTCTCTCTCACTCTCTCTCTCTCTCTCAACCAGATTGCACTAGGCTGACAGAACCTAGATTTATAGATACATGCAGACCTTTTGACCTCTCCAGTTAAAATTCTAAGTGAAATTGATCTGGTACAACACAGAAATCAGCATAGCTCATGGATTGCTTTGTGGACAAAGGAAGCATTAGATACTGAAGATGTCCTTGGCAGCAGGCATGGAATATCTCATTGTCTCTATAGTACCTCAAAAGCACTAGGCTCATAATGGGTACTCATTATGAGGCCTGAAAGAAATGTGAGATATTTAACTGAAGAAGCTCTACATGTCAACACAACCATCTGACTTCAACTTACCCCCATTTTAAATAATTGAGATCTTCCAGGTGTATTTCTTCAAATGAAAACTCTAAATCAAGGGAACAGACAATGACAAATTGGATTTAGCCTACTTCTGTGATATAGGCTGTGATTTGCAGCTGTACCCCCTGGAAATATCTATGAGTGGAGATCGAGCTTATGTTTTCCTGTGGGCTATCTGAAATGAATAAGGAATGGCAACTAACCTCAACAATCTTTTCTAGCATAAGCATATGACCCAATTTGCTTGTCTTATGTATGCCAGGTAATATTCATAACTTAACCTTTAACTCTCCAAAACACCTTCTTATCTGGATATTAGAAGGGTTGGAAATGAGCTCAACTAAATTGCACAAAATGATGGTAAGTATGTCATGGCCTCTCTACTCAAATTAAGAGATAAGATAGCCTCTTAACTTTCTCTATAGACTCTGTCACTGACTAAATAACACAGTTATGTTCTTACCTAATACTTTTTGTTTTGTTTTAAGATCCCTCAAAGGTAACAAATAGAGCTACTGGCAACCATTTGATCATTTTCTGGTGGTGGAGAGTCAGAATGATTGGTTCAGATATTTGAAAATAAAGCTAAAACTGGGAGGAGCTATTTGGATGATAATAAATAAAAATATATATATGCATCTTAATGATTTACCACTGCTATGAAACTCGTAGGCTGGTGATCCCATCCAATATCTGCAAATTTGTATAATCCTCAGGGTAAAACAATTTAATGGGCTGTCTCTTTTATAGTTACAAAAGGCCTTTCATGTGATCAATTATACATAAGAGTACAATAAACGTAACTTTCTTCATACTAATCACTTCTAACTTAAATTCTTTTGCTGGTCTTTGGAGTGTATGTAGCATTCCCAATAAAGTTTTTAATTCTGATTCTTACCTAAAGTTAATCTGCCCAGGACTTCCAAATAAATCTTTAGTACAAGGGACTTTTATTTTCACACTAAATAAAATTGTTCAAACAATACAGTTTGTTAGGAAACTGCCACCTCCTCCTGTTCTGGCCCCTTCCTCAACACAACAACCCTGCTGCTTCAGTCAGCCAGTGGGCAGTGGGGGGTTGGTTTGATTGTTTTTCTTCTGTTTGGTTTTGTTTGTATTTTGTTGAAAAGGCAGCCTAACACTGTGTTAACACCATCACCTGAGGCTAACAAAACTTGGCCAAGAGATGGAGATTTCCAGTCCTCATGCCAAGAGGCCCTTGGACCCTCACAGATTCCTATAAAGCCCAAATTCCCATCTGTTTTATTATATGTTTAATTGGTTTGCTCCTCTATGGAACCGGAAAGTAAAATAAAACCCCTCATCATGTGCCACTTAAGTTAGGGGTAAAGGTCACATAGACTCTAAAAGTCAGTGTGAAAAATAAGAAATGACTAAATTCCTCAAATTGCCTTAGCCAATCAGTTGATCTTTGACTATGAGTTAGTTGATTCAGTAAATATTTTTCTAGCCACAACTAAGTACCAGAAACAGCTCTAGGTGCTATAAATACAGTCATGAGTAAGAATTAACTGTGCATTTGCTTCAAAGAGTAGACTGAACTTTAAGGCATTCCCCTATTCCTATGCACACACATAATATATACAATTCATTTTAAAGTATGAGGCATCTCAGGGCATAAAGGATACAACTGAAGAAAAGAATAGGAAAAGGCAGTGGGTATTTTTCTTTAAGCTTCCAAGAAGAAAATGAAAGAGTTCTGAGAAAGGAGATTTCTTAAGGTCCCAGTTGGGAGATTAGTTAGCCCCTTGAGGATTAATTTCAGGGTTGCACATCCTGAGAAAGTTACATGTATGTGAAAATTTAGGAAAGTCTAGGCTTAACCACTAAAATAAAAGAAGAGAGAGACAGAGAGAGACTGAAACAGAGTGTGTGAGTGTGAGTGTGAGTGTGTGTGTGTGTGTGTGTGTGTGTGTGTGTGTGTGTCTAAGAAAACATATTCTGAAGGCTTACTTGTTGCTGCCTTATCCATGATTTTGGCCTCCCAAGTGTGGTTTGCTAAAGAAATCAGGCTGCCAGCAAAGTACAGCAAACTGTAAAAATGAACTGGAACATCATAATCTGCTTCAGCTATAGCAAAGAAAAAGACATCTGGTAGACCACTTGGAAGCCAGCCAATGATGAAGACTTCAATTAAAATAAAGAACATGTCCTCAGGAGAGCATCTCTGAGCTCCAGAAGTTATAAGTCCAGTGTGCTACTTGAAAGCCAACTACTAGAGAAAAGTCATTTTCAAATAAAGTGAGACAGAGTGAGGAAGCCCTGAATTCTTTTAAGAAACCTCTTCTTACATGTATTATCCTAACTGATGACTTAATACGTGCTGGAGATACCACCACCCAATGTTGGAAATAGGTTATCACATAGATTATGAAGCTGTAGGTCTGCCCATAATATTTCTGAGGAAACTCAAATATTAACACAAAGTGTAAGGGGTGCCATGGTGCAGCTAAGAGTATGCTGGCCCAGGAATTGGCAGACCTGAGTTCCAGCTCTGCCATTTTGACCTGTGAGGCTTAGGCAAAAGACTTCATTCTTGTGGGTCTCTATTTTCCCAGATGAAAAATGAGGATACTAAAACCTGCTTCATAGAGATAAGGGGAGAAGTGCATAAAATATTCTATGGAAAAACACTTAATGAGATGCTTTGCATATAGTGTGAATACAATATTTTAAATATAATAAACCAGATAAAAGAGAAAAATCATCTTTGTAAGGATCAGGTGTTAATTTTCATGTTAGAGGAATAAAATCATACACACACACATACACACACACACACACATGTACATACATATCAAAGAGTAGACTGAACTTTAAGATATTCCCCCATTCCTACACACATACTATACACAATTCATTTTGAAGTATGAAGCAATTCAGGACATAAATGATAGGATTAAGGAAAAAAATAAGGAAAGGCAGTGAATGAATGAGTGATATGAATAAGTGAAAGAATGTTCCTCAATTCATTGTGGACAATGGCTTGTGGAAATGGTACATACAAACAGAAAGAATAGCAGGAAGGCATCCATTTAGGACTGGGAAAGAAGATAAGATGTTTAACAGAGGCTAGGTTGCAGATATAAGACTTGCCTTATACCTCAGAATTCATCTGAGAAGAATTGGTCCTTAACTTCACAATCTCAAGCAATTGTTTTATTGGGCTAGTGACCCCAGGAGAGCTAAAGTTCACTAGTAAACACTGTCTTTCTATTTGAAAATTGATGAATTAACTCTGAAATGAAGAAAAGCAAATGATGACTTCCCAAAATTAATGACTGCAGATAACAATAGAAGTCTCCCCTCCCTTGCTAACAGAGACAGCCAATCTCCCTACAGATATAGAGAAGCAACTCTCTCTGATCTATCTCTGATCTATCTATCTATATCTATCTATCTATCTGTCTATTTATCTGTCTGTCTCTCTATCTATCTGTCATCTATCTATCATCTATCTATCTGTCATCTATCTATCTTCTATCTATCTCATCAAAGGCATCTGAAAAATTTTCAGGCCTTGAAAAGTGTGATTATGCTTTCTGTGAAGCCAAAGATAGGTAGATTCTGGGGAAAGTTGAGTCTGTGCCAGAGAATTGGGTCCTTACAAAGAAAATAAAACAGGAGAAAAGAAAGCCAAACCAAAAGGAGAATAAACAGCACAGAAAAAAATGGAAGAAAATAATTTTATCTGGCTTTACAACTGTGTTGAATAAAGCTGTGAAGTAGAGAAAGAGGAGGAAGCCCAGAATTTGTATATTGCAAGGACTGCATAAAAATGTCTTTGTTACCTTGTTTTATTTAATGGAGAGGGGCACAGATAACAAGCAAGTCTGCATCATTAGATAAAGTATTTGCTTTTGGCCTGATTTCCTTCCAACAGCTCTGCCACTCATCTTTAGTTCAAAGGGGACATATGTGTAGATGCCTTTTCCATAAGAAGGAAAATTAAGAAACACTAGCGACATGATCCATATCATTGCATTGGCTTTTGACAGCTAAGGATCACAAATATCCTTTACCCTTCCTGTTGGCCAGACTCTGGTCCATTGTCTTGAGAGTGGGCAGGAATATCAGGGGGAAGAAGAAATAAAGATTTTCTAAGGTATTTCATTATTATACCAACTGGGAGAAGGCCCTGAAAATGAAAACCTAAAGCTGCGTTACTCAACACACACACTGAAACCATCTTCTGAGTATATCAAGAGAAACTTCACAAATTAATTTTCTTTTCCCATGAACTGTATTTTGATTTTTGACCACATCATCTGCATCACTGGATAATAGGAAGGAGTAGCACAGTCCTGGGATCCAATCCTGGCTTTGCAGTTCACTACCTGCCACCTGCCTCATCTTGGACACATTAGTTACCTTCTCCAAGACTCAGCTCAATCTTTTGTAAGAATAGAGATTGAGTTACCTCTCTCAAGGGTCACTGGGAGGATTGAATATAGGAGCCTATGGGAAAGAACCTGGTGAAAACACATGGTGAACACTTAATAAATTTGAGTTTCTTTTATGTTCTTGTTCCAAAGCAGAACTACTCAGACCTGGCCTCTTTATTCCACATTTCTTTCTGCAGTAGCTTGGTCTAGGAGGTTATCTGACAGACGTCACCTAGCCTGTGGTGTTTGGTCCCATGTCATTTCTGATATTAAGAAGTTTGCGAGCCCTCAGACTGTCAGGTAAGTATGAAGAACTGCAAAACCTATTGTCATCCTGATTTTGGAATTCTCTAGGCTCCTGAAAGCAACAACCACAATAACAGTAATAACAACAATACACTGCTACTTTGCATAGTTTAAATGAGTTAGGTATTTGCTAAGAACTTTATACAATAACAATAACTTAAATGAATTATTATTTTTGAGCACTTGTTCTGTGCCATTATAATAACTGTTTTACCTAATAATAAGCCTGAATAATAGCTAATATTCACTGAACACTTAAAATTCATTCACTTTTACTTATATTTGTATCATTTGATCTTCTCACTAGACAGAAAATTGAGTCTCAGAGAAGACACTTACCTGTTTAAGGCTACACAGCTCCTGTGCAAAGCTGAGATTCCCATTTAGGTCTAACTCCAAAGGGTGTGCTTTAAACCACTATATTGCCTCCTGAAAACAGTTTTCAGGAAGGAATATTTGGGAATGTGGAGTTTTCCCACAGCTATAGAATGACTGGAGATAAAGGGCTATCTTAGGTCAGAGAGTATCCACTTTGTTCTACTCAGAATTTGGGGTTTGAATTCTACCTGCTTTCCAATCTGCACGCCCAAAATAAGCCTCTTAATGATGAAGTGACTACAGTCTGAGGATGTTTCTGTGTCTTGATTCAACCCAGAATTAGAAACCCTTGGCTAGTCTGGGGCAAATACTCATTCTTATCTCCCAATCTCGACTAACCAACCTATAGTGGGACCAGGGGTGTGCCCTGAGAGGACTTGATTTCAGTGATGGCAGAGGTACAATCACTTATTCTTATACCAGGAGCTGGAATAGATAGATCTTCCTTTCTCCTTGGTGTATGGGTTGAGCTTAAAAATGCATCTAAAGCATTTAGTACAATAGGTGACAAGTAGTTTGTGCTTAACAAGTGTTATTAATAATATTAGTTAATATCATTTATTTCCCCTAACTTCCCAGTTTTTCCTAATTCAAAGTGAGTAGGAAGGGATGTTCATCTTTATAGTTTGGAAATCTGATAAATGTCCTATGGATTCCTATGAATTAAGTCCAGGGAGGAATGATGGATGGGAGGGAGGAGGACAGGGTGTGGATTCCATTAGCCATTGGACTCTGTTAGCCATGGTGTTTCAGAGGCACTTTTGAGAGCAGTTGTGAGTCTGCACATCTTGTTTTCATGAAGGTTCATAGTGAAGGGCACAAAGACTTAACCGTTTCCACTGGAAACTAGTCTAATCTGCTCCCAACTCGTGTGTAAGTATTGTGATCCCCATTTGCATGCCAGAAAGACTCTGGCAAGAGCCTGGGTATCCACAGCCAGGTTTCACCTGTTTGTCCAGAGCCAGCCCCAAATCTTCTTGCTCAGGCAAGTCAGTTTATCTATCAGGGTAGCTCGTTCTTGACTTGTCTCTGAGTCCTGAGAAAACATTCAAATGCTTACGAGGGTTTGTTAAAACTCAGTGCTTTTTTGGCTCCAATAACACCATTTCTGCAAAACTTGTTCAACCTCAGCATGAGCTTTTCACCAACCTCGATTTGTGTGGGTTGAAGTCTTCCTGTGACATATCCCAAGCAGGATGAAAGTCAAGTGGTATCTCCCATACAAATTACCCTGAATACTAGGGATGATGTGTAATCTTGTGCCTGAGCCCATTAGCTCTCTTAAGCCGTGGTGATGGAAACCAGGTAGCTGTCTGCATTCAGTCACACATGGCTCTTGTTCGGAAAGCAAAGTGCCAGACAGCTGTGGAGAAACTTTTAGTCAAAAAAATTGCTTTGAAGGAATGAGTAGTACTGCAAAGCTATGGAGCCTGGAATCACAGACAGTTTTCTCATAAAAACCAGGAAATACAGCCCCATCCTCCATAGATGGGGGATGCACATAACCAGTTTTATTGCTTTCCCTTTGAGCTTCTTGAGTCACCATTTAACTTCAGTGGCTCTTCCTGGCTGACTTGTATGTGTCGTTCATCTCCAAGCAGCTTTGTAGTTAACACAGGGAGTTAGCAGTGTTCTAGTGGAGAAGCAATACAAGTCTTGAGGTGCTAGTTCTTTCTTCTTCTTTCCCTCCATTGTTCCTCCTATTGCTAATGTCCTATCTACATACTCTTTCCTGATGCTGCCTGCTGCTTTAGCCATTGCTAATTCTTATAAATTCTACTAATAGGAAAGAGGTGAGATCCAAGACAGAACCATTTAGATCCAATTTAACACTCTAAGAAGGCAGGATTGTGGTTTAACCTATTCATCACTGTACTTAGAGTCTAGAACAGCACTGAAATCAGAACAAGAGCTGACTACAACTTTATAGTAATCTAGAGATTTTCATAACTCACTATCTGAATATTTGAGCTTTCAAAATTTACGAGAACTATAACCCTTTCTTTTATCCACCAATGTCTTGTGTACAGATGCCTTGTGTACTTTAACTTACTAGACAAAGATTGTTAACATTGAAGCAAAATGATATTGTGATTCATACTAAGAAATATGAATTTGGTCTTTCATCTACCTTACTAACATATTGCTCCTTAAGTTCTTGGATTTTCCTAAGTGATGAGAGCATTAAGGATTCTTTTGTGATGTTGACTTTTAGGCTCTAGGTAATCTAGGATAGAGGATGGTCACCAGAGGAACCAAAAGTGATTAGAAGGTTGAAACTGTTCAATCCTTACTGCCAGGGAGAAGAGAGGAGCTGGAGATTAAGTTCAACCACAAATGGCCATTGATTCAATCATTTATGCCTAATGTAATGAAGCCTCCATAAAAACCAAATAGATGTAGTTCAGAGAGCTTCCAATTTGGTGAAGACATGGAGATTTGGGGATAGTAGTGCACCTGGAGAAGGTACTGAAACTCTGCCCCATTTCCCACATACCTTGCCCTATGCATCTCTTCCATCTGGATGCTTCTTTTATAATAAACTGGTAATCTAGTTATGCTTATCTGAGTTCTGAGTATTTTCTAACAAATTAATTGAACCAAAGGAAGAGGTTGTGAGAACCTATGATCTATAATCAGTTGGTGAAATCCCAGTTAATAACCTGGACTTACAGTTGGTAGCTGAATTGGAGGCAAAGGAAGTAGTTTGGGACTAAACCCTCAATCTATAGAATCAGATGTTATCTTCAGGTAGATAAGTCAGAATTAAGTAGAATTGTAGGACGACAAGTTGGTGTCAAAGAATTGCTTGGTGTTATACGGAAAAACAAACACATATTGATATTGGTGTCAAAACTGGAATACCTAATATTTTACAGAACAAATGTTATACTATCTCTCAAATATTTATTAGTCCCTCTTAAAAACACCTTTGGAAGGTAGCTACTTTATGACTGATAGGTCTCACCTACCTTCCAATTATCACATAAACCTCTTCCCTGAGTATCACAAGACCCCTCTTCTTTACTTGAACTCCCTTTTTCTGTTAATGAGAAGGCAATTCTTGGAAAACATCCTGAGTTATACTCATATTTACAGGAAAGTTTGAAATTAGTGAGTGAAAGATCATATTAAGATTGTACAGTGTCTGAGTCAGGTTCCCCAGATGTAGATGCTGAAATTAAGATTTACATAAAAATAACATATAAAGGAAGTGCTCCTAGGGAACCTGGTAAAGAAATGGGAGACCAGGTTAGGAAAGGTGAGGTAGCCAAGCAATGTGTGACCTTACTGAAAAGTCTCACAGAAAAGAACTTCACCTGACTGTTTGGGGGGAATTCCAGAGCCTGAGTTGCACCTCGGAATTGTCCTGCTTTATCACAAGGGACTTTCATATTTCTGTCCCCATCAATCATTGGTGAAGAGATGCTCCAGGGAGGATAAGCAGGCTTCAGTAGCCTGTGTGGTCCCCCAGAGGAAGACTGTGTGAGGAGGGAGAGTGAATATGAGGAGCACAGAATGAGATCCAAAGGAATCTGTGTGGAGCACCTACGTTATCCACAGCACCCTGCTTCTGGGCGGTGAGCATGCTTCTCCTAACATCCTACTACACAGCTCTGAGAAAATAACCCAAGATTTTCAAAAAATTTGACTCTATAGTCTTATTTCTATAAGATATGTATAAATGTTTTCAGATGCCCAATAAGAGTCGTTTAAGTGAAATGTGTTAAGGGACCCCTGATCAAAATTCTTCCCTACTCTTTGCCTAGTCCACTGCCTGAAATTCCACTGTTAGATATTTCTTTGTCCTAGGGCATCTCTTATTAAAATATTTTGTCTGGAAGGGGCAATCCACTAACTTAATGGCAGCCATTATCCTGTCATGAGGTATAATTGATCAGCTTCACTAGCCAGTCCCCTTTAAAGAGAACAAGCATTCACATGGTCAGACCTGACACTATGAAAATAGGATGGGGAAGTGAAGATCAGGAAAATTCCCAGGTCTGGAGTGCTGTTTAAAAGTCAGCCATAATAGAAGAGGACAAGAGACAGGTACTGACTGGGGAAAGGAGACAGGGGATGCAGAAAGGAAAGGATTTGGGGATAGAGCACGTGGAACACGACATGAAAGAGTACCAAATAGGCACAGCATTTTTCCAAATCCTTTCTGGCCAGTCTGTTAACATTTCTGAACTTTTCATTGGTTGGAGGGAATGTACCGTCTTCACAGACAAAACTCTGACAAAATAGCTCTAGCCTTCCCCTACATCTCTTCAGGAATTCTCTCTTAGGTCTCCAGATTCAGTTAGCTACCTGCACAATATGTATTCTCTTCTTCTTCATTAGTAGGAGAACCCTGATTTTTTTGAGTGTGTCAATATGCTCACTAAAATATTTTCATCTCCCTAAACTTTCTTGCAGCCATAGGTAGGAAGCCATTTAATTTGGTTCTGACTATGAGATGTAAGTGGGAGTCACTAGATGATTCTTCAGGTAAGGCTTCTAAAAGGGGACAAACTCAACTGATAAGAATCTTTTCAGCTTTTTTCTTTTGCTCTTGTCATTTTTCCCCCCTGGAACACAGAAGTGATGACTGGGAAGGAACAGCCATATTGTGTCCATGAAGACAAAAATACAAACTAGGGTGGAATAGAAAAGTAAAGGGTGCTGGGATCCCCTAAGGTCTCCTGGTGCCACAGCTCTAACTCTAGATTGTCTCAAGCTAGGCAATTTTTCAAGTGAGAATGAGACTACCTCTTTGGTTAAATGAGTCTTCTGGAGTTCTCGTTACATATACATCCTAACTACCAGAAGCTAAGGATAAGAGATGGCAACTTGATATTCCTGTTTCAGTTCTTTCTGGGCTCCCTCTGTTTCGAAGTGGACTGTCTTCATGATACACACATTTTTCCTTTCTGTTTACTCTGTGCAGGTGCGGCTCGCGTTGGTGGTAAGGAAGTGTAGTCTGTAGCTAGAGTGGGTAAATTCAGTTCAGGGAGAAAAATGCGAAGAAATCCAATTATTGCCACACATCTAAGTGCTCTGAAACCTCCAAAACAGCCTTTGCAGAGACAAAACTGATGTGTTGTTGCTATCTGTCTAATGTCTGTGTCCACCTCTCAGTCAGTTCAGGATTTGGAGAAGGATCCCATTAAAAGGTGCTTTGATTCATCAAACTCCAGGACTGTTCTTCTGACTGCTAAATCTGGCTAAATAGATTCGTGAAGCTGTTTCTTAGTAGTCCAGATCCAAGGTAGCCACTGAGAGAGGAATAGAGTATGAATATAAGGCTTCTTGGTTCAGGGACCCTCTGACCCACATGACACACACAAATGCTCAAAACACAAAGAATGCTTCACAAATATTCTTTCACCCAACAGCTAAAGAGATTTATCTCCCTGAAAGATGTAAGCTTTGCAAGCGTCTATATGGAATCCGGTCCATTTACTGATGGGTGCCTGACCACGTACTTCCTTATTCATTTCTGTCTTCTCCAGTAAATAAAAGTCCCACAAAGACAGGCTTTAACCTGCCTTATTTACTACTGTGTGCCCAGAGCTGGAATAGGGCCTGAATCAGAGTAAGTGCTCAGCAGATTTTTTTTATATTTTTTAAGTGAATTGAATGAATGAAGTCATCTCAAAGTAAGCTAAATTATTTAGCCAGTCTCTATCTAAGTGGAAACTAATTTTGGATGATTTTTCTCTACTTTTCAGTCAGCTCAGCATGGTTCTTTAATGATTCACTCTCTAGAAAGTATCTTCTAATGGGTTTGGTTATTTTGTTTATTCTGTTTTGCTCAATCACAGATAAATTTGTATTCGATTGGACTTAAATGGTTGGCAAAGACCCATTCTTGGCTATGACCCAACTAACCATAACAAGACAGGCTGAATTTGAGCACATTTCCACAGAAGTAAAAATATTTCCAACATATATTCAATTATTCATTCATGAGTGGACTGTTGTGCTTGAATATTGTCTATATGTTTTCATTTCTCTTTGTCTCTAGCTTTCCAGCATTTAAGCCTTCTTTTAATAAATGGATATAAGGGTGAAAAAAAAGATACATCTCAAATGAGTTCTTTTTGCCAGGTAAAAGCAGCTTCATTGTCCTCAGCTCCTGCAACATGGAACTCTGACTTCCGCTTTCTTCTACTTCCATGCTGTTCTGTGCTATTCTCTCTGACTTTAATGCTGTCTTCTCACTTACCTACACATGCAAGCCCTGTCTTTCTTGATCACAGTCTAAGGGCTTTTTTCTTTGTGAAAACTTTCTATAGGCATAGTTAGGTGCTCTCCTATCAAACTATTCCCAAAAGTACCAGATTTGAATATTTCTTGGTAATTATCACATTTTGTTGCAAATTAATCTTACTGATTGAGCACATAAACTCTGAAACAAATTCTCTGGGTTCAAATCCTGATCTGGGGCAAGTTACTTGATATCTCTCTGTTTCAGTTTCTTATCTATTAAAAAAAAAGATAATAGTAGTACCTCCTTCACAGAAATGCCACTATTCTATGAATTAACACATGCATGAAAAAAAAAAACACTTAAAATAATGTCAAGCATGTAATCAGTGATTAGTAATTATTGGCCCTTTAAAAAATTATTATTGTTCTTTTATGTGTTTACTTCACCAAATAGATGGTCATCTCCTGTAGTCTTAATCTACGAATTTGGCATCTTCCTATTTCTAAATCCTAGAGAAGTGTGTGGAACACAGTTGAAATTTTATCACTGTTGAATCAGTGAATAAAAGGTAGCCATTGACTGTGGTGATAGTAAGTTGTGGGCGTTGTCTGAAAGTGAGCTGGATCTCTTGGAAACTCCTATGAGGCCTCTATTCTATAACTGCACTGGTGGACATGGTAAAATGGCCTGCTCCAGGCCAGTCCTTTCAGAAAATGCCTATAGTTCTGAAGTTGAACTGGAGTCACATCTAGGGACCATGCTTCTGGGCCCATGCAGACTCCCACCCTCACTCATGTGGTAAAGCTGAACTCCAAGTTGCTCTAAGGTAACAAGAGTGATGACTATCATGTGGCCACTGGTGTTGATCATTGTACTGATTGCACTCGCCCAGACAATTAATATGTGCATATCACTCAAGCTGCTTTCAGAGGCCCTGGGGTCAAGGCTCACCCTGCTTATACCAGTGCTAGTCTTAGAATTAAGTAGATGAGTTGATCGCTAGTAAACTATTTCATAAGTTATTTTCCTTCTCCCTGTGGTAGATCTGCATTCCATCTTTCCTCATTGCCAGTAGAACTGTAATTTCCTTTTCTAATCAGTAATATTTTTAACCTAACACAGTGGACTGGCCCAAGGAAGAAGTGACTGCGTGTCTGTTTTGACCCTTAGTAACATCATCCTCTTTTTATCACCTCTCTTACACTGAGTTCATTTCCATGAGTAGAAATACCCTACTGGTCCCAGAATGATGAGAGCACATAGAGTAGACTAGAAACCTACCCAAGGCAAGCTGAAATCAGCACAACCCAGTTAAGTCTCTGCTTCACACTAGGGCCCAGGGCTCAGCGAGTAGCTCAGCTGAGTGGCAGGCAAATCCAGACCCACTGCCTTAATTAAAGCCACCCCAAATGACTGCTGATTAGTGAGCAAGAAATAAATGTTTATTGTTGTGGCTACTGAGATTTTGTGGTTGTACGCAGTTAGACTGATACATAAGTAATTGAAAAAGAATAGGAGAGGCTGACACGCAGGTGAGTATTACTTTATACTTTTGTCAGGGCTGCCCCATATTAGCTCAGAGAGTCCTGTGGCCCATGGCTCATAGGACAACAGAAGTTGCAGCCTGCCTCTGTTTCTATTTGTGACACATGTGAGACAGGAATTCTGTGGAATTCCTCGTGCATACTTTCCCACAGAGGAGAGGAGGAAAGTTGGGAGAATCCTCTCACAATAAGTGGCATTTGAAACGTCTCATCCAACTATTTCAAGTATTAGCCATGCTAGTTGAAAGACACCTTTCGCTTAGAGTCCTAAAGGGGGATTGATTGCTTCAAGCATTGTGAGTAAAATCCCAATTCTTCTCCAGAGGCAACATAGTGAAGTAGAAAGTATAAATCTGAAGGACTGAAATCAATATGATTCAGTTTGAATCCTGCCTCTATCAAGCCTGACCACAGCCAAATTATTTAACTTTATGGAGACTCAGTTTCCTCACCAGCAAATTAGAAATAGCAATATCAAACTTGCACAATTATTTGGAAAAATAAAAGAGTTAACATGCAGATTCCCTGGTTCATAGTAGATGGTCAATAATTTAAAAGTAGTGGTTTGTATTGTTTTTCAACAAATTTCTCATTTTCCCTTTTCTACATCAAAAGAGTATAACTGATCTAATGACATAGAAACATACAGAATTCAGTGATTTCTGTTTAAAATTTATAGGTCATCATGGTGGGATACATACAGTTTCCTAACAGTGTACTAATCCTTCTCTATTTCAGGTGGGTTTAACTACAAAGTGTGAAAGATACTCCTTCCCCACTCACTCTGAGTAGCATGGTAGTAGTGGGGGCCTCAGGGGAGGTTGGCAGTAGAGTCCTAAGCTTCTCAAGCATAAAGAGGACTTTGCCAAAGAAAAGCACAGTATTATTAAGATTAACAGTTTTCAGATGGAGTCAGCCCTTTCAACTAACTCGAGTTAGACTGACTGGTAATGAAGTTCATGAGGAGCCATTTCCTGCCAAATAGTAAGATGTGGAATTTGTTAAATTAAGCCATGTGATGGATCTGAAATGTATTAACTTAATCCATAATGAATGTCATTCCATCCCTTTTAACATGCTTCCCCAATTAAACTATTTAGGCCTCAGATATCTAAAGAAATTAAGCTGTCCCACTTGTTGCCAATTGGTTAATTCCTTGATGATGGATGAAAGCTACTAACTGCTTTTGTTTTTAAATCTACATTTTCTTCAGTAATAGAAACCTTTTAATCAGCTGTTACAAAGAAAATGCTAATACCTCATAAGCAAGTACTCAAGAAAATCAAATAATTAGGAAGATGAATATAAAGAAGCACTGGTCAGCCTGCCTTAGTACCTCCAACAAAACCTGCTGTGGCCACCATCACAGTCAACATGACACACAAAAGACCCACTGGGTCATTTTTATTTTTTTAGTCCCATGTTGGCCACATCGCAGATGTTCAGTGTTTATTCGGCTGACTGAACTGAATTCTGGAAGATTCTTAAGGTTTCTGAAAAGTGTCTCTCCATCAAAGAAGCATTTTCAGATTTCAGGATGCCCTTCCCTTTCATAGGGATATGTGGTAGAAATTCTCAGTAGGAGCAATATGCCTCTTCTGTGCCCATATCCCTGAGGAGCAGGAAAAATTTTTATATAGGCAAGCAACACACCACATGTCACAAGTGACTTAGCAATCTTAGGCTGCCCCTGTCTCAGCTACCAAGGTGGGTAGAATGCATAAGAGATATCCACTGAATTTTCTGGACAGTCAGTGTGTGATTTGCCCACAAATACCTGGTGTGATCTGCCATGTGGCCTATCAACATATAATCAAGTGCAATATTTCAGCTTATAAACCTCACCTAAATGGTAGACTATACCAATTGGAAGGAAGCTTTTAGACAAAAAGCTGTCCACAGTTTCTGTGAAAAAGAACAAATGTTTCCATCTTTTTGTTATCTTTGGGGCCCACTTGACATTATAAGACAAGATTTATCACCAAAGCCTCTTATTATAGGGGAACTGGTAGAGAACTGTGGTGGTTTATATCAAGGGTCACCAAACTAAAGCCTGTGGACCAGATTGCTTCCTGTTTTTGTAATAAAGTTTTATTGTAACACAGTTATAGCCATTTGTTTATGTATTACCTATGGCTGTTTTCTGAGTTACAATGGTTGCATTAAATAGTTATGACAGAGAGCATATATTTTGTAAAGCCTAAAATATTTACTATCTGGCCTTTAACAGCAAAGTTTTGCTGACCTCTGATTTAATTTTTCAAATATAGTCACTCTTTCTGTATTCTGTCTGGTAAAACCATACTTTCTCCCACCCCATTAAAGCTGGTTTGCCATATGATGGTGAGCAGAGTGCACATTCATTCCCCTTGCTTTGGGATCTGTGGTAGACAAAATGAGATTTCTATCCCCTGGCTATTCAATTAGACACAAATCCACACACAGCTATGAGGGGGTTCCTTCCATTAACAGTAACCGTAACTTTGGGTTTGAACTTACAATTTGCATTTATTAGTAGAATGTTATCAGAAATGATAAAAATGGAGATGTTAAATGTTCTTATGAGGTTAATCTTACAATTAATCTTATTCTTGTGTGCTTCTGCCATTGCCATGATAAAAGAATGCCCTAGCTAGTCCACTTGTCTACTGAAAATGAAAAACACATAAAACAGACCTGAACCCAAATTGAAGCTTGAAGCCAACTGAGACTAGCCTGGATCAGCTAACTTACAGCTGATCCAGAGACACCTGAAGGTTATTTTAATCCACTGGGTTTTGTGAGATTTGTTATAGCATTACGATAGCGAAAGCTAATGATACAGGAATTCCTTTTCCCCCCTTCTCCCAAGGATTTCATCATGATGAACACCAGTGGCAAATCCGGTATTTCCTATTCTTTTTAATATGCTTACCAATCAGTCATTTACCTGATAGACCTCTGCTTTGGAAGCTAGAAAACCTGATTATAAACACCAGCTCTGCCATATACTGGTTATATGACCTTAAACCCATAAATTAAAATTCTCTGATAAATTCTTTATTTATCAATAAATATAATCATCCTAATTTCATGGGGTTCTGTAAGGATGAAATGAGATAGCAAATTTGAGGAAACAGTGTGCTGCCTGACATAAAGCAGGGCCCCAATATGAGTCAAGTCTAAAAAATTGGAAGGGGTTACTGGATGATTCCCAGGTTTCATTCTAAGCCAACAATAGCATGGTGCAGAGAAACTCTTGGTCTACAAAACAATACTGATGGTTGTTTAATGATGACAACATTTTTATTTTATTATTTGAGACAATCTTCACATTTGAAAATCCCTGGAAGAGTTAACTTATTTACTCAAATTTACACTCTATTGTGAATGACTAACATCAGAGTACATTTTAAGAGATCCTTGGGAAAAACACAAAGTACAGTTGACCTAGAACAAGGTAGATGTTAGGGGCACCAAACAACACCCCGCCCCCCATGTATAACTTTTGACTTTCCCAAAACTTTACAGTCATCCCTTCGTACCCATAAGTATCACATCCAAGGATTCAACCAACTGTAGATCAAAAACAGTATTTTTGATCCACAATTGGGAATCCCAGATGCAGAGAGCTAATTGTACTAATAGCCTACTGTTGACCGGAAGCTTTAACTGACAATACAGAGAGTCAATTAATACATATTTTGTATGTTATATTTGTTATATACTATATTATTACAATAAATAAAACTAGAAAAAAATTTTATTAAAAAATTATTTGGAAGAGAAAGTACATTTACTGTATTTATTGAAAAAAATCGACATACAAAGAGACTGATGCAGTTCAAATTTGTATTGTTCATAGATAAATTGTAATTGGGTTTATGAATAGATTCCTAGCACATATAAAGTCAATATGTGTAAATGACAGACAACACATCCAGTTAGTTCACAAGCCAAACGACATTTGTGTATTGGTGGTAGTCCTAGAGAAAGACATCCAAAGGGTGTGTGTATATATATATAATCAGAAAAGGTACCAATACTACTTTCAAGAAAACAGTGCAGCTTAAAACATCAATTGAAAAAAAAAATAACAAAAATTGACTCAACAACTTACTTAAATTTATTTTCAAAATCCACAGTGTATTTCTAAGTATGGTAAAAATCTTTATTAACCAAAACCAGAGCTTGACATGTATAACTTAAAATCTTATTTTTCAATATTTAATTTTAGTCTTTACTGTTGAAAAACATGTGTACAATACATAAATTTGTTTTCTTTTTGTAAGAAATGATAATTAGTACGCTTATTTTTATTTGAGAATTCTTGGCATTGCTTGGTCTCTAGGTCATCATTCTAAATGAGAAATCTCATAGTACTCCTGTACTATGTACTACTATGTACTGAGGCTATATAGGTAGCAGAGGTTAAAATAAATGTCTATTAATTATATTAAATAACTTTAAATTAACTTTTTGATTAAGCCCCTAACAGCACCCTATTTTGCTCTGACTCTTGCCTCCAAAGTCGAATATCCATAGAAACAAATAATAATAATGATAAAACATGGCTCAGGTTATTTGAGGAGTCTGTTCAATTGGTTTTCAGTTAATTGCAGTTTTGCTGTATATCTTAGCAATGCCATTTTCCTTACCATAACTCTGTAGATTACCAGAGTGGACTATTTCATGCACAATTTATTGCAGAGACAGGCAGTATTTATCAGTTCCTTCATGGCAAAGAAGAATCATCTGCTTGAAGGCCATCACTCACACTGCTGTCAGCAGAGTGTGGTGAAGAACTGAATAATGAAAGAAAAGAAAAGAGCCCCCACATATACTGGGTTTGTGATAACTTCATTAATTTGAGAATTAGGAGACTTTTTAAAATGGAGTGGGGGCGGCGCTCAGAATACCCAATCTTTTAACAGAACATCCTAGATAACATAAAGTCCAAGCCTTGGCTCATCCATCATTGTTTAGAATTAGCTTTCATGCACTTGACCTTAACCATCACTCTTTTTGTCAAGCCTGGGTGTCAACACAAAAGAAATTGGTTCATGGATGAGAGTACTGAATGTACATCTGATCACACTTCTTTCGGGCGCTTACCTTCTCACAGTAAGGGATCAATTAAAACCAAATGGAGCAGATTTCTCTGGATATCTGGGTCATTGATGTGGAATGCTATGGTTTGGGCAAGGAAGCATTTAACTGGAGGAGAGAGAAGCTCCTGGCCCGAGCACAAACAGGCCAGGCGTGTATGTCATAAGCTGCAGTATGTAAACACATTCAGCACTGGACACAAAAGGACAAGGACACAAGAGACCGTCTGTCATGTCATTACCTGAATATCTAGCTGTATTATTTATAAACCAACTTGCAGCAGATGTTGTCTTTTTTAACACAAATTCTCCTTCTAGGGCATTATGCATGAGGCCTAATTGTAAATGCCTATATTGTTCCTTTCCCCTACTGATTTATTGTTCTATAGACATCTACATGGGAACGCAGTGTGGAACTGTGCTGTTTTCTCTATTAATTATTTTCACTCTTTGATTACTAATTTCAGAAGACAAACTTTTCACTGTTGACCTCCTCGGGAGCGGATTGTTTTACAACGAGACTGTATTAGGGAAATGAGTCCCCAGTGAAAGCAGAAGGGCATGAAAACCTTGTCTCTTATTTACATTAACCCAAACACAAGTTTCCCAGTCATTTCCTTCTTAAATCTTTATCTGCTCATAAAAGGAACAGTAATAGATCCAGGAACAGTGAATCCACAGGAGTTATTGCCCAATACTGGAGCTATTGTATTAAAATCAAAGTCTGTCCCTGTCCCCTCCTGCCCCAAATCATTATGCTTAGAAAATAAGGCCCTTATACATATCTCTGTACCAAGGATACAAAACCACCAACCACCTCACTGGGCACGTAGTAGATGCCCAGAGATTATATGAGTGACCTTCACATTTAGAATCTGACATGGTTTACAAAGTAAACTTTCAAGATATGAGCTAAATTGGGAGGAGAGATTGGAATTTCTTTCAAGAGAAAAATTTTAAAGCTTTTGCTGCGTCGTGGGATTTGGTTAGACCCTTTGTCCAAATGCTTATCTGTATGTGTGAATTCCCACCCACCTGTCCACTGGGAGAGAATTTCAATCCCCATGGAACATTCAGGGAAACTGACCCTTTTTTCACCTTCTCCCTCATCTCTGCTCAAAAAAATAAGGTGCACCCCATAGTATGAAGACAGGGTAAAAAGCAGAAGCAGGTTGTCATCCGCAGCCCTGTTGGTGAGGTAGGATGGGAGAGTCTTTGATGCTTATTTCACATGTTGCTGGTCTCTGTGTGGGCCTCACATAGTTTTCAAGGAGTCCCTGCTGAACTTGGCGGAAGCACGTGAGCTTGGTCTTGGAGAGGTCAGAACAGACAGTCTAACGCAAATCTCTGTCCTGTGCAGCAATTTCTTCTATTTCGTGTCATTTAAATGACTACCCAGCTTCTGCCAGAATGCCCCCCAGGGATGGCAAACACACTCCTTCCTGAATTGGCAGCTCATTCTGTGAGAGATCTGATAGTTAGGAAGTCCTTAATTGTTCAAAGTCCCCGTCCTGAGGCTTTGTGACTTTTACTATTTTGTTTTATCTGCTTTCTGGTGCCACAGGGAGAGAGCTTAACCACTCTTCCATATAACAGATATCTTGAATTATTAAATAAAATCGTGTTTCATTTCTGAGCACAGGTGGCATAGTCTCTTACTGCCCACTACACCTTGTCCCTCTCAACTTTGTCAAGGGTGGGCAGAGGTCCTCCCATCCTGGATGGTGAACCTGGCCAGGGCTGGTAGGGCTGTCTACCATCTGGAGGGAGGAAAAAGGAGCAGATAGAAAATGTGCAATTCATGTTCCTAAAAGAGGCCAGGTGAATGGATCATCTTGTGGGGCGGCTTTCCCCAAAGTGATGTACTTTATTCTACTCTGATGGAACCATTTCATTTTAGACACTAAATGTCTGTCCTTGGACATGGTTCCATAGTGTAGCAGTTAGCACGTCTTCTTTACACACAGAAGGTGCTGGGTTCGCTCCCCAGTGGAGCTACGGTCCATGGTCTTTGGCCATGCCACCCTGAACAAGCCTAATCCAATCTGATCTTAGAAGCTAAGCAGAATCAGGCCTGGTTAGTACTTGGATGGGAGACCACCTAGGAAGACCAGGTGCTGTAGGCGTAAATAACAATAATAAAAATAAAAATAAAAAAGTTCTGGCCTTACAAGACTGCTTCAGTTCTCAGGGACAGTCACATACTTATAAAGGCTCAGAGAGATTTGTGTGCAGAAGATCTGGTGGCCTCCCTCCCTTCATTGTCAAACTTCTCACCTTTACAATGCAGATGCAGAGATGAAAAGTACTCTCAGGGCCTCAGCACTGGAATATCCTGTCACTGTCATTACAATCATGTTAAAAGATCGGTTTTTATCATCAAATATGCCAACCTGCCTGTATATTCTTTCTCCCATCCTCTACCTTCCTGGATCTTGGACTCTCCTCTCAAGAACACTGGCAAAGGAAGCACTGACTAATATGTGATAACAAGGACAGGAGATAAAAGAATCTAGAACTCATTGTTGATCATTAAAACCTAGAATGGGATCCAGTGTAAGGGATGGGGATGCAGGTGAGTTTATGCAGAGCAAATAACCATCCAACCAGGAGGCTAAGGAGAACCTAGGTACCTTAACAGGATAGCAAAAAAAGGGGCATGAGGGAGATGGGAGTTAATCTGTGACCAGCACATGCTCAGTATTCCCCAGCAGAGTTAGATATGCTGGGTCATGAGGTAGGGAGCCTGGACAGAGAGCTGGCTCCCTCACAGAAAGGCAAACCCCACCTCACTGTTCCAGCACTTTGAGTTTGAGCTCCCTGCTTGTCAAGCTCCCAGGACTAGGAGAATCTTAGGAAGATTCTGGCACTGGGGAGGAAAGGAAGGGGCAGTGCAGGTGGGGGCATCTTCCCAGCCAAAAACTACTTCAATTGATCAGCCAGCCTCTGAATAGCAGCTTTTGACATCTCAGTGGGCTGTGAGGGAGGTGTGGTCATCACAAATGAAACAGACCACAGGGGGTGGAGGAGACCTCTGCAGGGCCCCTAATCAATTACTAAAAACACAGATAGGGTCCAAGGAAAATGAGTGAAGGAGACAGATGCATGCTGACACTCAGTGGTACTCCTGGGCACCAAAGGAGAAGTTAGGGGTTTTCAGCTTCACAGAGGATGGGGGTGATTGTTTTCTTTCATCAGCCGTTGCCCTCAGAAAACAAAACAGAAAGCAGAAGAGAAACATTGCCTATGGAAAAAACAAATGCACAGAGAAGCTGAAAAGGATGAAATAAGAGGAACGGCATTCTGTTTTTATGAAATAATTTAAATAGTCTTGAATGCCCAGAGGGCCTAGGCACTATATTATGTGTTACAGAGAGGTTGGTATCTCCCAAAGGGGATATGAAATGGGAGATGAATATTATTAATCATCCTTATTTGCTACATGTTAGGAAACCAAGGTAAAGTGAAAATGAGTGATTTTACCTCCTGACTCACATGCTGTGGCAGCCACAGAGCTGGGATTGACAGATAAGAGCTTGATGCCCTGTGAAGCAGATTGGTGGGGTTCATGTTGCTGAGTGAAACAACGCCCAGAACCTGATGTGCCACAGGCCAAAGGTTGGTCATCTTCTCCCTGGAGATGGGTGTGGCTGGGGACTTTCATCCTGGGTCGTGTCCACAGGCAGTTCACTCGCTTGGCCCAGGTTGTCTCCAGTTCCCTTATAGAGAATTTAACTGATTGGGTTGATATTGAACCTCATTGATCGAACTGGAGCTACAGAGAACAGACTGGAATATCAAATATATTTGGACAGGAATAGTCTATTTTATTCACTTTTATATCTCCAGGACCTTGACCAATGCCCATGGCTCAGTCCATATTTGTGAGATCATATTGACTGCTCTCTTGGTGTTGGGCAATGACAGGCACCGGAAACTGAGAGATGACTAAGTCAGACATTCCCAACGTGGTCCTCTGAGGTATTTGTGGGTGTTCTGAAGGGGTTGAGAGAGGAAAGTTCTCAGACGGAATAAATATGAGAAATGCTAAGTTTAGCTTTATGTTGGAAAGATTTTCTCATAGCCATTAATAAGTATACATGGTTTGTGAATTCCCAGGAGGAGGATAGGTTTGTGTCATTTTCCTAGTAAAATTGATGGTGCAAAGCCCCTCCCCTTTCTACACACACCTTTAGACTGTATATTACTATTGGTGTTTGTTTCTTAGAAAAAACACAGTTCCTGCTCTCAAGCAGTTCACAACCTCTGGGTGGTCACTTTCATCCAAGTTTTGCCAAGCGATAGCTCAATCGGCCACACTTATTGGCCATGATTAGGATCACTGTAAAACTATGGCTGTCAGTTATTGTACTCCAAAGCATTTCCGCCCACTTGGACCCTACATAGTGCTTTCTTGGTACCTCATCAGCCTCCAGTGTGAAGCCATTGTATTCCCTCAACTGGCAGCCTGGGACACATTGGTGGAAGTGCTGATCTTCGTAGAAGGAATCAGTTCTAACTCTAAGCATCAGCCACAGTCTGATATCTAACATTGAGATAGAATCAGAAACCATGAAGCCAGTTCTACTCTCAGTAATTCTGACCCAGTAACACAAAGTCTAAGTTCTGTCACCATGTCCATCATAAGCACAGAGACGAAAAACAAATAAAACTGCTCTTTTGACCCCATAGGCAGAATGTGCTTTCATACGACGGAGCCCAGAATTGTCAACATGTGACATTCAGAGTCCCCACATCCCAACTACTGTCTCACACACAAAAGGCCATGCATTCTCTCAGGCAGAGGACTCTGTCCTTGCTGCAATCCAAATAAATCACCAGTGCCCTTCTGAAGGAAGTTAATTGCATTTGGAAATACTCTAGGAACTGGAGTTTATTTGGTCAAAGACATGGGCAAGGGGCATGGATAAAGTAACATATGCACCCACTTTTGTGAAATCCATGTTAAAAATAACAGGGCCTATGTTACCTAATTTATAATGGATACCACACACACTCCTCCCTGCGTTCCTTTTCAGGCGAAGAATGTAAGAGGAACCATGGCAGTATTTTTCTTTTAGGTATAACAGTCTGTCAGTATCAAATTCTCTCAGTCAGTGGGGAGCAAATAGTGTTGATTTACTGAAAATCTGGGATTATGTTTGCTCTGTGGTGAGTGTAGATTTAAGAGAGGAGAGGTAAGGGGTCTCCAAAAGGTGAAGAAAAACACAAATGAAAGCTAGCAAAGAAAAAATAGCTTGACAGTTAAGATACAGTGCAGCCACCGTCAACATATTCTCGAAAGAAAAGCCCAGGAACCAACACACACACACACACACACACACACATACACACACACACAGAGAAACATGCACGTACGCCTGTTTCAAGCCCCATGTACTGGAAGGTTTGCAACCTTTTCAATTAACCCCTTTCTCTTTGGGGCATTACCAATGTGTCAATGAAGGCTTAAATACTGTCATGTTTCACACTGGAGAGAAATTGTGACAACAGACTCAAAATTTTGTTTTGGATTTTAAGAACTGGCTTTAAAAAAAGACTTGTGAGGAGTAAAGAGGGAATTCTTGCTTTCAGAGCCCTCTGACACTTGACTTCATTCCTGGACCTTTTTGTCACCAACATTTCATTATCCTGATCATATCCCTGGTCTCCTGCTCCTTCTCCCCTTTGCCTCAAAATAACTGCCTCCCTGTGTTATTTTACCCCAGGAATATTCCCTAGAAGTGCCTCAGAGTTCCTGTTTTCCCCTTTTCTTTTTACTTTTCCTCCTCATGATATGTTTGAAATGGAATACGGTAACTAAATGGAATTAAAATGTAGAGAGAGGAAAAAACAACCCTGTGACAGTACCTCAGAGCTTTTGAGAAGGGATTTGGGCACCTTTCCCTTTTCTGGGACAGATCTGTAGGCAAAGTCTGATAAGGACAGAGTAATTTAAGTGGTGACCAGTGGCCAAGGTGAGTGCTGTTGGTGATTTGACTCCGTACACCTCCCTGATCTACACCAGCCCCAAGAGATATCTCTGGACTTCAGGACAGTTGGCAGGTGAGCAGTGACTGTTATCGTCACGGGTCCCAGTAGTGTCACTGTGGATCAGCAACTCTAGAAGACTGTTGAGAAGGCAGGGACTGAGGACCTTATCTGGCAACTGGAAGACATTAAATGTGGTGTTTGTGAGGGTCACTGATAGCTACAGAGGAGGTAGACATTAGGGATGGGAGAGGAGGGTGCTTTCAGTAACTCCCATGACTATGATCACCAGGAGACATGGGCACTGCTATGTGTCCCAGAGCCAGAAAAGAAAGAAAAAGTGATGAAAAAGAAATAGAGGTAAATAACTAACAAAAATGCCACTAGAATTAAGCAATTCTGGAAAAGAATATAGAGCAATCCACTTGTGAAAGAAATGCCATTGTGTCTCTTTATTTTGTTAATCATAAATCCTTAATCTCTATAGTTGGAATTCCTATGTTATTTTGCTAAATAGACTCTCTCAGCTTGTGATTCTCCAAGACATGCTGTGGATTCTGCTGATAGGCTGGCAAGACTAGCCTATGGGTTGGGTGGCCCTATGTTCTAGCTTGCCTGGGAGTCTTAGGTTATGCCTCTTGAATGATTATTAATAACACCCCTTTTCACTCTTTAATGTCTTAATTTTAATGATAAATTATATGGCCAGCTTGCATATAGGCAAATTCAGGGTTTCGTTAAATAGGGCTATAACCACCTTCCTTTGCTGAAAATTAAAACTACCTGAAAAAAGTTAAAAGCAAATGAACCTTCAAAGCAAAGAATAACTCAAGATCACTTGTCTTTCTTGAAGACAAGAGCAGTTAGAACCTGGAAGAGGTTCCCCTTTGTGTATACTTCAACCTCATTTGGATAGACTTTTTTTTTCTTTTTCTTTTTTTTTTCTTTTTCTTTCTTTCTTTCTTTCTTTCTTTCTTTCTTTCTTTCTTTCTTTCTTTCTTTCTTTCTTTCTTTCTTTCTTTCTTTCTCTCTCTCTCTCTCTCTCTCTCTCTCTCTCTCTCTCTCGCTTTCTTTCTTTCTGGCACATAGATGCAGCTATTCAATAGCACAAGAAACTGGTTGTAACAAATGTGGTTCACAAAACAGTATGACAATGACAAGTGTAATAGTGAGACCCACATAACAGTGGGGCCCAGCAATAAGACCCACAAGAAGTACAAAATCTGGGCAGAAGAGGGTCCTTTAAAAATTTAGCCCAAAGGGCATCTTTCAATTGGTTTTAAAACCCAGGAAGAATGCTGGAGACTATGAAAGAAAACTACTGTAACTCCTCTCAGATTCTCCCTAGAACTGCATGGTGCAACAAAGCCTACCTTTTTTACATTTCAAAAGAGGCTGCTTTCTCTTTAAAAAGTAGGAGCGACTTGGTCTGATGCGGCTGCCTTTATCAACCATGAAGTTCCCAGCAAGGTGCTGTTAGTGCCTGATTAAACCTCATACCAACCCGTGTCCCCCATGGTAACCCAGAAGACATCCGCTGAGACTCAGAGCGCTGATTCAGTTTAATTGCCCCGGCTCTCTGTGATGGCCGGATTTCTTGTCTCTCAAGGCCTGGAATGGAAATCTATGTGATCAGATGAACTATCCGGGTGTCTTGACAGATCTGAAATATGAATATGGAGATGGCAGTGTGCTCTGCAGCCACTTCTGAAACCCCAGTGATAAAATCTGATCTGCCACTGAAAAGATTTCAGGAGTGTGTGATTCACATAGAACTCATTTCCTAATCAACACTAATTAGTAATAAATTGGGCCAAAAAGGAAAAAAAAATGTGTGTATGTGTGTATACAAATACATATAAGATATATAGGTGTATACAAATACATATGAGATGTATATGTATACCTGTGCATAAGATATGTATACATATATATGTATATATACACATTCATCTATATGTATAAATAAGTAGGGCTTCATTCAGACAATATCTCCACATATATCTAGATAGATATATATGAGAGACATAGGTATATAGATATATATGTCTGTCTTTGTAGTCTTGCTATCGGGGGGATTTTAATAAATAAGAACAACTTGTATTTTCAAAACCGTGTACTCCAAGGAATTCAAACATTGAAAATATCTAGTTCAAGTTGCCTTTTCTACAATAAATGGAGAAATGGATGGTGCAAAGCCCTTTTATTTCCTAGAGATAAAAAACAAGAAACTAACGGAGGCAGCAATGAGTAAGAAAACCAGCAACCCCCTAGAATCTGCATCACTTTCCTGCTTTAACAGAAAGTGGAATGCAAGGAAGAAATAGAACAAGACACCCTAACAAATCCCGGGGTCACGGAATTCCTTGGAAAACCTCTCTTCCTTCTGGAAAGACATCAAAAGCAAAGACACTCACCCTAGAACACTGAGGAGTCATCTAAGAAAACAACAGAACAACTATCCTCGACTTTCTCTTCCTCAGACTCCCTTTTAGAAATTGCTTTTCTTCTCTCCCCACGCACCCCTCCCCCCCGCCACCTCCCACTATTTGCTCCAAGATTTTTAATTTACCAAAGTAATGGGGCTCTAGTAACAGCTTGAGATCTTCTAGTCATACCCACGAACCCCTGTGATGACAATGACATCTTTCCCACTCACACAAATTATCCATCCTTAACACATGGACTTGCTATATTTCTAGCCAAATGAGAGAAATTTTACTCATTTCTTCTGCAGCCTTATTCTGAGTAAATATATGATTTCCATTAGGCTTTTTGAAATATGTAAAATATAGAGACTCCCATTACTACCTTCAGGAACTCTAGGTGTTTGGGGATCCCTTACTGGGAATCACTCCTGTGCCCAAAATGAGTTTGAAGATGAAAATTATTGCTAAAGGGAAAAGAACTGTTGGTGTAACAAGATATTTAAAAGCAATTTTTTTCCCACTTGAGTTGGTCAGGGCCAAGCAACCGAGAAAGGGATGTTTTCAAAATGAGAGTAAGTGCTAAAGCAAAATGTGTAAAACTGAGACACGAGGCCAAAAAATAAGGGTGTTAGCTTAGAAGAGAAGAAGATTCTATTGTGTTAAGCTGTTCCCCTTGAAATAGCACTTCCATTCAGGCCACATTTTTGGGCTCTCCAAACTTTATTAGGTTTTTGGTAATTACCCCGAGGAAACCCAAAGAAAGGCAGGTTATAATTACACGATTGACATGTATAGCGTGACCGGAATAAAAGAAGCTGCCCACGACTTTTCATTAATTAACGTATTTTTTCCTCCATGCTATAAGGAAGGAAATTGTAAATTTGTAATCAGGCAGGTTCCTAAGTTTTCCAAGCATGGCTGTTTTTCCCCTCCAACTGGGGGGTGGGGGAGACAATATATTGCACTACATGCAAATCCTGACTTGATTCCCACATTATTCAAATAAGGTTTTAGAAATAATGGCAAATTTCTTTTATACTTATAATTAATTCATTTTGAGAATGAATCCAGGATCTGTTTGAAAGTTTTCTGAGTCTAGAGTTTCATAAAAAAAGGTTGGCTGGGAATCAAATTCCACCAGTGGTTTGGTGGAGTTTGAGCACAGGCCATTAGCCAGAACATTCTACCACATCTACAATAAGCACTTTTGAGGGTTTTTTCTGCAGAGCAGCTATATGGATGCCATCCGCCAACACTGTAAGAATGAGTTTCTAGAAAAAGGACAGAAGCACCTAGTTGCTATGGTGAGAAAGCCAATGGCCTTGTCAGTAAACAGAAGAGAGAACTATTTACCAATGTAAAAATTTCCACTAACTCGTTAATGCAAATAATGATAGCTGACAGGCAAAATTTTCACATTTATTTCATTTATAGAATTTTTCCACCCCAAATGTAAATGTAAAGGCTCCTGACTTGAGTGCCTTATAACTTTGGTCTGTTGATGGACAATCCAAAACCAGATTCACATATCCCCCAAAGAGAAGCCACTTAAAAAATCCCCATCTTTAAGCGTATCAAATAAACTCTCCTGCAGGGGGTGTAGTGGGCACAGGAACCCAAATCCACCTCCTTGAGAAGGCCTTGAGGTATAACATAAAATCAAGGAAAGGAAATTTGGGTATTTGGAAAGTATTCCTTACAGTCAAGTCTATGAGGTAAAGGAGGTGTCTCCCAAAGGGAATAGTGGAAACCCCACTATCAGACATATTTAGAAGGAGGCCAGGCAGGAGCTCTGGAAAATTAACCATAAGAAGCAATCATGCCCTGGCAGGAGTGGAAGAGACACATTTAAGAGGTTTTTTCAGTTCTAATTTCTAAGAATACTATTAGACTACAGAGGAAAAAAGGAAAGAAAATTTGAAATAGGAAAAAAAAAGCAAAAGCCAGAAGAGAGAATAACGTAACAATATTAAGGGACACAGAAAACACTGGCAAATCCTTAATGGTCATCCAGCTACTGTCCCATCCAAGCTGTCAGTGAAGAGTGAGTATCTTAAAGGAACAAGGACAGGGAGCTGAAAACCAGAGGGACTGAGAGAAGACCTCTCTGAACTTACTTTGAATAATGCTGTGAACTTGAGACCCCTTCGTCTAAACAAAGAGCAGCAAGAAAGGAAGCCTGCTTGAGGCAGCAGCTAACATTTCTTTCCTGGTGGAGTTTGACTCTTCCTCCTTCTTTTTAATCAATACAATCCCATCTAAACGACCCACTTTCTTTAGCAGAGAAGTCTGGACTTAAGCTTTGGGCTCACTTTCCTTTTGAAAGGAGTGTCAAAGATATCGCAATGTCACATGGTTTCCCTGATTGTTAACATGCATAGTCACAGATAATCTAAATATCCAGGGTGCTAGCTGCTTCACTCCCCTGCCTATTAAACTTAACTTAAATCAGCCCAGATTAAATATTTAAGTCACATAGTGCTCCAGCACGAATAAACAAGGCCCACATATTTATAGTTGAGTGTGTGTGTGTGTGTGTGTGTATCAAGAACAGTAGACATTTCATACTTATGTTTTGTTTTTAAACTGGTCAAAATAACTTGACCTGAATGAAGAACGAACCAGGTTCCAAAAAGGCAATTTTCCTGAACATGTACAGACAAAGGAAATAGTTTCCTTACGGAAAGGAATCACTTGAAAGCTTTCGAGCCAGACCCTGCTCCGGCTCAGATTTCCTTTCTTTTAGCCTTTTGATGAACAACTCATATGGAGATTCAAGCGTCTTGTGCCTGGTTTGAATTTAAGCTGTTTGCTGACTTTAGTGGAAAACTTTCATAAACTCAACTCAGGCTTTTCGTCTCTCCTTCCCCCACTACGGTAGACCAATTTCTGATACATCCTTGGGTATTCATCTTGAGTCATTCATGTCATCCACTTGACAGAAAAACATTTTTTGCCCAGGAAAAACTGCATTCATTCTACTCCTTTCTCAGATCTCTGAAGGCTGCCTTCCAGAGCAGGTGGAGGGTGAGGTAGAGATGGAGGATAACTGATGCAGGAGAGTGAAATGGAACAAGAATAATGCTTTTGGACAACTGCTGGAGATCTCATATCTCCATGGCAGAGTTACTACCAGAACAATGTCACATGGATTCTGTCCAGTGCCTGAGCAAGAAGCCAGTCTCCATATTCCACATTCCAAAGCCTTTTCTTTTTTTTCAGGAATGGGCTGTGCAGAGAGTATAGTTTTAAAGAAAAAGCTTTGCCTTCAAAACAGGACTCTTTCTTCCAGTCACTTGAGTGTTCCGAATGGATTTCCCCTTCTCTTTGCCAGGCTGTTTGGTGAGAGTTGAGAAGCTGGGATGCCCAGAACATTTTGTTCAGAAACCTGTGCTGCCTTCAGGATTGTGTAGTGAAAAATAAGAGTCTTGGAATCAATCCAGTCTGGATTCAGAGCCAGCTCTGCCACTTAAGTGAGTAACTTCGAGCAAGTAACTGAAGTCTTCCTGATCCTCCGCTTATCTCTGAATTTGAAATATTATCTTTGATTTATGGGTAATTGTGAGGGTTAAATGAGACTATATTTCTAAAGTTCCCTGTCTTGGTTTCATTCTTTTTCTCTGACCCTATGCTCTTGTTGATAACTTTGCAAATTCTCCTGATCCTACGTAACTAAAACAATTGCATCCAGTCCAAGAGTGAAGGATCCAAGAATCTCCCTAGGGTATGTGGGGCCCGAGGCAAATCATACTGCGTGTCCCCACTCCTAGCATGTTTACAAAGACTCAATCAGATTTATGTAAATTTCAAGGGCAGTTTTGGATTGAAGATGAATATATCACCAAAGGAAATGTCTAAGGAATATGTACGGAAGCAGGAAAGGGGGTATCCTGTATAGCCTCAGGGTGGCAATGTGGGGAACTCTGACATACATGTCATGGACTTTCCATTTTTGATTTTTTAACTCTCACAGCTTTGATCCCCACATGGCTCCTGCATTATGCTCAGAGCTTGCCCACTACAGCGGTATACGAGGGCCCCTGGCCATTGTGACCACCCTGATTGGCCAAAACTTTCAGGAGTGACTGACAGAAACATTTCTCTCTTGCACAAATGACAGCTCCTGAACTTCAGGTGGTTTATTTGCCACAATTCCTTTAAAAATTTTGGTTAAAAAAGAGCCAAATAAATTTATGACAAATCTGACAGCGACCCACACACCCACTTCAATTAAAAAATACATAAGCAATTTACAAAAACATATCATAGCCGAGGCTTCATCTTGAAAGTAAGCCATTAGTATAAAATGGTGTCTTACTTTCTTCTGGATGCTGTAACAAATCACCACAATCACGATGGCTTAAAACAACGTGACCTTACTCACTCGTAGTTCTGAAGACCAGAAGTCTAAAATCAGTTTTACTAGGTTAAAGTCAAGTCTGACACCTTGAAACCAGGGCTGGTTCCTTGCAGAGGCCTCAGGGCAAGAATCTGTTTCTTGCCTCTTCCAACTTCTTGTGGCTCTAGGCCTTCCTTGGCTTGTGGTCACATCACTCCAATCTCTGCCTCTGTGGTCACATTGTCTTCTCTTCTGTAGTCAAGTCTCCTTTTGCCTCCTTTTTAGAAGGATACTTGTGATAACATTCGAGGCCCATCTACACAATCCAGGATAATCTCCTTATCTCAAGATTCTTAATTTAATTACATTTTCAAGTCTTTTATTTCCTGCCATTGTCTTTGCCATCTCAGGAAAGGATCTGGGAAGTGGATTCTGAAGATAGTAACAATCTTAGACTTGACTCTCCTCTGTGAAGAATTACCATATACAAACATCCCATTTTCCATCATATCAAAATTGATGATGTGCTCCAGATCTGGCAAGAAAGCATGTCATCTGCTTTTTCAGACATGTAGAAACCTAAATATATACCCCCTTCAGGGAAAGAGAGTGGCATTTAAACAGGGAGTGGTTGCCCAGGTCAGAAAAGGAGGTTGAAAGAGGACAGCTATTTAAAAGTCACTCTGATATGACCTGTTCCCCAAACGATTCATCTCAGAGTCACAGCCATTGTTGCTAGGTGGCATAACATTTATTACGATAGTGTCCTGGGCTCCTTGGATTGGTAACGACATCTCTATTCCTCAGAGCATGCGCAAAGTTGATAATGTTCTCTTACCCTAGGAGAGCTGAACTTCAACCACCAAGATACCAGTTGACATTTAGACTTTGCAACACCTATCATTGTCTGTCACCTCCTGAGATAATCTCCCTTTGGACAGATTTCACCCGTCACCAGCCACTGATGCCACTGTATTCAGTCTCTTTTGTAGATGAGCTCTTGGGTCCTTGACACTGCCTGGCTTCCTGAGTTTGGTCATATGCTCAAAACTAACTTCACAGACCTCCAGACCTCATAGTGTGATGGGAGAGGAAATAATCAGAGGACCTAGACAGAGTAAGACTATCAGAGAAACTGCAAATCAGCAAAAGAATGAAAGCCTCTTGACCCTGAGCACATCTGCCACATATTTAATTCCATGTTCTTGCCAAGTCCTGAAAACCCAGGCTGGGGAGACTTGGGAGCAGCGTGGGGTTATGAAGTCTAGGAGATGACAGAGGTGAAAAGCCTGGCCGGTGGCCAATCATGCGGTCCACTCTCCGGGAAGGAATCAGACACATGCGTGGCAGGGCAGGGGATGCTCTCAGCCACAAGGAGTCTTGAACACAAACGTAAAGGGCTGTGGGAGTGTCTGGGTGACCAGCCGCCAGTTGTACTTGTTACTTTGCCAGCTGGCCTCAGACCAGAGGAAGCAAATGATGCTTTAGTTGTTGTTTGGGGTTCTGATCTCAAGGCTCCATTGAGGAGATCCTGGCATTTGGGAGAAAGTCATCTAGTGAGATCCTGGGTGGATCTTCATTTCCACATTCCAGGGTCAAAATGAAAATAAGCCAGGTAGAGGAAGGTTTTATTTTGGGAATGTAAGAAGGACTTTCATGATCAAGCCCCACCTACTTCTCCAGCCTCCTTTCCACTCTGCTCCCAACCAATTTCACCACCCCTTCCTACGCACACACACACGCATACACATACACACTTTTAGTTTCAGAAGTTCGAGAATTTACTTTCGGTTTCTCTTCACTCTTCTCATTATTCTCATCTGGTTCAAATGTCCTTGTCTTTTGCATTCTTTCCTCAGTTTGCTAATCTGAAATATTTTACCCTTTCCAGGTCTCCCTTAGTGTCCTTCATACTGTTTATTATATGAAGTGCTACAATAATTAATCTACATTTCCCACCAAACCAAAAGGTGTTTGAAGATAGAATTCCTTCATTACCTCCCCAGCCTAGTAAATGATAGTGACTGGATAAGTGTTTGGTGAGAAGATGTCATTCTTATATTAGACACTCAATTGTGGTACAGACCTGGGCCATGGACCTTTTCACATGGTACCAGACTAGAAGGAACACATATGAAGCCGCAGGGCCTTCATGCACAGTGTTTTAACAAAAATGGCCTCAACTTTTTAGTTGCTTTGGTATATTCTTTTGGAGATGTGACACCAGAATCCTGGATTAGCAGCAAAATAACCACATGTGTTCCAAGCACAAAAAACTTGAACACCTTGAAGATGCCAACAGGAATTCTGCCCACTGTAAGTGGTCCATACTGAATGCACCTATGCCAACCCAATCAAATCTCATCTTGGGAATGAAGGAAAGTCAAACAGAGATCAAATAATGCTTTGAAGGATTCCATATGTATGTCTACATTTCTTATGTCCTTGTTAGTTAGACTAGGGCTTATAATTTGTTCTGGTCATTTGAAAGTGACATGTGTCACTTCTGGGCCTACCATAGAAAAATACGCATGAATTCTCCAAACACTTACTTCCCTGGTGTGGTGGTCATGGAGGACTCATGTTGAGATGGCAGAGCAAGAAGATCAAAGCAGCCTGGATTGCTGAGTCACTGCATGGAGAATGGCTGCCTTGGAATTGCCCAAATTCACAGCGGAATTTGCAAAAGTGAAATATCAATATTTGTTGTCATGAACCACTCAGATATGGGGTAGCAAATAGCCTATCCTGACTAGAGCAGGCTAGTTTTTCTAAAACACTTTCTTGCACATTTATAAAGTAGTACTGCTCAGTGCCAGAAGCATTGAGATGATGTGACGTCCATTGGTTGACGGTCTTTTCTCCTCCATGGTAATCAACACATACCTCTCCTTGAAAACCCAAGGAACCTGACAGACTGATAGGCTCAGAGTGAATGTAATGAGTGTGTTGTAAAAAATTTAGAGGAGATGCACTGATATATAGGCTATAAACATCTGTATACCTTCCTTACACAAATTCTTGAATTATAGTCTCATAAATCAGTCATCAGGTGACAGGGTCAGAGGTGATGGAGTATTAGGGTGGGCATTTCAGATATTTTGGATGTCTTATCGCAGGCCTTCAAAAGGCCTCCAGCCTTAACACCTTTATTTGATCTCTTACATGTGTTCATTATTTAATACTTATTAAATGTCTAATAACTACAAATTTCTTATTTGGTGCAGATATGTTTTTTTGGTCAGGCTCCTAAATATGTCCATCTCATATGGATGTTGGTCAGTATTCATAGGCCACTATTTCCTGACTCAAATGCCAAATTTCCAATTAGAGCAAGTGTTTAATACAGTTTAAATGGACAAATTCATTATACTCCTATCTCGTCCTACCTTAGATCTTACAAACACAGAATTTACTAGCCTGAACTAGAGAAGGCAATTACCCTTTAAGTAAACAACTACCTGGTTGTCTACATTAGGCTCCATTAGGAATATTCTAGAATTTATTTCCACAGAAATAAGTAATTATTATCTAGACCTAGAAGGAAAAATGAGTTTGATTTGAAAACAACCTTAAAATACAGTCCTCTCTCTCTTCTCTTCCTCTCTGTAAGCACCATGAGGCATTTCCTATTAAAAATTTCAGCTCTGCTTCTTTTCACCTTTGCCCTCTTCTCTGCTCAGACTTTAAATTCAGGAGATGGTTTCCCTGGGGGATATGGATTCTTGTGCCATGTGACCTGGCCTAAAGGGTAGTATGACAGAGTGAAACAAAAGGGGATGCTAACCTTGCTTTCTCCCATCCACATACCATCTCCCCTCTGCCATTGTCGTGCAGTGAGTGAGGCTCAACAATCTCAGTAACACCTGCTAGTTTGTGTGATTCCATCCTTGGCTGATTCTGAACTGGAAAGGGAATGTGGAGTTTGCAAAATTCTAGGATTTGGAAAAGACTGGTGAAAAATGTATTTTTAAAGGGGTTTTTATTGTTTTTATATTTTCTTACTATAGAATTAATAACTGCTTATTGTGGAAAAAAGTAAAAAACATACAGAAAATCAAAAAGAGGAAATTTGTTTTTTAATATAACTATTAGAGATAATTGGGTGTATTGAAAAAAGGTGTATTCAAGTATATTTATAATAATATATACTTACTATTATCTTCATAACTAAATATTAACTATCTTAAGAAATCAGAATTTCCATTCTGGAGGCAACTATGTGGGGGCAACAAATACATTGTTGTTGGTTAAACCACTGAGCTGTTGGGGGTTTACTGAAGCATTAGTAAGCGTAACCTGAGTAATATATTAGTCACAAAGTTTATTTCCTCCTCTTCCTGGTTACTCAGCCTGATTGCCTTTCTCAGCCTTCCTCAACTTTAGCGAATGGATTGTGAGCAGAAGCTGTGCATGTTACTTTTGTGTTGACATGAGTAAGAAGTAGGTGTACCTTCTCTCCTCTTTTTCTCTTTTTTCTGATGAACATAGAGCCTAGGAAATGCAGGAGCCCCAACTTTAAAAGGATTATGAATCCTTGAAATACTACTTAGAGGAGCATTACCAATGATTCAGAAACACTGGTATCAGATTTTATGTGAGCAAGACTGAATTTTTATCATGTTTGAGTCATTCCACATTTTTGGTATTGTTAAAGCTGCTAGCAATATTTTAACTTTTAAAGAAATTGGTTCTTTGAAGAGGAGTGTTTCCATAACCAAAACCTAAAATTTTGTCTTCTAGTTTACTTGTAGAATGGCAGATGGCAAGGAAACTAGCAGTTCATAGGCCGAGGACCCCAACTTTCACTGGTAAAACATTTGGTAAAATTGTTGACTACAATAACTGAGAAGGATGACCATGTCCATACCAAAACTACTGCCTCAAGGAAACTGTAGGCAGGAGTTAGTATGACTGTGTGATAGCTACTATTATCTGATTTTAACAAGGTTTTATCAGAAAAGATACGCTGAGGCAAGAACTAGCTAATTTTTAAGCAGATAGAGACAAGAAAGAAGAGAGTTCATTTTGGACTTAATATGAAATAGAATTAAACTTCAGCATATGGACATTTTTGGCTTTGTTTTGTTTTTAAAAAACAGTTATCATTATTTTACTATGGTTGCATAGTATTTTATTATAGGAATATGTCCTAATTTGTTTAAACAAACCCCTATTGAATTGTTGAGATGTTTTCAGTTTTTCTGCCATTGAGAAAAGCCCTACTTTGAACATCCTGATACTTTGTCTATCTAGTATTGCCTTAGAATTTATCCTTGTAATTGTAAATGTAGGGTTAAAACATGGATGTTTTAAATTTGATGTATTTTCCCCAAGTGTCCATAACTAAATTTACATCATTTTAAAATTGCACTAGCATAGGCTCATCAGATCAATTTTTATCTTTAAAATAGATGAGCAAAAAATATGATGTCCTATTGTTTTAGTTTGTTTCCCTTTTATTATTAGTGAGGCCTAACATAATCTCAAATGTTTACTGCCACTTGCATTTAGACATTTATTTCCACTTTTCTCTTGAGATTTTTGTTTTATTTATAATGACTCAGTTTAATTTGTCTAGCACAGTTCTACTTTCTTCTAACATAAGTAAAAATAGCACATCTTTTCACTCTCAATGTAACTTGGTTTAGATAGCAAATTTTATGGTCACCCTAAATATAACCCCTTAGTGTGACAATGTTATTTTTTCCCTAAATTGTCACTTGTCTTTTTAATTTGATTATATTTTTATGTTATAAATTTTGTCCATTATTTCTTTTATGATTTCCAGCTTCAGTATCATGTTCTGAAATGTTTTCTCCATTCAAAGCTTATAGGTTTATAATTTCATTATTTACATGGCAGTACAGTGTTCCTCACCTTCTTTAAGTCTTTACTCAAATGTCACATTTTCCACTTAAATTATGCCCAATATATTTCACTTGTTTAATTGTCTTCTTGTATCTTCTTCCTCCATTAGAGTGTAAGTTCCACGAGGGTGGCAATTTTTGTCTTTTTAAAAACTGTTTTATCTCTAGGAGCTCAAACTGGGGTTGGCATCTAGTAAGTGTTCAACAATCACTTGTTGAATGAATTAAATCTTTGATTCATCAGAAATTAATTTTTTTGTAAACTATGAAGCATTTTAATTCACCTTTTTCCATATTGAATTAAAATACCCTTTAACATATACTGACCCTTTCTTCAGTAATATAATTCTGTTCTGTTAACGAGTGTCTCTATTCCTTCACCAGTACCATGTTTTATAAATATATATATGTAAATATATGTAAATATATATATTTGGCATTAATCTATTTCACAATGTCTTGCTGGATAAATCCTTTAATAATCTTCATTCTATAGTTTTTCTTATCTTTGTTCTCAAATATTTACTCTTATAAATAGAACAGAATCATTTGTTATGTTTCTGTAGATTCTCTTGGGATTATGATAGTGTTTAAGTTACAGATTAATGTAAGGAAAATTTACGTCTCTGCAATGCCGAGATCTCTTAGATAAAACAAGGTATGAACCTCTATTTTTCAAGTTTCTTTGCATTATGGTAACATTAGCTGCTGAAACAGTTTACTTCTAAATGCAACAGCTGAACACAAACAGTCCAGTCAGGAGTTCATGGGACTGATTTCCACTTGGCAATTAAGGTCAAAGCTTCTTCCATGTTTTTATCTTGTTTCTCCCCTCCCATACCAGGTCCTTTGCCAGGGATGGAGAAAAACTGATAGAGATGGTATACCTGTATCTTAACCAGTTTAGTCCCAAATAGACACATGTTGTTTCCTCCTTAGGTCTTTATCAATGTTCTAAAGAAATTAAAGGGGAAAAAATCAGAATAGTAAGAACTGAAAAGAAAAAGACAAAACAGACATTATTTGTATGCAAGGAGATCTTCTCTATAGAGAACATTAAAAAAAAAAAAGAATTCATAGATTTTAAAACTACTGGTGCCTGATTTGGGATCAGTTTATAAGAATGAGTAACATTTTTTCTACAACAGTAATAACCAAATAAAAAATATAACAAAGCTTATCTTTTATAATAGCAAAAACAAAATAATATTTAAAAAACCCACTAATCTATAATGAACATAAGAATAACAGCAAATACGTAAGACCGTTATGGAGAAAATTAAAACTCATAAAACAATATAATAAATAGTCCATGATCTTTCATGAAATGATGTAATATTACAAAGATGCCAATTCTTCCCCAAGTGTATTATAGAACAGAATACATATATAAGTATAAACATATACATATAAAACATGCATAATTATTATATTAATTCAGTGCAATCTCAAGTAAATTTTATCTAGATTTGCTTAGAAAATTAATGAGTATTCTAAAAAGCATATAAAATAATAAAGGCACAAAGTTGAAAAAGTATAGCAAAGTGAAAGAATTTATCTCATAGTAACAAAGTATTGAAATCTCCAGATATAATTATAAATTTGTTTGCTTTGCCTTTCATTTTTATCAGTTTTTTTACTTTATGTATTTTGAGGATTGGCTCTTTGATGCACACAAATTTAAGACTGTTGTGTTTTCTTGTTGAGCTGACTCTTTTATCATTATAAAATATCCCTCTTTATTTTTGATAACATTCTTTCTTAGGAAGTGTACTTTGTCTGATATTAATATAGCCACTCTAGCTTTTTCCTGATTAGTAGTTCCTTGTATATTATTTTCCATCCCTTTACTTATATATTATTCCTGGCCCTATATATTTAAAGTTTGTTTCTGAGACAACAGATAGCTTGGACTTCCTTTTTTATTTAAATGACAATTACTGCCTTATAATTGGAACATTTACCACATTTATGTTTAAAGAAACTATCAGTATGTTATTATTTTTTTCTGTTTGGTCAATCTGCTTATTATTTCTTTTCTTTCCTATTTTCTCTGTTTTCTTTGGATTGATTGCAATTTGATATCCACCATTGACTTGCTAGCTATATCTTTATTTTTTAGTGTTTGTTCTAGGTTTTACTATATGAATCTATAACTTATACTCTATCTTTAAATAATATACTTTAGGTATACTTTCATTTTCATCTTGCCATCATTTGTGCTATTGTTTTTATATAATTTACTTCTCTATTATGTTATAAACCTTACAAATCATTGGTATAATTTTTTTATCTGAAGTCAATTATCTTTTGAAGAAAATAAAAAACAAGAGAAAATATTTTATATTCCCCCTTACACACTATCTCTTCAGGTTTTTATTCCCTTATGTAAATCTAAGTTTCTATCTGGTGTCTTTTAATTCAGCCTAAAGAACTTCCTTTAACATTTCTTTTAATGCACATCTCCTATTAATAATTCTCTCAGCTTATGTTTATCTGGAAATGTCTTTACATCACTCGTTTTCAAAGAATAATTTTGTTGAGTAAGGAATTCTTGGTTGATGAAATTTTTTCTTAGTCCCTTAAATATGTCATTTCACTGTCTTCTACTGGCACTATTTTTTAACAAAGGTCTGTAGTATTTTTTATGTGTGTCCCTGTCTATGTGCGTGTTTTTTTTTTTTTAACTGGATATTTGGAAACTTTTCTTTATATCACTAGGTTTTCAGAAATTTATTTATGATGTGTCTTTATGGTTTAAAAATATATATATATCCTGCTTAGGGATCCTTGAGTATCGTGACTGTTTTTATTAAATTTGGGAAAATGTTCAGCCATTATTTCTTCTGTTATATTTTGTCTTTTCCTCACTCCTCTTTTTCTGGGACTTGTGTTATGCCTCTTGACCTGTCTTACAGGTCACTGAGACTTTATTAAAGTTTTTCAGTCTTTTTCTTTATATTTCATTTTACATAGTTTCCATTGTTGTTTTCAAGTTCATTGATCTGTTAGTATGCAGTCTATAAATTCCATCCAGTGAAATTTTTCTATCATATGTTGTATTTTTTAATCTCCCATATGTTCATTTTTTTCCTCTTTATGAAACACTTTAAGTCCTTGAATATATTATAATCGTGGCTTAAAATCCTTTCCTGATAAATCCGTCAACTCTGTCATTTCTAGATCTGACATTTCTAGATCTGACTGACTATTTGTCTCATTATGGGTCACAGTTTTCTGCTTCACCCCATATCTTACAATTTTTGATTGAATGACACAATGAATATCATTGTTGTTGAATATTTAGATTTTTTGTTTTATTATAAAGAGTAAATTTTTTAGGGGACACAGTTAAATGACTTGGCTCAATTTTTTGAGATTTGTTTTTAAGTTTTATAAGAGCAAGCTTTTGTGATTTGTTTTATTATTTTTTTTCTTCTTTAGGTCTAATTATAGACTTTGCCTGTTTTTCTTCATTTATGGTCTTATTGTAAAAATATTTAAATATATAGAAGAGTTGAGAGAACAGTATAGTGAGCAACTATATATTTAACCTAGATATAATAATTATAAAAATTTGTTGTTTGATTAATCAACCTATCATATTCTGTATTTATTTAATTTATGCTCACTAATTAGAATGTATATATTTTATCTTTAATTTTTAAGTGTTACTCTCATATCTTTATATATTTGCTCAAACCTATCAAAAGTTGACATCTTTTTTATCTATTCTCCGAAAATGTATGTATTTACACACTTATAGTTTTCTTCATACTATTCACTCCTTTCACTTCCTGGTGTGTGTGTGTGTGTGTGTGTGTGCGTGTGTGTGCGCGCACGTGCGCACGCACATGTGTGTGTGTTTTGCCTAGTGTGAGGTTTTGTCTATATATGCCATGTTCAAATTATTACTTTCATACAATATACACCAGTAGATATCTATCTATATCTATACTCACAAGATATTTTATCATAAATTTCACATTAATTTTTGTTTTATAATCAAAATAATCATAGTTATTTAAAATAAGATTGATGTTTAAAATAGCATCTGCGATTTATGAGTTCCAAAGGAGGCTATGAATTAATTTCCATAGATTTCTAAATAATCTAAAATATTGCATACTTTTTTAGGTATACTTTTTTTTCTCCTGACAAAGTCTATGCCTTCTTCAGAATCTCCTAAGGGTTAGGAAAAAATGAATTAATTGATCCATTTAATACCAATTAATTTTCTATTCTGATTTTTTTTCATTGCTAGAATATTTCTGCAAATGAATTTTTCCATAAATTATCTATTGGTGACATACTTCCCAAATTCTTGCCTTAATATGCATTTCTTTACAAGAATTGCCTTTACAAGAATAACAACTTGATTGTTTATGGAATACTTGGTCAAAACTTTCCTCCTTAAAATTCTCTAATACTGATAGTGTGATTATTTCTAGTGTTGATTACATATTGCCTCTGGCTGAATGTTTATAATAATAGATGGCTTTTACCAAGTACTTATTATGTGCCAGGCAACAGGCTAAGAAGTTTTACAGAAATTTTTACGTTTTATCTTATGATAATCCTTAAGTTGTATATTACCTAGCATCAGAGCAATGCAATGTGAAGCCAGGTAGTGTGATGATAGTCTTAAGCAGTGCTATACTGATTTGAAAGATTATATTTCCTTTTTTTTTTTTTTTAAGTTCTGGACCTTTGCTTGAAAAGAACTTGGGATTTGACAAAGTACTATAAATTTTTCTGGTTACAGTGAGCCTTTAAAAGCTATATATTCTTCTTTTTATGGTTTTGCTTATTACTTCTGACTTTTTCAGAAACAAAAACTATATGTCTACTTTTTATTGTTTGATTTCCATAGCTATCATCTTAGCTCTGATTGTTTCTTTCCTTTGTTGTTCTCTCTTCATTCTGAATGATTTTCTTAAGATAGTTCTCTACTGATTCAATTTTTTTAGGATCAATTTTGTGCTTTGATTTTTCTACTGTAATTTTACTTCTATAATAACATTATTTTTCTCCTTTGTTTTTACTTACCTGTGGCAGTTCCCTTTACATTTTGTTATCTTCTCCCATTTCTTGTTTAATAGGTTCATTCATCCTTTCCTTTTCTTAGGAGTGCGATAGAGTTATATATTTTTCATTATGTCTGCTGGTGTAAAATTTACTTCGAATTATGCTTTTTATCTCTCTTATCTCTGTTTTGTGCATTCAGCTTATTTATTCCCTTTTCACTGAATAATTTTTCTAAGTCTCAAGCTTTTGCTTTTATTCTACAGTCTCACCTTTGAGTGTAAATAGGACTTTGTAGTTCTGAATTAATCAACAAAATAGAGAAAGCCAAATCTCTTAAACTCTCATTCCATGGGAATTAACATGAGGGGGAGAGTTGATGTTATAAAATATCACTTCATTCTTTGCCCAAAGAAATTGTAGAAATAGCTAAGATCACAGACAAATTTGTCCATTAAATTTTGATAGGCTTAAATAAAAACTACTTCTCTGGGGCCAGCACTCTAAGGGAGTAAAGAAGGGGGGACATCAGGTTTCTATTTGTTCACGTACTACTGTGCAAGTAGGAAATTTGGCTATTCTGATACCTCACACTTTTAAGCATGTCATTTGGTGGGTCATGTAGTTTCTCAGCTCAGGAATTATTGTCTGTTATTGCTAATCTAAGGTTGCGATGTTGTTTCCTCAAATTTTTCATCTGTATTGACTTTGTCTCTACATCATTCTCTCAAGCTTGAGAAAACAATGCAAAGCTTCTGAACCTGAGGCATTCTGCCAGCTTGGTGCCCATTCTTGATCCACAAAGAGGTAATGGACTTTTGGTAATGTGGTTTTATCTTTTCTGTGCCACTCGTATCCCTGTTCTCATATCTCAAAGTTGGAAAACATTATCAGGTATGAAGAGAATTGTCTCAGCCCACTTCTTTTAATTCTATGTTATTCTCACAAGCATAGGAATTATACATTGACTCCTGGAATCCTTTTTTAATTTGGCATAAAAAGTTGTTTTTTTTTTAATTTTATTATATCTGGCAGGTATAAATCTTAGCAAATACTTATATTTTAGAGACAAATAGATGTAATTAAGAGGGGTTAATCAGAAAGATTGGAGAGTAAGATCAGAGAAGACAAGCAAAGCAAGTATTTTAAGGGGGATAGTGTGGTTATTAATATTAAATGCTGCAGAGATAACATACCAAATGAGAATTGAGAGGTGTCCATAGGACTTACTCCACAAGGAAGTTTCAGTAGAATGTCTGGAGAGATTGTAGGAGGGTACTAAATACATGAAAAATGTGAAATAAATGTGAGAAGAGTATGTGGCAGGAGAGACGGTCAATGATCTTTCTGGCCATCAGTTCTCTTTCCCATAAAATAAGAAGCTGGACTAGAAATTTCCTAGGTGTCTTCTGCTGTAAGGGGCTGCCAAGTTGAAGTAAATGCTCACTCTATTTGATACAAAGTACCTAGAAACTTCCCCATCAAGTCTGCAGAAAGAACACTAACTATGAAGTACTCTTGCTGAAACAAATTGAAACAGACTCTAATCAAGTTTTTTGATCTAGGTCTAACTTCCAGTGCACAGGAAATATGAGGGGGAGAGAGGAAGAGTTTAAGATACCAACAAGGAAACAATAGGTCAAACCCAAAGTTTACGACATATTACAGGACAAGTCAATGACATAAAACAAAACATAACAAAACAAAAACAAACAAACAAAGAAAATGAGAGAAAGAGAGAGAGAGACAGAGAAAAAAGAGACAGAGACAGAAACAGAGAGAAAGGGAGGTGTATAGGTGACCCTTACCCGACCCCACCTGAGTTTTCAGCAGCCACAGTAAACTTCTACCCACGTTGGCAGTATTCACCAGAGCCATCCAGGATTCTCTGCTTCTCTCTCTCAGACCTTCTTCTAACTTTACCAGGAAATCACTCAGCCCAAGAGCAGGGCAGCCCAAAAGTAAACAATGAGGAGTCAGAGTTGGGGATAAAGACCCCACTTTTCCCAGTGTTTGGTGGGACAACTCTGAAATGCATGCTACACAGTTCCTCAGAGTATATCCCTTGAAGAATTAAACCCCAGCTGCCACAGTAATAACCCACTCATCAGTGTATCTTTTATTAGTCTTTCTTGTCTCACTTTTCTCATTCTTTCATTTTTGCATCTTAGCACTGCCCCTCAAATAAAATACCTATACCCAAGTCCTTATAATGAAGTCTGCTTTGGGGGAAACCCAAACAAAGTAGAATAGACTTAAGAGACAAAACACCCAAAAATATCATGTGGATATCAATTAGATCTGTGTTTGAACAATTTGATTGTAAAATCATGCATTTGAGATGATCTGGGAAATTTGAATGCAGACTTGGCATTAGATGTCAGTAAGGAATTATTGTGAATTTTGTTATTTGTAATTACATTTTCAAGAAAATATCTATTTTTTTGTAGATGTATAAGGATGAAATAACATGATGTTAGACTTTTTGAAAAATACTATAAAGAAAAAAAAGAAAGAGAAAAAGGAATAAATAAGGGAAGTGTGGCAAAATATTAATGTTAATAATTATGAAATCTGTGTGGTATATATATGAGGGTTTATGATAGTATTATATTATATTCCTCATTTTGTGTATTTTAAAAATCTTTCACAATAAAAAAGTTTAGTCCTTCTTTTAGAAGAGGAAATTTTCAATTCCTGGATAATACTAACTTTGATAGGAGTCAAAATTAACTCCTCAAGAACAGCTTATTTTCAGATCTAAATACTGAAAAGACTTTCATACAATTCTTTCATACAAGACAAAAAACAAACAAAAGACCATCATTCTCTCTCTGCAAAATGACATCAATTAATTACTCAACTTCTGTATTCTCTGCCTGCAGCCTTGTCTAGCGCTACATTTCTCTCTCTGAAGTATCAGAAACCAAACAATCTCTCCTGAAATCAGCATGTTGCATTGCACGAGGCCAGCCACTGAGAAATCACATGAGCTGCATTCTGAGCCCCAGAGAGGGTTTTCAAATGTTCTGGCCAAAAATAATTTCAAGGGTAGAGCCCAGGCACACCATGCAGCTTTTGTGAAGAAAAGTTCATACATTTTCCACTATTTGATTCAAGATATCCACGGAAATAGACCAAGGCACTACTGAATCAATTCTTGAGACAGGAAAGAAACTCCTAAAAAGAAATAGCTCTTGGTATCCTGCAAGGTAAATTGTGTGCCTCAGATCTGCAAATGAAAGAGTATCACAAACATATGGTTAATGACTCATCCCAAATGGAAAAACAAAGTTTGTTATATTTCATGGAGCTTTTACATGTTGAAGGTACATCTGTTGCTATTTATGCTGACATGTATGTAGAGATTGGCAAACCAAGTTCTCTGTAGGGATGAGCGAAATCCAAACCAAACCACAGAACTTTCTAACTTTGAGGCTGGCTCCTGGGATGGAAAACAGTTTCCTGATTCCTTGAAACACTGCCCATCTGAGCAGGGTGACTCGGAGAGGCCCACACCACAGGCCTGCACGGTTGGATGAAGCAACAAAAAGTTCTGTTTTGCACAGGGTCTCAAGAGAGAATAGAATAATGGCAGGAATAATGGCAGAATAATGGCACAAGAGGTGTTGGAGAGCTCAGGGACAGACTAACAGCCTTCTCATGACTGAATGCCTTCTTTGGGGGACTGTTTCAGGCAAAATAAATCATCTATTCTGACACAAATGCCACCCAGAAACAGATAAAGCCTACTTCCTTTAGATCTGTTAATAACATTTTCTAAGATTGTCCATGTGCTCTGGCAGACACTTTTTTTCCCCAAGTTGGGAAGTTCTGATATGTTTAAAGACTCTTCCCCAGTTATATATTATCCACAATATTTTTTGTTAATAGCTTATTGGCCTTTATTTTTATTAAGTTGCATGATGGCTCAGTTGCATGGTATGTGTCATGCCTGTTTAACCTAATTTCTATCTTCCTACCTTTTTCCCCCCTCTCTGTCTTCTCTCTTTGCTTGTCATCCTATAGGGAAGAAACAACAGGCAAATAAGCAACTATAACACAAGGCTGAAAGAGAGAAGTGCTATGAGATTGTCATGAGCTGAACTATGTACCCCTCAAATTCATATGTTGAAGTCTTAACCACTAGTACCTGAGAAGTGGCTGTATTTTAAGATAGGGTCTTTAAAGAAGTAGTAAAGTTAAAATAAGACCCTCAGAGTGGGATCTAATACAATATTACCAATGATCTTATAAGAAGAAGAGATTTGTACATTGACAGATACAGAGGAAAGACCATGTGAAAACATAAAGAGAAGATGGCTATACACAGGCCACAGAGAGAGATCCCAAAATACACTAACCTGACTGACATCTTGATCTTGGCTATCTAGCTTCCAGAACTGAAAGACAATAAATTTCCATTGTATGAGCCACCTAGTCTGTGGTATTTTGTTACGGCAGCCCGAACAAAGAAATGCAGAGAGTCAACCAGATAAAGTGCTATGAGAATCCAGAGGCAGAGGAAGAGACTTCAGTTTGGGGGGATCAAAACACATCATCTGAAAGAAGGAGAATATTAACTATGGCTTAAGCATGCATAGAATCTGCTCCTGCAAGGATGAAAATAACAAAATAAGAAGCCCAACAAAATGAGAAGCCCACCTTGCTTATACAGACCTTCTCAAGGTCTCATACCAAGTCCCCAACGAGTCCTCCACATCATCCGCCAAGACATTCTCTCCACTCCCGTGGCCAGGGTGCCTCCCCAGCACTACACACTGTCCCTGCTTGTCTAATCCTTTCAACAGTCTACTCTACTGTTGATTGAGATAAAACTACATGAAAATTAAAGTGCTTTTTAAGCCCTTGCTTCCTTGTGCATCATTACCATTTAACTTTGGCTAAGGGTCTATTGTGGGCCAAGCACAAAAAATCATCTACTCAAGGTTAGGTGTCCTGAAAGAAATTAAGTACGAAAAGCAGAAACTTAATAGAGTATAATACGGTCTCAGTGATACCACTTCAGTTAACTTACTCACTGTTTCTAATCATCCTTGGTACAATGGCTGCTGTCCAGTACAATGTTACTCATGTACTAAATTAAACTCAAGTTACTTTTAATATTGTGTAAAGTATTCTCAACTAAATCCACTCCCTCAAGGTCTGCACTTATGAAAATCCAAGAACGTTTTACTAACAGTCATGGAAAATGTATTTAACATTCTTATAAACATCATAACTCCCTTTTTGGCAGAGGGCAAAATTGCTCCTATTGCATTTATTCAAGTTAGGTCTGGCTTCTTCTCAGAGAAGCTCAGGGAGTTGGGTTAATATTCAATAGTGTCAGAAGGCAGGTTTGGTTTCTGGCCTCTCGTTTTAAATCCTCAACTTCAGAAGAAAGATCACAGATGTCATTCAGCCACAGTCATAAAAAACAACACAGGTATGGCAGATTCTATTTCTGAATGTTAGGGAAATATAGCAACAAGAGACATTCCAGGTCATTAATGAAAAACTTTAGTCCAAGCAGCACTTGGTAAATTCTGATAGGAATGTATATGTATTTGCTACAATGAAGGCCAAGGACCAAGCCATCCTCTTTTAAGGACTTCAAAACTTTTTTAACATTTTAGTTGTAAAACTTCCTATGTTAGATCCAGCTTCCTTCCAAGCACTTTCAGTCATCATATTTATACATCTACATTCTTGATGAAAAGGGGCACTGGGACAATTATTCCAATAACTCAGGCCATGGAATTTTTGTCTGAAAGAATCCAACGGTTTTGGAAAAGGAAAAGATTCCATTTTGGGGAAATGAAGATATCTCATTTCTAGGTGTGTGTGTGTGTGTGTGTGTGTGTGTGTGTGTGTGTGTGTGTGTGTGTGTGTGTTGGAAAGAGGGCGAGGAGTATTATCCAGGCCTTAGGGTTTTAGAGTCAGACCTGGGTTTGGGTTTGTGTCTGTGCAGTAGGGAGAAGAATTCTTCCCCCTCCCACACTCCCACACATAAAGATGAAGACATTCTAATCTCTAGATCCTGTGAATATATTACCCTACATGACAAAAGGAACTTTGCAGATGTGAGGAAATTGAAAATCTTGAGATGGAGAGGTTATTTTAGATTATCTGAGAGGGACCTATCTAATCACAAGGGTCCTTATAAGGGAAAGATGGGGGAAGGGAGTCAGAGACAGAGAAGGAGAAACGATGATGGAAATAGAGATCAGAGAGAGTGATGAGAGATTTAAAGATATTATGTTGCTGGCTTTGAAGATGGAGAAAGGGGCCAGGAGCCAAGGAATGCAGGCAGCATTCAGAAGCTGGCAAAGACAGGGGAATAAATTCTCCCCTAGAGCTTCCAAAAGGAACTGGCCAATCCATTTAGACTTTGATTCCTGGACTGTAAAACAATGCATCTGTGTTGTTTCAAGCCATGAGTATTGTGTTAATTTGATACAGCAGCAATAGGAAACAAGTATACTCTGCTTTAGCACTTAATCAACAGTAACTTACTCTTGGACAAGTTACTTAATGAGATTAAGCCTCAGATTGTGCATCTATTAAAGGTAATGATATTATTACTTATTTTATAGGGTTGTACAGTGAGAACCATCTCTGCCTCTGATATTGTGATTGTAGGTCCCATCTTCAACATCTCTGTATTTTCAAATTCTCATCTGTCAAGTATGACTTTAGGCCTGCCTTGTCATCTTCATCTGCTTTAACAAAACACCACAGTCTGGGGGGCTTTAAAAAAGGAAATTTATTTTTCAAAGTTCTGGAGGCTAGGAAGTCTGAGATCGAGGTGTCAACATTGTAGAGTTCTGATGAGAACTTACTTCCTAGATTGCAGATGGTAGTGTCCTCACATAGCAGACACACATAGAGCTGTAGTCCCTTCTTACAAAGATACCAGTAATACCATCCATTTGTATTAAGGTTTCAACACACGAATTTTGGGGGGAAAACAAACATGCAGTCCACAACAAGGCAATAACTTCTTCTCGGGGTGGTTGTGAGAGGATCAAATGAACGAATAATGTAAACCAGAAATTTTAAGTTGAGATTCAGTTAAGTTAGAGTGATTCGTTTTTTTTTTTTTCCATTTATTTTTGTATTTAAGTATAGTTGCTATACAGTCTTGTACTGATTATTATATTAGTTTCAGGTATACAATATAGTGATTTGACATTTTTATACCTTACAATGTGATCATCCCACTAATTCTAGTAATCACCTGTCACCATGTAAACTTATAATATTATCGACTATATTCCCCTTCCCCTTTTCATCCATCCTCTCACCACCTTCCTTCTGGTAACCATCCCTCTGGTCTCTGTTTCTGAGTCGTAATTTTTTGTTTGATTCCTTGTTTTGTTTTTAGATTCTACATATAAGTGAAGCCATATGGTATTTGTCTTTATCTGCCTGTTTCATTTAGCATAATACCCTCTAGGTCCATCCATGTTGTCACAAATGGCAAGATTTTATTTTTTGTTGCTGTGTAATATTCCATCATATACTCCACATCTTTATTCATTTATCGATGAACACCTAGGTTGCTTCCGTATCTTGGCCATTGTAAATAATGCTGAAATAAACATAGGGGTGCATATATCTTTTCAAATAAGTATTTTCGTTTTATTTAGATAAATACCCAGAAGTGAAATTTCTGGGTCGTATGGTATATCTATTTTTAGTTTTTTAGGTTGTTTTTTTTTGAGGAATCTCAATACTGTTTTCCATAGGGGCTGCACCTGTTTGCAGTCCTACAAATAGTTGCCAAACTTCCCTTTTCTCCACGTTATTTGTTGACTACTTGATAACAACCATTTTGACAGGTGTGAAGTGGTATTCATTGTGGTTTTGATTTGCATTTTTCTAATGATTAGAGATGCATCTTTTCATTTATCTGTACATCATCTGTATGTCTTCTTTGGAAGAATAATTCTTTTCAATTTTTTAAGGGGGTAATACCCAGGATGCTTTATTTTCTTCCCACATTTGCCTCCCCTCCCACCTCTGTTTGGATGGCATTTACCATCTCTGCCATAGTCACGCGCTTCTGAGTCTTCTTCCCTCATAGTCCATGAGCCCTCAGGGCAGAGCCCTGTCTGATTCTTGTCTGCACCTCCAGAATCTTGTTGTGGTTTTTAGAGCTCTAGAAGCCACACAAACCTTCCTGTTCACTCAGTCCCAGGCTTTCTTTTTGCTACTTCTGTCTGGCTGAAACTATTTTGCTGTAAACCAGTAGTTTTCAACCCTGGTACACATTAAGATCACCTGGGGAGCTTTTAAAAAATTACTGGTGCCCAAGCTCCACCCTGGACCAATTAAATAAGCTCTCTGGGGGTGGGGCCTGGACATCAGTAATTTTTTAAAAGCTCCCCAGGTGATTCCAACATACAGGAAGGGCTGAGAAGTGATCCGACGCTCAGCCAGTCACATCAAACCACTAACTGAACTCAGAGTTCAACATCAGAAGTGAGAGGTCAATTATCTATTTCTCTCATCAAATCTGAAACAGCCCTGGTTCTTAAAGGCATATATTCCAACTCTCTTTGAGACAAAGGTAACCATTAGAGATTGTACAAACTGGACAAGTGGATGTTCTATAACCAAAGAAAAGGAATAAAGGCTCCTGTTTCTTCCAGTTTTTTGAAATGATATCTGTAAATGTAAGTCCAATTTGCTGAGCAGAGGATGGTAAGCATACACTTGAACAAATAATTTCAGATAATGGGGAGAGCCATATTAAATCTATACTTTTATTTTACTTAAAGAGATATTTTTTTTCTGTTTCCAAATATGACAATGATTAACCCTGTCTGTCATGAAATTAAGCTAGTTGGTAGTTTTCTGTGAGCCCGCTGTGATCCAAGCACCACAGCAACCCTGGGTCAAGATCATGGGGCACTAAGTAGTTTCAGAAACCATGTTAAGTTAACACAAGGCACACAGGAAGGTGTCCTAGGCCAGCACAGTGTCCTTCTTTACCACTCCCAGGCTGAGCTGAAACAAATTAAATTGCACCCTGTTTTTCTTTTAACATGCAATTTCATTTCAAAACACCTTTTGGTAGTTCTGTTCAGGCAGTGCTGATAGCTGTGACATATTGACACAGCTATAGGAATGAAAGTTGGCTGACTTTCATTAATATCAGAACTGAAACTCTTCTATGAATTCCACAAAAAGTGTGCACAACTATTGGAGAAAACAATTGTGCCATGGGAGTCAAATGGGCTCATAACAATTCCCATTTTTATTTCCAGGTCTACTGAAATTTGACCAGTGTTCTAGAACAAAGTATATTATTAAAAGCTAAAAAGCTAACTATAGCTTATGGCATACACTTCATCATAGTTCAGTATTCACTATATTTACAGTGGGTTCTTTGTAAAGGGGTTTAAGATCCATTAAAACAATGCATTTTTATGCTACTATACATTAATATAAAGGAAGTTTAAAATAAAACTCTAATAATTTCAATAAAATGTTCAGCCTTTAATACCAAGTTATTGAATGATAGCCCCAAGAATGTCATCTCTCCTGATATATGGATCTTTTCTAGCTGGCAGAGGGATATTTATGATGGTCATTAGATACATATGAGTACATGATACAGATGGCTTGAATGCCAATTAATACACATGAAAATAACCGGTAATATATCTTCTTTTTATAAACGATTATAATTTGACATTCTTGAAATAATTTTATCCAGTTCTTTTCAGTTCTCTTCTTCTGTTTCTTTTATTTATCTGTGTCACTTGGAACACATGTAAACATATTTACAATTCACACTCAAAGGCAATTACCATCATTTAAATTTATGTGAAAACAAAGTCAGCTATAGATGTAGAAACATAAAGGCTCTTATGAATTATCTCTAATTGACAGTTTCTAGTTTTCTTTACTTATTAAGGTAAATATTTAAGACGAAACATGTTTCTATTATATTTTTTCTTTTGCATATTTCTATTATATTTATTCTATTTGTTGTACTTTTTATTGTATTCCACTTGCATAATAAAATTTTTCCTTCACAAGTTTTGTAATCAGAAGAAATACATTTTATATTTTGAGATTTAAAATCATGGTTTATTTAAGTTGTGAATAATTAGTGCAGTTCAAATAACGGGAAACATTTGAAATGTTTTTGATAGATTTCATTTTTAAAAATATGTTCAATTGTGCTTTTATTCTCTGCATGATTGATACCTTTTGTATATTTTTCTTAAAATTTTTAAGTTATAATTTATACATAATAAAATGCACATACAGCAAGTGTACCATTTTGCTAGTTTTGATGAATGCATACTGCTGTGTAACAAGCACTCCAGTTGAAATACAGAAGATTTCCATCACTCACTAAGTTTCTTCATGCTCTTTTGTAGTTAATTTCCCCACCCTCAACCTCTAGATGCAACCACTGTTCTGGTTTCTATTGCTAGACTTATTTTTGCCTATTTTATAACATCACATGAATAGGATGAAGTAGCACCTGGTCTTTTAATTTGGCTCTTTTGCTCAGTATAATGTTAGAATGATGTGAGAGTCATCTGTTTTGTATTCATTATTTATTTGCTCCTTCTTATTCCTGAGTGTTATTCCATTCTGTTGATGGATATGCGTGGGTTGTTTCCGGTTTGTGGCCATTATAAAGAAAGCTGCTACAAAAATTCTCACACAAATCTTTTAAAGGACAGGTGTCAACATCTAAGTGTTACGTACCTAAAGTAACATATTTTATATGGAGAAATCAAATCAAGATATTTATATATCCTAACCACAAACTCCCATACATATCAAAATCTAAAGGAGGTAGATAGAAACATGAGTTTGTGGTGGTATGTTGACCAAAATAATATTCTAGCTCTTCCAGAACACTTATATACCTTACTTAGTATCCTTTGTATAAGCAGAGTTGACTTATTTTATTTTTTTTTTAAGCAGGAAAATATCAGGATATTTCCAATATCAGGATGGAAAGGTAATATTTTGGTTTCATGTCTGTCATATTTTTATCTGATTTCTCAAAAGAGGTAACAGGTGTTGTTTTTTAGCCTCTCCATACCTCACTGAATATTGAGCTCACTTCTTGACCCTATGTGGCTTTAGAAACCTATGTGATACATTTGCTTGATGGACTCATATTGAATTACTCCAATAGCATTATGTGGCCTACATATATAAAGTGATAGTTGCATTACATGGTAGAAAAGTTGAAAATTAAAATGAAATATTCTCAAAGACCTATGCCCAGATTAAATATTACCCCTATTGTCATCCCACATGCGGAACAGAGGACCTGAGTGTAATCTGTTTTGCAGATTAAAAAGTCAAAGACACAGGGAAGGTGATCCAATGAGTTTCTGGCAGAGGCAAGCTGGACTATCCTACAGTTTACAACTTATAGTAATGGTTGCATCCTTACAAATGTATTTATGGGACTTTTGGTAAAGAAACAACAGAAAAGGAATTTATATTCTCCCAAAGAAAGCTTGAAATTGGCCCGGGTTTTCCAGATCTGTAAGGCTAGCTGAGTTCAGACAAGGCCTGAGCTTATAAACCACTTTTGTGGTAATTTAAAGAGCAAAACAGTGAAATGGCTCATCTAATTAGGGAATCTTTATAGAATATTTTCAGCCAATTATGGTGTTGCTAAGTGATGCCATAGAAAAGAATAGAGGAAGGACTGTATTCCCCATTTTCTGTGTGGTCATTTACACGTGGTAATTTCACATCTTTTCGTATCTGCGGCACTGCCACATTCAGCAGTATTTCCAGAATGTTAGCTCTGAAATGACACCATTGCTACAAGGCCCATCTTTGAAATTGCTAAGGTGTAGGACTGGCTTTCATCAGCAGTCATTTTCTTGTCACAGACTGGCACATCCTTATGTTGAAAGATCTCTCTAATACTGGATACCCACTAGTAGCTTCAATGTGATCCTGGGTATATGTGCTGGGAATCTCCATTGTGCCTCTCCAAATGGCAAGGGGAGCTTGGAAGAGAGTAATAGTCCCAAATGCTGCTGCCCTATCTATTCTGCTGTTAATCTTTCTATATCAAATTCTCCATAGTGCCACTATCTTTTAAATACTTGGTACCAGAAGGAGCACATTTTAAAATTTCCTCTTTTTCAATGAATTTGATCTTTGCATTCCCAGCCAAACATCCTCACTACTTTCTTGGATACTCTAAATAACACAGATTCAACGCAAAGAGTGAAAGAACAACTTTGGCATGAAAAACATGGAAACGACTAGCTAACCAAGTTAGATTTGATCTGTGATTGAGATGAGGTGAAGTGGTGATGTTTTGTTTTATTTACTTACCTTCCTCTTTTGCTTTTACACTCCATCACGAGAGCTGCTGTTCCAGCTCAGGCAAATATTTGGTCATCTCTGATCTTTTCTCATTTTCACCTAACAAGCTCTGTTTTAGGTGTGATTCCAGTTCTCTGCCTATGCACAAATTTATTCCTTTGGACTCATTCCTGAAAAGTAGCCTGTGTGTGTTAAAACCACAAAACGGAGCTCATAATGATTTTGCTGCTGCCTTATCCATACCTCTAGCTGCAGGCAAGGCATTGAAAACCAATGAAATCAGGCAGCTTTCCACAACACAGAAATTAAGATGTCGGAACGTTAACAGAGACCCGCAGATGGAAGAACAACAGCACCTGTTCATTGTTGGAGAGAAAACACTGTCTTTATGCTCCTTTGACAAATAAAAACTGTGCGTCTATCTGGTGATGACCTAGGACACTGTGAGTGCACAATCAAGCAGAATCTACTAGCGTATTCTTTAACACAGAGCTTGCAAGGAAATTTCCAGTGTTCCTCCTCCTTGATCAAGTTCTCAGACTCTGTAGCAGTGAAGGCCCTTTTGCCTTTCTGGTGCTGTTTACCAGCTGAAAATGCTTCTAGAAGCCAAAATCCCAACTTTTAAATAAGGTGTGAAATGCTGTTTCTAACTTGAGGCTTTCTTTCAACTGCCTTTCTCTTCAAGGAATAATGACTCCCTTCAAGAAGGCTCTGGCAGGGAAGGTGATGGAGAGAAGTAGATCCTTCTCCCTCACAGAGGAAATTGAAATTAGCTTAATTAGATTTTCTGAGCGCTTAGATACCACAGTGATAGACACCATCTAAATATACAGACAGATAGGAGAAGAGCACAGATGTTGTGTGAGACCACTGATTTAGTTCCAAGTCAATACTCTTAATTAACTGCAAACTGTTTAAATATATAACATTCCCAACATGTAGCCAGTAACACCTTTATAGAACTCTTCACGTGAGAACCTTAAAGTAGAAAGTGAAATAGCAATCACATCCAAAAGTACAAAACTGTAATAAAAATTATTTATATTTAATGTAGATACACTGCCTCTGATTCCAGGACCCCTAATGGTATTACACACTTACTAGATAATCATCTCTTGTTCAAAATAGGAATACCGCCATCAGTGAAAAGCAAACAAATAAACAAAAAAACAGCTGCCATCTAAAAGATACCAATTATCCTGTATAGAGAGAGATTTTGGTTTTTTGTTCTGTTTGTTTAATGAGCTCCTGACTTAAGTAGAATTCACCTGATTCCTAAATTGTTTCGTGCCTATATGTTGTGGTATTTGTTGTAGGCTGAGCTCCTGGTCCAAAGTGGAGGATGGAGGGGAGGTTTACTCCTCACTTAAAGAAGTGACAGTATGTACAGCCTAAGGATAAAGCACGCCTTAAAACAAAAGCAAAATGCCTTGTGGTTGTCAAGCCACATCCGCTTGTATCTGGGAGCCCTTGTTGAAAATTTCCAAGGCCAATGGTGATACTCACAGTTGACATATTCTTTTTTCTAGAAGTTGAAACAAAGTGATTTGGTTGTGGTTTATTCTCTTATTGATCATACAAGAAAACTCCACTTAATAAACATGGTACCCGCACTTTCCCAAAAAGTGACTAATAAACCTATCAGAAAATAAATGAATGAAGGTCATAGCTCCTGAAGAGACATACCCTGTCATTAGGATGATGAGAAATTAAATGAAAGCAGCAATACTTGTGAATGCAAAATGGACAGATTAATTGTATTATTTCAGGAGCAGTCTGATTTTTTTATTTAGTCATATAGCAAATATTTATTCTGTATTAAAACCTGGACAGCAGTAAACAATGGTTTTATCTATCCTCATGGAGTTTATAGTACTGCACAAAAAAATAAATAAAAATAAAGATTAAAGATATAAACACAAGAATTTCTAGTAATGATGGTAGAGTGGAATGGTTACTTGAATGCTCTCACAGATAATTATAAAATCTGCATAAAGTGTTTTTAATAAATTATCTAGAGGAATGGGAAAACATTTAAAAGCAGACAGAAGCCAAAGGAGAGTTTTGTTTAGAAAACTGAAACTGGAAGGGGTAAGAATTGGGAGTTTGCAGTTAATTATTTTGCCTGACCTCCCTGACTAGAACAAAAGAAGACAGTACACCTTACAGGCTCAAGGTACCAGATAAAGGGGAAATGTTGATGGGGAACTCTGTAAGCAAGAGAATGACAAAAGGATTGAAACCCTAAAATCTGAGTATAAATTTTGCTGAAGTCACTAGTTGACCACTAAAAGTATACATCTGTGGGGAAAAATCTGACAGAGGCATAAAAAATGCACCAATGGTCAGAAAGGAATCTAGCCTTTAAAGATAGAGCTGTACCACATGAGTTCTCGGAATTTACCAAGGATGAATCTAAATATTAAGCAGCTGGAAGTCAGAAGAACTAAATGGGGATATCAACAACTACATATCATAGGAAAGACAGTTTTCAATTTCACTCCAAGCAAATTAACTGCCTAGTAAAACATCATCAACAACAGCAACAACAAAAACAATAACAAAACAAAAATATTCAGAATATGACAGAATTCAGTCATTACATTGTATTTTCTACATTGTCCACTTTTCAAACAAAAATTACTAAATGTACAAAGAAACAAAACTGTGACTCATAGGAAAAACAAAAAGTCAATTAAAACTGACCCTAATTGAGCCCAGATGTTGACTCAATTAAGTTTCAAACCAGCTAATATAAAAGTTCAAAGAATTCAAGGAAAATGGTCTTAATGAGCAGTTAGGAAATCTCGACAGAGAAATGACAACTATAAAAATGAAAATTCAAAAGCTGAAAAGCACAGGAACTGAAATGAAAAATTCACTGAATATATTTAAAGGCAGATTATAATGTCAAGAGAAAGAATCAGTGAATTTAAAAAGAGTTAATAGGAATTATCTAATCTGAAGAACAAAGAGATAAAGAATTGAAGAATAATGAATAGAAAATCAGAGAAGTATGGGACACTATCAAGATATATAAAATAGAAAGTGGAACAATGTCAAAATAGAAATAAAAAATTAGAATGATGTCAATTTGGAATAGACAAGAAGAGAAGAGAAAGAAGCAGAAAACATTTTTAAAGAAATAATGGCCGAAAAGTTCAAATTTTCTGGAAAACATTAATTTACAGCTCCAGGAAATTCACAAACCCTGGGAAGGATAAACCATCATAGTCAGAGTACTGAAAGTCAAAGATAAAGAGACAATTTTTAAAGCAGCCAGAGAAAGATGACATGCTGAATATAAGAAAATAATAATGTGATTAATTGCCAATTCCACATCAAAATAATGGAAGCTATAAGAAATTAGAATAGCATTTTTCAACTACTGGAGAGAGAAAAAAATACTGGCAACCAAGAATTATATGTCAGAACAATTCATCTGTTATAAATGAAAGCAAAATTAAGGCATTGCCTGATAAACAAAACTAAGATATTCCATTGTCAGCAGAACTGTGCTATTAGAAATACTAAAAGAAGTTTCTGAGGATAAAGGGAAATGACATCAGATGGCTACTCAGATTTACAGGGAGAAATGATGAGCACCAGAAATGGTACATGTGTGGATAAACAAAAATATCTAAATATGTACACACACAAGATACATTTTTTCTATTCTTCTCTAATTTCTTTAAAAGATACATGGCAGTTTAAGCAAAATTGATGAAACTATATTGTTAAGTTGTTAACATACATTGATATCATATTCATAGGACAGCAATTCATATGACAACACTAAGAATGGTGGGAGGGTCAGGGCAATGAAAATCTACTGTTGCAAGGTTACTATGCTTTACTTGCAGAAATTCAATATGAATTATAAATAAATTGGGCTAAGTTAAAGATATATGCTGCAACCTCTAGAACAACCACTATAAATATGCAAGAATTAGCTTGATAAATAGCAAGCCAACAGAGGAATTAAAATAAAATATTAAAAAATATTTGATTAACACAAATAAAAGTAGGAGAGGAGGAACCTACAAAGAAATAGAAAAATGGCAGACCTAAAGTCACCTATGTCAATAAATGCACCAAATTTAAATTGATTAAATATTCTGATCAAAAGGCATGAGTATTATATTGAATAAAAAAGCAAGAACAAATTATTTGCTGTGCATAAGAGATACTCTGTAAATACATAGGAACAAGTAGATTAACAGTAAATTGATCGAAAAAGATACACCATGCTAACCGTAAGCACAAGAAAATGGGAGAGGTTATAGTAATAGGAGACAAAATAGACTTCAAAATAAAGTATATTACTAGAGATAAAAAGGAAAACTTAATGATGGCAAAATATCAAGAAAATATGGCAATTATGAATATTTATGCAAATAATAACAGAGCTTAATATATTCAAGTAAAAATCGACAAAGAAATAGACAAATCTATACTCATGATTAGAGACTTTTAACACAATTTTCTGAACAAAAAGGAAAGAGAAAGGGAGACAGAGAAAGAAGAGAGAGAGAGAGACAGAGAGAGAGAGACAGAGAGAGAGAGAGAGAGAGAGAGAGAGAAGGAAGGAAGGAAGGAAGGAAGGAAGGAAGGAAGGAAGGAAGGAAGGAAGGAAGGAAAGAAGGAAGGAAGGAAAGAAAGAAGAAATTTCTAAGAATCTAGAAATGGTAAATAAAACTGTTACCTAATTGTGATTTATACAAGAGTATACCCAACAAATGCAGCATATACATTCTTTTAAATTTAGGTAGCAGATTTGCAGAGGTAGAGGATACACTGATCAAAACAAATCAATATATTCAAAAGATTACAATCTTACAGAGTGCTTTTTTTCCTACAATGAAATTTAATTATAACTCAACAATACAATTTTTTAAAAACTCCAGAATTTTGAAATTAAATAATTTACTTAACAAATTAAATAATCCATGGGGCAAAGTAGAAATCATGAAGTAAATTTTTAAATATTCCAAACTAAGTAATAATGAAGCACAACATATCAAAATTTTCTAAGAGCAACCAGAATGCTGCTTAGAGAACAGTTTATAGCTTTGAATGCTTATGATAGGAAAATATAAAAGCAACAACTAAGGCTTCCATTTTAGGAAGTTAGAAAATGAAGAGCAAATTATACACAGGGTAAGTAGAAGGAAGAAATAGTAAAAAATAGAGTGAAAAAGTCAAAATAACAAAATACACAACAAAACGAAAAGCTACTTCTTTGAAAAAATCAATAAAATTAATAATAGTTTATATAGACTGATAAAGAAAAACGTGAGAAAACGTAAATTACTGATATCAATAGCAAAAGAGGAGATATCCCTACAGGCCCTACAAATGTTAAAATGATAAGAAAAATATAATAAACAATTTAATGCCAATAATTTAAACAGTGTAGATGAAATGGACAAATTCCTTGAAAGACACAAATTTCCAGAATGGAAATAAGTAGAAAATACGTCTACAAAAAACTTTTTAAAATGAAGTATAAAAACCTTCCACAAGGAAAGTTTCACTGATGAGGTCTGTCATACATTTAAGCAAGAACTGATACGACTTTACATAAACTCTTGCAAAAATTACTTTCCAACTCATTTTTTCTTTTTTGGCCAGTATCACTCTAGTACTAAAACAAGACTGTAAACTTTATAAGGAAAGGAAACTATAAATCATTATTCCTAAGAAGCAAAACAGTCCACAAGTAATTAGAATGGCACCGAGTATTAAAAAAAAGAAACAGAAGTATCTATCTTAACTCATAGGCAGCTCAAGTGAGTACATTGAAGCTGGACTCTGAAGGGGAAGAGATGCTAGTTAGATGAGGAAGGAACTAACTAGCATCCCAGACAAAAGGAACATCCCAGACAAAAGGAACACCAAGTGCAAAATCCCTGAGTAGAGGAGGAGGGTGTGTGTGTGTGTGTATTAGAAAGAAGGAAATATGTCTTCACTTGATGGTTCTATGATCAAGCACATAGAAAATCTAAAAGACTTCTCCAAGAATAAATTACTAGATCTAATAAATAAATTTATCAAGGTCAAAGGATTCAAGGTCAACATACAAAACCAACTGCATCCACACATGCTAGCAATGAATAAATGAAAAATGAAATAAAATTACAATTCTATTTTTCCATAGCATCCAAACATGAAATACTTAGGAATAAAAATAACAAAATATGTGCAGAACTCTTCTATCATTTTATTTATTGAACTCCTGCATGCAATTCCACATGTTAATTATAGTCCTTTGTTATAGTGAATTGTTTATTTGTAATAATTCTGGGGCAAAGATGCTATCTCATTATCGTCTTATCAGTGCCTAGCACAGAGCCTATCTAAATGAGTTAATAAACATCTATGCATATATAATCCTAAAAAATTAAACCTACATAGATGAAAGAAAGTTTTAAAAATAAAAAAAAATGTAGAGAATATACCATTTCTTTTGTTGCCAATATTTGAGATTGTTTCCTTCCAACCTCCTTTTTTTTCTATAGGTAGAGTTTTAGACTTTTTCTTAACCAGTTATCCATACAGTAGCATTTGTATAATAATGGTCAAATTTCTACCTTATTCATGTTGAAACTTCCTCTAGCTACAATCTGCTGTTTTAATTTACGGAAACAAAATAAAATGTAGCCAGCTACCAGAAACTGGAAGGAAGCTGCCCACCATAGAAGCAGTGAGTCAGTGTTTAATGCAATCACTGGGCTGGTTCCCCGACATCAACACTGGGCCTCGCATTCACATGTGTTGTATTGACTAGGAGAGGGTTTGACCCAGGTGTTCTTCTGTAACACTCTGGCATACCTGCTCTTTCAACTCACTCCTACAAGGACATGTCAAAACCAGAAAGCAGGAGATGAAATGTATGCCTATCATAGGAAAATTGGGGCCATGATCTGAATATCTCCAATATAGATCAAAACTGTCCTAGAAAACAATGCTGTTCCAAAAAAGTACCTAAATACTAAGTAAAATAAGTTCCTGTCCCAATTTCTTGTGCCTCAAGAAACAATTTAGGTCACAGTAGAAACATGAGGTTCAAAAACAATAAACTCTATATACTGAGAAAAATAAGATTCAAACAGGGAAGAACTTTTCCAGATAGAACAATACAAGGGTTTGTCAGACACAATAAAAATGCTCAGCTAACAGGATCAAACATCCAAGAAGAGTCCAAAAGCAGTAACGACACAAATGAAACTCTGGTCATTAGACACAACAGGCCAATGGGATTGGTGTCTTGGAGCCAAAAACAGAATAAAACCTAGATGGCATTTTCCTATATAAACTCAGTGATACATGGGCTTTCTGAAGTGGTGCCACAAATACTCATTAGCAGCTGTGAGAAGCAGTCCTCCATAAGGTTTTTCCTTGAAAATTAGATAGTGTAGTTCCAAACTCTGTGCCTTCATTTCTAACAGAGCTGAGATACGCCTGGGGAAACCAAAAGGCAGAAGGATAAGAGAGAATCACAAAATCACCTAAGAGCCCTTTGTAAAACTCAATCTTCCAGACACCTGAAAGAAGTGGGCTGGCTGAGCAGAAATAACTTCTAGGTGACATTTTGCACGTCTTCACTGACGCAAGGAAAAATCAAACAGGAAAGGGAAGGAAAGATTAATTGGATGGAAAGAACCAACGGAAATAAAGAAGTGACTCTTCAGGAAACTAAGGTACTTGCCAACCATGCACCAGGGTCCTCTCCTCACTGAGGGGTTCTTAAGGACCAGCACCCTCAGTATACTGTAAGCTCACAGCCTCAGGGCAGCTTCCCCCAGTAGCCTTAAATGTTCTCCTTCAGGTACATGCTATTAGAATTGAAGCTGTTAGTCTTGCTCTCCCCACCAGATCAGAGCAGTCTGTTGCAATGAATTGTTTATCTATAATGATTTTAGGGAAAAGGCTATGTTGCATTCATTGTCCTCCATAAGTGTATAGCCCAGCTAAATGAATTAACAAATACATACACATATATTAACTGAAACTTTGGGAGGAATGTTTCTTTTATCTCTTCTCTAGAGCTCAGTGAGATGCCTGACACCTAGCAATCATTCAATACCTTCTAAATGAAATCAACTGTGAATCATGCTAAGGTTAACTGTAAACACAGTAAATGACATATCTTGATTTTACAAAATGGACCAGAACCAAAATGAAAAATTATACTGCACACTGTTCCTTGGGCAAGGTCATCTGTCAGGAGTTTAGCAAATTGGAAACTCTTTTCAGAGCGAAGGCATCTGGATTCAGTCTTGGTAGTGCCCCTTCTGTTGGTGATCCCATTATCCTGCAGCAAGCTCACAGGAGCCTGCTTGTGACCCAACACACACCCTGTTAGATAAATATAAGATGTCTCTAGAGTCAGTCTGAAGCAGCCATCACTAGGGACAGACCTCAAGAAAAGATGGGCTGCAACATGTCATAAAGCAGACGCTGTCCTTGATTTCACATTTCCCCCAGCCACAAAAAGAGAATCAGAGTTCTTTACTATAGCTAACTCTAAAGAAGAAAGACTTGTTAGAAGAATAGAAAAGAAAACTTAGTGGCACATTTGCAGAACCAGAAAAGAGCAAGAAAATAGGTGATCCGCCCCACATATGTGTCTTTGTAAGAGAAGAGTACGAGGTGCTGAAAAGGGTTGCAGTGTAAAAACGAGTCTTTCTCGGTAGAAAAAGAAGCCACACTCACATAGAGCATTGAACACGTGGAGAAGAGCAGAAATGGACAAGAGACTAGGACCACCTCTGAAGTGCTCGTTTCCTCAGCCTCCATAGTGGCCTTGGGGACAGTTAAATCTCAAGGAAAATGCAAGAAATAGCAACTCCAGGTCTCACCTCAGTTCTACCTCCCATCGTTATTTGGCCTCTTTTGATGGTTTGTTCAAGACCCCGTTGGGCGGGAATGCATCCATTGGGCTGAAGACCCTTGGAGTCATTGCCCCACCCTGCCTATCAGCCATCCCACCACTAGAGGCTCCACTCCCATCAGTGGCAGCTGCATTGCTGCAATGGCCCATGTCTGTTCAGTACCTACATTTCTACTGAAACCCCTGCTCTTGCTGCCTCTAGCGGAAGGACATTTTTTTTTTCTTCCAGACTGATAGTCTTCTCAACAGACCTGAAGTTCTCTTATTGGTAGGTGAATGTGGTTTGCTTAGCTTTCTAATGTGAGTCTTTACTTTTAGCTTCCATTGTCCTTTCTTGAAGAACTCATTTCAGATGCTAGTCCATGGTCTCATTGGGAATCTTGCTCTGAGCTGTATTATCAGCCTGCTTTCCAGGCCTCCACCCTCTGTCAGACATGTATCATACATGTTCTTCAAGTTCTCCCTGCTTCAGGGTGGTACTTTCTAATTACCTCTTTTCCCTCCACATTTTTTCCCTATTTCTTATTTTCTGATACTAATATTTAGACTGACCTAAATTCTTCTTTATTATTTTTTTCAGGGGAAGAAATGGGATGTAGCTGGCACATGTAACCTCTGCCTCTCCCTCCTCTGGCCCTGGCAGAAGTTGCTCTTCAATCATGGTCTGAAAGCATCTTGCTCTCCCACTCAGCCAGTCCATTCCTGCCAGGCAGAGAAGGCACACCGTGTGGAACTTTTTTGTCATTCCTCGCATAGGTGCTCTATAGCTCAGTGTTCCTAAGATGGATTTGTAGCTTAGGGGCCATCCCTTTGAGCAAAAAGAAGCTTTCTTATCTTCTTGGTTATTTGCAGGAGAAATTAAGAAAGAATTGAGGGAATAACAATGTTAGTTTTATGAACAGCCAACAAGGCTATTGGTCTGAGATGCTTAAGGATGAACATGTTTGGAGAAAGGGAAGTATAGGTGATCATCAAAGCCATTTCTTTGGAAAGACACATTGCTAAGAAAGCCAGAAACACTCAAAGAGTTTGTTCACACTCATTCTGCCTGGCCTTTTTTTATTATCCAGCTGAAATTTCTTAATTAGTCATATTAGGGCAAGGATAGGACTGGCTTTGCATATTGTGGCCATGCCTGCAAAATTATGTGATTTAGAAAATTATGGAGCATGAAAAGAGTTTAGATATTATTGAGCCCAAATTTAGAAGAACCTGAAGCTCAGATAGGTGAAGTGGTTTGTTGTAGAATTTTAAAACCAAGTAGTAGCAGAGAAAGGCCTGAGACAAAGCTGTGATCTTATGGTCAGTCAGGTGCATGTCACTGGTCTGAATTGTCTTTCTCTGAGAACCCACAAAAGGTCTCTGTCTTATGTTCTCCAGCTTTCTGGTGTCAGATGTTCTTCAATGAAGGACACATCTGTGAGGGAGAAAGTTGGTGAAGACAAAGAAAAACACTACCCATTGTACATTTTCATTGATAAATGATCCTGAAAATTTAAAAATAAAATGAGATTGAGTTTGATTTTCTGGAATGGAAAGAGAAATAAAACCCTAGCTAGCAGCCTTTTCAGATTAAAAAAATTTTAACATAAGAAAGATAAGATACAAGAATGACTATACACATGAAGACCACCAACTGGTACCCTATCTGCTAACATGGAAAATGTAGACCAAGAGACTGAGCTTCCTTCGCCAACTTGTGGACCCATCGAGGAAAGACTGGGCGCCCATGTGGTAATGCATAAGCAGAGGACAATACAGTAATCCCAAGGCAACTCTGGTTCTCTTCTCCATCTGCTTCAAAGGAACTTTCTATATGATGCTTTGGGGAGATAAAGTGGACACTGGCTATACTATATCCAAAATGTATCAACATTGTCTATATATAAGTAAAACTTCTCACAAGTGATCTAATTTCTTGGTTGAAACCACAACACAAATACAAATATTTCAGGGTTTCTTGCTGGTTCTTCCCTTTTGGGGATGAAAGGGAGAACTTGAAGAAAATTACCTGGGTAAATTCAGGTCAAAAGTAATCCTATCTTTAGCTTCGCATGGGGGAATTCACAGGGAAGGTGTTTATTCTGTTCCTCTTGAAAGAGCTAGACAATTTACTGACTTTTCTAATGAAGATTTAAGTGCCAAAGACCCATCTAACATCCCTTCCCTGGACCACTACATCTTTCTTAAACACCCTGGGGTACCAGCACTTCCAAAAGTAGTTATGCTGCCTCTTCACTTTAATTTTCCTCTCCACAATTTTGTTCACATGCCCTACAGCATTTAGCCTTAGGACCATGCACTCATGTGCACACATACACACAGATATACACACATACAAGTATGCATGCACACACACATGCACACATCTGTGTGTATGTACACACATGTATATATACACACATGCACACCCCCACACTTCTGCCCCTGCCACGATCTTCAAAGTCTTCTGGTCTCTTTCTCTTAGGCTATCCCCAAGCCCCTCACTGGATTTTAAAGCTCTGTCAAGTCACTTTTCCCCACAAATTCGAGTTTCTCGGGGGTTTTAGGCATCCTGTAAATGTAATGAAATACTCTGTTACTGCAATAATGATAATAATTTATATACACAGTAGCTTTTAATCCATGAGTGCTCTAACATGGACATATACCATGAGAGCACAGAGCAAAGCACCTAGCTTCTCTCTCCAGTGGACCTGCCCTTGCATGGAAGACATCACTGATCTCTCATTCTTCATGGCAACACCTCATAAACATTTCAGGCAGGAAGTAAGGAAATCTGTCCAGTCAAAACTGCAGAAAGGAATTAGGTAATATAACACTTTTTCTTTCTCTTCTCCAGAAACTCTGCACTGATTCTCAGAATGACTGACCCTCGAACAGTCCCCCTGAGTTGTTACTTTTTGCCTGGGGATTACATATTTCCTGGAGCAGTGAATTTTCTTCTTCCCTTGTCTTATTTCCATCAGTACTCTATTTTTTTTAGAACATAAAATAAAAATATCTGTATGGTTAGGCTATCAGGCCTTCATATGAAGAGTGTGATGATTCTATATTTGTTTGTCTGTGATGGAAAGATTACCCAAAGAGACATACACTTCCTCCATAAAAGGCAGCATGACCAGGAACCCAAAAAGTAAAAAGGAGGAGGAGAAGAAAAAGAAAAAGTAGAAGATAAGGATGAGGAAGAAAGAGGTGATAGCTAATTTTCTCAAGAAAATATCATCATGGGGGAAGAAAAGCACAAGCTGGGAAAAGACCTGGTTTTAGATTCTGCCTTTGTGAAATTTTGATCAGGTTATATACTAAGCTTCAATTTTCTTCTTAGTAAATGAAGATAAGAATACACATTCTATATGGTTGTGAAGATTAAACAATAATTGAGAAGTGACTAGCACAGAGTAGGCACTCTTATTTCCTGCAGATTTTGAAAACTGAGATGCTTTGTGCTAATGGGGAATGTGAAAGATGGTAGGCACTTTATATTTATTTTCTCTTTGAGATGTTCTAACCTGCTATTGAACTTGAGCTATTGCATTTAATTATCCACGCATTCGCTCTCTCCACCATTCCTGGCTGTCTGCTGTTCAGTGCCAGGCATCATACTAGGCACCAGAGATCTCTGTCTGAGTAGGAAAGAACCCCCTGCCACAGGAGCTTCAGGCTAGAGAGGGAGTGAGCAAAAGGCAGTTCATATGGCTTGTGAACAAGAGTGAAGCCTGGGGTATCATGGTGCGCATGAAGGGGAGACCTAACCCAGTCTCAGGCACTTGGGAAGGGGAGGTACCAACTTTGCTGTGACTTTCTTTTTATACCTTTAAATCTGTACGTAATGCAGTTCTCTACATTTTGGGCTTAAAAAAATTATTATTTATGAAAGACAGAGGGTCTAAAAGAGCACAGCAGTAGTTCAAATTTTAGCTGAAAAATAGCTTGAGAAGAAAATAACCAGATGACCAATCCTAGTAACTAATTTATCTTCTCAAAATGAGCTGATCTTGATGAACCTCCCAAGAAGCTCTAAAAAGGTCCAGGTCCTAATTAAACCCAACCATTATTCACCTGTTAGGGTCATTAACTTAAGGTGAGCCAGCTGGGAGACATTCATCTTTTAAGACAAGGATAAGCACCTGCGTGATGGGTGTGACCATGAGGTGCCAGGAGTGATTATGGTGGTATGGTGCCTCTCCCAATCAGATATAGCTGCTCTTGCCCTCTCTTTTCTTAGCCTCTATTTTTCTGGTTCCTTTCTCTCTCTTTTTCTTTCTCCTCTTTCCTCCATCTATGCCTAGAGCCTGCAAATAGTACCAAGGGGCACAAACCATTCTGTAAGCACTCACATCTAAATAGATTGTTGACTTCTGTCTTAAAATATTATCACAGCCTTTCTCGGTAAGCATGAAACCAAAAAAAATGGTGTGATGCCAGGGAATAGAACAATAAGCACAGTGTAAACCTGGAGTATCCCTTTAAAGAAAAGAAAATGCACATGGCATGAGATCTTATCCCATTGACATTAAGAGCAAGCCCAGTAACGTTCAACATTCATTCAACAAACATCTCACTGAGCATTTGTTTGGTAAATCTTTTCAGGGCCCTTGGGATATGGATATATTAAACACAGGCCCAAATCTGTTGGGGAGAGAAACATAAAAATAATTAATTTAAATGCAATTTTATTTGTTTGAATCCATAAAGGGAAAAGGGGAATGGATAGAGTGGTCATCTAAAGCCTTTTCTTCCAAGTCACTCTCACTGATTTTTTTTTATTATATGGCCTTGGATAAGTCACTTGAAATTGTGTCCTTATAAAATGTGGGCAATAATAACTAGTCATACTTGAGTTAAGGGAATTTTGTAATAATAAATATAAACATAATTTTTTAGGAGGAAAGTGATAAATACAAGATATTGTTGCTGCTATTCTGTCAATTTGCAAAGACTAATTTATCCATAAAATTCTGGTATATACTTCAACTAGCTTTAGCAAACAGGTTTTCTTCCTATTATTCCTGCCTACCAATATCTGTTGTCTTTCATGCCAACTAGGAGAGTCATCCCAACAATACGTATAAAGTGGGGCTTCTGTCTACACCACACACTGCTAGGCCTTGGAATGGAATAGGGAATGAGATAGATGCTGTATTTATAAATGAAATGCCTCTTTACCAACTGCGAATGTAGACTGTGCCATTCCATATGTTGTGTTTTCTTTGGTGTTTTGTGTTTTCCTTTAAAAAGCATGTTTGAGGCTGCAATGCAGAGGGAGAAGAGCATGAAGCACACACAGGCCTGAGTTTCACCTTCCTCTGGGTAAGAAACTGAAAGGAATTGAGCTGAGCTGAGGGCTTGGGAAATATATTCATGACTGTGGCTGTGCCTTATCTTTGTGGGCAGGGCACAGGGCCAATAGCACCCTTGTAGGTTACAGTGGAATTCCCCTTGAAAGAAATAGACATTCCACTGGGAATCATTCTGGGAAAAGATGAATCCTAGGACAGGAAATTAAGTTATAGGAGGTGGAGCTCAGAGTGGAATAAGGAGAAAAACATCCTCCTTGTTTTGTAGCCTGAAGGTCATATGAGGGAGAGGCTGGCAGACACAATGCATGCTCCTGTGTGGGTGTATGGTTGTAAAGCAGCGAGGCCATTAGTGGACATGGACGATGGCTCAAAGCCTGTGTAGTGGTTCCACGTCACTGTCTGCAATGCACTCCTTGCCCCCCAAAATACAGGAAATATCCTTATCTGTTAATAGCCTATGGGGAATGATGGGAAATGGCTATTGTGTGAAATTAAGGAAAGGGTGTGTCCTTCATTGGAAACAGACTGGCCAAGGGGAGGGCAGTGCTCACCTGTGGAGGATACAGTGACTGCTGAATGTCAGTTCTTTGAGGCCTGATGAGGACAGGCTTAAGGAGGGGAAGAAAGACATACAGAATCCATTTAGTGCATCCCTGAACCTCACCCTGAAATAAATGCAGACACTTTGACTAGGGGAGAGTGAGCAGAAGCTTATACCACTGTAATCGAAAATATGTAGATACTATACGTTTGACAGGTGCAGGTAAACATGATCAGCAAATAAACTTAATTTACAAAGTAAATAAATTAATTAAAAAAACAATAAAAACAACTCTGAAAAATGATGTCCTTTTACTTCTCATCTAAGGAGGTTTCAAGGAGGAGCTGGATCTAACGGAAGCTGTGAGGAAAGGGAAGAGGTCAACAGATGCAAAGAAGGAGAAGGAAGGATTTGAGATGAGGACAGCAAAGGAATATAGGCAGGAGGCCGCGGCAAACCTGGAAACTGTACCATGGGCAATGGAGAGGGAGGCAATGGGAGACAAAGCTGCCTGAGCTGGGAAGAGATGACTTTGATTATGCAACATGGGGTCAGCCTTTTAAACTGATGTGACTGGTCTTCACCACTTGCTCCCTTGGGCTGTCCGCCTGAGACAGTGCAGTGCAAAAAGGACTCAATTTCTAGGGAATCTGATCTACATAGAAAGCCAATCAGGAAAATTCAAACTCTTAGAATCTCCACTGATTTCTCATTAACATGGGTTTCAGTTTGTTTGTTTGTTTTTGTTTGTTTGTTTTAGGTGAGCCAACCTTTGGTTGACCTCACAGATTGCAAGGATCTTGTCAGTTTACAATCCCTTATTTTTTTATTTTTTACACCCATAGCACCTGGTCTTCCTAGGGTGTCTCCCATCTAAGTACTTCCTAGGCCTGACCCTTCTTAGCTTCCAAGATCAGATGGGGTTTGAGTTTAAATTATGTACTTTCTTCAACTCTCCCCTTGATTTTGCCTATAAAACTTACCCTTATAGGAGTATTCTGGGGATAAATGAGGTATAGGAAGAATACCTTGAACTCCTTCAATGAAAGGTAGCATATCAATACAGCCTTCATATAATTAAGATGCTTCAAATTGCCAATAGCTGTATATTTATAACACCTATTATAATCACTGGATGTCTTTTCTTTTTTTATAAGAAGAAGGCAGGAAAAAAATCTAATGTTTTTCAACCACACTACTTTTGTGCACTTATCATTAACCTTTCCTTCCAAATGTCATTAGCTGCTAATTAAGATGTTGATTTGCAGATTGTATATCTTGCAATAGAAGTGATTTGTGAATGCTTACTAGGTGTTTATCAACCTACACCACTCATATTGGTTTAGCAAGAGTCTGGTGCATTTTAATTTACTGAGCAGTTTCCCAATTCTCCACTTATTTCTGCATGTGCATAATGAGAAAAAAAATGGTAAGAGAGGAAAAATGGGAAATACTATAAATAGTTTCTAAAGAAAAATGCCCTAGGAAAAAGTTATGGCTGTAAGTAGGTGCTAAAAGAGCGAATGGGTTGAATTTATTTTCTCTTTTTAATGGGGTATTTTAAGAAATAAAATTTGCGCATTAGTTATGCGAGCAGATGTCTACATATACCTGTAAGGATGTGTGCATATATGAACCAATTATGGAAAAGCAAAGGGAAAACAATGAGGAACTGTCTTAATTTTCTGTAATGCTCTGTTTTCCAAGGCTGACCTGCTCCTTTGCCAGACTCCTGCCTTTAAGTTTTTACAAAGAAACTTCTTGCTTCTAAGGCTACCCATAAGTCAAAGAAATAAAAGGATTATTCAGTTACTGAAAAGGATTCGGCAATGTAGGGGACACTTCCACAGGACTTTTTAATATAATTTATGAATATTTGCTAGCAACATAATTGTCTTTTCTGCTGACATTTTCAAAGCAACACTGTGATTTGTTGGGTCTCTGGAGAGTCCAACTACAAAACTGATAATTATATTAAATATACATAGACAATAAAGAGTGTGTTTACATAACTATACCCATAAATATCTGATTGAACAGTCATTGTTCTCAAACCCCTTTTAAGCAGCTCTCTAAGGATTCTAGTTCTAATGACATGATGGTTTAAAAGATGTTGCTCAGTCTTGTTCCATATTTAATTAACTTTCCTTTTTTAAACTTGTGATGGCAGAGACAATAACAAACGGCTCTGAAAAGAGGGAGCGCTTTGAAACATGAGCAAGACCTTGTCAGGCTTTGTGCGACGCAGACAGGAGGAGACGGGTGTGTGAGTGGCTGGCCTGGGACCTCTGGCCCTCCCCTGGGATTCTATTATGAGGCCATTCAGAGCTCTCTAATCCCACATACCTTCTCTTGAACAATCTCAACTGTGTAGCCATGCCCTGTGCACGTGCATGTAAGCAGCTGCATCTCTAATGATTTCTTGCTCTGGAAAAGAAGACGAAAGCAAATCAGAAAACCAACAAGCCATGGGAGGCAACGAAGTGTGATGGAAAAAAACCAAAAAACCGGGAACTGGGAGATCTAGATACTTAGATTCGGCCTTGGCTTTGCTATTGCTATTTGACCTTGGGTAAGTGTATTCGTTTCCTGTGGTTGCTGTAACAAATGACCGACTTAGTGGTTTAAAACATCACAATCAATTATCTTACAGTTCTGGATGTCGCAAGTCAGACACGGGTCTTAGAGGGCTAAAATCAAGGTGTTGGCAGGGCTGGTTTCTTCTGGAAGCTCAAGAGGAGAATCTGTTTCCTTACTTGCTCTAGTCTTTAGAAGCTACCCACATCCCCTGGTTTGTGGCCCCTTCCTTCAACAGCTGAGCCAGCAACGGCTAATGGAGTCTTTCTCATGCTGCCTAACACTGATCCTCTTGCCTTCCTCTTATAAGGACCCAGTGATTATATTGGACACATTCAATAATTCGGGGTAATTGCTTCATCTCAAGACCTTTAATTTAATGACATCTGCAAAGGCGCTTTTGCCATGTAAATGAATACATTCAAGGGTTCCAGAGACTTAGATGTAGAAGTCTTTGGCAGCCACTGTTCTGCCCACCTAAGAAAGTCAGCTAACATTATCTGTTACTGAGGGAGCCTGTATGATTTGTTCATGCAATAACTGAAGGCCTGGGTGACACAATCAAAAACAAGCTAGACTCAACCCCTGTCCTGGACAGAGCTTTCAGTATTGAGGGAGAGATAAGCATTAACCAGAAAAAGTAAACATAATTTTTTTAGCTATGTTAAGGGCTGAAAAAGAAACATTAAGTATAAGGAGAGTGTTTTACAAAGTGATCCAGCCCAGCTCTAGGTAAGGGGGCAGAAGTAGTTAAAGAAGGCTTCCCTGAGGAGGTGGCAATGAAGCAGAGAAAAAACAACTTATTTGCAGTTATCCAGCAAAGTGTGTGGGACAGTGGGACTGTTGGAGAAAACCGATGAAAATTTTCAGAGGAAAGAGCCAATGCTCATGCTTAGGCCTTGGGGTGTGGAGTAGAAGAACATGATTCTCTACTTACTGGGAGAAGTGAAAAGAAATCCTTACGGCTAAGACATAGGGAGTACAAGGGGAGTGTGCTAAGAGAGGCAATGGGAAGGGAAGTTAACATTAGCAAATAATCAGGTGCTCCAAGAGGTTTACATGTCACTAGTTTTCATAAGCTAGATACCATTATGACCTTCGTTTCATCAATGATGGAACTGAGGGTCAGATAAGCTAAATGACCTCCCCAACATCACCCATCTGGTAGAGTCAGGACTTGCAGGGGAGTCTGCTCTCATCATTATGTAACTCCATGTCAAGGGCAGCATTGTAAGACCTTGACATTTAACCCTTCTGCTAAGAGCAACTGGGAGCCATGGAGCAATTTTAAACTCTAGGAAGATTACTTTGTTTAATAATTGCAAGCATCAGGCCAGAGAGGAAGCAATGGCTCTCAGGTAAAACAACATTGGCTCAGTCTCAACAAGAATAGTACAGATGGTGAGAAATTGAGCGACTCAGTAAATGTTGAAGAGGTAAAATTGATAAGTCCTGCTAATTGACGTGGGGTGGAAGAAAGAAGGAGGTGCCAAAGGTGAGGGAGATCCAGGTCACCTGGAAGGTCCATCAATTTTATTCTTCTAAGATAATGAGCTTATACAAAGCTGTGGACCAGAAAATAAATGTGTGCTAAAGCCTTAAAACCATCAAGGCCCTTCACACATCAATAAGAAAATAAACTATGAGTAAAACAGTTTGAATAGATATCAGATTCCCAGCAAAAATTCAGCAGAATTTCTCCATGGCAATAATCTTGCAAACGATGAATCCTGCTTGCCATCGTTGCTTTGCTTCTCTGTTTGTGCTGAACTCTTTCTAATTGTCATCAATTATGATTCATTTACTTTTAGGTGTCTTGCCTGTCATAATATTATCATTTGTAAGTCTTTCCCTTTGCAGTCAGTGAGAATCTGTTGTGACATCTCAATAAAGCAGGATTCAATCAAGGTGTGAATGAATTGTTAATCTTGTTATAAATAGAAGGTACCATATGTCAGTATGTAAGGGAAGGCTTCCTCTTTGTTGAAAACAATGTTAGTGAAACAAAACAAAAAAAGTTTCAGAAAGAGCTGGTTCAGCTCACCAAGCTTCCAATTATATTATAGCCAACAATTCTTTGCAGCTGATTCATAGTTCTGAGACAGGTATTCACACATATTTATTTAGAATCACGATTTGGAAGAGAAAATTAGTGTCAAATTTGGACAACAGATTCCCAGGTATATTCATTCCTCCTGATTTTGGCCTGTGGCGATAGCCTTACAACTCTCTCTGTCCTCAAGAGGCAAATCCTATGAACTGTTTCATCCAAACATTGTTTCCTCCTTCTTTGTAGTTCTACATGCAATACAGATTTTTTTAAAATGTGGCTAAATTGGCTGAGTTCCAGCCCAAACCAGTTCGTGAAAAATATACTCTGAGTCTTTTTCTATATGCATGCTCTTTGAGCCATGAGGACTCTATCTGGCCCATTCTATTCTTGAAAACACTTGCAAAATGTGATGCTTAAGTCAGTATGTGTTTTCTGAGGAGAGTGCATGATTGCTCAGAGGTCCAGGAAACACCAAAACCGGTAAAGCTTAATTTAGCATCTCATAGTCTAGAGTTAGTTTCTCTCTGCTCTCCTGGAGCTCTCCTCACCTCCATACTCTACCCCAACTCCTAAGCCAATAAAATGTGCTCTACCTTGTTCCGCTTCTTTAAGGCCTCACTAAGTGACTAGCTTGTTAGTTCAAAATCAAGTTAGTGACTCATAACAGTTCTCCTCTAGTGCCCAATGGCATTACTACTAAAATCAAAGCAGAAGAGTAGAAAAAGCTTGGATTTTGGCATCAGCCACTTTTAGATGCCAACCCTGATTCTTCTGTTCACTCACTGAGTGTCCTTAGAATGTTAGGTTGTTCAAGATGGCATCATGTATAAAATAGAGATTCATATATCACAAAATTGCTATGAGGATTAAAGAAAAAAACATATGTTCAGAGACTGGCCTGTTGATTGGCAACTGGGTAGAGGCCAGATGTAGCCCCCTGGAGACCCACCTCCGTCATGGGTCATCATTGATGATCTGGACACCATGATTTTCATTTTCTCCCTCTCTTCATCTCTCTCTTCTTTCTTTCTTCCCTTTCTTTATTTTCTCCCTTCTTCCCCAAAGATTTATTGAGCTCTTGCTAGGTTCAAAACATTTTTCTTTCTTTATTTTTTCCTATTTTCAATACAGGGCATTGGTTGCGGCACATAAAATGAGAAAAGTAGGTGGGGTGCACCATGCCTGGTAAAAAGCCATTTAGAACAATGACCCTCCTGCCCTGTATCTCCAAAATTCATTGTAAACTTGTTTCACAATAGTCATTAGAGACACAAAGGAAGTGTTGATAAGCTCCATGATTCATTCAAGGACCAAGGTTAATTTTTATTTATTCCCAGGTCATCCCAAACAGAGGCAGATGGTGGTGGCATTTCCTTGTTGCCGGGAGCTCAGATATTATCTGGATAGATTTCAACAGGCTTTGTGTCCATTCTCTCTCAGTGCGAGCAGCTTTCCTGGATAGAGCTCCAGCCACCCGAACTGCAGATGGATTTGATTTAACTCCAATGACTTGTGGTCAGCAATTGAGGTCACTTGGGCCTGGCTGGAAGCAAGCCAGCATCGCCAAGGAGAAAGCTTGACATCGTTTATCCTTTAGCAGCTCTTCCTTTGGAGAGTTTATTTTTGGTGACCTATTTAGACAGTAGCTTACTAATCTGTGGCTATCAGTTTATTGACGTCGCTTTCTCTCATTTTACTAGTATTGGATGACTGGGATGGTTTAAAATCACAGCCTATGGAATCTACTTACAGAACATTCTAGGAATGATCTTAAAGGGTCATATCCCTGATTAATCAAATTCTGTGCTACACACAGAGGTAGAATGCATAGTCTCTGCTTTCAGAGCTTATATTCTAAGTGAAGAGGACAAGTCATACTATAATCATGAAAAAATTTGAGACCATAAGATGAGGTATGGCTAGTGCATTTGTGGGTAGTTTGTAAATGCCAATCAAATCTCCTCCCTGCTCCTTTAGGTTCTTAGTAAACTCAGATCACAGCAAGTAGGTAAACAGTAAAACAATATCAGATTTTCTTCTAGCTGGACAGAACCCAATAACCCTTAAAGTGGAACTTCTGGTTGTACTGAAACCAGAGCATGGCTTCCATGAAATGGGGACTAGAGAATTGGGCGACTAGTGCAGTTCAGGGAGCATGGAACCTACTTTGGGCTCAGGGACAGACAGACCAAAAAGTAGCCAAGGAAGGCCGGATCCAAGCCACTGAACCTGGCTCCCTTCCAGGCTAATGTGGCGCAATGATGGCCACCTTCTTTCTGTCTCACCAAAAATGTCACCCTTTTCTGCAGAGAGGAATAAATAACAAGGTGAAGAGAAGGGGCAACTGTTATCATGCCAATATTGCTTCTTCCTGGGGGTATGAAATTTCTTGCTGTGGAAATGGAAAGCCAGAATAAGTATTTGCCCCCCAGTTGTAATTTAATTTCAGAATGTAAAACTAGGGCTAGAAAGCAGCAAGAAAGACCAAACTTGCAAGTATTGAGACCTGGAACCTGGATATACTCTTTGGGTGGAGCATGCTTCTGCAGTCCAGAATTAAATGCAGCTCTGAGTGAGAGCCTAGCCAGGTGGGAATGCATGGTACTCGCAGAGTTTGGTTGGAGTTCATACAAGCAAGATGCATGAGGAAGGTCCAGCCTGAGTAACATTGGTCCAAGCAGCTAGACCAATCAGAGGGACAAAAAGTAGGCAGTAGTCAGAGAACCAGGTAGACCAAGAGGCTGGCAAATTGGTGAGTACCAGAGAGGTCTGACACCAAGAGGTCAGACTGGTGCTTGGGCCAAGCCAGGCAGGAGGAACACAGAAACACAACTGTGGAGAAACTGAAGCCCCATACAGTTACCCAAGGTCAAGCACAGGAAGACTGGGGCAAGAGAAAACCCTATAAAAATCCTGGAGTATCAAATGAGAAACAAACCAGAAGACCAGTTGTGAGCATGAGATTTGAGGGCTTTGCAGCAAGACTGAATGATACTGCCTATAAATACTACTGAATTAAAGCTCACAATGTGCTTAGTACAGTGCCTGGCACCTTTGAAGGCTCAACATATGTTAGCTTTTATTATCATCTGATTTTAAAGATAAAATTAGCTGGAGTACCAGGTGAAGTCTATCTATTTAAAACCTATTTTGAATAATGGACTCTTTATACTTAATTGATCCCTAATGGTGATCAAATCTGGGTGGATCCAGAGCATTGTTCTCATGCCCCAGTTCTAACAACTGGTCTTCTGGTTTGTTTCTCATTTGATACTCTAGGCTTTTTATATGGTTTTCTCTTGCTCTAGTCTTCCTGAGCTTAACTATGGGTATCTGCATGGACTTCAGTTTGTCCCCCATGAAAGAGAATAATCTTTGACTTATCACTGTACAAATTCAGAAGTTTTGGATGTTCCAACTAAGCCCATGTCAGTTTCTTCCTTATGAAGCCAACTTTTAGCCATTATTATATTCTGTATCCTCATGAAATCCATCAGGAAATCTCTTTCTGACTCTTATTGGCACCTCCTTGGCCACTATCTCAATTGTCAGGAACTAAACCTGGCTTATCCTAGCCTATTTTTTTTTTTTAAGTAAAAGTACCTTAAACATAGAAAATATAATTCTGAAATTTATGCCCTCATGTTGGGGAGGGGCGGCATGCAGTGAGAAAGAGACAAACCTTAAAACCCAAATAAATGTTTCCAAGGCAGAGGGTGACAGTTCCTATAAGGTTAGCATCACCAATCTTTCTCCTGCTTTCCTGGTATGTTGTAAAGATTAAATCATATGTATAAATGCCTCATGCAATGCCAGCACCCAGTATGTGTTAAAGGTGTTTCATTTATTTTAAGCGTAAAATTTTTAGAACACACCCTGTCACCTCACTACCCCATTCCCACGATTACACACATAAAAAAAAATCTGTTCTGCCAACACTACATCTGATGATTAGCTGATCTTCACAGGAATAACCATTGGAACCTACATGATAGAGCTGTTATGAAGATTAAATGATTTATATATGTCAAGGACTTAGAAAAATGCCTGGCAAGCAGTCAGTGTTGGGTGCTATTATTAGTGGTAGTTGTCATAGCCATTATTATCATCTTCACAGTATTTTATATCAGATGCCTCTCTCTATTTCTCATCACCCTGCAGAGCAGAAGGCTAGATTTCTGAGATGATGCATAAAAAGATAAAGGACTGTACTGACAGGAATACATTCTGCCATCCCCTGGTTTCTCCATATCACCCTTGTGTTGTCCAAAACTTCTTTTTGACTACACATCCACCTACAATCTCCATTACATTAGATCTATGTTCACAGCCATATCTTTTCCTATACCTTTATGACATTTCAGTGTTCAGATGCAATCTTGATAAGAAGTAGAGAAATGAAGACAAAACCTAAGAGGCAGAGAGTTTTATCTTGAGATATCAAGTATTTAAGTAATAGCACCCTTCACTGACTACACTATACTAACTTTGCCAGACTGCATTGAATCTAATTGTTATTTTCACATCTCTACCCAGTAAATGGGTGCTCATGAAAATGATCAAATTAGTTAATAGGCAAATAATGATGCTATGTGTTCCTTGAACACCTAAGGGTGATTTGACCTTGTTGCACTGTGTGTGAGCAGTCACACTTTATTTAACATGAGCCATGTCTACGAACTTTGGCTCATGTCCCCTAAGATGTGATGTTCTACTATCTCTATTAATAAGCATAATACTTGGTAGTGCTACAGAGTTCCAGGGATAGAGCATGTACACAACAGAACAAGGAAAGTTAAATTAAGGTCCAGAGATTTGTATGGCGAATGTGCAGCTATATGTTCCAAAACCAATCAATAAAAACACTGTCAGCTATTGTCACACTTTTAGAACTATTGAGTCTTTGCTTTACTTTTTCTGCGTCTAACTTGGTCACCGTCCCCCAAGGCAAGGAGATATCCTTTCTAGGAACCAGACAAGTCACAAGTGTGGGAAGGTCATCCTGGGCTTGGGTGTAGCTTAGTATTTAATCATTTTTACTGTTATCTCTTGACCTAAAACAATGTCCCCAGTTTTGCACACTGAATCTGTGAGTCTCCATTGATATAACTTGACTGCTCCTCTCCTTCTCCCGGGATCTAGTCTCTCATAACCTGTTTGCCCTCAGTCTGATATGTGTGTGATGTCTAGGACTTTGATCTCCTGGAGTTTGTTATTTGAGAACTCCATAAAGCTGCTGGCTTGCTGGTCAACTTGTGTACATTCCATGTGGCCAGTCTGTGTCCTCCTGTGGGGCACCCCCTGGGACCTTCCCAAATACCAATATGTGCCACTGGCCTCAACTGAGACAAGGAATCGTCAGGTCTTTGGACATGGTATGCAGGCATACCAACTCTTTCTTAGCCATCAGCTGGGTCCACTCTGACCAGAAGGTGGGTGGCATATTTAGTCTGTAACAAAATCTGCCTAGCACCTAGTATGTACTAGCACTGTGCTGTGTGCTGGCAACACAATAAGGATAAGACAATCATAACTCCTGCCCTCTGCAGAACTTTGGTCCAGCTCACGTATCAAGGGACAGGTTACAACTGCCCCCCGCTCCACACTTATCCACACACTGCTTTGATAACTCTGAAAATGTGACATGGATTGTGTTCTATGAATAGAAACATTTATTTTTGATAATTTCAACCAAATGACAGAAGTTTATTTTTTATTAAGTTTATTAAGTTTATTTTATTTCTTCTGTCTGGGCTTTACAATCAGCAAACTTCTACTGATTTTTTCACTGTTCCTACCCCCATGAAGCCATCACTAAACTCACTTGTAAACACCTCACCCCCTGGACTCTCACAGTACATTTTCAATACCCTGAAGGAGCAATTCTCATGTGAACTGTCACTGTGTGTGGGTTCTCTGTCTCTTCAACAGTTAGTGAGCTCATTGGATGAAAGATAGTATCTTAATGCTTTCTGCAATGCTACTGTCCTGCATGGCACATGGTAGAAAGATTGATGGTAAATAAAATTAACAATTGTTCTTTAAACTCTTGGTTATTCCCAGGCTAAAGGAACTTTCAGCTAATAAATAGGATCTAAATTTTATTGAGGACCACCTAGGTGGCAGACATTGTGCTGGATGTCTTATATCTGTGTTCCATATATTCTCCAGAACAGCCTTACATGATACGGACCATTTCCTCCATTTTAGAAAAAAAGAAATTAAAGCCCAGAGAGCTTGTTCCATGTCCAAAATCACACATTGGGACTGGAACCTAAGACTGCGTGCACCACATTGCCTTCCTCATTACTAATTACCTCATGACTAACCACCCACTTAACTTCCCTCAGAGCTCACATGGCCCTAAACCTCCCTTCTCATATAAGAAAAGCCCCCCTCACCAAGACTTCCTACCTTGACTACACCCATGAGGGAAAATCCACTTAGGTGCATTGGGAAAAGAACAACCAAGTGAATTATAAAGTGGGACCATTACGTCTACATGCCTATCAATAACTAAAGCATATGGTTGCGCAAACCAAGTTATTCCCTTCGGCTTATTACACTCATTACTTCCTGTCAGTTAGAGTTCACCTGTTTCAATTTTGTCAGAATGTGTGAATTGCATATTTCATATATTACTTAGCAGGAGACCACCTGAGTTTTTCTTTCTTTCTCCCCCTCCTCCCTCAGAATGATAGTGGTAGGGCAGTCAAGAGGTCTTATTTGGCCTGAAAAGTGATTATTTTTCTCAATGGAATGTCAAATATGATGCTAATTAATGTTTATAGTTATTCTGTATTAGCTAATGCATAAATGTGCATCACATAATACACACTTCTTTTTCACATATTTTCCTGGATTTTGAATCATGCCTCCACTTAGCTATGAGACCTTGGGAAAGTTGTCTTTTCTTTCTGAGTCCCACTCTCTTCATTTGTAACATGAATATGTCATGTTTGCCATGGTTGTTGTGCAAATTCAGGGAGACACATGTAGTTCAGGTGCAAAAATTGTTATTTTAACACCTAGCACCAGAATTTCTCATAGGGACAGAACTTTGTACAAAAATGCTTTGTTAAGCCTCTTGGAGGGGAGACTCTGAGGGTAAACAAATATCTGCAAAAGCAAAGCAACAAAAATGAGCATCCACAAGCCAGTTGTAAGAACTTGTTTTTGCTGATATGAGGGAAAGAGAAAGGATGTTGGGAGGGTGGAGAAGAGAGAAAGCTGGGGATGATGTTAAGTGGGCCACTCAGTTGGGAAGCAGCCATGAATTTCTCAGACAGCTGGGTGAGGACACATCAGGAGTTGGGTATTGAATGTCCTTTGGAAGCTGAGCTTCTGCAATACCAGCCAATCTGTCACCCAACTCACACTCTCAGTAAGTCTATTCTTCTCAGGAGTGCTACTTGGTGTGGGTAATTTAATTTATATGCTGGCCATTTTCTTGTTCTCCAGCTCCTAAATAAGTGTCTGTTTTCACCTTACATGAGGCAGAAACATGACTCAGCACCTCTTTGAGCTCTACATGAAGAATCCACTCACCCAGAAGCATTAGTGAATGATATGCTTTACTGAGGATTTTGTAGAGATGAGGGCAGAGGAGATTTGCCTTGTCCAATTCTCAACAAGAACTAAACCAAATCAACAAAAGAAAACTTAGAAATATGTGTTAGACACTTCTAATCTCTATAGTCTTCACTGGTGGACACAAGACTGGGCATGTGGCCTATCCTGATCCTTTCTTCTCCAATGCAGAGCTCAGTCTTGCTAGCTCTTCTTCAAGAACAATGCAAATTTTTTTCCTTGTCTTGTAACTGGACATTTAATTATCATTTGTTATATGCACAGACCCTTAGGCCCTCATCTTCCAACCTAGTAGCTTATCAGAAGATTCCTTGCTCTGTAATGTAGCATTCTCTGGTACGTTAAAATTTTTCCAACTGGAGAGTGAAAACTAGGAGTAACCTTTGGGTCTTTGGTATAGTGTGGATCAGAGACACAGCTTCTGTTAATGTGAGACCCTGGAGTCAGAGGTGGAAATGCTGGCAGGAGAACATAAAACCCATTTTCTATAACCTTCTTCCCACTCCTGGATTCCCTATCTACAGAAGGGGGAAGGGAAGGAGTAGGGAAAAGGTTAGATTTTAATTTCCATTGGGCAAAGACTATTCAAAGGATATTCTCTCTATCTCAAGATGCTAAGAGGTCTGATTTGCTATGACAGCAATATAGCTCCTAGTCCATAGTAGTGGTCAATAAAAGTATCTCTATTTTCCCCCAATCATGATTAACATTGTCTTTACTCCCTACAACCCTGATCAGAAATTAGCCAAGACAATAAGAAACCAGGACTGACCTGTGGTCAAGCTTATTCTCCAAGGGCACCCAAGCCTTGCCATCCTGTGGTTGAAAACGCTTCTTGGCATGACATTGACATATACAGAAAGACTTGGGTACATTTTGTTTCCACAAAAATAACACCCACTGTCTTGTTTTTTTGGTGTGTGTTTTGTTTGTTTGCTTGTTTTTGAGCATGATGATTCTCAATGGAATTCTTACAATTCTCTCTGGGAAGTTTGAATGCCTCCTATAATTTAGTTAAACAGCTTTTAGGTATCACAGAGAACCTTGTTACTCATGGAAGAAAAATGGATCCCCATACTCAATACTGGGGACCTCTTAATGTCCATATGGGGCTGCTTGATTCACTCTTTTTCCCAAATGCAGTGAAGGGGCAATTGATACATGAGCTCTCATACCATTTGCTGCTGTTCTGTTTACTGCTTCTTTATTTACATAACTAGAAATTCACATCCTAACATGTTTTGCAAGCTGTCATGACATGAGAAGCTAGTAATCTGCTATATTTTGCTTGCTAACATATTTTTGACATATTTTAGCTTTTGATTATAAGATTGCATCTTTGCCTGCTACCATCTGTCTCAACTCAATGGAACTCTGGCATTTACAAAAACAGTGGGGTGTAGTATTTCTTATACACTTGAACTCTACCAGAAACATGCTATTTTCAGTCATAACCAATATGTCATGCTTTCACACATGAAATCTACAATGTTTGATATCTTGTGAGATCTGCCAGGGATAAGGAACATATCTTCACATCTAATTTGTCTGAGATGAGAGATAAATTCATGAGAAGGGAGCAGTACTTAGCTTCTAAACGGAGGTAGCTTTTTATGTGGTTCATATCCTCTCTACTATGCTTATTCATCCCTTTATAAGCATAATTAAGATGGTCTGTGGAAATACATCTTATTTTGGACTTTGTAACCTACTGGTGGCCGACATAATTGAGACATTTTTTAGTGTGGAGTAGTTATCTACCAACATTTGGCAATAAGGCATTTCCTATGTGGTGTCCTTTTCTCATTCCTATTTTGACTCCTTAGGGAAAATTACCCCAGGTTTAACCCAAAGGATTAGCTTGGTTCATGTCTCTGCTGACAACACTAGGACTGTGCAACACAGAAAAACGTGACATTGTATTCAAACAACATGTTGGAGGAAAGGCAAAAATAAATAAATAAATAAATAAAAATAAAAGCACAGGCCTAACACGCATTTATTCAACACGAAGCTTAAAAGAATTTATTATGCTCTTGGATTGCACCTCATAGGCCAAGAAGCTGTCAACTATTGACATTTTCTTTTCTCTCCATGTTCTGCATTGAGTGTAAATATAAGTGTATGCTTAGTTCAGTATATGCCCGTTTCATCAGAAGGAAAGCTCTTATTATTTGTAATCACAGTCAACATCTTTGTTGCTTTAAGAAAGGAATGGACTGCAGTTTAGATTTACATAAGCATTTGGTACCTTTTCAGATTCTGTTTTGAATGCTGTTTTAACCTCCCTATTTCATGTACACAGCATTAGCTGTTTTTAGTGCAAAACTCCATTAATGATAGAGAAGTGATTTGGGTCAGTCTGGTGTGGACCACAGCATGCCACCGATTGTTCAGAAACAGTTGATTGCAGGATTTGAGAGCTAAACACATCCACTGAAATCATTACTGTAGAAGAGATCAAAGAGGGAGGCATTTCAGACCTCCAACTCCAATGTCTTGTGGCTACAAATTGAGTTTATGCTGACCTGAGTTCCTGATGCCTTTCCTCACCTGAGGATGATGACAACTGCTAAACTAAGAAAAAAGGCTGAGACTGAGTCTCTCCGTAATTATAATTGGGAGTTTCTGGGAAGTAGGGATCTTGTTTTACCCCCTCATCCTTGTATTTGGCACAGAGTAGGCAAACAGCATGCGTATGTTGAACTAAGATGGACTAAGGATTGTAGTCAAGATAGTAATTCATCAACATGTGCTTAATTGAATGTGTCTATGAGGTGTTATCACTGAGGGTAGGTGAACAAAACATACAGAGAGCAGATCATCTTTGAAAGTTTTACAATCTAGCTAGAACCACCAAAACTAGTTTTCAAGGAAGCCATTATTGCTAAACTAGGTTGTTAGTGCAGTAGGACTCCAGAGAAAGGAGATAACGGTGCAGATTAGGGTGGGATTTTTGGAGAAAGAGGGCCTTGGTCTGTGACCAGAAGACCAAGCAGGATTGAGGTAAGTGGAGAGGAATAAGGTAGACTGTGTGAAGAGTGGGAATAGATAGAAGTAAACAATTTTTAAAAAGAAAGAATGAACTAGATGTGCAAAGTAGAATGATTTGGCTTGACCGACATAGGTTGAAGCTGGATGGGGTATAAGACTGGTGGGTACTTGGGCAGGGTTAAACACTTGAAAGTCAAAGAAATATTCATCTTTTTATGGGCGAGAATAGACTATTACTCCAGGTTCTCACAAGCAGGAGACATAGCAAAAATGGTGGGGTTTTGTTTTGTTTTGTTTTAGAAAAACTGTAAAGGTGTGCCTTGAGGGAATCAGAAGGGTAAGAGGAGCAATGTGGAAAAGGCAGTGATTCTAGAATCAACATAAAAAGAACCTGGATTAAATAATAATAATACTTAAAGCAGTAAGTTTCCTACATAGGGCATCTGATATGTTTTGGGCATTTTTAAGCATTGATAATAATATCAGCAAACATCCTACAGTAATTTGTAAGTATACTCACCCTTGAATGATAGAAACAGAAGTTTCAGAAAAACAAAACAGGTTGGTCTAGGCTCCACAGCTAGTAAGTGGCAGAAAAAGATTTGAATTCCATTTAAACTGTGTCCTTTCACTACACTACTCTGGGAGTCACTGGTAGTTACTGAAAGGGGAAATGATATGAAATAAGTGTTTTATAAAGATTAACATGGTGGCCATATACAAGAAGGATTAGAGGGAGGAAAAGCCAAAGGTAAGTAGATAAAAAGGGTCTCCCTAGAGTCCTGTCATTGGAAATAGAAAGGAAAAAATAAATGTAAGAAATATTGCCAAGCACAAACATGGGGCCCGGTGACTGATGGTCTAAATTATTGAAAGGCAGAGGAGATGAGAGGACTGGGGGGAAATGCCCAGAAAGATTAGGGGGTGAGAAGGCCACTGATGACCCTGGAAACACAAATTTAGTAAAAGGATATTGATGCAAGCCAGCCTGCAGGTGAGGAAGGGGTGAGTCAATGGAAAGGAAATGGAGAACATGGGAGCAGATGACAGATTTGAGAAATTTGGAAAAAATTAAAAGAAATAAAATAGTCTCATGAGAAGGTTTCAGGGTCAAGAAAAAAAATATTTTTGAAGACGGGAATTCCATGCACACATTTGAAGATGATGTGTGAATGGGAGAAAGGTTTCAAAGGAGCTAGAGAAAGAGGGGCCTCTGCACATGAAAGGAGTCAAAGGGGGCAGGTGGGGTGAGTTAGAATTGTTGGACAGCCCAATATATCTTTTCATGATGAGAAAGTCCCATATGTGTGCTGTTCCATATGATAGCCACTAGCTCCATGTGGCAACTGAACACTCAAAATGTTCCTAGTGAGACTGCTGAATCATGTTTTTTATTTTGCTTAATTTGAATTGATTTAAATCTAAATAACCATATATTTAAATAGCTAGTGGCTACCATGTGGGACAGTACATGACCCTTAGAGAAACAAAGGTTTTGTCTTTTGTAGAAGGGAACTAGACTCTTATTCTGACTCAGGAAAGGAAAGCAGAGAGGGAGACAAAACAGGGGTGTTTTACATGCAGGGTAGAAAAAGTGACTTTGCCCCTGACAAGTGACCTTAATTTTCATTGGCTATACTTTGGTGACAGCTACATTATTAAATCAGTAGATTAGGAGGGCCCACCTGAGTTATGAGGCACTTGAATTTCACATCTCCATGTAGATGTCATGGCCTCCGTTCTAGTCAGCATTGACTGGATGAATTAATGAACTGCCAAATCTCATGTCACTACCAAAACTTACCCGAATTCCATCTGCAGCTTTTTGATCAGGATGTTCCTTCTTCTTGTGACAGGGAGATAGAGAGGTTGGTGTCTGAATGATGACAAAGCCCATCTCTGGTTTCCTAGTGCCCATTGTACTTCCACATCTGGTAGTCACTTTAGATTTGGGTATTTTAAAGGCAAAGGAGGTGATCCCCCTCAGAATGATTTTGCTTAGACGTAAAAGTTTTCTTGAAGAACTTGCCACTCGGAGAAAGAGGTGTATGTCCTGTCCTGAATTCTGCTGGTAAACAAAGAGATTACCCCAAATAAATGTCTATCGTTGCCCTGAAATTGCATCACGCATCATCATTTCGCCGGTGTGCCCTCTGCTACATCGTGGTGTGTGTTGTTTGGGCTGTTTTTCATAGCCTCCGCAGCTGGGAATTCAAGATGCTATACTTAGGCAGAAGTCCATGAAGGAATTAATTGATATGAGCCAGAAGTTGATTGCCATTTAAGTACTCAGCCTCCACCATTGCCAAGTTTCCCTTTTTGCAGAAAGAATTGAGCTTGTCTAAAAACTGGCTCATTCAGGCTGTGAGCACAAGATGGAATTCAACCTTTAATATGCTGCAACACCTGCTTAGAAATAAAGGGGCTCTGTGATTTTGCCCCCAAGGAGTTGCAGCTGACTTCATTACAGAAGAATCTGGCGGAGATGGTTGTGGCTACTCCTCAGGCTCCAGAGGCACTCGCCCAGGAGCGCACTGACAACCAGACCTGAGATGTGGGACTTGGCCAGAAACCCAGGCTGGGCCCCTTTACCTCAAATCATTCTTCTTCCTTGAACTCTAGGAGTTGTCACTACCTTTGGTAGAGCTCCCTCCACACAACTGCGATAAGAGACTCTGGCCTGCGGAAAATAAGTGGTGAAGCATTTGCAGGTGTTCTCTAATGGGATCTGGATTTTCCAACTTCCTTTCTCAAAGGGTTCTGCAGTGTCACACCCCAGGGCATCAAAGCAAGGCTGCCATGCTCTGTCGAGTGGAACTTGAAGATTCATCAATGTCTGTCCAAGTTCTGGAAAATACCCAGCCCTGCTCCAAGGAGCCTCACCCAGGCTGCAGGGGACCCCAGAGGCTGTCCTCAGTGCTTTGACCTTTCGATTGGGCAGGGACCGTGGTTACGCTCACCACCTTTCAAAGTAGAATGTCAACCCTATCACCCATTGGCATGATTTCCAAAGCATGTTAACCTGGCCTCCATTAGAGAAAACAGAACTAGTATATCTGACTTGCAACAGAGATTATTGACTTTCTATTTGTTATTCTTCATCTTTAAAAAAAATCCATCTGAATCTAAATGTCTAGGAACTGGGCTGGGCTTAAAGAGAACATCTGTTTGGTAGATCACTTAGCCTGAAGCAACAAAAATATGAAGGCCACGGAGTGCCTTCAAAACTGCTTACGAGGCTTATTTAAAACAAAGCACAACACAAACATATACAAAAATAATATAATCATATTTTAAAACATTTAAAGTAGTCTGGAATGAGAGTGATTATAAAAAAAACAATTGATACCAGAGGTCAAAACTGGAAATCCAAGAGTCAAACCTGGCTTGAAAGTCTATCTCATATGGCCCACACAGTGGGAGGGCAGCAGAGCTTGAACAGAAAATGGAGTAGATTGCCAACGCTGAGAGATTGGCACATGGCACATCACCACCCGGATCGTGGGCTTCTCTTGAGACACTGAGCAATCTGCTTTCTACTGGCTGCTTTCCCTCCAGGCAACAGTTGAGGCCGGTGATGGGGACTTTGCTCTCTGGGATGCCAGGGTCCCCACTGGGCCAGGTTTCTCACTCACTGGGTTTGTAATCCTGGACCAGGTGTCACGGTGGTGAGGTTCTGTGTACTATGTTTCCTGCTTCTGTCCAAACTTGCTTTTTGTTCTTGTGCTAGAGTGATAATAATCATTAAATGCCTGGTTGTAAAAAGTGATATCAAAGGAAGAGTCCGGCACCCCTATTACTTACCTACTTCTCGAATGTTATTTTTAAATTTCTAGTCTTGAGTCCAGTACACTCGCCCGTGAATGTTACTGGCCCAGTGGTTCTCAAACGAGGCTACACTCACCTGGGGCCCTTTTGGTGCCCAGTTTGCACTCTAGACCAGTTAAGTCTGAACCTCTCAGGATGAGATTCAGGCAATGAGTTTTTAAAGTTCCCCAGGTGATTCCAATGTAAAAAGGTCCTTGAAAATCATATAAAACTACATATTAGAACAGTTTCTCAACCTTGGAACTACTGACATTTGGGGCCTGATGATTCTATTCTGGGGACCAGTCACATGTATCGTGGGATGTTTAGCAGCTCTCTGGCCTCTACCCATGTACAGCATGAGATAAGAACCATTGACTTAGGTCATAAAATTATGGTCAGGAATAATGGTCATTGTATTGGCCACCTGCCTTAGAGAATGTTTTTGAAATTAAGTGCTAGGAAAAAAAATCTCTCAGGGAAGTGGTATATTCCTTCCTCTCTCTCTCTCTCTTTTTTAAACTTTACTACCAGGAAACTCAAAGTCAATGCTAAAAGCATTCGAACCAAAATTAAAGCACAAAACAACTACTTAAGCATATTTTCTTCTCTCTACATAATGCTGATTTTCCTATTAAAGTTTTGTTAATCTTAAAGTTGTCTTATATTCTTAGAGAATAAATAATAAAGTTGCCTTATAGTCTTATAGGATAAATATAAAGAATGTAACAAGCAAAAGATGGGAATGACCGTTCCATGCCTGTTCAGTATTTGTGACCCAAAGAACGGTCAGTTATAAGGATGGACCAGATCAGCCAGCCACATGGAGCAAATAAGGGTCAACTGCTTTAGCCTTAAGCCTTGAGATGAGGCTGCTGCGTGTGTGAAAGAGCCCAACGGCCAGCCGCATGGCAGCCTCCAGGGGAATGCTGAGCACAAGCCTCCACGGCTCCCTGAGAATTCCAACTCCTGGTGTCAACTAGGAGTCTGGGAGGTCTCTGAGAGTCGATGCTGTTCTAGGCAACTTGACAATCCATCCCTGGATAACCCCATCACCTGCTTTCCGTGAAATGAAGGGCAGTTTACTTTTAGTGAAATAGAACATGCTCATTAATAACCAGAAGTTTTAAACCTTTTTAAAAAATCATTAAGTGTGGTTATTTCATTTAAAATGCAAAATCCTTGAATAGATCAGAGATCTTAATTTTTTAAATATATTGCTGAGTATTTTAATTATGAATGTACTTGCATATTCTCGGCATACTTCATTATTTATGTAGCCGGTGAAAAAGCTTTTTAATTAAATAGCATGCTGGCAATCCATTGTGAAATGTATACATGTAGGTTCTCCAGCACTAAAAAACTAAATACATGTACACATGGAATATTCTGGCAAATGTGCATACTTTAATCACTACCAACAACTTGTTTCTGAATAATTCTAAAATTTGACAAAACTTTTTTTATTGGTAACAAATGAAAGAGTATAATTTGCCAGCATTTGGCATGGTTATTTATATTTAATGCACCCAACTAACTTGGAAATGGGATGAGCCGTGGTTCTCAGTGAGGTCCCCATACAAGGAGCACAGCATCACTATGGAACTACCTAGCACTGGGAAATTTTGAGTCCCACCCCAGGCAGACAGAATCGCAATAGCAATTCTGGGGGTCGGGTCCAGCACTCCGTGATGAAGCAAGCCATCTAGGTGATACTGATGCAGGCTAAAGTTTGAACCATGGGATGAGAATCGTGCCTTGTGGTGCTGGTAATCTGGGTTTCATTCATGGTTCCCCTTGTGACAGGTGGCCACAATGAAGTGGATGTGTCCATGCTTTAGTTCCCCATCAAAAAAGTGCTGCAAGGATTCTTGCTTGTTTACAATTTAAAGATCTGCTTGAGACCCGTGGAATGTCAACGAGGTCAAGAGTCAGCGAGTGAAATATTTCAAGTGTAACATGTTTGGAAGTTGTGCATTCGTAATCAGGTGTATACTTACCAATTTTGACCAAACATGTATATCAGGACACAATTTACACCTTGCTTTTCTCTTCTTTAAAAAAACAAAAATAACTTTGAAATTAGAGCTCCTACGTATTCACCATTTTGTGGCAGGCAGTGGTGCCAGCAGTCTTTCAGAGACACCCACACCTGTGTGAGGGCTCATGCCCAAGTTGCCTTCCCTCCCCTGGCTGGGGAACTAAGGCAAGGGGAGGGGTGGGCTGATCTGGAAAAGACCACAATGGGAGTCGGCAACAGAGCTAGAACTAACATTCACCCGCCTCTCTGCTCTGTGCTTTGTCTTCTGAATGAACAAAGCTGCTTCTTAAGTACACATAAGCCAAACTGCCTCTCAAATTGCAGCCATCTACTTTGAGTTCAGATTTGCACAGCATGACATGAATTGGGCTGCAAATTATGCAGAAAACAGCCATCACATCCATCTGTGATGTCAGAATCCTCCAGTACAATGTGACCTGGTAGTATCTGAGAGAGGAGAAGTGTACTGGGTCTGATTCCTTCCCTATGCAGTATGATGAATATCCTCCCAGCTGCATTTGGCCCAGTGTGAAAAGGTTAAATATGATTGAGGTTGTGCCTGTGATATACTCAGGAGCAGATTTCATTTCCAAGGGTGCAGGCAATTAGTTGTTGTTATTGTTGTTTTTAATGGTAGAGTAACTAGGAAAAGAAAACACACACATAAACTCATACTTAATGGTAAACTGAATTTATTTCCTCTTGGAAAACAATTCCAGTAATCTCCAGGTTCAGACCGCAGAGTAAACATTAATAACAGTAACATACAGGTTAGTTCAACTGATTCAAGAATTTGGCTGTGTGAAATCATTTAGGAAAACCTTGAACACTCAAAGCTTCAAATGTATCCAGGAAAAAAAATCTTTGACAGTCTACATAACAACTATTGCATATATAGTGATGCTACCTGTCACATTGCAAGGCTTACAAATATATATACGGGCCTTATCCAGCTGTGGGGCTCTGTTTCGTGAGAACATCTCTTCATCGGTTGCAAGAATCTTCAGCAATAAAAAATAGTCTTGGATTTAACTGTTGATATACCAAAAGAGAAATTCTAGGCTTAAGGGTAAATAAAAGGAAGTCCAAAATAGTCTCATGTGTAACAGCTGTTTTAATCTGTCTTCCTTGAAAATACTTTCTCTTAAGCCACTTTGCTCACATTTTTTTAAATCCTGCCTGAATAGGGCCCAAGTCCACTTGTCTTTATAAGACCATTTTAGTATCAGACGACATAATACATGTGCAACACTTTATATACAAAGAGTCTATCCGGTGCTCAAAAGTTCAAACACATGAACATCCAACAGTTTTGATAATACAAGTTTTATGGTACAATACAATGTTTCTGAATAATATACATTAACAATGAGAGTTTCCGTGCAAAGAGTAAAACATGTTCCCTTTTTGTGCCACAAAAGTAATTCTCCTTGAGAGACTGTACTTGCACTAACTGCTGTGTTGGGTCATCGTATGATTCTGTAACAAAAAAGAAAGGGGAAAAAACACTTTAGTGATTATATTTTCATCCTACCAAGTATCTCTAAACTGACTGATTTATAAGGCTCTGAACAATTTATTTCTGCACTGTGATAAATAGATGCTCCTGTGGGCGTTGACTCCTCACTACCCCACAGTGAGTACTGGGGGTGGGAGTGGGGAAGAGAGGCAAGGCTTAGGGCCCACATTAGGTGAGATGACTGGCCGTACCTTTCCTGTCCTCTGCCTCTGCCATACCTTTCCAGAATTCCCTTCACCTTCCTCGTCTCTTCTTATCAAAATACGACCTGCTTTCAAAGACCAGGGTAGCACTATTTTAATAGTTTTCTTTACCTGTGTGTAATTTCCACTGATTACAAATGCTTTTGTTCTAATCACTCATAGATGATAAATACCTTGACAGCAGAGACTCTATCTTTCCCTGAATATGGACTTTAATGGTAAAAGCTGCCTGGCCAAAAAGTGACAGAGGCAGTAGGGAGCTTCTCTAGCTCCTCTCCTGGGGGTAGGCTTGGAGCTGTGTCATGACCTGGCTCAGGAGCCGATCACAGTATTTGTCAACCCCCGCCCCCCACCATGCCCAGGTGATGCAGCCTTGGTTGTATTTTGGTAGGTTCTTCTCCAGCCACATAGCATGTCCCTTTTCTGAGTGAACAACCTCTTTCCAAACTGTGAGAGGCCAACTGGAATAACCTGGGCCTGTGGCCTGCCTGTAGGGGATGCTCCCAGACATTCATTCAGAGCACATATCAGGATCTGGTCTGATTTCCACCTTCTCTCCTCTGCACTTGCCCTGAGCCATGTTCTTTCACTTTTCACCTTCTAAACTACCCACTGCATCCTTCTGATTAGAACCTTGAGGCCAGACTCAAAATACCACCACGTCCATGCTCATCCCATCAAAAATGGATTTCTCTCTCCTCTGACTTCCTACTGTACTTTATACTGCTTATATAATACACTCTTAGCTCTTGACTTCTGGCCATTTTCTGGTCTGGCTCTCGCCCTATGTCATTAAATCTTGTGTCCATTCATTTATTCTTTCCTTTGCAAACATCTGTTGAACACTTGTATCACCACTTGGTGTGGGCCACAGCATCACAGTGTTCAGAAAATAGGATCTAGCTAAAAGAAAGAATGACTAGCAAGGCAAGGACGACTGAAAGGAAAATGATGGTCCCCGTCTTCATGCCTTCAAAGTGCTCATGGTCTAAAAAAAACAGTCATGTGGGCACATCATGGTAAAATAACAGAGTTATATTAGAACCGAACACAGAAACGACATGCTACACCTGACCTTGTTTGCCCTTTAGGGAAGGCTTTGCAGTGGAGGTAACATGTGACATTTCAGTTGTGGAAATGTGAGAAGGCGTCTGGGATGCAGGGAGAGCACTCCAGGTCAAGAGATTCACATGGGTAAAGGCAATGAAATAAGAATATGCAAGGAGTTGTTGTGGACCTGAAACTCACTCAGACTGGCAGGAGTCTTCTAGAATGTCTAGAATTGAGAGTACTGATGAGAAATGAAGATAGAGGGTGGTTTGGGGTCAAATTATGAAGTGCCTCTGTACCTTGCTAAACAATTCCGACTTCGTCTTATAGGCGACTTTTTCTCTGTATTGATTTTACATACTTCTATAAATTATTTTTCACTAATGTGTAGACAAAAAAGTAATTAGAATACTGATGGGACTAAAAGACTTTCCTATTTCCTTAAAAATCAACACAATATACTATGGGAGTTTTTAAACAGAGGGCCTTGCCTTAGAGAATGTCGTTATCTTTTTTATCCCCAAGAATAACTAGCAAAATGTCTGCTCATGAACGTGCTGATGACAGAGGTGTGGCTGTTGATGTTTGCCCAACTGTGGCTGAGGGCACAGTGAGGGAGATGGGAGACTTGTGAAGAGAATCTGGTTTTCTGTTCTTTATTTTAAATTCAGTCCATTTTTGAAGACTCACAACAGATAATAATGATGAGAAACATTATTCCTCTCTCTTATTTAAAATATAGCTATTGTAATTAAGTGAAAGAAAGATTTTTTCTTTTTAGTAGTAGTCATACTTTCAAAGTGCATACAGGAACAGACTATTTGTGTGTCAACTCTTTTTCTCTGTATTGATTTTAAATACTTCTAAAAAGTATTTTTCACTAATATGTAAACAAAAAAGTAATTAGAATACTGATGGGACTAAAAGACTTTCCTATTTCCTTAAAAATCAACACAATTATAATCAGAAAGGTTATAAGCAATACAAAAGTTCCTCTACTCAAAATACACTGTGTAAGGGTTCTTCTACCTTTTGCTATCTCAAAGAATCAAGTCTGCTCTTATAAAAAGGATGCTTTTATTTTTAAAAGAGAATTTAAAAATAAATATGTTACGATAATAATTACATAAATGATAGGACACTGACAGCAGACAGGAATCTTTCTGTTTTATAGCATAATCAAAGTAAAAAAACAATAATCAGTTTAATAACATTATTTGTAAATGTTTAAAGTGCTTACAATAGATATTCTACATTTGATAGGATTCTAGAGGTTAATAAAGGAAGATACATTGCAAAATCTCCAGTGTTTTTCTACGTGCTTATATCAAGATACTGCAAAACAAAAACCTAACACAAATTGCCCATAATAGTTGGCAATAGTTGTGTCTCGGATGCTTTCATCCTAAACCAAAGGCATATAAGTCTCTTCAGAGCTGAAAAGAAATGAACAAATACATATGAATCACTTATTGCAACAGATTGAAGTTGCTACGCTAAAGGAGTTATGCTTTGCATATTAAAAGAGAAGAATTTAAATCATTTGAGAGAAGGACAAGAGTATGATCTGTGAAATTCAAGCTTATACAGAAATAAAGAGCCACAATATAAATAACATCTAAATGGGAAATATGGCATGAAAAATGGCAAAGGCAGAACATTTCCTTGGTGTGGAGATGCCTGCGTGTACCCTTGAGATCACTTATATGTTATCTTTTTCCTTTTTCCTTTTTGTCCTAGCTCAACTACGGTCTAGGACAAGGTCCCCTTTCTTGGTGTCCACCATTGGCAGAGAGTCCCAAGGTGGGAAGTGGGATATTTCCAGACAATCCTGGGAAAGGAACATATTTGCACTGAAAGAAAAAAAGAAACCCTGTCCTCAAGTGCTTGCCTTTACATCCTTGGAGGATCCCTGGGATGTGTCCATTCCCCTCCCCACACCATACTGATGTCTGAGTTGCCTAGGTTATCGGGTTGGCTTTTCAAGGCTGGAGAGATCAGATACAGAGTGTCAGTCTCTTGACTTCTCTGAGAAGAGAAACGAGAAGTTGCTTCAAAGGAGCCCTCTATATTTTGTGTGTTTTAAACATCACAGACGTTATTTCTTTAGAAAGGGAGACGAGAAGAGGGAAAGACGAACAGCAGACCAGATGAGCACTAAGCACAAAGAGAGGGTAGGCTCTGCGCACTGTTCTCTCCGGCCCTGGCTCCTGGCCATGCCATAGAGCTGGTCCACGTCACTGCGGCACACACATGGGCGTGCAGAGGGGAGCAAATGCTGCCAGGCCATCAGCAGCAGCCTTCCCCTTGCTCGCTTTCTGCTCTTCAGGTCCAGAGGAAACCACTACGCTAGAACAAAGCAGTGGGTAATCTCACCAATTTTACACAGCAATTCACAGTCCCCAAAGTACTTTAACGCAATGACAGGTTATGAGAAAAAATATCTGTTCCAATGAAGGGAAAATGTTTTACATAATCGAGGAGAACATCAGCGCAACATCGATGGGGGTGGGGGGTGATGACAGAAAAGGAAGTACGAAGAGAAGAAAACTTCTGTAATCCCACAGAGAGCCATATTCTACTCTGCAAAAAGCCATCTCTTGGAGACCCCATGTCTAAGTAACTGAAAATTGCAAACCATTAATCCCAGCTATGAACAGTTGTTTTACACGAGGGGGGTTTGTGTTAAAAAAAAAAAAAAAATCAAATCCACAACATACCTTAAAGCTTAAAAGATCTATCTAGGTATGATACCTTAAAAACTAGGTTTCAAAAAACCACTCTCTTTACTGTAAAAGGCCCCATTTGAAAGGAGTGTGTTCTCTTTTTCTCTTTAAATGTAAAATTAAACTTAGGAAGCGAAAAAACAGATGAGAATCTTACAAATTCTCTTCTAGCGCTATGTATATTTCTTTTTTTTATGTATTTCTTTTAAAATATGAGATGCCTTTCATTTTACAAGACTGGAATTCTCATTTTGGGCTTGGCACTCTAACAAATGATTAATTCACCCTCCTCCTTTCTGAGAGCTGACCACATTTACTGGTCAAACCATTTAATCCTATTGAAAATGCAATCCAAGCAAAATATTCTTTAAATAAAAATAAAAACCCATGATTCACTGAAACTGTTCACCTTGGCCAACCTATCCCATTCTCCTGTGATCCTGATGTAAATTCGAATATTTGCTCCTACAACAATGATGAAGTTAAGCTTCAGAGGAAAGCCTGGGGGGATGTACCTTCTCAGGATGGAAAAATTAAGTCCCCACCCTGAAAATTTGTGCCACAGATTGCCCAATCTTTTGGCAGAGGCCTCATCTGGTCTGTGTTTTGTAACCTTCTGTCAGCATCGGCAAAATGTTAAGTAGAATGGTAATAATAATAATAATAATAAAAACCAATTGTATTTGAATGGAAGTTTTGTGAGATCTGTTGATTCAAAGATGTTAATCATTTTACCAGGACACATCTATTTATAGCTCTTTGTCTCAAATTCTGACAAGCTTTTAAACCTAAGCAAAAGAGCCAGCATGCTATTTTAAAAAGGAATGAAAAAAAAAAATAATAACAAGCTTTCCACTAATTCACCATGCCATTAGAATCTTGAATTTAAACAGCAGTTGTATTCAATTTAAATGAGATGTTTTCCAATCAGATGAAATAGTAGGCAATCGTGGCCCTACAACAATGCAAGGCGGGAAGAAATAAAGAAATATAAGGATTAAATGTGGCTGTTGCTTTCAACAGATGGTGACAGCACCACGGCGGCATGTTGTTTTTTCCTTTAGTTGAACACAAACATTCACAATCAATCATCACTGATTAACTAATTATATTACTCTTCCTTTTATCACTAGGGTTGGACCTTTATCTCGAAACACTAGAGATAATCTGTATGCTCTTATTTTTCTGGAAGCAGATTCTAGTACACATACAGTCATGCAGTTACAGGCTGTGAACAGAATTCTACATTACTGTCCACCTTTAATCACTCCTGCTTTTTTATTTTATTTTATTATTATTTTTTTTTAAACAAAAGCAATTGGTTTCCAACAGGCTGGATAATAAGTCTTTTGACCTGCATTCTTCTTTGACCCATTAAGGTCACCCCTGTGCTCAGGCACATAGCTGACTTAGAAAATGCCTGCAAGTCCTATATTTCATCTCCTGCCCAGTCAAAATAAAGCTTTCTTTAAATGTGTCTGTACGGGTCCCTGAAGGCCAAAGAGACATCCCTGTAGTGGGCAATGGAGGGACAGAAGCTTCTGCCTTTATTAATGAATGCAGACCATTATGAGTCTGGCTGGCTCCTTCCCTGTTCCCAGAAGCATATACTGTACGTGACTTAAAATGCTAGAATATTGACACAAAGCGAGCCAGGCACCCCTAAGGAAAATTACTCCTTGGATATAATGTAGGCTCGTAACAGCTATTAGAGTACAAAATAAAACCCTCCGGGATCAAACTGACATATACCGCATTCTACCTAGTCCTCAAATATTAGAAGAATTTCTTTGTGAAGGCATTCTCAAGGACAGCATTAAACTGACTTTTGTAGCAATCTGCAACAGCATTTTGGCTTAGAGCTTTTAGTACTAAATCTCTGGTTTGAATCAATATAAGTACTATATCTTCTACATTAATCAATACATCTGGTTCAATACATGTTCTATTAAATTATACTTTCTAATCAAGATTTTTACATTTGCCCTCTTTCATTTCCAACTTCTTTTGCTAGTAAAATAGTTTTAAAAGTATATACGGATAATGATGACAGGATACTGGGTTATTTCCCCGAGACGTTAGAGAAAACCTGTCACAACGCAAAGGGCAGCCTTTAAACATCTTAATAAGGTTAACGGGATGTGAATGCAATGAATTAACATTTTCAAAGTCCACACAATTACGAAAGTACTCATAGTTTTAAACTAATTAAAAGTGAATAGCTGCAGCTGTGGAAGCACCATTAGAAATGTTCTAAAAATTATACTGAAGACCCAAATCATCCCAAAGTACCAATTAGATTGTATTTTGCCACCCCAAAGTTTCCATTTTCCACAAACTATATACTTTCTGGCAGGAGAAATTTGGGGTAATTGTGTTTTTTTTGGATCTTAGTTGGTAAACATGAGGAACCTATACACGGGTATGTGCATTTTTATGAGATAATTTATATTTCATCGAATATTCTTTAAAAGGAAAATATACAAGATTTCCCAAAGTGCTATGAGAATCTAAGAAACATATTCATATAATGGATTTTCATAGCCAGGGAAGTTGACTCATAATTTGTATTTTGGTCGAATTGACTAAAATGAGGTTCTACTCTTTTATTTTGACATAACAATGGCATTTCTGAAACTCTGTCATGATATGTTTTTGCCCCCCTCTTTGATGCCATAAATGTTGCATTTATGATCATGTTTGCACTGACAGAATTTCCCTTTTTATTTTTTCATATGGTAATATCATCACCATGAACTTACAGAGACACTGACACATTTTCTTTTGACATTTAACAGTTCACGTGGCGTTGGCCTGACATCTCAAAGCATTTTCTGGATGACACTAAGCTATATTAAAGCAAAAGGTGAAATGGCATCATCAGAAATGATTGTAAAAATAGAAGATATTAAAAGGTAGAAAAGGACTTAGGTTATTTGGTTTGTCCCCTTGCTGGAACAGAATTGTTTTATAAAGTTTATACTCCAGGCCAGTTTTAAATGGTTCTAACAATGAAATTTCCATCATACCTGCCATAGGAAATGATTTCACATTCTAATAAACATCAAAGGACATTTTTTTTTTGGCTGTTCTTTTTCTCTGGACATTCATGGTAAATAAGACTGGAAAAGGGTGGTCTGAGATAACCGTATAAGCTTGTTCATGAGTTTATAGTCAGAAGACTTCAACACACACACACACACACACACACACACACACACACGTATATATATAAATATATGTATGTATGTATGTATGTATGTATGTATGTGCATGTGCGCACACACACACATGCACACACACGGATTTCCAAAGTCACCCCAAACATAATCCAGTAAGCTATTTCTTAGTCATTTTATAAAGTACATATTATTCAATTGCTTCATGATGGATTCCAGGAGGTCAGTAGGACTGTCTTGTGACAAGATTTCCCAACTTCAACACTGTTGGGATGTTGGGCTGGAAAACGGTTTGTTCTAGGGGGTTGTCTGTGCCCTGTAGGTTGTTCTATAGCATCTCTGGCCTCTGTTGACAACATGCCAGTGGCACCTTCTAAGTAGTGAGAACCAGAAATGTCTGCAGACTTTGTCACATATCCCCTGATGAGAAAAAAGAAATCATCCTCTATTGAGGACTACTACTTTACAGTGTTTTGAATACACAATGAACTTGCCAATGTCATGCTTAAGTATACTACTTAGTCTTTAGTCTAAGAGGTATCTCTATCAAACTTAAAAAGAAAAAGAGTAGCAAAAGTGATGCATGCATACCACATAGAACTATATTGCATGAATGAGAGTGGGCAGTCATTAATAAATTGTAGAAAGGATCCTGAGATATACAATAAATGGCATTGCTCATGTGAGGAAGTGAGTATCTCCAAAAATGTACACTCATTCAGCAATCTACTAAGACCTTCCGTGCACCATCAATGAACAGAGGTGGGACATTTAGGTGGCAATTAATCAAGGCTGCTTTGGGAATATTTGCAATCTAATAAAATATAAAAGGATCCAAATACTAAACTCTAGAAATTAATATGTAGGGTATGAAAAGATCTATCTACTGCGAAAAAACTGCAGAGCCACTATCCTCAATTCGCTGGGAGGGTTTTGACAGAATCTGGTCCAATATCTTATTTTATAGGTGAAAAAATTAAGTCCCAGAGTTTAAGCCAACTTTCAAGGTCTTATAGCTTAGTAGCTGAGCTGGCTTCAGGCGTGAAGTAATTGTTGAGTGGTACTGGTTGCTATGTGCTAATCCCTGTGCTGGGACAGCTACAAAGATGACAGATGTCCTCTGTCATGGCACAGACCAACTCAGGAAGGACAGGAAGCTATGGGCCATAGAGAAAGGGCCCCTTCTCTTCCTGTAAGAGGCTGTGGGCTTAGTTATCAGAGGAGTTACATTTATCTGATGGTGCTGGAGCCATGGTGAGGAGGAGGTGAGAAGGGAGTCATGGGCTCCTGAGGAAGGGAACAAGCACCAGTCAAGCTGAGAGACACAGAAAATGGACACTGTCTAGGACTCAACTTATCTCTGAGGCTGAAGACCCTTCTGGCCTGGCAGGGGAGACAGTTCAAAAGGCCTGTTTTCACTACAGATAGTCATTTTTCCAAGCTGGAAAAGCCTATGGTAGTTAACAATGTCACAAGAATACTTCCTAATTAGCCTAGCCTTACTCTAATACAAGTCTTCTGAAGCCTATGTAAATACTACTTTTTAAAATAATGCCACATCCAAATTGCTAATGTAGAACAATTTCTAGTATTTTCACAAACATTACAGAGAAACAAAACAGGCCACTCTGGTCCATCAGCTTCAAAAGGACAAATACTGCTATGGATCATGAATAGGAAATGTTAATATAATAATTTCATTTTTCATTAAGAACTTTAAAAACGACTGTAAAATTTCAGTTACTAGCTGACACCCATCTGTTTTCCATACCTGATAGATTTGAAAATTTCTCTATTTAGAACTGATAACAGCCTTTACTATCTACCACAGAGAGAGAGGAAAAAAAAGTGTTGAATTGGAAGAATAGGCTGAAAAGAGCAAAATGATTATTGGGAAATATGTTAAAAATACAAAGTTTATTTTCAACAGAAAACTATAAATTGATCTACCTGTTCACATGCAAGGAACCAACAGAAAACTTACACTATATGAAGGCAGCAAAAGTGAAAGAGGGGCTGGAGCTTAAAGATTTTGTTCAGATTCTGAAATTGTAGGATCCCAGCATATTGTGGGACAGAAGGTTTTGATGGGCAATACAGTCTAATAAGATATTCAGGGATTAAGGCAGTGCTTCCCAGACAGATGTGTCCATGTGCCAGTTGTTGCTAAGCTTTAATTTCTCCCCCTGTAATGTTTAATTTATCACACTGGCGCTTTCTAAACTAGAACATCTGTAAACAAGGTTAAGAATGACCTCCTTCCAATTTTACATCCGTTAACAGTGCCCCTTCTTCGTGCTCTAATTTTAGATACCTTAAAGATAAATAAATCTGTGAAAGGAAGGAAAAAGAATGCTTGTCTGACTGTAATGTGTTCATCTTGGGCGAATACAAATTTCTTCTCTGCCTGGCTCTTGGTGCACACAACTGACTCCTGATGCTCAAGCCATATTCAGACATCCCCTTCTCAGTCAAACGCAATTAAACAAACTTCTGCTAAATATTTAACAGCCTTGTGTAGTAATTAGCAGCAAATAATGGGAGCTTAAATTGATAATTGCTCAGGAATGTCCTTTTGCAAATATTACGAATTCACTGCTTGTCTTTTTTTCTTTTAGATTCTGAATCCTAGAAGGTTTTTAAAATAAATTTTAAAGGATTTATTTAGTGAAATTACCTAGTCACATCACATGGCCCAAGGTCTTGCAGCCAGGTTGGCTTATTCCACCATCCACTTCGAGATTCCACTGGCCTTACTTATTTCACCTGTTTTTGAAATCCATTGAAATTTAAAGTTATGTACCTGAAGCTGTTGGAGCAGGGCATTGATTTACAAACTGACTGGCAGGCTTAGGATTTAAACTCTGGTCCACTAGATTCAAAAGGTCATCTGATTAGAATGGGAGAAGCACAGGGCGTTGTAATTTGTATTCAAAGAATAACCTTTGTAGGGAGAAGGAGGGAGAAAGGACTCTTTCTGCTTTTCCATTTGACATGGACAAGGATTCCCTTCGACCAAATTCCAATAATTATGAAAAATAGTTTATTGAACTTAGGAAAAAAGCAAAAGAAATGCCACTGGCTTGTAGTGTATCATTTCTTTTATTAAAAATACTGCCACACTCTCTAGGAGGTAAACTCACATTAAGAGTAAGTCAAACACGTAATAAATCATCAAGAACAGAAAAATATCTTTCTCCATCATAGGCAACTAAGTGCTTGTCTCCTAGGGTATTTGCTTTAGGAAAAACACACAAAAAATAAGACTGTGAATGGACAATGTATTGAGTCACATAATTTACATAGTTAAACTATGTAAGTATGAGTGTGTGCACATGCGTGCACCTGTGCACACCCATGCCTGAGCTGGATGTGGGTACCAACCTGTGCTGGGGAGAGGCGGGGAGTTATATATGTACATGAGATCTACAGGTAAAGTCCTCGGCATTTGCTTTGATCTTTTTGTCTCTCGGGACTCATATTCCTGCATGGAGAATGCAATTAGAGCCCTAAGCAGCCCTTGTTTTGAATTCTAAGAAAGTCTTTTCAAAACACAAATATTTCACAAATTCAATTCTATGGGGTGGGGGTGGGGTCTCATTTTAAATTTTAAAAAATTCTGGTTTGGAGATAGGAGAAAAATTTTACAATCAAGTTTGGTGCTTTTTTTCTAAGCTTGCTCTCTTTCTTTTTCCTTTTCCCAGCATGTTTTTGTGCCCTGTAGAAAGTTTCAAGTCCCCTTTCTTTAACAATCTCCTGCGCCCCCATCACCTGAAATAACCTCTGTTTATTAGTCAGTTCAGACAAGCAAGTCGAAGGAATCAGCAATGCTTAAGCGCATCTCTTATCTTGTACGGGAACGTGTCAGGTCTTAAGACATATTTGTGTTCTCTCTTGTCCATCATTTCCCCTTGTCTCAGAATCTTTCAGGTCTGAAAATGGCAGAGCTGCCCCCACTCTCCACCCACCCTCTACTTGCTTCAGAAACCCACACGTGAAACTCCCGCCTCCTCCCACTTCCTGGGCTCCTTTCCTGGCATTGCTTCTAGGTCTCTGTGGGACAGTTTGCTCGTCCCTCATGGTGCACAAAGCTCCTAGAAAGACAGCCCTTTAATTCCTCCACACGAAGATGTGCTGTAGCTATGGTGAGAGTAATCTATAACCCTCACATCCTTATATAATTTGCTACTCCAAATTAATTTTAATTCATTACCATAAAGCAATATAATTTAAAAAATAACTCTTTAAAGTGAAGTATTTAACATGATCCTGGAAGAAAGACAGCTTTGACTAAGAGAGGGCCAGGCAGCAGGCATGGTGCACACTCATGCAAATTCAAAGGTGAGCTGTAAACAAGTACACACAGCAACACTGCCGAGCATAAAGGGCCGGCGACGGGAGGCCTCATTCTAATCAGCCCTCAAAGGAACCTGCCAGCCAGAAGTGGCACTTATTCTAATTTAAAGCCCTCATGCTTGCTTCAGTGTTGCAAAATTTATAAAAGAATAACTTCATTAAACCGCCTGGCACTTCAAACGCAAATGCAAACCAGCCACAACACAGAAGGAGCTGGACAAGAGGAAGAGAAATGTTCCCAGAGACTTGTTAACTCGGATTGAAATAAAGTCTGCGTTTGGATGTTTCACTTTCTGATGACGAGGTCAGCCATGCAACTTTCCTTCACCAAGGCCTTCTGCCACATGGCTCTTTACTTCTGTTATGAGGCCTGTTGCTCCTGTGAGTCTGCTTAATAATGCTGAAAATCATTCAAAGCAGTTCAGCAAGCCACGTCACATGCAGAAATACATCCCGCAGTACACAAATGAACACTATTCAGTATTCCTTTCCTGGTCTGCAGAGGACTCTGAGCCCACCACTATTACAGCTCCCATTTACTAGGGTACATATTTCGGACTTACCTAAATTGTTAAAAAATTAATGTTAAAAAAATGCTTTTCCCCTTAACCTCAGTCCTCAAGAATGAAAGCAATGATAAGAGTTAAGTAGAAATAATCTGCTGAAACCATGCCCAACACTGGAGAAAAGTTGCTGTCACATCCTAAAACACACACTTTTAAGGAAAATAATTCTTCTCCTCTGAATCAAAGAATCAAAGAAATGCTACAGTAAAATAACTTCAGGCTAGATTCCTAAGCTACAGTGCCGTTTGTGTCAGAACACACATTATTTCATGCTGAACTGTCAGCATATTTTTCAAAATCATTTTTTTTTGGAATGCTATGAAAAGACAACTCTTGAAGCCGGTAGAAAAACGCCAAACCTCTGAGAAAGCATGTTTCACACACACATTGTAGGACACACTGCAATCTTGAGAGACACCAATAATGAATGACTCCTTTCCTGTTCAGTGTTTTTTATCACCCAAGTCCAAATTAGTGCTCAGGTTTTGCATCGAAGAGAAGCAGCATTCAAAAGTATTGAAAGCTGTACTCCACGAAGAGGAAACAACCTTTGGTGAAATCTCTTCAAGTGAATCTCCAAGGGCAATTAGATGACTATTTATCCCCATTGCTTCTCAGTTTTGGAGGAGAGTTCTTGCTGAAGAGAGACCTGTTACCGCTCTCACACCAGGGTGACTAGATGACGTGCTGACACAATAGATGTGAACATTAAAGTCATCACCCCAAACTGCAGTGTGATGTGAGTCATTGTATACCTCAAAACGATTATTGAAATTACTTCTCTACAGTCCTTATAAGTTTGTTTTATGGCGCTGAGAAGCTCTTTTACATTCATTTAATGCAATGTATCGGTGAAGGTAAGTTGTATTATTTTTCTTCTCCATGAATAAAATAGGACTAATCAGATGAAATAAATGAGCTAATTCAATTACAGGCAGCCTTTATTATACAATAAAATATGGATTATTGATCTTGTGGAGTAGGCAATGCATGATGCAAATTCAGTGAATGAAACCTGAAGATCTTCTGCACTTAAGACTATTTATAGTCATTCTTAAACTGTCAGGCTTAGAACTGTTTTCACTTTTGAAAAGCCACCAAAAGAAAACAACACTAATTAACCCAGCGTTTCAAAAGGGGATGAATGAAAGGTTAAGCCAGAGGGCTGAGATGGGAACCTGAGAAGGCCCCCTTGTTTAATTCCGTTAACTCCCAAAACGAAGGGAGGAGAAATGAGCAGGTTCCTTTGGCCTGTCTGTGGCGTGGTAAGCGAAAACTTACTTAGTAGATTGGAATTTACTCCATAAACATCTTGCTACAAATCCAATCTCTTCCTGTAATAAGAATGAGTGTGCTGTGGCTTTGCACTTGGAGGCGGACTTGGAAGTACAAGGCTGGACTGTCCTAGCAAAATCCTTTTGTCTTTTATCTCTTAAAAAAATGCAACAATCTACCCTGATTAGAAAGAAAGCAGTTCTGAATATGAGGTGGAAAGAAAAGCTTATGCAGCTAACACACTGAAGGGAAGAAAAAAGGTGAACTTGGATAGTCAATGCATATTTACACTCTTTAGTTCTGCCTTCTTATTTTCCCTTCTTATCTGCCCTTGAGATACTAGGGTGTGCTGACTGCTACCTGTCCTCTGCTACAAAGTACGGACCAGACTGTCTCCTGTATTCCTTGTAAACTTCTCCCAGCTCTTCCCTACAGAGATAGCACCCTTCCTTTGGACCAGATTCATGCCTCTCTACCTTTTCTGCAGGCCGAGCCCCCACATGGCAGCACAAACAAAAACAGGCTCTTTTCTCTTTTTTTTAAAGAGTAGAAATGGGACCTGTGTTTTGGTAGGCACCCCTCCAAAGCGTAAGTAAGTGTACATGTGGCATGTTTTCTAAAAAGACTCCAACGAAAGGGAGGAATGAGACATGCTCGACAATGCTGCACAAAGTTGCAGACTGTTCGGCTACAGTCCAGAAAATGAATCCAATTTTTCATTCTGTCATTATAAATATTTCATTGCAAATGGTACTGATTTTCTGCAACTGTGGTTAAGCAAAGGCCTCTGTGTGAATATTTAAGGGAGAAAAAAGGAGGAAGACAATGAAGAAGAAGGAGGGGGAATTAAAGGTTAGCAACCAATTAATTTCTTACTTTAAATATAAAAGATGCTGGGAGAAATTCAACAGTGATGTAGTATGTGACTCAAAGAAGAAGAAAAAAAAAACATTTACTCTGCTCTTCTTCTGACAGTTTCTCATAAAATATCTGCAGTCCATCTATCTTTTAGTACTCCAGGCTCCTCTGGAGAGCAGAAAATGGTGGTTTAAAGCTCACTTCAGTGCCAGTCTGCGGGAGATTGCTTTCCACAGGACCCCCGCTGATGGAGGCCTAGGGGAAGAGGCCCAGGAGTTATTCAATCAGCCCGAGACTCTGGGGCGGCTGGGGGTCCTTTGAGGGCTGATTATAAAGCTGCCCTCCTGTTGCCTGCCTCGGAACAGAACGAAATGAGCAGCCTCTTGCTGAGCAGATTCTGCAAGAAGGAATTTCACCTGTCATGGAGTTTGTCAGAATTTCAGGATTTATCTTGGTGCAAAATTAATAAAATACCAACCAGGATTTCAGGCTGACTACTCAGCTGTGTCATCTCAAAGTGATCTTTCACCCACAAAAACCTGGACAGTGAGCACAGCCATTCTTGGCCTACTTTTCCTTTGGAGGGTGAGCGAGATGATGTGACTAACGCCACCCGGACATCAGGATGAGATTCCGAACCAATTACACACAAGGCTGAATTACGCGTGGGTGCTACTGTCTTAATGTGTGACCTCTCCCCTCGCTGCTGTAGTTCGAAAGCCTCTTTGGAATAAGCCCGAGTCTGAAGCATAAAAAGGCCATTTCTGTAGTTTATAACACAGTAGGTCCCCCATGGCATCACATCTGTTAAATTTGTACGCTGGTATTTTCAGGCCTGGATGTGATTTACCTTTTAAAAAGGAGTACTAACAACGGACGATGGTAAGAGCCCATATTGTGAAACATTACAAATTAATCTGGAGTCAGCCTGAGCAACAAGGTGGTCCCGCATTTTGTTTCACTACACATTGCCCTCATGTCCGAGCACCCGCTGGGCTTCGGCCAGAGAGAGTGGGAGTGGGAGTCAGGAGGGTGGGAATAAACTGCCAGCTCAGAGCTGCAGCGGGCACGGCCATCTCTGCTCATTCGGCTTCAGAAGGTGGCTTGTACTGCACAAATCACCACAGCTATTTTAAGTGGGGATCTGTGAAGCCCAGGGTTTGATCATTTTGAGCTGAGGCCTGGGTGGCCCGAGGTGACTAGCTCTGGTTCTCAGAGTGGGTGGGATCACATCACACATGGAAGCAGTGTGTGGGCCTTGGGTTGGCTCTCATGCCCCTGGCTGGCCTGAGCCACTGGACAGAGTGGGCAGACACTTCTTCTCAGTTTTGACTCTGGACTCTGAACTCACATTCAGAACAGGATTAACTTGGATTGCTATGTACACCTTGAGTGGTATCCCTGGCCTCCCCCAACACCCAGACCATGGGTGCCTCTTCCTAATTGGTGACTGGCAGTGCATCCTCGGCTCCCAGAGTTGGCTGTTGGTTTAAAGCAATTGCTGCTTCCCTGTCCATTTTCTAATCAACGTTTTCTAAATGAGACATTAAACAACACTGTAATGTGTTCCTTCCAGCTCTTTCCCTAGTTAAATGATAATTCTGTTTTGGAGAGCCACCTTTACAAAGCAGTAGTAGCTGCATAATATTAACACTAAGAGATCTCAGGACAGAGTGAGAGAGAAAGAGAGAGAGAGAGGGAAAGAGAAAGCTTGCAAGTGAAGGCACAGATGGTGGGCGGGGACGCAGGGTGCTCTCAGCAGGCTTCAGTGGAGATGCATTAACTCCACAGAGGGATGAGGGCACCCCACTGGTACTATCATGAATTATAACTGAGTATGGAGTGAGGTCTTAGTCCCTGGCTCACAGCAAATAGACTGTTCTATTTTCCTGCACGATCACCTTTCACCCTTATAAACTCAAAGCACAGCAAAGCACACTGCTGGTATTTAATGGTATCACAGTAGCCTTTTATGTGTCTAGAAGGCACACAAACTTAGCAGATGTGCCCAGTGGTATAAGTCAGGTAATTATAAAATTAAGTTTTGGTAATGTAAAAAAAGAAAGCTTTTTTTATGGGCGATTCGGGTTTCCAGCGAGAGACGGTCTTCTGCCAGCTGAGGAGCCGCATCAAAGTAGGCGGGGGCCCCCCTGAAAGATGCCAGCCTCCCAGACACACTGGGTATGACGAAGAAGCCTCCCCTTTGCAAACTTTCTCCTCCTCTTACGGGAAAGCAGTTCCTGCCCAGTTAGCTAGCTCTCCCACTCACTCAATGAAGTCATCAATGAAGGGGGCCTGTTATTTTAGGCAGTTTAAAATTTCACTACTTTTAAAGGTCTCATTTACCCTGACTTTCACTCCCGTTTACGCCTCGGAGTTGCTGTTCTAAATGACAGCACCGCGAGCACTGCTTTTAAGCACTATTCATCTCACCCGCCACATCTCTGGCTTTCACAGAACACTGCTCTCTCTCCAATAAGAGGAACTTACTCCTTCATAGCTGCAGGGCACAGCCTGTTACCAGCTGTAGATTCGCTGCAAATATAACAATAAAGGATACAAATGTGAATTCCTCTTAAAATACATGCTTGGCTCTGAAGCTGCCTTGCCTTAGCAAACTCTATCAAGAGCAGCCTATCAGTCTTTGCCCAAATGCACAGCAACAGCTCATTTCATGTGCTGTCTAAAGGATTGCTACATCCATGGATCAGAAGATGCTGGGATGAATTCTTTGCTCATTTCAGGGGATTTATAGTTGAAGTCCATGATTACCATCTCTCTTACTCTAATTGTCACAACAGTTGGATATGGAGGTGGTGTTTTCCAATAGTTGGATAAAAGTTTGCAAACACAAAGCATCTATTCTTGGCACTTTTGTCTCTGCTAATGTGAGGAAACTGAACCATGTGTGAAGCAAACATCTAAAATAGGAACACATGTGGGAATTCAATGTGCCTCTCTGGATTGCAGAATGTTCTAGAAATCTGGACTTCTCGATCTCTCTGAAGGATCTGACTGCAAAGGTGCAGAGACAGAGCTCTGTCTTTATAGGACAATCATGCCCGTAGTTTCTCGTTTCTAAAGGAGGCAGATCTTCTGGTGCTGTGGCAGCAGGCTGTCTTGGCGAAACAGAAGACGGCAGGGCCAGCAAAGCCCAGCCAAAGCAGAATGTGGCAGAGGTGATGAACATTTCCAGGGGGTAGGGAGGGAGGGGGCTGCAAAACTGGCCACAGTGCTCTTCAGTACACCCTAGCTGGATGCTCTATAAAGTCACACTGATGGCAGTTCGGAGATGGCCATCTGTTGTCAACTCTGGGCCAGACAAAAAAATAATGTAATGGCAGATCGCTAACAACAGGACTGTTGGAGGAGGGAATCAGTCCTAGAATGAGGAGGTGGTGCTCCCTCTCTTAATAGCAAAAACCTGCCATCAATATGAACATCAAGAAATTAATGGATGGAGAATTTTTAAGAACTAAGCTAGGGTGCCGTAGAAACAATTCAAATGTAAATAAAGTGGTTTTAGCTTACTGCAATTACCTCTGGTGCCCTTACTTCAGTCTATTAACCACTTGATTCTTGAAAATTTCACTACCAGGACACATGGTGAAGCAGTGAGGGCCAAATTTAGGGAAAGGTGAGCCCAGGTTGTGCCTCCAAGCATGCACACACAGATTAGACATTTATTGGTACAAAATGGGTAATTGAAAATGCATTTACTCACTTAGTCCTAATGAGTTCATTGTGACAACAGGCTTATCTATCTTTTTGTATGCTTAATTTCTAGATGCAGTTTTATTAAAAAGCAAAATAAAGATCCTTCAACCTTCAGATGCAATATAAATTCTACAGGTTTTAAACTCTCTTCTTTGCTCAAAAAAGCCCAAGTTCAGTGCTACTGCATAGATAATAAGAGGAGTAAAAAAGAGAGATTGCAGGGAGTGTGGGGGTGAGAGTGAGGGTGGGGTGGGAGAGAACAACAAATTGAGGTTAGCTGTGTCCTATTTCTTTGTCCTATATGATTAACTTTCTGCCTGCAACGGTGAGGCCAATCAATCCTGATTGAATTATCCAATATTAACAGCTGAAAGTGATCAAAACTAATGGTGAAAACATAGCACAAATCAATAAATCAATGCAAATGATTCGGTTCCTGGAGATCCGATCAAATAAAGGAGATAGATCAATTTAACCACTGAGCAAATTAAGTGGAGGCTGCTGTAGCACTAATTTACTTCAGAAGCCCGTAGGCCCACAAGGCTGAGAAATGAGGCAGTGTAGAAACGGACCAGTTCCAGAATGGCATGCTCACTTCACACAGTTTATACTCCTACAGATCTCTGCGTCTATGTGATGTGTTTAGGGGCTGTGATTACAGCTCCAAGAGCAGGAGATACACAGAGGTCCAATGGGGCTAATGAAATGGAGACCTAAGGTACGAGGCACAGACCACCCAGGAAAAGGCAGGAAATAGATCTCCACATTGACTGCCTTCCCAAATGACCAATACGGAACCTGGCTATCCTAGGCCCAAAGTGATGGGCACATCTTTCCAAACCGGGGGTCCCAAAGGAAAAGCACATGATAAAAGGTGAGGCAGGACATGGTTTTAAGTCTTCGAATTGGAGTGTGGATAAAGAAAAGAATTTAAAGCTCTGTTAGACATGAAAATAAAACAACTAAAAAACAGAGAAGTTGTGAGAAGATGAGTATGAGGAGCAAAGGAGTTTTAAAGTCACTTCTTTTAGAGAAGCTGTGAGTAGTGACACACTTCCACTCTTCTTGTTTGCAAAAGAAGGTTTCAGACTAACTAGGAGAAAAACATGAAAATAAAATAAAATAAAGCGAACCTTTCCCCATACCCCACCCAGATCCTATCTAGTCTTTCATAGATGGGCAAGATAAAACTTTCTGTTTTGCCACAGGTCCTAAATTTAGAGGGGGTGGGGTCAGGTTGTTTCAAAATACATTCTGAAAGCAAATATAAATGTTTACTTTTACAGTTATATGCTAAAAAGGAAAGAAAGAAAGAAAGAAAGAAAGAAAGAAAGAAAGAAAGAAAGAAAGAAAGAAAGGAAGAAAGAAAGAAAGAAAAAAGCCCAAGACTTTAATACCTTAAAAAAGATAAATGTTTAAAAATAATAATTTTTATCTGGAAACCAATGAACACGAAACTATGTCAAGGTATGATTAACTTGAAATTTATTCCAGTGAAATAGAACAGAGAACTAAGAGATATTCTGACATGTCTGGGGAAGGGATTTTATTTTCAAGTAATGAAGAATCTTGATTTTGTCTCCTTAGGTCAGCATTCAGGAACAGGAAGAGGGGGAACCCACATTCACCGAGTGCCCATCCTGTTCCTCACTCTGTGCTGAGTGCCCAGCACCAGCTACTCCACAGCACTTTGCCCAGAACCTGTGCAGTTGGGTGTGATGCTCTGTTGTCTCCTACGTGCTTGTTTTACAGATGATAAAACTGAGGCTCACAGTCAACAGCTTATAAGTAGCAGTGACCAAAATTAAGCTGTGGTGATCCTTTCCCACAACTCATGCTCTTTCCCTTGTATTAAGTTGTCTATAGACACAAATTAAAAACCAAACAAACAAACCACAAAAACTATAGTTGCCCCCCTGAACAATATGGTTTTGAACTTCATGGGTCCATCTATATGCAGAAATTTTTTCTATAAATTCTGTAAATGTATTTTCTCTTCTTTATAATTTCCTTAATAACATTTTATTTTCCCTAGCTTACTTGATCATAAGAATACAGTATATAATACATATAACACAAAACATGTGTTAATCAACTGTCTATCGGTAAGGCTTCTGGTCAACAGATGGCTGTTAGTTAACTTTTGGGGGAGTTAAAAGTTATACTTGCACTTATGAGTGTATGAAAGTTGGCATTCATAACCCCCCACATTGTTCAAGGGTCAATTGTATTATTTTAAAACTATTTACCATTTGAGATACTGTGAGTGGCTAACTCTCCCACCTTCACAGATATTTGAATCATATCCATCCTTCAAAACTAGCTTGAATGTCTCCAACAGGATGGCTTTCTTGATTCTCCCAGTTGGAGAATAAATATCCTCTCTTCGAATACTTATAATATTTTTTTGCATATTATATCATGTAATAATCAAATGCATATTTATCTTTTCTAGTAGAGTATAAATATGATATATTTCCAATTATTTTTGATATGTCATAGAGTGCTTGGGGTCGTGGTGAATTTAAAATGATGAAATTATATTTTATAAACATTTTTAATTAATAAATATATTTTCTTATCTAATAATGGCACTAGGATGATAGCAGTATATAGTATAGATAGCACTGTGCTTTAACTGTTAACGAGGTTTCTTAAATGTCTCATCACATATTGTTTAATAATTTAAGGCACAGATTTGTATTGCATTTATTAAAAGGCTAGTTTAGTGTGGTAGCTAAGTTAGTGAGCGACCCAGTGAGTCACTAAACAGCCACATTTCAATGCTATAATGTTGTCTTATACATTCCATCCCCTAGGCAGTAATTTATTTTTCTTTCAGAAATATAACCATAAAATTTGAGCATCAGTTAAGCTCTGATGTGAAAAATATGCATCAAAATTAGGTGATTTGGTGGAAAAGTGATTTGAGAAGAAAATCAAACAGCTGTAGAGACAATTACATGTTTAAACTTTAGTGATATCTGAAAGTCTTGGTATATCTCTCAGAATGTCAAATCGTTACTCTATTTTGAATGTGGAAAACACAGCATTCGTGAGTTGTTAAGGGAAGAGCTGAGTATCAAAATAATTTTTGATTTAAAATGAAGTGAAATACCAGAATCTCAGAGCCTAAAGTTCATCTGGGCTAATTCCCTCTCCTCCTACAGCTGGAATTCTCTCCACATCTATTAAAATCATAACATGATTTCTCCTGGAACTTTCTACGGGGACATGTTGGGAGGGGATGATTTGATCACTGCCATTGAAATGCAGTTTTTCTAGAGGCACCAATTAAACAGTAATTACTGTATTGAAAGAAAGTGGCCTATTCAACAGAATTTTTACAAACACACCACTTGCTCACACCTGTATAAACCACTTTGGATACAAATATGCATTGTAGGATATTATTCTTGGACCACATCATCCCCCTCTCAAAGCAGCTTCCTTAAGTTCTGCAGAAAAGTTATGAGGTCTATTAGGAAAACATGTGAAACATTCAACATATTCATTCGTTTTTAAAATAACAAAATGTTCATTTAGTTTAAATAATGCACTGTTATTCCAAAACACATCTTCCTTACTAGCAAGCTAGGTGGCCTTGAAGTATATTAGAATTCCCCGCAAAAATGGGAGAAAACTCTAACAGAAAGAAAAGATTACATCTTGCCAAAATTATATATTTCTGGACTGGCATTTAGCACTTTTGGTCAGAAAGCTTTAAGGGGTCGTGTGAAGAATATAGATACCACACTGGCAAAAGGTGTGTCCTAGACTGCGTGTTCCAGAGAAATAGAAGTTTCAGTTTGCTCAATTCTAAAAGGAATTGTGGTCTGTGATATCCAAAGGATTATGTCTGAGTCCTTGATTTTTCTGAAGATGGACAGTGTATAATGAGAAATGATTTGAATTCTTAATAGACTTGTAGGCAATGTTAATGAAAATAACAAATATGCATGTATGTGTGTGTGTATTAGGTATAAATTTTACACCCAACAAAGCACTTCTATCCACAAAAAGATGATTTTGTGATTTTAACTGGGTATAAAGAGCAAAAGAAAAATAAATGACTTATTATGGTCATGAAATCATTTATGCATCATTGAAAGATACACTATAGTTATGGTGCTGAGCAATTCTGGAATGCTAATCCTAAACTTATTTTATTAGTCTCTCTCCCTCTGATATAAGAACTAAATGCACTATATGCTTTCAAATCTCCAATAGGATTTCAATTCTTGGGCTTTTAGTTTTATAACCAAAAAGTCCTTCTTTCTGAACTTTAGTGGCATAAAAACATAGATGAATTCAAGTGGAATGACGTGTCAGTTTTAAAATTTGCATTTATTTTACATCCCAAGGCATGAACTACAGTGGGCTGTTACAATAGGTTCATTTTTCTACTCTGTTACTATTTTAGTTACCCATCTTATTTTCTATTGTCACCTTAATTTCAATTTCCCCGCCTCATTCTAGATATTAACAAAATTGTTTTACGGTTTTTGTGTACTTACCATGCCCACTTTCTATGCAAGAAATAAAAAAAACAATATTTTAAAATTAAATTGATGCCTTCCTCTAAACACAGGTGTAAAAGGTAATTTGGGTAATGAAAGCAAATGCACAGGACTATGAACCCCTAAGGTTAAAGCATAAAAATCCAAATGCATTCAAAACTAGAAAAAGAAAAGTTAATTCTAATCCATTTTTCATAATGTATCAAACCTGAAAGCCACTGCTATTACTACGGATTTGAAAAAACAGACCAATAGATTCCAGTGACTGTGGATATCAGCTTAGCAATAATTATCACATAATAAATATAAATACTGTTCTTATCTAAGGATGGGGCACAAATTGAGCCCAAGTATTCATATCAAGACCAAATAGATATGATTATGAATTATGAGATTGGAAAAATAATATTTACAGCTTTAGATGATAAAATAATTATAATTATAAAATAATTATAATCTAAAACTGTAAATATTTTGGCCCACTTAATTTGGCCCAGACCACAGTACGAGTAGGTCAGAAATGTTTTGAGAGATGTTTGACCTCTCAAAATTTTAAAAAGTCATATGTGTACCATATCTTCTATGCTAATGTTCTGGAAGTGTGACTCGGGGAACCTTTGGGGTTCTCTTAGATCCTTTCAAGGGTCTGTTAGGTCAATATTATTTTCATAATAACATTAAGACATTATTTGCCCTTTATACTTTTGTTATCTCATCAGTGTACAGTGGAGTTTTCTAGAGATTTGGCATGTGATGTTATCTCTGACAGCTAGTAGAGTTGTGTGCTTGTGTATTCTTACATTTAAAATATTTCTCAATTTTGATTTCTAATATAGACAGAAAATATCAATAAATAATGACCCACACAACTTAAAGCCCTTTGCAGCCCTCAATCATTTTTAAGTGTAAAGGCATCCTGAAATAAAACAGTTTGATAACCATGGGTCTATACTAATTATAGAAAAGCATGAATACTGTATGTTCTATGAAACCCTAAAATAAACCATAAAAGAAACCTGGAGTATAGAAGGATATGTTTAACTGCTTAGTTTTGTCTACCCTACAACGAGCCACAGGCCACCACTGCCAGTGTTAGGTTCTTTTAATGAAAGACATTGAAGTTTTACCACTGGGTTAACTTGCATTAGCATCTACTAATACAGTAGTCACACCTTATCCATGGTTTTGCTTTCCATGGTTTCAGTTACCCACAGTCAACTGTGGTCTGAAAATGTTAAATGGAAATTTCCAGAAATACACAACTCATAAGTTTTCAATTTTGTGTCACTGTGAGTAGTGTGATAAAATCGCTAGCCATCCCATTCTGTACTGCCCAGGATGTGAATCATCCTTTTTGCCCAGTGCATCCACACCATGTATGTTCCCTTCCCATTTGTCACTTAGCCTTCTTGGTTATAAGATCGGTTATGAGAGAGAGAGAGAGAGAGAGAGAGAGAGAGAGAGAGAGAGAGAGAGAGAGAGAGAGAGAGAGAAGAAAAAGAAGAGATAGAAAGAGAGTGAGAGTAAGAGAGAGCACATTATATAACTTTTATTACAGTATATTGTTATAATTATTCTATTTTATAATTGTTATTAATCTCTTACTGTGCCTAATTTATAAATTAAACTTTATCATAGGTATGTATATATAGGAAAAACCATAATGTATATATAGGTTTTGGAGCTATCTGCAGTTTTACACATCCACTGGGGTTTTGGAATGCTTCCCCCTTGGGTGTGGGGGGTGGGAGGGACTACAGTCTAGTACAAAGTGGAATTTTATTGCAAACTTTTTTCAAAAACATTTAGATAGAAGTCAATCTCCACAGAATCTCGACAACTTTGATTTTTAAGCTACTATTAATTCTGCTTCACAGTTTGCATACTAAGTAATAGTGCCACTAGGTGTACTGGCCATATCCTTTAGAGCCATAAGAATATGTTTTCAAACAGAAATTTAGGTTGTTTTTTAAGTCCTAATTTTAAATAATAGTCTAACTATGGCTATCTTTTATATTCATTTCATAGACAGATGTGTCAGTAGAATTCTATTTAGAAGTGATAAAAAGTAAAATAGTAACTTTAATTTTGGTCTACTGACACATATAAATTAAATGGGCTCACCCATTCTGGCATACATTTTTTATTTCACCTCCTTGATTTGCTAGTTGTTCACTTATACAATGATAAACCCTAAATTCCTTATTCTGAAACACAACATAAGTCTGCCCTCCCCAGATCCCAAGGAGGCACCGTGCTGCCCAGGGCCCACAGTATGGGATGGGAGATGAAGCAGTGTGTAGGTAGGGGCTCAGAGTCCCTGCTTCAATCAGGTCAACTCCTCTTCAGGCTGTTTAAGGAATTCGATACAAAAAAATAACTACACCGTCATCCCATGTTAGGGTAAGTTTATAATAATAATGCCCATAACAAAACAATTTTGAGTTCAAATCCATTCTCCTCCAAGGGCACCAACAAAGTTTAACAAAAACATGTTACTCTTATATGACTGCATCAGAAAAATGAGGATAAGTATTATGCCCATTTTTTAGATGAAGTAACAGAAAAAAAAAAAAACCCGAGAATCAGTTTCCTTTTACAATAACTGACGTTCTAGAATAGAATCCAGTTCTCACACTTTTAACTATCAGTTTATTGCTAAGAATAATAAAACCAACTGAACATTGATATGTTTTATGGTTTATCCTTATAACCAGACCTATTAGTTCATGTTTACCTAACAATAACACCACAAGTGTTACATTCATCTATCACTTCTTCATATCTGATGTTGGAGATGTTATGGGCCTGTGCCAAGTCACATATCTAGCAAGTGGGACACTTAAGACTAAACCCAATTATCTTTAGGTGTCAACATTTTAACTGTGAGGCTGTTACTAAGTAATAATTATCCTATTAGATTAAGTGAATGAAACATATACTAAACAAGAATATAGCTTCTTTTTGCTTTTCCTTTCTCCTTTCTAATTTTAAGCCCCTCAGGACAACAATAACCTGGACATCCATTCAACCTGGAGCCCAGTGGGAACAGAACATGAATAAAACAGGGTTTGGGAGAATAAGTTGTGACAAGCGAGGTGAATGATCCCACAGTCCAATAAACCTGACCCCTAAGTCTATCACACTGGGTCAGAAGGTCCTTATAGGTCTGTTCTAGTTCTTTTTATGATTGACAGCAGCTAGAGGCAAAATTACTTTGGTGTCTGTTAATCCAGCCTCTCATTTTCTCTTTGCCACAGTACACACAAAGCATCATGGTGGCCTAGGGTGAGTGATACTATGAATCCAGATTTAAAATGCCCTTGTTTCCTATAAGAAGAGCAACTGAGTTCAATCCCAGTCCTCCTCATGGGGATATTACCTGCAGCTCTGTTTGGAAGAAAAACTTCTGTGGACATTGTGTGCAGTCATAGATCTTGTCTTCTTGTCCATGAGCAGAGAAAATATGCTGCTGCAACTTGTTTGCTTGAACAAACACTGAAATGATAAAAGAAGGGTGAGTTTTGGGTTATTTCTTTCCTGAATGCCCTCGGTCGAGGACTCCCCATGAACAGACCCAGACTTAGCAAACAGAACGGCATGTCTTCTGGGTGTGACCACTGCCAGGGACCTGAGAGAGCTGAGTCACCTTTGCTCTAGGCTGGGTCTCTGGCTTTCGTTAAGATGCACTCTACTGAGCCCCTAATTCAACTCAAACAGCTCCAAATTAAAGGTTTATGGAGGCCCAGCTCCCTGTAAATCTTTTAAAAATAAAGTCAAAAATTGTCAAATGCACAGCACTGTCTGAACAGAAATGACTCTTATTTCTCAGCAACCCACAGGTTAAGAATCGTAGATGCCAAAACCCTATTTATTGTATTTGCCTAAAGTTATAGCTAGCAAACAGTTCTCCATTTAAATGTGTTAATGCTAAAAATTATATCCCACAGCTACTCTGGGGCATTGTCTATAAATGTGAAACAGAACCCCAGGTAAATTCTCTTTGGATACTTTAAGATCAACTCAGCCTATACACTGAATGCAAGGGTTTCAATAATATAAACATGTTCAATTTTAATGACTACAAAACAAGGCCCTAAGACTGTGTAACAGTTTACCTAGGAGACATACTATTAATAATTAAATTGTATATGCCAGAGGCAGTGTTTGGGTTGGCAGAACTGACTTCTGATGGATGCCTGGTGCACTGTGACCTAAAAAAGTTTGCATCTACAATATTAATCTGTATAGGCAGGGAGAGGATTTATTAAAGATGTTGGCATTTGACTTTGACTCTACTCTAATCATTAAAATTATTCTAATTGCCAGCCAACCTAAAATATTAGAATATTGTTTTTGTGAGTCATACATTTTAATCACATTTCTCATTACCTTAAAAAACTGCTCAGATTTTCTCTCCCACCTAACATGCTTTATAGTGGAAGGGTTTTTTTTTTTTTTTTTTAATTGTTATTTCTAAAATTACTTCGAGCTACACTGAAACAATTCAGGTCTGTCAACACAGAAAATGCAGACTGTTCATGATTAATGCATTTTTATCTCTTACCTACATCGACAAAAAGAAATGAGGTTTTTATACATATTTGCCACTCATGTCCATATAACAGAACATTTAACAAGGCTTCTGGTCACAGCATGAAAGAACTATTTTATTAGGGGTTTTAATCATGAGAAGATCTATGACCCATTCCTCCTTACGAAAACTTATCATGAGCTTTTATAAAGAATCCATCCTCCTGATTCATATCTTAAGATAAATGCTATGCTACAGAAAAAAAAAAATGGAACAATACAGATTTTTTAATTACAAATGTGGAAGAATAAAAAATTTCCAAAAGGAGTGGCCATGGAATTACTGAATGCAGGAGCCTTGCAGGCATATGTTGAAGGCAGAGCCATGAACACACTCAGGTACTACTTGTGTTAACTGTGCAATAAACATGACCCTTCTCTTTTTTTTTATTATAAGTCAGAAATCTACAGACTGAATGCAGAGAAGGTTAGTAATCAAATGGTTGGAATTTTGCTCTGAAACAAAGAAGTCAATTTTTAGAGACTGTGTTTTTGTTTTGTTTCGCTTTTCCTGACAAATAAGAAGGAAACATACCCTCGAGGGACTTAACCACTAAGTCCAAGATACATGTAAAATGATCACAAAGGATTTTCCAAAATAACTCTGTCATTGGTGGGGAAGTACCAGAAATGTGTGTGATCATATTTCAACCACTATGGGTTTCAAATTATAGTTTCTGATTTACAATTTTTTTTTTTGCTGCTAAAAACTATACTATTATAACATCTGATAAAGTTTCTTCTTAAATGTGTGAATTTATATCAACTTTTACTTTAAAGATTCCAATTAAATAGGAAAAAAATGTCTCATCTAATCTGTCACCTAACTTGTTTCTGAGTTTAAAGAATTTGGGGAAGATTTTAATATTATCTTTTTATTTCTCATGGGAAATGTTATAAAATTCTTCATATTTAAGTAACAGACATGTGCTGACAACATGGCTGCACTTTTAGTCAAAAGTCTTGTGATTACAAAGCAGCTTTGCGCAGGACAGTCTCTGCCTTGGTAACCTTTTAACGTCGAGAGGAGAAAAGTGAACAAAACATGGATGTCATTTTCCAAATGGAAAAGTATGAACTTCTGAGAGAACTTGAAATGCCATTTGTTCATCCTGACGGTTAACCTTCATGTCCATGTGAGCCTTTAAGTAGGCCACAATCAATAATGCTAATAAGAAATCAAATCTCTTCTCCCCAAACTGAACTGAACTAAAGTTATGTCTGTAAAAGGCCATAGCAGTGGGAAGAATGCTTTGGCAGAAAAGACATGACGTGGCCATGAAACTCTCCAGAGTTTTCCTGACACAATCTTCCTTACCTGTAAAGCAGACTGGACACTTGAAGGTGCCTCCCATCCCTTCAAAGCTGTGCTCTATCAGGTGGCACTGGAGTTTGGCAGGGGAGTCAAAGGTCTGGCTGCAGAGTTTGCATTCATGGTTAAGTCCTTCATCTGTCAAGTAAAATACATGAACGGAAAAGTTGACACCCATCATATCTTTAATGGACTAGAGAGTTAGCTGTAATTGCATACATTAAACCATTTCCATCACCACACATGTAGTAGTATATATGGTTTCTAATTACTTCACATTATTTATGAATTTATAGCAAGTTAAAACATTTCTGGAATTTAAAATCAAAGATAATCAGAAGGCAGATTTTATTTAAGGTAATGCATTTTATTCAGCTTTTAAAGTATAATTGGTATGTCAAAAATGAGGCATCTCTTTTTCTCTAATTATCATAATTTTATTGGCTATGTATTTTCAAAGTCCTAAAACAAAGGACCCATGAAAAAAATGGACGGCTTCTTCCTCAGGCCTCGCCCCTGGTTTATCAATAAGGTTCTAGTAGTTGATTTCTAATGATAAGGTTTTCAATGGCATATCCATTGATAAAAACTTTTTTTTTCTACTTCCAAAATATTTTGGCAATTTTGAAATATTATTAACACTTACAGTGTCTCATAAATGCTCTTTCTTCTTCTTGGTATTCCTAGTCACCACATCTTCTCAGTTCATTGTGTTAGACAGTTTCAATTTTACCCTCAATCTAGACTCTGCCTGTCTTTCTCCAAAGGCACTTTTACGAACTCCAGGCTCGCTTTTGACTAGTCCTGTAGTTTTCTTTGATGCCTTAGAAACAGGATGCTAGAAAAATATTTTGATGTAATAACAACTGCTATATAAAGTGAAGTGTTCATTATTTTTATTTTGCTTTATTACTTGTTAAAATGTTTATGCAATTTAAAACTTAGGGATTATCCTAACTTGTTCAAATTTGTAAGTTTAAGAAGTGAAAACCAGTAGCACTGGAACAAAAATACCTAACACCTCCTTAGTAGCTTCTTGTGTTTCAGACACCATTAATCTAAGTGCTTACAGAAATGAATTCATTTAACAACTCTATGAGGGAATACCACTACTATTACCATATTACAGATAAGAAAAATGAAGCCAAGAGAGTTTAAGTGGCTTCACTCTGAGTTACTTAAGCACAAGCAGTCTGGATTCAAACTCAGGCAGCCTGTTTCGGAGTCTGTGGCCTTAGCAGATATGCTATAGCACACACCAGCTACTGCCAAGACTACTTTGTATCTAAGATTAAAGGCTGCAATTTAACCTGGCTTGTTATCAAGTTATACTTTTATCATCTCTTACTTTCAATGATTGAAAACGCTACTAAGGAACATCTGTGTGGAATATTCCAGATCTAGGGAATGAAAGGCAAATTCACACTGTGGCGGTAACAAGTCTATACTTCAAAGTTATTTCCTTTCATTCAAGACAACATGAATGTATTTAAGTCCTTCACCAGTTGATATTACTGGCAACACAAAAAGCCCAATTACAAAGTGAATTATTATTAGCTAACTAGGAGTAAAATCACTCTATTTGTATTCCTAATCTTTCTTCTCACACAAGTATGAGTCTTTAGAAGCAGAGGACTGGAATTTGTAAAAAAAGAAGCAAAGCACTAATTAAGCCACCCAGTACTATCTACATTTCACAAGAGATAAAAACCTACTCTGTATTTGGGTGGCACAGTAAATTCCTTGATAATAATTATGTAAGAAGGAGTTTAATTGTGCATACTGACATGACAAGGGTTATACAAAAAGCTTTAGGGATTATATAAGATCAAGGGTTTTCCATCTGTTCTTTTCTTTTTTGAAATCTTAAAGTCACAAAAATTTTCTAAATTTTAGGTATTAAGAAATATAAGAAACACTACTTATTGTAGATAATTGAGCCAGTAAGTTATTCACCAAAAAGATTTGCCAAATGTAATGGTTTTGTATTTGCTCAGTGTTGTATACCTTTATTTTAACAGTAAAATGCTAAGAGTTCTAATTTCACCTTCAAATTATGTGTTTTGTATCAGAACCAAGATGTGTCCTATGGGTGTGAGCAGGTATATACATTTGCTCCAGAATTCTTAAAATTGCAAAGTAACATATATAGGCCTGGTGGGTTTTCTTGGGGACTGTTATATGAACCTAAAGTAAATTATGAAAGTTAGGATGACCTTTAATGTGATATTATCTTTCTTGACTATGAGTATTTTGTTTGAAAAAATAATATAAAAGAAAAAAAAGATATACGTGTATGAGTACAACAAAAACGTCTTCATCAATTTTTATTTCTTATCCAAAGATTAGAGACATTTCATCACAAAATGTGGAATAACCCAAATTTAGTCAAGTGAATTCACAAAAAGGTGACACAGAATCATAAAGTATTTATGCATTATTGGCACAGATTTAGTTTTCATGAATTCCACACTTTATTTTTGAAAGCACTAACTGCCAGCAAGGATAACAACTATCGCATCCAGCCTTTACAGAATTCTTTACAGTTTAAAAGCACAATATAATTTTGGAAACAGGTAGAAAGTTCTACTTGCCTTTTATTTCTAAGTAACATAGTGAGGTCTTCTCCACCAGATAACTTTTGTAGTTATTTAGGTAGGATAGAAAAGAAATCTGAATTGTTACACGGCAAATGATAAATAAGCAAAAGCCAGTAATGCTCCATGCTAGACATTCAATATGTCCCCACACTCTCTCGCCTTTATTAGCTTCTGTACTCATCATGCTCCCCATCTCACTCTTGCCTCTTACCACAGGGTCAAACGGATAATGAATGAGAGAGATGGGGGACCCAAAACATTTTTACAATGGGCCAACAGAATTCATTTTACAGTTTTTGTAATTGAGGAAGAGGGGTACAGATAGCAAATCAAACTTATTTATAATTAAGAATTCCAAAAGTTTATCCTTATTCTGAATCTGTTTAACTCACCTGTTATACATCCTGTTGTTTACATTGTGTGTGGCTCAGAGCAGTGTTTTTCAAAGAATTGCTGAAAACCCTTAGTATTGCAGGGTCTGGCTGAGTTAAGCCCTATTTCTGTTCAAAATTGAGCTTCGCCCCTTTTTTTCTTCCTATTTGGTATAAGGTAGTAAAGAATAGTAAAGAATAACCATGGTTTAAATTTAAAGTTGATGTTCATGAGGAGGTGCTGTCAACACCTCCAATTTCAGGTGAACTTACGCCTGAGACTCAGGATTTTACCCACGAAGCACAAATTGCACCTTGTTTTTTTTCCTTCTTTTTTCCTAAAGGTGCCAAAAGCTTTAAAATTCAATCAAAGTAAGCATTTCTGCTCTTTGGAAAGGTAGCAGCTGACAGTAATTGGATAATACAGCCTTACTCATTTATTAAAAAGAGATTTTGAGTCAATTGATTTAATAACCATTATAATATTCCATTAAGGACATAATAGACTAGTCCAGAACTATTTTTTATTAAGAGTTATAGATGGAATATATGAATGATACTTCGAGTTTTATTCCTTTTTTTTTCCTTATCTATATTCTCCAGATTTTCTACAATAAACATGATTTGCCTCTGTAGGTAACTTTGGGAATTAAAGAATAAAACACACTACTCTTTCTATACCCTATTAATAAAGATTGATTACAACACTGAAATTTTGATAGCGAAAACGTTAGACAGGAAATGAGTGATATTACGCAGTATAGAAAAACTCTAGTACTGAACATTAGACTGAAAAACATTCTAAGCAAATATCTTGGAAAGCCGAAATTAGCACAAGGAAAGGGAGAAAGAAACTCAGAGTGCAAAATAGTCAACTTAATGAGAAGATGGAGCTTTCGGTATAAAACTGTATCTTTCCAGAACAAACAAAAACTCTCTCTGTTGTATACTGGTGGTGGTAGTGGCAGAGCACACATGTGGCAGCCCTTGGGTCCAATGTCAGGAAAGGCAAGAGTGAAGCTCTCACCACTGAGAACATGCTGGAGGCCAGCAACTTCCTTCCTGTCCTTGTCAACCACTTTAAAGCATGCCCAAAGATGGTTTGGGTGTAACTGAAAAATAATTTCACATGTATATAAATTTCAGCTAAAATAATTATTTCCATTTGTTAATCTTCATTTAAGTATGAACATAAATGTAAACAGGAATCCAGTCTACACAGAAGAGACTCATGCTAATGTAAATATTTACTATAATATTAAATGTGTCAAAGGAAAGAGTCTGAATACATAATTTCAATAAAGCTCATTGCTTTAGTAGGAAACGTGACAAACACAAAACTGTGCTGAGAACAAAATCTGTCTGAGACCAGTTCAAAGGGGAATGATAATTTCTCTCTCTCCAATTTATAAAACCTGAATCAACGCAAGTATTAATCAGCCAGTTTGCAACAGAAAAAATAAGTTACCATTTGGAATGCTCAAGCACGACTCAAGCTATAAGCTCCACAAGGCCACTGTGAGCCTAGTACAAGACACTGACATTTCAATATAAGCTTTAAACAAGAGAAACCCTTTAAGCAGCCTTGACTGTGTGCTCCATGTTTATATTCCTTCTCCTTCAATAAAAACAAAAATCTAGAGCTACAAGCAAATGTTCAGTGGTTGACTTACATGCAGCCGTTATCTCAGGAATCACTGGAGGGCCCCCCTATATCATCTGGTCAACACTGCAGCTATTACAGGAAGACCAATTTGTAACAGTTTATAAGTAGAATTTCTTCTCTCATTTACCCTGGAAACTGGCCAAAAGGTTCTCCAACCTCTTCCACTTCATAAATCTATAGGCTAAAGTCCAAAGATATAAATCCCTCCCAGTGCATCATCACGTGGCATGGGCCATGCTTCAAAGCTCTGATCTGAGTGGGAGTAAACTCTGCCCTTGGAATCCAAACAGAGGCATCAAATGCCCTGCAGTTGTAATTTTTCCAGTTTAAATGCGGGTACCACTATATCCTTATATATATTTTTAAATCCAAGAAAACTATGCCTTTAACCAATTCCCACCCCTCAATCGTTTCCTTTGCTTCTCCTCTTCCCTGAGTTAATTTCCAAGCACACATTTATAAGCTTGGGGTCTGAGGAGTAACAAAGAAAAGCCATACATGACAAAACTCACCCCTTGGCTACACTGGGTCACCCTAGAAACCAGAAGTAGAAAAAATAGGCAGGCTGTACTGTAATTTGCCATGCACACAGCCATCATATCCTTCTAAGTCCATAGCACTAGGGCCACTATAATTTGTTGTATTATACACTACACATATTTCACAACTGTAGCATAAACTCACTGAGGTGCTAATTTGGCAATGGAGAATATTACTTAGGGCTCAAAGTCTGCCAGTATATTAGTCATTAAGCCCCCAAAGTAAGGCAGAATTTGAGAGTACTGAATATTGTGTGAACTTTTCCTTTATACTAGTTTACAAGTCCTGCCCTATTCTTTGGAACACAACATGAAAATAAATATTGCCTGAAGACTGACACTAGCATGTTCTTGGATTTTTCTTCCTGGCAATATGGGAATGTTGGCCACTGCCAGTATTTCTATTCCACACAAGAGAGGAACACGAGATATGAGCATAAGGCTCAATAGAGAAAGGGCATTGTGAATACTAAGAACGAGTAAATGAACACCAGGTATCTTGATTTTGACTATTCACACACAAAGTGCCTAACCCTTAGATATCTCAAGAAAAGTAAAAGGTTATACATTCTGTGTGTCTCAGCCAAAATCTTAAGTCTAGGAGAACTATAAGGTACAGGTCTGCATTTACTTCAGTCACCACCTGTTTTTGGCCAATGGTCTAAAGGTTATGATGCTTTTAGACTTTTATAAGCAAAGCCATTGATATTGACACTGTCATTTCCTGTCTCGAACTTCTCATTATCAGCAGGGCTGGAGCAGGAAATGATTCAGCTGGGGTAGGCTGCATGGTACCCAGCAGATTTTAAAGAGCCCAGGGGCTTCCTAGAGCCCCATAAACATCAGCAGCTTGGAAACTAGCAGGAGGTCCAGGTGGGTCAGCATAGGAGAGTCAGGCAGTGGGATTTTAGATGCTCTGAGATGCAATATCATCCAATTCCTTGGCTATTATTATTGGTAGTGGGTAGTAGTTATTAGAATATGCTCATGTAGGAGAAAACACTGCAATGCTATTGAAACAATAAACACTAAAACAAACAACCCATTAAAAAGGAGCTTCCCTTTACCTGTGGGGACTCGGCAGCAATATGTTGGCTCAAGTTTGGAATTAGAGATACGCATGTAGACTAAAGATACCTTTCAAACCTGGCCGGTATGTCCACACCTTCCAGGTCTTTATCATTTTCTTCTCTACTTTCCTAATCTAAGCATGTGCCCCTCATGCTTAGGGGAAAAAAATTACACAGTGCCAGAAAATAGCTTTAAAGGTAAAAATTTGGGGTTCAAATGCTTTTATTATTTTTAAAAAAGTGAACATGAGTTTTTGGTAAGACACTGATAAAATCACTTTGAGCTCCTTTTACCCCAGCCTAAGAAAAAGCATTCTTAACAAAGAAAAGAAGAAAGTACAAGTTTCTTGGTAAAAATACTGCTAGTCCTAGAAAAAAGGCAAGAGCAAGGATATGGGTGGGAGTAAGGATTGAGACCAACTGAGTCTGAAATCCATCCTCCAGGTCTGTTTAGAAATTAGGATTGCTTTAAAAAAATACCTTATTGTATAAAGCTTTTACTTCAGTATATGTCTCTGTATTCTACTGAAAGGAAACCAGTTAATTTGAACAATTTTCTTCTCTATTTATGCTCACTTGAATACATGAAAGTAACCATTTTTCCTTTACAAAGTTTTTCACCACCTAATTTTTAGTGCTGCTCTGTTCTCTGCTTTGACAGAAAGACAGGATCCTCTTTAATTTCTCATAATAGTTACACATATAATATAACCGGAAATAGCAGGTTTTCAATTCAGTCATGCACTTCAGCTCTTGCCTTGCCTATTAAAGAGTGGTGGGTGGCGACCCAGGACATCTTAATACTAGAAAATGACAAGAATTGGTTTGGGTTATCCATCAGTTTCTGATATAAGGCAAGTTTCAGGAGGGCAAGGATATTTGCCTGTTTTGCGCATTGATGTATGCCGAGCACCTAGAACATGGCTCTAGGTGGGAACTCTATAAATATTTATTAAATGTAAAGAAAATATATACTTAGCTAGTCCTACATTTACCTTCATCAGGATAAAACATAGAGACTAACACCAAAATACTACTTGTTACTTATCAATTGAGCTTCAAAAGGCTGCTCCATTTCCTTGTACATTAAACCCTACACATATGACAAATTTGGACTTAATTTATTCTGCTTACCTATATTATTTTCTTATTAAAATGCTCTGGAAAATAAAGCATTAACAAAGTACTGGTCTTATTTGCCAGCTTTTCTCCGGCAAGAAACTTATAAGTCAAAACATCCCTTATTTCAAGAGGAAAATGTCATTACATAATTTATACCTGAAAGACAAATTGCACACACACACACACACACACACACACACACACACACACACACACACACACAACTGCCTTTTGTCCCATCAGAGAGAAGTATTTATATCATACACCCAATGACCCATAGTTCATGTTTTAAACAGTTTTTATTAATAGTCATGTATTCTTATGTTGCAAAGCCCCATTCTTTTAACTAATTGGTTAAATCAGATGTATGCAATTATTTCACTCTGCTTAAAATTTCTCTTGTTTGATATTAAATACCTACTATTAATGCCCTCACATCTGGGACTTCTGGCACTGGTGGAAGTACAGGTATATTTACCTTCGAGTACTGCACAAAAAAAAAACACAAATTGGTAAAATTGAAGGAGGAGAGTGCATGCAGCATAAACTAAATGTAATCTGCTTTAAAGTTAAATCTATCGGGAAAACATCTTCAAGAACGGAGATGGTGCAATAGTCAATATTAATTCCACACAGCAGTAGGCCAGTGACGCCAGCCATGCACTGGACATGGTTCTCATCAGGTAGGTTTTCATGTTACTGTGCTGAGTTTATAGCAAGGGTCAGGGCTGTTTCTTTCTTTTTTTTTTAAATTTATTCTTCTTGGCATAAAGCCACTAGTTATCTGAAGGAAAAAAAAGTCTTAACGGACCGTAAAGCTGTTTATTCTTGCTAGAAAGCATAGCTTGCTACTGATGCTGATTTTAAAACAAAACAAAAGATCCCCCCCAAAACTGAATCAAACAAAAGAAATGGAATGAGGTTCACCAGCTTCTGTAAATGGTGTGGTCTCAGGAACAATGGGGTTTTATATACCCACAGGTTTAAGACAAGAAACTAGTTGCGCATTTCCAAAGCTAATGATCTTTTTCAGTAACTTATAGTATTGATGATTATTGCAAAGATGCAAAGATAAACTGTGGTGTTGGAATCAGGGTTCACCACAAAGCACAAGTCACATCTGCAACAGGGTGTGAGGGCATAAAAGCGGCCAATATCTCTCAGATTTCCAAGGTATTTTATCCTCCTCTTTTCACTTTGTAGCATTACTAAGAAAATCACTAGCAGCAATGCCAAAATCACAATACTGTACGTTATTTGCAAATGGCTCACATTTTATCGTTCTATTGGTGTGACCTTAGATGCTTGGCCTTGAAGAATAAAAAAAGGTAATGGTGCAATAAATGCAATAAGATATCTAAAAACAGTTTACTGGAAATGTGCTGTGAAACTTGAATTCTTCTAATCAAACGATGCCACCCCTTAGAGAAATTTTCCTGTGCATTATTAAAGTGATATACTGCGGTACTAGTTAGAGCTCCATAACCTTTAAATTGCCTGATTGTAATTAAGGCCACTAGTTTTATATAGGAAGGTTCAAGGAGGCTCAATTTAAGTTGGCTTAACTAGTGTGAATTTAATGTCATGCTGCCAGAAGGCAGAGGAGCACTCTGGCCTGGCTGTTCTGTGGCATATGCAGCTGTGGGGTCATGAATTCTAAATTAAGCTCAGATTTAAAGAAACTACAAATACCAGGAAATAGCTGGGTTTGTGCAAGTACACATCCCCATGTTTGCATATGTGCATCATTAATTCATTTATTTATTATACTGCCAGTTTCTCTATATAGGAGTCCAGATACATCTAATTATTTATAGGAGTAGAAGGGGTTTATAGTTACTCTTAAGGGTATAATGATCACTTTCATTGAAAGACAAGGCTTAAAGCTATGTCCAGTTATCACTAATGGTTTAAAATGAAATACATGTATAACAAAGTTATAAGGCAAGAATGTTATTAAAAAAAATTCTAAGAAGGAAAATTTAGAGTTATGAATATGAGAAAGCAAAGGGTACCTAAATGGAGTGCTGAGAGTAATATATAAACTTCATTGAAAGGGCAGCCAATCAAGGACTGAACACAAAAAATATGAGAAAATGAAGATACTCAACGAGTACACTAAAAAAAGCAAAGGATAGCAGCAGAAAGCAAATACTTAAGAATTTGACCCATGTTCAAAATTTTGCTGGATGTGAACTCAAAAGCATTCATCTCTGGATAGAATGCTGGCAATTTTCTGTAGCTCCAATGGCAATAATGATAAATGAATTTATTTACAGCCAAGTGTCTCAAGCAGCCAACTAGTTACCAGTATATAATTAATAACAATAAGCAATTAAGAGAACAGCAGGTTACAACTATAAGGTGTCAAAATATATTAGCAAAGAAAAAAAAAACTGCAACAACACACTTAAAAAAAATAAGCATACAGTATGTGAATGTACATAGAGTTTCTTCTTCCAGACTACATTTTGGCTAAAGTGTTTAAGCTTGAAGAAAAATAGAGGATGACATAAAACTACTATAAGGTGATTAACATCCCTCCAAAAACAAATAATGCTCCCTACGTTGAGAGAAATCTGAAAAGGGATACGGGAAACATGGTTGTGAAAGTTCAGGAGAGTTGGCTGACCACCATTTGGCATTATCCTCTTACTAAAAAATATTCTAAATAAATTCCTCACAAAACTGTATTTGTTGGCTCAAGTATTTTTAAAGATCCCAGAATATTGTGCTTTTTCATGTAAAATGGAGAAGCAATAAACTAGGAATGCGTAGGAAAAAAAAGGGTAATTGTATATTTGGCTAAATGTTAGGATATTAGATACAGGTTAGAAGGGACTTTGGAGAAAATCTAATTAATTCTGAGCTTGTTTAAAAGATGAGAAGGCTGAGACTCAAGATATTAACCGACATGCACACAATGACGATGTGTTTTGGTCATGGCCAGTACCAGAACTCAGGGTCCCTGAATTCATTACTCACTGTTCCACCAAACCATTGCTTAAAAGCAAAGATTCCAGTCTCCAGCCACGCCCTGCTGAACATGCCAGAACTTGGCTGATCTCAGAAGCTAAGCAGGGTCGGGCCTGGTTAGTACTTGGATGGGAGACCACCTACGAAGACCAGGTGCTGTAGGTGTTCTTTTTAAAAAAGTTTCCTGCCTCCTAAGTACAACGATTAAAGTTGTCAATTAAGTTACCATCTTTCTAGATCTCGTCTTGAAGTGCAAGGAGTTATTTACATTTCCATACTGCCTTGTCACTCCTTAGCTCCCTGAGAAGACAAAGCCTGAATTCATTCCCATCCACTCCATCTCCCATTTCCTAGGAAGCTACTAGAAGAGTCTATCTTGCCCCTGTGAAAGCACTCCTCTCCCTTCAGGAAACTGAAGCCTGAGGTAATACTCAGCACTTGTTGGTAATGGAAAGTGAAATTCCCCATATCTCCAGATTCTGTGCTAAGAACACCAGTAAAGCACTTTGGTTGAGCTGTCAACCTGAAAGAAACACTTATGATTATACAACTTACGACACAGAAGGCATCCATGGCTGAATGCTGATGCTTTCTCTCAATGTCAATAACCCAATGATTTGGTTAAACTGTCAACTGAAACCCTGTGGAGAGTGGGCTTGAGCTCTCTTTTATGGAATTATAACTATTCAGAAGCAAAGGCTGATTCCTGAATTCTATTCTGCCTATACTTAATTCTACTTCTTTCAGTGCCTGAATCATTCCCTGATATAGTACTAAATCGAGTATTTGGGAAGAAACTGGAACTGTATGCACATTCCTAAGTCTGTGGCTTACTGAAAAGGTAGTTCTGTACTTATGTATGAAAAATTGGTTAGCTCAGTATGTTCCTAACCTACTTTTCTCTCTTGGGCATCATTCTGGATACACTAGCACATCTAGACACTCTATTCTGAAGCCAAGATATTAGTGGCATACCAATGAATCATACTCATTTCTATTTCTTTTTGTCTGTTTCCTGTCAGTCAAGAGCAACATAAGTGAGAGAGTTATTATACAACTTCTGACATCTCTTGAGATGGGAAAAAAGGAGAGAAGAGGGAGAGGGAAAAAGAGGGAGGAAAGTAGGAGTGAAGAGAGAGAGGAAGAAAGGAAGGTCGGTCACGAGATACATATTATAACGAATAACAAAGATTTCTTTCTTATTTCTACTTAGCTTGGAAGTATAGTGAAGAAGAAGGTGTTTTGTTAGGTTAAAAACCAAAGATAAAGACTATGAAATGGGCCTAACAAAAACCATGGATTAGTTAATAAGTGTATCTGTTAAATGAAAACTAAAACATAATAATTAAAAATAGCTCTTTCTCAGACAGCAATTCCTCATATTATCTCCTGCAAAGCTATTAAATATTTCTAAGACTATAATGCCAAATTATAAAGATGCTTTGGGCACAATAAATTTTTAATCCCCTATCTTTATGACAATTTTTCTAAAACCAAACCAACTCATTCAAGATCTGTTTTAAAATTTTAAATATCATATACTGTCGATATAAAAAAGCTGATAATTCCCTAACACAAAAGGAAATCTATTAAAAAAAAAGTCATGAAAATATCTATCAATGGCTTTAAACATTTTATATATTGAAATGCTCTGCTTTGCACCTGCATGGCATGCGATACAATTAGCATAGAAATCCAGTGCCATTTAAAACGATCTAAGTAGAAATATGACACAACTATAAAGTTTATATTCTTTCTAAAAACAAATCATTTAGGCTCATTATCAATTTCATTCATGGTAAAGAAAAACATAAAAATCCAGGGTTAAAGGTGACCTATGGTGATTTCTTGGCCTCCTACTTTTTCTTTGCTTCTGAAAAGCAGTAGCAATGTTTGATTTCTTAAAGACAGAGATTAGCATTAGAGTTTTCAGATTTGACAATCTGGAGGAAAGTAAATACTTTGTATAATTTTGTATGAGCAACTGTTGGATAAGCTAGGAGGCGAATAGTCTGATAGGAGCTAGCAATGAATGTTTTCCTTTCACTGAACATTGGAGCAAAGACAGTTCAGAAATTAAAATGAGGGTGGGTCAATACAGATGATCATGAATGTGCAGAAAGAAATAAAGTGCAGTAAATATGCTGAGCATATTTTCAACCAACCACAGCAGACCATGCATAGATACTTTTATTTAGAGAAAAATGCCCAGTAACAAAATACATTTTCTTTTCTAGAACATAAAGAGAAGTTCCCTTAATTAAATATTGCCCCAGCTACTTCAAAGAATTAAAAGTAAAATAAAATCTTAGAGAACTAGACATAGCTATCACAGTACACTTATGGAGAGCACATGCTAGACTGGCATCTTGGTTCATCTTATCTATTCTGAGCCTCCTTATATTACTTAATGGCACCCACAATGTAGGTGGACATCCCCTCAAAAGAGAATGGAAAAATGAGAAAGAAGAAAAATGCAATTAAGTGACATGCAGAGGACCTAGAATCTAGACATCTCTCTTTTGAAATGAATATTGGAAATTCTGTCTTAAAGTGATAGCAGAGAAATTCCAAATTGAAGTAGTCACTGTGGCCTTAACTCACCCCATTAGGTCTAAACATTACCTCATCCACTGCAGAAGAGCATTCTTTGTGTTCAGGCCAACCTGACTTTTAAGCACAAGAGGCTGAATGAAGTGTCTCCACAATTCAAATTTAGTCCTTCCTCTTTTTTTGAAAGCCCCACAAGAAGGAGGCTCTCTTATCATTGCTAAGACTATTATGCTGGTACATTTTCTTCTCATTGTCTCTACCTGAGGATGATTTAAATATAACAATTCCTTATATTTACATACATTTACAACTTTCAAAATGTGTGGTGTGAGTTTATATACATAAATTCTCATTTAATCTGCTCAATAAATGGAGTGTGTCAGGTAACTGAAATCCTAAGAAGATTCTGATTGATTTGCTCAAAGTTGTGTGAGTAGTTACTGGTAGAGCTGGGCTCAAATCTTGGTGTAGGCTCCAGATTATGGGGAAGAAAAAAGAATTAAATTTTAACATGGAACTGTTTTTAGTTAAATCATTGATGATAGTTTACTGGGTCCCTATGCTCAGGAGGGTAAGAGATCACCCAGCAGTTTGTGTGGATAATGTGTGTTTAATTAAGGTGGTGAATCACACTAGGGAGAAAAATTAAAAAAATGTGCTTTCAGCATGGACATTTCTGATTCTCTTAATGGTTTATTTTAGTGCCCTTTTAAGGTGTAAGGCCAAACTTACGATGCTCTTTTTTTTATAGGTTATTGTTTCCAAATTCATCAAGATTGACTTCAAAAGTTGGCATTCAAACATCTGACTAACTCATGAAGAAATAGCATATTTCAATTTTGTGGGTATGGGTAAGAAAACTGATATGATTCATTTTATTAACTAAATCTGTTTTTTAAAAACCCAAAAGGTCATTATTTTCAAACTGTGTGTAGCAAGGCAGAATCATTTGTTTTCCAACAAGTGGAACCAGTTACAAGGCTGTTTTCTCCTCCCTCCTCATGTGGAGAGTTTCACATAGACTCTTAAATACAACTTACTGAGTTGATTTGGAAAATACGAAGAAAACCATATACTGTACAGTGCAAGTAATTGGAGTTAACAAAAACAAACAAACCCTCCTTAGCCCCCAGAAACGTAAATAAAAAGTTAGATTTCCCTGTACTACATTTGATTGCATTAATTGATGTTTTAAAAAAAATCTGTTAAAAATAAAGCCCAGCAGTAGCATTTTTCTTTCCTAAATCACAATAGCAGCACATTACAAACATTACCAAAAGGTCCCCTGGTACGATTGTAAAGTTCCACTCTGGCAGTAAAATGCATCTACTGTGTGTTCTCCATTTTCCTCTCTACCCTCCCAAATATGTAAGAAAGCAGGTCACAAATGCAATTAAGCCTCCTTGCACATTGATTAAATATTAATTTCCGATGAATACTCAGAAATTAAATGGTCAGCCATGAAATCTCTTTTAATTTATCAAAAACAAAACTTATTCCAAAGTAAGGCTTGCAAATCTGATAGCCAGTGGGCCATGACTGAGTTCAGTTCTGTAATCTGTCATTTTTCCAATGCCACAAAAGTTGCTTCTTCAGTGGGAGGGAAATTACTGACATATGTGACATGTACTTGGTAGGCCTAGCATGGTAGCAAACATAGACCTCGATAAGAGGCTTAAACTAACTTACACTATAGTGGATAGAAGAGTATTTTATATTTATAAAAGTCATCATGGACATTACCTGCAAGGCTTCTCTTCCCATGTACCATGGGGTGGTTTTAAAACCTTAGGCTTTGCAATCACTCATTGGTGGGTGGAATGCCCAGCCCTGCCACTCACAAACCACATAATCTCACAGACGTTATTTGACCTTGTGTTAGCTGAACCATCCATCCAATGGGGCTACCAAGTACCTACATCATAGAGATGAGAAGTGAGAGAACCCATGTCAAGTGTCCAGCACAATGTCTGGCCTACAGTAAGCATTTTGTAAAAATCAGTTATTTTTATTAAGTGTGAAGCAAATGTTTGCTGCATGTGTTGAAATACCTTATAGCAAATATTTTTACTCTTTAGTGTTCATTTATTGAGATTGTTCCTCAAAATTCCTCTTTCTCCCCTCCCTGGAGGAAAAAAAGAGAAGGAAACAAAAGAAGCAAGAGGCTGTGGGGCGGAAGGATTACGGGGCTCAGTGTATTCAGATGCAAGAGAGAAATGGGAGGTCACAGTTCCACAGAAGGTGCTTTCTCCCCTATGGTCACTTTGTCAGCTGCCCCAAAGCAGTTGTGGGCTGTAGGACTTGAGAGAAAGAACTGAGACAGTGGCTACATGGGCTGAGACTACTCAGTGGTTGGCGGGATTGGGAAAGTCAGCTCGGCCTCCAGGAATGATTGGGCTTGCCCCTCGTGCCCTCTGCTCGCAGACATTGGCAGGGCTGTCGAGGGCAGTGGTCAGGCTCGTAGACATGTGGATTCTCTGGATAGATCTAGCAGAGACCTTTTAAACTTAACCCAGACATTTATGAGGAAACTTGAGCATACAGTAATGATAATCTTTAAAAAAAAATTCAGGAGATGTTAATGCTGTTAAATTATCCATTTTTGAAAACCCCTTTCTCGTGAGGCATTGCCATAACAATATTGGTTTTTTATACCCCCTTTATCCTCCTCAATCCAAATGTGTTGGGGGCGGGGGAAGGAGAAGACTAATGTTTAGATAATTCATCAGTTTATTTGTTGGGATGACATAGAAAATTCATCCAGAAATGAGGAAGAGTACAGCCTGAATGGAAAAGAACTGTCATATCATTTGCTGTTCCTCAGGCCCGAGGCTCCAGCCAAGTCTCTTCCCCATTCTCAGAGTTAATTTCTCCTCTGAATTCCTACCATACTGTACAGGACTCAGGGCATTTATCACATTCTCCCTCCTGGCATAAATACATATCTTATTTCCCCTACAAGATACATTCCTTCTTGATTATCCTCCTTATCACTTACTAGGCCTGTTCTCAAGGCAATTGTGCTTTTCATTGTTGCTGAATGAATGAACAGAAGCCAGGAGACCAGGAAGGAAGTGAGGGAATGTGGGAGGGAGGGAGGAGACAGACTTGGGAAGCTACTGTGTTGTAAGGGGTGTTGAGTCCAGCCACGAACTGGGTGGGACTATATGGCTGGCTCTTCTTTGCATCTCAAACAATTCAACCTATGGACAAAGAGAGCTTTTCAAATTCATACCATTCTTCTATCAGTGCCTAGGTTTGTAACTTTTAATCAGCTCAAAAGTTTAAAAAAAAAAAGCAATTGTGTTTAGCCCTGTCCTCTATATTTCTATTTTAAAAATAATATTTTCCCTTTTTCTAGCAGGGTCTAGGGTTTACTTACTGCCTGTTAGTGTTCCGATCCACTTCATTTTCTCTTGACAAGCAGAAAAACAATGCCCAGGCCCTGCCCTGTACCTTCTACATTTAGCTGCTACCATTTTCTAGGTATAAGCCTCTACGGAGTCCTCCCTACACATTTTTCTTTATTTTATATTTTTAAGTCTCAAGTAGAAAGAATGGGATACAAAGCATGGTCTTAAGTCCTTTCGATGATGCTGCACCTCACTTGTGCCACGCTGTCCCTACTGACCTACGGGCAGTCCCAAGTTTCTTTCTTGGGCATGCCACCTCACTGTAACCTCTAGAAATCAGAAAATATCAGAAGTTGCCGAGTTTGAGGACTAGTCTGATTTTTAAAACCCAATTAGCTTATAATAGTTGCTAGGGATATAAATACATCTCAAAACTCCAGGATGAAATATCTGCACTGGGTATTTGCATTGTACTAGTCTCTCAAGACCTTTACCCTCTTAACTGACTGCTCTGCTGACCAGCTGTTTTCAGTACAAGGGACACCCCTGGTCAGGGGGTGAACAATGAGCAGATAAGGAGGAGGCACACATATACAACACCCTGCGGGCTAAGGTGACACTCTCTCCCATTTTAAGGGGCCAAAGTGCCCATTCATTAGCTTCTACCACTCTCACTTTCTGAGGCCCAGACTTGGGTCTTCTCATCAGCACTGAATTCCCTGCCTCTAAGAAGGGCACAGATGTCAGGCGAGCCTTACCCAATATCTGGCTGATCAGATGCTGTTTACTTTCCTAAGCCCCAGGTTTTAGGGCATCTTGAGCCGAGGCTGTGGGATTCCTCTGCAGCCTTTCTCGTTGGGGGAAGTAATGGAATGCACAACAGGCCTGCAAATGGCCACAGCCCACAGCCACACATCTGTGTTAGGCGAGGGCTGCTGTTTTCCACAAGAAGCTTCCCCGAAGGACAAAGGGTCCAGGCTGCTTCTCTGCAAACAAAATCTGCAGGAGTCTCTGGTTGCCTGAAACCACCAGACATGCCTTGGCACATCCAGCTCAGGGCAAATGGCCCCACTCTCTTGTCCTCTTTGGAAAATGTTCTTTGTATGGAAATAAATAAATAAAATAAATAAATAAATAAATAAATAAATAAATAAATAAATAAGCGCATGCATGCGTATATGCATACATACATACAAATATGAAATGAATCTCTTTGATAATCTGGAGACATCATCTCAGCTCATGGATGAGGCAGTTGTTAGGGGCCCGTGACAAAGGGCCCGCTGGGTTTTTGCCTTACCTTTGATCTGCATTATGAAATGTTAATGTCCACCCCATTGTGCCCCTTCCAGAAACACACCCTTTCTGGGACAGCTTACTCCTGCCCACTGCAACTTCCACTCAGATTTCCCATGTATATTCAAGTGCTGACTTTGGGCTTATGCCCGGAAGCACAAACAGTTTTAAACAGGGCTAGCTAAACTGCTAAATAAAATGTATTGATGATAAAGAGCACAGCTGAGATTCAATTGTGGCAATTTAATAATAAACACACTCCTACCCCACGCACCTTGACATCATGCTTCTACTTAATGTATGAAATTTAAGTCCAAGTGTTTTGTCTACAGTAGGTAATGCAGGGCAGGGGGAGTGTCCATAGAATCTATAATTTTGTGTTGATTAGGTAGGAAACAACCACAAGCACATATTTGATATCTCTATTAACAGCCTGTTCATGTCTAACTGCAAAACTTGGTTGCACTTCTTTCACCATCTTTGCCCAAGACAGACCAGTAAACACAATTCCTCTCTCTATAATTAGCCTTTTCTCTGAGGGCCCTGAAGTAAGTCTGCATGCCGTAGATTTAATATCCAGTGCTATATCCATATGTGCTGCCCTTGCCTGGTCCCAGAGCATATAAACTCCCCTATTAGCAGCCTTGACTGCTTAATTATGCAGATTTTTTTTGTACCCGCCTGCCTGTAAAATTACTGTGTCTAACCTTTTTTTTTTTTCCTCTTTGCACCATGCTGGCCATTCTAATGAAATCGGCATAGGGGAAAGGGCCTGATTTGCAGTTATGGAGGCTGGATCGTACTGGCAATCTGTCCTTAGTGGGAGTTACAAAAGAAGTCAAATGCCTTCATCTGGTTCTACCCTATCATCCCCAAGGTGATTGAGTTCACTTCCCGATGCTTCCCAAGTTTTCCTCAGGCTGTCCAATCAGCACGTCCACCAGGGAGCCCAGCCTAGCTTGCAACAGTCTCTGTATCTAGTTACAGCCCCACCAGGGACAGTCAACCATCCACCCCCAAGCCTTCAGATGAAAACCTTTTCTAACAAGGCCGCCCAGCGCCAATGAAATAACACACATCTGCATATCCACTGGGTCCCATGTTTCTTGTGCTCATGGATTATGTATCTTGCAGCCTCTAATAAAGAAATGCAGTTCTTTGTTTAATGTTTATCTTGTGCTTGTTAAGCAAATGCTAATGTTGTATCAGAATGCTTTAGTGCTATTTGGGTTTTTGGTGATTTACTACAAGACAATCTGCTGTGAAGTAAATTTAGAGAAAGGGAGAAAAGGGGAAAAAATCATTCTGGTTTAAAGGGAGAAAAAAAGGTTTGACAGAAAAATCAAGAAAAAGGGAATGAGATAGTGTGGGGGGAATGAAGAAGTGTGAGTGCCCTCAAGAGACAGAGCAAAGCCTGAGACAGAGAGAGAGAGAGAGAGACAGTGGGATGGAGAGACACACAGACATACACACAGACACGGAGGTCTGGGAGGTGGGGGGAAAGAGCAGGGCCTTATATCAGTGCTCTCGCCCCAGGCTGACACTGGACAGTATGAAACTGGAAGCTAGAGAATAAACCCAGTACACTTTCCAAAAGAGATGCGATGATAACTTACCTTTTAGTGATAAGGTAAACAGTGTCCTGAAGGGTAAACAAAAAACAAAAAAGTCTTTTTTGTGTTGTTGTCTGCCTTTGTGCCCTGATGGTTAGCACTGTGCACTGTTATTCACAGACCACAGGGAAGCCCTAAATTTAATTGTTCATGCCTTGCTCTGCTAGAAATAGGCAAAAATAATCAGACCCTCCCCCTCCCAATTTCAGGGAGAGGTGGGGGTTGGTGGAACAGAAAGGGGGTGGCAGCTTGAAAGCTGATGAATGAATGCCCTTTATTTATCCTTTGGCAAGATGGGATATGGATATCCACAATGCAAACCTTTCTTGCCTGCTTTCCAATGCTCGCAATCCTGTTAGGAAAGAGGATGTCATTTTTATACCGAAAGATCATACATTTCCACCCTATTCACATTTTGACAGGAGGGGCCAAAATGAAATTCTCCAAAAGTAAAGCTGAGAGACCTATATGTTTTATAATTACAATTTTAATTTGATGACAAATTGTGAAATTAATGAGGTCTTAGATGTTGTTTTATATTATACAAAGGCTAATTGGTAAATAATGATCTTGCAATATATACAGATATAGAATCATTATGTTGTACATCTGAAACTAATGTAATGTTATATGTCAATTACATCTCAGAAGAAGAGAAATAATGAAGAGAATAGAATGGTAAGTAGAATAAATAAGTATTTTGCTCAGGAAGTATACTTGTCACAAATTACAGTCTTTTCCTTTCTCTTCTGTCTGCATTTCACAAACTAAATCAATGAATTTCCAAAAGGATAAAAAAACTCTAAGTGGATAAATGAAAAGCAAACACCTACCATACAAACACACACTGTCAAGTGAAAATTACATCTGCACAGAAGAATGCCATGTTAGCTTTCTTCTTGGGTAAATATCTCTATTCTTAACACACTGTAGAGGCTGAGGATAAATTTAGTTTTCATGATTAATACAATTAATTATAACTTCTCTTTTAAAAAAAATACTTCAGTGATGTCACAGGTTTCCATTAAAAGTGTTAGCTACTTCTTCAGAGAATGTATATCTAATAAACTTAACTTTTCTTTGCTGAAAACATTTTTTAAAATGTTTATTTTTTCTCTGAACATTATTTTTCTTAATTTGTTGCTTTCTCATGGTGCTCTATTAATACAAAAAGGCTGAACTCAAAGCCCTTTATGGGTCAATGGAAGAGATTAGAACAGACAGGGAAGGCATCCATTTGCTATGTGAATAACTGGAAATCTAGTCTGAAATCCTCCGAAGTACTGCCTCTAAAGTCACGTATGGCTCTCAGCAGAGAATGAAGCTTAATTACAACCAGTGGGCAAGACTTGGGGATGTGACACTTGTTCTTCAGGGTCTGACCGAAAGGAATTAACTTCCTTCCATGATCTCAAAGCAATTCTTACTGCTGAATGGTCACTCTTCCCATTGTTTTATCTACTTGGTCCCCATTGGGGGCTATTATTCAAATTGAAATTTAATGTATCTCTTTTCCCTTTAAATTTAACATAGGGTCAAAAAGACAGAAAAAAAGAGAAATCAATGGCACATTTCATTAGTTGGCTTTTATATCTATGGCAGGCCATGAATCATAGGGCTTTGCTGTTCACAAAGTATCACAAAAGCTCTCCAAATAATAAATAAAAGCAAAATATGCATGTTTGAATCTGTCTTTTCAGTGAATTATAGGACATCCCATTTTCTTATCACTAATTCACATTACATTCTTGGAAGTAGCTGTGTTCTGTGTATTACATTCTTCATTACATACTTAAGAAAACCGAAGTACAAAAATACTAAAAAATTTCCCTCAAAGATGAATATTTAATTCCAGATCTCCAATTTCCCTAGAGAAGTGGACTTTGGGGGAGTTCAGTCTGCCTTAGAACCTGGTGTCTGTGTAGTCACAACTTTCTTGAGGGGGAGTTTGACTCCAGTAGGTTTTCAGAGAGCTTCACCTTACTTTCTTTGCCAAACCTCAGTGATGCTCTACCCATCTATCCTAAATGCTCCATCAATGAAGTATATTTTCAGAGATATGCATTTAGGATTCAGATGGTAAAGAGACCTAAAACTTGAATACAACCATATTTTCCTTCTTGTACTTTTAGTGACCAGAATGACCCAGGGCAATGGGTGACTGAGGAGATGTGACATTGTGGATTTCTCCAGAGACACCAGAGCACTGTAGAGTCAGCTGCTAAAACTTTATGGTGCTCCACTGAGAAGAGAATGCTATAGCAATGACATCACCCAGAAGTGATGCTAAATGATCCTGGAGCCCTCTAAACTGCTGTTGGAACAGATTTCAGAATGAGAATAAAATAGTGTGTTGCTTGTGGGGAGAGAAGGCTAGAATGAGAAAATGGGTTTCTTGGAGGGTGACAGAACTAGAATATGGGTTGCATGGAGGTTAAAAGAGATTATAGTTGAGAAAACTTCTGGTAACTGTTTTATTAAAAAATAATAAAAGGTGACCCTTGAATCTCAATTTAGAACGATATTTAAAGTATATTAACACCTACATTCTCAGGAACCACTCTACACACAAATTTTCTAAAACTTGGGGGATGAGAATTCCATTTTGGATTGGCATAATAAGCTCCTACTAGATCAAAGTTCCTGCAGATAGCAACTGTAAATTCTGGACAAACACAAATAAGCAAGCAAACAAAACAATTAACCTGTAAACAAAAGCAGACAGTCTGGAGAGAGTCAACACTTTAGAAGAAGGGAATAACACAAGATGAATTTCCTGTCTTTCATAGATTTTAGCTTCATATGAATGCCAATAGTCTAATAGAAAAACATTATTTCTGAAAAATTTTGGGTAAGTATAGTCACCAGAAGGGTAAAATATTGGAAAGGAAAGAGTCTGGAGTGGGTGGAGAAAGCACAGTCCTATGCACTGCCCAAATCTCTGGATGACTTCTAATCATACAAGTGCTAACTGCAAGCAGCCAAATTAAATATTAAAAACAAACAAACAAACAAACAAAAAACGAACTGACACTTAAGCTGCAGTCCAAGAGGCAAAGTTTGCAGTTTGAATACAGTCAAGTTATTTCTCTCTTAAAAACAAAAAGGTCAGCCTCCTTGGAAGGAATATAACAGAATCCAAACTATCTAAAACATAATATTCACTATATCCAAGATACAAATAAAAATTACTAGGCATATAAAGAAAACGAAAAATGTGATCCATTTTTAAGAGAAAAGACAATCAATTCAGATGTTAGAATTACCATCCAAGGATTTTCAAGCAGCCATTGCAACTATGATCAATGATATATATATAAAAAAAAATGAATAAAAACACAGGAAAACATAGCAGAAGAAAAGAATCTATTAAAATGGAAATTCAAACATTAAAAATTATAATTTATTAAATAAAACAATAACTGTATGGGCTTAAAACAATAATGAAAAAAGTCAATGAATGTGAAAGAGAACAATGGAAATAATTCATTCTGAAAAATAAAGAATAAAATATTGAAAGAAATGAACACTGCCTCAAGAACTTATATAGGAGAATATCAACACATGGGGTAATTGTGATGCCAAGGAGAGAATGGAGAGAATGATAAGATATAACAGTTTAAGAAATAATGGGCGAATAGTTCCCAAATGGAGTAAAAGACACAACTCTACAGATTCAAGAAGCTTAGCAAACTCCAAGCAGAAATATACCCTTGAAAGCCAAGATAAAGGAAAATCCCCAAAGCACCAACAAAACAATAAAACCTCACAAAAACACACTATATAAGGGAAAACAATGACATGAATGCCCTCAGACCTCTCACTAGAAACAATGGAGCCCAGAAGAGTGGGCCAACAACTTTCAGGGACCGAAGGAAAAATAAACAGTTAACCTATGATTATATATCTAAAAAATATATCCTTCAAGAAGGAAAGTGAAATAAAAATAGCTCTATGTAAAGAACACAGAGAGAATTTGCTGATAGCTGAACTGAACTACAAGAAGCACTTCTTTAGGCTGAAGGGAAATTATACCAGATAGAAATTAGATCTTCAGAAAGAATGAAGAACCATAGAAATGGTAAATGTTGGGTAAACATGCACACATAAAAATTTCATTTTAATTTCTTTAACATACATATGAATATTTAAAGAAAAATTATAACACTGTCTTATAGGGTTTATTGTATATATAAACACATATGAAATCAATATCATAGATGGATTTACACAATTACAAAATTTCTACATTTTATATAATATGATATGATGTTAACTCTAGGTAAACTGAAAAGTTAAGGATGCATAGTGTAATCCCTAGAACAATCACGAAAATAATAAAGCGAAGAGACATAACTAAAAAGCCTATAGATAAATTATGGCAGAATTCTAAACTGTACTTAAATAATCCACCAGAAAGTAGGAATGGAAGAAAAGAAAATTAAAAGAAAAGAAAAGAGAGAGCAAATAGCAAACAAATAAGAAATGGTAGGCCTGAACCCAACCATATTTATAATTACATTAAATTATAATGGACTGAACACTAAAGGCAGAGATTGTCAGAATTAATAAAAAGTAAGCTCCAACTAGATGCTGTCTACAAGAAATGCACTTTATATATGAAGACTGAGAGGCTGAAAGTTAAAGGGTGGAAAGAATACATAATATCTATAGAACAATCACAAGAATGTTATAGAGGCTATATTGATACAGTTTTAAAGAGAGTATTACCAGAGATTTTAAAAAAAGTATATTTCACAATGAAAAATGGGTAACTGATCAGGAAGATATAATAGCCATAAATGTCCATGCACTTAAAAAGAGCTTTAGAATACATAATGCAAAAACCGATAGCATTTAAGAAAAAAAAAACAGACAATATTACAATCATAGATGGATATTTGAACACCTCTCTTAGCAACTGATAGAATGAGTATATTTCCCATCACTCAGAGACATAAACCATCTGAACAACACTATCTACCACCTTGACCTAATTAATAGCTATAGAACATTATACTCAACATCTGCAGCGCACACATTGTTTTCAAGTGCACATGATACATTCACCAAGATTGACCATATGTTCATTTATAGAACGAGTATCAATAAACTTAATAGAACTGAAATGATACAGAGCACGCTACCTAATCACAATGGAATTAAATTAGAAATGAATGACAACTGATATCTAAGAAAACCTCAAATATTTGGAAATTAAAAGCAAATTTCTAAATAATCCATGGATCAAAGAAATCACAAGGAAAATCAGAATATATTTTGAAAATACAATATTTCAAAGCTGTGAAATGTAGCTATAGAATTCTTAGAAGGACATTTATAGATAAAAATGCTTATGTTAGAAAGGAAAAAAGTCTAAAACTAATGACTTAAGTTTTACCTTAACAAATTAGAAAAAAGAAGTCAAATTAAACCTAAGTCAGTATTAGAAAGGAAAAAATAAAGAAATCAATTAAATAGAAAACAAATAATAAGCAAATGAATAAAATTATAAGTCAATTCTTTGAGAAGATCAGCAAATTGATAAACTTATCTAGACTGATAAAGAAGAAAAAAGACCATAACTGAGCAATATAAGGAATCAGAGATTATCACTTTGATCCCATAGATATTTAAAAGACAGTAAGGTTAGTTTGTTCTAAGTGGAGGGCCAGGGGAGGGAGGGAGCAATTGGGGGGATCGTTTTTATGAACATTATAGATGTCTAACCAATGTACTGTATACTTGAACTAATTTAAATAAATTTATTTAAAAAAGGCAATCAGGGAATATTATTAACCTTATGCCAACAAATTTGACACAATTTTTAACAGATAATTTGAACAACCTTTTATCTATTAAAGAAATTTAATTTATTATGAAAGAAAGGAAGGACAGAGGAAAGGAAGAAAGGAAGAAAAACAACTAACTCCAGGCTCACGTGGTTCCACTGGTGAATTCTAACAAGCATATATGGAGAAAAAAATTCTCAAACTCTTTCAGAAAGTCTTTTATAAGGTCAGTATAAATCTAATATCGTAACCTGAAAAAGATCTTATAAAATTTGTAGGGTTGGCCTACATCCAGAATGGATTCATTCAACCATGTTAATGTACTAAAAGTGACAATGATGGGTAAAAAATTAGTAAAGAATACTAACTATATTATTTTCCCTTTTTTTATTCTTACCTTTATATCTATTTAATAATAAATAGATTGACCTTTTTAGATTTGAAAACTGATCCATGTACAAACACTTGGAACTCTTTTCCCACTTTTGGCACAGTTTCTCCTCATTAAGCAGGTCTTTTCCCCTCCTGTCTGCAGTCAGATGCTGGGGGTTCAGGTGGGGCATGACATAGCATAGACCTGTTGTTCAAGGAGGTGGTAAGAAACCTGATTCTATGCACTCAAGTCTGCCTTCATCAGTAGTAAAATTTAATTCATATTTTGATCAAAAACTATTTGGAGAAAAACCCAGAGGATAAGCATTTATATACACATATATGTCATTTTACTAAATTTGTTCTTGTTTACCTCCCCTCCCCGCAAAAAAATATGGTGAAAGGGAAGAAGGAAAGTTTTAAACATTTTTAGAAAGGTGAAATATGTTCACGTGGAAGATGTGAAAGTAGAAAGAAAAGAATATAGTGACCACTCCCCCTTTCCATTGTGGGAGGGGCAGTGGGCAAATAGGAGTGATACGGAAAGTATTAGAGGACACTAATATTTCAAGAAGCTCTATCAAGAAAGCAGAAAAAGTGTAAAGAATGGAGGAGCTTATAACTGAAGTGTCAGTATGACAGAATTCTCGAGTTCTTCACCTAGGCCATCCCAAGACCTGGCTTGTGCTGATGGTACAGAAATATCTTCTGGTGAAGACCAATAGAAATGAGATCTTGCTTTGTGACCTTTCTCCCCCAGTTACAGAACTTTATCTTCCTGTTATAACGCTCACAGTGGTGGTCAATGAGCATTTAATTAGCAATTGTTCTGGCCACAGTAGAATAAAATAACCAGATTTATTCTCCCATCTGAGACAACTAGGGAAAAAATAGACAAAATATGTGAAATACCATTTTTGAGGCAGTGGACATGAGACAGTACAGGACAGAGACCTCTGGGGAAGGGAAAACACCAATGGAAGCCATGAATTGCCCAGCTTACTGTCTCGAGAGTTTCCAAAACCCAGGGTGAACATGGAAATCTTTTTGAACTAGCAGCCCAGGGAGGATAAGCTATATAGTTCCTAAAGCAGAGTTCCAGAGAGAAGAGAACTCTTTAGAGAGAGGACTGAGGTTGTGCAGAGGGTCCTTAAGCTAAGTATTAAACTGAGTATTGATCAGCGTATGCATGTGAAGAAGCTAACTGAGGCCAGGGAAAACCCCTCCCGAGAGGAGGAGTGATAAACCTCCCCACAGCTCAATCAAGGTTGCATTCTCGCTAGTCAGAGCACATAATCTCGACTGTGATATCTTCATTGGGTTAACTATTCAGAAATGTATTGCTTCAGTAGTGAGGAAAAATAACCCTAAATCAAAGGTTGCTCTGGTACCCTAAACACATAAAAATAATAAATACATAAAAGCAAGCCTTGAAAAAAGTCAAATTAGTATCAAGTAACTTAAATGTTTCCCAGAATAAAGCAAGAATATTTATATAAATACAAAAATATCTAGCACCTAAACAAGGTAAAATTAACAACATATGGCATTCAATAAAAAAATTACTAAGCATGCAGGAAAATGCAATGTACAAGGCAAAAGCAAAAGTCAATTAATGAAACAGACATAGAAATGTCACAGATAATTGCAGAGAAGGACATTTAAAAAGTTATCATAACTGTATCCCATGTATGCAAGAGGTGGAAGAAATATGGAACATACTCAAAAGAGACATGAAAGACATAAAAGGACTCATATTAAACTTTAAGAGATAAAAAATTGACTTGGTGGATTTAACATAGGATTAGACATCACAGAAGAAAAGATTAGTGAATTTAAAGTCACAAAAATAAAAGCTATCAAAAATGAAACACATAAAGAAAAGGAGCTAAAAAAAAAATGATCAAAGCATCAGTGAGCTGTGGCACAACTCCAAAAATTATATATGTATAATTGGAATCCCTAAAGGTGGAATACAGAAAGTATCTGAAAAATAGATAATTTCTGACTGACAGACTATCATGGCCACTCAGGTTATTCAAATGTGTTATAATTCTATATATTTTCATGGCTTTAAGTATATACCATTTTCTGAATATGTTTATTAAAAATATATTATACCTGGAAATGTCTAATATTTAAGAACAAGCCCGCATTTAAAATCTGTGATCATGTATATTCTACCGAGTAGATAAGTAGTTTTTAGAATATATTCTAGAGGCAAAATGAAGTTCTAATATAAATTTATCTCCTAATTTTTGTGGATTTAAATGTTGATGCATCACTGATGAAGAAGTTAAAATAATTCTCACACAAAGAAGGTTCTCTCCCTCTGACTGTAATGAAAGCAGTTTGTGAAAGTGAAGAAAAGAAAGAAATTTAGGTCATGGCTTACATAGGAAAATTAGCAAATTGTGGAATGAGTGATATTATCAGAGAGAATGAAAGTTGAAAGTTTTAGATTACAGTGAAAAAAAAGAAGGAAAAAATCAGGAAAAATATATCAAATCGGTGTGTTCTAACCAAACTTATAGAATGTTATATGTCAATTACAACTCAATAAAAGTGGAGAAAAACGAGGAACAAGCTTAGAGAATGGGTAACAGAACTTGGTCCCGTTAGGAAGGGGTAATACACATACACTCAAATATTCATAGGTGTTTTGGTTTGATCAAATATAAAGCAGTTCGTTTAGGATGATATTCTTTCCGCCTCTTCTTAACTGAGTTCTACTTCAAGCAGTGAATATTAGACATTACAGAAGAATTAAAGCATACTGACCATTGAAAATACTAACCAGATTTTCCTCTCTTTGGAATTAGAATGGTAATTAGAGAGATGAAACAATAATTACTTGCACTGTGGGCTACTTATGATAAAAAAGCAGAACACTGCTTTTTGCTTCCAAAATTTGTCTGTAGACCACAGCGTTGTAAGCATACTGTATTTTCCCTCCCATACACACAATGGTATTATTGGAGTATGAAATGTTGAGACTGGATCATTTTGAAATCTAACAGAAATGATGAAAAAAGATGTAAAGACAAAGAGAAAAGCTACAATAATAACAAAACCTCCTCACTCCGTTTAAATACTAAGATTAATATTCTGTAAGCCAAAGAACTTTAGAGCTAAATTATGTTCATTCAATCTCCTCATTCTGGGAGGTAAAGACATTAACCTGTGTTATGCAGTGACTTAGTTTAAGGGAAGGAATGGATATTCAGATGCAAGTCTCCTGAATCAGAGCCCTGAGCTCTGTCCAAGGAACCCACCAATTTGCTTTCAAGTGAAGGGAGCATGAACTGACTGTATATACTGATTTTACAAGGAACTACTCTATTGCATATTGAAGTGTATATTAACATTCATAAAAATATTTCTAAAATAACTTTTACCTGCCTTGACCTAATACATTTCTGTAAGAAACATTAATTCCATGTTTAGTTACTAATAATTTTTGGTTCTCAGAAAGTTAGAAGCACTTTGGAGGGTGCTGGTTTGGATGACACTAGCTCTCTTAAAAGACCTGTCCGTGAAATAAATGATCTCTTCTCTAACCTCTTGATAAATGATTCCCTTTACACTTTTTAAGCAATTCAAATTCACTTCATTAATTGTTATTTTCATAAATTGTCATCCTAGAGTCTTTTAGAGGAATATTTGAGGGGCTGGGAGCCAAGAAATGTGTTATCTGCTTGGGGTTTGGCTAACTCATGGAAACTTTATGTATCTCAGCTTCTTCATGAGAACAAGAGGACAGAATGATCTCTTTTTCTCTAAACCTCACTTATTTTTAATTATAAGGGTTGGAGAGTAAGAATCTCTAGAGTCTTCTTTTATTTGTAACTATCACTTTTTTTCTTCCCTTCCCTTTTCATTTTTATACCCATCAACAAGCAGGAGGATCTGACATATAGGGTGGGGATGAGCTAAAGTAACTGTTATAATAAATTTTTATGTCTTATTTTTTAATATTACCTCAAGGACTGCTTCTTTTTCTTTCCTAAGCTTACTTTCCACTTGAGCTTTCCTTCAGAAAGTAGGTAATTCTAGGTTAGTAAAAACATTTTTCATCAGACTGCTTTGGATGAGCAGAGGTGAAATGACAAAAGGTGAAGAATTGGGAATGCCTTTTGAAATGTATGGTTTAAATATAAGCTAATTTCAGAGCAACCTTTTATTTTTTTTCTCCTTTTATTGGTACTAAACTTTTACTCCTTTTCTTTTTGTTAACTCTTAGTCACATTTCCTTCCCTGCTTTTGTTGTATAGGTGATTCTTATTTGCCAAGCTACTTTGATCTTATTTTCAATTATAGAAATCAATAAATATCTTAATTATGATGATAGTACTCTTAACTAATAAAAATTCTATCCATATAAGCAGAAATATTTTGCTCTAGGCAAATTAAATAGCCATGTCAAATATACTACTCCATAGTATTAAAACAGCTTCCTATATAGCATAAGGGTTAGAAAATATTTGAGCAATTGCTTTGAATATAACTCTAAGTTATAATTCATTATAACAGGTAGGGTTACTTCAGGTAGTTTTATAACCTTATCAAATCTTCTATTTTGGTGTTATGTTAAAACATTCAGCCAAAATTCCCAAACACCATTTATGAGCAGTGTGTGTGTGTGTGTGTGTGTGTGTGTGTGTGTGTGTGTGTGTGTGACTTCATTTAGTTGACATCATACACTTACCATTGATGACTCAGAGTATGCATACATCAGATGTTACCTGCCTAAGATATGGATTCAATTTCAATATTATATTTGATCTCATAAAATCAACAGTTTATACCTCAAGGGAAGGGCTGGATAGTCTGCTGTTTTTATTTACAATGAAAATTGAACCTTAACTAGCCACACGGGAATATGGTAGACAATAATCCATTGTTGAACATTAGTCTTAGTATTTATCTAATTTATTGATTGAACAAAATGAGGTCTCTGACTCAACTCAAGAGCTTGGCGTTTTACATTTTTTATTTTGAAGAAATGTTTGATTGACAATGAATTTCAAAGGAGTCTATTAATGTTGAGCAAAGTTGGTCATATACTAAGAGATATCAAGACATATCTTCAGTTTAATTTGTGGTTCAACCTCTCTTCCTAAAATGAAACAATAATCAGTGAACTTCTTAAAATAGGCTGTGTGTGTGTGTGTAACAGTTTGATAACAGTTTAATAAGATCGCACCAATTAACCCTTTGGCTATGTGGCATCCAAATTAGGTGCTGCTTCAAGTAATTTAGAATAAAAATGACCCAAAAAGTAGATTTGGACAAAATCAATGGTGTGTGTGTGTGTGTGTGTGTGTGTGTGTATGTGTGTGTGTAAAATGGTGTCATGAATTTTATCCAGTAAAATTCTACAGGATATACTTAGCTTTTAAAATTGCCTTTTTAATATTATTAGAAGAAAAGAATAAATTGGCTATGGTTTTGCTTTAGTTTCTAAGGAAAAAACTTGCCATTATTCAGCTGTAGCTGATATTTTGAATGTCAGCGTGGATATCTGCTCATATTTTGCAAGTGTTTGAGCATTATTTGAGGGCAAAATTAGAAAATGGTATATTTTATCTTATATCATTTTATTTATGGTTGTAGCAAGCTTTTGACATTAGTATAATTTTTGTGCTAATCCCCCATACCTTCAATACCTTTACAAATGTAATTTTTGCCTCTATGTATTTTTTAAAGTTAGAAGTTTGGATCCTAGGAAGAGCTTCAAGAAACAGGACGAACTCTTCTAGAACCATTTCACATGGTTAATAACTGTGAAAACTTGAAAGCAGTGACACAAAGCACATGGTAGTACTCCAGTAATTATGTCTAACCCCTGCACTCATTTCCAGATCTCACAACAAAACCTTGGTTTCTCAGTACCTTCCACCAATTAAACTGACCAGAAAATATCCTTTTCCTCTCCCAGCTCCTAGATCGCCTAGATTGCAAACTCATAAATGAAGTCAAGCTGTTGATATCATGCTTACATTCTTCACAGTAATGTTATAAATTTAAAAATGGAGCAATATTTACTCTGTGTTCTAGCTCCTTACATAGACAGTTCATTCCATATACATCGAGGGATTATTAATAACTACGTTTTGTTTTTCTATTCCCTCTGTAGTTTTAACTAGTTATACAGCTATTTACTTCCTTCCTTTTACCTGTGTACTATTTTAAAGTCTTGATTCAACTGAGGAAGCAGCTCTGTTTCATGGAGTAAGTAAAGTGACTCATGAATAACATTTACTTCCTGAGGACTATTAAAGGGCTAAAGAGAAGCCACATACAAACACTCTAGAACATCTATCAAATGGACAGAAGTTGTTTTATACTTTGAAATTTTTTACATGGGAAATAAGTACAATATGATAAATCTTGGAAATTAGGAGAACATTTTAGTTCTAAGACTTACAGTGATTAGTATGTATTTGGAATATCACATGAAATTAAAAATGAAAACAAGCCAAAGAGTTAAATTATTGTAATTACTACATTTGTAGTTTTATGGTGTTGTAGGAAAGGATGCCACTCTGATAGCATCCAGCAGCTTAAACCTAGATAAGTCATGTCACTTCTCTAGGACTTATTTAATTCACTTAGGCCAAATGACTCATAAGGTTTGTTTCAGATCTAAAAACACTGTAGTTTTGTATTATTGGTAGGAAATACTTTAACAAAGCTCAGATTGACAAATGCTGACAAGCTATACATACTTCAAATTCAAAGACATGACATAACTTAGGTGGGAGAGGGGACTGAGTGAGCACTTGTAGGAGGAGAAACAAAGTATAAGATATACTTTTGGGAAGGTGAGTAATTAGTTTGAAATGAAAGGAAGATTTTTGTGTGGGTAGTTATAGCAACTTTACAGTCGCATTAATAGCAAGTTGGTGAAGGCCCTGAACACTAAAATAGGGAGTTTAGATTTGGTCTGCATACAACAGATGAGACATTGAGTAAAATAAGGAGGACTGGAGACTCTCCAATGGGGTAATAGCAGCAATCATAACAATGGCTAAATTTTATTAAGCATTTACTGCATGGCAGGCCTCATTCTATATCCTTTGCATAATTAACTCATTAAAGTAATGAAAATAATAACTTCATGAATCAGACACTATTATTATTCCTTCTGTTAAAAAAGGAAAATGGGAGAAAGAGGAAATTTAAGAAGTTTGTCTAACCACAAATACAAAAATATATTAGAAAAAAGTCCTATTAAAGATCCAAAATAATTTAGAGAGGAGCCAACAACATAAATTTATTTTCAAAAAGTAAATTGCATTAAGAAAATATGTATACATTTTAAGTGTGGCTATCATTTATTCCAATGAAACTGCTATTTTGGAAGAGGAAAATACATATACAGTGCTATAGTCATGCTTGTGAGTTTATGAGAATGTACATATTAAAAAAATATTTTAAAACAAAATCAACCTCACTCAATCCAAATCTGATCTCTAATATATCTATGTGAAACAATGAAAAGTGAATTCTTCCAAACATTTAAGGAACAAATGATACCAACTCTTTACAATCTGTTTTAGAAAACAGAAGCAGGGTAGACATTTCCTAACTTAATCTATGAAGCCATCATTACCCAGATATCAAAACCATACAAAGTTATTACAAGGAAACGACAGACCAATATATCTCATGAGCATAGATACAAAAATCCTCAAAACTATTAGCAAATTGAATACAACAATGTAGAAAAGGAACTATACACTATAATCAAGTAAAATTTTTCCAGGTATACAAGTTAAGTACAATATTTAAAAATCAATTAATGCAATCCACATCAAAAGGCAAGAGAAGAAAAATCATATGATCAAATAAAAAGATAAAAAGCATTTAACAGAATCCGATACCCATATATGATAAAACTTCTCACCAAACTAGGAATAGAAGTGAATTTTCCCAATTCCATAAATAATGTCTACAAAAACTCTATGGTTAACTTCTTAGTAATGGTAGAAACTAGTAGTATTCTCCCTAAATCAAGAATGAGGCAAGAATATCCCCTCTCAACACTCCCTTCAACATCATACTGAAGTCCTGACTAATACAATAAGACTAAAAAAGGAATAAAAGGTATACACAAAAAGTGTTGGTGAGGATGTGGAGAAAAGAGAACCCTTGGGCACTATTGCTGGGATTGCAAATTGGTACAGCCACTATAGAAAACAGTTCAGAGGTTCCTCAAAAAATTAAAACTAGTCTACGACCATGCTACCCCGAACAAGACCGATTCCATTTGATCTCAGAAATTAAGCAGGGTCAGGCCTGGTTAATGTTTGGATGGGAGACCACCTAGAAAGACCAGGTGCTGTAGGCCTAAAAAATAGGGGATTGTAAACTGACAAGGTCCTTGCAATCTGAGAGGTCAACCAAGGGTTGTCTCGCAAAAAAAAAAAAAAAAAAAAAAAAAAAAATTAATACCCTATGACCTAGCAATTCTCCAAAGAAAACCACCAAAACACTAATTAGAAAAGATATATGCAACCCTATGTTCACTGCAGTGCTATTTACAATAGCCAAGGTATGGAAGCAACCCAAGTACCCATCAATAAACAATTGGATAAAGAAGATGTAGTACATAAATATGGTGGAATACTATTACTCAGCCATAAAAAAAAAAGAAAAGAAAATAGAATAGATATCTTACCATTTGCAACAACATAGATGGACCTAGAGGGTATTAATATGAAGTGAAATAAGTCAGGCAGAGAAAGACAAATACATATAATTCCACTTATATATGGAATCTAATAAACAAAATAAATAAACAAAATGAAAACAGGCTCATAGATAGAAATAGAAAAGAAAAGAAGCTGGTGTCTGCCAGATGGGAGGAAGGATGAGGGGCTGGGTGAAAAAGGTGAAGAGATTAAGAAGTACAAATTGGTAGTTATAAAATAGTTATGGGAATATTAGGTACAACATGGGGAAAATGAGGGGAAAAAAAGAATAAAAGAAAAAAATAAAAGAAACAGCAGGTATACAGATTGGGAAGGAAGAAATGAAACTGTCTTTGTGTATAGATAAAATCACCCCAAATCAATGACAACAACAACAAACAACAACAATAAAACCCCTTTGTACTAATAAGTGCTTGTAGCAAGTTTGCAGGCTACAAGGTTAAAATTGTAAATACAGAAATTCAATTGCTTTCCTACATACAAACAATGAGCAACTGGAATTTGCCATTAAAAACACAACACTATATTAGTTTAAAAAAAGAGAAATACTTAGATATAAATCTAACTATATATATGAGGAAAACTACAACATTCTAATAAAAGAAAACTTAAAAATATCTAAATAAATCAAAAGGCATTCCATGTTCATGTATAGGAAGATGTGAAGATGATAGTTCTTCCCAATTTGGTCTACAGATTCAAAGCATCTCAGTCAAAATATCACCATAGTAATTTGTGGATGTCAACAAAATAATCTAAATTGTATATAAAAAGGCAAAAGACCTAGAAACGCCAATAAAATATTGAAGTACAAAGTCATGGAAATGACGTTATTCAACTTCAAGGCTTACTGTAATACTGTATTAATCAAGATAGTGTGGTACTGGAAAAAGAATAGACAAATAGATCAAAGGTACAAAATAGAGCCCAGAAATAGACCCACACAAATACAGATAACTGGTCTGTGACAAATGAGCAAAGGCAATCCAGTGGAAATGGCACTAGAACAACTGAAAATTCATAGGAAAAAAAATAAAAAATAAAAAAGAAGAAGAAACCAGACATAGACCTTATAACTTTCATAAAAATTAACTCAAAATAAATCCTAGACTAAATGTAAAATACAAAAACAACACTTCTAGAAGGTGACAGAGAAGAAAATGCAGGTACCTGGAAGTTGGGAATATATTTTTAGACACAGCAACAAAAGCATAATCACGAAAGAAAAAATTGGTAAGTTGGGGTTCATTTAAATAAAAAACTTCTGCTCTGTTAAAGACAGTGTTAAGAGAATGAACAGATAAGCCATGTACTATGAGAAAATATTTGCAAATGTTTCCCTGAGAAAAGAAATTATATCCAAAACATGCAAAGAAAAATTTTAATTCAAAAATATAAAAACGACTCATTTAAAAAGTGGGAGAAGGATCTGAATAGGCGCCTCATCGAACATCTACAGATGACAAAAAAAAAAACATATGAAGAGATGCTCAACATTATTTGTCATTAGTGAATTGCAAATTAAAAGAACAATGAGATATCATTAGGTACCTATTAGAAATGACTAAATTCTAAAGCACTGACAAAACCAAATGCTGACAAGGATGTGGAGCAACAGGAACTCTCGTTAATTGCTGGCAGGGATGCAGAATGGCACAGCTACTTTAGAAGAAAGTTTGATAGTTTTTCAAACTTTCTAAATATAGTACTATATTAGCATATGATTTAGCAATTGCTTTCCTACATATTTACCTAAATGATTTGAAAACATGTCCACATAAAAACTTGCACACAGATGTTTATAGCTGTTTTATTCATAATTGCCCAAACTCAGAAGCAACAAAGATGTCTTTCAGTAGGTGAATGAATAAACCGTGGTACATTCATACAATGAAATACTATGCCAAAATAAGAAAAAATGAGCTATGGAGCCATCGAAAGACATGAAGGAGCCTTACTAAGTGAAAGAAAACAATCTGATGGGCTAAATACTACATGACATTCTGGAAAAGGCAATACTATGGAGAGAGTAAAAAGCTCAGTGTTGCTAGGGCTTCCAAGATAGAAGGCTGGGGATCAATAGGAGCATAGGGGATTTTTAGGGCAGTGAAACTGTTATTAAGTAACAATAATGTATTAATATTGGTTCATCAGTCATAGCAAATATGCCACACCAATGAAAGATGTTAATAATGGGAGAATATGGGTAAGGAGTTATGTAGAGGGAGTATAAGGAGATCTCTGTACTTTCAGTTCAGTTTTTCTATAACCCTAAAACTGCTCTAAGAAATAAAGTTTATTAAATAAAAATATTAAAATCAACCTAATCTAAAACAGATCTCTCTCTCTCTCTCTCTCTCTCTCTTTTTTTTTTTTTTTTTTTTGGTCTGTAGCATACCTATGAGGAAAAATGAATAGCATCATCAGAAAAGTGTGGCAGCAGCCAGAAAGATCCAGGGGAAAGCAAGCATAAAGCAGACAGAATTCCTCTTTACTGCTTTTCTGCTTCCAATATTGCCCTTTCAATCCACATTGATACCAGAATAACCCTGCTACAAGACAATCTGAACATGTCACTTTCCTGCTTAAACTTCCTTGAAAAAACCCACGGGCTGGCTGCAAGATAAAATTTAAACTCCTTGGCATGCTAGGTCCATAATAGTCTGACAGATTCCACGCCTCTGTCCACCCTGAAGCTTTTCATCCCATCCAAGAAGTTTTGCAAGAACAGGAAAGTCCTTCTCTGGCCTTGTGAACGCCTGCTCTTTCTTTGAATATCAGTTAGGGAGTTTTCTTCCTGATCAAGCCTTCTGAGCTTTGCAGGCAGCTTTATGATTCTTTTTCCTATGCTCCAGTTGACCCTGGTACATAGCTCCAATAAGACAAATACCACACTGTGACATAATTGTTCATTTGCATATCTGGATACTCAATTGACCCAAGTTCCTTTTATAGACCACTATGTTGTATCTGTCTTTATATACCTAGTATCTGGCACAGAGTCTTGTATATAGTAGGTGCTGAATAAATGCTTGTTGAATAAATACCAGGCTCTGATTCATAGCAGCCTCTATGGTAATATCCTCTAGCTAGTATTTTAATAGTTCACACTTAACTAATTAATTCTCACTTGTATATATAGTGAATTTTTGAGTATCCACAAGAGGATTATCCCCACTGTACCTTAGACTAGCAAATCTTACTTTTAACCTCTTGTTGACATCACCAGCTGCTTACATATGTCCTTCACTGACATTATCACCAATGTCACCTACTTTTACTCCTGTGTTCAGGTAAGAACAAGGCAGAAGTTGGAAAGAAAGGTACTTCTAAAGAAGAGAACATTTATTTTCCTCTCTTTACCTAAAATTCTGGGCTTAAAAATGCAAGAGATCCCAAATACAGAAAAAAGAGAATACCAATCAAAGACTAATAACTCTTCACCTCAAACTACAAATCTCTGAATAGCTTTGAAAATATGTTACTTAACAAAAAATAATATATATCTATATATTATGTATTCTATGTCTATTTTACTGGTGCTTTATAACTTTAACTTTTTCAATTCTTTGCATTTGCCAACTTGATGATTGTACTACATGGAAGGATGTTTTGGAATAAAACAAGAGAAGCTGTACACCCCTAAAGCAATCATATGTTTAAAAACAATTTTCAATTTCAGAGTGCTAGTAAAGATAAAAAATAAATACTTCATTTAATCTCAGGCACAGTTTTTTTGTTTTGTTTTGTTTTATGTTTCCCTAAGAATGTTACATGAAACTATTTTTTAATGTCATTTACATTAAACTCTAGAGCTACTGACAGTGCCTTAGATTCTTCTAAAGGCCCCTGGTAGTGATTCTTCTTTTAAATTTAAAAGCCTAATAAACCCAGATTTTCAAAAGTAGCTAATATTGGGTTGAGGGCCAAACAATATAATGATGCAGAGCTACTTGCATTATTCCTGGAGCTATTTGATTTTGACAAGCCCACATTTGGTAATTAACATGAGAATGCCCCCTTGGGCCGTTCTCCTGTTAGCTAAAATATCTTATAAATTACTGTAATAAAAGGGAAAAAAAGGAACATGCTGCCTGTCAATGTTTCAACTTATCTAGCAAGAGGAGGAGACAAAGCCCCAATCTGGAAACATACAGATGCTAAATGGGAGCATAAATTTTACTGTCTGACCCAACATGAGAGAGTCACCTATTCCATGGTGGAACACATGGTTGATACACATAGCATCAACCGAGTTCCCAAAGCAAGGGGGGCATTGGTCCTTTTGGATAGGTAATATATTCGTTTCATAGTCATGCTTAGTAAGTGATATCACGTCATCTACTAAATGCCAGGTCAGTGGACATAGCATCTGTAATTGAAGAAGCAGCTTCATATATTCCATTTTAAGGTCTCTGGGCAGAGTTTAATAAATAATGCCATCTACCAATGATGTAAAATACAGTCTAATTTATTGTACTAATCTAGATAAATGTATTAACATGGTCATAATATAGATTCTATGTGCATTTGTGGTTAGGAGTCAAATGTCTCTTCACCACTTCTGTTTGCTCCCATCTGGCTCTGCACTTGTAATCAGCCAAAGGAATTGCAAGTAGACAAATGGTCAGGTTTTATAGTTTATTTTCTTGAGGCTAGGATTTAGCAATGATGTAATTCTAATTCTGGCAAAGAAATAACAATCTTAGAATTGACTTTTAAAATTCCTCTAGTCCATATTTTTTTTCCTGTTTCATCCACATATAAATTTACAACCTATTATAGACATAGAGGCCACCAAAATATTATATGACACAAGTAATACATTTTTCATCAGTAATAGAGACTACTGTGTGTCTAAACAGATCTATGTTGCTAGCCTTGAAATATTTGGTGATTGGGTAACGGTATACGCAATAAATGCATCTAAAAAAAAAACCCTTTATTTTTCTCACCCTACAATTTTACCTACTGTTACCTAACCAACTTTTATTAATTTTAATCTGAGACATTAACCATATTATTTCGAGTTGGCAGCAGCCGCTGACTGAACAGAAGTTTTCTACGTTCTATTACTTAGGGTACTTTTTTATATTTCAGTTAAAGACCTGAGGGACTTGATGGGTATAAAATGTAGACTTATTGATAAAAATTCTAAGCCTCCAATAGAATACAGCTCAAAAATAGCTGTGTTTAATCCACAGCAGACAGCATTTGCTACTACTGCTAAATTTTAACAGGAACAGATCCAAAATCATGTCAGTGTTCCCATTTTTGTGCCACAGAGTAATGACATTTAATCAGGAATATTACTACACTCTTTTGGTGACAGCTGAGACACAAAACCAGCCAGCTGATGCAATCCCTGTCTTATTGTTGGCGGCCCATAAGCAGCAGCCACAAACAGGAAGCTGCCTTACCTTGTGTGTATCATCAGAGGGAACTTTACAGAACAAGGCTTGCATATAGACTACAAATGACATCCATGATATTTCTCAAAGACTTCTGGAACCATCCTACTTTCCACCTATCCCAGCTCAACTTAAGGAAGAAACTGCTCTAGATCTTTTAATACAATGGTGCTGCACTTGCCAGGTGTGAGGCAACATAAGGTTTGCAGAATACAACCGCCATAGCTCCTGCTTAGTTAGATCGATGGCCTATAATTACCTGAGAATTACTTGGACACAAATCAATGGGGTATTATGTCCCATTCATAATGAGCAGGGTAACTTTTGCCTGGTCTGGGAACGTTATGATAAAGACAATATCCCCATCTGTTTACTATGCCTAGCTCTGCCTGCCCAAGCTGAAACTTATTCAGCCCAGAAAGACTGAAGATATGGGAAGAGGGCTTCAAACAGAAAGGGAGTGGGGCTGTGTGCATTCTAACTCTGAAAACAGCCTTCAGTTCAGTGGTTGCAGGTTTTCATTCAACCCGATCTGCACTAAGATTGACATCTTAGAGATAAAAGGCTTCACATTCCATTAGATGTCTTCAGCTTGGCCAGCCTCCTCCCCCGGCCACGCCCCAAGGGATCAAGCCACATTTTGATGACATCCATCAAGCTCACAATTCCAGCTCAACAGTTTGCAGCAATTTCTCCATCTTACAGCTATCACTGAAAGAAGAGTGGGGGGAGATCCACGCAAGTAGTAGAAAGGGGTGGTCAGTGCTATTTGAAACACTGAACGTGCAGCCCCATAACTAAGCTGCCACAAACACACCACTCTATCCTGTAATACTCCTTAAAAGTAAAGGAAGAGAGCTGGAGTCCTGCTGGATTTCCCTTAGCAACCTGACAGGAGCCCACAAGGTCAGCTAGCAGGAAGCGTAGAAAATTATACAGTGGGGAATTATCAGCTAAATTATTTCACTATACTCAGGATTTTTACTGTTCTTCCCAAGACAGTGGCCTCTTGCTACTAAGATTATAAACATGAATAAAAGGACAAGAATGGCAAAAGGGGAAAGGAGAAGAAAATATTTTAAATAGCTTATTTATTTTGATATATAATATATATTATGGCTTTGTTATTTGTTTTGATGCAACTCCTTGAGGCTACTGATCAGGGATCCAATCTGCTTGTTTTCTTTCTCTGGCTATGATGCTTCTGATTCTTTTTGTTTGGGGTGCAAGGACAATGGGGTTGGGCCAGAGACTGCTCACCATGTTTGCTACACAAGCTACAGCAGCAGGAGCAAGCATGATTTATCAATTAACAGCTAATGAAAAAAATTCTCTGCAATTAAAGATATGATTTTGTTCAAACAGGAAGCGGCACCATACAACTGTGTACCCCTCGGAGGAATACTCAGCTCCTGTCACTAATGTGGAACACAGCTAATTTTAACAGAGTGTGTGTGGGCCCCTTGGGGGACTCCATGTTGATGAAGGAATATACAGTAGGGAACCCCCAGAGGAACTAGCTGATTGGAGAGCCCCAGGAAAGGTGTAGGGAAATTACATTTCCTGTTTCTTAGGAGAGTTATTAAAGGGAAAGGCAGCTTTAATCACTGAAAGACTAGTTGCTGTATTTTTTTGATTTATACACCAAAACAATACCCTTCATTCTTTGGTTGCTTTTTAATATATATGTCAGCTTAGTCAATATTATATTTCAGTATAACATATAAACTGTAGGATCTTGTTAAAAATATGAAGGGTTTTGAAAGATTATACAAGATAAAATATATTATTGCTACTCAACCAAAACTCGGAGAAAATTAAAGTAGACAGATAGAAATTTTCCTTTTTTTTCCTTTTCATGTAAATCAACACGATTTTTTTTTAATGAACCATGAATTTCCTAATGATATAAAAAAAGTAGTAGGATTCTCAGTATTTCCTTTTTCTGGATATACAGTTTCCATAGAAAGAAGATTCTTATTTCTATGTAGTAAATGTAGAAAGGAGAGAGTAATTCGTTAAGATTATGTTTATGTCCATTTGTTTAAAATATTTCTATATAGTCTATTTTACAACAATAATAAACTTTGAAGATGGAGGAATCTTCAGATCACCTAGTTCAACATTTGCATTTTTCAGGTAAGAAAACGAAGAGGGAGAGAGGCTAAGTGTTAACAACATAACGACGACTACGATAAATCCAACATTGGTTGGGTAATTACTCTGTTGGGCAACACTCTGAGCTCTTTGCATACATTATTTTATTTTATTCTCACAAAAGCACTCTGAGGTATTATCGTTATTATCAATTATCTCTATTATTATTTTCATCTAAAGAGAAGCTCAGATTTAGAGAGGGTAAGTGACTTACCCATGGCCACACCAAAGAAGTACAGAGGCAGGATGTAGTACAGTTTTGACTTTAGAGTCTGTGTCCTTATATACCTACCAGGTATCCTTTCTCTTCTGTCCCACACTGACTACAGGACATGCGCACTAGAGCCCAGATCCCTTGATTTCAGGTCTAACAACAAAAAAGAAAACTATCTGATATGTATTAGGTTATGATGAAATGCTCTCTGCAACCAATAGATCACTCCACAATGTTAAATTTCAAGTAGAAAGTCTCAATATCAATTCTAACTGTGAAACCAAACAGAACAGCACATGTACAGGTCAGTGAGGTCTAGGAATGTGGTTGCTGTACTGAGAGAGATGTGAATGAACTTGGAGAAAATTAGGCGGGGAGGCTTGGCTCCCACTGCTGTGACCTCTGACCTTCCAGAAGGATCTTCATTATCTATCTCTCTCTGACTCCCAGGTTAAGTCTCCTCACATAACGGTCCAGTCCAAACGTAACCTTTATAAAAACAAACGTTCCATTTATGGTGCTTTTTAAATTTAATTGAAAGACTGTGTCTTCTTCCTAAAACAGCCAAAATCTATAATCGTCTTTGAAAACATCTATGCTGAAAACTGCTCGCCAAAGCAGTACTAAAGGACAGCAATGGTGTGTGGCATGAGTACAAATAGCTTTTCTTTTAAAACAAAACCAAAAAAAAAAAAATTATAGGTTAGCAACTGTAAGTGATGCTGTAGGCATCTTTAAACCCTGCCCACCTGCCCGTATCACCTCGGGCAAAGGTTTCCTCTTCTGTTGGAACTGGAACATTTGGAAACAGGCTGCCCCTGCAAGCTTTGTTCTCGTTTCTTGGGAGGATTCCTCTGACAGTTCCTAACTGCATTATCAGGATTTGTCTCGCTCGTAATGGCCAATTCATTTGTATTGCCACGTTTAGACCTTACACTAAGCAGATAGTCACAGGTATGAAGAGCGGTCCCACAATTTCATTGGAACTGACTGTTCTGACTGGCTCAGAGGAACATACTGGCAGAAAATCAAGTCTTCCGTTCCTGTTTCCCCACCCCTTTTCAGACAGGCAGACAAACGGACATACAGTGCGCATGTGGGCACACACACACACTCCACAAACCCCAGCTGTAAGCCTCAACCTCACCGGGGAAGAACTGAGACAAACATCAAGCCCAATTCTTCTTTAAACAGTTGAGGAGCTGAGTTTGGGAGAGGATAAGAGATGTGCCACATGTTCGTTAGAAGTGGAAAAGTGGCTCGATCCTGAGGACATCTGACCCCAAGCCTATTGTTCTTTACAAAGCACTATTTCACTAAAAGCATAAAAAACCTTCTCCACTATTGGAAGTGTTCAGGATTCTCCTTCCTATGAGCCCTTGTTTAGAGACTCCATTTTATAGGTGATTCATTTCTCAGGTCTTTCTTCCACACGGACATCCTCATCCACTGGTGGAGGGCGCCGCTGCTAGAATCAAACACAAAAGTGTCAAGGACTCCCTGGGAGGTCAAGGTAACAGTGTCCCAGCCTTTCTCACATGGTTCATGTGATGGTCCAGCTGGGGGGATGACATCTCTCAGGAATTCATCTCTGCTCTGAAAACAACTGAGTGCATTAAAGATATCTACTCTGTCAGCATCTACAAACAGAGGGCATTGGAGACCTCAACATGTTCCAAAGAATTTGTGAAGGAAAATAAACATTAAAAAGTTATTTCGAGGTTCAAAATCTGAAAAGAAAAAGATAACCCTGAGTCATATTCTAATTTTTATAGGTACACTTTGTGCCTATCTTTCAGTAGATGAGAGAGGTGGCACACGAGAAACGGATCATTAAACAGTAGTGTGAAACCAGGGAAATTAACCAGCTGCTGTGAAAGCCACCTCTCTTATTCTCTAAGAAAAAGTAGAGAGTGGGGGTGGGGAGGAGAGCATAGGAAAAGCAGGAGTAAAGGAGCTGACTGTACAGATAAAACATTAGCTTAGAAGTCTGAGGACTGTCTGTAAGCTAATGAATGAAAGATGTTTGATGAAAAAATAATAGTTATATGTGAAAGAGCTTCCTCCATACTTTGAAATTATAATAATTTTGTCCTAGAAGAGCCTTAAAGATAATTTCATTCAATGCCTTCATTTAACATAACAAGAAACTGAGGAACTGAGGTTGAGAAAAAAAGAACTGACTTTACCTTATGTCCATGTAGCAAGTTGGTGGCAAGAGACTGGCCTCCTCTCGCACAGTATCCACTAATCCACATTGCCTGGTCATCTAACTGGCCAAAAGGCACTAGAGAACCCTTTTTAGTCAGGCAAGGAAGTACAGTGTACAATATGGTTGGATTTTGGCTGTATATTTTTCTGAACAGAGGAGGCAACCTCCCTTCTCTCTCAGGAGGAATTTGTATGACTATCTGGGTTCTCAAGTGAGCATTCCATGTGTCTTCACCAAGCCAGAAATATAAAAAAAGACCAGTAGTCCTTAAGGGCAAAGGAATCTGGCAAAAGGCTACATACAAAAAGTCAACATGGGGAAGCTGTCCCATAGACTACAGTCTTATATAGTCCAGAACCTTTGGGGAAAACGGAGGCATGAGAAAAATGAAGGCAGAACTACCATTTTTTGAGTGCTTTAGTTACTGGTCTTGCTTCATTTGCTCTTCACACACCCCTTTCTCCAATGAGATAACTGAGGCCAGAAATGTTAAGTGACCTGGCTATTACACAGAGAGTCAATACTCTAGCCTGGGTGTGCTCCATAGACCAAGATTTTTCTATGTGACCATGTTTCTTTTCTTTCCACTCACAAGTGCTTTGGGTAAGCAAAACTAGGTCTTTGGGTGACCTAGTTTTCGGTGACTTTGGGTGACTATAGTTTCAGTTCATAACACATCTTATTTGCTTCATCAAATCATACATTCCAAATTTCTATCTGTTCTGGAAAGAAATGAAAAGGCAGGCTCTTCTTAACTTCCCTTTCTGATCCCACCCTGATACTTGGAAGAACAAAAAGGATAGCAGCCAACACGAAGGAAAGTAATATCTCTCGGCTAAGACGGCTGTGCCAAAGAAAGAGATAAAGCAGGAACAAAGTAACAAATTATATTGTCAGAGCAAATGTGAACTTTTTGATTGGGGATGACATTTATTTTAAGTGTGCAGTGACGGCAGGGAATCTGTCAGGGTAAGACGTGGCAGAGGTTTCAGCGTTTGTTAAGAGTGTCGTGGGAATTTAGCTAAAACTGTTAAAACTGACACCATTGGCTTTTGTTAACACATTAAGCATGGGAAAAGTGCCAGTCAGCATATCCCTCCATAGCATCAGTTCAGTTAAATCATCTGGAAGATGCATAAAACTGGGGGAGATAATAATGCCTACATTTTTCAACACATGGGGAGAGAGAGGGGAGAAGGCTAGTGCCGTTTTGATAAGAATAACAAATGATTCCTTTAAGACAGAGATCCCAACAAGGCAAAAGGGGTGGGAGGGCATTTTTATCGACTCTGCTATATTCCTAAAGACATTTTAGTGTAGAAAACAAAGTTCATATGCTACTGCGTGATGCCAAGATTCATAGGAGAAAATTACCCTTGATACACACAGATGCACACACATGGAAGTAAAACTGAAGACCTGTCTCAAACATTCTGCTTTAAAATAGACTCAATTATTACTTCAGAGTTAGGCTAAGTGAGAAAAAGCAGAAATTCAGATGTTTACCCAGTGAGATGAACTAAATCAAATGCAAAGGCACTCTTGCTTCTCCACAAAATCTTCAAAGGAGCCCAATAAGCTGAACCTTGCCTTGACCCGATTCCTCTTAAGAAGCAGATCAAAAGAAAAGAAAATTGAAAGCTTGACAATGACATGTGCTTCCAGCAATTAAATGGGTATGAGCTCTTGGTGACCACAATAACATTATATTGAAATGGCAGCCTAAGCTTCTTTGGATAAATGTTTTGATTGGAGTTGAAAATTTTCATTCTCAGCACCCTCTGACTAGTAAATGAAAAATTACATGTTTGTGTCACAAAAAGACTTAAAGAAAAAGTTTGCTGTTTATGTTTGAAGAGCACAAAAGACATTGGTGCTGCTTGCCAAACTGTGCTAGAAAACGCCACGCCTTTTAACGGAACGCCATCCATGTGCTTTGCAAGACCTTGGGAAATGAAATATTCCTTCAAAGTTAGGAAATCCCATGGGAGCCATTTTCCCTGAGGGCACAGAAAACTGAAATCCTGTCTGAGGGTCCCCTCACTGGCTCCATGACTAAAGAAAAGTCTTCGATTTGGCAAGACACTATGAAGCAAACGACTTACTGCCCTTTGGCAGAAATTGAACCCTGTGTGTACCTCTACTGCAGGATTTACACTCTCTGTAGTCTGCAGAGGCTCAGAGTTTACTGGTCACCTGATATGGGATTTTCTGGTCAGCTTCCAGGAGAGTGTTTATTGTCCATAGGTTAGGGTGCGTTTAATTTAAAGCCTCTCTGCCTCTCCGGTTATCTGTAAATGATTACTCTGTGCTCAGATTTTTCAGCAATAGATTCAAATGAATATAAATAAAATAAGCCTTCGTTTTCCAATTATAGTGCCATGACCCTCTCTAAAACAACATCACCACTGACTGTAGGTGACCAGTGTAACTTTCCAGCATTCCATGTGCTACAAAGTTTTTGCTATGTGAGCCTGTCTGGCTTCGCTGATAAAACACAGACACAAAATTAAGGGCAAAAACATAGAAATTTGCTGCCAAGAACTATCCTTCTATTAGGCAAACATCATCTTGTGTTGTTTAAAACACTAAGCATTTTTCCTAAAGGGCTGCTTCCATTATCCTCCCCCATAACACCAAAAAGAGAACATATGGAAGAATGAGCTTACACCAAAAGGATCTTTTTTTTTCTTCTTGTTTTGGCTACAGGAGCAGAGCAGTCACACAGGCACAGCACCTCATCAAATAAACCAGACTGACATGGTTCTGACTTTACCAACCTAATTTCCTAGATCTTTTAAGTCTTCTCATCCATCTCTGGCTAGTCCCAAGCACAGGAACTCACCAGGCACAGCACCTAGGTTATTCAGACACATTACTACTGATTTTTAAAATTAAAATAAAAAATAAATAAATAAAAAAGATCAAGTAAGTGCCATAGCAGTGTCCAAACTCAGAAAATATTTCTCATCCCCACTTAAAACTGACTGAAATAAAGTCATTGGAACTGGCCTCATTATTGGCAGCCTTCAATGGAATAATAGCTAACTAACACATGACTTAATTCTTAATCCTTCTTTCCTTACTGCCTACCTCAAGAGTTTTAGGGACTTCTTTTATGCAGACAAGGAGCTCTCATGGAACAGATGTGACTTGCAAGTCTTAGACTGGAACCTTGAGATGGCAAGACCAAGAAGAAAGAAAAAAATGGAGGCAATTGATCACAAAACTGCCATCTATTTGAACTAATGCATGGATACGTGGGTTGTTTCCTAAATTTTCATAGATATTTACAGTAGCTTTTCTTTTACAAATTATATATAAGATTTCTGTATCTAAGAAAGGTAGAAGCATTCTTTAACTCTTATTTTGCAATGGTTTCTATTAGTTCCAGAAATAAAATTCAGGAGACAGTTACTTAAGAAATTCCTATTTCACACATATCCTTTAGTTGTTTTTAAAAGCAATTCTAATTAGCTATTCTAATAGGTTATAGCAATTTAGTTCCAAAGTTATTAATCTGCCTATAAACAAAATTACACCTGTTAAAGACGTTTACATTGTTATCAATAGATATGCAAATATATTTGGTATTGACCTTCCCTTGACACAAACTATCATGACTAGAGAGCTTAATAAGCACTGATGTCTCACAAAACTTTGAAATGACAGGTTTAGTGTCAACACATACTCTATATCATGTTTTCCACACTCTGAGTCCCCTTCTTTGAAGTATTTCCAACACTTACAGAGTAGGTTTTCCCCAAAGCTAGTTTTCTATCAAATATCATATCCATCCATGTTTTGTGACATCACAGAAACTTCCCTAATAACAATGAAATCCTAAACAAATTTATTATCATGTAAAGATGATAATAAAAGATGAAGTCAGTCATAACTACCAAGAAGCAAGAGTCTTGTTTTTCAGGGAGATATTTTTGCCTTCAGGAATAAAGAGATGAAAAATCAAGAAAAAATAATATGTGACTATAAGGTAATGAGATGGATTTTCTTGTGTATCTTGTAAACTGGCTTTGAGAACAATTAAATCAAAACAACTAAAATCAGTGTTGTTTAGAATAAGTTGATAGCCTTCAGTGGTGACAATATGAAGAGTAACCTTCATTATTACTTATAAGTACCCTCATTCAAAATTAAAAGTAACATGAAATATATAGTATTTAAACATTTCTTTAAAAAATTTTAAGATACCCTGCTAAATAACAAAAAAAAACCCTGAAATTTCTATTATTTTATATATTTTTATTATTTAAGAACTTAAAAAAAGGAAAAGGAACATTTCTGTCCCCAGTGGGAAGGACCAATAAATGCCTAAAGTTTCTACAACCCGCTATAATAAATTAAACCACTGAATTTCATATGACAGGAAGACATAGAAACATTTTATGAAGCAATTGTTCAATTTGTCCTTTTATTAAGTGATGCGATTAGTTATACCAATAAGACGGTAAATATTTTCACTAGTACATGAAACCACCTTTTGGCTGGTTTATAATTACAAGAAGGATGCTAACTGAATCCCTTGCTTTGTTTCAATATCCCTTGTTAGTACCATAGACCTCTCTGCCTCTCTTGTTTTTCTCAAAAGCAATTTAGAAAATGCTTGTATTTTAGACAAAAGGAGAACATTTGGTGAAAGAAAATTCATCATTAGGTATCTAGAGGTTTGTTAATAGAAAAGGCAACTCCCACAGTGTATCCTAGTGCTCAAGCCAGACACACATGCTCAGGACCAGCAAGCTGCCTTCACAGTGGGCCAAAAGTCATTATCATAATTTTATATTACATAGACTACATTGAAAATTTAATATATCCCAGCAAAAAGAGACAAAAGACATTTTGCATAATGCTTCTGTGAGCGCTCTCTCTCTTGCTACTCTTTTAGCCACCCCATGCAGATAATCACACCAGGAAAAAGAAGTTCATTACCTAAGCCAAATCAAAATTAGGCTTTTCTTTTTGATAGGGAACTTCATTAGTAAGCCCTGTCTTATACAGCTGAGAGATTTGATGAATCTATCTTAGAGTAATAATTCAGTACAATCAGCCACCATTTTAAGTTTTATATCTTTATTAAGGTAAGTAGAAATATACAAACTGGATTGATAGATCTTTAAAGATGTTACATCAAGATAGATCTTTAAAGATGTTACATCAAGATGCTAACTAAAATCACTTTTGGATATTTAAAACATTCTGGAGTGATAGAAGAAACCCAGGTAAGAAGAAATGCAACTCTTTGCTACCTAGCTACCCATGATTAAGGCTTTCAAGGGGAAAAATAAATCAAAGAAGGCAAAGCTGAAACACTTGAAGTTGAGGAAAGCGGATATTTATTGAAACTATTCAAATGAAAACGTCTTCAAAATTTAAAGTTAGCCTTTGATTAACAAGAAAACACAGGAGGAAAGAGTCATTTTAGAATTCTTCTTAAGATAAAGGCTAAAGATCTATTGTCCCTACACACTGCCCAAGAAAATATCCACTGCAGTGCTGAGTCCCCGTTTATATCATACAAAACTCAGTTATCCCACAGACATGGAACAAAGAGCTCCATTCTCCCCTTTGTGTGACCCACATATGTAAGTAAGTAGACCAGCATGCAAGAGCTCTGCTGGCTGCAGACGATTGTTTGTGGAACTCCTCCAAGATTGCACCCTTTCATGCTGAAAAATCCTATCTCTGTAGCCCTGGTTGTGGACATAGTTTTCCACACTGTGCTTGAAGCTAACCCTGACTTTTGTAATAAGACTGAAGCTTCAATGTCATGCAGGGCTTCTTTGGCTATTGTCCATTACACTTTTTCTTAACCATACAAAACCAGCTCTCCTTTAAGAGAAATATCAGTCTCACTTTGCCACATATCCCTCCTCTTATCGGCGTCCATGAATCTACCTGAATACTTACATCAATATTATTGAAAAAATGAGTCCTGAATTCCTCAGGGTTAAGATTTTTAAAACAGAGAAGATGTTTCTAGGCCTCTTTGGTATTATCAGTCTACAATTTTTAAACCTGGATAGTGGGCAAAGCTTATGGTAAAAGTATAACAACAACAAAAAGCAAAAACAAAAATAAACCTCTTCTCTCTGGTATCAGATGTCACTTTACCCATATTTAAACGATAGGAGTGCTCAAAAGACAAACTCCATTTGACTTAAGCTTGATTCCGTCTCTGAGCATAAATGGCCCAAATGACAAATCCTGACTTCCAATACTGTAATCCTCAACAGCCTCTTTTTGAGAAAGGACAGAGAGTTTAAGGAGTTCTTGGTTTAAAAGTTTAAAAGAGTAAATACTTTCCTACATTTACAACTATTTAAAACTCACTCGCAGAGATTTCAGAAACACAAATAGCACTATAAATTCTAGCTTCCCCATAGTTTGGATTTAACATTTTCAAATTAATAACATGGTCCATTTTATTCCTTCCAATGTTTAATCTTCTTCTGAAACTTCTACAGTTCTGAAAACTGTCCAGTTTACATACATTTGCTGTTATGGACAGAAGCAGAAAGTAGAAATGAAACATTTCAAGATATAACAACATGGGAAAACTTTAGAAAGGCAGATGATTCCAATAGTTCTCATTTATAAAGTCTTAACTGAGTACCAGTCCTGATGGTAAATGTTTTTTTTTTCCCCTTAAAATAACCCTATAGTTAGCTACTACTATTATTCCCACTTTGTGAATTTAGGATACTGAGTCTTTGAGAGGTTCAGGAACTTGCTCCAGGTCACACAGCTGGCAAGCAGAGAGGCTTGGATTTATACTCATCATCTGACTCCAGTACCCATTTCCCTAATCTCCATGTTCTCCAACCCTCCCAAGCAAGCTATAAACAATAAGTGACTCCAGGGAAAAAAAAAGTTAATTCTCACAGTTGTCATATAAGACATTCGTGACAATGCCCTTTTAGGTGTCCTCTGGAACCAGGAGATATAAAAAGCATTTAGATATAATAAAGAAAATAGGCAGAAAGTTCTATAGAAAACTGGAAAAAAATATAGAAGGAGAAATATATGAAATATGGGCATATTTTACACTTTGATTTTGGTTTCTTTGGGGAGAAAAATAATTTGTCACTCTCGTATGTGGTTTTATAAAAAACACCTTTATTAAACAACCAACTTTCGCTTTTATAATTCTTGCTACTTGGCCAGCTTAATCATAACTAATATCTTTTACACCATATTATTCTCTAGTTCTCCCTTCTCTAACCAAAAAAATTGGGTAGATTAAAGCCCAGTTCAAGTCCTCTTCCCTCTTTGCTGACTCAGTGATATAATATAGTACTATTCTTAGAGTCTCTAAAATTTATCCTTCTCATATGACTTTTTATCCATGTTACATTACATTGTGATCATCTCTGTATATTTATATCTCGTCCCTCACTTGCAACCAGACTCTATACTCCTGATGGCAGGAGCCATATCTTATGTGTTTGTGTAAGTGAGAAAGAAAACAAAACTGGATGCTCAAAGATTATCTACACATTATGTGTAAGATACATAACCATAATTCTTTCTGCTTTGGCTTCCTCTTCTGAATCTTTAAGAATACAGAGCAGGGCAAATATTCTAAAATCTGAGATTTTTAAAGATACCAACACATACCAGTGCACTGTTAACAAGACAACCACAAAGACAGCCAGCCATCAACAAATGCCAAACAACAAACAAATCCCAACAAGAACGAACACAGCAATAACATCAACAATTAACAAAATAAGTGAAAACAAGGGTCTCGAGATTTATCTTTTATATTAAGGTTTAATAACAGTGTCTAAAGAGGCATTTTCACATATTATAGAAGAAAGTTGTGGGTTAATAGAACACTTGATACTTGGCCATGAAAACCAATCAAGTATCAGCCTGAAAGGGACCAAATATATGTACAGTTATTTATATATATTTAAATTTCCCTCACATTCAATTGCAATTTAGTCCAAGTTCAGAAAATCCAGTTCAGCTATTTTCTTTTTCAGCAGATTTCCACACGTTATTAGAAGTACACAGTTAACCAGGTTTCATGCAGTAGACAAAATGGCATTGTGGGATTACATTAGTTCGACAGCTGCTTTATGACTATAGCTTCCAGACCAATTTATTTAATATTGATCTTTAAACAAACATCAGTACAAATAAATTTGAGCACTCTAGTCCCGAGATTTTATATCTATAAAAGAGGCCTATATTCAGAGAAGCAGGGCTGCTTGTATTTCTGCCTTTGATTCTGTTTTCTTTGATCCTACTAGGTATCAAATACATCAATGCCAAATTAAAACAAATCCATCTTTAGATAACACTCTGTTTATAATCTTTCGTGCAGAAAAAGAATTTTTCTATCAATAACTTCCAGAAAGGGTTTTAACTGATCTTCTCATTGCTTTATTCTGACTACTACTATAAAGGCAGTGGTACCCTGTCCTGACTTGAGCAGCCTACCTGGCTCTACCTGGAATATCTGCTAAAAAGGGCTGAGTTCCATTCCCCCATCTCCATGCAGCTTGCTCTCTTTAACAATTCTAAGCCAGTGCCAGGGACACACCAAAATCCAGCTGCCTCCTACTGAGAATATTGCTGCACAAAGCTAGGATTCAGGAGGCCAATCTCAAGACTTTTACGGGACTACAGTTGACCATTTGGAGGAGGGGACAGCTGGGTGCTAAATATAAATGGGAAAAAAGACTTAGATAGGGAAATAGATAATGAATCCTGGGATTAAACACTCGATTCAATTAGGCAGGCATATATGAATGTGAGGCATAAATGGACCCAACATAATTATTTGCACAGGACTATTTATGTCCTTCTTAGTTATCCTGATTGAGTACAGATAGGAGGATCACCAGGGGATGGATATTCCTGTGGTCTAGAATTGGGATGAAGTTCAGAGTTTTTGGTCACAATTCATTCATGTCTGCCATCTGTTTTATGTTCACCAAGGTCTACAGACTTTTCAGAGAAATGAAGTTTCTCTTCTGTTCTTTTCTCTCCCTCCTTCCTCTTCCTCTCCGCCCTTTCCTTCCTTATTTTCTTTTAAATAAAAATATTCTGGAAACAGAGTAGGTCAGTGGAAAAGTCTTTATGAGAAATTAAAAATCCCTTCAGCAAAATATTCAGGTTTTTTTTCCAGACACCTTTAACCTATACTATCAAAGGAAGCTATATCTGCTCTAAAACTGTAAGACAATTATTTTCTTTGAGTTATAAATTTTGGTCAATGAAGGATTGTTTTTAAGAACATATAAATTAAAAAAATCTTTTTGTCATAAATTAGGGATCAAGGAGAAATTGAAAGGACACAGTATTTTAATGTTAAACATCAGAGATGCATAAAAGATACAATTATTTAAGACTACTATCCCTCAGTAAATCTAAGAGCTTGATGCCATAAATAAAACAACAAATTCATTATTTATATAAGTACCAGCTTCTGCTGTGCCCCTTTTCAACGCACTTACTTGAATGAACTTGGAGCATTATACAAATGTACAGAAGAACAGCATCTATCACATCTTCCTAATTTGAAAGAACTCTTCTTTTTTTCTTCGTCAAATCACTAAAACAGTTTATATTCTAAGGTAAAAAGTGTCCATGTGTCCAAATGTAGTCTACTCTCTGATCCCCAGGGAACAGGTTAAACTGTAAGACACAGGTATTTGCCCACTTGGCCGCTGAACTTAAGAGAGGACGCAAACCCTCCATGTAACTAGAAGGCAAGGATGGGTGCTCCCAGGGAACCTCCATGATGTGATGGCTGGGCCAGCCAAAGGGGAAGGCTGTGTGTGTTGTAGGGTAGATACAACATGATTTTTTTCATCATAGAATTACTAGGGGGATCAAATGGCAAGAACACATGTAAATCTTCTCTAATAACCAGATATCAAGTCAATATAAGGTTAACACTCTTGCCTAATTCATAATTATCATTATAAAATATCTATAAAAGCAATAATTTTATTAAAGGAAGTCTACATTTTATTGCTAATACAGGTTTCTATATTGGCTGATGTTTAAACTAGCCTAAGGGCTGGGATAGGTGAAAGAACTAGTCTTCTCTCTTGGTGCAACCCTTAGCACGCCAGCCTCCCATGTGTTCCATCTACACATCACTAACTAAATTCCCATAAAGCATCATTCCCATTGAGAACTCTATTGCTTTTGTATATCATTCCCACTACATCTTTTGCCTGGCTGATTCTCAAGGAATTGAGGGCAGGCAGATGAAGGGAAGATATGCCCCATGGTGATAGTCTATGATGAAAGATGAGTCAATGGTACCCATGATACTCAGTGCCACCTGGGTAAGCCATGGTAACTGATGGTGTAAGTCACAGATATCAGCCATGTTCTGACCAGAGAAAATGCTGAGAACCAGACCTCTGCAGACACTTCCATTAAAACCTATATAATGGTGAGCATGTGATTATTGATATTTTGCCTTTTACCTACTGACCATGAGCAATCTGAGATATACTCAGCATATCTTGCCATTTTCAATCAGTGACAGAGTTCCTGGCATAAACCAGATGATGAATGAATGAGCACAGTCTAGAGAACAAACTCAGAGGAGAGGTAATGATAGTTTGGAAACCATGACATATGAGTAGAGTTTGAAGGAACTAGTGGATGTTGATCTTGGAAGAGAATCAAGAAAAGAGAAATGTCAGCTGCAGGAAAATATATAAAGACTATCATTGCAGAAGAATTTGTTTTTCTCTATGTGTACTAGTGAATGGAAACTTCAGAGGCAGGTTCAGAGCATCCTGAGACTCCTTCATCTCCCATACCTGCTGAGTTGTAACTCCTGAATATTTCTGAGTTTTATTGCTTTTCCATTTCCATTGCCACAGTCTTAGTTCTGGCCTTCTCCTAAATCTCTTGGGCTATTTACACTTCCCTGCATGTGGTGTCTCACCCTTTTAATCCCACTCTCCACCTTGTTCCAGGTCTTACTATGTTGTCTCCTGGTTAAAGTCTCTTGGAAACTTCTCCACTGTTCTCATAATAAAACCCAACTTCCTTGCTCTGGAAAGAGGGTCTTTGATGATCTAGTATCTCCCTTAGTCTTTTAACTCCATGCTTTAGATATACTCTTCTCTCTGAATAAATACCCTATTCCCCTGGACTTCCTGGGGGAACCTGCACTCATTATTCAAGATTCTGCTCAGAAGTCTCTTTTATAAAGCCTTCCTTGACCCTCTCAGGCATGTGCATGCAGTCACTTCTCTGTCTTCGCATAATACCTTGTGATTTAGTACATTTCGATTATTTATATTATAACTACTATTATTACCTTGAGGAAAAGGAACATTCTATTTTATCTCGGTATTTCATTTACTCAATATTTAAATAACTTTGTTGAGTAAATAAGTGAATGACTGAGTGATTCAGTCTTTAAGTAGAACTTCAAACACTGGACCGGGCTCTTTTGGGAAGTTTTGAGTCCTGAGGTATTCAGCTGGCAGGCTGCACTAAACTTTTATAGGTTCTTCCAAGTCTTTTCCTCCACCTGTGCTTCCTTAGGGCTCAGTGAGCAACAGGGTAGGAGAGAGTCAGGAAGGCACATGTGTAGAAGGTTAATCAGAGCTTTCTGTTCAGGCGAGTAGACTATTCAAAATTCAGAGCTAGCTTTCATAGTGCACACAAGATAAACTAGCACAGGACCTAGGTTTAAATATTAGAAAAGCCCCCGCAAATAAGCTAAGACTGTCAGGTGCAGTAAGAGAGAGTTTTACATAGGGACTCATACTGCACAAACAAAAAATGATTTTTATAAACTAAAGACTTAAGCAAAGGCCTGTCTTGTGGGATAAGGGTCAGCAGATCTTACGCTCTTGATGTTGGCTCCTAATGGTTATTTCTTACATGAGAGAATGTAAACACTAAGATACTATTCCAGTGCCTGCAGAGCTCTCCCAGAGTATTAAAGGGTAATGATTCAAAAGTACTATTTTTATGAATCCATACTGTGGGATCTTTCTACACATTTTTTACGCACGAGTCATGTGGAAGATCACAGAGCCCTATGTTTAGGCATTTATTTCGTGGACTTCAAAGATAATTTAGAAAACTGTACTCTAGTGATCCCCATTCTTAATGCCCCTCCTTAAGTGCCCAACCAATTACCAAGAGTCTGTTTATACTGCTAGAGAAAACTTAACTTAAAAAAAAAGACTTTTAAATCTGGTACTAATGAGAGACTGGAAAATTATCATCTTATGTTATGATAAGCAGAAGAATTCCTTTTAACAGAAAACTGTTCTCTGCCTAAATTCATCTTAAAGTTTTACACATAAGGTCTAAGATCTGCTACAGATTTAATTTCATGAGTAGTGTATTCAAACTTTTTTCTGCTCTTAAATGTAGCCCTTGTCTATTTTTAATACTTTGTTCGCATTAGTAAAAATAGCATAATTACCAGAGATGAGGTTAAATTGAAGAGTTAAGGTTACTACTTTTCTACAAGAGTCACTGAGATAACCCTGCTGGAAGTAACTCTTACTGAAATCAGACCAAAATACCTCCAAACACTGAAGAATGTGTAGGTATCTTTTAACGCAAACTATGAGATCTTTTAAAAAATAATTACCTACAAATGGCAAAGCAGTCAGTTAAGACCAAAGGTGCTTAAGTTTAAAATATGAATTTTTTAAAAGGTGCTGATGACTGTGTTTAATAATAAACATATTTTGGTCCATGTAGTGAAATTGCCATGTATATCTTGATGCTGTCAATGTGGAGAATGTTGGTCAGCTAAGATTTCAAGTTGCAATTGATCTACGCTAATATTTTAAGTAATTCACTGTGTCATGTAGATGGAAATCTTATTGTCATAATTCTCTAATAAAAATCTGTGCTTTTAGATTAAAATTTTACTTCCTCCACTATTTATAAAAATTCCCTCACAACAGTATTTATGAAATCATAAGGAAGCCTGCTTGGCCCTGCCCCCTTTCCTGTTTTGTTCTGGTATCCAGGATAATGAGAAGCTTTGGCAACATGGCTTCAGGTTGGAATTAAAAGCCTAAAGCTCTTCCCACTCTGATTTTATGGGGCCTGGCTGCTGAGACTTCACAGGACCTTGCTGAAACGACCTGTCTACTTCAACTCCACATGGTCCCACTCCGGCTAGGCCTTTGGATCAAACCCTTCTCGTGTGAATACAGACAGCGTCTGGGAAACTGCGGTGCGGATGTCTCCACAGAGAATCACAGATGCTGTCAGGAGCGAACTTCACACTCAAACATTTGATGCATTTTAAAAAGGGATTCAGCCTCAGACTCAAACAGGCAGATGGATCCGTCTAACACTTCAAAGGCTTTAGCGGGATTGCATTTTTTCCCCTTTGTCCCATAACCCATTTCACTTGTCCTCCTTCTCCTCCCCAACGTGCCTTTGCACAGTTCTAAAAGAAGTGACAAAGTCTCACCCATCACAATAGAACACAACAGAACAAGCACAGACACTTTAATTCTCTTATATAATCCTGAGCTTTTCCGGTTCTAATATCAATGATTCCAAGAAATCAGGGATGGGCAAAGGGAGAAGGAGTCATAGAAACAGGGACAAGATGAAAGAAGCAACAAGAAAACGTTCAGTTTTGTGCTCTGTTGTCTCTGAGAAACTGTGAGCATTTTCCAAATTTGAACTTGCTCTGCCCAGAGTCAATTCCCATTAACAAAATGAAGGTATCCTAGATTGCAAGAATTGATGATTTCATTCTGGTTCAAGCCATTTAGGAAAAAGTCCTAAAGTCAAAATGACCTTTTCTTTAAAAGGCTGTATTTCTGAAACGATTAAAGCAATTACTAAATTAGAAACACACTGTGACCCGAAGTGCTAATTTCCACACAAGTTCAAAAATCACTACTGCTATTTCTCCATTAATTGACTACTGAGATTTACACAAGTTGGTCAACTGACATAGAAGGTAGACAAAGGATTTTCCCCAGAGACAACTAGAAATATATCTGAGTCATGCTCCCTAACATTTATGGGAATTGATGTCAAGAAAAGAGTGAGGATTTTAAGGAATCTTAAGGCAGAAGTAGAGTATGAGGAGCAGAATAGGAAAAGGGGGCTTCGGAAGTTTTAATCAATCAATCAATCAATCAATCAAATTCTTATAAGCTAAGGCATCAGTGTCATCCCTTTAATATTCAATTTTAATGAGAAAGTGGAGACAATATTAATAGTTACTTATATGAAGCCACTTTTAAATAACCCAGATCAGATCATATATGGATTAGGATTGCCAAGTACAGGAAAAGTGGAACAAGCTGTTTCTTTTAAAAAGACATCTATATAAGAAGTATGATGGAATGTACTTTTGGATAAACTCAGAGAAGGTTGGGCTGAAAAAGACATTAGAGATCATCTAGTAGAAAAATCCTCTTTAAAAATAAGGCGAAATAGACTTGCTTAAAGTCTTTTGGTGAGAATGGCAGAGCCAGACTGAGAATCCAGTTCTCATCAACAACCAGCCCTATAACCCTTCCATGATGTACGTGCACTCTATTGTGGGGATTTTGCTGTATAAAAATCTACATGTCAATGATCTCTATTTAAGAAGAAACATTTCCTCATGCTCCTTACCTCTTCAAAGCAGAGATACAAAACTCATACATGTGCATACACACACACACACACATACACATATGTGTACACACACACACACATGCACATATATATGTGTACACACACACACACACACACACGAAGTATTTAAAATAAAGTCTAAGTTGCTAAGTGAAGAGACTGGACCTGACTTAATCCATTCAGGTCTTGACTTAAAGTCTGTATGATGCCTACATTCACATTTCAAGTAAAAGTATTTTCTTCATCTGTTGATTATAATTGCAAAGACTGGTATCCTTTATATATATCAGAATTTAAAATGTATACTGTACAGTTTAAAATAATTACAAATTAAAAAAATGTGTATTAAACACCATTAAAAAGACAAATAGCAAATAAGTAGAAAAACAAAACACTGAAAGACAAATATCACAGTGCCTTAAATGTGAAGTTCTTTTAATTAAGCCAATAAAAAAAGACAAATACTAATTCTTAACTGACATAAGGCATGCATAAGCCCTAAAAAACAAAACAGGTTCTACACCCATGCCACCCTGAACAAGCTCAATCTTGTCTGATCTCGGAAGCTAAGCAGGGTCAGGCCCAGTTAGTACTTGGATGGGAGACCACCTAGTAAGACCAGGTTCTGTAGGTGTAAAAATAAGGGATTATAAACTGACAAGGTCCTTGCTATCTGTAAGGTCAACCAAGGGTTACCTCACCTATAAATAAATAAATAAATAAATAAATAAATAAATAAGAATGGTGAATAAAGGATAAAAAAAGTCAGCTAGTGGTAGGTAATCAATTAGTAGCAAAATATTGAAAATTAAAATGAGGTATTGTTGGTATATATCAGATGGAAGTTTTTAAAACTAAATATCTTTCTTTTTGAAAAGCCTATTATTCAGTATGGCCAAGGGTATGGGAAAATGGGTGTACTCATACACCATGGGAGACAGTGTGTTATCAGTACATCTTTTCTGACCAGAATTTAGAAATTCACATAAAAAATAAACATTTAAAACATAATTTATTAATTAATTTAAAAAGAGTATTGAGAATGTTACTTTGTTACACATATGAATTTATTCAAAGGAGATAATGAGAGGTAATGATACATTTTTATGGAGGATATTCATTAGTGTTGTTTAGAACAGTAACATAATGCTAATAATTTAAAATGTCCAACTCAGACTGCCCACGTGCACTGCTTAACTAAAGATGAGCACGAGTATAGGAAAGGCTGTTTTGCAAATTAAGGCATATAAAGTGTCAGTGTATCTCAGTGGTTTAGAACACAATCTCTGGACCTGAAACTGCTCAGTTCAAATCCTGTCAACTATTAGCTTTGCAGTCTTGGGTAAGTAACTTCACCTTTCAGTTTCATAGTTTCCCCAAATATAAAATGAGAATAGAGTTCCACCTACCTCATAGAATAGTTACAGTTTAGTTAAATGAATTAATATATTTATTTATAAGACTACTGACAAATAATACACCCTCAATAAGTGTTAATTATATCTTTGATATATTTGAAGAATATGTAATGACATAATTTATGCATTGCCTAGTATTAAGAAAAGCAAAAACCATTTATATTACATTGTATAGTACGATTATGTACATATTTAAGGTATATACACATATGTGTATATGTCTGTATAAAAGGCTGAAGAAGAAAATTTAGAAAAATATATACCAAAATGTTATCATTTGGTTCTTAGAGTTGAGGCTGTAATTCATTTTTTAAAGTATTTTCTGTATTTTCCAAATTGGCCATAATCATGAGAAATACTGATTATTCAAAGAAAAAAATAAGAATAGTTTTTCTGTATCTTTATTCTGATTATTAGAGAAGAAAAAATCTTCAGAGAAAAAGAGAACATCATTATATATAAAACCACTAAGACATGAAAAATGGAAGCTCCCTGAACAGTTTAAGAAGTTGAAAAACACAGGACAGAAAAAGAGAAAGGAAAGGAAATAAGAAGAATAGAAGATACCAAACAGAAAAAATGAAAGAATAGCAAGCAACTACGTAAAACTTAGGAGATAAATAAGGACATAAAATGCGGCCAAAGGCTGTCCATGTCACAAATCTGCCTGTAAAAAGTGGTTTAGCCAGGTTACCGGTTTGCCAGAGCCTCTTTATACTGAAATGTAAAGTGATGCTGCTGCTTTAGTGGCTTTAGGATATGGTTACAAGAAAATGGTTACAGGTAACTGAGAAGCTGATCATCATCCATTAAGCTGTGCTCACTTGGCATGGCAGGGTATGTTCTACAAAGCGAGCAAAACAGTTTCTTTCTTGACAATTTTCTTTTTATTTCCTTCAGGGTACACTTATTTGCTATATTTCCAAAAGTTGGGATAACCTCAGATACCAGGCATATCCTGGGGACAGGGGAGAAAGGAAAACATGATCGAATGATAGAAATAAAGTGTTTCTTCGTGTAACTGGCTGGGAAAGAATCTAAAAAAGGAAACTTGTAAGGCAGGAGTGTTGCTTTCTACAGAGGAGGATCGACTGACACTGAATAACAAAAAGGGACCACAGAGGTAAAGTGGACTGTGTGGGGCTGTAAAATAGATAACTAAGTAACTATGCCGTTTGTGCGTAGTGAGGGGGATGTATTTGAGTCAGGTGTGCCCCGAGTCAGTGGGTCAGTGCAAAAACCAGCATAGTTCGGCACACATAGTAAATACTTGGGAGAGAAAAGTTGTGAACCTTGATAGGGACTTGAAAGGATAAAAGGTCTTTAAAAAGTCCAGTTCAATACATTCAATGGAGACATTTCATATCAATGTCAACTAAATTACACTCGCTCAGCAAGGCTCAGGACCAGCTATTTGGATTTGGAAGTTACACGGCCTCTGTCGGCCTCCTCGCTATAAAACCAGGCTAACAGTAGAACCGGGTTATACTGGAGGGTTAAATGAGACAACTTAGGTAAAAAAGCTCAGCTCAACGCAAGGGATTCTACAAATGAGTGCTGACAATCGTATAAAAAGTAGCAAAAGAAAATAAAGACTCGTTTGTTCATAACTATATCAGGAAATGCTTAAGGAAATTTTCTGGAAAAGAGATGGGAAAATGATGGGGTACCCAGTACACCAGACAACCCACCCTCAAGAACACTCTTATAGTTCAAGGTGGAATTCTGTCAGACACCATGGGAATGAACCATTAAATAGCTATTTTAGTAGTGTATTGTTCCAGCCATCTTGGCTGGCAAGGCATGATATGCAGAACTTGTGAAAATGAAATTGGTAAGATTTTACCCGTCAGAGGTGAGTAGGCAGTCACCAGCGCACTATGGGAATTTTGCCTTTATGGTGTAGACCTAAGATCTATTCCCAGGTGAATTAATGCTTCTCTGTCACTTTAACAATGCAGAGGATGAAGGAATAAATGAATGAATGAACCATATGCATTTTGCTGTGTTCCACACTGCCTGATTGATTTGAAACAGGCAAGAAAGAGCTCTGTTTAAGAATTCAGTTGCAAGAGCAAAAGCTCACTTGTGATTCTTTTATACAGGCACACTTGCACACATGCACACAGCACACTCACACACACACTCCAGGTTTCCTTATGACATCATTCCATTCAAATGGATTTTATTTACTATTCTCATTGTCTGGTTTGGAAGTAAAATTTCCATCGATAAGTTCACACATAAGCATTCCTTCGGTTTTGAGTTTTTTATAGCACTTTGCATATTCCCATTGTGAGAAGAAAAACAAAAACCAAGGTGAGAATTCTTTTGATATTTCCACTGCTTTTTATATGAAACAAGAAAGCCGTATGCCATAATGGGAATTAGAGATGGCATTTGGGGAGGTTGCCAATTTTTAGGGGTGTGTGTGTCTGTGTGTGTCTGTGTGTGTGTGTCTGTGTGTGTGTACTGTTTTCTGCTAGAGTTACTATACTCGGTAATCCAAAATAAAATTCAGCAGGTCCTGATGTTAAATTTTGGGCACCAAGCTGAATTTAGGGAAAGCAGAAGTACCAGGACTCTCTGGGGACTTGGTCTAAGACCTCCTGAGGCCCCTGGCTCAGCTGTGGCAAGCTAATAAGGTTACCCTGAAGCAGATGCAGTTGTTAATACAGATGTGGCATGGGACCTCCTGAGGCAGGTCACAGTCATGATAACTCATGGTCATATGCAATATACTCATTATGAAAGCTTGTGACGGGAACACCTCACACTAGAGGTATCACAGTGCGTCACACTTCCTTTGTCTCCTTCTTTCTCAGTTCACCTGATGGAAGACAGGCTGCCCAATAATTTTATACACACACACACACACAGACATACACAGTATTTGGAGAGGGAGTTTTGTTTGGGACATTTTCCCTTCACTGCAGAGGGTTTTAAATCGTTCTCAGGCAATTGAAGTTATTGGGGAAGAATGTATAGAAAATCTCATGGAAATCAAGTGTGACAGCTGGTGTGGGGGTCCAGAAAAAGAAACTGTCACAATTTATGGACACAATGGAGAGGAATGGTTTTTGGCAGCTAGTTTCAAGGTTCATGGTGTGTGGTGAAATGGCTAATACTGTAGATAAAGACTGATTATAAATAAAATGGTGTGTTTCTTCAATTCTTCCCACTGCTCACAGTCTAAAATGATACATTGGAGAACACAGATATAAACTCCCTGATTTCATTTTACTTAAAATCCTTTTGAAGAGTGTGAGCTGATTTGAAAATTACAAAATCATAGAATCTCCTGAATGAATGATTCAGTCTAAAATAATACACTGGAGAACACAGATATAAACTACCTGATTTCATTTTACTTAAAATCCTTTTGAAGAGAGTGAGCTGATTTGGAAATTATAAAATCACAGAATCTCCCAGAATGAATGAAAGATTACATATACATTTTGCACAGTGAAGCAATAACTTTGAAAATCCATGCTGGTAACCTGAGTTAATGCAGGAAAGAGCTGAATAATGTACAGAGAGCAGGTGAAGCATTAAAAAAAAATCTGATTTGTTCGATATTCTCAGACTAACGGAGCACTGCAACGCTTTTGCTACTAATATTCTGATTTCTAGCCCTAGAAGACAGACAAGCAGGTTGACTTCTAAAATTCCCCAAACACTTTGTAAACAAGGATGGCAGGTCACAACATGATAAGCAATAGCTTCTGGACACATGGGAGCTGCCTTCTGTGGGATATCCAAACTTCTCAACCCCTGGGGGAGTGGGGCTGCAGGAAAGTTAATGTAAGTAAAGTTAAATCTCTGTAAATCACGTTTTCCCAAGAGGAACTCTGTTGCTGGGGCCATCCTTTAGCTGGTCCGAACCAATTTTTTCTTCCTCTATAAGTGATCATGAGAACAACTGTATTCCAATTTGAAATCAAATGCTCAATATTACAAATAATAGCTTTGATGAAGTTTATTTGATATGCCAAAGGCTTGACATTGGTATGTGAGAATAACTATCATTATAAGATTCTTGCAGATGAAGACCTGCAAAAGAAAATGCGCTTCAATTAAACTAAAGATAAAAAATTAAGTTAAGAATAATAGTTAAAGGACATAACAGCAAAGTGTTATTTCAAATATACTAGTATAATGTATGGCGATATGGGATTCTCTGGTAATTAAAAAGGCAATGTTTCTAAAGAACTTTTATATCACTAGATCCCTATTTCTGCGACACATAAAACCACTGTGATTTTCATCATTTAAGTTTAGTCATTCACTCATTTAGTCCATTAATCAGTCATCCATTCAACAAGCTTCTCGCGTATGCCAATAAATTTTAAAATGTTTTCTATAAGTTAGAGATTATAAAACAAGTTTAACAGGGTTTGTCCATCAGACCAGACAGTCTGTTATTTAATATAAGAATGCAGTGCAAATGATTGACAAAGATGCTTCAATCATAAAACCCCTATCAAACTTGAGTATAGGTTTAGGGTTGAATGTAGCTTCTGAAAAATGTAGAAATTGAAATTAAGTCAGCTTCTCTAACTGCAATATTTCTATCAGAACAAGATACTTATCATAATTTAGGTTCAGTTCTTTAAGCTGTATCTTGCAGTGGGCATTAGGTCAGATTTTTAGTTCGTAGTTAACAAGCCCTGCAGGGTTTAATATGCTGAGACCTGACTCACCTGAGCTGTAAAATATATTCGCCTTTTAACTGTTAATCTAAAGATCAAAATAAAACAGCACTTGTGTATATTTTTCTCAATTGCCCCTTCTCAATTTTATTATTTTATTAGTAGGAAAACAGAGACAAGAAGAGACTATAATTCAGGATCACACAGCTAGTTAGTAGCCGAATTAGATCTAGAATGCTTGCTTTCTAATCAATGATCCAAGGTTTATATACCTTAGGTCATATGACTTTAATCGATTTTAAATTACTAATGTTAGCACAGTCAATAATATCAGAGGACAAAACACAGCGGAGTATGAGAAATAAAATGGATCCACATATGTTCTGTGCAATGCAACTATGGCCTGAATCAAACAGAACAGTGCGATCCAATCGACC